>CM066032.1:1201794427-1203044427 GCA_033557465.1 Ichthyophis bannanicus | reverse complement strand
TGTGTTTGCCTTTCACCGGAGAGTTCTCTAAGCACTGGGGACATTTCTGGCACCATTCCTGTACTCTGAGCTTAAGACGGGGATGCCAGAAAAGCTCAGAGATCTGTGCAGACACGCTGGAAGCTGATGCTTGACAGACAGAATGCAGCAGATAACACAATTGTTGCAAAGACCATAAGGAAATACAAACTTTCCCAGAAGGGTGGACCCACAACTTCCTATGCTCGGAACACCCTAACAATTTCCATTTCTGCACTTCATCCTGCGCAAGGTTCTGTTGATAATCCTGAAGGGAAGGTAAGGGATAGGTTTTTGCCCGTGTAGTAACTAAAATGGGGACAGTATCTGTAACTTGTTTAGCTGCTTCATCTGCCAGGGCATTGCCAAAATGCAAGAAACCATAATGGCGGGAATGGCCGGGGACCCAATTACAGGAAGTTAGAATATCTTTCTGACAGCGCTGTAATAATAGATCATAGAGGTACAAAATCAATGATTCGTGAACTGACTACTGGATGAATTAACAAATCCTCGCTGTAACCAAATCTGAAGGTAGTCCCCACATAATTTTTGAACATACTGTGAGTCAGTATAGAAAATCAGGGGCATTTCCGGACGTTCTTCTAGGACTGCTAATATGGCGCACAATTCAGCTGCCTGTGCTGAATATCCCCGATCTGAGTCCAGCGCATATTGTAAGCGATGCGCAGACATTCCATCAGGGGTCACCAGCACAGCAGCAAAACCCACAGCACCCTTCTGTGCTGATTCATCTGTAAACCAAATTTCATTATCTGGTGGCATATCAGAGGGTGATACCATAGTGGATAAAACTTCCTCGTAGGATGAATCACGTACTGGGGTATAAACATCTACCGCTGCCTGTAGCCAACTGAGTGGACACATGAAGGCAGTGAGGGGACAAAAGATCACTCCACTATTCAGGATAGATGCACAAGCTTGCTGCAGCTTAGTTGGGGACAAATGTAAGGTGTCTTTATTCAGAATAGCCTTCAATTCAATAGACTGATAGAGAATCAAGGTAGTGGGGGTGAAAATGGAAAAAACTTTCTCTATCGCCGCTGCTGCTACTGCAATGACTAATTTCTCAAGATCAGGCAGCGGAAGTTCAGTACATCCGAAAGTACCAGACAAGAATGCTAAGGTAGAGACCCTGTCCTGAAATAGTATGGCTGCCCAAGCTTGGGAGCCTGCCACTACCATCAATTGAAAGGGTTTGTGATGATTTGGCAGATGTAAGGCTGGAAGACACTTTAAATCTTCCAAAATGGACTGGAGCACACTTACATGACAAGGATCTAAAGTAATTTTGTCAGAATTTTTTACACCACCCTTCAAGTAAGGGCGGAAGCAGAGGGTCCGAGAGCTAAAAGCTGGGATCCAATTTCTGCAAAAATTAAGTGTGCCTAAAACAGATCTCAATTCCTTTACTGTACCTGGTATAGGTAATTGTAAAGCATGTTCAACGGTTTTTTCTCCCACCTGAATGGAACCCTGGCTTAACTGAAACCCCAAAAAAGTAACCGTTGTCTGCACCAGTTGTGCTTTCTCTGCATTTAGTTTGTACCCTTTGTCCTGCAGTTCCTGTATTAAGTCCTGTGTGTACTTCTGCATTTGCTCATAATCTGAGCCAGATAGCAAAATATCATCTACATATTGTAACAAACACATTTCTCCAGGAAGATGTGAATTGAACTCCTGCAAATCTTGTGAGAGAATCTGGCTAAATATACTGGGGCTATCAACATACCCCTGTGGTAGTCACGTCCATTGGTAATGTACTTGATCAAAAAGAAAAGCTAGTAGGGGTCTAGAATCAACATCAATTTCTACGCTAAAAAAGGCATTTTTCAAATCTAATACTGTAAAATACTTGTACAGCTGTACTGTATTCAATGTGGTGGCTGGGTTTGCAACAGCAGGAAACTGGGTTTCCACAACTTGGTTCAGTGCACGCAGGTCATGAACAATTCGCCATTTGCCATTGGGTTTACTAACTGGAAAAAGAGGGGTATTATATGATGAAGTACTGTGTTCTATGATGCCGTGCAGTTTGAGCTGATCAATTTCCTCCCATGCACCCTCTATAGCTGCCTGCTGTAAGGGGTACTGCGGCAATTTTGGACCCTCTTTTCCTTGTTTTAGTCGTATGTGGACCGGTGTACCCCGTACTCGGCCATAAGGGCTAAGGAGGTACGTGCCAATTTCACTTATTCCTGCAGATTGAAATTCTCCTGCTACCAGGGTAACTTGGGCTTTAACAATTAAATATCGGCCCATCAAATTTATAGGGCAGTGAGAGGCATACAGAAAATTGTGGTAGAAAGCAAATTGGGGCCCTTCCACTCGAATCGGATTGGTCACAGGGGTCTTTACTGATTTACCATCAAACCCAGTGGTCATCACACTGTCTCTGCCAATGGTTCCACCTATGGGCATGGTATTCAGGACAGAAAGTGTAGCTCCAGTATCAATAAGAAAATTCATCTCTTGACCATTCAATGTTAATTTAATATGGGGCTCCTTTGTTCCCAGCATCACCTGCATATTATAGATACCTAGTCATTGTCCATCTCCCCTATTGCCATAGCCTGCCCTACTTGGGGGCAGCCAGGTAGGATATTGCCGTGGCCTTGCAGGCGGCGGTGGACCTTAGTTATATTCTCTCCGCCCTCTTGGCGGAGGGGCACGGCAGGCCCGTTGCAAGTGTCCCTTTTCACCGCATTGCCAACAACAAAAATCCCTCTCTCTGTCCTGTTTTTGTCTGGGGAAGGGCCGTGGTTCCTAACCTGAGGGCTGACCACGCCCTTGAACAGTCAAGGCACGTATCATTGGTCTGGGTGCTTCCTCAAAATCACTATCTGAACTGCTATCACTGGAAGAATCATCCAAGCATTCCATACATGCCTCAAATTGTTTCCGTGTGTCCTTAGCTTGTTGCTTTGCCTCTTTGACCTGCTGCCAGAGGGCTTTAATTAATTTTTCGTCAGCAGATCTGCTGACCAGTCCTTCCTTCTTCCCCTGACCTATTTCTTTCAACTGTAAGTTAAACAGATGGGCTTGTGCAGCCTTCCTATCCCTTTCTGGTCTAGTTAATTCTTCTTCAGCTTGTCTTATAAAATGGAAAATATGTGCCTGCTGCTTTTGCCATGGTTCTGACTCCAGCGCTACTATGTTTTTTTAGCTTCAACTGGATGGGCAAGGGTAAGGTGTTGCACAGAGTCTGGAAAAACATAAGAGCCATATGGGGAGCATTATGGGGTACACCCATTTGTGCTTCCCACAGATCTTGGAACTTTGCCAAGTAAGAACTAATATCTTCCCCTACCTTAAACTGCATCGATGTAAGGGGTCCCATACTTCCTTGAGTAGGATATATGTCTCTTAGTGAATCCCAAACCAAATTACAATAGGGGTTGAACAAAGCCCCATCGAATCGTGGCTGGTGGACCAATACTCCATTTATATTTGCATTGTTGAACACCTGATTGGCAGCATTATTACCTAAGATCCGGGCCAACAATGCTTTCACATCACCAATTGCTAAAGTATAACCTGCTGTCAATCATTCAAACTTCTGTATCCATGCCCCTGCTCCTTGATTTAGGGGAGGGAGCTGTTCTGACAGGTTGGTCATGTCAGTGAAACTCCAGGGAATATATATTTCTGCCATCCCCTGCCCTTGGTGAGCATGTCGCACAGGAAACACCATATAACCCGGTAATTTTGGGTTATCGGGATCTTGTCCCTCATACTTTTCCCACACCCTCAATCCTGCTTCCATATACTTATAATCCCATTGTGGGTCCCCCTCCCCTTCACGAATACATCTACGAGCTAGGTTTAAATCTCTAGTGTCCAGTGATCCTTGTTCTGGCCAAATTCTCACTTGTGGGGCACATGATGAGGTCCACCCATGTAGGTTGGAACTCCAATGATATACATAAAATCCTTCACCCCCTTCCTCATTAAAAACAAACTTCACGGGGGTTTTCTTGGGTTGAACTGGTTCCTTAGAGTTCTCTACGGGCAATATGTGATAGTCATGTGCCCGGGTCGTTCGTGTCCTAATATCATGCAAACTTTCATGTGGTTGGTTAGAATAATTGAGATCCCATTGATCTGGCATTCTACTGGTGGATTTATTGCAACTAGTGGGACCAAGAACAGAGGGGGTAGACTGTACCCTGCGTAGGATACCCCCTGAGGATGTGTCTACTGATATGACCTGATCCCCCTCATAACGAGTGGGAGCAGAGAGAGTAGAATGACGACAGGGGGCATTACCGTCCATGGCCCCTAAACCTGACTGTTCGCATGGACCTGGGATCTCAGAACTGGTATCAGGAGTCAAATGTAATTTACCTACTACTTGAACCCATCCCGGATGCTGTTCCCGTGGGGGAGGTGCAGATCGGGATCTCCACCATGGTTGGGACTTGTTATTACCCAATAAATCCTCCATTTCATGATGGGGATATATTTGATTGTATGGGGAGGTCTCAGTAGGGGATAGTGTTTTTGATCCTTTTGGTAGTGTTTTTATTTCGTCCCAGTATCTCACTTTTTCCTTCAGGGTGTCTGCTGGGTTTTTATCCTTAGGTTTTGTCCCTGAGTCTTCTCTTTTGGGTTACAGGTTCACGGAGGGGTCTCTGTAACCTATCGCTGCCATGGTACGACTCTCCGTCATACAATAGGGAGGAGGGGCATCACTACTGAGGGTACTTGGGTTTACCTGTTTCATCCACATGGAAATGTATTGCAGATGTTTTGACTGGCATTGGTCTTATGAGACAGAACATAATCCCTAATTTTTGCTAAACAACAACCGTCAAAAGACCCCCTCCGGTGGCCAGCCGAGAGGCGTCCCAGGACCAGCGCTCCATTTTGCCCATTTAAGACAAACTTTCAAAATTTCCTTTCCTAATATGGGATTGTCTCTCATCATCCGTTCGACCGGAGTCATTGCGGAAACCTGATTTACCATTATGTCCTGATTGCCATCTTTCTTTCTCCTAAACAGAGACATGATGCCTATGTGAAGCCTTTATTTAAGGATCTTAATATCCAACCTCTTTATCTACAGAGGAAGGCCGGTGCACGAAATGTCCAGGACACCTTTCAGACAAGAAATTCGCTTCGTTCAGACCCAGCAAATCTCCTCGCGGAGGTATGGAACCGTGAGTAAGAACACACACACGCTTCGTGTCCACCGACACGTACAGTCTCAAACACACCTCATTCAGTCCTGGCTAATAGCAGCAAAATATCCTTACACTTTATCAATATAACAAAACAAAAGTTAAAACAACACTTACCAAGCTTGGTCAAAAATAAGTATACTCATGACGTTGTCGTCACAACTGCCGTCTTCCTAGGGAATCAGTCAATCACTACTTTTCGGCTTCGGCACCGATTCTTTTCAACCGAATGTACCTCCCTCGTCTTTCTTGAGGGGAATTCAAATCTTTAAATTTATATTTCGGTCATAAAGACCCACCCGTATCCCAGAATTCCAGGGATTTAATCCCGGGTTTCGGCACAAATTTGTGAGGCCCTGTTACTCACAAAATAGACCACAATCTAATTATTACTAATTTCCTGTAATGATCAGAACCAAAAGTCAGTACAGGTGCAATCAGAGTCTCTGTTTATTAGATAACTGATGACCAACACAGGCAGGTGTGGGGAAGAGAGTTCTATCGAGCACTAGGCATCTCCAGAATATCTCCTCCCCTGAATATAATAAGCATGCCACATATATACTTTCTTTGCTTCCGTGTATGCATACAGTCCCCAGATCTATCCCTCCTCTGTGTCCTCTCCCCCCCCCCCTTTCTTGTTTCCTATCATTGCCTTTTTTGTCCCTCTTTGTTCCTGTTTCACCATTCCCCTGGCCCCCCCTTCTCTTATACTTACCAACTGTCAAACAGCCAACTGCTTTCTTCAGGGCTAGGGCCTAGCATATACGTTGCCAACTTATGGTTTCCTGTGTACGTGCGTCTTTGCACATAGCCTCTGCAGGCCTATATCTGGACTCTTCAGTTCAGACATACACCTTGCTAGGCTCATGATACTTCCTTATATGGTTTCTTCCTATGCTGGCCTACGTGTTGCCCACATAATATAGCAGCCTGGCTGATGTTCTTTAGAATTTTTTGAGATTCGTGGCAGCCATTGAGTGATTATGAACCAGGAACATTATTATCCCTTAACCCTTAAAATAATCCTTACCACTTAACCTCCCACTTAAGCCCTACAATGTATCAAACTGAAGAAAAATGTATAAATGAATATGTTTCTGTAAAAACTTTGCTCAGTCCTTTTTGAAGCTCTGACTAACTGGGCCTTGTGCACAATAAATTGGTTTGGACCCTGTAAATTGACTCCTGGAATTGTTCATTGTTTGCACTTCACTGCAGCAAGCTCTCTTATCAAAATTAAATCTATGTCAGACTATGGTACTGAATAGACATTCTAGGCAGCCAGACTCCCAAACCTGCCGAAGAATCTTTTGGAGTGGGTCCTAGATTGGTCTATCAAGATTCAAAGAAAGTAAATTATCAATTATGTAAATTTTCTCCTTCCTTATCGTCCTGTTAGACCAATCCAGATGTGTGGAATGTACCTGAGAAGTCAAGACCCAGGTGGGTAGAAGATGATGCTTAGGAAAGAGCATGCCTGCCAAAAGGTGCCATTCTGTACCAATCCCCATGAGCAACTGGCATTGCTTCAAAAGGTGATCAGCAAAGATCACATAGCTGCCATATAGATGTCTGTCTTTTTTAGACACCAAGGCGGACTCCACCCAGAAGGAGGCCTGCACCCAAGTGGAGCGAGCTCTGACTCAATCTAACACACATTGACTAGCTAGAATGTTCACTGGCCCACTGGCCTCCTTAATCCACTGGGCAACAGAGGATGTGGCCACTGCCAGTCCTTATCATGACTTGTAGAAAGATAGTATAAAAAAAGAAAGAAAAGATGTTAAATAAATAAATGAAATATCTCAGACTGCCATGGAGGACAAAGGATGATCTAAGCAGTAGCCAGGTATCTGATCAACATCCTCCACATGTCCGTTAGACACAGCGAGAGGCTCTTCTGGAGATCCTCTTCAGAAAAGGAAGGCAGAACAACCGTTTGGTTAAGATGAAAGGGAGACTGCACCTTTGGGAAAAAGGATGGCATTATCTGTAAGGAAAGAGAAGCCCTCGGGATCTTCAAGAAAGTTTCTTTGCAAGACAAGGACAACAGCTAAGACACCCGACTGATGGATCTCAAGGGTCAAATCCTTCAGGAGAGGTCTTATTAATGGGCTTGAATTGAGATTCCACTGAGGCAAAAACTGGGCCCACAAGTGGACGTAACTGCTGCCAATGAAATCCCTTGAGTGCAATCCCTGTAACATGCAGAACTGCTACCTGAACCTTGAGAGTTCAGGGCCAAGTCTGGACCAGGCTAGACTGCAAGAAGGAGTTTCACAGAAGCTAAAAACATAGAGGCCTTCCAGCCTTAAGCAGGGTGTCTACTACTGCTCCAGAGTAGCCCTTCTTAGACAGCCTACAGCCCTCAAGGGCCAGGCCATTAAGAAAAGGGACCAGGCCCTCCATTACCAGAAGCCCATGCTGCCGTATTTATTTATTAGTAGGTTTTTTTATACCACTTTATCATTTCAGTCAAAGCGGTATACATTGTAGCTTAAACTTGATAATGCACATTAAACAGAGACATTGATAACTTGGATTTTTATGAGGCAATGGAGGGTTGAGTGACTTTCCCAAGGCCATAGTAGGCCCTTCTCTTCAGGTGGAAAGACATCTGTATACCACAGCATGCGAGGCCAGTCTGGAGCTACTAGGATCACCAGGCTCAGATGAGCCTAAAGCCTGCACAGAAGACAATCTACCAGGGGCCAGGGAGGGAGACATACAACATCCCTTCCTGAGGCCACTCCTAAAATAGGATATCCAAGCCTGCCATCCACAGATTCTTCCTGTGGCTGAAGAAGTTCCCTACATTGGCATTCTCTTGTGTGGCAAACAAGATGAGCCCTGGGAGGACCAACTTCTGCACTATGAGGTTGCATTCATGAGGGCTGAGCCCACTTGCCTACCAGATCCATAGAGTTCTGACTCATGAAGTTGGCCTATACATTGTCTACATCTGCAGTGTTTGCTGCGGACAGGGTAACCAAATGCTCCTCTGCCCAACAACAAAGCTCTGTGACCTCGAGAGCCACTTTAAACAAAGACTGTGTTGATAGGGATCTCCATATCAACTGCTTAGAAGGCAGCTATTCTATATACCGGCAACACCTTGCTTCTGGAGCTTCGAGTTTCACTTCATTTGTTTAGTACTTTCATTAGTACTTTTAGTTTAAATTTAAAACACAGAAGAGAGCTTTCTGGTTAAATTTGGAACCCAGCAGAGAGCTTGTAGTTTAAATTTCATAATAAGTTAGAGCCTATCAGCAGCAAAGAGCTATAATTTAAATCAAATAAGAATACAGCTTACCTCAGCAGCACAGGACACGGTACTGTGTAGCAGCCCTCTTTTAATAAGTGTTATTTCCCTCCCTCCCTCCCCACACCCACCCACCCCTGGGATAATCGTAGCTTTATAGGTACTTACACATCTTAAAATACAGGAGGTGCTTTCAGGTGAAGCTCATTACCCAAATCAGTCATACGCTAAGGACCTGAGATTAATTAAGCTTCAGGTGAACAAAGTATATTAAACGTATTAGGTACAGTTTTATTGGTATAAATATCCATAGCAACCCTTAGTAAGTAAAGAACTTAAAGATCTAAACAAAAACTTAAAACTAAGATGCAGACAGCAGTCCAGCAGCGAGATGGGGGCTTTCCAGTCTTTTGTACTGAGTGTCACATGTATGATTTTCTCCCAGTTGGTGAGAGGTCTTACATGTGCACTAGGTGCAAGGAGCTCTTTGCTCTCAGGGAACGAGTCCGTTCTCTAGAGGCTAGAGTAGCAGACTTGGAAAACATAAGCAAGACAGAGAGGTACATAGACGAGACCTACAGGGATATAGTCCTGAAGTCCCACCTCCAGTCTGGCTGCATCCCTGTTGCCATGGAGGAGAGAGGTCACGTGACAGGAGAGCATCACCCTGGTGTGGCAGGAAGTGATCCTGTAACTAGGACCTGTCCTCCAGGTGATGTAAAACCCTCTCGAACCGAGGTAGTTTCTCCAGGGACATGTGCCCATGAGGGAAGGGTTAGGACAGCCATTATAGTTGGTGATTCAATCATTAGGCATGTAGATAGCTGGGTGGCTGGTGGACGTGAGGATCGCCTCGTAACATGTCTGCCTGGTGCAAAGGTAGCGGACCTCACGCACCACCTAGATAAGGTCTTAGATAGTGCTGGGGAGGAGTCTGCTGTCTTGGTACATGTCGGTACCAATGACATAGGAAAATGTGGTAGGGAGGTTCTGGAGGCTAAATTTAGGCTTTTAGGTAGGAAGTTAAAATCCAGAACTTCCAGGGTAGCGTTCTCCAAAATGCTTCCCGTTCCACGTGCAGGACCCAAAAGGCAGGCAGAACTCCGGAGTCTCAATGTGTGGATGAGACAATGTTGCAGAGATGAGGGTTTTGGATTTGTTAGGAACTGGGGAACATTCTGGGGAAAGGAGGGGCTCTTCCGAAGGGATGGGCTTCACCTTAACCGGGATGGAACCAGGCTGCTTGCATTAACCTTTAAAAAGGAGATAGAGCAGCTTTTAAACTAGATAATAGGGGAAAGCCGACAGTCGCCCAAGAGCGGATAGTTCGGAAGAATGTATCCTTGAAAGATACTATCAAAAGCAGAAAGGTTCCACAAAAGAGTAAAGTAGCCCAAATGCCCTCAAGTATGGAGCAGACAGAGCTTAAGATCCCAATTTACCCATGTCTAACAATAGCCAAATTAACATGAATAAAATACATTCTCTAAAATGCTTGTATGCAAATGCTAGAAGTCTAAAGAATAAGATGGGAGAGTTAGAATATATAGCACTAAATGAAAGGTTAGATATGATTGGAATATCAGAGACATGGTGGAAGGAGGACAACCAGTGGGACACTGTGATACCTGGGTACAAACTATATTGTAATGATAGAGCTGATCAAATTGGTGGAGGGGTTGCGCTCTATGTTAGAGAGGGCATTGAGTCAGAAAGGATTAAAGTTTTGCAGGAAACAAAATTTGCTGTAGAATCTCTATGGATTGAAATTCCATGTAAAAAGGGGAAGGCGATGGCAGTGGGGGTGTACTATCGACCACCTTGCCAGAATGAACAAATGGATGATGAAATGATCAAAGAAATCAAGGAAGCTAACAAAAGTTACAGCACAGTAATAATAATGGGTGATTTCAATTACCCTGGTATCGACTGGGTCAGTGTCACATCAGGACATGCTAGGGAGATAAAGTTCCTAGATGACATAAATGACTGCTTTTTGGAACAGCTGGTTCATGAACCGACCAGAGGGGAAGCCATATTAGACCTAGCCCTTAGTGGAACACCAGATCTAGTGCAAGAGATAAGGGTGTTGGGGCCACTTGGCAATAGTGATCATAGCATGATCGCCTTTGATTTAATTAGTGGAGGAGGGATAGTAAGGAAATCCACAGTACTACCTTTTAACTTTCGAAAGGGAGACTATGATAAAATGAGGAAAATAGTTAAGAAAAAACTAAAAGGAGCAGTTGCAAAGGTTAAAGACTTACATCAAGCTTGGGTGTTATTGAAAAATACTATCTTGGAAGCCCAGACCAGCTGTATTCCACGCTTTAAGAAAAGTGGAAGGAAGTCCAAAAAACTGCCAGCATGGTTTAAAGATGAGGTCAGAGAGGCTGTTGTTGACAAAAAAGATTCTTTCAGGAAATGGAAAAAAGAGCCAAACAATGAAACCTGGAAACAGCACAAGCACTGGCAAGTCTAATGCAAGGCATTGATAAAGCAGGCAAAGGGAGAATTTGAGAAGAAGCTTGCTGCGGAAGCAAAAACGCGAAATAAAGATTTTTTCAAGTACATTTGTAGCAAAAAACCTGTCAGAGAGTCAGTTGGTCCATTAGAGGAGTTAAAGGGGCACTAAGAGGCGACAAGGCGATAGCGGAGAGACTGAATGAATTCTTTGCTTCAGTCTTTATTGAGGAAGATGTAAGGATGTTACCCATGACTGAAGTGGTATTTAAAGGTGCGGAAGAATTGAAGGAAATATCGATACATCGGGAAGATGTATTACAAGTATTAGATAAACTGAAGAGTAGCAAATCACCTGGGCCGGATGGTATACATCCAAGGGTGTTGAAAGAACTGAAATATGAGATTGCAGACCTGCCATTAGTAATCTGTGAACTATTATTAAAATCATCTATAATACCTGAAGATTGGAGGATCGCCAATGTAACACCAATTTTTAAAAAGGGTTCCAGGGGTAATCCTGGAAACTACAGACCAGTGAGCCTCACGTCAGTACCGGGAAAAATGGTAGAAACCATCATAAAGAATAAAATTACTCAGCATGTAGATAGTGTGATGATGAAGGCAGTTCAGAGGCTATGGGATGCCAGGAGAATGAACTCTGTGCCTTTAAGAGTGAGAGCATTCAGGGTTTCCCCAGCAACCGAGAACCTTGGACTCATAGCACAGTCACCATTAAGCACCGCCCACTTCAGCACGTCAGGGCTGGAGTGAAGCCTAGCAGATCCCACGTGTGCGTGGTCCCTGAGAGGGAGCAGTTTAAAACTCCTGTGTTTGGAAAGTCAGGGAGAGGAGGACCGGAAAGTGAAGGAGGAAGACGACGAGGACCGGAAAGTGAAGGAGGGAGACGAGGACCGGAAAGTGAAGGAGGAAGATGAGGCGAGGAGAGAAGAAGGAGTGGCAGTGAACCCAGAGGACCTGGAAGAGAATCCAGAGGAACTGGAGCTAGAGGAGAAGGGGCCCAAGGAGGCACGAGAAGTGCTGGGCTCAAGCTCAAAGACAAGCAGTGGGATCTGTTTGGAACCGGTCCAAGGCAGTCTCAGCAGAAAGGAAGTTTGCTACAACGGAGAGAAGTGTCTGCAGAGAGAATGCAGCATGGCTCTGGCAAGGAAAGAGGAGAGCTACTAAACGGCCCTGAACTAAGGCAAGTGTGTCTTCCAGAATTCCTGCCTGAAAGAAAGTTAAGAGAATTAGTTCCTGATAGAAGAATTAATTATAATAGCCAGCTAAGCTCTAGCAGTAGAAACAATAGCTTGTCTGCATGTCAGCAACCCCAGCTCTCTGAAGAAATAGAGCAGCAAAAAGGTTCTATTAGAGAGGTTGAATGCTATGCTCCAGAAGCAAACTAGTCAGCTCTACAGCCAGGTACCCTCTGAAGAATATTGTGAGGATGCCATTGAGGAAATGGATATAGGAAGCTGCTATGAAGACTATGAAGATAGCTCCGATGAGATGCAGTGTTCTTATTGTAAAGCTAATGAATTAGAAGTGTGTTAAGCTTAAAACATGTTTCAATGAGTGAATGCCATAGTAAGGAACTTACCTGATTGAAGGACGCAGCACAGAGAACAGCTGAACGTTGTTAATCAAGCGATTGCTGTGTAAGGCCTGAAATTGAAGGGAAAGCTCAGTGGACATTTTTAAAGCTGTTGCTGTTATAAAGGAGCTGTGAAGTAAACACTCCCATAAGAAGCTAATGTGCCCATGAGAAGCTTTATAATCTGAGCTTTGAAAGCAAGTTCCTAAGAAGCTATTTATTGCTGATACCAGTAATCCTGTGCATACTTTTGTAAAAGTTATACCTTTGCTTTGGAGAAGAATCCTATTATTGTTTATTCAGCCTGTTACTTGTGAATATGATGGAAACCCCAGAACACAACAAATAAATATTTCTCTGTTTCGCCTGACCACTTGTCTGCACAACTACTTTTGCCTAATAAGGATAAGTGAAACTACATATCCCAGCAGCCCTCCTGGCAGCCATATTGGGAGGACTTATTCTAGGGCAGCAAGGCGACTCCATCCTGGTGCCCGGCTATATGCCCAGCCAGGTGGGGGCGACAATAGTCATGGCCTAATGGGAGACAGCCAACATGGCTTTAGACAAGGAAGATCTTGTCTTACTAATCTGTTATGTTTTTTTGAAGGTGTGAATAAACAGGTGGACAAAGGTGAGTCGGTTGATATAGTGTATCTGGACTTTCAGAAAGCCTTTGACAAGGTCCCTCATCAGAGACTTTTGGCAAAACTAAAGAGTCATGGGATAGGAGGCAGTGTACTACTGTGGACCAGGAACTGGTTAAAAGATAGAAAGCAGAGGGTTGGGCTAAATGGCCAATTTTCCCAGTGGAGAAAGGTGAATAGTGGTGTACCCCAGGGATCTGTGCTGTGTCCACTGCTTTTTGACATATTTATAAATGACCTGGAAAGTGGAATAACGAGTGAGGTTATCAAATTTGCAGATGACACAAAACTATTTAAAGTTGTTAAAACCCAAGAGGATTGTGGAAAATTGCAAGAGGATCTTGATAAATTGGAAGACTGGGCATCAAAATGGCAGGTGAAATTTAATGTGAACAAGTGCAAAGCTATGCACCTAGGGAAGAACAACCCAAACTATGGTTACACGATGCAAGGTTCCACATTAGGAACCACCACCCAAGAAAAAGATTTAGGCGTCATTGTGGATAACATGTTAAAACCCTCGGCCCAGTGTGCAGCAGCAGCCAAGAGAGCAAATAGAATGCTAGGTATCATAAGGAAAGGAATGGAAAATAAAACAAAAGATATTATAATGCCTCTATATCGTTCCATGATGAGACCACACCTTGAATATTGTGTGCAATTCTGGTCGCCGTATCTTAAAAAGGATATAGCGTTATTAGTAAAGGTTCAGAGAAGAGCCACCAAAATGGTAAAGGGGATGGAAGGATACTCCTATGAAGAAAGGCTAAAAAGGTTAGGGCTCTTTAACCTGGAAAAGAGACGGCTGAGGGGAGATATGATAGAAGTCTATAAATTAATGAACGGAATGGAACGGGTAAACGTAGATTGATTGTTTACGTTATCAGAATATAGAAAGACTAGGGGACATGCAATGAAGCTACAGGGTAAACTATTTAAGACTAATAAAAGAAAATATTTTTTCACTCAACATGTAATCAAACTCTGGAATTTGTTACCGGAGGATGTAGTACAGGCTGTTAGTGTAGCTGGGTTTAAAAAAGGTTTGGACAAGTTCCTGGAGGAAAGGTCCATAAACAATTATTAAGAAGGGACCCAGGATATCAATGCTTGACCCACTACAAGCATTGTGGAACCTGTGTCTTTTGGGGAAACTGCTAGGTATGTATGACCTAGATTGGTCACTGTTGGAAACAGGATACTGGGCTTGATGGACCTTGGTCTGACCCAGTATGACATATCTTATGTTGACATGCACCACTGTCATGGCATTGTCCAAGTACACCCAGACCACTTTGCCCACTAGGAGAGGTATAAACCCCCCTAGGACCAGGTTGATTGAGCTTGCCTCCAGGCAGCTGAATGTCCAGAAATAATCTCCCAGTGAAGATAGTAGAGACAAGAACAGTATCTGAATTCAAAAAAGCATATGGCAAACACAGAAGATTTCTAAAGGAAAAAAGGGGACTGTTGTAGTTGAAATGGAAGGGCAGACTAGATAGGCCATTTTATCTGCCATCCTGTTTCTATCATATCTCCCTCATTAGTATTCTCCAAGCTGAAGATGTCTAACCTCTTATGCCTTTCCTCATAGGGGCATCCTTCCATCCCCTTAATCATTTGGCAGCCCTTCTCTGTATCTTTTCTAATTCTGCTATATCTTTTTTAAGATGAGACGACTAGACTTGCACACAATACTCAAGACGCAGTTGCACTGTGGAGCAAAACAAAGGCATTATGTTATTCTCCATTCACTTCCTTACAATTCATAGCATTCTATTAGCTTTATTGGCCGCTGCTGCACACTAAGCAAAGGGTTTCATCGTATTATTCATGATGATGCCTAGATCCTTTTCCTGGGTGGAGACTCCCATTGTGGAACCTTGTATCGTGTAGCAATAGTTTGGATTGTTCTTTCCTATGTGCATAACTTTGCAATTGTCCACATTAAATTTCATCTGCATTTGGATGCCATTTCTCCCAACTTTTCAAGGTCCTCTTGCGATGTTTCACAATCCTCTTGTGATTTAACAACTTTGAAGTAATTTTGTTTCATCTGCAAATTTAATCACCTCTTTCATTGTTCCCATTTCGAGGTCATTTATAAATGTTAAAAAGCAGTGATCTTAGTACAGATCCTATAACACTCCACTATTCACCTTGCTCCATTGAGAAAATTGACCTACTCTCTGTTTTCCATCTTTTAACTATTTCCAAATCCACAATAAGACATTGAGAAATCATTGGATAGAAGATAATTTCCTCAAGAGTCTCTAACGAGGTACTTTGTCAAATGCTTTCTGAAAATCCAGATACACTATGGGAGTCATTTAGAAGCTCTATTCGTGAAATGGATGTCTGAAAATGGGCACATAAAACATACAAATAATGGAGACATCCCCAGAGCCATTTTAGAAAACCAGATATATAGATGTCCCCGGTACAAGAACGTCCAGGTAGCATGAAGGGGTGGTGGTTGGAGCAAGGAAGTTGCAAATCAAGCCCTGGTTGTTGAGGTGTCCATGCCTATACCTGCTCCTTACCATGAACAAGGTGCAAAAAAGTGCTTGTCTCTTGGCTGCAATGCCTCCAGGGGGGAGAGCAAATTACACTTATGTCACATTAGTTAATATTTCCTGGACAAAGAAACCTTCCTGTAAATACATATTCCAAACATATTACTGGCCCACTGCCGCACGTCTGAGTATATGAAATTTTTGGGCAGGACATTGTAATCTCATAACCTAGACATCCATGTACCCTGTTCTGCAGGCGTGCATTTCAGGGACATCCACATTTATAAAATGGCCTACATCTATGCACATACCCAGCCTTGCTATCTGCACAGGGCCCATCTCCAAAACCAGTTACTAGGATGTTCATTTTTGGGGTGGAGACGGGGGCAATTTCAGAAGGCATTGCTGCCACTCCTCCGGTTTTTGGTCATTCTGCTCTGGATGTCACAGGTTCTTCGTAGATGTCCTTTCTAAAATCCCATTCCATATCAACTAGCTCTCCTTTATCCAAATATTTATTCACACCTTAAAAAAAATATAGCAGATTGGTGGGGCAAGACTTCCCTTGGCTAAATACACATTGGCTTTGTCCCACTAAAACATGACTATCTACATGTTCAGTAATTTCATTTTTTATAATGGTTTCTACCATTATGCCAGGTACTGAAATCAGGTTCATCAATCTACTGTTTCCTGGTGACACTTTTTAAAAAGTGGCATTATGTTGACCACTCTCCAATAATGACGTACAAAGGCTATTTCAATGATAGTTTACAAATTATTAATAGTAGGTCTGCAATTTCATGTTTCAGTTCTTTCAGCACCCTGGGAAGCATACCATCCAGTCTAGATCATTTGCTACTGCATTATTATAACTGCCAGAGTTCATCAAGATTTATTTCAATTCCTCCTTAAGCATCTTTTCTGGTATGGGTATTTCTCCTATCTTCCTCTGTAAAGAATGAATCAAATAATTCACTTAGGGCTAAGCTTACTAAAGTGCAGTAATTTTTTTGCACTTATTGCATGCAAAGAGCAAATTTTAGAATGTGATAAGTACAAAGTCCACTACAATTATTGCATAGAAAAGTTCCTAACCATGCGGTAACGTCATTCACAGTTATCACAGGTGCAATTAATGCTGTCCTTTGAAGTGCCATTAAGTTCACCCTCATTAACTGGAACACTGACAATTTACATGTGGTACTTCCTCCTGCGCTGTCCACATCCACTCTCCACTCCTAAGCCACACATTCCCTGCCCCATTGTGTGTTAAGCTGTTAGAGTGGCATGTTTACCAATCTGGCTGTTTTTAGCATGCGGTAGCTGTTAATGTGGACCTATGTTGACCGGTTAGCACATACTAAAGCACACATTAACCAGTAATGCAGTTTAGTAAATGTGGCCCCTAGTTTGTCTGCTATGGCTTTGTCCTCCCTGCCATAGTACTCCTTTTACACCTCTATCATCTAATGGTCGCAATGACTCCCATGAAGGCTTCTTGCTTTGAATGTACCTGAAAAGTTTTCATTCTACGTTTTTGCTTCCACAGCAAGTTTCTCTTCGTATTCTCTCTTGGCCAGCCTTGTCGATATTTTGCATCTAATTTGCCAGTGTTTTGCTTTTCTTGTTTTCAACATGTGGATTCGTTTTCCATGTTATGAAGCATGTTCTTTTGGCTATAACAGCCTCTCTCATCTTACCTTTTAACCATGCCAGCAGTCATTTGGTCTTACTTCCACCTTTTTTCAAAGTCTGGGATACATCTGGTCTGGGCTTCCAAAATGGTTTTTTTAAACAATGCCCAGGCCTGATATTAACTGTTAATCTTCATGGCTCTTCCTTTTAGTTTTTTTCTAACAATTTTCCTCATTTTATCATGTTCTCCCTTATGAAAGTTAAATGTGTAAGGCAAGTTTTATATGCAGAAAGGAGATCTTATAAACTGCATGGAGGCATACATAAGTAAGAAGTAGGCATGCCGAAAGATCATGTCTACATATGTGAACCATGTGTAGGCATTCTAAGGTGCATAGGTTAGGCGTAGTTGTGATGAACATGCATGTTTTAAAAAATACACCAGTACATGCATAGAGTACTGTGGGCCGGCAGTCCTACCAGGCGGCTGCCTAGTAGGGGCGGCGGGCCATATTACTTGTGTCTTGCTTCAGCCTGGTAGCTGAGGCCCTTAATTGTGTAGTTGTGGGGCAGTTAAAGCAGTCCAAGTGGAAATAGGCCAACACAGGAAAATTTATTTCTAAATTTTATTTTAATCATCAAGTTTGCAAATTGGACCTTGGCAGAAGGTTCCAAACCATTAACAGAAAGTGAGGATATTTTCTCCAACAAAAAGCTTCTTTGTAAAGGTACTTCAGCAGTGCTATAACAAATCAGTTTCCTTCAGTCTTTGAAACAAAACAAGTTTCCTTTTTCATCCAAACTAAACACAGTTGAAAAATCACTGTTGCAAGTAAAGTCCAGCTAACCTTGTTAGCTTCTCCCAGCTGTTTCAGGTAAGCTTGAAAATAGACTCTACTTCTCAGCATAGGAACTAAACTGCTGTTGGAACAGTTTCATAGCACAAGGACTATTTCAGCTTTAAAATGAGACTTCTCTCTCTTTCCAGCACTTCACAGTATCAATTGCTCAGCATAACTACTTCTTGGCTTTCTTTATAATATCTACTAAATGCTTTCTAAGCACTTCTCATGCACAATGAGCATTCCATTGAAACCTCTGTAGAATCTGAATCCCCTTTATAGAATTCCACCTCCATTTCTTCCTCAGTGCTACAAGGCTCAGGGACTGGGATACGTTCAGGGATTTCTAGTTTCACTTTCCTTAAAAGCTTAAAAGGTTTTCCCCAATGAACATTCCTTCTTCCCCCTGGAATAATGTCAGTGCTCCTAGACTTCCTTCCCTTTAGTGAGTCACTTAAAGGTACTGTCTGGTTTACCTTGCTTGTAGAAACCTTCCTTTTGTCAGGCTTTCTAAAAGGCTCCGTTTCTGCCTCAGAGTCTGAGCTGCTTGCTTCTGAGTTAGAACTATAGTCCTGGAACTCTCTCAAGCTTCTTCCTGCTCTTCTCTGGCCCTGCCACTCGCTTTGGCAGTTCTGTCTGCTTCTCCTGGTTTCCCCAGTTCTCTCAGCTCTGCTGTGCTCTCCCTTTTCACTTGCTGACTGACCACGTTTAAATGTTTGCCAGCGTGCTTCCCTTTCTGGCCCCACCCTCTCTCTCCCTGCTGTTGCCCTGGAGACTGGGTGTGGCTTCAGGCTAGCTTTGCAAGTGTGTGTGTTTCAGTATTACTTTCATTTTGGGACCTGTGCTTAGGTGAGCCCATCCCCCTCTTAGGAGAAAAACCTTCTTTTTGTTCTCTTTCCCAGGTCTGTGCTGCACCTGCCTCACCACAGTACATACATAGGTTTACACCTTCTTTGGAACAAGTGTAAATTTGTGTGTGCGAGTATACGCTATTGGGGCTGGTTCTAGATGCCTATTTTATAAAGATATATGAAAGCCCATTTTGCATAGCTCATTGAAGGAGGAACTGAAATGTCCAGGTCAAGATATTCAGAATTCTACTACAATTTGATAAATGATACTGCCAAGTGAGGAGCCTTTTCTAAAATACACAGGACACTGGCAAATATATATATACGTATTTGCTGGCACACACAAGGCAGCTTCTGCATATGAGTGTTGGCACTTATACATGGAAGTGGCCATTTTGCCGGCACTTACATCCCCCTATCTCAGAAAACTGATAAATAAGCAGAGCAATTAACGGAGAAGCCAAAGATTTTTTTCCAAACATTTGCAGCAGAAATAAAAAAGCTGGGGATTAGGAAGATTTACTCCTTTAATCCCCTTTGTGTCATGGTCAAAATAAGTACTTTTTGAATTCTATCCATGCCTGTCAGCTGATGCAGAATCTAATGGGAAAATGTATTTACATATACGTGCATTATGATTATAAGATGGGAAATGCAGTATGCATATACATTTTGCCCTACCCAAATCATGACCAAAATGCATTCCCTCGATTTCTCTATGTCCCAGACATCTCCATGTGTAAACAGTGGCTTTCTGAAATCACCATTTCCAGGTATAGCCTATCTAATGGGAAAATATCACTATTTCCATCAGGGCTGGCCCATCCACTAGGCGGATTAGGCGGCAGCAGACCCTGGTGGGCAGCCTGACTCCATTTTGAATGCAGCGGCTTTGTGCCGCCGCTTCCAAAATGGAGTTGGGCCGTTGCTGCCCCCTGAATCCATCCCTCTCATCTTGCAGCAGCCTGACTCGGTTTTGAAAGCGGCGGGGGCTCAAAACAGATAAGATGGATTTGGGGGGCAGCAGCAGCAGAGGGAGGGTGGCGGCAGGAAGGGGGATCAGCGACAGGCGCTTCTACCCGGAGCGGCAGAAACCCTTGGGCCACCCCTGATTCCTGTGTGGAGATACTTTTAAAATGACCTCAAGGGGCACCGATGCTGCTTTTATAAAACGGTCTTAAGAGAGATGCTACTGGATTTTATTTATTCCTCCTGTACTATGTAAACTGTAAGGAGATCAGAGATACACATTTCCCACAGCTGACAGACAGAAAATGAAAAAAAGACATCACAGAAAGGAATGGGCAGGAAAAGCTCTGCATAATCCTCAGGGAGAAAGGAGAAATAACAGCTATAGCTGAAAAATGTTACATCCTGTGACCAGGTCAAAAACATAATATGAACAGAGAATCTCAGATATCACCAGAATGTTAGTTACTGTCTGCTCTGCAATTACCTCTGTGAGTCTATGTGCTAACACCCCAGTGTAAAGGGATGACATGAGAAGTGACACATACCAATTTATGTTTTCAAATTGCTCTGTAATGTAAATGAATGATATTTATCAAGATGATTTTAGAAAGTCTGCATGCCTAAAAACTGCCATTTATAAAGGTACACCATACATGTATCAGCTGCGATTTTCCAAGAAGAGCTACATATGCAAACTGTAGATGCCACACCGCATGCACAGGTCTGAGGAAGAATACGTTGGGCGCGGATTATACCTGTACTTCCTGTTCTGAACCAGAAACACACGTATACTTCAAAACATTTCCCCATTACACGTGCTCCGAACATACATAGAGTAACTGCCACGTAACTGCTTGTCTGCACCTGGGGATTTGGAGGAGTGACAGAGGGGAATTTGCACTTATTTCTCTGGGTTCAGAACTCCCTCATACAGAATAAAAAAAAAAGGTGCTAACACATACAAAAACTCAAATGAAGCTGCTCTTTTTTGTAGTGTAAAATGACTATTCCCTCTGGAAGTGTCATCAAATACACATTTTTCCAGCAGCCTTATATGTATTTTGCAAAACGCTCCACATTTGACATGATTTTTGGAAATTGCACTGCAAACTGTGAACAACTCTAGTTGGGAATCCATTTTCCAACTTGGATAATTGGGCTTCACATGTAGTTATTTTCAATATTAAATTTGTCACTGCAAATGAACAAAATATCTGCACCAATTTCTAAATACAATGGATAAAAAGGATATGAAGGCACAAGGACATCAGAATTGAGATAGCGAGGTGATAATGTGTACAATCCCAGCAGTATTTCACAAAAGGCTCTGCTAGATGTTGATCCTTTTCTAAAATAGGGTGGGAGTGCATTTACTGATATGTGGCATTGGAGGAGTCATTTTACAAATCTACACATAGGAAATCTCAACATAGGAAACCTGGGGCCAGCTCAAGTACTAGGCCAACTCGGTGAATACCTAGGTCAGCAGCTTCGGGGGAAGGGGGGAGAGGGATCAGCAAAGAGTAGCGGCAGTCAGATCAAAGCAATGGATCCTTGCAGCCACATCAACTCTGTAGTCATCACTGCATACTTTCACCTGCAGGAAGAATCGGAAATATGCAAGTAGTCCATTTACCCTTCTAAGTGGCTTTCTGAAATCTCCCTCATTATGTATATATTTACAAAACAAAGTTTAATATTTCAGAAAGTGTGGTGTCCAAATATGATTTTTTATAGGATTGTTCTGGAAGGAATGGTGCTGAGATGTTTACAATTGAATTTAATAATCAAAATCTTGAGAAAGGGACATAAAGGGCCTGATATTCAATTGGGCGGGCTATGCGTCACACAGGCGCATAGCCCTGCTCACTGACCTCTAAACCCAGATATTCAATGCCACAGTGATGCCATTGAATATCCGGGTTATGTGCCAAGGGGATTCACCCACAGAACCTAACTGGGTAGCAGCAATATTGGACCGCTACCCTGTTAGACATCCACAGCTAGAACTAGGCGAACCAAAAGCTTGCCTAGTTTTAACTGTGGATGGCTAACTGGGAAGCAGTCCAATATTGTCATTACCTGTAGTGTCCTTCCACTACTTGATAACTCAGCCCACGGATTGGACAAAATGATTGATATTTGGGACAACAGCCTCAACTCGATCTCTTGCCACCCAGCTACGTGCAAAAAACCAAGAAAACGAGAACATGCAGCTTGGTATACCAAGGAGCTCTGATCATTTTATTTATTTATTTTATTTTATTTAGCTGTATTTATATCCCGCTTTTCACCGGGTCAAAGCGGTCAATTGGGGGATACATTTAACATGAGGGGATATGAGACACATACGCTAATACTTACAGGGAACATGGGCAATGGAGGGTTAAGTGACTTGCCCAAGACCACAAGGAGTGCCTATAGGACTAGAAATCCCAGTCCCTCTGGCCTGAGATTGCTGTCCCCAGGTGGGACTTGAACCCCCGGCCCTCCAGCCTGAAGTACCTTGTCCTAACCACTAGACCACTCCTCCACCTATGCAAACTCGAGCGAAAATGGCGCCAATCTCGATCCATTGAAGCGCACAACGAATATAACTTATACCTGTAAAAACATTGCAAGGAAATAGAGGAGACAAAGAGACAGTTCCATACAGACCTCCTAAAGCGCTCAATTAACAAGCCACATGATCTATTCAACATTGTAAAGTCACTAGCAAAAGAACCAACACCTGACCAGCCATACATGCCACATCCGCAGGCATACTCTGACTACCTACAATCAAAGATGATCCTAACTGACAAGAGCACAAACCTCACAAGCTGCAACCCTCAGCACAAGCCTCCTCCGCCATTTATACTTGCAAATTTCAAAACCATGTCAAACAAAGAAATAGAAGATACCATTGCCTCCATCAACACCACCACGGCACCCAATGACCCTTGTCCAGCACCCTGGATAAGAGAAATGCGTTGTGAACTAAGCCAATTCATGGGCAAAATCCTGAACCAATCACTCTCAACGGGATCCTTTCCACAAAAACTAAAAAATACATCCATCAGACCGTTATTGAAAAACAATAAGATGGACCCATCAAAAGTTGAATCCTACAGACCGATATCAAGCATACCACTGCTTGCTAAAATATTCGAAAAGGTAGTACAACAAGAAATTCAACAACACATTGATAATGAAGCACCACTCGACCCATCCCAACATGGATTCAGGGAAGCACACGGTGTTGAAACTCTCCTCACTACCCTCTTCAATACTCTAATCTCAGGAATCGATAATATTCGACAGGGCTTTGCCCTCATTTTCATGGACATCGCAGCGGCCTTTGACTCTGTGAGCCATGAGATACTCATAGAGCGTCTTAAGGAAAGGGGATTACAAGGCACCACCCTAAACTGGTGCATATCCTACCTATCCAACAAATGGCAACACATGAGGACCAGCACCACAACCTCAGAACCGTTCCTACCAAAACAAGGGGTGCCACAAGGATCATCACTATCGGCACTATTGTTTAATATTTACATGCAGCCCATCTGTGCTCTGATACGATCATTCAATGTCCACTGTCTAGCATACGCAGATGATATCCTCTTATTCATGCCATTTGTAACTGACCAGCCAGACCTCACTCCGCTAACAAGATGTTTCGATTTAGTCGCAGACTGGCTCCACACACAAAACCTTCGGATCAACCACAACAAGACTGATGTACTCTTCATCACGAGGAGCCAAGAATTCACTCCCCCACCCTCACTAAAAGTTAAGAATGCAGAGTTGATAACCAAGTCCACAATTCGATACCTTGGTGTCACTCTGGACCAAAGATTGGACATGAAAATACACATTAAAAACATAGTAAAAACAATATATTACAAAATACGGACACTTCGGCATCTAAGAGCACTTCTTGACCCTAGCGATTTCCGAACAATTTTCCAGGCCTTGGTTCTCCAACACATTGATTATGCCAATGTTATACTATATGGGCTCCCACAGGTAACGCTACACCCACTCCAGCTCGCGATGAACACAGCAGCAAGAGTCCTTGTCGGGGTAGCAAGAACGGAACACATCACACCAATTTTGATGAATCTTCACTGGCTACCCATTCAGGCTAGACTTCTCTACAAGATCTTAGTATTGACCTTTAAAGCCCTAAACAGTCACCCACCTACATCCATCAACGAGATGATCCACATTATACACCCAAACAGAACCAGAAGATCCTCAACGGTGAACACCCTAACTATCCCAAAAGAAATGACAACGTGCACAAAGGCAACATCCAATAGAGCCTTCATGATATACGCTCCCAGAGCCTGGAATGCCCTCCCTACAGACATGCGAGTCATCGCTAGCCTAACTCAATTCAGGAAGGCTCTTAAACATCATCTCTTCCTAAGACACTATCCTGAAACTAACTATAGAAACCAACCAACGAGCACTCACATCAAACATTCAGAGCCTCCCAACAACACACCCAGCAAGACAAGGAATAGCCAACCCAAAACGACCAGCTCTGAATAGTCTATAGCCTAAAACATGGACAACGTTGTAAATAAACTGTAGAAATGTTACCCCACTTAAATCCAAGTTTTAATCCCTGTTCAATGTAAACTCTATGCGGCCCGTCCGCACAGTATATTGTTCTGTTCAATGTACACTGCACTGATATGTAATAGCGCGCTATATAAGAGAAGCTAAATAAATAAATAAATAAAACCTGGTTATCAGAACGCCCCGCCTCCACTCCATCTTGGAATGCCCCCAACACGCCCTGATGCTAACCAGATAGCATCAGGGCACGTAGGGGACATAGATGGAAATATTCAATGGCACTAACTGTGTAAGTGCCATAGAATATTATCATCTAAGGTATTTACACCATTTACAGGGCTGTAAACCGTGTAACTAACATTTTGCCTAAAGCATCTAATATCCTGACACCGGTCCTGAGGAAACCCAGCAACCAGGGAAGGCTCTTTAATGAGGTGGAGTGAGGCAGCCGGCTCAGGCGGCAAACTTTTGGGGACAGCAAAAAATGCCCCCAAAACAGCTGCCTCACTCCGCCTTCAAAGTTAAAAAAAAAAAAAGAGGATGGACAAGCTGGTGCTGCTGCTTCTCGGCAGTGGCGGATTCAACCCCTCCATTCCCTCTCCTCCACCCCGCCACTGCCCCGGGAGGCCCCGCACTTGCCTGACAGACTTCAGAGGGAGCCAGGGAGACCCAAATCCCAGCACCCTGGCTCACCTCAGTAGAGCTGTGAAAAAGAACAGCGTTTTCCTTCTTTCCCACAGCTCTGTTAAAGTTGAGCCTGGTGGCACGCTGAGGTAAATGAGAGTATTTCCTGTCTCACACGAGACAGGAAATGCTCGCTGACATTCAGCACGATGCCAGGCTCAACTTTAACAAAGCCGTGGGAAAGAAGAGAGATGTTCTTTCTCGTGGCTCTGCAGAGTTGAGCCAGAGCATTGGGCTCGGGCCTCCCCGGCTCCCTCTGAAGCCGGTCAGACAGGTGCGGGGCTCTTCCAGAGGAGGGGGCTAGAACTGGAAATGAGCTGATTTTTTTGGAGGGGGTTAGGACTGGTAATGGGCTGATCGGGGAGGGCTTTGACTGAAAATGGGCTGATCAGGGAGGGTTAGGGTTGGTAATGTGCTGTGGGGGGCTAGCACTGGAAATGGGTTGATCAGGGACTAGGACTGGTAATGGGTTGATCGGGGGCTAGGACTGGTAATGGCCTGATTAGGGGGTGCTAGGACTGCTAATGGGTAGATCGAAGGGGGGCTAGGACTGGAAATGGGCGGATAGAAGGGGGGCTAGGACTGGAAATGGCTGGGGGGATAGGACTGGAAATAGGCTGGGACTGGAAAAGGGGCTGATTGGGGGCTGGGACTTGAAGTAGGCTGATGGGGGCGGGGAGAGCTACTGGCCCTGGAAGAAGACTGGGGGCTATGGCTACAAATGGGCTGATGCAGGGGAATGGGAGAATGGGACTGGAAGGGAGCGGATGCTGAGAGGGGCTGCTAGGGGAAGGAGGGGGCACAAAAGGAGCTGTCACAAGGGGCAAATGTGGAGGCCGGAAGGGAGCTGAGACAGGGGAAGAATGGGGCCGGAAGGGAACTGATATCTGAGGATGGTACTGGAGGGGGACTGGAAGGGTGATGACACTAGGGAAGGGGGTAGGGGGATGGAAGGGAGATGACACCTGGGGATGGTACTGTAGGGGGACTGGAAGGGAGCTTACATTTGGGGTGGGATTGGAGGAAGCTGACACTTGGGGATGGGACTGGTAGGTGGCTAGGTAATAGGGAGGAGGCTGAAAGGGAGGGGCACTGAAGCTGGAAGGAGCTGACACATGGGAACAGCACTGGAAGGAGGATGGACAGAGGGTATGGTGACTGGAAGGGAGCTGAGAGGGAGAGGGGTGTGGCACTGGGAGTGGAAGTGAGCAGATATTTGCGATGGTATTTGGACTAGAAGGGGTGGAGAGGGGAAAAAGGGGGATTGAAAGGGAATGGACACCAGTGGCAGTCCTGGGAATGCAAGGAGGTAGGCACTGGAGGGGAGGACTGGAAAGGGAGCTGATACTGGGGAGAGTTAGTGGGACTGAAAATAGGTTGATGGAAGGAAGTGAAGAAAACAAGAGATAAGAAATGGCAGATGGACTATAGACCATAGAAAGAGAGCTAAGAGAAGACAGGAAAGCAGAAGCCTCAGATCGGGATCAGCATGATCAGAGAATAAAATGGTCAAACAACAAAGGTAGAAAAACTAGGGGAGTGTGTGAGGAGGAGGAGTTCCTTCCCAACCTGTGCTCCGCGTCTAGAGTGGGCTCTTCAGGCACCTGCAGGATTTTGCGGTGCATCCATGCGGCGCCTGGCCCTGATGTCATCTTGGGGGCTTAAGATCAGGCCTGCTCCGCGGTAGCGGTCACGCTTTGAAGGGGCGCGATATAAAGGGGCATGTTTAAGCTCCTTTTGCGCTCCTTCGGCGCTCGAGGAGCTCTAGCAGTGGCGTTCTTGGAATGGGCAAGCGCAGAAAACGCCATCATAATGTGAGTACAGTGAATCCTTCTAAAGTAGTTAAAATCGTTGGACCTATGGATAAACACATTGTGTCAGTGAATGCAGCAGAAGGGGTTCCTGTTGTTGCCACCAAGTCTTCGCCCCTCTCGGATGGCTCCTCTGTGTTGGGTTTTCAATCTCTGCCCTGCTTGCTGAACTGGCTTCCATCGGCCCAGTGACATCTTCTCCTGTGGTGGAGGGGCAGTCTCGATGTGCTGATGTTTTGTCTCCATCTGCCCTGCCGGAAAGAACCTGTGAACCGGTGGTAGTTTCTTTGCCACGGGCTCTTCAGGTACCGGAGGACTTTGTGAGGTCGCATCCTGATGGTATACAACTGTGGACGTTCAAAATATTTCATTAGGTGATGTATGGTCAGTCCTTTCACGAATAGAGGCTTCTATAGCTTCATTAGCTTCTGTTGTTTCTCAGTTCTCAGAGTTTTCGAAAGGTTCAGTAGCTAAGATGGCTCAGCATGATTCTCAATTAGCAGTTTTAGATACTAAATGTCAGAAATTGGAAACTCAATGTGCTACTTTACAGAGATCTTCTTTGTCTTTTATTAAGGATAGTATTACCTTGCATACTCAGCAAGAATTATTGGAAAATTCTTTAAAGGCAACAAATATTAGATGTTTAAATTTTCCCTATACTCGTTTGCTGTCCCCTCAGATATTGTTTGACAAATATTTATCTGAAGTCTTAGGATATGAAGATAATGCTAAACCGGTTATTAACAAGTTATATTATTTGCCTGTGATAGGGGCGCCTCCTGGTGGTGATTCCCTGGGAGCTGCTTTTCAATATTTATATGCAACCAATATGCAAAATTCCTTTGAAAAGTGGAATTAAGTATACAATCTATGCTGATGATATTATGATTTTCACAACTATCACTATTGAGAACCCTGATTTCTCGGGCATTACAGAATGTCTCTCAGAAATGTCCAACTGGTGTAAAACAAACAACATGGAAATTAATTTTAGCAAAACAGAGGCGTAATTTATTTCTCGTAACCATAATTTTGCGCATCCTCCTGACATCAAAATAGATAACTCAACTATTCCTATTAAATCAGAAGTGAAATATCTTGGAGTTACTCTGGATAATGAGTTGAATCTCAGATCACACATAAATAAGACAATTAAAAGCGCTTATTACAGAATGAAGCTCATCAAAAGACTAAGGCCGCTTCTTGATACTGTTCACTTCAGAAATGTTTGTCAAGCATTGATTACTCCATTACTTGACTTCTGTAATCCAATATATCTGGGTTTATCTAAGCAAGCACTTAAGCCTTTACAACTGGCGCAGAATACTGCTGCACGTATAGTTTTTGGTCTATCAAGTAGAGAACATATAACTCCCATCTTGAAAGAGCTTCACTGGTTACCTATAGCTTCACGTGTAAAATATAAAACTATAATTTATATTTTCAAGATAAAACAACAATATTCTGCAGAAAGCCTGACATATCTCATACAGTCAGATATTAGCAACAGACCTAGAAGAAGAGGATCTGACAACAGAATCAGCTTATCAAATGATGTCAGAAAAACACGTAAAGACACCTCTGAAAGGGCTTTCTCTTTTGCTGCACCTTCCATCTGGAACTCTCTACCTAATGAGCTGAGAGCAGCTCAGGACATCAATGACTTTAGAAAGCAACTGAAAACATCTTTGTTTATAGAACACTACGGTCATGCAATTAACTAACTTAATGTGTCTGGAATGTAAATCATATACATATTGTATAATAGCTCACATTATAGTATAGCTCACTATGTAGATAATGCAACTCACTCTAACACATTATACCATAACTTTAACTTTTATTTCTTTACATTTTCTCACTAATACTCTTAATATCTTTGTTTGTAAGACCGCTTTGATTGTATGATAAGGCGGTATAGAAATCCAATTAAATAAATAAATAAATAAATAAAACTTCGTTAGATTCATTAGATGTTTCTGAATTTATTGTCTTCTCATGATATAATTTCTTCTCGGGCCACTCTTGTATCTTTTTCCTCTGAGGTTGATAAAAACCCAGTTATGCGTTTGTTTTTCTAAATAAGAATGCAGATTTTTGTGGGGGGAAATTAATATCTTTCCCGACGTCTCTAGGCAAACTCAGCTTAGGCGTTAAGGCTTTTTTGTCTTTAAAGCCTCGCGTTCTAGCACTTGGTGCATCCTTTTTCCTTTCCTTGCAAATGTTTGGTTACATTAGGGGGCACCAAGTATGTTTTCTCTGAGACTTCGTCTTTAGAATCATTTCTTATAAATCAGGTTCCACCGTTGTAGTGTGTATAATATGTGTTATCATTCAGCAAGTTAAAAAAATTAGAGTTTTGTATAGTATTTAGGGCACTAACTCCCTTCTATTATGTTTTCTTATTATATTGATTATTTCAGTAATTTGTTTATATTTGATATAGGCAGCTCCCCTGGATGTGGACGATATAGTTTTCTGTATTTTCATCTTATATAAAATTTATTATTGTCTTTTGAAATCATTAATAAAATAGTTTATTACAAAAAAAAAGGTAGAAAAACTAATTTTATTTTCATTTTAGTGATTGGACTTCGCACTACCTTTATATTTTACACAGTATGAGTAATTCATCTCTTATTTATCTGATGTTGCACTGCATGTGGAATCTGGCTTCTTGGGGTTTCAGTTTAATTTTTGTCTACATATATTTGTTTTTGCTTTAGGATGTAGTCATTTATTCTTTACTTGGAGAGGGTTTGGGTTCTGAGTATGTGACTGAGGCCAGGTGTTCTGTTAACATGGAGTTTGTATGTATGGGTCTATACTGTACTGAGTAATTTGAATTGTTCAGCTTTTCAAATAGGTATATGGATGTTCTAGGGCCCACTGCAGTATTTATAGTGCTGCTTTTTTCTGGGTAAGCACCTTGTACGAGTTCTGGAAGTTTATGCTGGTATGGTAGATTTGGCCTTGTAGATCTTAGGTGACTTTTGTAGGGTTTTATTAGTTCCCAATATGCCTGGTTCTGGAGAATGTTTACTAGTGAGATGACCAGAATCAGATTTGTTTAAAATATATTGAGTTCTGTGGGTGAATGTCCTACTTCTGCTTTGCACCCATTGTCGAGGGAGACGTTTCTGTGGATGCAGAATACATATTCAAAAAGTAAAAGTGAGAACCATAACGCAGTTTATAATAGAATAAAATGAGTTATTATTTGGTTTTATAAACTGTGCTATTGTTCTCACTTTTTCTTTTAGTTCCTTGGTGTGCAAGCATCTTGCATTTCCTTTGTTTTTTTACGGAATATGTATTTACATTAATATCATGCTTGTCAAGTGTGTAGTTACAGGAGTTATGCTGGGGTTGCCAAGCCCTTCTTGGTGTTTATGTTAGTGTAGGAGGTGTTGTGTTGGGGTCATAAAGTCCCTCTGGTTTTTCAGAGGGTGGGAAGTGCTGTGTTGGGGTTCCAAGTTGCTCTTGTTTTTGTGGAAATGGGAGATGCTGCATGGGTGCTCTTGAGCCCCTCTTGTTTGGCATATTTAGCAGCATGTTTCCTAGACTCTGCACTGGTAACATATGGACTAAGGTCCATCATGCCCAGTATCCTGTTTCCAACAGTGGCCAATCCAGGCAATAAGTATCTGGCAGGTTCCCAAAAAGGCACACAGGTTCTACAATGCTTGTCCCAGGGCAAGCAGTGGATTTCCCAGATTTTCTTTAATAATAGTTTATGACCCTTTCCTCCAGGAACTTGTCCAAATGTTTTTTAAACCCAGCTACACTAACAGCTTTTACTGCATCTTCTGGTAATTAATTCCAGAGTTTGATTACGCAGGTCCATAGGCTAACTGCAGGGAGGCAGTACATCACCATGCAGTTACCGCATTTCGGTGTGGCAAAAAAGCTGCTAGTGCAACTAAATACATCCACTGAGGTGGCATTAGTTGCACTCACGCTACTTGTGCTGAGCTTTTATGTTAGTTTTTGCTGACAATGTAGATGCCTTTTTTGTGTGATTTCTTTTTCTCGCCTCACTCTATAGTAAAGTATAATTTTGGGAAAGAAATATTGTAACCCTAACAGTAATGGGTAAAAGCATTTTTTTTACTACATATGTCTGTTTTTAGTTTGTACTGATATATTCCCTACTTGGTGAAGATCTTTCTCAGTTCTGCATATGTGTGACTGAGGCTACATGTTCTGTTAGCATGGAGTTTCTATTAAGGGAGCTGTAGTAATCTGGCTTGTTCAGTTTTCTGAATAGGAATATGGATGTTCTAGGGTCTATTATAGTGCTGTTCTTTTCTGGGTACGCTCCATTTGTATGAGTTTTAGAATTAGTGCTGTTGTGGATTTGCTCTATGGGTCCTGTACTTTGGGTTCTTGGTGAGGTCAACTCAACTGTAGGGTGTTGGTTGGGGGAGGGGGGTACTGGAATATGTATTGTTTTTGAGATTTGCAGTTTTGCGTTCTTTATGCTGCCAGACTGAAATTTTAAATATTTTGTCAGTTTAGATTCAAGGAAATTTTAAAATTTTAGGGAACATTTCAGTTTAATTTTGTTTAGCAGCCTGATAGCTTCACCGCTGCTAAGTTCCAGACTTTTCCAGCTTTAGCAAAATCCAATCCAGCATTTGAATTCATGGCTACCAGGATTAGTTTCTCATTTTATATCTTCCCTCTTCATCAATAACCTGGTCATAGCAAAATAAATCTGATGTGCAGATACTTATAATGGCTTGATTGGGGGGGGGGCTGTGTAAATGGCTTTTCATTGATTAAATTTAATGCTTTATTATTATGTTTGTTTTATTGTAACATCTGTTTTACTAAATTACTAAATTTACTAAATCCCCCTAGAGGACAGCAACCTTGGGCCGGAAGGACTGGGGTTTCTAGTCCCACAGGTGCTCCTTGTGGTCTTGGGCAAGCCACTTAACCCTCCATTGCCCATGTTCCCTGTAAGTATTAGTGTATTTGTCTCGTATTCCCTCGTGTTAAATGTATCTCCCAATTGTGTTGTGACCACTTTGATTGAAGGATAAGGTGGTATACAAAACTGTCTAAATAAATAAATAAATTGCATGTGTATATTTAGAAGCCAGCTAGGATTTTAGATGGGTGGCATTTACATTTTAAAATAAAGTATACTAAATTTATGCAAATGATGCTGCAGTGAGTCTCCGCATATGGCCCTGCATCACTGGGAGATAGAGGGAAGCAGAAACCTCAGATTGATACCAACTTGACCATGGAATAAAATGGTCAGACAACAAAGTTAGAAGAGAATTTTATTTTCAGCTTAATAATCGGACTTAGTGCTGTTTTTATATTTAATACGGTACATGGAATTGCATCTCTTTCTATTTTTCTAGTATGCAGAATCTGGCTTCTTGGGATTGCAGTTTAATTTTTATCTACATATGTTTATTTTTAGGTTATGGTCACTTATTCTGTACTTGGTGAGGGTCTGTGTTCTGAATATGTGACTAAGACCAGGAGTTCTGTGAACATAGAGTTTGTATGTAGGGATCTGTACTGTAGGAATCTGAATTGTTCAGCTTTTCAAATAGGTGTTTGGATGTTCCAGGGCCCACTATAGTATTTACAGTGATGCTTTTTTTGGATGGCCACCTTATGTAAGTTTTGGAAGTTGGTGCTGATATGGTATGGTATGATAGATTTGCTCTATAGATCCTCAGTGATTTTGTTGTAGGGTTTTGTATTAGTTCACAATATGCCTGGTACTGGAGAATGTTTGTTGTTGTTAGTGAGATGATCAGAATCAGATTTTTTTTCTTTTTGTGATATTGAGTTCTCTGGGTGAATGTCTTGGTTCTGCGCTGCACCTACTGTTGAGGAAGGGGGTTCTGTGGATACAAAATATATGTTCCAAAAGAAAAAGCAAGAACCATAATGCAGTTTATAACAACAAAATAAAAATGAGTTATAATTTAGTTTTATAAACTGTGCTGTGGTTCTCGCTCTCTTTTAGTTCCTTGGTGTGCGAACATCTTGCATTTCCTCCACATAATATATTCGGCTTTTTGGTTTGGTTCAGTCCCTGATTGGAGTTTTGAGAAAGCTCCCCCCCCACACACACACTACAGGGAGGGGGGCACCATCTCATCCCTCACCTCAGGCAGCAGCTTGCCTTGAGACACCCTGCCAGCAACTTACTTATAGGTGTAGGTCGGCCATTTTGCAAACCTACAAATATAAATGTGCCAATTAACTACAGATGCCACCATCTTTATCTAATTTCAGTTTGGAGGGGGAAAAACAATAGGATATTAAGGAGGAAACCCCCTTAATCCCTACTGTAAAGTGTTGGCTGAAGTGAGCACTGTTTAAAAATCTAAACACGCCAGGAAGTAGCTGTAAATCCCAACGTAGATAACTGCAGTCATACATGTGTAATCTCTATATGAAATAGGGATTATGGCCCCGTCCAGGCTACTCCATAACTATGCCCCCTAACAATTTCTACCTAGTAAGGACATGCACGTGTAAATTCAACCCTTTCTAAAATCACCATGATTGCTTGGATATCATTTCCAAGTGTGATTGCTGGATTTTCTGAACATAAATTGTAAATAGCATTTCTAAAATAACCCTAATACGGATACAAATTTAAAATTGAATACGTATGAGTAATATTTCTTCACCAGGACATAATGAATCTGGCCATTTACTCACACAATATTTTAAAAAGGCAGGCAAATGGAAGAAAGATACCTAAACTAGAAAGGCCCAAATAGAAAGGAACATCTTTGAAGCTCAGTTTGTATAGGACACCTAGGGGCTTGTATACTAAAGTGTGTGAGCCGTTAGCATGAGGTTTGAGGCACCCACAGTAAGTGCACTGTGATAAAGGTTAGCACGGGGCCCATGACCAAAATCCTGCATGAACCACTTAGTGTACAATGGGACGGGGACTGAACAAGTTGGGGTGAAACATGAGTGTTGACAGTGCAGCGCGGGCCTCCCAGGCACTACTACTACTACTAATCATTTGTATAGTGCTACAAGGCATATGCAGCGCTGTACACATACATTTAAGAGATTGTAAGGTCTCTACAGCAGGGGAAGTCTAGGGTAATGCTAGATATACACATAGATGGTGAACAGGAGATCAGGTACGTGCAAACCATTGCTGCTGCCGCTAGCATGGCTGCACTTAACCCCCTCTTCAGTGGGTGGAGTTAAGTGGACCTGCATGTCAGTTTAGTGTGGTGCCCTGCAGTTGCAATGACCTCACGGCAGGGTGATGGACGCATGTGATCCCTGAGGTTAGCGCTGGTTTCCGTGCTAGATTTGCAGCCCAGTAGTGCATTTAATTAAACACGGCCCTCAGTGGGAAACAGGATCTCCAAGTTGGGACAGTCACACTTTCCCATTTATTTTACAAAAGGCTCTGCTGAATGGGGAGCCTTATGGAAAATACATTTGAGGACACACATTCAATCATTCATTCACTGGTTCTTGATATTCTGCTCAGTCAATTAAGTCCCTTGAGTGGCTTACAATAAAAAAACCCCAAGAAAAACATACATAAGATGACCCATAATACATAAAGATATACAGACTCCCAGTACACCCCAACGACCCAGCATTGACCTACCCTAACCAGGCCAACCTCCCTGTCCCCAGTGAAATCCTCCTCAAACAGCCGTGCCTTTACAAGTTTCCTCAAGCACAGATAGTTCCTCTCAGCATTTACGTTATCCGGCAACTGATTCTACAAATCTGGTGCAAAACACCAGAAGCATACATGCTGTGTAACATTTGGTCTTATCTGTAGAAAGCGAGGAACCTCCAACAGACCTTTTTGGGATGAGCTCAAAACCCTGCTCATCACACAAGGCTGAAACAAGTTCACCAGATAAACTGGTTGACCCGTTACCAAATGACCAAGCATAGAACCTTCAATTTGACTCTCTGAAGTACTTACAGCCAATGCAGCTCCTTGAACAGAAATTCCACGGTCAAGTTATAGAGTGTAAAAATCAGAAAAACAAAAAGACTCACTCCAATACAACACTATTTGTTTCTTCATCAAACGTGAAGGGCACAAACGATAAACCCTTATTGAGGACCCGCAATTGGGGCTTGTGATAAGGAAGCTTATCATAGCTCAGGTAGGAGCTATAGAAAAGATGATGTGACTCTGAACAAGCAACCTGTCAGTTCTGGTAGAAGCAAGAAAACAGAGTTTTCACATAAAAGACTACCAGTCCCAGAATGCACCAGGTTTCCAGCAGCCATGAGAGGGGCTGAAGTGAGAAAATGTGTGTGCAATCAAGAGAGCTATGAGGTAATCCCTAAGCACTCATCTCAAAGGGCAGGGCCTGATTCAACACAGCTGTGCTGTGTTAGGGAGGAGCACACATTAGGACAGAATAAGAATAGAGCTTATTCTACAGATAACAGCTACAGAAAGAGCTTCAGGAAAAGATACAGCAACAGCTTCAAGCTCAAGCACCAACATCATCTCGAGAAGCAGAAGCCAAGCCAAGCGGATAGAGAGAGAAGGAAACTCTCTGGAAGGAAGAGAAAAAAGGCCCTTGGAAGGTCTGGGAGATTCCAAGGCAGTACCTATACTGGGAGGTATTCCAAATGCCAGTAGAGTCCATTGGACTGGAGTCAGCCAGAGGAATGGAATGGCAGAGATAGGAAATCACCAGTGGCTACCTGGAAGAGAGAAGACTGCACGTGGAAAGGACTTTCAGACCTATGCCAGAAGGTATGTGAGGAAAGATCCAGTGTCCAGGGATCAAGATTGGAAGGCTGAACATCAGAATTGGATTACCTACTGGCCAGGCTATACAGAGAGGAATTATGATAGCAGGAGAGGCTCAGGTATGAACACTGATCCAGACCCTATCTATAATAGAGAATGGCAGCAAGGGAATAAGCATTCTCATGATAGTGCCTTAATGAAAGACTCGTCTGTGCCAATGTATGATAGTGACCCTATGCTGATTGATGAAGGGGGAGATACAGCAGATGAAACTATTGATTACATGGACTGTTCTTTATCCAAGTGCTATTGCTAGCTTTCTGTGAGCAAACACATCAGCCATCACAAAGAAACCTAACTTTGTTCTTTATTTCCACTGCAAACAGCTCTTAAAGCAGGATTTGGGTTCACACAGTAGCAGCCAGCCAGCTAAAGGGTTTCAGCTGGACAATTGATAGTAATTAAAGCTGCACCTGATTGTGTGTGTGAGCAAGAGAGAATCACTGCAGGATCTGTGTGGAAAATAAGCAGGTTAACCTAACCAGCAAAGTTTATTCATTTCTTTGTGCCTTTTTATTTGGTAATTATTTGCTAAGAAAACATTAGCTAATTGCCTGACAAGCTGAAGGTTGTTTTCTGATTTGCTTTGTGACTTTATGTTATCCATTTAAACACTGCAAGCAAGTAACCTCATTTATATTGCTAACAAGCATACTTGTGCTGGGTGAATTAAACCCCATCAATAAAAGAAGTATTTTATTGGCTTTACCACTGGTTACACAACTCAATTATTGTCTTCAGCTGTGTTTGGGAGTGAATGAACTACAATACCCACAATACCTTGCAAGAATCATATGAATATATGCATCGTCAAGATTGTGTAAGTTCTCACCCTAGGCAGCCGTCTGACAGGCTCTGACAAAACAACTGTGGATAGATTAATAACAGAGGAAGAATCTAAAAACCCCCCTGAAGAACCCAAATCAGCTATCAATTCCCCCCTCGGGCTTTGGGACGGCTTCGAGTTCCTCCTCTCTTCTCTTGACCCGAACCCTCGTCTAAAAAAGCGCTCTGAACAGATCTGGCCGACCCCCCAGAGGACGAATCATCTGTTGACTGATCAAACTCCACACGTCGTCTCTGTCTTCGTTGGAACTTGATGTGAATGGGCTTTTGTTTGGCAGCAAAATCTGGACTTGTGTCTTGATTATTTGTGCCTGTTTTGATGAAGAAACAAATAGTGTTGTATTGGAGTGAGTCTTTTTGTTTTTCTGCTCCTTGAACAGAGGCATCACATGATCACATTTGCATTTGGCAAAGATCATCTTGGCAGCTGTATTCAGCACTAGCTGAAGTCTCCATCTGATACACAGCACAGCAGTAACCTATTGGTGATATTACCAAAGCATGGGTAACTGTCAAAAGATCCCTCCTATTAACAAAAGGATGCAATCTGCAGATTTGCTGTTACGATCAGAACATATTCTGCACAACCCTTAAACATTCTTGCTCAATTGATCATCTACCTGAACAAGCAAAATTCAAATACATGCCTTAGGTTCCAATTGCACCCTTTCTAAATTCGGTTTCACCATCAGCATTCAACCTCCTCTACAACACCATGCAATTCTAGGATTTAGCCTTAATCTACTACTGCACACTATAGAGCAACCTCCTGGTCCTGGCTTGGGTCAAACGGAATAACAAGCATCACATCATTACCATACAGATGGCATTCTGTCCCCCGCCGCTATCAACCCAAGGGTGCCATGTAAATATTGAATAACAGTGGCAATAGTACAGCTGCTTGGGGAATCCCACAATGCAAATCATGCCGATCTTTCCATAATACTACCTGAATGTGCTCCTCTAAAAAGGAAAGTACCCTTGGCAGCACCTGTCCCAGTACACCCAAAATTTCTAGTCTCAGAATCAATCTCCTATGAGAAACAGTATCATAGACAACTGTCAGATCTAATGCCATTCTCAGTCAGTTTCCTGATTTCCATATTATCTCGCTGAGCCTGGCAGTGCCACATTCCTGTTTCTGCGCTACAACAGGAATAACATGTTTGATTGGAGCACAAAATAAGCTGATCCCCCACCAAATCCCTTAGACAGAACAAAGCACGTTCAATTGCCGTACTCAGAAATACAAGTGCGAATGTTAGCATATGCTTATGTTTATTTACATACTTGATATACCGCCCAATAACATCAGTATCTGGGCGGTTTACAATAAAACCATAAAATCAAAATTAAAAATGCTGCAGAGAGAAGGAAAAGGAACGCCATAAAATCAAAGAAACAGGACAGAAAAGATAGGAACAGAATAGAGAAAGGCAAAGTAACAAAAGAACTCTATTAGGAAAAGACAGTGAAATGTTGTATCAATGAGGAAGTGGGGAAAGGGGAGAAAGGGAAGGGGGGAGGTCATACGCGAGACAGAGAAGGTGAGTTTTTAATTTGGCTCTGAAAGCAGTATAAGACTGTTCCAAATGGAGGGCAAGGGGGAGCGAGTTCCAGAGCTTCGGACCAAGGAAGTAAAAAGCTGAGGAGCGAGTGGACTCGAGGTGGGCATGGGAGGGGGAAGGGAGTGACATGCGGTTAGCGTGAATGGAACGAAGGGTACGAAGGGAAGTGTAGAGGTGAACCTCGTCAGCGAGATAGAGGGGAATACCTGTATGAATTGACTTATGGACGAAAATAAGAAATTTGAAATGAATCCGGAAAGAAACAGGAAGCCAGTGGAGACGAAAAAGAAGGGAAGTGACGTGATCAAAGCGGGAAGCATGGGTGAGAATTCGGGCGGCAGTGTTCTGTATACGTTGAAGACGAGACAATTGTGACTGAGGGAGACCAGCTAAAACAACATTACAGTAATCAAGACGAGAGACCACAAGAGAGAGAAACAGGGTAGTCAGGGAGGAAAAAGGAAGAAAGGGACGAATAGCGCGGAGTTGTTTTAGGGTGAGGAAAGAGCACTGAACAACTGAGGAGATGTGACTTTTAAAAGAGAGAGGGATGAATCAAGAGTGACACCAAGATACCGAAGGGAAGAAACCATAGGGATAGGTGAAGAAGCAAAAAGGGGAGTGAGGGGAGGGGGAGAAGAATGGCCAAGAGTAAACCAGATACGGATACAGCCATTTCACTAAGAAACAGCTTATAAGAGTGGCATCACTCGAGGTTTGGACATGTAACTGCCAATGCTGGACACAGGTAAGTGCCAGATACTATCAAATGGGATCTTCAGGATAAGCTAAGTAAGGAGTCATGCAAACTAGTTCCGTTTAGGACATTTTTGACAGGGTTTAAACACCAGAGAGATAAGAGCAATGTCCCTTCAATCACTGCTGGAAATCCCTGCTCTAAAGGGCACTTAGCTGACATACTTGCATTGAGCACATCCATACTTTATAAAGTATACATGTATTGCTGTTGTAACATCAGCAATGCACCCATGTTTCTAGTCTATCCAAAGCACACCCCCTTCAAACATGTGTGTTGCGATTACTACATGTGGAAATAGCAGGTTTTTTTAAAAAAACGGCTCTTTACATGTGTAGGTTTTCACGTCTGTACAAGTCACACAAGCCTTCTAAGACATACATATAGATGCATATTTTATAAAATACTTACATAGTTCACAACTCTACCCACACTCCATCCAAACTATGCCTCTGAACACGTCTACACGCAGGTCATGTTAAAGAACATCCCCTCTTGTTAACATGTGCACCCTTACGTGGAAACACCACGGAGTAATTGTACAAAAGCCCTTTTCCACGGGTAAAACCAGGTTTATCGGTGGAACAAACATTGTGGGTAATTTTATAAAGTCGCATCTGGTGAATGCATGTTCTCGTGCACCAAGTTTATAAAGACAACTGCGCACATATTTGACTTACAAACTACTAGCATAAGCATGAAAGACCCTGCAGACCTGTAGACGCTAGACTACACCAGCTGCACGGTAGCGTATACTTTTTGCACCTATGCGTACAAATTATGCCATTTGATAATCTACACTCTCTGCCCCGTGCATGTCCACAGTGAAACAAGGCATGCACTTTTATGCCAGTTTATATTCTATAAAAGCCATTTATTCACATAAATGACTAAAATATGCATATTTGGTACCTAAACCTAGGCAGTTCCTTACAAAATTACACCAAGATATAGAAATTCTTGTGGCAGCAGGTAAAAAAGCAAATACAAATGTTAGGTATTATCCAGTAAATGATGGAACATAAAATGAAGAATATTATAATGCCTCTGTATCAGCGGTATAGGTGCTGGTCTCATGTTCTCAAGCCTCAGGAGACCATGTCTGCACGGTTTTTCATGCTTATGCTAGGCACTGGTCTTGTGAGACTTGAAAACACGAGACCAGAACGTATACCACACGGCATCTTTAGACAGAAATACAGGCAGTATCTGAAGCTATTACTGTTGTTAGGTGTCTGTGTGGATGGGGTGCAAGGCTGAGATGCATGTGTGTATAAACTGCAGAGCTGGGGAGCCTCTGTGTGGTGCAGAGGTGGAGTGCCCGTGTCTGTATGTGGTGTGGAGGGAAGGTGCCTGTGTGTGGTGTCGGGTGGGGTGCTTGCGAGTGTGTTCTGGGGAAAGGAGAATGCACCTTTTGGCAATGTCTCGCACTCTTCCCTCCCTGTCCAACAATGGGGGGGGCGGGGGGACATGAAGAGGTCACAAGCACTGGCACCTAAGATTTTGGCCTGGCTCCTAAATCCACACACAACTTGTCAAGGTCTGGATTAGGGCTCATCAGCTTGGAGAAGAGATAGTTGGAAGGAGACATGGCAGAAGTTTACAGTATCATGAATGTGAAAGGGATGGTTATTTATTCTTTGAAATAGTACTATGACTAGAGGAAATTTGATGAAACTAATAAGTAGCATATATAAAACAACTTGGAGAGGATTTTTTTTGGACAAATCTTATCTAGTCCACTGGTGGCTCAGTGGAAGTCCTCTGTATTGCCATATGAAAAACATGCGTGTGATTCCTGGACCAGGCTCCTGTTCCCTGTGCTGGCCAGAGCTGGGGATACCATGGAGTCAGCATTCACACGTCCTGTGGGAGAAGAAGTCTTAGCTCTTGCTCAACAGTGACTCCTACTGGACACCAGGTTCTGAAGGGCCCCTGTCCAAATACTTCCAGAGCGATAGCCTGTAGCAGAAAGAAATGGCAAAAGAGCTGGTGACACTTTACAAACTAAGTACTGAGGCATAAGTTTATTGAAAATGAATGTCCACTTCAGCATCTGACAAAATGGAGCCTTGTCCTTGAACACAAACGCCTCAGCAAATCAGTGTGTCTAATAAAAGTGCCACCAGCCTCTTTGTCATTTTTGGCCAGGTTGACGCTGCTATAGCCAGGCTAGCTTGAAGGAGGAGATGTTTTGGACAAAAATAAAGAAATGAAAGCTAGGTAGCAAAATAAAATCAAAGTCTTATATGAACAAACGTGCTTGTGCACCAGACTCACTAGATGTCGGCCTAGGGGCATACTTAACAAGCTAATGTCTCTCTCTGATCCTCACGTCATTTTACAGTCCACAGCAAGTTCAGTCAAACCAGTATTTTTGATGTTCAAAAATTCCAGGGATCAGATTTAAATTAAACAGCACAGGAACCATTTGACTAGCAGCAAGATGAGAATAATCTTTGCAGTGCAAAGGAGAGAGAGAAAATCAATGTGATACACCTCCAGAGAGTTAGGAAAAGAAGACTGATACCTCTCCCTCAAAGCCCAGGACAACAAAAATACACCAAGCCTGCACTCTTGTTACTAGAGAAGCTCTTTGTAGCTACTAAAGAAAAGCAAAACTATCTGAAATGAAAAATTGTTCCAGCCCAGTCAGAATGTCAGGGTTTTTATGCATAAGAACCCAAAAATTCCTGAGTGTCAGAGCAGTACCTAGTGGATCGGGGAATACACCCTGCTAAGCCTGGGTCTTCAACTGGCATCCTGCATCTGCGCCCCTCCCCCTACCTTTCCTAGTCCCAGCCAGATCACCACCGAACAATTCAAGCCAAAGATACAGCTGATTAAGGGCAATTTCCAGTCGCACCTTGACAAGTTACCTATACATGTTACATCTTACAAACTCCAGAGAGAAGCTCTCTTTGGCACGATGCAAGTATTATGGTGAGGGTCAGCAGTAAATTTGAGAGACTGAGATCATTCTCCACATACCCTGGCTTAGGAGTGAGGTTCATGACTGTCATGGTAAGTGATTACTTGATAAGGCTGTATAAAAAGACATCTAAATAAATAACAAAAAAATACATAAAGTGTAAAACTAACTCATTTGGAGAAACCCTAACATACAGCACACTGGGTCAAGTATCATAATGCTACAATTTCCATATTATCATCTATGTAACTGGATGTTTTTATTAGGCAAGTTTCACTTTGTGTAGGGCCTACTGTTGAGGGTTCAACACAGCCTGTAGAAAAAGTGTCTGTCCATACGCATGGCTAAGCTAGGCTCGGGGGGAGCAACGGAAGAAGAGGACTTTGTGGCCGCAATCATGGCAAAGAGGGCTGCCTTGGGCCCGCGGAAGAGGAGAGAGAGAGGCCACAATTGCAGCCAAGAATGAAGAGGAAAGAATTGCTGTAAAAAGAGGAACTAGGGCCAGAGAGAGAGGCACAGAAGGAAAAAAGAAATTTCATGGGGCACTGGGTTTGGAAAAGGAAGCTGGAGAGAGGGGAATAGAGGGCAAAGAGTGTGGGTGCAAGGGGAAGGGAGAAAGGACCAGAAGTTGGGAATGGGAACAGAGAGTGGGATGGGGGCAGCAGGAGACGGGTGGGGGGAAAGGCAGGAAGAGTGCAAGGGTTGTAGGTTGAAAAGAGAAATGTATGGCGAGAAGAGATCACAATGTGTACATGCCAAAAGATGCAACCCTGCAACGATACACAAGCACCCCACCCCCGTACCACATACACATGCAGATGCGCCATCCCTGCATCCCACTCCCACAGAACGCACACCCGTAAGCACCCCACCCCTCCATCACACACACACACCATCTGAAGACAGACACAAATATATAGATAACACCAGTGATAAAGATTCCTCATACAGCCCCTGCTGCCATTACGAGGCACAATTTATCATCTCTCGTTGAACTAGTCCCTGGGCCCCACCACCAGACATGTATGATTTAGCAAATGAAGGAAGGCGAAACATGTTGTTCTGTCATGCACAGTCATGACAAATATGAACATACAGAGTCCAGCACACACACATGTATGCAACCCCCGACATTCCTCATGAAACACAAAATGCACGTAGCTACCAACAGTCCCCATAACACACACTCACAAACACGTGTATGTAGCCCATGAGAGTCCCCGTGACACACAGACACAAACACATGCGTGCATTCACAGACTACTCCTATGACATAGACAGAGGAACCCCACGAATGCCTGATACTACAAATGGGGTATATCAATCAGCAGTCACTCTAAACAATCCATGTAGAACAAGATATCGTCTTTTCGGAAACTGCTCAAAGCCCATCTGCTTGATGAGGTGTTTTCGGTCATATCAAGCTAATTATGTGGTGCCTGATTTGGGGTTTCACTAATTGATGTTACTGGTTTTGCATTCTCACTGTTTGTTAGAAATTGTGTATGTTATTCTTATAAAGCACATAGGATGGCCTGTAACCAGTTTTGTAGTATATAAAATGTTTTGAAATAAGTGAAATAAAAATATACTTCTGTTCCAGATAAAAAAAAATCTCATCTGTGCAATAGAATCTGCCATCTATATATGTGCACTCTACAGTCAAACAGTATACAGAAGATTTGGAAATGGTGCCTTCAGACACGGAGTTGCCACACAACACAAAAATGTAATGACCGAGATAAATATAGATACTAGGATACCGTAAAGGAAGGCCGGCACACGAACAGTAAGGAACGCCTTCTCATAGAAGTAACCTGGGGATACAGTCTCTCAAAATCTCTTTGGTCTCAGGAAGTGGAAGACAATTTGAAAGGCAACTATTTGAAAAGATTTGACAAAAAAACAAACAAAAATAATCTATTGTTGCCTGAAAAAAGAAAGCTCTACCCCATACGCTGTGTCAGCATCAAACAACATGCCCACAGATGTAACTTTAAGGAGGACACTTTTATCCCCACCAGGAATGAGATTGTCTTTTTATTATTTTTCTCCAATGTTTCCTAAAAAGCTTGGTTCCAAAAATGGCTTTGAACATATTTAAATAAGGCTTTGTGATGACTGAAGTGCGGGCAGCAATTTTGAGTTTCTTGCCTTAGTTCACACAGGTATGCTGGAGGTGGTGTGCAAGACAGCAATTCTGCATATCAGCAAAAGGAGAATAAAGAATAAGAATTCTCTAATGAGGGCTGTTAATGTATTATCTAATCACAAGCAAACACCAGTAGCACCTCTGAGCCATATTCTGTCAACATTTCTGATCACTGCAGTGAACTGTGACACTAGTGTATCTATAACTAGCTTTCTACCGGTGAAGGGAATATAATTCTCAAAACTCAGTCACAATTGTACTAGGTTAGTCAACTGAAAAAGTATCACTTTCTGCTTGTTAGTAGACTTTATTTCCATGTATTTCCTTTACAATTCAATCCTAGTTGATCACTGCCCCACCAAGCCACCAGATGGCAGCATTACAGTGAAACTGCAGAAAGAAAAGCCATGCAATTGTACTGGTAATTCAAAAGAGTGCTTCATAGTTTCAAATCTTTTCGGGTACGATACATAGCATTTGGTGAGACTCTGAGCATTAGGGATGTGCATTCCCTACCACACATTTGGTTTATTAGTACTTCTTAAAAAGTCATACACAGGCAACATTGATTTAACATGCATTAACCTATTGATTAACATGCATACAATTAATCTGTATTTACTAAAAAGTTCAAATGTGCGTTAAAAAATTATTACAAAAAATGCATGGGATGAATGGAAAAACTGTTTAAAAATCAGGAAAAGTCCAAAAATTCTAAAAATGAACTTTTTTTGTTTGCCTGTGGACATCCCTACTGAGCATGCATATTCTTAACTCATAAAGGCTCACTTAAAGAACCAGTGCTCACAAATCAAAGTTAAGGAGAGTAAAACTGGTGCTTCTATTATAACGACTAGGCAGTCGACTAGAGCTCCAAGATTCTGGAGGCAGGGAACAAAAGGCGAATACTTTAACTTCCTCTTTCTCCTCCACCCCTTTTCCAAGTCCCTAGCCACTTTCAGGAGGAATGACACTTAATATCTGCAAGATTGGCCCTGAGTGACACTATTAAGCGCCCTTCTTTCTGCTGGTCATGTGGGGCTAGCAGAAGCTTTTAGGATACAGCCTTCGGGGCCTCTCACCAATCAATAGTCTTCAACCCTGCTCTCCTGCTGCCTACCCCTGAGAAATAGAAAGTCAGAGGCACTTGCCGCAGCAGAAGTAGTCAGATTAGAATAGAAACATCATAGCACTGGTCCCTCTCTCCTACCAGGCCATGAAGAGTGAAGGGAGAGAAGGGCCTGGAAGGGATGTAGGAGAAACATTAAAGCTCTGGTTGGGGCGGGGGAGAATGCACACGGTTACAGCGGAGTGGAGACTTAGGTATTGAGGAGGGTAGAATGTGAGACCCAGAGATTGGTTGAAGGACAAAAAAGCAGAAAGAAAGAGAGTAGAGCTAGAAGGAGAAGGAGAGCATGGGGATTCGGAGGGTGGGGAACACACTCGGAGGGTGCAAGACTGAAGGCTTACTTAGGCATAGAGATTGCAGAACAATCACACGCCACTGGATGAACGAGAGCTTTATTGGTGTCATAGTCAACCCAACACATGTTTCAACTGATGGCCTTCCTCAGGGGATAATTACCTCAAATATATATATATATACAGATTATATAAAATAACATAAAAAACATAATGGACAATATTAAATGACCCATCAGTAAAAAAAAAAAAAATAACCCCTCTAATCCAATAATCCTCCCATATATTCAGAAAATACACACAATCCAGCAAAAAACATGTATCTCCTCTGACCAAAATTGTGCTTAAGGGCACTGATTATATGTATGTGTATGTATGTATGTATAAAAGAACCAAACACATACTAGAATAGTAAACATCTAACAACATCTATCAACATCTAACAGAGCCTTCCGACTCTGCGCCCCAAATCTATGGAACACCTTACCAGCCCAAATTAGAGCAATGACCAATTTGAGTCAGTTCAGAAAGGCGCTAAAACATTTCCTCTTCCTCAAATATCTCAATGACAGCTCCGATCACAACCATCAGGTGAATAGCAGGAGTGGCCAAATGGATAGACCCTCGCAACAGGCCAACTTTACTCTATAGATAACAAACAGTTCCATATACTGTTGGTAACACCTTGTATATAGTTAACCATGATATCCCTTAATAGATAAACCACCATTGTATTTAGTTTCCCCTATTTGGCCAAGTTATACCTCCTGTTAAATGTAATGACCAGACATATGTAAACTGTCGGATGTTTTCTGTTTAATGTAAACCGCGCTGATGTCTAATAGTGCGGTATATAAGAATTGTTAATAAATAAATAAATAAATAAAATAAACAATAAAATGAAATAAAAACACTATAATCATTATAATATCCATCAAATCAATAATGCTTAATGAAGATGAGTAAATAAAAGGCTCAAATTTAAAAAGCAACATTGTTGGTAAATACTAATGATAGAATACTAACAAAATTAATATATTAAGAGAACTCACCAATCTGAAAAAGACACACAGGAAGCACTCTCTAAAGCTATGACAATTGCTAAAAGCTAGAGGGAGAAGAATAGCTCACAGAAAGACCATCATCATTTAGTATAGTGAGAGGGTACAATGCGGCGGAGGACAGGGGATGTTAAAAGTAAATTTAAAAATAAGGAGAAATCCAGAGCACAGATCATTCAAACTAGCAGCACGGTGGGAAAAGGGCCCACTATGTATCTAAACAAAAAAGCTTTTATAACCGTGAAGTATATACTGTACATAATATTAAAAAGCAAAGAGATATATATAAAAGAAATGACCAATTTTATTGTGTGAAATTGTGAAAGCCATTTAGTCGATAATGAGGTCATACACAACTGAATCCCTAGTCTATCTTTTATAGCTAGAGGAGTGCAATAGCACAATCCTCAGTCTCTTTAAAAATGGTACACTGACACTCTGCTGCCAGAGACTGGCATAAAGAGTAAATGGTGGATTGAGAAAATAAACTTAATGTATAAATGTTATATGTGAACAGGTTTGCAAAATCGCACACTAATGTTTTGATGAAACGGTGAGCACAGGAGACCGACTGGCATCAGGAGAGACATTGTCGGCTTCTGGCGATAGAAGATTGAAGCACGAACATAGGAAAACACGACTCGTGAAAATCAATACTATAAAACATTGAAAAGTCCTAAATGTTAAATGTGCAGGCGGCAGTGCTAGGAGGTCATATCTAAGATACACATAAGGACATCACCAAGCAGAGAGAGTACAAAAATCTAAAGTTTGAAGAATATAACATAAGAACATAAGATATGCCATACTGGGTCAGACCAAGGTCCATCAAGCCCAGCATTCTGTTTCCAACAGTGGCCAGTCTAGGTCATACGTACCTAGCAGTTTCCCCAAAAGACACAGGTTCCACAATGCTTGTATTGGGTCAAGAAGTGATATCCTGGGTCCCTTCTTAATAATGGTTTATGGACCTTTCCTCCAGGAACTTGTCCAAACCTTTTTTAAACCCAGCTACACTAACAGCTTTTACTACATCCTCTGGTAACAAATTCCAGAGTTTGATTATACGTTGAGTGAAAAAATATTTTCTCTTATTAGTCTTAAATAGGTTACCCTGTAGCTTTATTGCATGTCCCCTGGTCTTTTTATATTCTGATGACGTAAACAATCGATCTACGTTTACCCATTCCACTCCATTCATTAATTTATAGACATCTATCATATCTCCCCTCAGCCATCTCTTTTCCAGGTTGAAGAGCCCTAACCTTTTTAACCTCTATTCATAGGAATATCCTTCTAGCCCCTTTACCATTTTGGTGGCTCTTCTCTGTACCTTTTCTAATAATACTATATCCTTTTTAAGATATGGCATCCCGAATTGCACACAATATTCAAGGTGTGGTCTCACCATGGAACGATACAGAGGCATTATAATATCCTTTGTTTTATTTTCCATTCCTTTCCTTATGATACCTAGCATTCTATTTGCTCTCTTGGCCGCCGCTGCACACTGGGCGGAGGGTTTTAACATGTTATCCATGATGATGCCTAAATATTTTCCCTGGGTGGTGATTCCCAATGTGGAACCTTCCATCGTGTCACCATACTCTGGATTGTTCTTTCCTAGGTACATAACTTTGCACTTGTTCACATTAAATTTCATCTGCCATTTGGATGCCCAGTCTTCCAATTTATCAAGATCCTCTTGCAATTTTCCACAATCCTCTTGGGTTTTAACAACTTTAAATAGTTTTGTGTCATCTGCAAATTTGACAACCTCACTCGTTATTCCCTTTTCCAGGTCATTTATGAATATCGCAAAAAGCAGTGGACCCAGCACAGATCCCTGCGGTACTCCACTATTCACCTTTTTCCTTTGGGAAAATTGGCCATTTAGCACTACCCTCTGCTTTCTATCTTTTAACCAGTTCCTGATCCACAAACGTACACTGCCTCCTATCCCATGACTTTTTAGTTTTGCCAAAAGTCTCTGATGAGGGACCTTGTCAAAGGCTTTCTGAAAGTCTAGATACACTGTGTCAACCGACTCACCTTTGTCTACCTGTTTATTCACACCTTCAAAAAAACAACAGATTAGTAAGACAAGATCATCCTTGTCTAAAGCCATGTTGGCTGTCTCCCATTAAGCCATGACTATCTACATGTTGAGTAATTTTGTTCTTTATGATGGTTTCTACCATTTTTCCCAGTACTGACATCAGGCTCACCCGTCTGTAGTTTCCTGGATCACCCCTGGAACCCTCTTTAAAAATTGGTGTTACATTGGCCATCCTCCAATCTTCAGGTATTACAGATGATTTTAACGACAGTTCACTGCTTACTAATAGCAGGTCTCATATTTCAGTTCTTTCAACACCCTTGGATGTATACCCTCCAGTACAGCTGATTTGCTACTCTTCAGTTTATCAAATAGTTGTAATACATCTTCCTGGTTTATCGATATTTCTTTCAATTCTTCTGCAGTATCACCTTTAAATACCACTTCAGTCATGGGTAACATCCCTACATCTTCCTCAGTAAAGACCAAAGCAAAGAATTCAGTCTCTCTGCTATAGCCTTGTCCCCTCTTAGTTCCCCCTTTACTCCTCTATCATCTAATAGTCTAACTGACTCTCTCACACGTTTTTTGCTATGAATGTACTTGAAAACGTCTTTATTACGCATTTTTGCTTCCACTGCAAGCTTCTTCTCAAATTCTCTCTTTGCCTGCCTTATCAATGCCTTGCATCTAACTTGCCAGTGCTTGTGTTGTTTCCAGTTCATCATTTGGCTCTTTTTTCCATTTCTTGAAAGATGCTTTTTTGTCAACAACAGCCTCTCTGACCTCACCTTTAAACCATGCTGGCAGTTTTTTGGACTGCCTTCCACTTTTCTTAAAGTGTGGAATACAGCTGGTCTGGGCTTCCAAGATAGCATTTTTAAACAACACCCAAGCTTGATGTAAGTCTTTAACCTTTGCAACGAGCCTGCTCCTTTTAGTTTTTTCTTAACTATTTCCCTCATTTTATCATAGACTCTCTTTCAAAAGTTAAAAGGTAGAACTGTGGATTTCCTTACCATCCCTCCTCCATTAATTAAATCAAATTTGATCATGCTATGATCACTATTGTCAAGTGGCCCCAACACCCTTATCTCGTGCACCAGATCTGGTGTTCCACTAAGGACTAGGTCCAAAATGGCTTCCCCTCTGGTAGGTCCAAGAAGCAGTCATTTATTTCATCTAGAAACGTTATCTCCCTAGCATGTCCTGCTGTGACCCAGTCAAAACCGGGGTAATTGAAATCACCCATTATTATTACTGTTCTGTAATTTTTGTTAGCTTCCCTGATTTCTTTGAGCATTTCATCATCCATTTGTTCATTCTGTCCAGGCGGTCGACAGTACAACCCCACTGCCATCGCCTTCCCCTTTTTACATGTCTATGATCTCAAAAATAAATCATTTTATTATTTAACTAATTTTATATACCGCAATTCTAAGAGTCTAAGCAGTTTACAGTAAACATGCCAAAAGGCTTACATGGAACAAAAATTAAAAGAAAGAAAAAACAAAACAAAAAGTACAGTAAGGGCATAATAGAAAAATCTTATCTGAGAATTAAATTGAAACATTTTAGAAGTTCAATAAATTAGAATATCTTGTTTTCTTTTAAAGTCCAGTAAATCGTTGAATTAGTTTGACAGAACATGAGTGATAGAAAAAGACAGTTGCCACATATCTCACTCCAAGGTTCCAATGATACAATAGAGTGTAATGATGTCCTCATTGTAACTGGAAATGAATGACGTACATATGACGTCACTATCGTGCAATAGAATGAATAGAAATTGAGGATATATAATTAAACAGACACTGTGATAAAGACAGAATATGTTTCAGAATATTATTCTCTTTGAAAAAACAGAACCTCTTCAATGATGTTTGCAAGGTATCCATAAGTGCTATAAACACATTGGGGCACTGTCTTGATCCAAAAAAATAACCCCAAAACAGCCAATTGATATAAACCACAGTGTCTTTAATCAATCAGAAGACATTATTAAGAACAGAATGTGGTGGGTTAATTATAACAATATTTAGGAACAAGGATTATCTGAGAGATAAAAGTAAACCGCTATGGTCAGAATACATGAGTGATATATGCTGTGAAATTATAAGAAATCCCCAGAATCATGTCTATAATAGGAACATAATGTTAAAAAGCATTAATAAAAACAGGGAACAATTGGAAAAATAAAACATAAAAGAGATAAATCCAATTGGGAATATAATAAAAATATCTGTCGATCGTGACGTAGGTTTACATAATGCCTATGTAGAGTTAAAAACAACTGTAGAGATACTAGTGGTACAAACAATAGTACCCATATATCCCCATTTAAAAATAACAATTAAAAGCAAATACAAATGTATATAAAATTATGACCTTTTGGCAAAACTATAAATAATCAATAAATAATGAAAAATAAGACCATGCCCACTAATAAAAATGTAAGAAATGTAAAACATATTGGATAATAAGGTGAAAAAGGTGATCATGTGACTGGACATCCTTGGTGAAACCAATGGAAACCAAATAGAAGCAGACAGAAAACAGGAGGCAACTGACAGATTACAAAAATGCAGCAGGATCTGCATCTTGATTTAACCCAGACAGGTATAGAGTGTCCAATCCAAAACGAGGTTCAAGAGACGAAAAAAATGGGATCATATGAGATATATATCTGAGGATCCTGACGTTGATATTCATAATGCCTACGTAGAGTTAAACTCGTTTGCAGAAATACTAGTAATGCAAACGATAGTAACCAAACATCCCCAATTAAAAAACAACATAAAGAACAAAAACAAAATCAGGCTTATTCCATCCTGGACATACATCCCCTCTGTATGTCTGGTTTGACCGGACGTACAGAGGGAGTCGCGATTCTGATCCCATGGGGTACGTCTAGCCCACGGGATCAGAATTGCAATCAGTCATGTACGTGCAGGCCGGGACAGCGATTCCGCCCAGACTGCATGCATATGACAAGCCCATCTAACTCAGTCAAGGCTTTTAAATGGAGCCGCAGTGCCACGGCGTCCAGTTGCCATGGCACCGCAGCTCCATTTAAAAACTGCAATGCCGGCCAATGGAAAAAAAAAGGCTTATTCCCCACAGCCCGACCCCCAATCTGCCTTCCAAAGGCTAGGATCAGGCTGCAGGGAATGTCCCCTGGCCTCCGCCCCATACACGCCACAGGCGCCAAAAAAAAAAACGTCCAGGGAAGTTATTACATTTCGGAGGTGGAATAATTTCCCCGCACAAGTCGCCAGCCTTGAACGTACAGGGCCGACATTAGAATCGGCCCTGTACGTTCAGGACTGGCGACCGCTCACCACCCGCCCAGATTCCGCCCCTTCCCCGCCCAACTTCCCTGCACAACCGACAGTGAGGTTAGACACTGGCGGGGGAAAGCAGAAATAGCAGGGATGGATGTCCCATTGGGATGTCCATCCCCATTATTCCTGGCACAGAATCGGGCCCAATGTGTATAGAATTATGTTATGTTGGAAACAACTAAAAAAAAATGTATAATGAATAATAGATAATAAAACATTTAAACTGTGCCCACTAAGAAAAAATAATAATAAATAGTAAATAAAGCAATAAAAAATCATGTGACTGGACATCTTTGCTATATCAGTGGAAACCAAATAAAAGCAGACAGAAGGAGACAGCTGACAGACTACAAAAATGCAGCAAGGTCTGCATCTTGATTTAACCCAGACGGATGTATAGTGGTCATCTCCAAGGTGAATCTCTTTTGAAAACGAAGAAGGGTCTTGGTTACATCACCACCACACCAATGGAGGTGTACTTGTTTCAAAACCAAAAATGTTATATCCGCAATTCCATTCATGGTTAATATCCAATGATCTACTAAAGGCTTTTGGAGAACATGATGTTTGATACAGCTACAATGCTCAATGATGCATGTTCTTACATTTTGATTGGTTTTACCAATGTACAACAGGTCACATGGGTATATGTCAGGGTAGATGACATTTTCAGAGGAATAATTTGTAAAATTGTTAGTGTAAAACTGGACCGGGTTCTTGGGTGAATGAAAGTACATTTTGTAGTAATCACATGGGCACAAATGGAACAGGATTCACATTTGAAATGTCCTAAAGTTCTAGGCTGGCAGCGGGGTACTGATAAGGCTGAGAGTACAAGGAGGTTGGAAAGGTTAGGATTTCTTTTTTGGGCAATAGTAACCTCCTGAGTTGAGAAGTTAGGGATCATCTGAATGATATGCCACTCCTTATGAATAATATCTGAGATCTGTTTTGAATGTGTGGAAAACAAGAGTGAGAAAACCATTCTATCAGCAGGTGACATAATAACACAGTAATATAGTATATGATGGCAGATAAAGACCAGTATGGTCCATCTAACCTGCCCAGCAAGGCGGCAAGAGTAGGTGCATTTGCCATTCCGTGCAGGTCACCCATCCGCATGCCTTTGTTTAGGGGTGTACCCACCGCTCTGTGCAGGTTAAGTTTATTTTGATTTTATCCTGTTGTTATAAAGGGATCCACTGTGTCTGTCCCACGCCATTTTGAATTCTGTTATCGTATTTGCCCTCACCACAGGGACAGGAGAGATATGATACAGGCATTTAAATACTTAAAGAGTATTAATGAACAAAAACCTTTTTCAAAGATGGGGAAGCTGTAAAACTAGAGGGCATAACATGAAGCTGCAAGGGGGTAAACTGAAAGGCAACGTCAGGAAATACTTTTTCACTGAAAGGGTAGTGGATGCTTGGAATGCCCGCCCAATGAGATCGTCAACTGCTTTTTCAAACTGTAAGATTTTTGTACGCTTTGCGTTTGGTGGCATCCTTATGTGTATCTTAGTTATGTTCTCCTCGCATTGCCGCCTCCACATTTAACATCTAGGGCTTTTCAGTATTTTATGGTATTGATTTTCACAAGCCGTGTTTATCTATGCTCATGCTACAATCTTCTATCATTATGACCCATACAGGAATGTTTATTTTTTTGATTTGATGATCTCTAGAAGTTGACGGTGTCTCTCTCTCCTGATGCCTGTCAGTCTCCTGGGCTCACCATTTATATTTATCCATTAATTCATTATTAAATATTATAGGGGTCATTCCGAGGCACAAATAGCAGGGATGGACGTCCCATTGGGATGTCCATCCCCGCTATTTGGGCCCCCTTCTGACGCCGACTAACTTCCCCGCTCATTGTATACGGAAGTTAGCTGGGCAGGAAAGGGGTGGATCGGGGGGTGGTGTTAGGGCAGGCAGTGGGCAGTCATCAGCTCCAGACGTACTGGGCTGATTCCAATGTCAGCCCTGTACATCCGGAGCCGGCGGCTTGAACAGGGAACTGTTCCTCTGAGGTGGAATAAGTTCTCCTAGACGGGAGGAACAAGCAGGCCCGGGGCTGGTAAGAGGCGGCAGGGGGCAGAGGACATTCTCCGCAGCCCGACTCTGGGCTTGGGAGGCTAGATCGGGGGTCAGGCTGCGACGAATACAGCGTTGTTACCGGCGGCCGGGGATCACAGCTTTTGAATGCAGCCACAGTGCCATGGCAATCTGACGCCATGGCTCCATTAAAAAGCCCTGAATGAGCTATCCGGGCAAGGCCTGTACATGTAGGCAGGACTGAATTGGGGTCCCGGCCTGCACATACAGGCCTGGATGGGATTCTGAACCCATGGGGCTAGATGTCCCTGCTAACTCTATGTGTCCGGTTCCAACTGGGCGCACAGAGGGCCAGGACGTCCATGTCGGAATTGGGGTCTATTTCATCAAAACATTAGTGTGTGATTTCGCAAAGCTATTCAGATATACCATTTATAAATTAAGTTTGTTTCCTCAGTCCCCCATTTACTCTTTAGGCCAAATTCTGGCAGCAGAATGTCAGTGTACTGGTTTTTAAGGAGACAGAGGATTGTGCTATTGCACTCCTCAAGCTATAGAAGATAGCCTGTGATTTTAACTTGATTTATCCTCTGCAATTTTCCTTTATTCCCACCCTGTTTCTTCTCTCATCTCCTTTTTCCACCCGCTTGAGTTTGTTATTTTGTTTTAATGTAGTAAGTTGTGTTTAATGTAAACTGCTTGGATTTCTAGGATAAAGCGGTATAAAAAATACCCTGTTAAATAAATATAATTGGTTGTTTCTTATATATACAGTATATATCTTTACTTTTTAATATTATATATATACTCCATGATTATAAACATTTTTTTGATTGGATACACTGTGGGCCCTCTGGCACTCTCATCCCTTTTCCTGCCATGACGCTGGTTTGAATGATCTGTGCTCTGGATTCCTGCTTCGTTTTAAATTTACTTTTTATAGCCCCTGTCCTCCCCCTCATAGTACCCTCTCACTATACTAAGTGATAATGGTCTTTCTAATGAGCTATTGTCCTCCTCTTTCCAGCTTTTTAGCAAGTCCTATAGCTTTAGAGAGTGCTTCCTGTGTGTCTTTTTTAGATTGGTGAGTTCTCTTAATATATTAATTTTATTTGTATTCTATCACCAGTATTTTACCAACAATGTTACTTTTTATATATGACCCTTTTATTTACTCATCTTCATGAAGTTAATATATGTTTTTAATCTTTTAATGTACTTATTTATTTATTTTATTTTGTATTATTGATTTGATGGATAGTATAATGATTATAGTGTGTTTTTATTTCATTTTATTCTTTACTATTATAGTATGTATTTGGTTCATTTATACACACACATATATATATATAATGATTATTTCTTACTGATTAGTCATTTAATAGTGTTCATTATGTTTTTATGTTATATTATATCATATATATATATATATATATATATATATGAAGTCATTGTCCACTGAGGAAGGCCATCAATTGAAACATGTGTTGGGCTGACCAGTAGACACCAATAAAGCTCTTGTTCATTCAGTGACGTGTGGCTTTCCTGCTATCTCTGTGCCTGGTCCTACTGCAGGTGTTTGCTCTGAAGGTTCGCCTATGGCATCATATGCTCTTGTGCCATCCCTGAGGGAGAATCACTGTGGTGGCCTAGGATAGCAGGCAAAGTTAAAGTGCAACTTGCCTTCCTGAATTAAACAGCAAACAAGCACAAGAAGACTTAGTCAGAGCTGCAGAATGATAACAGCTCATTTCCTTTTAATGAAGGAAGCCCTAATTATACATCCCCAGCTATTTAAACACCAAACACAGCCTGCACAAAAGCTGTCAAATTAATTAATAGCCTATCATAATTTCTACCAGCAAAATGTGGCATCCAAGCTTCCAGCCTGTTCTGTAACTAGGACACATGTTGAATACTTTTTTCAGCACTAAGAATTAGACGCCACCAAAAGCAGCTGATCGCCACCAAAACCCCCAGTGAATCTCTAGACGACCTCTGAAATCCCAAAAGCAGCAAGGAAGTGACAGAAAGATCCTGGAAATGCCAGTGGAAAAGAGAAGACACAGGCTAGAAGATGAGAATCAGTATTATTCAGCAAGATACTGAGGGCCACAGTGTGCATAAGAGAACTGCGTCTGAGCAGGTTGTAAGGCAAGGGGGACTAGGGCCACAGACCCCGTGGGGGAGACTCCTGTGAGGAGGAAGAGAAGTAACCACTTCTACAGTAGGTGGAAGCTAGATCAAAAGCAGCATGCATTGTAACAGCACAGCAGAGAGGACTGGGAACGAGCCAGCCTTTAGACTGCATTAGCTGCTGAAAGTGCTTTGCATGAAACCTCTTTGCAACATGTTGCCTCTTAGGGGACCACTACATCTTACACAGCACCACTGTGTCCATTTCCTATAGGGGTTACAGCCATTATGACCATGTCCATACTTTGCAGATTTAGAACAAAATGAACTGATGCTGTCTTAATTGAACATTCAATTGATCTATGCAGCTGTCTAAATCTGCCTAATTTTACTCCTGTAATCTTTTCTAAGAGTCCAATTTCAGCCCTTTAAAAGCCATGTTTGTTCATCGTAGTGTACGCTAGCTTAAGGTAGAAAGCATTTCACTCTGCTTCTAACTGAAAGAGCAACCCTAATGGAACCACACTCATTAGAGGCCGCTGGGGTTTTTTAAATGATAAATAAGTCATAAACGCTGACATGCAAATCATTCACCGGCATACTTTCACAGATAAGACAAAGCCTTCAGGACAAATCAATAACTTTAAGCAAAGTGAAATTACAATTGCTCCTTGTAAAGCTATTGAAAGGTTTTGAGTATATAGACACACAAGGTTCACGTTCCCTGATGCACTATGCAAGGGCTGAATTTACTTGTGTTTCTGACTCAGAGGCTTTTAAGCTAATTGAAGCCAGCTCAAGGTTAGTGTATCTGACATGAGGCGATGTGTCCTCATTGTCTCCCTTCATACTGACTTCTGTGCAACTCGGGCAGATGACCGACATCAGGGGAGCCTTATTTATGAGAGGGAAAAGCTTGTATAAATCAAATACCAGCTTCTCGAATGCCAGTACAAATCCATAATGGCAGATTGCAACAGGGCACCCTAAAGCATGCGATAAAAATGCCCAGAATGGAGCTACAATCCTGGCAGACATATGACTGCAAAAAAATCATGGGGAGGCTGACAGAAACTTAAGGTTTCATTCAATTTGATGTACCGCCTAGCCATATTCTACCTACGCAGTTTACAATTTTTGGTATCCTTGAAACAGACATAAGAAGGGGGGGGGTTCAAATATCTGGAATGCATAGGAAAAAAGAAGAGTTGGTGGTGGGTTACATTTAGAAATTCAACATACACATCTTATCAAGAAGACAAAGCAGACAGTATGGATCATTTGAGTCTTTATTTGCCATGGTTTACTAGAACATTCTACTGAAAAGCCTGCTGAGAGCGCTCTCATCTCCTGCTTCATCAAAGCAATCCCACGGCAAGGATGGGGCACACCAAAGACCTCCAGATGACTGCATTTAAAGCATATTTAATCATGTTTCAAATGTAAATCCCTTTTCAAATGTTACTGCAACATGAATCCTATTGCGCCCTTACCATTTTTGCACAGATTTTTATCGGAAGAAGACTTTCCCCAGAAGCAGGCATGACCTGGAACACTGATGTTGTGTCAAGATTTTCTATCTGCTTAGATTAGTGAAATATTTTGATATAAGCAATCTTAATTTTTAAGAAAATATAAAAAAAGAGGCAGATGGAGAAATCAAAGTTCTTGTAACAGCATATTTACAAGAACATGTAAAAAGCTTATCATCCCAGACAGTTAATTTAAGCTAACCACCCTATTCCTTACTCAATGTACAAAGTTGCCTGTTTCAATATAAACGTTGTTTGTAAAATCAAGTTCTCTGCAAACCGCTTTGACCTTTGTGAAAAGCGGTATATTAATATAGCCAAATAAATAAAATTAATAAAAAACAGCAGCAGTTGAAGATGAGTTGCTTGTACCTATCTGATGCCTCTTAATTTAAAACAAAAAAAATTGAAAGCATGTTTTTAATTTTTGATTTCTAGTACTTATAAAAATTGTTATGCTTGATGGTGATATATTGCATGGATAAATTATGCATGCTAACTTCTTAGATGTAGTTATAATGAAGGGCACCACAAAATAATAGATACAATTTATCTTCTGAGCTTATTTGCATAGCCCCAAAAGAACAAACATTAAAGCAATAATTTTAAAGGAAGCTGCATATAGTTGCACCCCATCAACACATGCAAGCCATGGATTTTCAGTGGCTTGCACGCATGGATGGTTCTTTACACGTGTACTTTAGCTGGTCACTATTTTGTAAATATGCACGTCATGACGAAGGCACATACTTTTGGTGTGTGCATGCACATCAACGGAGCATGGGAAGAAAGCAAATCAATGCGCTTAAGTTATCTAACCAAAGAAGTGTTAATTTCTCCTCGCAATATGTTTAGAAACATAGAAACATCTAGGCCTATCTAGTCTGGCCTTTCATATCAACTACAATAGTCCCTTTTATCCTTTAGAGATCTTCTGCGTTTGTCCCGTGCTTTTCTGAATTCAGATACTGTCCTCGTCTCTACCACCTCCAAAAGGAGACTATTTCACGCATCTACCTCCCTTTCCATAAAGAAATAGTTCCACATATTACTCTTCAGTCTATTCCCTTTCACTATCATGCTATGTCCCCTCGTAGCAGAGCTATGTCTCCTCCTGTGCATTTTTTGCCATGGAGGTATTTAAACATCTCTATCATATCTCCTCTAGCATGCCTTTCCTCTAAAGTATACATATTAAGATCTTTCAGTCTGTCCTCATATGCTTTATAACGAAGAACACTAACCATTTTAATATCCACCCTCTGCATCAACTCCAACCTGTTTATATCTTGCTAAAGGTGTGGTCTCCAGAATTGCACACAATACTCCAAATGAGGTTGTACCAGAGACTTATACAGAGACATTATTGCCTCCTTTTTTCTGCTGGCCATTCCTTTCCCTATGCACCCAAGCATCCTTTTGGCTTTTGCCATCACCTTTTCTACCTGTTTAGCTACTTTAAGATTGTCAGACAGGTTACAACATATAACGAAGGGGATACATTAGAAGGTTTGCAACTGATCTGTGCATTGTAACAATATAACTTATTTACAAGGATGGACATTTGTATATGTAATGGGTAGATTTTTAGCATGCAAGAGTTGATTTCAGTATAGATTTATTACCATGGCAGTAGTCAGTAAGGCAGGAGGAGGGGAGGGAGGGGGTAATGGAGGAGTGGGGGAGACCAGTGTCATGTAGGAGAAGGATTGGTAAATTGGTGTTATATGAGGAAAAGGTCTTGCATTGGTTCATCTGTGACAAAATGTTCTATAAACAGATGTGTCTTAAGCTCTTTCCTGAATGTTATTAGGTCAATAGTGGATCTAAGTTTATCTGGGAGGGAGTTCCATATCTTTGGTGCAGTAAAGTTAAAGGTTCTGTTGGTCGTTGTCCTGATGAGCTTTCGGTAAGATGATGGTACAAATAGTGTGTGATTACATTCCATTCTTATTCTATCATTGGAAGGGTTAGTTATCAGGTCGGTTAGGTATGATGGTGACAGGTCCTTCATTAGTTTGAATGTTGTCATTAGTATTTTATATTTGATCCTGTTATGAACTGGCAGCCAATGCAGCTTGTATAGAACGGGTGTAATGTGCTCTGTTGGATTTGCTTTGACAGTTATCCTTGCAGCTACATGTTGAGCTATGTTAAGGTGGTTTAGAGCTTATCTCAGGAGCCCTTGGAGGATGCTAGTACAGAAGTCAATATCATAGCTTGGAGTACAGATCTAAAATCGTGGTGTGGTAGTAAGGGCCTCAAGTGTTTAATAAGTCTTAGGGGCTTGTTTACAAAGCCGCGGTAGTGGTTCGCGATCGTTATCGGAGCCACGGCCCCATTGATTTCAATGGGGCCGCGGCTCCGATAACGATCACGAACCACTACCGCGGCTTTGTAAACAAGCCCCTTTGTTATAGATTACATCAGCTGTTTTTTTTTTTTAAGTTAAGTTTAGAGATCTAAAGGGCAACATCAAGGTATTTCACCTCATTCTTTATTGTCAATGATGTGTTGTCCTTAACTGAGGTGTGGAGGTGGGGTAAAACTTTGGTTTCTAATTACAAATAGAACCTCAGTTTTCTTATAATTGAACTTGAGGTTATGATTATTTAACCACTGCGAAACTCTGGTGAAGCATAGTAAGGTCATGTTGTGCTATATCAATGGGGAGGAATAGTATTACTCGTACATCATCTTGAGTATCCAACACTGAATTCCTGAATAATATTGTATATGGGTTGCAAATATATATTGAATAACATTGCAGAGAGGGTAGAGCCTTGACTTATCCCTTGTTTCTGTGAGAATGGTGTTGATGTTTGTTGACCTATTTTAACTTGCTGGGACTGATCAACAAGGTCGGACTGGAACCATTTTAATATGGTGCCATATAACCCAACTTGCTTAAGCCTTTCTATAAGGATTGCATGACTAATTGAGTCAAAGGCAGCAGCAATATCTAAAAATATTAGGATGACTGCTCATTTTGGGCTATCACCTTTATAAGGTTGTCAAAAAGCCCAATTAGGAGGGTCAACACAATGGTATGGTCTGAAACCATACTTAGTACGTGTCTAGTGGAGTATGAGTATTGATGTGGTCTGCAGCTGTGAATGGACTATTTTTTCAATAATTTTGGCCAAAAGTGGTAGGTTGGATATTGGTGTATAGGATATGGGGCAAAATTTGTCCAGTGATTTGTTTTTTTAATATTGGGCGAATTGAGGCTCGCTTGAGGAGTTTAGGCATTATTCCCTCTGTCAATGACATGCTGACCATATCCAGGAAGTATGGTTCAAGTTCCATGCAGACCACTTTTAGCCTGCTTACTGAACATGAGTCAAGACTAGAGGTTGTGGTGTTAATGTTAGAGATCACTTTATTGAGTTCTTTAATATTTAATTTGTGAAAATTAGATCAAATTGGGTTGGGTGTCATTTGATTGGGGTGGGTGGTATCAAAAAGTCAGATATAGGTAAAAATTTTGTAATGAGGTTTGCAAGGGTTTGAGGTGTTATGATGGGGTTATTTAGGCGATTTGTAGCACCCGTTAGATTCCTAACAATTTCAAAAGGTTCCCTGGGGCAATTCAGTGAATTCACGAGGATCTTCTTATGGTAGTTTTTTTGCTATTGTTTATGGCATTTTGGTATATTTGGAGTTTATCCATGTATATTTCCTAAAGGCCTCCCTCTTTTTATTCATCTTTTCAGCTACTTCTTTTGAAAACCATAGTGCCTTCCTTTTCCTTTTATTTACCTTTCTAACAAAAGGTTTGCTGCCTTTAAAATATCCCCTTTCAGTTTTGCCTATTGTTTTTCTACATCCCTCAGCTGTTCCCATTCTACTAACGACTCCTTGTGGTATTGTCCCATCTTGACAATAAGTTAGTTTTCCTAAAGTCTAAAACCCTCGCTTTTGAATGGATTTTATCAGCCCTAGTCCTAATATTGAACCACACCATTTGGTGATCATTGGATACGAGATGATCTCCCAGTATGACATCAGAAACACTTTCACCATTAGTAAGCACCAAGTCCAGTATCGCCCCTTCACGTGTGTGTTCTGTTACCAGTTGCCTGAATAGTTCTCCCTGTAGAGAATCCAGGATCCAGGTATGGACAGAGGCAGAAGCTGTAATGGGGGCAACAGCTTTGGCAATATCATTTTTCACAGCCATTGTTTAGTTGGTGAAGCTTTGGAAACTGTTGAAGTAAAAGAGAAAGACCTACCAAAGTCCTTAACTGTTCCTCAGCTGTCCTTTAAGAGAAAAAACAGTTAACCTCTTTTAAGTGTGTTCTAACAGCGCTGTTTTATGTCCCTGTGTTTTGCTAATTGGGAGTTGCCCTATAAAGCAAGAATGCTCACATAGGGTGGGTGGGAGTTTGGGTGGGTAGGGAGGGATCTAACACTTGATGTGGTCAGTGGCTTCAAAGAGCTGGATGTGAAGGGGTAGTTGGAACAAATAACAATGAACTTTAACTGGCAGAGCTTTGGCCAGCACCACAAAACATTCCCCCTTTGCAGTAGAGAAAAAAAAATAATTTTTAAAAATGAAAACAAAAACCCCTTTAAGAGCCTTCAGGCAGCGAGCTTGTATTTAAAAGCCACACAGAATCACCTTGCTTGTAATGAAGTCACTGTTAAGAATGCCAGTACTTGCAAAGCACTGCCTAGCTGCTTAGCAAGCTAATCAAGGACCACTAACGCCCGATGAGGTCAGTTTAGAAGCTTCCTTGTGGAGATCTTGGATGTCCCAACAGAATCTCACAGGCCATTGACCCAGGTTTATTATCTCCCTACAGTGAGAAAATCTGTGAGGGACCCCTCAATGGATGTGTTGGATATTTCAGCATTATTAGATAGTTCTAATTCCCAGTCAGTTATTTCATCATTTGCTGTTTTATAATTTGCTTTGACCACGGATCATGAGTAGTTATTCCGAATGTACTTTAGAAAACATAATGAAGTTTTTCATGGTCTAAACCCACTGTACTGCAGTTGGGGGGCTCATTCTTTTTAAATTTTCTTTGCAAATGTTTGGTTAATCTTTCCTCAGTTAAATATGTGTTTTATGCATCCACACAACTTTTCTCTTTAATTAGTTCATGACAGATTAGGGTAACTACTATGCAGGATGCTGTATAAAACTCCTTATTTTGTAGGAACTTGTTGCTCCTTATTCATTGTTTCTGTATAAAGCATAGTTACTCACCTATAACAGGTGATCTCCAAGAACAGCAGGATCAGTCTTTGCATATGGGTATTGTCAGTACTGATGGAGCACGTGCGGGAACACTCCCCAGCATTCAATAGGAAAGCTTTTGGGAGCACTCTACTGCACCTGTGCATCTGCCTTCCTGCCTTCCCAACTCCTCTCCTCAGTTGAGTTTGTAGCTGAGAGTTACAGGAAAAAGTATACCCACCAACTCCTAGGGAGAAGGGTGGGTTATGAAGTCTGATTCCTGCTGTTCCAGGAGGTCCCCTGTTACAGGTGAGTAACTAAGCTATCTCCAGGAACAAGCAGGAATGCAGTCTTCACATATGGGACTCACTAGCTCCCAGGCACCAGACATAAAAATATCTTTGAGGCCTCAGAATGCAGCCAAACAGGTATGAACACAATTGACCATAGTGGACTCAAGTGCAGTGAGCAAAAGCATGGAGCAAGGAGTCAGGTGCAAAGGAATGGCAGTGGTAGGAGTTGTAACTAAGTTGTAAAATGCTGCTGAAGAAAAGCCTGGCCAAAGACAGCGTCCCAATGGGAGTCCTTGTCAAGGCAGTAGTGAGCAGCAAATGTGTGAACCAGGTAGCTGCCTGGATGGAGACAGAACGGAGGTTGGCAACTGAGGTTGCCATAAGCCTCATATTGTGAGTGGTGATGTGACCCTGGAGGGTGAGTCCTGCTCAAGTATAGGCAAAAGAAATGCAGTCCGCAATCCAATTAGAGAGGGTGCATTTTGACACCAGAAGCCCTAAGTGTCTTAGGTCAAAAGAGATAAATAACTGAGAGGATTTGAACTCAAAGATATTTCAGCGGCATTCGACACAGTCTCTCACACAATACTGTTAAACCGACTGTGGGAGATCGGGCTAGGCAGCAATACAATGAAATGGTTCACATCCTACTTAAGCAACAGAATGCAGCAAGTTAAATGTACCCAGGGAAAATCATCACAGTTCTCTATCAACCAAGGAATACTGCAAGGATCAGCACTCTCACCAATCTTATCCAACATCTACATCCAACCGATCTGCAGCATTATCAAGCGCCACATGCTACAATATCACATATATGCCGATGACATTATGGTGTATGCCCCAATAGACACATTAAACTTGGATATGGCCCCCATGACTCGCTGCCTCGAAGACATGAACAGCTGGCTCACCGAAAACAACCTGAGAGTCAACTTCAACAAAACAGAAGCAATGATCATAACCAGGAATCCCAACTTTGATCCACCTACATCCATCAACATCCTCAACCGATCAATACCAATAAAGGATGAGGTGAAATACTTAGGTATCACCCTAGACAGCAATTTAAATTTTCAGACACACATAAGCAAAACCGCAGTAAAGGCATACCAGCGAATGAAACTCATACAGAGACTCAAACCAATCCTCAACCTGGACCAATTCCACACTGTATGCCAGGCAGTCATTACCCCGATACTGGACTACGGAAACTCCTTACTCCATGGACTTCCTAAGCAGGCCACCCATCCACTCCAGCTAGTACAGAACACTGCATCCCGAATCATAACTGGCACAGACAAACACGAACACATTACACCTGTCCTTCAGCAACTACACTGGCTACCAATATCTGCACGGGCAAAAAACAAAATAATAATAAACATATTCAAAATCATACACCTATGCAGAGCAGACGCCCTTCACATTTTAATAACCAAGGAAACAATCAACAGACCCAGGAGAACCAACAGCAACAACAGACTCCAAGTACCCGCCGGCTATCACAAAACAAGACAAGTGACCTCCAACAGAGCCATATCACTCTCGGCACCAGCCCTCTGGAACTCCCTCACAGACGGACTGCGATCAATTATGGACCTCAAGGACTTCCGTAAATCCCTAAAAACCTACCTATTTACGGAATGCTATGGCCAAACATCCTACAGACCCCTCCACTAACCAGAAGGCACAATGATACCAACCATTATGTACGACAATCACAACCGCTATCTGCGATAGCCCTCCCACTATCTACGATAAAGTATATGTATGTCCTGTCGCCCCTGTTAATGTTGTCCCAACCTGTGTAAACAACCACTTTGATTGTAGAAACCAGACCATCCTACCAGCTCCTATGCAGACTACAGCAGCTCTGCTAGTTGATTCAAAGGAATCAAAGACTGCCCTGGTCAGGATCTTCAAAGTATTCTGAGCTTGCTTGACTATAGTCATGTAAGCATCGTGTTTATCATCTGGGAGGATGGGAGCAAAGTTTCCTAGATCCCTCAATAGAACTTTGAGGTACATGCCGATATAGAGTGTGTAGGATGTAATCCTAGAAGCAAGCATGCAGGCCTGGAAGCAGCGGTGTCCAAACGTATTGAGAGCACTGGCATCTTTGCCAGACGGTACCGATGAGTGAGTCTTATAATTCTTAATATGACACACTGCCGATTCCACTACCATTGAGTGGTGTGGTAATTGAAGATTTTTAAACCCCGGGCATGGCGGGATATGGTACATGGTATCGAGACACTTACTAATAGGTGGGACCGTTAGCATTAGATCCTGTAGGATCGATGTACCAGTAACGCTGCCGCATCTTTGGAGATCGAGGGGTATTGGAGAATTTCTAACAACTCAGCCCTCGGTTCTTTTTCCGATGCTACAGTGATATGGAAACCTGCTGCCATGTCACTAATAAAGTCCTGAAAGGACATGTCCTCTGGCGGGGATTGACACCTCTCACGATGGATCAGAGTGAATATCCCGGGTGGCCCTAGATTCCTCCGATGTTACTTCGGAATCGAAAGAAGAGGAGTCCGATTCAGAAGGAAATCAAAGTATCAACGATCTTGAGATGATGATGATGCTCGATGTCAATGCCGATGCCAAGGTGGTGCAGCACTTATTTTATTTATTTATTATTTAAAGGTTTTTTATACCGCCTTTACAAAGATCAAAGTGGTTTACAGTAAAATCAACATTTTACATTAAACATGCAGTTTACATAAAACAAACATTTTACATTAAACATGAAGTAGAATACAAATTAACATAGAGGGCATACAGTAAAGTAGTTATATAGCCATAAACATTTTGGCTGTTTAACTTATATACAGTCTATGTACAAGGTGTGTAAACTAGCGTATGTCAAATTGGGGAGGTTGAGAATAAAATGGGTTTTCAGACATAAGTACTAGTTTAGGTTGGGAGGATTTGATAAATGTCAGAAGTTCTGAAATGGTCCACAAAGAGATATGTTTTGAGATCTTTTCTGAATGTAGATAGGTCTGTTGCTGCTTAGTTTGTCTGGAAGTTTATTCCATAGAATTGGGGCAACATAAGAAAAGGCTCTGTTACTAGTGATGACATTTGTTTTGCGGAACTCGGAAGGCACAGTTAAGGTGTTTTGTGAACGACCTCTTCTGAGTCAGTCATCTGGGGTTATTTTTATGAGGTTACATAGATAGGAGGGAGCAATGTTTTTGACTAATTTGAAGGTTAACATTATTAGTTTGTATTTAATTCTGTTGTGAATAGGGAGGCAGTGGAGTTTATATAGGATTGAGGTTATAAGTTCAGTAAAGCTCAGTTACTTACCTGTAACAGGTGATCTCTGGGAACAGCAGGAATAAGTCTTCACATATGGGTACGTCGGTACCGATGCAGCATGCGTGGGAACGCTCCCCAGAGTCCAATCAGAAAGCTTTTGGGAGCATCCCACAGCACCTCCGTGCTGCCTTCCCGCCTTTCCAACTGTCTCTCCTCAGTTGAGTTTTATAGCTGAGACAAAGAGGGAGAGAGAGGGAAAGGAAGAGAGATATAGAGAGAGAGACAACTCCTAGGGGAGGTGGGTGGGTTGTGAAGACTTATTCCTGCTGTTCCCAGAGATCACCTGTTACAGGTAAGTAACTGTGCTATCTCCAGGAACAAGCAGGAATGAGTCTTCACATATGGGGACTCCCTAGCTTTTGATGCCAGGGAGAGAGCCCATAAGTTGTGTGTCCCTGGGACAGGGCTGCACTTCCCCACCTGGATCTCTGGCATCCCATGAGGGATGGTGGGTAGGAGTTGATTAAGTATGGAACAGGTGTTTGAGAACAGCCTGACCAAACAAGGCATCCCGGCGGGAGTCCTTGTCGAAGCAGTAATGGGCTGTGAAGGTATGAACCGAGGCCCAAGTGGCTGCTCGACAGATGTCGTTGATAGACACAGAGTTCAGATGAGCCATTGAGGCTGCCATGGCTCTCACATTGTGAGCTGTGAAATGGCCCTCCAAAGAAATGTTCTTGCTCTGATAGGCGAAAGAAATACATTGGGCAATCCAGTTAGAAAGTGTTCTCTTGGAGACTGGTTGTCCCAAATGAGAAGGATCAAAAGCAACAAAGAGTTGAGAAGACTTCCTATGTTGCTGTGTCCTCTGTAAGTAAAAAGCTAGAGCTCTTTTACAGTCTAGGGTATGAAGATTCCTCTCTGCACTTGATGCATGAGGTCCTGGAAAAAAGACAGGTAGGTAGACCTCTTGGTTGAGGTGAAAAGGCGAGACCACCTTAGGCATAAAGTGTGGATTAGTCCTAAGGACCACCTTGTCATGATGGAACCTTGTATAAGGTGGATTAGCTATTAGTGCTTGCAATTCACTGATGCAGCGTGCTGATGTGATTGCAATGAGAAAGATAACCTTCCAAGAAAGGTATTTCAAGGAGGTAGTAGCTAAAGGTTCAAAAGGCGGCTTCATAAGCTGACCAAGAACCAAATTTAAGTCCCATGCCACCGGTGGTGGTCTAATGGGAGGCTTTGTTAAAAGGAGGCCTCTCATGAACCTTGCTACAAGGGGATGAGAGGAAACAGGTTGTCCATTTAGGTTTGAGTGAAGCTGCAATAGCACTTAGATGGACTCTTACTGAATTTGTCTTAAGGCCTGCATTAGACAGATGCAGGAGATACTCCAGCAACGATTCCAGAGGTATGGCACGGGGGTTAAGACCCGTTTCAGAACACCAGATGGTAACCCTTTTCCACTTGAAGGCATAAGAACGTCTAGTGGAAGGTTTTCTGTAAGCATAAAGAACATCTTTCACTTGTTGAGAAAGATGAAGATCCTGGAGATCTAGGCCTTTGGCAACCAAGCCCTGAGATGCAGAGACTGGGGATTGGGATGCCACAACTTTCCGTCCTCCTGAGAGAGGAGGTCTGGAGCAGACCCTAACTCTAGGGAGGGAGCTTGAGAGAGATGTAGAAGCAGAGGGTACCACACTCGCCGTGGCCAATGTGGAGCTATGAGAATCATGTGGCCTCTGTCTCTCTGAAGCTTGAACAGGGTTTTGGGAATTAGGGGAATGGGTGGAAAGGCATACAGGAAATCTTGACCCCAATGAAGGAGGAAAGCATCCCTTGCCTGAGCACACTGAGCCGGAGTTCTGGAACAGAACCGGGGAAGTTTGGCATTCCACGGACTTGCAAAGAGGTCTATGTTTATGTTTATGTTTATTAGACTTGATAAAAACCGCCTTTCAAGTATAATCAAGGCGGTGTACAATAAAAATAAGTCACATAAAATCCAGACGAAGCTGGAGGGTAAAAAGGAAATATACAATAATAATAAATATAAAATTTACATAAATTAAAAAAAAAAAAAAGGTAAATAAAATTATACTGAAACATCAGATATAGGCTATAAAATTATAAAGGACAGAGAGAGAGAGAGAAGACAACTGAGATTCAACAAAACAGAAGAAGGGTATTAAATACAGACAGAGAAGGACATCAAACAAAGGGAGATGGAACATCAAACGCTAGGGAGAACAAGTGAGTTTTTAGATTGTGCTTGAAAGTGGTGTGGAGTGCTTCAAGACGGAGGGTGGAAGGAAGGGAATTCCAGAGAGCGGGACCAGCAAAATAAAAGGCAGAGAGGCGGGTGGACTGTAGGTGAGCGCGAGAGGGAGGGGGAAGAGAGAGACGATTGAGATGAAAAGAGCGTGGGGTGTACCTGGGAGTGTGAAAGGAAAGTAGGTCAGCTAGATATGAGGGAATGCCAGTATGGAAAACCTTGTGTAGCAGAATCAACATTTTATATGTCCGGGGTTCCCCAAATTTGAAAAATCTTGGATACCTGGTCCATATGTAGGGACCACTCGTGTGGAAGCAGAACTCGACTGAGTCTGTCTGCCCAAGAGTTTTGAACCCCTGGAAGATAGACTGCCAGAAGATGAATGTGATGCTCTCTGGTGAGGGCCTACAGTTGCAGAGCTTCGTTGCAAAGCGACAGAGAGCCAGTTTCTCCCTGCTTGTTTATATAGAACATGGCTACCTGATTGTCCGTGTGGATAAGGACTGTCTTGTGGCTGAGCAGGGTGTGGAAAACTCGCAGAGCAAGGAAGATTGCTCTGAGTTCCAAGAGATTGATATGTAGACAAGTCTCCTATGGGGACCAGATGCCCTGGGTGGAGAGGTCCTGAAGATGAGCTCCCCAGCCCATTGGAGAAGCATCTGTTGTAAGAGTTGCCTGGGGTAGAGGCTGTTGAAAGGGAGACCCCAGCAACAGGTTTAGAGGGGACTTCCACCACTGGAGGGACAAAATGAGGTGACTTGTGTTTGCTATTTTGTCTGACAGGCAGCCTAATGCCTGGGTCCATTGGGTGGATAAAGTCCACTGAGCTGCTCTCATGTGAAGGCGAGCATATGTTACCACATGGACGGTGGATGCCATGTGGCCTAGCAACTGTAACATTTCTCGAGCAGTTAGTAGGGGTTTTGACTCTGCTTGAGAAGCTAACTGCATCAAGCGAAGGCAACGGGCCTGAGGAAGATAGGCCCTTGCCTTTGTGGTATCCAGCAATGCCCCTATAAACTCCAGGGACTGAGTAGGGATCAAATTGGATTTTGGGATGTTTATTACCAGCCCTAAATATTGAAGGATACGCATTGTGCAGGTTAGAGCAGTCTTGGCCTCTGAGTGGGAGCTCGGATGAGCCAGTCGTCCAGATAAGGGAAGACAAATATTCCCAGGGTGTGCAGAAAAGCAGCAACCACTGCCATGCATTTCGTGAACACCCTTGGTGCAGAGGCCAGGCCAAAGGGGAGCACTCTGTATTGATAGTGCTTCTCCTGGAAGAGGAACCGAAGGAACCTTCTGTGAGATGGATGGATGAGAACATGAGTGTAGACATCTTTGAGATCTAGAGAACAAAGCCAATCCTGACTCTGAAGGTATGGCAGCAGAGTTCCTAGAGAAACCATCTTGAATTTTTATTTGACTAGGAATCTGTTCAACTTTCTGAGATCTAAAATGGGTCTGAAGCCCCCTGTTTTCTTGGGGATAAGAAAATAGGGGGAGTAGAACCCTGTGCCTTGTTGTTGAGAAGGCACTTCCTCTATTGCCCCCTGGGCTAGAAGAGTGGCAACCTCCTGCTCTAACTGGCTGAGGTGGGAGGTTGGAGAATTGAACTGGTGCACTCTTGTGGGAGGGGGCCCAGCTGGAAAAATGCAGTTTGTACCCCTCTCTTATGATGGAGAGTGTCCAATGCTCTGCTGTGATTTGCTCCCATCTGGGAGCAAAGTGACATAACTGTCCTGGAATGGTGGAGGGCTCTGGTCCTTCTAGAGCCAGGAAAGCTAAGTTCTCTAGCAGAAAGTCAAAGGCCCTGAGGGAGCTGAGATTGCTGGGCTGGAGCAGGCCTCGCAGCCTTTGCCTTGGTCTGTTTGGAGGACTGCTGACGTTTGGAAGGGAACTGAGCTGCAGAAGATGCTCTGACTATAAGCAGGATAGGATCTTCCCTTTTTAGAAAAAGGTGTTTTCTTGAACAACCTTTTCTTAGCAGGAGCAGCTGTAGATTTGGATAGTCTATCCAAAGCAGAATTTTCAGCATCCATCTGATTGGCCTTTGCTTGCCAATCTTTACCAAACAGATTCTCACCTGTACAAGGGAAATTTCCCAATTCATCTTGGACCCAGGTCTCCAAATCAGATGCTTGAAGCCAAGCAATCCTACGTGCACCTATAGCTATAGCTGAGGCTCTGCTTACGCATTCAAAGGAGTCGAAAGCTGCACGATTGGAGAATTTGGAGATATCCTGGGCATGTTTGAGCCCAGTGAGAAATTCTTGCATAAGAACATAAGAACATAAGATATGCCATACTGGGTCAGACCAAGGTCCATCAAGCCCAGTATTCTGTTTCCAACAGTGGCCAATCTAGGTCATATGTACTGTGATAAGGAAGCTTATCATAGCTCAGGAAGGAGCTATAGGAAAGGTGAAGTGACTCTGAACAAGCAACCTGTCAGTTCTGGTAGAAATAAGAAAACAGAATTTTCCCATACAAGACTACCAGTCCCAGAATGCACCAGGTATCCAGCAGCCATTAGAGGAGCTGAAGTGGGGAAACGTGTGTTCAATCAGGAGGGCTATGAGGTAATCCCTAAACACTCATCTCAAAGGGCAGGGCCTGATTCAGCACAGCTGCGCTGTGTTAGGGAGGAGCACTCATCTAAGCAGAATAAAGGTAGAGTTTATTCTACAGAGAATTATCCTGAGAAGCAGCTTGAGCTTGATCATCTTCATCATCAGGAGGATCATCAGAAGCAGAAGCCAAACCGGACGGACAGAGAGGGAAAGAAGCCCTTTGGAAGAAAGAGGAGAAAAGCCTTTGAGAGGTCTAGAAGAGTCCAGAGCAGTACGTATACTGGTAGGCATTCCAAGGGCCAGCATACACCATTGGACTGGGGAAAGCCAGAGGAATGGTGCTGCAGAGCTAGGAATCTCCAGACGATACCTGTGAGAGAGACGGCTACACGTGGAAGGGACCCTAAGACCCGTGCCAGAAGGTATGTGAAGAGAGATCCAGTGTCCAGGGATCTGGATTGGAAGGCTGGACATAAGAACTGGACTACATACTGGCCAGGCTATATAGAGAGGAACTCTAACAGCAATGGAAGTTCAGGTATGAATACTGATCTATACCCTAGCTATAACCTTGAAAGACAGCAGGGAAACAAGTATTCTCCTGAAAGTGCTCCATTGGGAAATCCATCTGTGCCAATCCATGATATTGAACCCATGCTTGTTGAAGAAGAGGGGGTGATAGCAGATGAAGAATCTGTTTACATGGACTGCTCTCTGTCTAAACTCCTTTGGTGATTTTCTGCTATAAAATACAGCAACCATCACAAAGAAATACAAACTTGTTCTTTAATCTACTCAGAAAAGATCCTGAGTAAGATTTCTAGCCAACGGGAAGGGAAAGAAGAGTATCTTCCGCAACCAACAACCAGGGGGGACCAGCGGAGGAAAGACCACAGCCTACCAGATATGTTAGTAATTCTTTATTAGGGACCCAACTAAACAAGTTTCGGCCGCAGCCTTCGTCAGGGGTCTAAAAAAACAAAAGTACATTAAATCAACCGTAAAATTAAAATAAAAACCAAAGGGAATTGTGTAGACATAATACTTGACACATTAGACTATGTTAACACATTACCAGAAAGCCACACAGATAAAACGTCTATGTGGTACAGTGGACAATTCCTTTTTCCCTTAATGTCCTTTATCCAAAGTTATTATCTCTTCCCCATAGTTATCAAGTTATTTATAGATAAACTCAATATAATTATTTATTTTTAAAAAATTTTCATCCATGCTTCTGTCCATTATTTAATATTCTCATGCAACCTAAGGTTAGCAATTTCTATCGGCTCTTTTTATACATGATATTACACATTATTTATTTATACTTTCCAGCTTTTAATTTTGCATGGGTATAAATAAACTTTTTTTATAACTGTTTGTTTATTTCATTTACTATTATTTCCAATGTATTAATAGGTAATGTATCACATTTTAACCCTTTCATTTTAATTGGTTATTATATTGCAATTTAATGTAACTTTCACAGTTTTATGGATTTATTTATTTAGACAATGAGCTGGTTCCTGCTGTTTGCATACAATAGTTCAGCTGTTCGTATATATCACATATTGATATACAATCTACATTATTATGCTATATGTTACAATAGGTCTCCCTTTAAGTATGTTGGTTGTTATATTGTATCTTTATATATTTTTATATTTATGTATTAATTTATTTTTTTATATAATGGATTGTTCAATGTTGTTGTTATTTTTATTTTTAACTGTTTATTCTTATTTTTACTTGTCTTTTTCATTATATAATTGATAATCCTCCATAATTTATATGTATACATCATACGATTTTTTATTCATGGTTGTCATTTCTATACTTTTCACAGATTGGGAAGATTGTCCACTGTACCACATAGACGTTTTATCTGTGTGGCTTTCTGGTAATGTGTTAACATAGTCTAATGTGTCAAGTATTATGTCTACACAATTCCCTTTCGTTTTTATTTTAATTTTACGGTTGATTTAATGTACTTTTGTTTTTTTAGACCCTGTCAGACGGCTGCCTAGGGTGAGAACTTACACAATCTTGACGATGCATATATTCATATGATTCTTGCAAGGTATTGTGGGTATTGTAGTTCATTCACTCCCAAACACAGCTGATGACAATAATTTGAGTTGTGAAACCAAGTGGTAAGATCAATAAAATACTTCTTTTATTGATGGGGTTTAATTCACCCAGCACATGTATGCTTGATAGCACTATAAATGAGGTTACTTGCTTGCAGTGTTTAAAATGGATAACAAAAAGTCACAAAGTAAACCAGAAACAACCTTCAGCTTGTCAGGCAATTAGCTAATGTTTTCTTAGCAAATAATTACCAAATACAAAGGCACAAAGTAAAGAATAAACTTTGCTGGTTAGGTTAACTTCTGCTTATTTTCCACGCCGATCTCAGCAGTGATTCTCCCTTGCTCACACACACAATCAGGTGCAGCCCTAATTACTATCAATGGACCAGCTGAAAGCCTTTAGCTGGCTGGCTGCTACTATGTGAGCCCAAATCCTGCTTTAAGAGCTGTTTGCAGTGGAAATAAAGAACAAAGTTAGGTTTCTTTGTGATGGCTGATGTGTTTGCTCACGGAAAACTAGCAATAGCATTTAGATAGAGAACAGTCCATGTAAACTGTATTTTCATCTGCTGTATCAATCAGCATATGGTCACTATCATACATTGGCACAGACGAGTCTTTCATTAAGGCACTATCATGAGAATGCTTATTCCCTTGCTGCCATTCTCTATTATAGATAGGGTCTGGATCAGTGTTCATACCTGAGCCTCTCCTGCTATCATTATTCCTCTCTGTATAGCCTGGCCAATATGTAATCCAATTCTGATGTCCAGCCTTCCAATCTTGATCCCTGGACACTGGAACTCCTCTCACATACCTTCTGGCCTTGGTCTGAAAGTCCCTTCCACATGCAGTCTTCTCTCTTCCAGGTAGCCACTGGTGATTCCTATCTCTGCCATTCCATTCCTCTGGCTGAATCCAGTCCAATGGACTCTGCTGGCTTTTGGAATACCTCCCAGTATGAGTACTGCCTTGGAATCTCCCAGACCTTCCAATGGCCTTTCTTCTCTTCCTTCCAGAGAGTTTCCTTCTCTCTCTATCTGCTTGGCTTGGCTTCTGCTTCTCCAGGTGATACTGGGGCTTGAGCTTGTAGCCGTTGCTGTCTCTGTCTCTGTATCTCTTCCTGTAGCTTTTGCTGAAGCTCTCCCTGAAGCTCTTTCTGTGGCTTTTGCTGAAGCTGTTCTTGAAGCTTTTGCTGAAACTGTTCTTGAAGTTCTCCCTGAAGCTGTTATCTGAAGAATAATCTCTATTCTTATTCTTTCCTAATGTGTGCTGCTCCCTAACACAGCGCAGCTGTCTTGAATCAGGCCCTGCCCTTTGAGATGAGTGCTTAGGGATTACCTCATAGCTCTCTTGATTGCACACACATTTTCTCACTTCAGCCCCTCTCATGGCTGCTGGAAACCTGGTGCATTCTGGGACTGGTAGTCTTTTATGTGAAAACTCTGTTTTCTTGCTTCTACCAGAACTGACAGGTTGCTTGTTCAGAGTCACATCATGTTTTCTATAGCTCCTACCTGAGCTATGATAAGCTTCCTTATCACAACCCCTGACGAAGGCTGCGGCCGAAACTTGTTTAGTTGGGTCCCTAATAAAGAATTACTAACATATCTGGTAGGCTGTGGTCTTTCCTCCGCTGGTCCCCCCTAAGATTTCTAGCCACGCAGTAGAAAGCAAGCCAGCTAAGGGGTTTCAGCTGGATAACTGCTAGCAATTGAGCCTTACCTAATTGCTTGTGAGCTAGGAGAGAATCACTTCTGAATCTATGTGGGAAGATATAAAAAGTTAACCTGAAAAGAACAGTTTTTTTTCTTTCTTTGTAGCTTTTGGTTTGTTGTTTGATACATGCTAAGAAAATATTAGCTAAGCCTACAGAAAAGACCAGTTTGTTATCAACCAGGTCTTATTTCTTTTGCTTTGATTGCCTGACAAGTTTAAAGGTTGTTTTCCTGATTTTGTTTTTTTCCAAGTTTAACACTGAAAGCAAGTAACCTGATTTATGCGCTAACAAACATATCTGTGTTGGGAGAAATAACCCCATAAATAAATATCTTATTGGCTTTACCCAAAAGCACAACTAATTATTGTGAGCAGCTGTGTCTGGTGTGAATGAACTGCATTGCCCACAATCCCTTGCAAATCATATAGATATATGCACTTGCCAAGACTGTGAAGATTCTCACCCAGGCAGCCGTCTGACAGTACCTAGCAGTTTCCCCAAGAGACACAAGTTCCACAATGCTTGTACTGGGTCAAGCATTGATATCTTCGGTCACTTCTTAATAATGGTTTATGGACCTTTCCTCCAGGAACTTGTCCAAACCTTTTTTAAACCCAGCTACACTAACAGCCTTTACTACATCCTCCGGTAACAAATTCCAGAGTCTGATTACACGTTGAGTGAAAAAATATTTTCTTTTATTAGTCTTAAATAGTTTACCCTCTAGCTTCATTGCATGTCCCCTAGTCTTTCTATATTCTGATAACGTAAACAATCGATCTATGTTTACCAGTTCCACTCCGTTCATTAATTTATAGACTTCTATCATATCTCCCCTCAGCCGTCTCTTTTCCAGGTTAAAGAGCCCTAACCTTTTTAGCCTTTCTTCATAGGAGTATCCTTCCATCCCCTTTACCATTTTGGTGGCTCTTCTCTGTACCTTTTCTAAAATCGCTATATCCTTTTTAAGATACGGCGACCAGAATTGCACACAGTATTCAAGGTGCGGTCTCACCATGGAACGATATAGAGGCATTATAATATCTTTTGTTTTATTTTCCATTCCTTTCCTTATCATACCTAGCATTCTATTTGCTCTCTTGGCCGCCGCTGCACACTGGGCCGAGGGTTTTCACATGGTATCCACAATGACGCCTAAATCTTTTTCCTGGGTGGTGGTTCCTAATGTGGAACCTTGCATCGTGTAACCATAGTTTGGGTTGTTCTTCCCTAGGTGCATAACCTTGCACTTGTCCACATTAAATTTCATCTGCCATTTTGATGCCCAGTCTTCGAATGTATCAAGATCCTCTTGCAATTTTTCACAATCCTCTTGGGTTTTAACAACTTTAAATAGTTTTGTGTCATCTGCAAATTTGATAACCTCACTCGTTATTCCACTTTCCAGGTCATTTATGAATATGTCAAAAAGCAGCGGACCCAGCACAGATCCCTGGGGTACACCACTATTCACCTTCCTCCATTGGGAAAATTGGCCATTTAGCCCTACCCTCTGCTTTCTATCTTTTAACCAGTTCCTGATCCACAATAGTACACTGCCTCCTATCCCATGACTCTTTAGTTTTGCCAAAAGTCTCTAATGAGGGACCTTGTCAAAGGCTTTCTGAAAGTCCAGATACACAATATCAACCGACTCACCTTTGTCCACCTGTTTATTCACTCCTTCAAAAAAACATAACAGATTAGTAAGACAAGATCTTCCTTGTCTAAAGCCATGTTGGCTGTCTCCCATTAGGTTGTGACTATCTACATGCTGAGTAATTTTATTCTTTATGATGGTTTCTACCATTTTTCCCGGTACTGACGTCAGGCTCACCAGTCTGTAGTTTCCCGGATCACCCCTGGAACCCTTTTTAAACATTGGTGTTACATTGGCGATCCTCCAATCTTCAGGTATTAGAGATGATTTTAATGATAGTTCACAGATTACTGATAGCAGTTCTGCAATCTCATATTTCAGTTCTTTCTACACCCTTGGATGTATACCATCCGGCCCAGGTGATTTGCTACTCTTCAGTTTATCTAATAGTTGTAAGACATCTTCCCGATGTATCGATATTTCCTTCAATTCTTCCGCACCTTTAAATACCACTTCAGTCATGGGTAACATCCCTACATCTTCCTCAGTAAAGACCGAAGCAAAGAATTCATTCAGTCTCTCCGCTATCGCCTTGTCGCCTCTTAGTGCTCCTTTAACCACTTTTATTGTCAGACATAAAAGGACTTAAAGTCTGCAAATGGTCAGTGACTTCTTTTAAGAACATTCCCATGTAGAGACTATAAGAATTAATTCTCGCAGCAAGCATGGAAGCTTGGAAGACTCTTTTACCAAAAGCATCCAGGGTTTTACATTCACGTCCAGGAGGATTAGAGGCATGTCTCTTGACACTTCTAATCTTTCTCATTGCAGGAAGCTGAGTTTTATGGAAACCAGGACAAAGAGGGGCACGATACATGGTGTCCAACCTGCGAGAATGAGGAGAGGTGGTTAGAGGTGCTTCACACATCCTTAACATGAGATCATACAGAATCACATGAATAGGCAAGGTAGCTGCCTCCTTAGGAGTTTTAGGATATTGTAGAATATCTAACTCCTTAGCTCTAGGCTCTGACTCTGGGGCTACTGTAATAGAGAGGCCCCGAGCCACCTCTCTGATAAAGTCTTGAAAAGACAAGTCCTTTGGAGGAGACATCCTTCGTTTAGGAGAGGACTCCTCCTGTGGAAGAAGCATCGCTGCATCGACAGATTCTTCCAAATCCTCAGAGTCCTCAGAGGAATCAAAGTATCGTCTGTCAGGATGCTCTTGCAAAGCCTGATACCTGTACCGACTGGGATCGGTATCGGGAATCACCGGTACCGGGGTATCGGTACCGGAGGGCTGCAGAGGGCAGAGTACCGGCATGGCGGACACCGATGCCGATGTCGATGCCACCGGTGCCGATGGCGATACTGGAGCCGGTACCGGCGGAGTAGTCTGTTGCAGTACCACGGGTGTCGATGCCACAAGGAAAGCTGCCAGACTGCGTTCGATGGACAGAATCCTCTGATCCATCGACGCCGCCAATGCCTGGAAGTCGGTACCGGTGGAAGCCACCGGTACCCCAGAGCATGGCACCAGGAGATCTGTTGAGGCCACGCCATCTAGATCATCCTGGAACCCCGATGACGATGCTTTAGAGGCCGAAGCCTCCCGCCGGAGTAATTTTGCCGGTGCAGAATCCTCGAGGGCAAGGCCAGGGGCATCTCGATGCTTAGAAGGAGATTTGCCTTTCGAGGACTGGCTGGATTTATGTTTAGTTACCTGAGATCCATGTGAGGAAGAAGTAGCCCTGGAAGACGTCGATGCCACCGAAGCTGCATCAGAGGGAAACAGGGTACTGAGCTTGGCAGTTCGGTTCTGTCGACCTCTCTTAGACATCATGGAACAGGACACACAATCTGTAATGGAATGGTCAGGGCCTAAACATTTTAGACACCAGTCATGGGTGTCGGTGACAGAGATAGTACCGCCACATTTTGTGCACTTCTTAAATCCTGAGGCAGGTTTTTCCATATTTAAGGAAAAGGGTTTTGGGCCTAAGGCCCAAAACTGAAGTACACCTGAAGAAAATAAATGGAAAAAAGGTCTTTTTTTTTTTTTTTTTTAAAGAAAAGAATAAGAACCGGCGGTACCGGTCTAGCGTTGAGGAAGGCAGACGCGACAAAAAAGAAATAAAGAAAAAATAAGGAAATTCTTCTGCGGTGACAGGAACACGACCTGCTGGCTCCGTGGAAAAAGAACAACTGAGGAGAGACAGTTGAAAAGGCGGGAAGGCAGCACGCAGGCGCTGTGGGATGCTCCCAAAAGCTTTCTGATTGGATGCTGGGGAGCGTTCCCGCGCAGGCTCCGTCGGTACCGACGTACCCATATGTGAAGACTCATTCCTGCTTGTTCCTGGAGATTGTTAGCTTTTAGAATAATATGTGCCGCCAAGTTTTTAGGCATTTATTAATTGTACCATCACAATTGATGTATTCATACTGACTACTATGTTTCTGTCTAGCTTAACCCTGCACATGTTTTATGTTTTAGTTTCAGTTGATTGACACTGACTTTTGTTACTATGTCAGATAAATACAATAGGTTGTTGTATTTGTGTTCAGCATGCTCCTTTATGTGTATTGATATTATATGATGTTTTTGGTTTTACCTTTGGTTCTTATGTTTTTTAAATCTTTATTATTTATGTATATAAATTGTATGGTTCTTATGTTTTTATTTTTTATTTCACTTTTATTGTGGATTTGTAGAGGTCGTAGTCCTCTGAGGAAGTCCCTCGGCTGAAACATGTGTTGGGCTGAACTCTTGCTTGGTGGAAAAAAGTGGTCCTTCTACGGTGACACATTCATCCTGGAGACATCCATATAGCTGGCTTTCGAAAATGGCTCCTGCAATGTCTTCAGGATTTGACCCCCATAGGATTTAAATGATCTAATCTTTCTCTTACCTCTTCAACACTAAGGGGCCTGTTTACTAAGCAGCGGTAGCGGCTTCTAACCAATATTGGATATCAATCGGAAGCCGCTACTGCTGCTTAGTAAACAAGCCCCTAAGACTTTTGGTGTCTTGCCTGTTAATTTGCAAGCCTCTAAAAGAGTATCTGCTTATGGGATTTTCCAAGATTTCCCACCAGAATTCAGAAATTCAAACAATCAAACTATGGTAATCATCAAGGCTTTGACTCACAAAAGCTGTATGGAAGCCTAGGTAATCTGACTCTTGAACTGTCCACTTTTGTTGAGAGGAAGGGGAAAATGCTTATTTCAAGTGAAGAGATTTTTATGCAATGAGGTTTTCAAATGACAAAAATTACTTGTTATGCAGTTCCGAAAAAAGCATTAGTCACTTTTATTCTAAACATGGATCACCTTGCTTTCTAGTGTTTTAGCATTGGCATCGTTGTTTATGTGTCTCGATGGCAACCTTCCTTTTTGCACCAAAGCACAGTTTACAAAAATGCTGAAGCAGTGGGCGCCTTGACAGTACGCTGTGCTTATAAGGTATGTTTAAACGTACAACTTTGAATCGGATGGGGATCAGCATGAACCATTGTACACGTTATCATGCTTTTGAGGCAAGTTTCACAACTATAGAATTAAATTAAATTAAACGAGAGGGTGTTTTTCAGAATTCAAATTTGTCTGCTGTAGTCCTACATCATTGAAATACGGAATTAGTCTACCGTACCCCTATACTGTCAAAGAAATTTTTAATGCATAATTAGAGACTGATTCCTGACCACTTGAGTTATAAACCTAAAAATTAAATTTCTCCAGTTATCCTCTCTTCCAGATACAGTGGGAATTGAATCTCACACTCATGCCATAATCAGAGCAACCTGATTCCACTGGTATTTCCATTAAGTCATATGTTTCCTTCTTCTGTTCCATTTCCTCTACGGTTAATCTTGGTTATTGAAAGCAAACATAAAAGATATTATGACTGCACACTTTGCACTTAATGCTCACTCATTTGAACTGTGTTTTTAGTGATTATGTTTATGTATTACCTTGAGGTTTGATTCTTCTATATTTATGACACATAATTGTGCTATTATTATTTTTATCACTCTTATGTAACAATTGTGCCCCTTATTATGGGGCTGGGCTCCACATCACAGGGCGGCTTTCCATTCAAGTTTTATGTTTTAGTAATATTTTACTATTGCTTTAAATATTTATTATTTTGATACTTTTAATTTAATTATTGTTTTTATACTGTTCCTTATTGCTTTCTTATTTATCTCTTGTATAGGCCAAACCCCTGAGGAAGGCGGCACCAAAACATGGCCGTATCATGTTGGCAATTATTGATTCTGCCCATGTTAATAATAAATATGCTACTTGGTTTGCACCTCGCTCCAGACTGGCCATTGATTCTGCAGCCAGACCACACTGCCCCTTCCCCATCAGATGTCCTGAGCAGGAAAAATACAACTTGAAATGAGCAGTGCTTTTTACTTGGTGAGCGTTAGGAGCAACGTTCTGGCCAATCTGCATGGGCGCCCTCTGGCCATGTTGCGGCCAGTAGGGGGATTCCCGTGCAGCATGGTGGGAATGCTGGCTGAGAGGGAGTGCTATTTTAAAGGAAAAACACAGCACATATATTCTAAAAGTCCCAGAGCACGAGCAGACAGGAAGTCAGGAGACACACCGAAACTCTAGGGACTTAAGACAGATATTCACAAAGGCTTTTTCTAATTACTCTTATGAAAGGTATGGCGCTTTACTTTTCCTTTCAATTACATTAAAACCTCCTGTAACATTGAGAGAGAAGAGGAACTTGCAAATCAATTTAACAAAATTTCATGTTTTAAGGAAAATTAGTCTCAGACCATTATTCAGTAAGATTAAATTATGCTTAATTGCTGAAAAAGATGACTATACACTCTCTCTGATGCAAAGCAAAAGAAAGCGCAGATTATATTTTATTCATATCAGAGGCCAAATGAATTACAAACAAGATACAGAACAGGAGGAATTTATAAGGAAACAGGTTTCCTGAAGTGGCTTCCAGCACTAGTTCCCGTGATGCTCCATCCACATACCTCATGTTTTGGACAATGAATATAAAAACCAGCCAATTTTATTTTGGATTCAAATGGTAATCGTGTACTTTTGGCAGAACGATTCCTCTTTCTGAAGCATTTTGGCTTCATTTTAGGCAGACAACGGAAACCCCGCAGGAGAAATACAAAATACTCACAGAAACTGGAACAGCACAGCCTTCATTTCTTTCCTGAATACGTATGGGCCCAATTGAGCTCCATCCTTAGCGAGCCAGCAAGGTAAACAGTGCAATTAAAACGTGCCAAATCCTAAAGTAAACTAGCGATGCCTTGAGAATGGGCCCATCCAAGTACATATTAGTCAACCACTCAAGGTTCAAGCTGAGTTGAGATGCAAACCCAACAAGACATTTCAGTTACCCCCATCCCAACACTTTGTCGCGATGTAAGAGTTCTACAGGACGCATTGAGTACTCAGCACACCATACACACTTGTATGTGCACATATCTGCCGTGCTAGTTACCTTTGGGTGGACATGTCTATACAACTAACCTGAGATCACTGCAAACTTGCAGGACTGTCCAAAAAAGCCATACTGAACTGCAGAATGCGATGTGCACTTTCATCAAGCAGGGCAGGCTGAGAAGGAACACAAAGGGCCCAATATTCAATAAAAAGCTGAGCACCTAAATTTAGGGTCCTTGGTTAGGCGCCTAAATTTGTGCCCTATTTTGAGCCATGCACAGCAGTCTAAGGGGCCCTTTTACTAAGGTGCACTATGCAGTTAGTTTGGGTTTTGGCGCGTTAAGCGTACGCTGAGGCCCACAGTATCTGTTAGCTTGGGGCCAATAAAGTTAGTGTGGGCCAATTTCCATGCTAACTAAATCGTGCATTGGGTAAGGGGCGGTTTAGGGGTGGAGATTGGGTTTGGTGAGCTCTGCAAAGTTAACACGGGAGTAAATGCCATGCGCCAAATGCGATCTTTTCAATAGCTGGAGTGAAGTGCATCTGCGGTAATTTTGCATGCTGCTGCAGTGCAATAGGGTACTGTGCAGTACGGTAATTTCCGGAAACATGTAGTTGGCACAGAGCAGCTGCAACTATCATGCTTTATTTTTTGTGCTAAACATGCATTAGTAGCAAAAGTTCATCACACTTTAGAAAAAGGGCCCTTTGTTTTCAGCTGCTTAAAAGTTCATGCTTATAAATTTCAGGAGTTTAAAAGTTAATGCTTATAAATTTAGGTCTGCCAGTCATTTGTCTAGATTTATAAACCTACTGCTGAAAATCAGTCCTTAGCTCCTAAATCTTTTCCTCACCCTCAGTCCACCTGTTGCTGCCCACTTTTTACGTTCCTCAATTTAGGATTTCAATAAAACAGTGTAAATTTGCACACTCAGCCCTAGTAAATTTTCAAAAAAGTCAACTTCAGAGCATAACTCTCAAAGTTAGGAGCATAAATCCTTTGCATATCGGGCCCACAGGAGTTACAAAGGGCAACACACCAAGCAATGTGTCAGACTCAGTGGCGGCATGAAGTTTTTGCAGCTCTAGACAGATCCTCTGTGCTGCCGCCACCCCCCCCCCCCCCAAAAAGACTGTGCCTCCATCCAGCGCTGTGTGCTCACGGCCTGCCGCTCCTGCTCCCCCCTCAATGCATCTTTCTTGGGGGTGGGCAGGAGGGGCAGGCCGGAACTATACGCACATGTGCTGGCATTTTAAAGCCCGCCACAGTGCTGAAGTAGCAATTCAGCTGCTGCTTCCAGGGGGAGGGGGGGTTGGGGTAGTGGTGCTGCCCACCAGGGCCTGCTGCCCTAGGCGACCGCCTAAGTTCACCTAGTGGATGGGCCAGCCCTGGTCAGACAGATCGACTAAGAGAATGAGAAGCACAAGCACTTTTATAAAGTCTGTAAAATCTTGACTTAAGCCAAATGCACAGGACAGTAAAAAAGCAATAGAACGGAGCACAGCGTACCAAAATTGTTGAGTCAGCAAAATAAAACTTCCGTAAGTATCTGCAACGTTTAAATCATTGTTTTATTTGTCATGAGGACAGGGGTTGCAGAACTTCCTAAACTGAGTATGCACGCCGCTTAGGTCACAGCACTGACCACTTTCCTCACACTTGCAAGAAACAGTCTCAGATAGACGTATATGCAGACAGGTGGAGAGCTTGCACTCCTCTGGGTTCATTCTACTGCGAACCACTCATGGGGCTTCCCTTTGAAAACTAATGAGCTTGCCATGTCTTGGCTACATTAGTACCCATAGACCTTTCACCTACTTATCAGAAGGAACCAAGTGCATGGCTAAAACCACTCATGGGGATTTCAAAATGAAATGCCCATGCACTGCAGCCAACTCCCTAGAGCCAGCTCTTTTTTACTGCAGTTAAAACTAGGTTGCTTATTTTAAGGGCAAACCTTCCAAAGATCTACATTTACCTTTTATATAGATCATTACTGGATGTTCCTATTGCTGAATAGTCAGGTTCTGATCGCCTATCAAACCTGCTGGAATAGGATTTTTTGTCAAAAGCAACACAATAAGGAACAAAATCTCTTTTCTGCACTGGAGAACCCAACTAGAATACATTTTATGTCTCAAGAAATGCGCTTTCCAGTTAAAATCTGAATCCTATCTAGCACGTGTTGAAGGCAGTTTAAGGAATGGCACCCGAAAAGGATAGCATCAATGAACCAGTATCAGTTTTACATTCTAGACGTAACTACGAGAGTTCTCTCTGTTATTTGACGTTATTATGACTGAGCTCTGGACACTGGAGTGTCTGTTTACATTCTACACGATTCTGTGTCAATGTTTTGTGTTATACAGCTACTCTCAGATGCTTATCTATAAATGCTAAAGACTGAACTAGCCCTGGCTCAAAGAACCTTACCAGGTACCACTTATCCAATCCAGCTGCCACTTAATCCATCACTCAAAAGAAAGGAGGAACTCGAAGCGTGGAACAGAGCTGTACCTAATGAGTAATTCATCTTCAAAAATCTGGCAGTGGGTTTGTGCTACAGGAGTATGAATTTGGGGTACAAACAGCAGGGACAATGGCTGGAACAGATGTCACTGGCAGGGTAAAGTCTGATGAAGGAGCTCTAGCATGGAGTGATAGGAATTTGAAGCAAATCATGTAAAGGGGGGTGGTTAATGCCTTCCAAGAGAACACTGCTTCCATAGAAACAGAAACATGACAGTAGAAAAAGACCACATGGCCTGTCTATTGCCCTTCCATATCAAGAACTATAGTCCCCTTTTTACCAAAGATGTTAAAAAGAATCGGACCATGGACAGATCTCTGAGCACATCACTGGTAACCTCCTTCTCCTCAGAGTGAGCTTCATTTACTTGTACCCTTTGTTGCCTCTCACTCAATCAATTCCTAACCCAATCAGTAACTTCAGGGTCTATCCCTAGGGTGCTCATAACTTCTGGTGAATGCATAACTTCACTTATGCGTGTATTTTAAGCCTTTATACACATAAAACCTGGCCATTGTACACTTATGCGTGTATTTTAAGCCTTTATACACATAAAACCTGGCCATTATCTCATTGTAAATGGCTACATTTTATCTGTCCAACACAAACCAACACCCTTGACTTTACTCACATAAATAAACGAATTTACCAATATAAATTACTATTTCATACATTTCAATAAGGCACAAACGACCTCAGGATGGTCTTACCCGACATGTGGCGAACTAGTCACCATAGGGTTTAAGAGAAGACACTCACATCATGGGTCACTGCCTCTATACTTTTTCAATCCAAACCTCAATCTAACAGTACTAACAATATCTAACACAATCTTACCACCTACCGACAAAACATTTATTTACTGAGATTCCTAAAAATTATAAAAAGTGTCTGCAATACAGCATAGAGCCGGAGCACGTAAATTCTTCAGTTATCCTAAAAGGGAATAGAAAAATAATTTCCTTTAAACAACAGAATATAAGCCTTTTACAATAGTAATTTATTCACTTATCTGAACATTTCCAGACATCCGGCTCATGTCAGCAAGCAGACATCATGCAACGGTTTTGTCCAAACGCCAAATCGCATAGGAGGTACACCGTCCTGGCAAGAGGTACAATAACCCCACCGTTCTGGCAAAAGATATAGTAACCCGACAAAAGGCACCTAGAAAGGGCAAAACAAAAGCTTTTGTCGGGTTACTATATTTTTCGCCAGAACGGTGGGGTTATTGTACCTCTTGCCAGGACGGTGTACCTCCTATGCAATTTGGCGTTTGGACAAAACCGTTGCATGATGCCTGCTTGCTGACATGAGCCAGATGTCTGGAAATGTTCAGATAAGTGAATAAATTACTATTGTAAAAGGCTTATATTCTGCTGTTTAAAGGAAATTATTTTTCTATTCCCTTTTAAGATAATAACTGAAGAATTTACATGCTCCGGTTCTATGCTGTATTGCAGACACTTTTTATAATTTTTAGGAATCTCAGTAAATAAATGTTTTGTTGGTAGGTGGTAAGGTTGTGTTAGATATTGTTAGTATTATTAGATTGAGGTTTGGATTGAAAAAGTATAGAGGCAGTGACCCATGATGTGAGCGTCTGCTCTTAAACCCTATGGTGACTAGTTCGCCACATGTCGGGGTAAGACCATCCTGAGGTTGTTTGTGCCTTATTGAAGTGTATGAAATAGTAATTTATATCGGTAAATTAGTTTATTTATGTGAGTAAAGTCAAGGATGTTGGTTTGTGTTGGATTAGTTTAACCCTTGTTCAGTCAATTGCATTATTATACATTTTATCTGTGCCAGAAGGGGTCCAGAGGGATAAAGGTGCAGCTGGCACTTATACATTTAGAGGCTTAACATTAAATTGTCAGTGCATTGTCTGTCATACATTTTCCGTGGTGCTAGTTGATTGAATGGCACTGTTGAATATACAAATAAAGTCCAGCTAAATATTAGGGCCATTGTTCATACTCTGCTACTTTAGCCTTCAGTGATGTCAGACCTTTTTGGGAGGATGACAGCCCCAACAGTACCTAGAACTATAAAAAACTAAAATTAGTCAGTGGGAGGTGGAAAGAATTAAGGGGAGGGTCTGACTGGGGCAAGAGGGGAAGGAGAGATCCTGGAAAAAGTTGCAGTCTGTGGCATAGCTGAAGCTGGTGTTTTTTATGAAGGTGGAAACCAATTTCTGTTTCGGCGCAAGGTGTCTAGGAGTCTACAGCCAGCCCTGGTCACCTCACATCCCTGATAATCACCACTAATGATGGCAGTCACTGTATAATTGGAAGAAGGTCAATATAAAAAGCAAACTTTGACAGATGCATGGCCACGATGACTGCATCAGGAAAGGATAAAATGGGCAGCCTAAATAGGCCTGGTAGTTTTTCTCTGCTCTCCTGTTCCAGATTTTCAGACCTTGCCCTATTATGTGCTACAGAGAGAGCACATCAGCTGGGAGGCATCATCTACGACATTTTCTTCAAGTGTTCTGGGAACCACGTTGCAAGTGACTGGCAACTGCGGCAGTTCTCACAGACGAAAAGATAACGCTTTCAGAACACCCTGCTTGCAGCTCATGAACATAAACAGATTAAATGCAGTATTTTGGCAGGATTGCTCAGGCGAGAATGAAAAAAATGCAAAGAAACCACAAAAGAATTTGGCAATGGATATGTTGTCTTTTGCAGCAGCCAGCATACCACAGAACGGTGAGCAGGTCTGAGATCACATCCTACAGCATCCTCAGCCTCCTGGTTTAAAGCAGCAAAAATTAAGTCATTTTTGGTTGCTTGGATCAGCCCTAGCCAAATAACACTGGCCAGGGAGAGCTTTAACTCTCTCAGAAGCTAAGCAAGGTCAGAACTAACTAGTACTTACATGGACAACCACCTGGCAGGTCGACATGCTGCAATATCCCACCACGAAAACAGCACAAGCATCACGATGGGGTGATAACTGCCTAACCCTTGACACCCAAAAACAGGCAGAAAGAGCAGAAGAGAAATGAATGCCCCATAACACTGGCTGCTGTTTCCTTATTACTGAAGGATACAAGGGTCAAAAAGAAAAGGGCTGACTGAGCATTTGCCTTGAAGACCACCAGTCAGTTCCTGATAAGAGTGAATAGGAGTGGAGGAGTGGCCTAGTGGTTGGGGCAAGGTACTTCAGGCCGGAAGGTCGGGGGTTCAAATCCCACTAGAGGACAGCAACCTTGGGCCGGAAGGACTGGGGTTTCTAGTCCCACAGGTGCTCCTTGTGGTCTTGGGCAAGCCACTTAACCCTCCATAGCCCATGTTCCCTGTAAAATAGTTATCTCCAAGTTATAATGCCCTGTTCAATGTAATTTCAGTTTGTTCAATGTAAACCGCACTGATGCAGAATAGCGCGGTATATAAGAGAATATAAGAGAATATATATAATAAAGATGTGAATTCATTAGTGCCTAAAGCCATAACTAGATTGTTTCATACCTGGACCATAGAATGGAATTATAGTAAAAAGTAGTATGTTTGATATTTTTCTCTGGGTGTGCCTTAACACATTTAGGGCCTGATATTCATTTAGGCAGGCTATGTGTTGCTACAGCACATAGCCATACCTGCCCATCCTTAACCCCGGATATTCAATGCCAGGGTCATATGCGGCCCCGGCATGGAATATCTGGGCTTGCCGCACGTGCCCGGAAGCCACTGATCCTACAATATCGCTGGTACCCGGTTAGGGACCGCTGCTTCTTCTGCTCCTCCCCAGAACACCCCCAGACATGCCCCAATGCTAAAGCTGTAAACCATGTAAATGCCTTTCGAATATCAGGCCCTTAGTGCATGCAAAATTTATTTTTACTGTGCAGTCAGCTACAAATGAACATGCCTTCAATTATTTTATTATTAGACTTTGTTTGCTATATTGTTTATATTAACGATGGTACTATGTTTTATTGATTTTGTCTGCACACTGCCTTGAAAAGTCCAGTTTGACTCTAAGGCAATATATATGTTTTTAAATGATTAAATATGCCTTGGGCTTCAAAAAGATGGGAAATCCTGCCCTAGAGAGAGGGGGAGGGAGGGAATGTGATAAAGATTTTCAAGTACCTCGGAAGCGTAAATAATGCACAAGAGGCCAACCATTTTCAGTGGAAAAGAAGTCTTGGACAAGAGGTCCCCATAGGAGATTGCAAGGGAGTATACTTAGGAGAACTGAGAACGTCACCTCCAGAGCCTGTAAGCCATGCATATTTCCCTATTAATTCTAAAAGCCATGGGAGTGATAGGGACGGCTGAATTATTCATCTCCAAGTAGAAGATCAAAGTAAATCACTAAACTGGTCTGAATTAGCATACAAATTATATACATACAAATTAGCATGAGTATATGGTAAACCTCCTTTAACAATAATTAACACTAAAAGAGAGAAATAAATACAATTTGACCACTCTTCCTTAGCACTCCAAGGAGCATGTTTACTAAAGCATCCAACCTGGGTAGCACGGGGGTAGCCTGCGGTTTTGGTGTCACACTAAAAGGTAGCGCAGGGCCCTGGATTAAACAAAACCAATGCTATTCGGGCAGTGCAGGTCTGGGTGGCGCTTGAATGGGGCGGAGGTGTTCCCACCGCAGTGTGGGCCTTGAAAGCCCGTGCTGCCACCGCTTGCAGGGAACTACCACCATCAGCACAATGGGTGGCAGTAGTTGCTCCTCACAGCGATAGTAATGTCGTGAGCCGAGCTAAATTCAAGAGGCCAGCTCTCTCCCTCCACCCCCCTGTATTTTGCGCAGTGTCCCACACCAGTAATGCAGCCCAAACCCAAGTTACTAGTGTTGGGCTTTGTAAACATGCCCCCAAGTCTTTTGCTCTGCCTCAACAGGCCATAAAAAGCAAAATCAAAAGATCTGGCCTGCCACTGTGCACTGTGAAGCGGGAAACCAGATTCAGATGCCCTGCTTGGGTCAGTCTGTTCTAGGCCCACCTCGACAATGGTGCACTCAGATTCAGGAAAGGAAAGATGATATTTGCCACTACTGTGGTGACCTTGATAGTCAACATATCAGACTCAGGGTGCAGCTGAATGAAGGCACCCTACTCGTCCTTAGACCAGCTGCCTGCACAGAGTAAGGTTATCAGATTTTTTTGCAGGCAAATCTGGAACACTTATCTGGTGTGTGGGGTGGGGAGGGATACTTCAGCTCCAGGTCTGAGCAATAAGGCGTGGGGGAGGGAAGAGGAATCATTACCCTGCCCCCCCCCAATCCATCCCATCATAGCAAAACTATCACCTCTTAGCCGAAAAATCAACAGAGAAACAGAAACAGTGATGCATTTCCCCCATACCGTGCAAAATATAAAGATAATTGATGTAAATTCTACAAACTGACATATTCCAATAGCTAAATTGAAAATAACTATGTTTGTCTACCCTCTCTCCCCATTGCCGGAATCGGGGACAGGAGTCTGCCAAAAAGATGGGAGTCGCTGTAAAATCAGGGTCAATCCTTGAAAATCTGGGACATCTTGTAACTTTAGCAGAGAGAGGTAATGGAAAATGCAACAACAAGACATAGCTTTATTTAGCATGACACCTTACCACTAATGGAGAGAAATAACAGAGAAGAATGCACAAAAATGCTTTTTCTGAGTAAAGGTTGTGGCAGTCTGCCTGCAGATATGTTTATTGATAAGGTCTGCCTGCTATATAGCGCATGTTACTACCGTTAACGGACTACTGTAGTGGTCTACGCTTGCATTACATCCCAAACCCCAGCAGCACCTTACTGTACATTAAATAATTCCTTTGTAAACAGGTACAAAATAAGTCAAAATCTGTAATTGGGAATGGTACAGAGGCACCGTCTGCTTGACATATCCCTTGCTCCCAGATGCAACTTGTCTGCTGCATTCTGATAGTTGGAAATGAAAAAGAAATGTGAAATCTGTATGAGTCTTTTCCAGCACTCTCGCACTGTGGTAATGTGTGAAACTAGTTGCAGACCTCCTCCCCTCCCAACCCTTAATCTTCTCTCTGTTTTTTTTTTTTTATAATATACCTTAATAAAGTTTTCACAGCTTTTATCTCATGAAATTAGTTTTTACTTTCTTCTTCTGTCTGCTCTAGGTCTTTACCAGACTCTACACCTTCCGAGCGCACAGAGTTGTGCTGAAGTGGATCTTACATGACCGCAGTTGCTATTGAACTCCATATTGAAAAAAGCCCATCCCACCTGCTAATCCTGAATTCTGATGCCTCAGTCCAAAACCCATTGCTCCTGGTTATCCAACTCAAGTTCTCCTTAACCCTTTCCAAGCCGAGCCCAAAACTCTCGGGATCCAAAATTCTGACTAAATATTCATATCAAATGGTATATAATACATGACCACAGCAGAAGGAAAATCACTATTAGAACATATTGAATAAGACGGGTACAATTTTCCTGAAATATGCAAAAATTAACCCGGCTGCAGAATGTGGATTAAAAATTTAAAGTAGGCCTTCAAAGGGTAAAGGCCCTTTTCACAAAACTCACTAGCTGATTGACAAGCGCTGTAATGCATGGCAACAGGGCATCGGGAACACTAATGCGTGAGCAGATCCATAGTCGCAAGCTAAAATGCTCATGAACTGGCGATTGCAGGATGGGCTGGGGATTGGGTTGGGCACAGGCATGGAAAGTGAATTACAATGAGAGCCTGGGCTATTGCCACAAAAACTCTTAACATGAGTGGACTCATCTATGGGAGCCACTAAGTGAACCCGCCATAGGAAAGCACGTGCGTTAGCTACTGGTCACACCCTCGACAGCTAAACCTGGAGGCTATGGGGGTCATTTTAAAAGTCTTAGTCATGATTTGGATGCCGAAAGATGTGCATGTGGATGTCAAAATTACAGAGATGTCTCCGGTGCGGCGACGTCCAAGTAGGCAGGGGGGCATGGTGGAGACATGTCTGGGGAGGTGCTATGAACCTAGGCATCTCCAGTCGATTTCAGAAACGTTGAGGACATTTGCAGGCATGAACAGCCATTAGGGAAGTGCTTGTTGTGGCCTTAAAATATCCAAAGGGTGTAGAGAAGATGGAGAATTAAATGACTATCCTAAGATCACAAAGGCCCAAAATGGGATTTGAACTCTGACCACCCTGCTCCTAACCCACTACTTTAACCAGTAGGCTATTAGACATCTGTGCTCTGAAATACTGTTCTGGGGACGACTGTTTATATCGGGCACATCCATGTTTCTAAAACGGTGTCTGAACTTGGACGTGCCTGCTTTATTTTCAGAAGATCTGGCTTTCACATCCCAGAGTGCATTTGGACGACCCATTGCAAAATGTGCCTTTTTGCAAATAACGCACCAAACACATGCACATTATTTGCAAATCCTTAGTGAGCTTTAGTAAAAAGGGGCCCTTGGTATTTCTAAGCTGATGGTACGGGGTCCTAGTCTGAGATCCTCTGAAATGGTGGCAGAGATCAATTTGGTAGTGCTTAGAATGGTTTGCAGTTCAATATATCATAATATTGGACGAATGAAGGGATTCTTAAGAGGATACCGAGATCTTACCCTCTAGGTAGCTGATTCAAACACAACTTCTGTTGGCAGCAGTAAAGGTTAATAATGGTTTGAAAGCTGCATAGTGGTCTGTATAAAAGAGCAAGTGATCTCAATCCCTTTCCCTGGGAACAGATGTGCAAACCACTATTAAAAACTGTTCAGTTCATCAGACTTATCATAAATCATTTTCTGTTATCTTTGTATCATTGGAATTTATGTGGGTCCGATTTATGATTGCCTTGGGGGTCACCTGATAGATCTTGTGCCTTTTTTTGGTCTTTAAATTGTGTACTGTGTGGTGAAGACTCCCCTCCAGAGGAAATGGAGATGGGGAAAATCCTGATAGAAGGGATGACACACACAGGATTTCCAAAACTGACTTGGAAAAAACACAGTTATCGGCTGAGCTGAAGACAAGCCCCAGCCCAGGGGAGGAGTTAGGCTTCAGCACTGATTGGGCACGCCCAGGGGAACAACAGGGAGTGCCGGGAAATGAAGCTCTTTTTAAATCCTCGGACAGGATTGACAGAGGAAGCAGCAAGGCTGACAGAGGAGGCAGCAAGGCTGGCAAGACAGGCAGCAAGGCTGACAAGGAGAGCAGCAAGAAACGAAGCAGACGAGAAGCAGCTTCCAGTGCACGTTGGTCTTCAGGAGGAACTTGGAATCAAAGGGGAAAAACGCTAGAACCCTGGGAGAAGGCAGAACCCTGGAACAGTAAGCCTTGGAGCCCAATATACTCTCAAGGAGATCCTTACTACACGGTAGAGCCTAAACGTGGGAAGGCTAGCAAACCCAGCTCTTGGAGAAAAGGTAGTTTGTCTGGTGGCGAGCAGTGCTATAAAAGCCAGGAACCAAAACAGGAAAGAAGTTTTTCTGAGAGAAATTCCCCTAGCAGAAGAACTAGCCATAAGGCTCCTGAGTTTCTAGAGAGGAGAGAGTCCTGGAAGAAAGGTGCCTGTTCTTATGCCAACGTCTCTGATAAAGGTAAAGCTGAATTTCCTAATTTTAATGCCTTGCTGGAGAAACTCTTTTATTGTGCTGACCTCCCTAAGCCAAACTCTGCAACAGGAGCAGATAGTGAGTGGGGGAAGGGTGTGACCCTTACCGGAGACTATCAAGCAGCTAAAGAGCAGCTACAGGCTGAATTGCTTCTAAAAGAGTTTCAGCAATTTCTGGAGCTAAAGTCAGGGAAACATAAGAAACCTGATGAAGAGAACAATTGCCTTAGCCCAGATGAATGTATGCAGATAGATAATGATGTGCCTGCCTTGAGTTATGATCCTTGTGCAATGGATTGCTCTTTATGTTTTAGAGAGTAACAGTGTAAAGAAGCATATGGAGTTTGTATGAGAAGAATACAAAACGTTTGCTATACCTGTTGCCTAGCCGTGAAAGTTCACAAATTGTTTTCACCTGTTTCTGTAAAGCCACGCTGTGAGGAGAACAGCTGTTACTGTGAGGCTGCAATAATCCCAAGCAACCACATGAGGCAAAGCTGAGTAGAAGCTACCGTGACTGTGTAAAAATGAGTTAAAGCTATTTAATTTCAGTTGTTTTCCTGACCTCCTGATTTCACCTTTATGTTGAAAGTTGCACCTTTACGTTATGCACCTTTGAATTGTAATGCGTTGAAAATATCCCCCGCAACAAATAAATTTCTTGCAAGCCTTATCACTCGAGTCACAACTACAACTTTCATCCCAAAAGGAAAAAAACAAGTGTACTACGAATCCCAGCATTCATAGGGATCAGTACCAGCTTTATTCATAAGGGACATTATATAAGGCCACTCCTGCCTGTAAGCTCTAGGGCCCAGGCAGGAGCGTCGCAACTGGCACTTTTAAATATGCTGCTACAGGCCAGGGGGCTGTTTAAATTCTGTCTCTCCACATTTTGGTGTTTGGTTCTGGTGAGATTTTGTTTTTTTCTGCTGTTGGAGGGGATATCATTTATGAAGAATTTAAACATGGGGATAAGCTGGATACTTTTGAGTGCCCGTTTTTACAATTTTCTCTTCTCAGAATTATATATGCTGGACAGTTGTGTGCCCCTTGGTAAAGCTGAAGGTGGCTTGCGTCGAAGCTGATACTCTGCACAGCGACTGTGAGGCTGCAATCAGAAGAGCTTTATCATCTTAGCCAAAACATGAGATAAGTTGTTTTGGGGGGGATTTGACCAAGCAATGGGGAACATTCAGAATAGCAGACTTAAGGTGACAAACCTTATGATTAGTTTCATCTCTTGACGACCGAGCAAGCCTGTACTCTTTATGAAATGCCAGTGAACCAATATCATTACATTTTGAGTAAAGATTACCATTCAGTAATTTATATATAAAATAGCTATGTGTTTTACTAGGCTCTTTACAATTTCTGAATTTACGTATAATGCCCTCATATATTTACACTTAAAATAAATAAAATTAGTACAAAAGTGGTTGAGAATGTTTGTCTGTGCCTCTGTCTGTCTAACTGGGGGCAAAATAACTCTCCAAAAAGTAACAGAATAGGATGAAACTTGGCATGTGGGAAAAAATGGTAAAAAGACACCTCAAGTTCCAAAATGGGCCAAACAAGACACCAGACTAGGGCTTCCAAAGAAATACCTCCCCCCTCCCCACCCCCCCCCCCCCCCCACACACACAAAAGATGGTCCAAGGCAGTTCTATTGGAGGAGGAGTTTCAGCTTCTGTAGCATAGAAACTTGCAGTTATGGAGGTCCTCATTACAAAATCTCTCCCCCTGTTCATTATTCTCCCAACTCCCAAACTGTCTCTACGTAAAAAAAAAATGTCCCCCACAACTGCCCCATCTCCAAAAATCACACTTCCCCACTGCCTTACCAACCCACCAAATGCCCATAACCACTTCAACACCCTGCAAGCTGCCCCACCCCAAAAAGCTACACACCCATGATTGCCCCAAAAAGAAAGACTAGGGGACACACAATGAAGCTACAAAGTAGCATATTTAAGACTAATCAAGGAAAATATTTTTTCTCTCAACACATAATTGAACTCTGGAATTTGTTGCCGGAAGATGTATAAAAGCTGTTAGTGTAACTGGGTTTAAAAGAAATTTGGAAAGGTTCCTGGAGGAAAAGTCCATAAACAATTATTAAAGGGGACTGGGGAAATTCACTGCTTACCCTGGCGATAAAAAACATGGAATCTGTCTACCTTTTGGAAACCTGACAGGTACTTGTAACCTGGATTGGCCACTGTTGGAAACAGGATACCAAGCTCGATGGATCTTTGGTTTGACCCAGTGTGACATATCTTATGTTCTTATCATACGCATGAAACAGATCTGATTGCAATGGAGGCAATGTATGTGAATCTATCTCAATTGTATTCATTGTGGGTTTCCTGAAAACCAGACAGGCTAGAGGGTACACCAGATGGGCTTGAGAAACACTGCCCTGTACTAGGTTCTTAAGTCTCATCTCAAAGAATTATGGTTTAGACAGCAACATTTTGGTAGTCCTTCTCCAGACTGCCTCTACTTTGTCTAAATTCTTTTATTTATTTATTTATTTATTACAATTTCTTATATACCGCACTATTCGGTATCAGCGCGGTTTACATTATAACACAATGACCATAACAACAAGCTGTTTGGTTTTACATAGAACAGGCGTACAAACTTGGATAACAGGGGAGAACTATATACATGAGATATTTACACGGAGCAAGATTGGGTAACAATAACATGATTGGGGTAACCATAACATAATGAACGTAAGGGTCATTTCTTAAGTGGGGATACCTAGGTTCCGTTGCTGATTGAGTAGTATTGGAGGAAAAGGTGGTATTTGAGTGCCTTCCTGAACTGAGATAGGTCAACAATGGCCCGAATGTCGGAAGGTAGAACATTCCAGCATTTGGGGACATAGAAACTGAACGCCCTGTTTGCAGTTGTCATGTTGCATTTTGTCAATGCCTTTGGGGTTATTAGCAGGTTTACAGCTGTTGCTCTTCTGGATCTGTTGGGGGGGCACCGTGTGAATAAGATCTGTGAGTAAGGAGGATGAAATACCTTTGATTGCCTTGAATGAGAGGAGTAGGGTTTTAAAGATAATCCTCCCATGGATGGGGAGCCAGTGAAGCTGTTTGAGAATGGGAGTCACGTGGTCACTTCTGGAGGCTCCGTAGAGGACCCTTGCTGCAGCATTCATGGCCAGCTGTAATGGGCTCAGTGTGAATTGAGGGAGACCTTGTAAGATGGCATTTGCAAAGTCAAAATGTGGCAGGATTAGGGCTTGGTATATGGTCCGGAAATCGTCTGGGTCCAACAGGGAGCGCAGATGCCTGAGCGTGCGGATTTTGAAGTATACAGCTTTGACTATGTTGCTTATGTGGTGTTTCATATCCAGACGTTGGTCCAAAGTGACTCCAAGGTATCTTATTGTTTCTTTAGTTATACAATACCTCAAATAAGGTCTCACAAATAACCTGTACAGAAGTATGATCACCTCTTCTACTGGAAAACCCCTACGCATGCGCCACAGTGTCCTTTAGAGCTGGGGCAGAGATATTGGGCACCCTAGCTTAAACTCAACCATCATGATTAGCCCAATACTACTGCTGCCATAACAATCCAGTTAAAATACATAATCGGACAACAAACTTTTAAATATTAAATTGTACTTTGTATTTATCTGTTTGCCTACTCTTCCTGTAGGTAAAATAATGTGCTGATGGCTCTTTGAGTTTGTCTGGCTGTCAGGATCTATTGTTTTGTTTTGACTGTTTTGCTGGCCCTCAGAGGTTGCCACCCTGGGCAACCACCTGCTCTTGAATATTGGTTGCACTGGTCCAGTTCTCTCTTCTGTCTTGTCATAGTGTTTCATTACCTTCAAATAATTAGATTCCCAAGTACCTGACTCAGAACTGTAAGTTGACAAAATCTTCACCACTCTTTGAGCTTTCTTAGATCAGTCCTCAGATTTTTCACTCTAACTGCAGCATCCACCTTGCTACAGATCGTTATGCCACAGCGAAATGATATATCTTTAGTACTCCCCCCGCTGTATTACTACTTATTAAACTTATGAATGGGACTGATCCCTGAGGCACTTCACTGATAACACCCCTATATTTGGAGTTAAATCTTTTCAGTGGGGTGTCCTGAGGAAAAACATTTGTTATATTTCCTTTTTCCTTTTTTAGTTTGTTAACATTTTTCATTTGGCTGCTTTATGCACATACCAGGCTTATTTTATAAAGGGTTTTTGGGCGTGTAAAGGACTTTTATAAAATGATCCCAAGGGTTACACAAGTAAAGGTACTTTTATGCAGCCCCTCATAGGTGTATGGGTGTAGCACAGATGGAATCGCAACTTTTGTGCACTGGGAGTTATTTTAGAAGCTTTATTCTCAATGTCCATGTGGAAATTCCAGAATTTACACTTGGAAACACCTGGATGTCCATTATACATAGAAATTGCAAGGGGAGCATGTAGGGGGTAGTAGAAAATCTACATGTGTATCCCTCATTTCATAAAGGGAATGCATTTCCATGGCCAAAAGTTTCCATCTTGAGATTTACAGTTGTTTCCTGGCACATACAGGATGTTAAAAAGTGCTCATTTCAGCCAGCCTTTTAAAGAAGGGTTAAAACTATCATCCTTTTTCATGCCCCATTGTTTATTTCTGCCTCCAAATTGAAAATAAATGAAGATTGTGGGCTCTGTATTTAATTAACGGAAGTCCTCCATGTATGAGTACTTACAGTATATGTAGGATACAAAAGGCTCCATATAGTACAGAGCCTTTTCTAAAAGAACATACTTCTCCAACGACTACATTCCACTGGAATCCAAGGCACCGTACTAAAATGATTTGAATCCTATTTGACTGACAAACATCAACAGATAAAAATAGGAGCCACAGTATCCACCACTTACCGCCAGACCCAAGGTGTACCGCAAGGATCCACTCTATCCGTTCTTGTCTTCAACCTGTACCTTCAACCACTCTATTCCATCATCAAAGCCCATAACATCAACTACCACATCTATGCTGATGACACAGAAATGTGACAGCAGAAAAAAAAAACACATAGCCTATCTAGTCTGCCCTTCCATATCAACTACAATAGTCCCCTTTTCCCTTTAGAGATCCTCTGTGCTTGTCCCATGCTTTTATGAATTCAGATACTGTCCTCGTGTCCACCACCTTCACTGGGAGACTATTCCATGCATCTACCACTCTTTTCCATAAAGACATATTTCTGCATATCTCAGTCTACCCCCATTCACTCTCATCCTATGTCCACTTATAGCAGTGGTTGCCTTCAATTGAAAGAGACCCTCCTGTGCATTTATGCCACAGAAGTATTTAAAGGTCTCTATCATATTGCCCCATCCCGCCTTTCCTCTAAAGTAAACATATTAAAATCTTTAAGTCTGTCCTCATATGCATCATAATGAAGACCTCTAACCATTTTAGAAGCCACCCTCTGCACTGACTCCAACCTGCTTATATCCTTATGATAGTGCAGACTCCAGAATTTCACACAATATTTCAAATAAGGTCACACTAGAGACTTATACAGAGGCATTATCACCTCCTTTTTTCTTCTGGCAATTCCTCTCTATATATACTCGAGCATCCTTCTGGCTTTCGCAGTAGTCTTTTCTACCTGTTTAGCTACTTTAAGATCGTCAAGACACAATTACACCCAGGTACCACTCTTCTTTTGTGGACAGAAGTACCTCATCTCCTACACTGTACAGCTCCTTTGGATTTTTGCAGCTTAAATGCATGACCCTGTGTTTTTTAGCATTAAATTTCAGTTGCCAAATTCTAGACCATTCTTCAAGCTTAGCTAGATCCCTCCTCATGTTATCGACTTCTTCCTGTGTGTCTACTCTATTGCAGATTTTGGTATCATCTGCAAACAAGCAAACCTCACCAAACAGTCCTTCCGCAAAATCACTAACAAAGATGTTAAACAGAATCGGACCAAGGACAGATCCCTGCGGCATACCACTGGTAACCTTCTTCTCTTCAGAGTGAGCTCCATTTACCTGTACTCTTTGTTGCCTCCCACTCAACCAAGTTGCTTCTACGGACCTTTCAACTCCAACCAACCCACAAAACCCACAGCTCCTGCATTATTTAGATGAAATCACTCAGTGGCTCTCTGACAACAACCTCTTAATCAACTACAAAAAAAACAAAGCCCTATTCATAATGAAAGATGGCACATTCATGCCCCAACCCACCTTACCCTAAACACACAAATAAAAGTCCAGCCACAAATAAAATACCTCGGCATCACCCTAGATCAGACTCTCTCACTCAAATCACAGATCGACAAAACCACCAAGGCAATCTGTCATAAGGCCAAAACACTACAATGCCTACACCCCCTCCTTGAACCATGGGACTTCTGTTCAGCTCTTCAGGCTCTGATCCTCCCTCACGCTGACTACTGTAACTCCATTTACCAAGGCCTGCCACAATCCACCCTATACCCCCTACGCACTGCCCTCCAGAAAACAGCCCACATTATACAAGGAGCTTTGAAACATGGCCACATCACACCCATCCTAAAACAGATGCACTGGCTACTCCTAAATAGCCACATCAAATACAAAACTCTACTATTCACACACAAAGCCATTCACTCTGACCCCACATCACACCTTAACACATTACTCCAAAAATTCCACCCCAGCAGAGCTACAAGATAGTTCACAAGAAACACACTGGTTATCCCATACGCCAAAACAAAAAGCAATAAATAAGCCTGCACACGATCCTTTGAACTACATGCACCCTCACTGTGGAATACCCTCCTCAACCAAATCAGAAACACCAGTGACCTGTTCACCTTCCGCAAACACCTAAAAACACACCTATTCATCAAAAACTCTGGCCCACCCACTTAACCTCCCCAACTTCCATGCATCCAGAAACCAATACACACATTCCCCATCTGACCACCCAAGCTGACACTCTTTGTAAATAAGTTAGTCCCCCTATGTATATAAGTAAAACTGTTACACATATTATAAGCTTGACCCTATCTGGCCCATATACATAAGCCAATACCTGTTTGTTGTACCCCGTTGATGTAACCCCCTGTTTGATATCTCCCATGTATATAAGCAAACTCCTGTTTAATGTAACAACTACATCCTCCATTCAATGTACACCGCTTTGACCTGGAGAAAAGCGGTATATAAACCCAGCTAAATAAATAAACGGTAGATTTTGATATCTCAATCGTAATCTCTACATGCTATCTAACATTTGCCTTATTATCTATGACATACACACAGTCCTTTACACACAAACATTACAATAGGAGTACTTGGCTTTCACACATAGGTGACCCGTTATAAACTCACTTTCCCTATGTACTTTATGGTTATTGGCTCTCTTACAGCATGTATTTTTGTGACTGTTTATTCGTATTGCCAATCGGACAAGCACAGAGGATCTCTGCGTGAGAAGGAATTGCAGAGGATAATTGTCTGTATGTATGTGCAGACTGGATAGGCCATATAGTCATTTTCTGCATCATTTTTCTATGTTTCAGTAACTAGTCTTTCTCCCTGATTGGGGACCACTGCAGCTGTAGGAGATTTTTTTTAAAAAATTTTATTTATAACAATATATGAACTATTACATCCAGGTAAACACTTGAATGAAAAGAAAACAATAAGTTTGAAAATATCAATAAAAAACATCAAGAAACTTAACAAAATTAACAAAGATAATATCACACCCATATCATTTACACCTCCAGAAAGAACATAAGAACATAACATAAGAACATAAGATATGCCATACTGGGTCAGACCAAGGTCCATCAAGCCCAGTATTCTGTTTCCAACAGTGGCCAATCTAGGTCATACGTACCTAGCAGTTTCCCCAAGAGACACAGGTTCCACAATGCTTGTATTGGTTCAAGCATTGATATCCTGGGTCCATTCTTAATAATGGTTTATGGACCTTTCCTCCAGGAACTTATCCAAACCTTTTTTAAACCCAGCTACACTAACAGCCTTTTACTACATCCTCCGGTAACAAATTCCAGAGTTTGATTACACGTTGAGTGAAAAAATATTTTCTTTTATTAGTCTTAAATAGTTTACCCTGTAGCTTCATTGCATGTCCCCTAGTCTTTTTATATTCTGATAAGGTAAACAATCGATCTACGTTTACCCGTTCCACTCCGTTCATTAATTTATAGACGTCTATCATATCACCCCTCAGCCATCTCTTTTCCAGGTTAAAGAGCCCTAACCTTTTTAGCCTTTCTTCATAGGAGTATCCTTCCATCCCCTTTACCATTTTGGTGGCTCTTCTCTGAACCTTTTCTAAAATCGCTATATCCTTTTTAAGATACGGTGACCAGAATTGCACACAATATTCAAGGTGCGGTCTCACCATGGAACGATATAGAGGCATTATAATATCTTTTGTTTTACTTTCCATTCCTTTCCTTATGATACCTAGCATTCTATTTGCTCTCTTGGCCACTGCTGCACACTGGGCCAAGGGTTTTAACATGTTATCCACAATGACGCCTAAATCTTTTTCCTGGGTGGTGGTTCCTAATGTGGAACCTTGCATTGTGTAACCATAGTTTGGGTTGTTCTTCCCTAGGTGCATAACCTTGCACTTGTCCACATTAAATTTCATCTGCCATTTTGAAGAAATATAAGGGGGAGTATTAGGAAATTAACACCAGGTGAAAGGTTAAATAACCAACACCAAGACCTAAACAAATATACCAAGCGAACAGGTAAAGACTTAAGTGTCAGCCAGATGGGATGCTTTAGACACTTCAACAACAACTTCCTCCCTTGCTATCAAGAACTCAATAAGCTGCCTGGATTCAAAGAAAACATAACCATTTTGCTTATACACCACACAACATTTGGCAGGAAATTTCAGTTGAAAAGTCGCTCCTAGGGCTAATACCCTAGGGCGAAGAGCCAAAAGACTTTTCCTTCTCAACTGCGTACTACGCGAAACATCAGGAAAAACTCGTACTTTTGAGCCCAGGAAGTCTACATTGATATTCTTAAAATACATTCGAAGAATAAAAAACTTATCTGATTCCAGCGCCATAGTGACCAGTAGAGTAGACTTATCAGTGATGACCTCCAGGGAAGACTCTAAAAACCCTGTTAGGTCACCCTTTCCAGCAAGAACAATAGAAGTGTTGGGATCACCATCCCTAAACCCAGAAGGAAGGTACTGTGCCCGAACCAGTGGTGGAAACTGGTCCTGGGGAAGTTTAAGAACCTCTCCAAAATACCTTCTAACCATCTCTAATGGAGACAGTAAGGGAGACCGTGGAAAATTTAGAAAACGAAGGTTACGTCGTCTAAACTGGTTTTCCAAATATTCCATTTTTCTAGCTGACACAGTCCTATCCAAAGCCTGGGCATTCACTACGTCTTGCAAATGCACAACTTCTTGTTCAAGCTTAAGTAATCTCTTCTCCTGACCAGACAAAGCGCTAGTCAGAGTTCCACAAGTAGTCTTAACCCCAACTAAATCTTCATTCAGAGCACCAAACATAGTCTTAAGGGATAAGCTGAGCGAAGCCAAGCCGTCCCACAGTGTCTCCAAAGTTATAACCGTGGGTTTTACCAGCATAAATTTCCCCGGAAGGTCTCCTCCTTGGATAGCTTCCATAGCCCTCTCTCCTTCTACTGCTGTCCCAGCTTCAGTTGTTCTCTGCCGCTGAACCGACGCCTCAAGGGAAGAACCATCAACCGACACTCCTACCGGAGACCCCTCCTTCGGCGTGCTCATCGGCCTGCTGGCAAGGGATCCAGCTTCGAACTGTGTTACACTTCCGGGTCACGGTGGGGGAGTTCGCATCTCAGGTGATAACCAAACCCCCGACGCACTCAGCACCGATGCTCCATCTACCGGCGCTGCCGAAGACACAGCTTCTCCTCTGAAGCGGAAGCCACAATCACCCAAGGTTCGCTGTGCCGATGGAGGCAGAATGCTCACCCCGGGAGGATCCGCACCCTGCTTTCGCTTCCTCCTCCCCAACCTAACAAGGAAAGAAAAAAGCGACCCGGCTCCAGTACAACCAGGTATTGCAGCTTCGCAGTTCAGAGCGTCCTGACGCTAACTCGTCATGCCCCCTCCAGCTGTAGGAGATTTATTCCATTATTTTGTTCCCTATATTCTTTTTTTGACTTTTTTTTCTGTCTCTTTAGGCTTCATTTCTTTAAAGGACCCTTTTACTAGATTGCAGCTAGGGTTTTGTATTTACCGCACTTTAGGAGCAAAACCCAATGTGTACTAAGTGAAAAAGTCATGCAGCAACTGTCGGGAGTGTGCTCAGCATGTCCCCCTGCACTTATTCAATGGAGTGGCCTAGTGGTTGGGCCAAGTTACCTCAGGCCGGAAGACCAGGGGTTCAAATTCCATTAGAGAACAGCAACCTTGGGCTGGAAGGACTGGGGTTCCTAGTCCCACAGGTGCTCCTTGTGGTCTTGGGCAAGCCACTTAACCCTCCATTGTCCATGTTCCCTGTAAAATAGTTATCTCCAAGTTATAATGCCCTGTTCAATATAATTTCAGTTTGTTCAATGTAAACCGCCTTGATATCATGAAAGGCGGTATATAAGAAATGTTAAAATAAATAAATAAATAAAAGTCGTTTACCACGTGTTATGTTTATTCAGAATTAGCACAATCAAGCTAACTGCAAACTGACAGGACATGGAAATTACAATGCTTTAACCGCAGTGTGCAGTCCATGCCCACTCTCCATTCCACCCTGCCACATTATGCGTTAAGTAGCCAACATGTGATTTTTTTCCACTCTGACTGCATTTAATGTGCAGTAGCTGTTACCGGGGACCCATGCTAATGGCTACCATGCATTAACTGCTCAGTAAAAAAGCCCCTTAGTTTCTTGTAATTCTACTTTGAAACTCTTACTTAAAAAAATTCTATTTCACATGTGTACTGTAATAAAACTGAACAAAAGCGCATCTCTACCATTTATCACTACAGCGTAGTTACTCACCTGTAACAGGTGATCTCCAGGAACAGCAGGAATTAAGTCTTCACATATAGGTATCATCGGTACCGATGGAGCCTGCGTGGGAACACTCCCCAGTGTCCAATAGCAAAGCTTTTGGGAGCATCCCACTACGCCTGCGTTACTGCCTTCCTGCCTTTCCAACTCTCCCTCTTCAGTTGAGTTTATAGCTGAGACAAAGGAGAAAAGGAGAGAAAGAGAGAGAAAGACAACTCCAAGGAGAGGTGGGTAGGTTGTGAAGACTTAATTCCTGCTGTTCCTGGAGATGACCTGTTACAGGTGAGAAACTACGCTATCTCCAGGAACAAGAAGGAATGTAGTCTTCACATATGGGGACTCCCCAGCTGAGAGATGCCAGGGAGATGACCCCAGAAAGCTGTGAAACTCAGGTTGAGATGGGTCATGCTTCCTCCCATGGATCTCTGGCATCGAAACCCAGGACGGCGGGTAGGAGTTGTTCTAGGTTTGAAAGAGATGGAGAACAGCCTGGCCAAATGAGGCATCCCGACGGGAGTCCTTGTCTAAGCAGTAGTGGGCTGCAAAGGTGTGTACCAAAGCCCAAGTGGCTGCTCTACAAATGTCATCAATGGACAGTGAGCGAAGGTTAGCCATAGAGGCTGCCACTGCTCTCACATTGAGAGCTGTGACATGACCTTCGAGAGAAAGTCCCTTGCTCTCATATGCAAAGGATATGCAATTTGCAATCCATTTAGACAAAGTTTGCTTGGAAACTGGTAGTCCAAGATGACTAGAGTCAAAGGCAACAAAAAGCTGGGAAGACTTTCTAAGTTGCTTAGTTCTCTGAAGGTAAAAGGCCAAGGCTATTTTACAATCTAGAGTGGGCATGGGGCCTAGGGAAGAATACAGGAAGGTAAACCGACTGGTTTAAATGAAAAGGCGAAACCACCTTTGGAATAAAGTGAGGATGAGTCCTAAGAACTACTTTATCATAGTGGAAGCTTGTATAAGGAGGATCAGTCACTAAACCTTGTAGCTCACTGATGCGTCGTGCGGAAGTGAGAGCAATTAGGAAGATTACTTTCCAGGAAAGAAACTTTAGAGATGTAGTGGCTAAGGGTTCAAAGGGTGGTTTCATGAGCTGCCCAAGGACAAGATTCAAATCCAATGCCACGGGTGGTGGCTTAATGGGGGGTTTTGTTAAGAGCAGACCTCTCATAAATCTTGCTACAAGTGGTTGAGAGGAAACGGGTTGTCCATCCAAGGGCTTGTGGAAAGCTGCAATGGCACTAAGATGGACCCTTACTGAATTGGTCTTAAGACCAGAGGATAATAAATGGAGGAGATACTCTAGTAATGCCTCCACTGGCACTGAAAAGGGATTAAGTTCCTTATTTGAACACCAGATAGAGAACCATTTCCACTTAAAGGCATAGGCCCGCCTTGTGGAAGGTTTTCTTGAAGCCAAAAGGATATCTTTAATCTGCTGAGAAAGGTTGATATCCTGGAATTCTAGGATCTCAGCAGCCACACCCTGAGGTGTAGAAACTGAGGATTTGGGTGCAATAGCATCCCATTCTCCTGGGAAAGACGATCTGGAGCATATCCCAACTCCAGAGGTTTGGCTTCAGAGAGACGCAGAAGCAGAGGATACCACGTTTGTCGTGGCCAGCGTGGGGCTATGAGGATCATATGATCCCTGTCTCTCTGAAGCTTGAAAAGAGTTTTGGGAATGGGTGGGAAGGCATAGAGGAAGTCCTGACCCCAGTGGAGGTGGAAGGCATCCCTTGCCTGACAGTTCTAAGCCGGAATTCTGGAACAGAACTGGGGAAGTTTGGCATTCTGAGGACTTGCAAAGAGGTCTATATCTGGAGTTCCCCAGATCTAAAAAAGTCGAGCAATTTGCTCTGGATGAAGAGACCACTTGTGTGGCAGCAGTACTCGACTGAGTTTGTCTGCCAAGAGATTTTGCGTGCCTGGAAGATACACCGCTAGTAGGTGGATTTGAAGATCTCTTGCAAAGGCCCAGAGGTGTAGAGCTTCGTTGCACAATGCTGGAGACCCCGTCCCACCCTGTTTGTTCACATAGAACATGGTTACTTGATTGTCAGTCTGGACCAGAACTGTCTTGTAGCTGAGGTGGGCCTGAAATACTTGAAGAGCATAAAAGATGACTCTGAGTTCCAGGAGGCTTATGTGAAGACAAGCCTCTTGCTGGGTCCATAGACCCTGAGTGGAGAGACTGTCCAAGTGAGCCCCCCAGTCTAACTTGGACGCATCTGTTGTCAAGGTGGCTTGATGTAGTGGCTGCTGGAAAGGAGAGCCTATGAGAAGGTTTTCCAGAGATTGCCACCACCGTAGGGATGAAATGAGATGTGTCGAGTTTATGATTTTGTCCGTCAGGCGACCCGAGGCCTGTATCCACTGAGATGATAGGGTCCACTGGGCTGCCCCATGTGAAGGCGAGCATAGGGAACTACATGGACAGTGGATGCCATATGCCCTAGCAGCTGAAGTATCTCTCGAGCAGTTAGTAGAGTTTTCATAGCTGCTTGAGATGCCAGCTGGAGTATTCGAAGATGTGGCTGAGGCAGGAAAGCCTTTGATTGCCTTGTGTTTAGTTGAGCCCCTATGAACTCTAGGGACTGAGAAGGGGGTGAGATGAGATTTTGGGAGGTTTATGGCCAGTCCCAAGTACTGCAGGATTTGCATTGTGTGGGAGAGAGCAAAGCTTGCCTCTGGAACTGTTGATGCCCAGATGAGCCAGTCATCTAAGTAGGGGAAGACGAATATCCCCAGAGTTCTCAGGAATGCTGCTACCACTGCCATGCATTTTGTGAAGACTCTTGGGGCAGAAGCCAGTCCAAAAGGAAGAACCCTGTACTGGTAATGTCTTCCTTGAAAAAGGAATCGAAGGAACCTCCTGTGACCTGCATGGATGAGAATATGAGTGTATGCATCCTTTAGATCTAGAGAACATAGCCAATCCTGACTCTGATTGTAAGGAAGAAGTGTTCCGAGGGAGATCATCTTTAATTTTTCTCGGAACAGATACCTGTTCAACTCTCTGAGGTCCAGTATGGGTCTGTATCCCACTGTTTTCTTTGGGATGAGTAAGTAGGGGGAGTAGAAACCCATGCCCTGTTGGGATATGGGTACCTCTTCTATTGTCCCTTGAGCATGTAGTGAGGTGACCTCCTGACACAAGAGAGTGGTGGAAGGGCCCTGAGAATTGAACTGTATTATGATGGTAGGAGGGGGCATACTGTGAAAATGGAGTTTGTACCCCTCTTGTACAATGGAAAGAGTCTAGTTTTCTGATGTTGTTTGTTGCCATCTTCTGGCAAAATGAAAAAGTCTGCTAGGGATGGTGTGAGGTTCTGGACCTTTCAGGGGCAGGATGACCAAGTTCTCTAGAAAGAAGTCAAAGCCCCTGGGGAGGCTGAGTCTGCTGCGCTGGTTGAGCTCTGGGGACTTGTGCCTTCCTTTGCTGTCTGGGCTGTTGTTGCCCCTTCTGGGGAGCATGAACTGGACAGTGTACAGCCTGGGTGTAAGATGGGTAGAATTTCTTTTTCTTGTTGAAAAAGGGTTTCTTAGTTGTCTTTTTCTTTGCTGGGTTGGCTGTAACCCTTGATAATCTGTTCAAGGTTGTATTTTCAGACTCAAGCTGATTAGCTTTCTCTTGCCAATCCTTACCAAAGAGATTTTCTCCTGTGCAAGAAATGTTCCCTAGCCATTTTTCTAAATCTGATGCCTGAAGCCAGACAATGTGACGTGCACCGATAGAAATAGCAGAGGTCCTGCTAATGCACTCAAAGCAATCAAAGGTTGCACGATTCATGAACTTAGACAAGTTCTGGGCATGCTTGACCAGAGTAAGAAAGTCTGTTCTTTTATCATCCGGGAGAAGTGGAGCCATGAGCTCTAGATCCCTCGTAACCTCCTTAAGGAATATTCCCATATAAAGAATGTAAGAGCTGATCCTGGCTGATAGCATCGAGGATTGAAAGCATCAACGCCCAAAGGTATCGAGAGTCCTTGCTTCACGGCATGGAGGACTGGAAAAATGCATTTTAGCACTCTTGATCCTATGCATCGCCAATTCCACTACCATTGAATGGTGTGGTAATTGTGTCTTCTGAAAAACCAGGACACTGCGGAACTCGGTATATGATATCGAGTCTTCGAGAGTGTGGAGACACCGTTAAAGGGGCTTCCCACATCCTTAACATGAGGTCATGGAGGATTCGATGAATGGGAAGAGTAGCCACTTCTTTAGGAGCTGCCGGTTACTTAAGAATTTCTAATTATTCTGCTCTTGGTTCTTTTTCAGGGGTTACCGTGATTGAAAGTCCTCGGGCTACATCATGTATGAAATCCTGAAAAGACATGTCCTCTAGAGGAGACATCCTATGCTGAGGAGAAAGAGAGGGATCCTCTGGTAGAATCACCCCGGTACTGGTAGAGTCTTCAGAGTCAGATGAAGCCCTGGAAGACGTCGATGCAACGGATATCGCATCTGCGGCAAAGAGGGTGCCGAGTTTTGCAGCTCTGTTCTGCAGGCCTCTCTTGGTCATCTTTCTACAGAGGAGACACTCCGATGGTATATGGTCAGGACCTAAACATTTACGACACCAGTCATGGGTGTCGGTAGCAAAAATGGTACCACTACACTTTGAACATTTTTTAAACCACTAGTTGGTTTCTCCATTTTAGAAGAAAAGAGGGCCTAGTGCCCAAAATGGCGCCTGGCACCTAGAGGGACAGACCCTCCAAAAAGAAGAATTCTTTTTTCCTTTTTTTTTTTTAGAAAAGAAATAAGAAATGAAGAAAAGACCGGTGGTACCGGTATAGGCATCGACGGTGAAGGCAGACGCGACCACAAAAAGAACATTTTCTGCAGTGACAGGGTTTGCTGCCTGTCGGCTCCACAGAAAATGAAAAACCGAAGAGGGAGAGCTGGAAAAGTGGGAAGGCAGAGACACGGGCGCAGTGGGAGGCTCCGTCGGTACCGCAGGCTCCGTCGGTACCGACGATACCCATATGTGAAGACTACATTCCTGCTTGTTCCTGGAGATTCTCCATTACCTATCACTCATTCAGCTTCTAACTCAGTTTACCATCTTAGGCTTCCCCTCCACATACTGTACATACAGAAACAAAACATACATCGCTCTGTCTACTTTTGAGCCTCCTATTTGTGCACTTTTTAAATTTTTACTGCAATTTAACTATTCCACAATCTTTTTCTTTGACTGAGTTACCAAAAGATTGGATTGGGTGATCCATTTTACGTCGCCTTTCTCTGGTTAAACCATGCTACCTCGGGTCCTGTAAGCGCACACTCTTCTTTTCTTCAGCAGCAGCTCCATCATTTCCCCCCCCCCCCCCCCTTCCCGAGGTCAGAATGACTGACATATCGTTACCAGCCTCCTCCCTACTCCCACTTTAATGGAGGACATCTGCTCTCTGCAGTCAGTCTGAGGAATGATGAATGCACTCTCTTCTCTGTTAATGGAGTGTTAGGCATTATTGGTAAACATATATTGTTATGTTATTTTGTGTGGCTGTACCTCGCAGCAAATAACACTCGGTAATGAATAAAAATGAAATGTGCTTCTACCATTTGAATCTTTCTGCAGCCCTTTTCCCGCACCTTCTTTGATGAGCACTGAACAAAATCTCACTCTCCACATGTTCCTCCTTTCAAACCTCTTTTTTACAATCTAACTTCTGCTCTTCTTCCTTTATTAGCATCTCTAGTGTTGCCACCTTCCTTCACTGCCTTAACTGTGAGGGGTTTGTTTTCATCTATTTGAGCTTTTACACTCCTCTCAACATTCCTTACTTCCATCAGGGTTTCCAGACAGTCTGATGTCCTTCGCTTTCTGATATCCCTGTGCCTTTTCAAGGCCATCTGGTCTTTAATGACATCATTTTTCTCTGTTTCTATTGCTTTATTTTCATTTATTTCTTTTCTATTCCACTTATCATCACACTTCTAAGTACAAATCAACATATATAATAAGACAGCAAACACAGATGTAAAATCATCCCAATATATTGAATAAGGAATAAAACTACAGTAAACAAAGACACTTAAATACCATACATAATGAAACATATACATGCATATATGTGATAGAAGACATCATAGGCCTGTATGACTGAACATATTGGTTGTAGGTAAATGTTGAATAAGAATAAGGATAGGGAAGAGCCTTGTGGTACATCTTGCAGTTGCTGGAAGGGTGCTGATTTGTGTGAACCAGTTTTTATTTGTTGCTGGCGATCTTTCAGGTAAGAGCAGAACCATTTCGGTGCAGTATTGTGTATACCTATATTCTGTGGTCAAGATATTAGTATTCTGTGACTGAGTCAATAGCTCCTGCTATGTTCAAGAATATTAAGATAAACCCTTGCTTCGGTTTTTCAATGCCTTTTATGAGCCAGTCAAATAGTGTTATTAGAAGGGTCTCGAATCCATGTTTAGGCCTGAAGCTGTATTGTTGAGGATCAAGGGGTACTTGAGAATCAATATAATCTTGAAGCTGTTATTGGACTGCTTTCTCAATTATCTTCACAAGGAAGAGTAGGCTAGAGATAGGTCTATCAGAGTTTGGAGATGTTGGGTCCAGCGAGGCACTCTTTATTATGGAGTGGATGGATGCAAATTTAAGGTTAGTGGGCATGTGTCTTTGTGTCAGAGAAAGTTGTGTGATCCTGAGTTATATGGTGGTTAGCTCAGCTCAGGCTATTTTGATACAGGAAACCGGGCATGGGTCCATAGGAGATGTAGTGGTGGTGTTTAGGTTGGTGATAATGTTATCAATGTTTTCTGGAGACAGAGTCAAAGGAACATCAAGCGCTGTCATTTGAGTCAAGTTTTGGTACTGTTGGTATTGTATCTCTGTTGTTATGATCTCTGTTAATCTTACTTTGCCTGTAGTTGGTCACAGCATGTGGGCATAGGGCACTGTACTCTTTTCTTTGATTAGGGTTCTTTATTAGATATTTCGCTATATCAATTAGCTCTCTAGGACAGTTCAGGGGGCTCACAATGAGTTGTGCATGATATTTCTTTTTGCTCATATTTATCATGACGTGGTATTCTTGTAGTTTGGCTGTATAGGCACTTTAGTCATGTGGGAGCTTCAAGTGTTGCCATTTTCTTTCAAGTTGTCTGAGTTCTCGCTTGAGGGCTTTTAACTCTGTGTTGTACCAGATGACATTATGGGGTTTTCCTGCGGTTCCCGGGGTTTGTGTGGCTAGTGTGGCTGCAGAGATTGTTTTAATCCAGTTATTAATTAGGGAATCAATATCAGTTATATCATGGTTTCATTTTGTCACGATTTCATCTAGGAAGGTTTGCCTGTCAAAATGTCTAAATCTGCATTTGTTTTGTTGTGTGAGTGTATCTGTGTCTATAATTGTATGGTGTGGTAGGTGAAATGTGATTATAATATGATTGGACCATGGCATTAGGGATACTTAAGGGGGGAGCTGATGGTTTCTTCTCAACATTTCCTTTGGAGCAAAAATGAGGTCAAGTATTCTTCCCTTAAGGTGGGTAGGCTCATTGATTATCTGTGAGCATTCTAGCACTTTCATAGCATCCAAGAAGGATTCTGCTTGTTTAGAGGAGGTGGATGAAAGGTTTAGGTCACCCAGAAGTATGGGCAATTTCTTCTAGGCGTTATGTCCGCATGTTGCTTCAAGTAGGGCGGATAGCGCAAAGCTCTTGCTGCTGGTGATCTATATATTCAGCTATGGAGTAAGCTGTTATTTTGTGGAACCTTGGTTGACTTTTTGCTAAAATGAATGTTCCTCCTCCTCTGTGGGTTTGTTCTTGAGCAGTTAAACAGGTTGTAGTTTGGTGTGACTAGTTGGTTTATGAGGACATTGTCAGAGTCAGTGAACCATGATTCGGTAACACACATGATATCAGTTTTGTTGTCCTTGAAGTAGTCTACTAAAATAGGAATCTTAGTGCGTGTTGAACGTGCATTGATGAGTCCGCACTTCAAGTCCTGGTTGTGATTATTTGTTACGCTGTAGAGTGCTGCTGGGGCATGAGTTTTGATTCTGATTAGTATGCTGATCCTTCTGTTCTGTGGTTTGAAGGAGGGAATACACAAATCGTCATGTCTGTGCCCATGTATTATTGGAATGAGGTCTGATCGAGTGGATAAAGAGTTAGTGTGTTTGAGCAGAATTATAATCAGTATGAGCTTTAACCATGTTGGCAGTCATTTGCCTCTCCTTCCACCATTTTTAAAGCATGGAATATATCTGGTCTGTGCTTCCAAGATAGTATTTTTAGACAATCTCCAGTCCTGATATAAACACTAAACCTTTGCAGCTGCTTCTTTTAACATTTCAAACTATTTTCCTAATTTTATCATGTTCTCCCTTTTGAAAGTTAAATGCTAGTGCAATACAATTCCTAGTTATGATCACTGTTTCCAGGTGGCCCCAATACCATTTATCTTCTAAATCAGGCCTCTAAATTATCCCTGCTATGACTGAGTGCCTAAATTTAGGAGCTATGAAGGCAGAGAAAAAAGCTTACATGACTTACACTGAGTTTTCAGCACCAAGTTCCTAACTCAGGATCCTAAATCTAGACAAATGAAAACAGTATCATGACTAAATTAAGGCACATTCTTAGAATAGAGCTTAGGGGGCAATATTCAGACTCAAGATAGATAGGTAGATGACTTATCCACTTGCCACTATGCTTGATATTCCACGGTCCTAAACCGTGTATACGTTATCCATTTAAATTAGGGTGGCTATTTATAAAGAGTTACTAAATGGATAACGTTGTCCAGATGGCAGCCAATAACGCCATTTATCACATAACTTTCAACTCCACCCCTGTATGCCGCTAACCTGACTCTTCTGAAATGTATAACGTTTGGCTGGCCATCAAGATATCTGGCAAACATTATGCATCAGTCACTGATAAATTTCTAAAACAAAGGAATTATGAGGTTAACACCTGATGCTGACTGCGAAAGTACTTTCGTAGGTTCCTAAGCTTGGTTGAAAATAGGCATCTAACTTAAGTGCTTAAATTTCAGAACTGTTTGGGTTTGTTTTTTTTAATATCAGCCTCTTTGTGTCCCTGTGAGGGAAGGGGGCAGAGTGCTAATTCTTTTTCTGCTCCCTCACCAATGTTCTCAGTCAGAAAGCCAAGAATGAATCATCCTCAGCTCATAAAACAGATTTCATATTTGATTTCAGCAAAACAAAAACAAAAAAGATACCGAGAAGGGCACATCTGAGCATATTATCTGGGATAGAGATATCTAAAAGAGAAAAGGGATAAAAAAGATTTACAAAATATAAATAAGTCTTTTCCTTATGCTGTCAAGCCCAACAAACTATCAGGTTCCATTGTTCCTCTGTGCAATTCTACACAGCTGTTATATCAGGCTATGCAGAACACTGCTCCTTTATAGCCACAAACTGATCTGGTATTTAAGACTGCCAAAATACACACATCAATGTGGTTCTTAAAGCAAATGTATGTCAGTATTTCTTATGAATACTTACTGTGGATGTCATGAAAACCTGAATGCTATTGCAGCACCCAAGGTAAGGCAGGATAAACCCCTTGGTGGGCCCTGTACAAACAAGCACGTTGCCCCTCCTCCCAACACACACTTACCCACCAACTACCTTCATATATGAATGCATTTTAAAAACTCTATAGCCAATTATTTCACAATACTGTTAGCAAAACTGATGTTGTAGTGGTATTAATGGAACTACAATGTTTCCCCTTATGACTCACCATACAAAACAAGTCTAAAACAGCACGGCAGGTGCAACAGTGGTGTTTTAGAACTCTACGACTTGTACATGTATGTCTTGCAATTGCTCATGGGTGGCGGTGGGGAGCATGGGAGGCATGCAGGGGGAGTGTGCAGGTGTGGTATTTAGTGTGTGTGTGTACCTACAAGTAGAAAGGCACAATCATGGAAGTAAATAAAAAATATCAGAGGCTATTTGATCTGGAATTATGGACCTGGGAACCCTGGACTAGAGAGACCCAACCCTTGATAAAAGAGCCTTACATAGCACCCTGTTATAAACCTCTCGTCCTCTATTACTAAGCCTCCCCACTAACTTTCCCATCTACTCTCATACCTCTACCACTGCAGACCTCACCCTCCGCCCAACCACCGACTTTGATTAATTTGGCTATCTCCTCCCAGTGAAGCCCCCCACCCCACCAAGTTATCATCTACCTACATCCCACCGAAGCACTCATCCACACTTCACAGAAGTTTATCCCCCATGCTCTAACCTAGCCCCCCTTCTAGCAACTCATCCCACTACTCTAGCTCCCACTCCGCTCAAGGGCCTTCAGATTACTCCCACCACAATGCTTAACTTGTTTAGCTCACCCTTCTCATGGCATTGTCAATGTGCCAAAAACACATAAAAAAATAGAAACAGAACATTCACAATCTGTTTTCATTGCGCAGTAAGTGTCCACACAAAAATGAGTTCAAATTAGACAACAGAGATGATCTGATCCTAAAATCACAACATAGTCACATAAATATATCATAGGCATGCCACAACACTTAGCAGTACAGAGACTTTTATAGTGGATGTCAGCCTCGGTTTTTAGCCTGGCAAATCCATGAAGCAATGCAGATTAAAGATCAGAGAAAGCCATTTTCTACTGTCTTTCTACATGAAAAGGCAGTAATGAAAAGGCAGCAAACTGAGGCAAAAGGACAGCAAAGAACACATGACAGCATATGAACTCCCTGTTCTTCTCAGAATGACTGCAAGAGAAGTTACAGAACAGGGTATGTTCTAACCTTGGAACTGGGATTTCTGAATTCAATTAATTGCATTTGAAGATCCAAATGTCACCGTGAGAAGTAAGACATTTGATGGAAAGCCATGATCTGAATACAGATGTAGCCCAGGTCCCATCGGTTGTAGGGCAAAACATGCCCCAGGGACCCTGCTCACAGCAAAGTTCTTCCCGGGTTCTCTCCCACTCCTTCACTCAACTAGCACACACGTCCAACAGGAAGCAGATTCTTCACAGGGGGAAAGGAAAGCCCTTCAAAGCCCTTGGTGCATAAATTCAAATTTGCTGAATTTGGTGCTCCAACTTTCTTTACTGTATACAACGTCCAAATGAAACAGTACAGTTCTCTATTCAGTAAACGTACAGTCCTTGGTAACGCAGATTGTGATCCCACTCTGAATGCTTGACTGTCCTGCTACCGACAGAGACTTCCCTTTTTGGGCTCCTAGAGTGATTAGCAAACACCAAGACCTTAGTCCCTTCTTCACTGAGATTTGAGTTCTCTCTTCATTCTGCACCCAGAAGCTACCTTCTCACCACACCTTTTCCAGTAGACAAAATCATTCTAGTACTGCAGGCTCTACATTTTCTGATAGGATGGGCTTTCACTGGCCCCAACAAAGTGCATGCTTTCCATCTCATGTAGTATCCCCAAGATGCACATCCAAAGAGAAACACCATCACTACAGGAAAGGGCAAGGAAATCACACTCGTGGAAAGGGTGGAGAGGCTAGAAGAAAACAGACAGAAACAGGAGTCCCAGAGAAAATGTATCCTGCTTGAATATACAATCTGACTATCAAAAAAGTCATGTAGTTTCAAATCTGAATGTATTTCCTGGGATTAGTAACCTTATTGCAAGGAGTTGCAATACCCTGACACATGCATGCTACATAGCAGAGGTTCTCAACTGGTGTGACATGAATTTTCTTTCATCTGCAGCAAAGCCATGATCTTCCCCATCCCATGTGCCTTCCCCTCTCACCAGCAGGAGGAGTTCGTAAACAAAACATCTTACCTGCTGCCGACTTCCTTCAAAAGCTGGGGTCCCACATGGTTTTGACTTTAGTGGGAAAATGGCAGTGGAAGCGGTTACAGCAGGTTATAAGGGCCGTTATAAAATTATCCCAGAGATTATTCATGCAAGTAAATGCAATGGCCCGAAGAAGTGTTACTTTTACATAACCCGTGTGTAGGCATGTTCAGAGGTAGAGTCATCAGGGCTGGCCCAAGGGTTTCTGCCTCTCCAGGCAGAAGGCCTGGCCATGCTCCCCCCCCCTCCCTGCTGAACCACCTGCCATTGCCGAGCTGTGCCGCACCACCGCTCCCTGCTGCTGCTGATTCCATCGTGGGGTCAGGGGGGATGGCTCGGCTCTACCACTAGCCTCTGCCCTCTCTTTCAGTTATGGCAGCAAACACCACAAGTACTTCCTGTGTTGCGGACAGGAAGCAATTGCTCTCTGATTTCACAGCTGTGTGGTGCTTGCTGCCATTGCCGATAAAGGACAGGCAGAACATTAGGGAAATTTGGTAGGGCCAGGGCCCATGTAATCCACCCCAATCCAACACCTATGGAGCAGACACAAATATCTGTGGTTTCAGTCTAGGTGATATTTCTACCACTTTGTTCCTATTATTTAATAAAGACAAACAAGTCTCAAAATAGGCACTGATTTTGCCTTCTCACATAGGCAACTTGTTAGAAAATTACTCTCGAAGTACATGAAGTCTAATTTGCCTATTTAATTGCTTGTTGAAGTTACTATATATGGAAGAAAAATCAGAGAACTGACCTCTGGAATTCATTAAATCTATTTTCGGATGTTTTAAAAATCCAAAGTGGATTTATATATCATCTTTGGATTTTTCAGGTTTCCTTTGAGTTTCACCTAGATCTGCCAAGGAAGATTGGATAAAGTGGCCTGGTAGACATGAGTGAAATCTGAAATTTCTGACAAACTCAAACCATACTGACATCTGCCTGGTTTATGTATGATTACATCCAGGTGCGGCTCTTTTGGGCTTATCCCTGGAACCTTTTCCCAGCATCATCTGCCTTTCTCTGCATCTTATCCCCTCATCAACCTTAGCTCTTTCCCCGTCATATGTGCCTTCTCCACCTCCAGTTCCTTGCTTCTATCTTAATCCATATCCATGCTGTAATTCTCCCTTTTACCTCTCTTGCTTTCTTCAAATGCCTGCCCTCCTTTTCTCTCTCATCCTCTACATTGTCCTCTACCACTTTCTACCCTTATTTATTATGAGTGTTTTATTAGTAGTATTTAGCTAACGCCTTTCCAGCAGTAGTTCAAGGTGAGTTACAATCGGGTACTGTAGGTATTTCTCTGTTACTGGAGAGTTTACAATCTAAGTTTGTACCTTCCCCAGCATCCACTGCCCTTGCCTCTCCTCCATCATTATCATCCATCCCCCAGCCTCTGCCATCACACCTCCTTCTCAAATATTCATTTTCCCTGCCTTTATTCCTCCTCTTCCCAGCATCCATCCCTCTGCTCCTCCATCTCCACCTTTCTCTGCATATGCCCCGATTCTCCACACACACCCAGCATCTGCCCTCCTGTTTCTTCTCACTGCCCCATCATCAGCTCCTTTCTCCCACCCCAGGCATCTGCGAATGAGAGCCCCTTTCTCCCATCTCCAGCTTTAGCATCTGCCAATGTTGACCCTCAGCCCTTCTCCCTACCCCAGCATCTACCCCCTCTCCTAGTCCCAGTTTCCCCCTCTCTCAACTCCAGCTTCATAACCTTGCTCTAATTCCTAGCCATAGCATCAGCCTCTTTCTCCCATCCTTACCATCTGCAAGCATCAGCCCCCTTCTCCCAACCCCACCATCTACCAGCATCAGTTCCTTCTGCTATCCATTGCATCCTACTCCCAACTCAAACATCCATCCCCTTCCACTTGCTTCTAAGAGTGGCAATGTTATGTACAGTGGTGGAAGCGCGTTTCTTCACTCCCATCACTCAACCTGCTTCTCAGCCCCTAGCTGCAGGCACAACAAGGGTATTAACACAGTATGCAAGAGCAGATACTTACTGCTCTCACATTATCTACTTGAGTTGCAAATGAACAAGCTCTCGCTGCTTTGCAGGACATTGTTGCATTTGGACCAGGATGGAGAATGGGGCTGATGCTAGGGACAGCTGAGAGAGAACAAATTTGATAGGGCCAGTACCCATAAGCTCCCCTCTTCCCATTCCAATGTCTGTGTGTCACTAGGTCACCAAGTGCCCCATTATTTGGTGTCTGCCTCAGTGCTTATCCAAGTGCAGTTGGCCTGCAATGTACTATTGTGGTGCAGGGGTAGCACTCCACCTTTGCATATATGTATGAGGATTAATAATGGGTGTAATTTTTCTAGCTGGCTGTCTCCACTGGGAATGGCAAGAGAAGAAGTTGGTGAGGTCACAGAAATTATAAATTAAGGGTCCAAAATTCAAAAAAGCTGACCTCCTAAATTTAGGGCCCTAAGTTAGGCACCTAAATTTGTGCCTTAATTTCAACCAAAAATTAATCTTAATTTAAAACCTTAGATGTAATGCTTATAAATGTAGGCTTCCCATTCGTTTCAGTTATGAGACTAATTTATGAGCCTAGTGCTGAAAATCAGTGTGAAGCTGTTAACATTTTTTCTCTACTCTAAATCCACCCCTGTCTCCACCCAGTTTTTAAGTACCTAAATTGAGGAGTTTAGTGACATTTTTCAGTTTAAATTTAGGCACTCGACCCTAGTAAATTTTCTCAGAGGCCAATTTAGGAACATACTGGTGCCAATATTCAAAACCCTTATCTATCTGGATGGCCAACAGGAGGTTATTAGGATAAGAATGCCGAGTGCAATATTCAGCAACACTGTGCAGATAGTGCCGCTGCGTATCTGCATAGAACGCCCCAGCACTATCCGACTAATGCAGGGGTGACCCAAGGGTGGAGCCAGGGCGATGCTGGTGTTACCCAGATACGTGACCATTTTACCTCGAGAGCGCGATTTTCAGCCGGCACTGTGCGAAAAGCAGGCCTATGTTGCTCTCTGGCTAAGTGCTGGCTGAAAATCACTGTTAAGCGGGTCAAGTTGGCACTCATCCAGATCGTGGCCCTCAACCTGGATATTCGGCAGCAGCTTTATTCCAGATGCTCCCACTGAATACCTCACCAATATTTAAGCGCCACGGTTTACCGCATGGCACTGCCAACAAGGACTGAAAATAACCTGTAAACTGTTTCATCAGCTGCTGCTTGAAACCAATATAAAATAGCCCCTGGGGGCCCATGAGCCCTACTGGGGGGGCTTGCTAGGTTGAGCCTGCGGTCTTCTACCCATGCTCATTGACTGCCACAGTCACATGATAATCCAAAATGACACTGCTCCCACCAGCAAGAAAATCACCAGAGGCAGTGTGGGAGCCACAAAATCAGCACTGGGCTTCCCATGGGGAATCCTGAATCTGCCCAAAAAATGCCTCAAAGCTTCTCTATCACACTCAGGGCAAAAGGATCCAACCATGAAATTCAAACGGCGGGAACTACTAGTAGAACAGCACCAAGCATTGATGTAGTGCTTACATGAGGTCCCTCCTCTCCCCAGCCCACCAAGCGCTAGCAATCCCTAGGTAGCAGAAATGGGCACAGGGCAAGTTCTTGGCTCAAGAAGCCCCAGGTTCTGAGCAAATGTTGGGCTAACAGTCTCTATAGCACAGGCCACATAACTATGGGACAGGGGAGACAGGCCTATCTGCACTGTTGCACCAGTCCAAACATCTTGCAGTCTGCTGTAGACAAACAATAATGCCTTCTCTCAGTGCTGCACCAGCCTATATAAAATCCTGATGATACCACTACTGAAGAGGCTTGTTTGCCTCCACGTGCTGGCAAGGAGCATAACCCACTCATCTGGACTGGTCTAGCAAGAAAAAGAAATCCTACTTCACTGATTCTGCCCCAGTGACTACCTTTTACCACAAGCAATGGAAAACTTGCACCATGCCCCTCATTTTAAAAAGCTGTAGACAATCAACACCGCCAGGGCTTCTTGGACAGTTTTCTTTAGCAGGTCCTAACCAGTGTGTAATAAGATGATCTCGTTGCCCATGTAAAGGTTGGCACAATTTCTGGTTACCCAATCATGACAAATCATTCCTTCTCCTATGCTGATGGCTCACAGTGCAATCTGCCTGTTAATCTTCTTGAGGGTTCTATTTCATAGCCTTTAGAGTTTCCACTGATAAGAGTATAATATACAAAGCAGGTAGGCAAGCATGAAGTCTTTTTTTATCCATGTTATCAATGGCAATAATGGTGACTCTCTGTCACTCCCATCACTTAAAATCTTGTCCATGTCCCATGCCTCGCTCCCTAATCCACCCTGTGGTATTTTGGACACATCATGCGAAGAGAGAGATCATTAGAGAAAGACATCATGCTTGGCAAGATAGAAGGTCAACACAAAAGAGGAAGGCCTGTAATGAGATGGATCGATGCAGCAGCAGCAGCTACAGGTACCAGTCTGTCAACAATGAGCCGCCTGACTGAAGACCGAACACAATTTAGGACAACTATCCAGAGGGTCGCCATGAGTCGTCACTGATTCGACGGCACTTAACGACAACAAAAAAAGCAAGATTTCCTGCCTTGATTCAACCCACACAAAGGAGGAGAAGACACCAGGAGCCACTGACACAGGGCCTTGAATATTATTGTTCCTTTTAGGGGCATTTTGGAAAAACGGCTTATATGACTATGCTTTCATAGATTGCATAGAGCCTTACGATGTAGAATCAAAGTAGAAAGCCAAATGTTCCAAGATATATGAAAGAGGCGACCACCAATGAATCCAAACGATTTGGTATTTTTGAGAACACCTCTTTAATATAGCTTTGTTATCTTTTTTTTTCAAAAGTAATGCAAGGTTGGAAAGCATTATTTAAAAAAAAAAAATGCCCTTCACGCCTTGAAATTCTCATTGCTATACAGGCACATTGACTCTTTGAGCAGAGAGAACACACAAAACCTCAAATGTATTGATTTCTAAATTTCATTGTAATATCTGAGGCATGTTCGCACTTCTTTCCACCCCACCCTACACAAATCAAAATAAAAGTGCTCACACAGAACAGCCACAATAACGGATCAATAACAAAACAGAATTCCCACACAGCCACCATTAATCATTTGGCCTTCAGACAGAAAATAATTCTTCTGCTAGCACATATCCTGTATCCCTGCATGGAAGCTTAAATCATACTCACTATTTGAGGGTAACTATCTCAGTCTTTTCAGAACTAGATGGGACCTGGCCCTAGACAAGAGGTTCTCTCACGTATGCCATGCACAGTGAATAGTTCATATGGTAAACTAAAATCTTGAAACGCTGTCCTAAAACTCTATAGGATAAATTTGCATTTACAGTCAGAAGGTGATGAAGATCTTCAGCTAAGGAAATCAATAGCCCTGGAATTACACAATAATACTTAAAGGGTGACCTAAAACTATTTACCTTAGAAACACTGAACCATTTTGCTTTTTCAAGGTTAGGTGTTAATGCAATCTCTTAGGGCTACAAATGATAAATCCATCATCTTTATGGTCAACATATCAAAATGCAATTCAAGTATGTTGCATGATGCAGAAAACATCTCCACAAATCAAAGTGCCCAAGCTAAATTAACGAAGACTCTGAAAGCTGGCAATAAAATGTTAATGATGATGCGCTCAACAACACTGCCCTTCTCTTTGTGATCCTTTTGACCATGGTAAAAAGAAAAGAACTGCAAGGTAATGTTAAAATTCATTTTAGAAATGAATCTGGATCGACACACATTCTTTCTGTTTGGTTCACCCCATTAAACAATCCCGATTGATAGAAAAGAACATTTGTCCATTGGGCCTATAAGAAAACAAGGCTCTTCTTCGTGTGTCTCTGTGGAAAAGCTAAGGGAAAATATGGAAAATACCTTCTGCAGCATGGTGGTCTTTAGGAATATCAATTTCTCATGTTTCTGTCCAGTTACTTACCTAGAAAAGAAAGAAAACACAATATCAGAATTCCATGCAGCCTTTAATCCCAACTGGCATCAGAGACAGCATTATTAACATTCATATAATTGTATTTCTGATGGTTAAAACACTAACTGGAGGCCAAAAAACAATCTTCTGTGTGCCTGTGCTATTATATTTCGGCTTTTCTTGTCCATTCTTCCTTTACAATGCCAAGAAGGTTTCAGCCAGTAATGGGGAAGGGGGGTGGACTTACCAGTAGCAAACACCACCTGGACTCTGCTAAATTCTACAATGATGTAACCTACTTCTTCCCTGCCAGAAGACTCTTTGGCAGGAACTACAACACAAGATATTTTGCTGACACTTCTGAACATACAGACTGAGTTATTCTACTTTCTCATGGGAGGGGTTCTTTTTTTTTTAAATTGGAATTTCAATGTATGGTACAAACAAGTAACCAAGAAACATACAAAATAATACTAGAAGAAACAAAACGTGGAGTAAATCCAGAAACTGTACAACAAAATGCAGCCCACATTTTGAGAAGATAACAGTCAAAAATAAAGAAAAGGGACCACCCCCTAAACAAGGAAATCAAGGAGAAAAACCCTCCACAATTACTACCCAATTTAATTTATACCATCAAACTCACTCAACCTGCAACTGCCTCTCGGATAATAAAGCCTCTAACTGTAGGACATCTAGGAAAACAAAACTGGTCCCTTGTAGTGCAACCAAACACATATAAGGGTAATGAAGGAAAAAAGATGCCCCAAGGGCCAACACCCTAGGCTTGAGGGCCAGAAAAGCCCTCCTTCTCATTGTGTGGCCCTGGAGACATCAGGAAATAATCTTGGCACCACAAAAGAAACACCTTTAGTTTTAAAATAACTTTTCAAACTGATCATTTATTCTGTTCAGTAGTAAAGGTAACTATTAATATAAACCTAATTGGGATATTGTCCTGTGAATCCTCAAGGAACTGGGTCAGATTAAAATCACCATGTGATTGCAGAATACCACAGCCTCCTGAGGGTTCATCAGACAACCTCCTACCTGTAAAGTAAAACCACTTAGACAGGACAATAGAATCAGCATTAGGTAAACGTAATGCTTCCTTGAAATATTTACACAGTAATATTTCAGCAGAAAGCAATCTGTGAAAAGAGAAACTAAGAAATCTAACATTTTTAATCCTAAATTATCAAAAGACTCCATTCTACGATGCATCCTTAATAATAGAGGAATTTACCGCTAAAGAGAAGCACATTGCGTTTCACACATAAGGATTAAATTTGAAAACTAATCCAAGCGTTCTTCCATCTCCTGTGAAAAGTGGCATAGCTGGGAAACAGTGGATACCAGAGTCCTCTCAGTACATGTAACAACCCTCCAAACATCAGATAAAGAAACCTTAGATTCTGGAATATCACCAGCTTCATCTACCGGTGAAGACCAAATCACAGGCTTAAACATCACAGTAGACAACACAGGGGCACTCTGCTATAATGGTATCCCACTGACAATGGTAGAAGGTGGAGTAGTTACTGTTGGGTGAGGGGATGGAGTACAGTCTGGGAAGCTCAAGGAAACTCCCAGCTGAGATGAAAGTAGAGGATCAGTACCTGACACAGGTGCTCCCACTTTCTTGGGCAGAAGATGTTTATCCATCGGGCCACACACCGCTTCAGATGAAGCAATCAACTTCTTCTTGGGTTTCCCCATAGGGCACATGCAGCGGAAACAACAGCTGGTGGTCTCCAATCCCTCAGTGCCCATAAGGGGCACACAAGAGGCCAAACAAGCCCCTTGTGGCACACCTCTTAGGGCGCACCACATCCACACGCCAAATGCTGCGCGCCTTGCAAGGGCCTGTTCTTACTGGTTCCTTGCTGGCATTGGATGGCGTCCTCTGCAGCGCCCGCTCCTGTCAGCTCTCCACGTCCAGGCACCTCGAACCTCTCTCTCCCGCAAACCTCTCACAGGAGCCTGCTCTTATTGGGTCTTTACTGGCATCAGAGAGCGTCCTGTGCCGCGCTCGCTCCTCTCCCTCGGCTCTCCTTGTCTGGACACCTCAAACTGCTTTCTCCCTTCTCATGGGGTTTTCAACCCTTACTGAAGTTCCCTCTGATGTTTCAAGCCAGATTCAAGGCCAAAATAAATCATACAGAACATTGCTGACCTTAGGCTTTTGTTAAAGAACATGGGCTTGATGGACTAAGCAGCTTCTCCAACTTTAGGTCTACAGGAAACATGATGCATCTGTCCTCTTCATGGGCAATGGGTAAAATGCTGTTTGTAGTATATTTGTTATTCATATTTTGATCCAGTAGTCTTCATCTTCCAATTGACGTCTATCTTGCCTTTTACTTTATTTGCCTGTGTAGAAATTAACTACCATGGCTGCTTCTCCTAATCTAGTAAGTCCTCTGTTAACTGCACAGCCAGCAAAAAGCATATTTTGATATGAGGAGGCATGAATTCATACACAATATGCTTTTAAACTTATTCCATAAAAACAAGAGCAGATTATCTGTAAATGGTTTATCTAGCTATCACATTAACTGGTAATAACTGGTAGTAAGTCTGTAGCATGACATAATGCCTACTCTTTAGTCAGCTTTGGAAATATCTTATTAGTCAACTTAACGTAAATATTGGAATGACGTAGTATAGCAAAATCACCACAGCAAGGGGCACAAGGAACTGACTGCATTAACCCCTTTAGAAATATAGTCAGAACCAAGTCTCTTTGCACTTTAGTACTAAATAAAAGATTTTATTTTGGAAGTCTAGCCTGCATACTTGGTCCATGTAAAATGACAAAAAAGAAAAGGATGAGAGCAAACTGCAGTATAGCGGATGTTCTTTTCCAGCTCAAGAGCAGGTGAGTCACCATATGTGCTTCATATACATGATCCTTATGGCATTTGCCAGAAACAGAGAATACTATGCATAAGTGCCTGTGTGCTTGGAAGGTTTGGAACGGAAAGCATCCTAGGATTAAATACTTGCAGCCAACAGCCAGAAAACACTTTGGCTAATTATTCCTGGCTGCCATTTTGTCACGCAGAAATGCTTCTATGATAACAGAAGTGATAAGAAAGGTCAGCAATACAAGACATGATCATGTGAGCATTCAACCATAGGCAAACTAGGCAGTTGCCTAGTGCACCAACCTTCTCAGGGCACCCACTGCTGCCCCTCTCCAGTCAAAAATGGCAAAGCAGCGCTTACATGAACTCTGGCGCTGCGCTGCTGTTCCTGTCCTCTGTGACCCGCCATTTCTGCCGCCATGCAAACAGGAAGTCTGCATCAGAAAGTGCAAAAGTGACAAGTCATAGAGAACAGGAAGAGCAACGCAGTGCCGGAGAGTTCAGGTAAGCACCGTGTTGTCATTTAAATGGTATTGCCACCACCGCAGGACCTGGAGAGGGACAGCAGCGGCAGTAATGGGGGTAGGGGTGGAAGCAGGGGGGGCAGCAGGATTGAGGGCTCACTTGGAGCACCTCCTATCCTTGCATCAGCCCTGAGTATAGTTCCTTTTTCAGTATAAATACCCTAGTTTCCGGCAACAGCTCAGGGTTAAATCTGCAGCAAGAGTTAGTAAATTATGAGGAACACTTGCATGTGGGGATTTTTTGTATTTTCAATAATGCAAATTTATTTTGCATAATAAGAATAAAAATGTTTTCAAACCTTGCCGTGCATCTGTACATTCTTAGTATCGTGATTCGTACAACACATGCAGGATGTGCACAGAGAACTTAGGTAATCATTTTATCGAGCGCTATCCCCATGTAACGCATGTCTCATATGCAGGAATTGGCCATTATAAAACTACCCGGGTGTAGAGCAGCATACAAGCACATGCTGACAAGGGCATGCATACATTATCTGTGCTGCACATAAGCATTCCCAGGGGCGGAACACACAGAGTATATACAAAAAGGTACAACTGCCTCAAAGTGGCTATCACTTTGTGCAGGCGCATTTGAGCTCCTATGGGGATTATTTCAGGAATCTGATTTATAAAAGAACATATAGGTGTATGTTGCCTTTATGAAATAATTCCAACCAAAAATCCCAAGATGGATAGGAATCAAACAATGCACTATGAAAAAAATCTCTCCTATCTATGATACATAATTGGGGACCATCAGAATCATACCCCATCATATAAGGTAGTTACTCACCTGTAGCAGATGTTCTCCGTGGATAGCAGGAATAAGTCCTCACATATGGGTTGCATCCCTGTCAGAGTCCCATGTGGGAATGCTCCCCAGCTTCTATTGGAAGCTTTTAGGAAACTCCACCATACCTGCACGCCTCCTTCCCACCTGCCATCTTGGCACCATCTTAGATCAGTCTGATAACACAGCTGTAGCATAAGACAACTTCTCGGGGAAGTGGGAGGGTTGTGAGGACTTATTCCTGCTGTCTACGGAGAACACCTGTTACAGCTGAGTAATTACTTTTTCTCCATGAACAAGCAGGAATGAGTCCTCACATATGGGACTACAGGCTACTGAAAACTGAGGCCACTGAGAAGCCCAACAGGGGCAAACACTCAACTGCGAGATGGCGAGAAGTCAGAACAACTCAACCACCAACTATGTGCAAAATAAGAGAATTTCTCTCTTCCCTTTTTGATTGTTTTTGGTAGCCTGGACATCTAGACTCCCGAAGGTACCCTCATGCTAAATGTAACCCTCCAATTGTGCTGTCTAAATGTTGTTAAACACCCTCATGTTAAATGTTGTAAACCACCCTCATGTCAAATGTAACCCCAATTGTGATGTCATATAACCACTTTGATTGTAGGATAAGGTGGTATACAAATCTGTCTAAATAAATAAATAATAGAATGGGCCTAGGGAGGAAGGAATTAGATTATAATCCTCAAATAGCTTCCAGAGTGCAGATTGGCTGAAGTTGCTGTCACATCGAGAATCCCCATCTAGGCAGTACTGAAATGCGAATGTGTGGACTGAAGACCACATTGCAGCCCTGCAGATCTCTTCCATGGAGACCGAGTGTAAGATGGCCATCGATGCAGCCATAGCTCTGCCACAGTGAGCTGTGACGTGATCATCAAGGCTCAGGACTACCTGGGCATAAACGAAAGAGATGCAGTCTGCCAGCCAAATTGAAAGAGCATTTAGAAACAGCAGCCCCTAGCTTATTGGGGTCAAGAGAAACAAAAAGCTGGATTGACTTTATGGGCTTTTGTCCACTCCAAGGAGAAGGCTAAGGCTCATTTGCAGTCCAAGATGTACAACACACCTTCCCCTTTGTATGCATGAGGTCTCAGGAAAAATGTTGGAAGAACAATTGACTGATTAAGGTAGAAATACAATACCACTTTTAAAAGGAATTTAGGATGAGTGCAAAGTACCACTATTATGGTTAAAGATGGTGTAAGGTGGATGAACCACTAGGGCCTGAAGCATGCTCATTCTGCAAACTGAAGTGACCGCCACCAGAAATAATATCTTCCAGGTCAAGAACTTCAGAGGACAGGAACTGAATGGCTCAAAGGGAGCTTTCATGAGCTGCGCAAGAAACACAATGAGATCCTAAGACACTGTGGGAGGCTTGTAGGGAGGCTTCGAGAGAAGCAAGCCTCGCATAAAGCGAACTAAAGGCTGTAGCGAGATGGGCTTGCCCTCCATACATTGATGGTAAGCACCAATTGCACCGAGGTGGACTCTGACGGAGTTGGACTTAAGTTCAGACTCAGAGAGGTGTAGAAGATACTCACTCAAGCACTTTTTGTGTGGAAGAAATGAAAGGATCTAGGACCACACCAGACAGCAAACCTCCTCCATTTGCAAGAGTAAGACTTTCTTGTAGAGGCCTTCCTGGAGACCAAAAGGACCTCAGTAACATCATCCGACAGGTTGAACTGAGACAGCATTAGCCTCTCAATATCGATGCCATGAGGGCCAAGGACTGGGTTGGGGTGCAACACTATTCCATCCTCCTGTGTTATTAGATTGGACGTGTAGCTGAGTCGTCGCAGCTCCAGACTGGAGAGCCACAGCAGGAGGGGAAACCAAGGCTGTCTGGGCCAATAGGGAGCAATGAGAATCATAGTGCCACTGTCTATTCTGAGCTTCAGGAAGGTCTTTACAATAAGAGGTATCAGAAGACAAGCATACAGAAGACCCTCCCCCCATTGAAGAAGGAAAGTCTGACACTAGTCTGCTGCGTAATCTTACTCTGGAGCAGAACTGATCCACCTGGGCATTCTACGGGGTAGCAAACAGATCTATCAAGGGAATGCCCCCCTCTTGAAAGATGAGTCTCAACTCCCCTGTCCAGCGTTCGCTCGTGTGGTTGGAGAACTCAGCCCAGCCTGTCTGCCAGAGTATTTTGCTCAGCTGGCAGGTATGTGGCTTTCAAATCCATCCCATGCATAATGGTGAACTTCCACAACCTGACCGCTTCCCAACACAGGGGGTACAAGCCTGATTGTCGGTGTGGAGGCATGCCGAGGGTGTGACATGCACCATGGAGTCCATGTGGCCTAGCACAGTTAACATCCTGCAAGCTAGTATCAGTTGACTCATTTGAATCTCCTGCACCAAAGTTATCAACCTGAGAAGTCAGTGGTACAACAGGAAGGCTCTCACCTGAGTTGTTTCAAACAGGGCCCTTATGAACTCCTATTGCTGGGCAGGCTGCAGGTGGGACTTTGAGTAATTTATACTGAACCCTAGTAGTTCCAACACCTGAATGGTCAATCATGTTGATTCTTGAACTCCTCCTGGAGTGGTACTCTTGATCACCCAATCATCCAGATAGGGGAAGACAAACAGTCCCAGCATCCGAAAGTAAGCAGCTACTACTACAAAGCATTTTGTGAAAACACAAGGTGCTGAGGCCAGGCCAAATGGTTATACCCAGTACTGGAAGTGTTGTTCACCCAGGATGAATCTGAGATACTTTCTATGAGATGGATGTATCTGTATGTAGGCATACACATCCTTCAGACCAGGGAGCATAGCCAATCTCCTTTTTACAGGTAAGGAAGCAAGGTACCCAGAGAAATAATTTTGAACTTTTCTCTTGCCAAGAACTTGTTCAGGTATCTGAGGTCTAGGATGGGACAGTATTTCCTCGTTTTCTTGGAGACCAGGAAGTACTTGGAATAAAACCCCTGGTCCCTTTGCTCTGGGCGGCATGAGTTCAACTGTGAGATCTCACAAGAAGGCGATGATTTCTCTGTGAAGCAGTTCCTGATACAGAGGGTCGAAGTGATGCACTCTCAGCAAGCAATTTGGTGGCAGTTCCAAAAGCTACAACCTGTAATGTACTAGATAATCTGTAGGACCCATGAGTCTGAGATTACAAGGGGCCACCTGTGAGCAGAGTAAGCCGTCCCCTGACTGGGTGGTTCCCAGTTGTGGTCAATGGAAGAGTGGCTATGCTCCAAAGAAACCAGTCAAAAGTCCACCACTGGTTTTGGCTGAGGAACCAGATGGGCCTTCTGGGGCTTTCTCGCCACTGCTGCTGGCAAGGAGCATTCTTGGGCAGGAAGGTCTGGGACACAGGGAATTACCAATGCCTACAAGAGTAGTAGGACTTCTTTTGGACCGCACCCTGGTATCTCTTCCGGTAGGAAACATGCTAAGATGTACGCCTGAAGAGTCTCGTGAGAGTGATGTGTTTCTCAGTGAATCCAGCCTTCTCTTCGACCTGCTCACTGAAAAGATTTTCTCCATGGCCAGGATATTCGCCAGCTTGTTCTGCACAGACTGCTCCAGGTCCGATGACTGTAGCCAGAAGCTCTATGGGTGCCAATTCCTATGGCAGCATTCCTGGATGCCGTCTCAAATGTGTCATAGTTGTCCGCACCATGAACTTGGAACAGTCCTTGCCATGGGCAACTAGCGCACAATAACACTCCAATTTCTCATGGGGCAGAAATTGGGCCAGGTCAGCTAGGTCACACCATGATGTCCATCAAGAATATGCCCATGTAGAGCTGGTAAGAGGCCACTCGGGCAAACAAGCATGGAACTCTGGAAACACCGCCTCCCGAAAGAGCCCAATGTCCAAGCCTCCCTCCCTGGAAACGCCGAATGAGTCTTGGTACTCTTGATCCTCTTCAGGGCGGATTCAATCCCCAAAGAATGGTGAGGAAGCAGAGGCTTCTCAAACCCAGGAGCCTTTTGAACTCTGTACATAGAGTCCGGACATCTAATAATGAGAGATACAGTAAGGGGTGTTCTTCCACATTCTCATTTACACTCTCTGCAGGATACAGTGCACGGGAACTGGCACTGCTTCCTTAGGAGCTGAGGAGTAATATAGGATTTCCAATTCCTCTGCCCTGGGCTCATCCTCAGTCTCCAAAGAGAATGAGATGGCCTTGGCCATATCCCTTACAAACTCCTGAAAGGTCATGTCCTCTGGAGGGGACTTGCGCTGCTCATGGGGTGGAGAAAGGTCCAATGGAAGCTCAGGATATTTGCCCTCTGACAAATTCTCTGATTCCATGTCAGTGACCCAGCCCTCTGAGTCCAACTCAGAGAGGAAGTCAAAGTACTTCTGCCTGAATCTCTCTTGCTTCGAGGGGATCGGGAGCTCTTTCTGGAGCGATTATGAACCGATGCCCTCCTAGGCTTTGAGGGCACATCAGACCCCAAGATGCTAGAGAGGGATATTGGCAGAGCAGGCACCAGTATCAGGGTCCTTCGATGCCCTGGTGTTGATCTCCTGCAGGCAGTGCAAGTGTCTCAAGGAACTGCTGCTTGATGGCCAAAGTCGATGCAGCCGACACCAAGGCCCTGGCATGCTGCATTGCTAGCAGCACCATATTGCATTCCTCAAGCACCTCTAGAAGGTGCTTCTCAATGGCTGCTGAATCCGAAAGCTACGGGGCCTGAGCAACTTCTAACGATATACCCGGTAAGTGTACAGGGGTATCGGTGACTGGGTCTTAGCTGTCAGTAGGCTCTCAATGCCCTTCCAATGTCCTGGAGGATGAACTCTCCTCCCTTTGGGACACCTTCGAAGTGTGCTCACAGAGACTCTCAATCACTCTCGATGCCTTGCCTCAAAGGGCTCTGATGCCGATGCACCAGAGTCTTCACCCGATGTTCGGCATGGTCACCCCTCAACGTCGAATATGAAGCTGAATCCTTCCTTGTCTTCGGGTGGAGCTCGACTGATGTCTGATGCTCCAGGTCACTACATTTGTTTAGCTCTGTGTTTGAGAGCTCCACAATGTTGATGCATTGCCAGCATCCAATGCAGCCATTGAGACCAATGTCGTCGATGCCAAAAGTGATGGATCAGACTTTTGAGCACCCAAAAAGTGATTTGCACTGCTTCTCTCGACCCTTGAGTCCCTTCTTGTCATCTGGAAACACAAATTAAAAGAAGAGGGCTGATGATCACGACCCAAGCACTGTAGGCACCAGTCATCCATGGTGGAATGGTCCTAGAGCACTTAGAACACTTCTTAAACCCAATAGTGGACTTCTGGAACATGGCATCTGGAAAAATAGCCATAGTCAAGTCAAAGGGCTTGACTTTGGAGAGGCCCAAATGGGGTACCGGTGCCAAGAAGACACAGGAGCCTCGGCAAGGAGAAAAAAGTGATTGAGGCAGAAAATAAAGGAAACAGAGAAACTGCGATCGGCAGACAAAGTGAAGGAAAAAGGCAAAATGGGACCCGAGTGCAAAAACATCCCCGCAGGGGAGAAGGAGAATTTACCAACCAGAGGAAGACTGGAATGAGTCCATGGGGCTCCGTGGAAAATGAAAGACTGTGGTGACAGGTGGAAAGGAGGTACACAGGCATGGTGGAGCCTTCCAAAAGCTTCCAATAGAAGCTGGGGGGTTTCCCGCACGGGGCTCCATCAGGGACGTCACCCATGTGTGAGAACTCAAAAACACAACCTCAAACCAAGTTAAAGCATGACCTGTTATCCGTAAATCTCCTAACTTCTGAACCATCCTCTCATGATCAACCAGATTAAAGGCAGATGACAAATTTATTTGTACTAACAACCCTTGTCTGTCCTTATCTAATAATAATCCAAGCTCTTCAAGTAAAGCAAGTACCACAGTTTCTGGGAGGATTCTATTTGGAAAGTCACCCAGAAGAGGGCTTTTAGCTTTCTCACACCCTCACGTTGGACTTGTTTGCTGTTAAGTCTTCACACATAACCTTAAATTTCTTAAAAGAGTTCTCAAGGCAAAGGCCTGGCTTTTTACAGAAGTTAGTACTTCAACTCTGTGTTCACGGCTAGTGATAGACATTTTTCTCTGCCTTGTGTTGCCCAGTATTTCACCATCTTGGAGCTAATGTTCTATTTATCCCCTCCTAGTATGGTTCTTTGTTTTAGCCCCGTCTTTGTCTATTGGAGACTAATTTATGTTTTCTTCTGCTTTAATTACCGGGATTTGTAAACTGCTGACATGGGGTTCCTTAGAGTGGTATAACAAATCTTGTTAATAAATAAAGATCAAAAACCTTATTGTGCAGCCAATCATGCTTATCCAAAAACTCCTTAAGTTGTTGGCCTAGTATTCCTCATAAAAGCAAATTTGCAACTGGTCCATAGTTTGAATAGTCCCAAATATGTCATTTTTCATCCTTTTGTAGAGGGCACAACAAAATCTACTTGAGGGCACTCAAACAAAGACCCTGTCCTAAGGTTTCCCTTTATCCACTCTGTCAACCATTCTACTATAATATAAGGGGGTTTTGGAAGTAAATAAGGAGGACATTGATCTAATACAATTTCCTTTACCAAATTTATCATTGTCTGGCTATTTCTGCTGCTCCCCCTCCCCCCATGAAATTACAGTTCATAATAATCTCCATTAGTGCATCTCTCACTAGTCGATTTTCCCTTCTTTTCTCCTATAAAACCTAATACTACATCTAATTCCTTCAACCTTGGATTACCCCAGCCATCTACTCTCTTCAGTACTGATTCTCTGATTATACTTTCTGCTGTTCAGACCCCAGAAAAACTGTAAGTAGGCTGTTTGGCCCCTAACTCTATAATCAATCGCTTTTTGTATTTGGAGTGCAAAGGACACAATCAGTGGGGGCATTAAAGGTATAAAAGGGCTCTTAGGTAAAATTTTCAAAAAAGATGCCTCTTATAAAAGTCCTAAAGACAGCTATGTGCCTTTATAAAATATCCAAACCAAGCCCAATGACATGCAGATTCACAGACGAATTTACACCTGCTTTAAACATGGTGGAGATTTATGCATGAATTCTATGCACATACCCATATATGTTATATAACATGCATGCACATCACAACTGCACTTCTGCTCCTACCTGTGAAACAAGTCACCCGATATAATTAGACATGAGTCTAATTTTTTTACATTTTAGAAAACTGTTGGATCCTTTTGATTTTCTTGAAATTCTTTTTTATTATTGGATTGTTTCAACTATTGCTATCTGCTCGCTTTTATGTACACCGCAGTGGGCAGCCTTTTTGGCTGGGACGGCAGTCTAGACATCTGAAGAATAAAAAAATAAATATGGCTGTGCAATTTCGTAAAAGCCTTTTTCCAAATGTATGCAGAAAAACCTTTAGGAAATTACCCCTTAAATGAGAAGCATGAAGGGTCACTTAATAGTAGTAAATAAGGAGGCAATTTATGAATAAAATCACTCCTCCTTTGTGTCAGTGCCCCCAAGGCTGGGTGGAAGTACACTGCTCCTGTATTAGCCAAATTATCTCTTCAAGAATGATGAATATGAAGTCACATACAATACTAAGATCATACATAAAGAATACAAGGTTTCCATTCATATCACTTCTCTTATCAAAGCCTGTTTCACTTCAGGTCCTTAGCTAGGTTTCTTCAATCTGTTCAAAAGCTAGCTGCTGCTATATCCCGGATCATGTCCAGCAGAGATGCCTGGAAATGAATAGATCATATGATTGAGCACAAACACTGTCTTTGTGGGGGTAGCCTGGAAAGAGGCTAAAGTTCAATTTGGAAAATTTTAAATACAATATGATTGAACAGTGTGAGCTGCACACTGCCGCCACAACAAAAGCAATGAACAATGTGCGCTCTTTTACTCTGACACATTCTTTTGACACAAAACGACTCCCTGCATGCATGCCTAAAACTGCTGAATACTGCAAACCACAATTCTTTTTAGTGTATTTGACTGTAAGATATACAATGAGAAAAATAGTCGTTTCCATTCCTCTTTCCATACAAATGTATAGTTTCGAGCATATTCCAATAGAAAGCTGCCTGTAAAGTCAAAGAGCCAGGTCTCTGAGGTTCGATTTGCACCTTCTGCACATCCTTCAGTGCATCAGTCATAACAGGAGATTTAATTTCTGCAGCACTGAAAGTGCTTCATTTTCTTTTAAAGCAAGGTCATCAGGATCTAAAGTGCCTATGACTGCCGGGTCTCCCATAAAACATACCTGTTTGAAGAGGCCTTTGGACCTCTATGAAGAGCATCGGGGAGGAGGCTGGATGCTTCCTGATACCGTCTTACCTTTACTGTCTATTCGTCCTGTCCTACTATAACTACTCCTCATTTGTACAGTGCTACAAGGCGTAGCCTCCAACATGTTCTAGAACATACCACTTTTGGCAAGGTCCTGATAGACCTTGAATACATTATGAAACACTTTTACAATAATCTCTATTTACACACTGCATCACCTTTGTAGATTGTGTTTCCATAAATGGCCCAGCCCTCTGACATGGAGAATCAATACAGCAGCATCACAGTGGAAAACAAAGCATTAAGAATTGATTTTTCCATTGTTAGGTCAAAGAGCATACATCCAGGACACTTAAAAGCAGGCAGCTCAGATTAGATTCAGTTATGAAGAGCAAAAAAGGCACAAAGGAGATGGTAAAGTTTGTAGATTTAGGAAGGGTTTATGAGAGGAGCCACAATCTCCATTCTTGGACATGCCACGAATGTCTATGAACGCCTTCAGCCTACACTCCAAAGAACTGGTGTATACTCCATAGAATTAATGGGCTGGAAAATGGTCAGTAAGACTAAATCTAAAAAATGTATAGCTGGTAATTTTGTGTAAAGCATTTTTCAATAATCTAGAAGGCAATTTTATAAGCCATTTTTGACGACAAATAGCCTCCCACCCAAGGAAATGAGCTTTTGTAAAACTGTACACCCAAAACACGGGTAACAGTGGAGGGTAATTTCATAATGTCATACCTAGTTAAAAGAGTCAAATGGTCCATGAAAATGCACATTATGAAGTCAAGTATTCACAGACTTGGCATAGGAGGCAGAGAATGACTTACACCAGCCCTAGAGCCGAGGTAAATGACCACATCTACTTTTTGCAAGGATGTGCGTAAATTACTATATTCTGTAACCTGTGCAAGTGGTTGCTTGCACCGCTCATACTCCACCCAGATTCCACTATGTGCATGCCCACAGTGAAAGCACATGCGATGCAAACATACATATGTGTACACTAGCCGGCATTTTACAAGAGATCATTTGTGTGCACAAATGACTAAAGGCCCGATATTTAAAACGATCAACACAATTAGCAGACCCATTAACCACCTTAATCACAGCGAACAGGATATTCAGCAGCACTAACACAGTTAGTTCCAAGAGTATCTGTGAGTGCCAACACTAGGCACCCTGATGTTAACTGGCTAGAATTGGGGCAATCCAGGGTTGGGACGGGGGCAGCACCTGGGCATAACCGGTCAGCAGCAATATTCAGCTGCTGCCCAGCTATTCTTGGGCAGCAAAAGTCAGACACAGTAAAGAACGGCCTAACTTTCACTCCAGAGGCTAACCAGGTAGCGGATCTGGATATTCAATGCCAATGACCGGATATAGCAACGGCATTGAATATCTGGGTCTAGGGTTCAGCAGCAACTATTACTTCTCCTACTAGTTATCATTTGTATAGCGCTATAAGGCATACACAGCACCATGCATATAGATGTAAGATAGTCCCTGAGCTTACAATCCAATCAAGACGAAGAACATCACAAAACTGTGGACTAGAGTATGGTAAGATACCCATGGTGAACAAGAAAGCTAGCACATCTGGATCCCAAAGCAGCCTCGAAGAGGTGGGGTTTTAGCCTGGATTTGAATATAGTTTATTAAAATTTGATATACCACCCTTCATTACATAATCAGAAAGGTTTACATAAAAACAAGTAGTAAAATAGCTGGGAAAGGGAAAGGCAATGGCACTGTAATAAAAACAAAGTCCACAGTCACACAGGTAGGGAGAGAGAGTGAATGAGAGAAAAAGAAGAAAAGGATGGGAGGGGTGTACCTTTATGCAGGGCGTTCCTGGTAAGAAACTAGGAAGATAAGTTAAATGCTATTTAGAACAGGTAGGTCTTAAGGGGAAGTCAGGTGGCAAAGCCTTCCAAAGATGAGGGGCACAAAAATAGAATGCTGAGCATCTGGTGGATGTATAACGGGCATGGTTAAGAGAGGGGAGATCGAGACAATTAACTTGAATGGACCAAAGAATGTGCAGAGGGGCATGTGAAATAATCAACGATGAAATATAGGGGGGAATGACAGTATGCAAAATTTTATGAACGCGCATCAGGATCTTGTACTGAATACAGTAGTGAATGGGGAACCAATGATAATGAATAAGGAGTGGAATAATATGATTGAACCTGGAAAAGTGGGCAAGTAGCCTGATAGCCATATTTTGTACAGATTGTAATCATTTTAATTCATAGTCTGGGAGGCCAGCAAAAACAGTATTGCAGTATCTAATCATGAAATGATTAAAAATAAGATCAAAATAGTGCATGCCAAAGGGTCAAGAAATGAGGAAATGGACTAGATTTGACAAAGGACATAGAAAAGGGCTAGAGAAGGAGCGCAACATACTGACACAGGTAGTTTGTTCCAGGCATACGGAGCAACAACGTAGAATGAACAGTCTGTAGTTGGCAGTGGCAGAGAAGGGCACAGATAAAGCATAGTTACTCACCTGTAACAGGTGATCTCCAGGAACAGCAGAAATCAGTCTTCACATATGGGTATCATCAGTACCAACGGAGCCCACACAGGCACACTCCCCAGCATCCAATAGGAAAGCTTTTGGGAGCACTCCACTGTGCCTGTGCGTCTTTCTGCCTTCCCAACTCCTCTCCTCAGTTGAGTTTGTAGCCGAGACTAGAGGAAAGAAATACCCAACAACTCCTAGGGAGGAGGATGGGTTGTGAAGACTGATTCCTGCTGCTCCCGGAGATCACCTGTTACAGGTAACTATGCTATCTCCAGAAACAAGCAGAAATGCAGTCTTCACATATAGGACTCAGTAGCTCCCAGGCACCAGACGGAAAAGACATCTTTGAGGCTAAGGAACGGAGCCAAGAAGGTATGGACACAAAGTGGCCACAGAGGACTCAAGTGCGGCAAGCAAAAGCATGGAGTAAGGAGTCGAGTGCCAAAGAAGTGTACTGGTAGGAGTTGTGATTAAGTCCCAAAAAGTTGCTGAAGAACAGTCTGGCCAAAGATAGCATCCTGGACAGGAGTCCCTCTCAAGGCATAGGGAGCAGCAAACGTGTTAACAGAGGACCAGGTAGCTGCCCAGCAGATCTCCGCTATGGAGACAGAATGGAGGTTGGTGACTGAGGTTGCCATGGCCATCACATTGTGAGCGATAACGTGACCCTCAAGAGAGATTCCTGCTTGATCATAGGCAAAAGAAATGTAGTCCGTAATCCAATTGAATAGGGTACATTTTGACACCGGAAGACCTAAGTGGCTTGGGTTAAAGGAAATAAATAATTGAGAGGATTTCCTAAAAGCCTTGGTCCTGTCCAACTAATAAGCAAGTGTGCATTTGCAATCCAAAGTATGCAATGCTGTCTCAGCTCTCGAGGCATGCAGTCGGGGAAAGAAGACCGGCAACATCACAGAATGGTTGAGATGAGAAATGGAGACTACTTTTGGAAGGAAATGCGGATGGGTACAGAGAACCACCTTGTCATGATGGAATCAAGTGTAGGGGAGATCAGCCACCAAAGCTTGTAGTTCACTGATGCGACGAGTTGAGGTGAGGGAAATAAGGAATATGACCTTCCAAGATAAGAGTTTTAGAGAACTGGTAGCCAGGGGCTCAAAGGAGTCTTTTAGAAGCTGTGCTAGGACCATGTTGAGGTTCCAAAATATCAGCGGTGGTTTGATCAGTGGCTTGGAAAGCAGAAGACCCTGCATGAATCATTGCACCAAGGGGTGAGAGGAAATGGGATGCCTATCCAGTGACCTTTGATAGAGTTCATCTCAGTGCCATTGCAGCCTAACAGAGTTAGTCTTAAGTCCTGTGGAAGATAAGTGAGGAAGATATTGTATAAGATGCTCCACTGGGCAATTAGAAGGGTTAATCTGCTGTGGGGTGCACCAAAGGATGAACAGTTGCCATTTGAAGGTATAAGAACGTCTGGTAGACTGCTTATGGGAACAGAGCAAGATTTTATTTATTTAACAGTTTTTATATACCGTCTTTCTACAAGTCAAGACGGTTTACATGAAACAATATAGTACAGTATATTACAACTGTTTACAAGGAACAAGGAAACAAATAGGTAATATAACTAGATAACAAGTAACAATTAACTATGATACAGATAATATATACAACTGTAGCAGTAGAACTAACTACCATGATCGGGGATTGAGAACAATGGATGATTTTATACTTAAGAAGATATATTTACAGTTAATTTTGTAAAGAATTGTGGGCAGCTTTGGTGGAAGGTGGATCATGAAATTTAGGAGTTAGGGTGGGAGGGAGAAATATTCTAGGAAGAGATGAGTTTTTAGTTTCCTGCGGAATTCGAGGTGGTTCTCGCAGTTGCGAAGTTCGGGGGGGGGAGTGTTCCATAAGGATGGGGCGTAGAGGGAGAAGGCCCTATTGCTAGTAAGTTGTTTACAGTATCTTTTGGCTGTTGGTATAGATAGTAGGTTTTTGGTAGAGGTACGATGTGATCTTGTGTTACTAGGAAAGGTAAGAAGTGAAGTGAGGCAGGGTGCTGATTCATTTATAATTATTTTATGAATCAGGGTAAGGACTTTAAATTTGGTTCTGGGTTGTATGGGGAGCCAAAAGGACAGGTGTGATATGAGCACTTCTGGGGTTGTTGGTTATGAGTCTAGCTACCGTATTCTGGGCTAATTGGAGAGGTTGGATAGTATTTTTGGGGAGACCATGGTAGATTAGGTTGCAATAGTCAAGTGAGGGGATTGTAAGAGACTGACAGTGCGAAAGGAGTTAGGGTTTAAGAGGGGTTTAAGATTACGGAGGGTGCGTAATTTTGCATAGATTAAATTGGTGGATCTTTTTATATGTTCAGTGAAGGAGAGGTTCTTGTCAATGATAATCCCAAGATATTTTACTTGGTTTTTTATGGTAAGTGGGAGATCAGCGATGGTGAGAGTTGGGGGAGGGGAGTATGTAAGGTTGGAGAATACTTGGAGTACCTCTGTTTTGGATTGGTTGATTAGAAGATTGTGTTGGGAAAGCCAGGATTTGAGACAAGTTAGACATTCATTGATTTTGGTGAAGTTGGGATTGGAGAGGTTAAATGGTGTGAAACACATCATGTCATCAGCATATATTTGGTACTGAATGCCATGTTCCTGAAATATCTTGCAAGCCGGTTGAAGGAAGATATTGAACAGTAAGGCAGTAAGATACCTTTCAATGCAGCCAACTTCCTGGATCAAACTATCCCTTCACTTGACCTACTAGTAAACAGCAACTTAGAGCTCGACCCCATCATTTCTAATTGGAATAATATCCTATCCACTGCCTCCCTACTCCCACCAACACATCATCCTCATAAACACCGCAGAAAAACTCCCTGGTTCTCCACAAACCTCAAAATCCTTAAAAGAGAGCTTAGACGTCTTTGACGTTGAGGACATCAAAGATCATGACTTCAGCAGCCATGCCATGAGACAGAGGTTGAGGACATCAAAGATCATGACTTCAGCAGCCATGCCATGAGACAGAGGGCTTGTGGATTGGGGTGGAGGAGTTTCCCCTGATCCTGAGAGAGGAGGTCGGGAGCATGACCCAAATTGAGGGGTGGAGACTGTGCTAGATGAAGCAACAGAGGAAACCATGGCTGACGGGGCCAATAAAGAGCTATTAGAATCATGGAGCCCCTGTCAGCCTGCAGTTTGAACAGAGTTTTGGGTATCAGGGGGATTGGCAGTAATGCATAAAGCAGGCTCGTGCCCCAATGAAGGAGAAAAGCATCCACTGCCAGACTGTGTCAAGAGGGAATCCTTGAGCAATAAAGCGGAAGACGCATGTTCTCTAGCGTGGTGAACAGTTCTATTCTGGGAATTCCCAACATGATCCACTCATGTGGACATAGGATATGGCTGAGTCTGTCCGTCAGAACATTGAGTTCGCCCGGGAGAAACACCACTCGGAGATGGATGCGGTGTGCAATGGCAAAAGACCAGAGTGAAGGGCTTCTTGGCAGAGGGGATAAGAACCCATTCCTCCTTGCTTGTTCATATAGAACATGGCCACTTGGTTGTCTGTCTGAACTAAGATGTGTTTGCCTGAAAGTTAATATTGGGGCCAGTGTCCAGGAAAGGACACCGGCATCGACAGAAAGGCAGAGCACAGATTAAACCAAAAAAATAAATTTTTCAACGGTAACAGGAAAAGTGCTTCCTACTAGCTTCGCGGAAAACGAAAAACTGAGGAAAGGAGTTGGGATGGCATGAAGGCAGACATGCAGGTGCAGTGGAGTGCTCCCAAAAGCTTTTTTATTGGACGCTGGGGAGCATTCCCACGCGGGCTCCATCAGTACCGACGATACCCGTATGTGAAGACTGCATTCCTGCTTATTCCTGGAGATAGTGGATCTGTCAGAGGAGCAGAGTTCTCAAGGAGGGGAGAGTAGAAACCCAATACCATCACCACAGCCTATGGGAGAATAGGTAGCCTCTGTGACAGAGGGCAGCAAATGAAGCAGAGTCTTCAGGGAGAGGACAAGTTTCAGTAAGAGCCAGGAAATGCAGAGTATTAGAGAAAAAGAGGTCATGAATGAAGACAAGTTTATTGGAGGCAGAGTGTGAATTCCACAAGGCACATGAGAACAGGAGAGAAGAGGGAAAAAAAGAGAAGGATATGAACAAGGTGTGAGAGGTTATGCATTAATTTCTTTGGGAGTGTGAAAAAAGTCTGGGGGCGGGGATTAATTATTTACAGATGAGAGCAGGAGAAGGAGCTGGAGAGAATGGGGGAGAGAGGATGAGACACGATGGAAGCGATAGTGATGTTCCCTCATTTAGCATGTAGATGGCTGAATGAGAGGAAGAAAATGGTAAAGCTCAAGGGCAGATGTTAACCTAGAAGGATAACGAGCAGGGGAGGTGGGGACAGTAAGGAGTGGGTAATGAGGAGTAGGGGCATGGAATTGTTAAAATGCGAGACCACCATGTTGAGATCCCACTCCGCCGCTGGTGGGTGGACAGGGGGTTTGGATAGTATGAGGCCCCACCGACAGGTAGAGAAGCAGCAGGAACCAACAATGCCTGGCCCACCAGAGAGCTATCAGTATCAGTGATGCCCTGTAGCGCTGGACCCTGAAGAGAGTCTTGGTGACCAGTGGTGTTGGCGGGAAGATGTAAAGGAGGTCTTCCGTCTATGGAATGAGGAACGCATCTGTAGCCACCCAGGATGGGTGCAGCTGGAGGGAACAGAAGCGGGGCAACTGCATGTTGTCCAGGCTGGTGAACAGGTCCAGTAGGGGGATGCCCCAAAGTTGAAACAGCTGGGAGGCCACTCTGGGATCCAGGCACTACTTGGGCGGCTGGAGGACTCTGCTCAGCTTGTCCACTGGGACATTGTCCTGATCCGGGAGGTAGACCACCCTTAGGAGCATCCCACTGCACATCACATATGAGCAGAAGGCTATCGCCTCCTGGTAGAGGGGGTACGCCCCTGTGCCCCCTTGCTTGTTGGTATAGAACATTGCAACTTGGTTGTTGGTCTGGATCAGCATTGACTGGTGCTGCAGCCTGTGTCAAAAGGCTTGGAGAGCAAGGAATATCACCCAGAGCTGCAGAAGGTTGATCTGCAGCTAGCATTCCATCGGGGACTAGCTGCCTTGTGCATGGAGGTCTTGGCAATGAGCTCTCCAGTCCAGCAAGGAGGTGTCCATGATCAGGACCCTCTGGGGGGTGGCTGCCTGGAAGGGCATCCCAGCCTGAAGGTGGCAGGGAATCTGCCACCAGTCAAGGGAGTCTGCAGCTGGCGGGTCACTGTCACCTTGTCCCAAAGCCTGCCCATGGCTTGTGTCCACTTACACCACTGGGCCACCCTCATGTGCAGGTGGGTGTATGGGATCATGTGGTCTGTGGAAGCCATGTGGCCCAGCAAGCGGGTAGCGACCGGCAGTGCTGTACCTCTGCGGCTAGCCCCTGAGGCATTCTGCCCTCTCTGGAGGGAGGAAGGCCTTGGCCCGGAAGGTGTCTAGCTGGGCCCCTATGAACTCTGGGGACTGGGTCGGGGCGAGATGTGACTTGGGGTAATTGATGACCAACTCCAGGTGTTGCAAGCGTGGATGGTGTGTCCAGTAGGGTGGTGCACCTCTGCAGCCATGCCTACCCAGCCATTCAGTTATCCAGGTAGCCGAGCCAGTCGTCCAGGTAGGGAAAGATGAAGGCCCCTTGGAGACAAAGGTGGCCGTGACCTCTGCTAGGCACTTGGTGAAGACCCTTGGTGATGAGGCCAGCCCAAAGGGTAGCACCCTGCATTGGTAGTGACCTCCTTCCACCACGAAGCGGAGGTATTTTCGGTGGCTGGGATGGATCAGAATGTGCGCATATGCAACCTTCAGGTCTAAGAAGCATAGCCCATCTCCCTGCAGAAGGTAGGGCAGCAGTTTGTTTATGTAATTTCTTGATATACCGCCCAGGCTGAAGGGCATCAGAGCGGTTTACAATCACTACTAGCAGGTACTGGAAACATTCCCTTGTCCTCAAAGGGCTCACAATCTATGTATACCTGAGGCAACAGAGGGTTAAGTGGCTTGCCCAAGGCCACAAGGAGTGCCTATAGGACTAGAAACCCCAGTCCCTTCGGCCTGAGATTGCTGTCCCCAGGTGGGAATTGAACCCCTGGCCCTCCAGCCTGAGGCATCTTGTCCTAACCACTAGGCCACTCCTCCCTCGAAAGGACAGATCTTGAACTTCTCCCTCACCAGGAATCTGTTCAGGTCCCGCAGATCCAGGATGGGCCTGAGGCCACCTGTTCGCTTGGGAACAAGGAAATATATGGAGTAGAAGCTCTTGCCCCAGAAATGTTTCAGCACTGGCTCTACCGCCTTGTCCTCGATGAGACCTGCGAGCTGGGTGAGGAGCAGAGTCTGGCGAAGGAGAGGCCTTATGGGCTCTCCTAGAAAGTATGAGGGTGGTGTCTGTTGAAGAAGGTAGTCCTCCTTGACTACTTGCAGTACCCAGGAATCGGTAGTGACAATAGGTCAACTGTGGGCAAACAGGGCCAGACGCCCTCCTGTAGGCTGTTGGGAACCTCCTGGGGGAGAGAAAGACATGCCCAAGGAGTCAAAAGCTCCCCCCAGGGAGATCCAAGATAGCGCTTGAGTGATCGCATCTGAGGACACTCTCCGTATTCAGCAGGTGTTTGGTCCGGTGCCGAGTGGATTCCTCTCCTGCGATATGGGGAAGAGGAATGGAATGAGAAAAGCTGTCCTCCTGGAGGCTTTCAGTTCTGCACCTCTCCATCAGACCACCCTGGAGAACTCTGCAGTGTCCTTGGGTTTCCCTATGGCTCTTCCTTTGGGCCAGCCTTGCAGGTGTGCAGCAGACAGCAACGAGGGGGCATCACTAAGCCCCGAAGTGCATACTCGGCCCCCAAATCCAGGAAGTGAGAGCATGGCCAGTGCGGGGGACCCACAACAGACCGAAGAGTCAGGCAGTGTGTTCCTGTCAGGAGGCCACCTGGCTGCAACATCTTCTCTTCAACTAGAGGGAGCAATGGTTGCTCGGGGTAGATCTGTGGAGACCATTATACAGGAGCTAGGGAATGCCGCTTCTAGGAATGTGTTTCGGGAGTTTAATCGACCAAAGGAGGTGACTACAGAGTCACTATGGGATGCGATGCAAGGTTTGAATTCTTCCCTGATGACTTTGTCAACAAAAGTTATGGAAGACTTGTCTGTGGTTGCGCAGGAGGTGGTGGATTATTCTCAGGCATTGGAGCAGCTGAATGTGAGGATGGACGCTCTCGACAATAAAGCAGCTGTTTGTCAAGTGATTGGGGATTCCTTGGTGCCGACGGTTAGAGCACCTTGAAAATCTGGTGCGCCGGAACAACCTCAGACTGTTGAACTTCCCAAGATTTCCCCTTATCTCGCCGATTGATATGGTTAAAAAATATTTTGTCGAGGTGTTGGGAATGGACCCTGGTAGTTTACCCCCTCTAATTAGGGTCCAATATATGACCTCAGCTGGGGTTTCTTCTTTGCCGGAGGGTCAGTGAGACTCTGTTGCTGTTAACTTAACGGAGCTCCTGGAGTCCTCAATGGAGTTGGTGACCCAGCGCTCTACCCTATTTTTGCTTTAGAGACTGATCGCCAAACTGTGTTTAGGTTATATTTCCGCTCACTTGATAAATTGTTCTATGGATCAAAAATTAGGATTTTTCAACATTTGTCTAGATTCTCGCAAAAGCGTCATCAAGATTTTTTGGCACTGCACCCTATGACGCTAGCCTTGGGGTTAAATTTTGTTTTGTTTTACGTTTTCCCTGTATTTGTTTGTTGCAATGTGAGGGGAAGAAGTTTATATTTTTTGAACCTAGACAATTATTAGAATTTTTAAGGGCCAGGGAAAAAGCAAATGCTCAGGTTGTTGTCCCATAAGCACTGCTGTAGGGTCTGTAAAGGGAGTTTATGCAGGGTTAGCGTTCACTTAATAATAGTTTATTTTCCTTTGGTATTTCTGTTCTACTGTTGGATCTTTTTCCTTTCTTTTGGGGGCTAAAGTTTGTTAAGGAATTATGGGATATTCTATTATTGTGTTATATTATGTTTCTTGGTTACCATATACTTTGGTTCTTGGATGAAGTATATTGTAAATCCATATAAAAATAAAAAAAAGCTCCCTCCAGACTGCGCCAGGGCCAGTGCTTGGGACTTGGGAGTGTTTTGTTTGTGGGGATCTTGTCCTTGCTCCTTATGCTGTTGTCCTTGCTGTGGGGCTGAGAAGCTTTGGAACTGTGAAGCATTGCCAAAATCCCCCTTCTTCCTTGGGAAGAAGGGCTTCTTCCCCAGGACCTTCTTATGGGGCTACACCAAGGTCTTTTTAGAGAGTCTGGTCCTGATCAGGAACTCAGTCTCTATTTCTGCAGCTTTGTCTGCCATGGGTTTTCTGAAGAGGTTCTCTCTAATACAGGGGACATTGATGAGTTTGTCCTGAACCCATTGCTCGAGGTCAGACAACTGCAGCCATGCCTGGTATTGGTCCCAGATGACTGTGACGGCTACTCTGGTTGAGGTCTCGAAGTCATTGTATGCTGCTCAGGATAAAAACTTTGAGCACTCTTTGACTGCTGAGGCCAGAGACTTGAACAGCTGGAGGGGTTCCCCATTGAGACTTGCTGAGAAACTGGCGAGCTCCCTCACCAGGTTTTTGAGGTACATGCTGATGTACAATAGACAGGACTGGACTCCAACGTAAGCAAGCCCTGGAAGGCCTTTCGACTGAGGGCATCGAGGGTGCGGACCTCCCTGTCATGGGGCACCAAGGAATGGGTCTTTTGGCTATTGAGTCTACACATGGCAGACTCAACAACCATCGAGTTGTGAGGAAGTTGGGTCTTCTGGAACCCAGGGCTTCAGTGGACTCGGTACATGGAGTTGAGTCACCGGCTTACAATGGGCATCGGAAGAAGGTGCCCAAGGATCGTAAAGATGGGTACTGTGAGTGTCTCTTTTGGAGGGGCCTCATACTGGAGGATCTTCAGTTCCTCTGTGCGAGGATCCACCTCAGTCTTGAAGAGCAGCACCTTAGCCATGTCCCGCACATAGTCGAGGAAGGTGACATCCTTAGGTGGGGAACTGCACCGGGACACTGGGGGAGACGGGTCTGAGGGTACGTCTTGGTGCCTCCAAGTGTCCGGGGACTCATCGTCCTCAGTCTCCCATTCCAATTCAAAGTCCGAGGCCCTGCAGTTTCCACAGTCGAGGCCCAAGCCTGAAGGCACATGACCTCCGAGGACCTGCGATCCAAGCCGCGTGTACTTGCCGGAGAGGACTGGAGCCCCAAGGAATGGTACCAGGACCTCGTCCGATGCCGATGGCTCTCTTGAGGCCAGTGGCGCTCAAGGATTGGCTTGACATCCAGGTAAGACCTCAATGTCGAGGGTCCCATCACCAGGACAAATGAACCGGAGGAACCAGTCATGAATGCCCACTGCTGGGCCATGAAGGCAGAGATATTGAATTCCAAGGACGTCCATCCTGGTCTCCATGCCAGTTGGCTCCACAGCCTTCGACGTGGGCACTGAGGATTTCAGACCCGGCACCAGCTCCATTGAGGGAGAGTCCTTGACAAGAATGGTCTTGGGTGTCTGAGGCTGGTCGCCAACGACTTCTTCCGGGGCAGCTTGTGAGGCCACTCCAGCTCAGACTCTTTGGACTCATGCTAGGGCCTGCGGGCCCTGGAGTGGGATTTTCCCACCTTCCCAGACCTTTCCTCTGAGGTGATCTTCGTGGGTTTTGACGTCTTAAGTTCTGCCTCCAGAGATTTCTTCTTGGAGGAACCGCAGCCGTTAGACTCTGAGACAGCCCAGGCATCATGGTGCAACAAGGTACCGGAGGGGACCTGAAGCATGGTGTTGCCGGAGATTCCGGGGCAGAGTCTGACTTGTGAAAGAACTTTTTCTGCTGCAGCTGATGGCTCTTGATAGCCTTTGGGGTCATGGCCCTGCAGAGTTCGCAGTCCTAGTCAACATGGTCCGGCCCAAAGCAGTGGAGACAGCAGTGACGGACATCTTACCACACTGATCACATTTCTTGAAGCCATTGGAGACCATCGGGGAAAAGGGGGCCCTGCCGCCAGGCACAGGTCCAAGGCCTGTGGCTAAAAAAGGGCATGAAGCACCGCTCAAGGAACACCTCGAGAAAAATAAGAAAAGGAGGAAACGAACCCTAGGAGTGATGCCGAAGCAAGCTGGCTTGAGGGTGGGAAAGGAACAGGTACACATACCGGATAAAACAAGACAAAAAAGACACACTTTTTCCAAGGGAAACTAGACAGACTTCCAGAGAGCTCAACAGAAAAAAGGAGACTAAGGCAAGATGGCACCCTTGGGAGAGAAGGGGACTATGCATACATGGTGCATCTCCCAAAAGCTTTCTTTGAAAGCTGGGGAGATGCTTCCGCATGGGCTCTGTCGGCGCCGACATCACCCATGTGAGGACTGACCTGCTGCTTGTTCCCGGAGAATATTGTCTTACACATTTTTGCCTCTCACATTAACTAGGAGGGAGAAGAAGGAGAAACAGAGAGAGAGGCTCATTTGACTGTAGAAACCAAAAGATTTTCTGCTGTACCTGGCAGACAGTAATGTGAGTACTGCGAAATCAAGACCCATTTTGTGCAAGCACAGTCCTCAGAATCCATGGCTGCTCTGCTAGTGCCAAGTTTAGAGCATGTCAGCGTCTGTTCTTATGCATATTTTAGATCAGGAAAACAGATTGCTCCGATTCAGACAATTTGGCTTTTAATCCTTGAAGCTACAGAGCAGGAGAGCATGAACCTACAAATCTTTTGAGAATTTTGCCTAGACCCTAATCCTAACGTTTGTTTACTTTGTTGACCTTCTTTCCAATAATTTTTCTTGTTCCAGACAAATATAATCACTTAAACAGAAAAACAAAAAACATAAAATATAGACTAAACAACATGTAAAATGAAACATAAAGGCAACTCCCAAGCTCAAAACTTGTGTGGGAGAGAGAGTTATGAGAGCTTACATGAGCAAATGGGTAAAGGGTTGGCAGGGGGGGGGGAGTATGAAATAAGGCTGGCTAAAGGATGGGGAGTATGAGAGAGAGAGAGAGTGTGATTGGGTGAAGGTGGGAGGTTGAGAAATGGAAAGAGAACGAGAGAGACTAGAAGAAAGGGGGGGGGGGTGGCGGAACGGTATGAGACTGGAGGAGAGCCAGGCTATGGTGAAAAGTGAAGCAAAGACAATTGCCTCATTGCTTCACCTATTAAAGGGGTGCTCTAACACAGCTGACAATGCTCATGGGGAAGAGAGACTACTGGCTTCTGCCAGTGATGCACAGAGGCACCTTGAAGGATTGATTTACTAAACTTTCTAAATCAGTTTCTAGAAGAGCTGCTCTGCTAATATTGGGGGGAGGGGGGAGATTCTCCCATCATCTCCAGCAACTTGAGCTTCAATGAGGACAACATTAGGGTGATGGAGGGAGGAGAAGTGAGAGAAGTCTCATTTCCTGGATCCTTCATTTTTGGGCTGGTTCCTAGATTCAGCAAAAATCTGTTGAGGCCTGGGTTAGTAGCATCACTTGTGGGGCCACAGGGCTTCACGGCAACATGGATCACTACATGACCCAGTGACCCCACTCCTGGTTTTCCTCTATCAGGTATGTGTTGGCTATTCAATAAAACACAGCAATAAAGAACAAGTCTGGAGATGGAAGAGCATCAGACTTAATTGTCTGCTGGTTACATTCAGCAAAAGGTCTCAAGAAAGGGACCAGAGTCAAGAAATGAGAGAAAAGTGAGAATTCCAGCCCTGTGGAATGGGAGCTGAAGCAGTGAGCAGCATGTCCTAACAAGACACAACCACCACGCTTCTGGCCAGTTTCCAGAATGGTTACAGAAGCCATAAGATGTTCACAACACTGCTGTCGGTTATACACTGCATGAAATTATTAGCACCAAGGTGGCTAAGAAACCACAGTTTGGATATATCGTAAGACTTTTTCTCCCTAAACCATTCACACAGAGGGCAATTTTACAACAGGGCACCTATGTCGGCAGGCCAAAAAGGTGCCTATTCCATGACAATTTTATAAAGTCACACAGGCGTCTGCATATCTTTATAACATGCAAGCCCAAATCCTGCAGAAATCATGGCTAAAATTAAACTGTGGATATTTACGCCTGCTCAGGATCAGGCATAAATGTCCAAAGTAAAGCAAGCGAATAAATAAAATAAATATGCCCACAAATTGCAAATCCATCAATGCTTAGCTCAAACCCCTCCCTGGTCACCCAAGTCACGTAAAAGTACATATGTTTTTGTCATCACATCTGGGCTAATTTTAAAAGAGGCCCTTTACATGTGTATATTGGCAGAAATGCGCAAAATAGTTTTAGAAAAATACATCCTCAAGCATTACTGTTAACAGGGGCAGGGCAAGAACATACAGATCCATAGGGAATAGTCTTGAGTCCCTGCTTCTTATATGACCATTTTGCAAAGTCATGGAGGATGGGTCAGTCTACCATACATTGGGTAGGGGATGTATCCAGGGCCGGCCTGTCCATTGAGCGAGAATGTTGTTCGCACCGGGCCCCGTGCTTCAGGGGGTCCCGCGCGAACTCCATTCTCACTCAATGGACGGCTGCAGAGGGAGCCGGGGAAGCCTGCACGAGGCCCCGGCTCCCTCTGCACAGCCGCCAGCGTGAGGAGTCTTTTCCCTTACGCTGGCGGCTGTATCTGTGAAGCCGCGAATGCCGGGAGAGGTTCCTTTCCCGGCATTCGCGGCTTCACAGATACAGCCGCCAGCGTGAGGGAAAAGACTCCTCACGCTGGCGGCTGTGCAGAGGGAGCCGGGGCCTCGCTCAGGCTCCCCCGGCTCCCTCTGCAGCCCCTTAGACTGCGCAGGCAAAAAGAGGATGGGGCCCTTACCTGCAGCTAGGAGAACTCCTAGATTGGGGAAAAGCCAGTACCTGCAGTCCCTGCATAGAATCAGGGGCCAGAGAGTCCCTATAGCCCTATGGGTTAAAGACATGGAGTTCCAAGGCTTTTAGCCTAACCAGGAGGGATTTAAAAGTCCACAAGGCAGTCAGCCTCTTCCTGAGAGGTCCTTTGAAGAGATGGAAGTGGAAGCCTCAGATGGGATGTCACTTGACTTACCTGCAGCAAAGGAGGACATGGAGATAGAATGAGCCAGTAGACTGTGGACTTTATTTTTCCTGGTTTCTTTTTCTTGATTGTTTAAGGGCTGATACAGGTGGGAGATTAGTCACAGTGGTTTGGGTTCCTTCCTTCCCTTCTCACTCCACTGTTTGGGGCATAGTGACCATTTTGCTGGAGGCTGAGAAAGGGATTGAGTATTTGCTTTGTCTTTTGCCTTGTGGATTGGACTGAAATGGTGCCTGTGTTGGCTGAGGTCAGAGAGGGGGCGTCGGAGGGACTACTGATATGGCTGGGTCTGTGCTTATCCACAGGAGTCACAGCAGTAAGGACAGTCTTTAGAGGGCTAGGGCTCTTCGGGAGCAGGACTAGCCTTACGCCTAGGCCCAGCCTAGACTTCAAAAATTGTTTTTCTTTTTTCTTTTTTTATATTTAAAGTTTTTTTATTTTACTTTCTTTTGATCCTCTTGGAGTTTTGTTCCCTCTCTTTGTTTGGAAGTTTTATTGACAGAACCATTGAGATAACAAGGAACTTTCTCAAAGATGGCCATTCCCAATTGGACACTAGCACTGGCATCCACCTTTTTTCTACATGAGAGGGTGAAGCCTGTGTATGGACTGCCTTGGAGGAGCTTGCATGATGGCAGACAGGCCGGCACCTGGTTACAATATACACTGGCTTCCCCTGGGCACCATTCTAAGTTCAGATGTTATTCATTTAATCCTACAAGAGATACATGTTTTTTTGTGAACGTACATATATCAATTTAGTTCAGAGGTATATCTTTGCTGAAGGATACAAAAGCAGATATTAACTATCGCAAAAACATTTGTCATTATTGCATTTTATTTGAGACCTGCTAACTGACTAAACCCCGGCGATCCCGATATTTAGCGATACTATCTGGATAGTGCAACTGAATATCCCCACAGACCACGGGAAAGATGCCCAGTTAAATCTGGGGTGGTCTATGGGCAGAACAGGGGCAGTCCGGGCAGCCATCCAGTCAGCAGCGATTTTCAGCTGCAAATCAGATAGCTAAATCACATCAAGTCAGGACAGGTCAATGGCTGTATTAACTTTATGCAGTGTAACGCTCCAGAATATCGCCACTGACCAGATAGCTAACACAATCGCTGGGGAAACCAGATATTAGTTAGGTTCTGGCACGGAATATTGGATTTTAATTTCGTGGCAGAGACTCTTGTCTGCCCACGGGAAATTCTCGTGGGCAGACACAGGAGGAGTCTTGGCCATGATCACGGTGGCCTTCCCCTCCTGCCTGCAGGGATCCGATCTCCCATGGGCAGACATAAGGAGTCTGCCACGATCACAGCCATTCCCTTCTCTTCTGCCTGTGAAAAATGGGATTCCCATGAGCAGAATGGGAGAGGAAGGCTATGGGGGGGGGGGAGGCTAGGGGCAGAGCTTGGGGTGGAGTCAAGACAGAGCTTGGCCCCCCAATTGGAGAGGTGCTCTGCAGCCCCTAATCTCTTCCCCTTTCTCAGAGAACCTCTGCTCTTCTCCTGTGCCTTCATGAACTCTGATGGGAGGCCATTCCATGCATGCACCTCATTTTATGGGAAAACATATTTTGCTCGAGTCTCCCTCTTTTCAGCTTCATCTGCTGTTGCATTGTCTGTCTTGACTAGATTGTAAGCTCTGATGAGCAAGGACCGTCTTTTACATGTGTCTGTGCAGCACTGCGTGCACCTTGCTCAATAGTAGGAGCTTCCTTTCCTTGAAAAAGGCTTGCTTCTGTGCATTTATTCCTTAAACGTGACTATCCTTCTACCCTTTCCTCCAAGGTATACATGTTTGGAACTTTAAGTCAGTACCTATATGCTTCATGGCAAGGTTCTTAATGATTTTGGTAGCTGCCATCTATAAAGTGCTTTGTAAAAGTCTATACTCTTGTTCATTTTTCACATTTTGATAGACAAAAATATACATTTCAAAATGCATTAAAGTAGGAGTTTGTTTCATTGATCTACATAACATAGTCTACACTTTCAACATGAAAGAATAACAACATAAATACTTAAAAAGTAATTAAGACTATTAGTCTTCACACCATTTGTCACAAAAAACCCAAAAATAGCTCCATTTTCGAAAACTGCCTTAAGGCCCATAATAAGTTAAAAAGAGCCCATCTGTGCTCAATTACAGTACTTGAGCAGCTCTGAATACTCCTGGATGAAGAATCAAGCTGTTTCTTTTGTATGAAGTTAAATTGAAGCAAAAGATCTAAATATGCTGAACACTGAGCTGTCCAAAGAACTCTGGGATCAAGATAACGAAAGACATAGATTGGGGGAAGCTATATGAAAAGATTGATGTATTTGAATATTCCTGGGTCACTCACTGTAGTGACAACAGCTTGAGACCATCAAGATACTGCTTCAATCAGGTCGTAGGTTAAGGAAACTTCTAAACGAAAATCAGTAGCTGTCAGTTAAGAAAACTGCTGAGGAAGGTCACTGTGAGGCCTACATAAGGTTACTAAATGTTTGCAGCCAAATCTGGGACAGTTATCTGAAGGGGGGGGGGGGGAGAATCCTTCCTTTATTCCAGGATTGTGCAACAGGGAGTGGAGGAGGAAAGAGGAGTCATTCTTTCCCCATCCATCCCTTGACAGAGTAATAGCAACAGTGAGGCAGTTCCCCTGTATTGTGCAAAATACAGTATAAAGATAAAAGATATAAATTCTAAAAACTGGCACATTCAAATCACTAAATTGAAAATATTTTTTTTCTTCCTTTTTGAGGAAAAGATAGATGGTGGAAAGTACCAGAACCCAGAGAATAACCTGTTCCTGTATGCTGAAGACTTGGGACTAAGGAGAAGATTCACCTTTAGCAGGATAATCATCTCAAGTGTAACCCCTGCTATTCTGGGGGTCCCTTAAAGCGACCTTTAGCTGCTATTTGGCAGACTACAGGCACAACTTCCAAGAATCATTATTATCCTTTCAATCTTAGCTCTCAAGCAATATTAGAGTTCCTGGATGGGATCAGTAAATGCTGGGAGGCCTTTGGCAACCTTAAATCCACTCACTCACTGCAATAATTCCGTCCAGGACAGAAGTTGTGTTCTGAACCAAGGGTTTCCAGAAATGTATTTGGAAATCAGAAAGAGTAACAAAATAATAGTTGTGGCACACATAAAACTATACCAGAAGCAGTTACTGTTTCTCTCCTCACACTATGACTATCCTAGAGTTGGGAAATCCTCTCCTGCTTCCAAGGCCGGTGTTATACAGGCAGGGGCCCAGGGCAGAAACTAATGAGGAGGCCAGAAAACCCCACTTGCAGGCTATGCCTTCTTCAGCTTGAGGCAGACTTGGGGCCCCCTGTAGCATGGAGGCCCAAGGCAATTTCGGTCAGGTCACAGTACCAAAACAATTCTTCTTACCTTCCTAAATGAACTCCCATGTCTCTCACAACCATGGTGATACTTCTCTTGCCGTCTCACTAGACCTTTCCTCAGCCTTTGATTTGGTGAATCACTCTCCTCTCCTCTCACGCCTACACGATTCTGGGACCCAGGGTACTGTCTTACATTGGTTCCGCTCTTTTCTCACTGCTCACTCCTTTTCTGTGCACCTCAGCTGCCGTTCCCCTTTTGTGTGGTGTCCCTCAAGGCTCCGTTCTCTCCCCTCTTCTCCTCAATATCTTTCTGGCTCCTCTTTCTCTCATTATTGAGCAATACACAATGTCAGCATATCATTATGCTAACGACATTATTCTCCTCTATCAAACCAGCCCCTCCGCTCTCAATCTGACACCATTCAATGTTTGCCTTTCACATATTTCTACCTGTTCTCTGCTAATTACTTACATCTCAGCTCCTCTAAATCCCCAGCTGTCTGGTTCTCATTTGGTGTCCCCTGTCCCTCCATCGCGCCTCTGCTCAACTCCACTCCTATCCCAATAGTGTCATCTCTCCGTTATCTAGGTGTTACTCTGGATTCCACACTCTCTTTCCAAGAACACCTTTCGTCTCTTATCCACCATTCCTTCTTTTCATTGCGTCAAATTCGAGCAGTACAACCTTTCCTGTCCCCCTCCTCTATAACTACTCTTCTCCTGTCCTTAGTGATTAGCAGACTGGATTACTGCAATGTCTCAATGGCAGGTATCCCTCAGTACCAGCTGCAATGCTTACAATTGCTACAAAATACTGCCATTCACATTGTTACACACGCAAATCGTTCAGACCATATCACTCCTCTTCTCATCCGTCTCCATTGGCTCCCTCTCCATTACAGAATTCACTACAAACTCATGATTATGACTCACAAGGCTCTCCACACTTCCATCCCCTGATATCTGGCCAATCTTATCCATTTGCACACCCCCTACCATAAGCTCTGGTCCCTCCATGCAAATCGCCTATCTCTACCTTCACCTTCACAAGTTCACTTAGACCTCACTCGTCACTCTGCTTTCTTTTTTCTTGGCCCTGCACTCTGGAACTCCCTGTCTTCTATACTCTGCCTTGAAGCATCTTATCAAAAATTCAAAGCCCACCTAAAGACTCACCTGTTCCATCTGGTTTTTGATATTCCACACACCAGTTCAAGCTAACTCCCCGACAGCCACCCAGCTTTCATCCCTGTTGCTCTTCTCTGTCCTACTGATATATGGCATTCCTTTCTACTTTCTGACCTTGCAGTATTATTATTGTAAACTGCCCTGATGCTACGGCCTGGGCGGTATGTCAAATGAGCGAATAAAGATAAAACATTGCTTTGTTTGCCATCCCCTAAAACCAGCCCTGCCTGCTTCTTTACTCCTTTTCCCTAGAGTAACTGTAGAGTTGGATGCTGGACTTGGATGTGATCTCAGACTTCACCCTCTTTGGCCCAGTCCTCCTGGTCTTTGCTCCAAGAGATGCCCTCTGTATCCTCCTCCCGTCTTGTTCCAGGATCAGGATTCCCTGCTACTCCTTCCGTCTCCAAGGCTCCTTCTCTCCTTCCTTCTCCTTAAGTTAGTAGTGCAGTGGCCTAAGTTGCCCTTATCACTACTTAGTGGCTTACTGGTTCCCTGGCTGGGTTAACCAGTGCCTCTCCTACCCCTCCCCTCATGGTGTATGGCTGTGGAGCCAGAAGAAACAGCCATTGTCATACAGTAGCTGCCAACCAATGCAGAAAAGTGCCTTTGGGCTTGGTCTTTATAACAGTCAGGTTTCCCTCCTTCTGATGTCTCCTTCTACCATTACCTCACTGGTAAGGAGAACTCTCCCTTGTTCTAGAAACACTGGGTGGAATAAATAGATCACAATGCAACATTTTAGTACTGTCACTAGAGCCCGCTGCTGCTCCTATGAGGCAGAACTCGAAGGGTCTCTACACAAGCACAAAGCAAAAGCAAGAAGAAAGTGTCCTTGAGTCGCCCAGTCAAAGCCCAGACCTGAATCCAACAGAAAATCTGTACCAAGACTTGAAGACTGCAGTATACAGATGATTCCCAGCTAACCTGAATGAGCTGGAGCTATTCTACCAAGAAGAATGGCCAAGAATTACACAACAGCTCCCTTGGGGGATATGGTTATTTATTTAAAACATTTCTAGCCTGCACTATCCAAAATCCTACGCAACTTACCGCCTTACATAAACAAAATGACATAAATACAAACACAGAATTCTGTTCAAAGAACACGGTAAGCATACTGTAGGTCTTCCTCTCACATAACAACAAATCAGCCTGCTACAGTAAAAGCTAACCTAAAAAAAGTAGGCTTTTAGCTTCTTTCAAAATAAAAACGTCTGAAATCACTTAACTCAACAGGTAAAGCAGACTCTAAAAGTCAAGTTTCAGTAAAGCATAGTTACTCACCTGTAACAGGTGATCTCTGGGAACAGCAGGAATTTAGTCTTCATATATGGGTATTGTCGGAGCCTGTGCGGGAACGCTCCCCAGCGTCCAATAGGAAAGCTTTTGGGAGCATCCCACAGTGCCTGCGTGCTGCCTTCCCGCCTTTCCCAACTGCTCCTCTCCAGTTGAGTTTATAGCTGAGACAAAGAGAGAGAGAGAGGGAAAGAGAGATAGAGAGATACAACTCCTAAGGGAGGTGGGCGGGTTGTGAAGACTAAATTCCTGCTGTTCCCACAGATCACCTGTTACAGGTGAGTAACTATGCTATCTCCAGGAACAAGCAGGAATGTAGTCTTCACATATGGGGACTCCCTAGCTACAGATGCCAGGGAGAAGCCCCAGAAGTTGTGTGCCCTTTTGAAAGGGCTCCACTTCCCCCCATGGATCTCTGGCATCCTAGCAGGGATGGTGGGTAGGATTTGATTAAGTATGGAACAGGTGTTGAAGAACAGCCTGACCAAACAAGGCATACCGGCGGGAGTCCTTGTCCAAGCAGTAATGGGCTATGAAGGTATGAACTGAGGCCCAGGTAGCTGCTCGACAGATGTCGTCGATAGACACAGAGTGAAGATGAGCCATAGAGGCTGCCATGGCTCTGACATTGTGCGCTGTGACATGGCCTTCAAGAGGAAGGTTCTTACTCTGATAGGCAAAAGATATACACTGTGCAATCCAGTTGGACAGAGTCCTTTTGGAGACTGGAAGTCCTAAATGACTAGGATCAAAAGCAACAAAGAGCTGAGAGGACTTTCTATGCTGCTGCATTCTTTGCAAGTAAAAGGCCAAAGCTCTTTTACAGTCCAAAGTATGAAGATTCCTTTCTGCATCAGAGGCATGAGGCCTTGGGGAAAAAACAGGAAGGTAAACTGCTTGGTTTAAATGAAAAGGTGAAAGTGAGGATGAGTCCTAAGGACTACCTTATCATGATGGAACCTTGTATAAGGAGGATCAGCCACCAATGCTTGCAACTCACTAATGTGACGTGCTGATGTTTATTTATTTATTTATTTATTTACATTCTCTTATATACCGCGCTATTCTGCATCAGTGCGGTTTACATTGAACAAACTGAAATTACATTGAACATTGCAATAAGAAAAATAACCTTCCAGGAAAGGAATTTTAATGAGGTAGTAGCTAATGGTTCAAAAGGCGGCTTCATGAGCTGGCCAAGAACCAGATTTAAATCCCATGCAACCAGTGGTGGCTTAAGGGGAGGCTTAGTTAGAAGAAGGCCTCTTATAAATCTCGCTATGATAGGATGAGAGGAAATAGGTTGTCCATTTAAAGGTTTGAGGGAAGCTGCAATAGCACTCAAATGAACTCTCACTGAATTTGTCTTAAACCCTGCATTAGACAAATGGAGGAGATATTCCAGTAATGACTCCAGAGGTATTGCAAGAGGGTTAAGACCCTTCTGCGAACACCATATGGTAAACCTTTTCCACTTGAAAGCATAAGAGTGTCTTGTGGATGGTTTTCTGGAAACATAAAGGATATCCTTTACTTGCTGAGAAAGATTAAAATCATGAAGTTCTAGGCCTTCAGCAACCAGGCCCTGAGATGTAGAGACTGCGGATTGGGATGCCACAGCATCCCGTCCTCCTGGGATAGGAGATTCGGAGCAGATCCTAACTCCAGAGATGGAGCTTGAGAGAGATGTAAGAGCAGAGGGTACCACACTTGTCGTGGCCAATGTGGGGCTATTTGAATCATACGGACTCTGTCTCTCTGAAGCTTGAAGAGGGTTCTGGGAATTAGGGGAATGGGTGGGCAGGCATACAGGAAGTCCCGACCCCAATGGAGGAGGAAGGCATCCCTGGCCTGACACCCCTGAGCTTTAATTCTGGAACAGAACCGGGGAAGTTTGGCATTCAGCGGACTTGCAAAGAGGTCTATGTCCGGGGTTCCCCAAAATTGGAACATTTTGGCCACCTGGTCTGCATGGAGAGACCATTCGTGTGGAAGCAGAACTCGACTGAGTCTGTCTGCCCAAGAGTTTTGAATGCCTGGAAGATATACTGCAAGGAGATGAATCTGATGCTCTCTAGTGAGGGCCCAATGTCGCAAAGCTTTATTGCAGAGCGACAGAGAGCCTGTTCCACCCTGCTTGTTCACATAGAACATGGCTACCTGGCTGTCCGTTTGAATTAGGACAGTTTTGTAGCTGAGCTGGGTGTGAAACACTCGAAGAGTAAGAAAGATTGCTCTGAGCTCTAGGAGACTGATGTGTAGATCGGTCTCCTGTGGAGTCCAGGAACCCTGAGTAGAGAGGCCTTGCAAATGGGCTCCCCAACCCACCTGTGAGGCATCTGTTGTTAGAGTTACTTGGGGTGGGGGTTGCTGAAAAGGAGACCCCACCAACAGATTGTGGGGTGACTGCCACCATTGGAGAGACAAAATAAGACGATCTGAGGTTGCTATTTTGTCTGACAGGCAACCTGACGCCTGAGTCCACTGAGTGGATAGAGTCCACTGGGCTGCCCTCATATGGAACATAAGGGACCACATGAATGGTGGATGTCATGTGGCCTAGCAATTGTAACATTTCCCGAGCAGTGAGGTGAGACTTTAGCATTGCTTGGGAAGCTACCTGCACAATGCGAAGGCAGCAGGACTGTGGAAGATAGGCCCTTGTCTGCCTGGTATCCAGCAAGGCTCCTATGAACTCTAGCGATTGAGTGGGAGCTAGGTTGGATTTTGGGAAGTTTATGACAAGTCCCAAATATTGAAGGATACGCATTGTACGAGACAGAGAAAACCTGGCCTCTGGCTCTGATGGGCTCGAATGAGCCAATCGTCCAAGTAAGGGAAGACAAATATTTTTAGAGTGCGGAGACATGCTGCCACAACAGCCATGCATTTTGTGAACACCCTTGGTGCCGAGGCCAGGCCAAAAGGAAGAACTCTGTATTGGTAGTGCTTCCCCTGAAATAGAAAGCGAAGAAACCTTCGGTGAGTTGGATGGATGAGAACATGAGTGTACGCATCCTTGAGATCTAGAGAACAAAGCCAGTCCTGACTCTGAAGGTATGGCAGTAGAGTTCCCAGAGAAATCATTTTTTTTTTTATAAATGTTATTTGTAACAACTAAACAAAAGTAACAGCCATCAGCAAAGCAAACAACAAACCCCCGAGCAGGGTGCACTCTTATCCCCGCCACGGGGGACTAAAGTTATACAACCAGGCATGGCATAGAAAACAGTTCCAAAAAACAATACATTTTATATGTTTTTACAAACAGAGACCCCCCCAACCCTTCCCCCCCCCATCGGTCTACAGCCCCCGCAGCACCAGCCCCCATACACCTCAGTGACCACCCCCTCACAGTACCCTCCCACAAGGCAATCGCTATGCTGACAGAACCCTCAGGGGCCCACATTAAGAACTTCATTCCTACAATATGGCCCAAGGCTCTGGATGTAAGGTTCCCATATCAACAAAAAGGTGGACCATCTCTTCACCTGGCCTTTAGCTCTCCAACGTTCAGCCAGCATTAATTGATGAAAGCTATTGCGCCACTCCAGGAAAGTAGGCGGGGAGCTGTCCCGCCAGCGGTGGAGTATCGGGCCCTTCCCCACCAAACAGGCCTTATGTACTAGCAGCCGTTCGCCTGTCCCATTCGGTAGGGCTGGGCTCAACTGGTCCAATATGACTAGCGGGCCCGTCCAGGGGAGCCTCTGCTCCAACAAGCCCTCTAAACAGCGATGGATACGTGCCCAGTAAGGACGAATACACCGACACGTCCACCACATATGGGTTAAATCAGCCAGTGGCTCCGAACAGCGCGGGCAAGACCCATCCTGAGTAATATGGCTACGGAAAGCCCGTCGAGGTGAGAAATGAAAACGGGTTAACGCCTTATATTGCACCTCCCGCCAACGGGCCCCTTCCACCAGGGTGACTAAACGCTTCAAGGCCCCTAAAATAGATCCACCAGGAACCTCCCGTCCCAGTTCTCGTGCCCAAGCCCGCTCGACTCGAACGTAATCCGGCATAACACCAAAGCACGCAAGCCTGGACTTTAACTGCGCTATCGATGCTGGGGCCTCACCCCCGATGTCGAAAAAGGCCAGAAGTTGCGCTGAGCGATCTGCCGCAAGTTCCGCCCGAGGCAAGGAGGCCACGTAATGAGCCACCTGTAGGTAGGCAAAATAGTGGCGGGAGGGGAGCTCATATTCCTCACACAACTCCAAAAAGGGTTTACACTTACCCGCCAAGTCCATCACATGGCCTACAGTCTGCAAACCCTGCACACTCCAAGCTTGAAAGACCCGAGAGTCAGAACCGGGGGGAGAAATGTATATTACCTCGCAAAGGCAACCAACTTGAAGTCTTCCAGTCTCGTTTCCAATAGCCATTCAACTGTCGCCAAGTGCGACGGGCTGCGTGCAGCAGGACATGCTGTTGAAAGCCGCTAGGTAGTTGAGCACTCTCTAGATGCAGAATCCCCAGCAAGGAAAGGGGGGCGACCACGGCCATCTCCAAAGCCCGGGGCGTATAGGTATCCGTCCCCCCCAACCAGTCGCCCACATGGCGCGCCTGACAAGCCAAGGCATACAACCAGATATCAGGCAGTCCAATACCCCCGCTACTCCACGATCCAATCATTTGACTCATTGGTATTCGAGCTCTAGCCCCTTTCCACAAGAACTTCTGAATTTCTCTTTCCAAACGACGCACATCGCGACGCAGTAACCAAACAGGCAGGGTTTGCAACCAATAGAGGATCCGAGGTAGGACTACCATTTTTACTGCCGCCACCCTCCCCAAAAGCGACAGCGGCAGCGGATTCCAGGCCCGCAGCTGAGAGCGCAACCCGGAGAGGATTCTCTCAAAATTCACGCGATATAATTCCCTAGTATGACTGGTCAGGACAATCCACAAATACAATTGTTGCTCCGCCCATCTCAAAGGGAAGTGCCCGCTCCACCCTCCCCGTACCCTGCCCCCCACATCTAAGGCTACCGATTTGTCAGTATTTATACGAAGGCCTGCAAACTGACCATACTCCGCAAACTCCATCAATAAGCAGGGCAGAGACTCTTGGGGGGCAAGCAAGTGCACCAACATATCGTCCGCGAAGGCCGATATCTTAAAACCTTGAGTGCCTATGGCCACCCCACGGATTGTCTGAGCAGCTTCAATGCGACGTATAAGGGGGTCCAAAGTTAGGACAAACAGCAAAGGAGATAAAGGGCAGCCCTGCCTAGTACCTCTATACAAAGAAAACTGATCCGAAAGGATCCCATTACAAAGAACCCGAGCCACCAGGTTCACGTAAAGACTCTGCACCATGCCACAGAAGGAGGAACCCAAGCCATACCGTGGTAACAAGTAGTGAAGGTACTGCCAATTGACCCTATCAAATGCTTTTTCGGCGTCAAAGCTCACCAACAGGGACGGCACCTGTTGCGCATGCACCCACTCTAGAGATGCCAGTATGCGATGCACATTGCGAACCGCATAGCGACCCCTAACAAAGCCCACCTGCGACTCGTGCACTAAATCACCCAGGATGACCGCTAACCGATCCGCCAGAATTTTCGCCATGATCTTCATATCAAAGTTCAACAAAGAAATCGGTCGGTAAGAGGCCGCTTGCGTCAAATCCTTCCCCGGTTTAGGAATCAACGTTATATATGCCTGGTTATCCCCCCAAGTCATAGCACCCCTCTCCGTACGCCTCTGGTATGTTGCCACTAACGTAGGGCCCACCCAATCAGAAAGTATTTTATAAAATTCTGCCCCGTAGCCGTCAGGTCCAGGAGCCTTATAACAGCTAGCTGATGAAACCACCTGTTGCACCTCCTGAAGCGTTATGGGCTGTCCCAAGCGAGCACGCTGCTCTTCCGTCGCCTGGGGCAACTCCAAGCCGCGTAAGTATGTTTCCATCATAGGAGTATCTATCTCCTCTGCCGCATAGAGTTTTTGTAAAAAAACCATGAACACCGCACTAATCGCCTCTTTTTTATTCTGGAGGCAGCCTTGCTCATCTCTAAGAGCGGCCACCAACCGCCCACTGCGTTGACCCCTCAAGCACCTACTTAACAATGTGCCTGGTTTGTCGCCGAAACAGTGTAACTTATATTTATAGTACATAATAGATTTCTTAGCACGCTGGTGCAGCAATTCGTTCAAGGCAACCTGAAGCTCCCAAAGTCTCTTCTTATTGGACATTTGTAGGGGTGTGCCCACTGATCTTTCGCACCCGAGTAACCTGCTTCTCTAACCTAATGATTTGCTCTGCCATCAATCTGCGCTTCCGCGTTACATAACCAATGATCTCCCCCCTTAACACCACCTTAGCCGTCTCCCAGACCAACTCCGGGTCGTTTCGATGAACCTGATGGTTCGCCTCAAATTTCTGCCAGCGCTGACGCAAAAATTGCTGAAAATGAGTGTCTTTATAGAACTCAATTGGGAATCGCCATATACGTGTAACATTCATTGCCCCTCCCCATTGCAACTCTAACCAAATCATGGCATGGTCGGAAATTTCAAGAGGGCCTATCTGGGCATCCCCAATACCTGCAAATAGACTCGCGGAAAGCAAAAGGTAATCAATGCGCGCACTTGTACCATGCGCCCGCGACGAGTGGGTAAAATCCTTTTCAAGGGGATGTAGCAATCTCCACAGATCTACTAGGCCCAGCCGAGCCCAAAAACTTTGCAGAGTCCGAGCGAGGAGCTGCCGCTCATGAGTACCACTACCTCTTGAAGTATCCAATTCGACGTCCAAGACCCCGTTATAATCCCCACCCATCATCAGGGGTACATCGGGCAATTGTTCAATTTTAGCTGCAAGCCGATTAAAGAAATCCGGATCTCGTGTGTTAGGAGCATACAGATCGCCCAGGATTATCTCCCGATCTTCCAGTAGGCCATGTAGTAACAAAAATCTACCATGCGGGTCCACAATCTGCTGTGTTAACGTAAAACGCACCCGCTTGTGGACTAGGATGGCTATCCCACCCTTCTTACCCAAGGCGGGGGCCCCCCAGACCTGGCCCACCCAGTCTCTGCAGAGTTTCGCGTGCTCCTCCGCCGTCTGATGTGTCTCCTGGAGTAGCGCAATATCACAATGATGTCTGGCCAATGCTTTCAATATTTTATATCTCTTGATGGGGCTACCGAGTCCACAAACATTCCAAGAAAATACCTTCAACATATCTCCTCCATCAAAGGCCTTTAGGGAGGATCAAATATCCACAAGAAACACATACATACAGAGGCAAACCCCCCCCCCCCCCAGCCCAGGGCCGCCTCCTCCATTTTTCCCAGAGGAAATGGCCGGACCTCCGCAAGAGCTGTAGACCGCGATAATATCCCTTCCCCTCCCCCCCTTCCCTATGCCCTCCCCCCCCAAACCCCCCTCTGCCCATCACTACCAGCTCCACTTAGCCTAATCCTAGACTAACCCTCCCCTTGTGGTATTCAGGCCTACCCCTACCCATGAAGTCCCCTTAAACCAAACTGAAAAGACCTCTAAACAAAATAAAATTCCCTCAGGCACTCACTCCCCGGTCCATTCCCAGGTCGAGACCCCCACCCATAATAGCTCCCCCGAAGACTAAACTATCATACTTACCCATCCCCCCCAGGGCACTCAAACATTCGCTCCCAGACATCCAGTCTCTAGTCCAAAAGAAAATGAAGGGAAGGGAAAAAACAAAAATTCCTCGGGGTCACTTCACCAACGCCCCGGGATGAGTGAGCTAAGTGCTGAGTATTCTTCCTGAGCGGAAATGAGAAAAAAAAAAAAAAAACCCAGACACAGGGCTCCGCGCATGGGACCACCACCCAAGAAAATTGTATGCTACGTTGTGAACAACGCCGCAAGGTCTCTCACCCCGCCTGCAGCAGCGCCCAACAGGACACCCAACATGCCCGGCATCATAAGAATAGACGGGGAGAACACAAGAAAAAAAAAGTAAAGAGTACATAGTAAAAAATAGGAAAAGGCCTCCCCGCTACTCCGTGAGGCGCCCTCAAATTAAAAGTTGTGAGTAATTCCTATCGTCCCAATCCAGAAAGAGGAGATATAGCAGAAATAAACAAAAACCCCCGCTTTACCCGAAAGTAGGAATCCCAAGCAGTGAACAAGCACACACCACGCATACTAGTAACACATACGCACCAGTATTATCCAATGCTTCTACTGGTACCACACAAACTTAGCAGTAACGCAGCAAACAATATAGCAAAAAAGTCCAAACTCGGGGGAGGCTTCGGGCCCCTGCGGACCCCTCTTCAGGCCCCTCGGTAGTGCCAGGCTCTCCCACCGACGAAGCCGTATCTTCTTATTTGAAGCTCCAACAGAGCCGGCCACCCGCCTCACAGAGCAGAGTCTGAGGCTGTATTGAGGCGTTCCAAGAATGCTTGAGCATCTGCAGGTGTCAAAAACAACTGGGTCCGGCCTTGATGGTCCACCCGCAACTTAGCTGGATATAGCAGCGAGAAGCGAATTCCGAGATTCACAAGTTGGGCACAAGTGGCTGTAAAAGCCTTTCGTCGTTGGCTGACCAGCTGTGAATAGTCCTGGAAAATCAGGATTTGGTCCGAACCATCCACCGGTCTCTTGCGGGCCCGCGCGGCTCTTAAAACTTCCTCCTTCTGACTGAAGTCAAGAAAGCGAGCAATGACGGCGCGTGGCTGACGGTCTTGATCGCGCTTCGGGCCTAGGCGATGTACCCGTTCTAGTTTGATCGGACCAGTCACCTTGCCGGGCAGATTGTCCTCTATCCAGGTAAGCAAAAAGCCCCGTAGGGCGCTGTCTGCCACACTCTCCGCGATCCCCACAAAGCGCAGATTTTTGCGGCGCCCACGGTTTTCTAAGTTGTCCAACTTGTCAGCCTGTTGTTTCACTGTGGCTTCCAAGGCCTGCACACACGCCGACAGGGACTGCTGGGTGTCCTCTAAGTCAGAGATTCTAGTCTCTGCCTGCTCCATGCGGCCGGTAAACTCTGAGATGTTCTGGTTGACATTCTGTATCTGCTCAGTCAGCTCGCAGAAGCGCGTATCCAGAGCCTGCACCACTGCCGCGCTGACCTCTGCCACCATCGAGGAGTTACTGTCTGCGGCGGCGGGGCTCCGAGGCATGCCATCCGCCATTTTCGCATCGGGGGCTCGAGGCTTCTCTCGCCTTGGCGTTTTGGCAGCCATCAAACTCCCCCAACTCTCTGAGAGGACCTTTGTGCTATTGGCTTATACCCCGTCTCTGAGACACAGTGGGAATATGGTAAAATAACCCACTACAGCCTGGATTACTTGCAGTTGCTTGGGGTAGAGGCCCGGAGCTGACCACCACACGTCCGTTCAGCTCATTACCACACCGGAAGTCCCAGAGAAATCATTTTTAATTTCTCTTTGAACAGGAATTTGTTCAATTCTCTGAGGTCCAAAATGGGTCTGTGCCCTCCTGTTTTCTTTGGAATAAGGAAAAAGGGGGAACAGAACCCTGCACCTTGTTGATGAATAGGTACTTCTTCTATTGCCTCTTGGGCAAGAAGCAGACTGACCTCGTGATCTAACTGGGAGCTGAGAGAGGTCTGAGAATTGAACTGTCTTACCATTGTAGGAGGGGGCATGCTGAGGAAGTGAATCTTGTATCCCTCTCTTACAATGGACAGAGTCCAACTTTCTGCTGTTATCTGCCCCCATCTGGGGGCAAAATAACATAATCTTCCTGGAATGGTGGAAGGCTCTGGCCCATTCAGGGCCAGGAAGACAAAGTTCTCTAGATGGGAGTCAAAGCCCCTGTGGAGGCTCAGTCTGCTGAGCCGGTTCAGGCTTAACAGCCTTTGGTTTTCTTTGTTTAGGTTGTTGCTGACCCTTTTGGGCAGACTGATCTGAACGATGCCCTAGCTGGGTATTGGAGGGGTAGAGCTTCTTCTTTCTAGTGAAGAATGTTTTTTTGTAGGACTTTTTCCTTGCAGGATCAGCTGTAGATTTTGTTAATCTATCCAAGGTGAGATTATCAGCATCTAGCTCATTAGCTTTCTCTTGCCAATTTTTGCCAAAGAGATTTTCTCCTGTGCAAGGAATATTCCCCAGTTTGTCCTGTACCCAAAGTTCCAAGTCAGATGCCTGGAGCCAGGCAATCCTACGTGCGCCTATGGCAATAGCAGAAGTTCTGCTTATGCACTCAAAACAATCAAAAGCTGAACGATTTACGACTTTGGAAACATCCTGAGCATGTTTGATAAGTGCAAGATAATCTTGTCTCTTATCATCAGGAAGGAGAGGGCTCATAAGCTCTAGATCTCCTGTAACTTCTTTAAGGAACATTCCCATATATAAAATGTAGGAACTAATCCTGGCAGAAAGCATAGAGGCCTGGAAGGTTCGACGGCCAAAGGCATCAAGAGTTCAACATTCACATCCTGGAGGATTAGATGCATGTCTTTTTGCACTCTTGATCCTTCTCATAGCTGATTCCACCACCATGGAATGGTGGGGCAGCTGAGTTTTTTGAAATCCAGGACAGGGAGGAACTCGATACATAGTATCGAGCCTACGAGAATGAGGAGAAGTGGTGAGAGGTGTTTCCCACATCCTTAGCATGAGATCATGCAAGATCTCATGAATAGGCAAAGTAGCCGCCTCTTTGGGAGCTTTAGGAAACTGTAAAATCTCCAATTCCTTTGCCCTAGGCTCTGTTTCAGGAGCCACTGTGATGGAAAGACCTTGAGCCACATCCCGGATAAAATCCTGGAAGGATATATCCTCTGGAGGAGACATCCTACGTTTAGGAGAGGAAGAATCCTCAGGAAGAAGTACTCTGGTATTGACAGAGCTGTCAGAGTCTTCATACTCGGAGGATTCAAAGTATCTCCTGTCCGGGTAATCGCGCAGCGCCCGATACCGGTACCGATCGAAGTTGGTATCGACAGGGTCCGGTACCGACTTGTCAGTACCGGAGGGCACAGCATGCTTTGGTACCGGTAGTTCACCTGCCGACGTCGATGCAATTGCCCCCGGTATTGATGTAGGTGCCGGTACCGGTTGAATTGTCTGAAGCGGTTTCGGGGGCATCGACAACGAGAGAAGAGCCGCCAGACTGCGTTCAATAGCCAGGAATCTCTGGTCTATCGACGCCGCCGATGCCTGGGTATCGGTACCGGACAAAGCGACCGGTACCCCAGAGCATGGCACCAGTAGTTCTGCCGAGGTTGGGGCCTCGAGAACATCCTGGAGCCCCAATGATGCTTTGGAAGCCGAAGCCTCCCGCCGGGGCAATTTTGCCGGTGTGAGTCCCTCAAGGGCAACGCCAGAGGCATCTCGATACTTAGAAGGAGATCTACCCTTTGAGGACCGGCTAGACTTATGTTTAGTTACCTGAGATCCATGGGAGGAAGATGAAGCCCTGGAAGATGTTGATGCCACAGATGCTGCATCGAAGGGAAAAAGGGTGCTAAGTTTAGCAGCTCGGTTTTGCCGACCCCTCTTTGACATCATCCCACAGGCAACACACTCGAAGTGGTCAGGACCTAAACATCTGAGGCACCACTCATGGGTGTCGGTGACGGAGATGGTACCACCACACTTGGAACACTTTTTAAAACCCGAAGCGGGTTTTTCCATTGTAGAGGAAAGTTGGGCCTAGTGCCCAAAATGGCGCGTGGCACCAGAGGAGAAAAAAGCTGGAAGACTCCAGGAAAATATTTTTTTTTTTTTACAATGAAAAGAAAAAAAGAACTAGCGGTACCGGTGTAGCGTCGAAGGAAGGCAGACGCGACCACACAAAAAAGAAGAATAAATGGGATATTTTCTGCGGTGACAGGAAGTGCGACCTGCCGGCTCCACGGAAAATCAAGAACTGGAGAGGAGCAGTTGGGAAAGGCGGGAAGGCAGCACGCAGGTGCTGTGGGATGCTCCCAAAAGCTTTCCTATTGGACGATGGGGAGCGTTCCCGCGCAGGCTCCGTCGGTACCGACGATACTCATATGTGAAGACTACATTCCTGCTTGTTCCTGGAGATTACATAATACATTCTGCCAGCATGTACTTTTTAAACATATCTTTGGCTGACATTAATCTCAATCAAAAATTAACCAACCTTAAACTGTGCTTCCTAATACGATTTTCTAAAAGTTCAACTTTCCTCTGTGCAACTTGATTTTCTTTTATAAAGCAGAATCACTTTTTCTTCAAGCTTTGTTACATTTTGTTTAACTTGATCCACTTCCATATTTAAGATCTTAAATGACTCCTGCACCTTTTGTAGAAAAGATCTTAATCTGTCCCATTAGGGCAAAAAGTACATCCCATATATTCTCTAAGGAGATTTTGCTAGGTTTCTCTAGCAAAATCCTTAGAAAATCTATAGGCAAAATCTTGCTCATACGTTCCATCTGTGCTCCACCAAACCACAGTAAATAAGAACCTCCCAAATCTTGCCTCTGTCCGTGCAACCAAACCTCTACCTCCTCCTCTCCACCAGAGCCTTAAGTGCCCCCAAAGGGTCCACTGAAGGGACTTCTGTGGGCATTCCCACTGAACTGTTGTGGCCGATATTACATGCCTGCTACTGCTGTTAAAGGGCCAATTTCTCTCTTTTGCCCTCTCCAACAGCAACAGGGGATGGGATATGTAACTCTGGACTCAAGCTAGTTTCTTGGTCGAGTTAGATACTGTGCTGCCTGCCCTGCATCCAACTCGATGTTCCCAAGAGGGTCAAGTTTATGCCCCTGAAGAATGTGTGTGCATCCATCGAGCCTCACTACATCAGCATCAACCAGAAACTACATGAATCTTGCCTGTATGTTTCCTCATACATGAAAAGCATGAATTCCATTTATCACCATCATCTGTCATCTGTCAGTCAACCAATTTCTGATCCAGTTCACACTTTGGGATCCATCCCCATTCTGCTCAGTTTATTCATAAACCTCCTATGAGGAACAGTATCAAAGCTTTGCTGAAATCTAAGTATATCACATCCAATGCATGCTCTGGATCTAGCTTTCTGGTCACCAAGTCAAAAAAATCAATCGTATTTGTTTGGCATAATCTTCCTTTCGTAAAACTATGTTGCCTTGGATCTTAAATTCTAGCTTCAGCGGCATCTCCATTACTTTTCCCACCATCACCACCATTACTTTTCCCACCAGTTTAGCTCATTACTTTTCCACTTCCTTTATTTCCTCCCACCCTGCCAGTTTTGCCTTCAGGTACTTTCCAATTTTGCTAAAGGACTTTGAGTTTGCTGTGAATGGACTCTACCTTGGCTTCTATATCAAACCAAACCATGTGATGATCATTGCTGCTCAAGCAGACCCCCACCTGGACATAAGAAATACTACCTCCTTTGGTGAGTACTAGATCCAGTGTAGACCTTTCCCTAGTAGGTTCCATCACCTTTTGTCTGAACAAAGCCTCTTCAAAGGCATCCATGATCTTTCTACTTCTTTCCAGTTTGCAGACAGGATATTTCAATCCTCATCTGGTACATAAATGTCTCCCAGGATCATTACCTCTCAGTTCACTACCACCTTGAAATATCTACTGTACCTGAATGTAACTCACCTAGGAAATGTGAGCTAAATACAAACCTTTGCAGTATCATCGGTAATGTCTCTGTCCATTTCTTCTGTTTTGAGCTTGAGGTCTGTAGACTACACGAGTGTAGAGGAAGTGCCATTGCCTCTTTCCAGAATGATCCAAAGGGTTTCTTTTCTGCATGTTCCTTGCACTTCAGCTGCTTTAATATTGCTTTTGACATAAAGGGCTACTCCTCCCCCTTTTCTGCCCTTTCTTTCCTTCCTAAATAAATTATAACCCAGTATTGCAATATCCCATTAAAAAGATTCATTGAATCTTCTCTAATCATCGAGGTTAAGGTAAATAACTTTGAATCTTATGACTGTGAATTCTAAACAGGTGTCCTAAGATACAATCTTTCCCTGACTTGATAAATAATGACATGGCACTATGTGTTGGATAGCTTTTAAAGCAATTGCATAAGCATTTACACAATTTTGTTAAAAGAAGAGTTATAACATCTACTTTATAGAAGTTGGCTGTAAAATCTATCAGGGTTTTGTTTATAGTTCATATATGTGTAATGTTAGACCTATTTGTTGAAGATACATCAAGGTTCTATCCCATACAGTGCAGGATGGAACTCCAAACACCCTCAGGGACACCTAAAACATTTCAGGCTGACCCGGACGGGGTTCCTTCCAATGACTTTCTGCTTTATCATATCTGAAACTGCTGGACATCTCAAAAATTTCTTCAGAAACCCCACATTCCACTCCAGGATCTGTTCTTTCAATTCCTCTGCAGGTTAGGCCCAGCCAGCCTGGGAAACAACTTTTCCTTTTGCTCCAAGTCAGCCGGTCATAAGGGCAGCCAACATGATGCTGCTTCTCAGCAGCCTGGAGCTCCACGTACCCTAACAGCTCAGTGGAAAAATTCCCCAACCCTAGATTAACAGAGATTTTTTATAATTCCCTCCAAAACACACACATGGAGCACTCACTATGAGTGGCAGAGAACTTGGCTCATCTTCCACTACACATTACTATATTACTTGGCACAGAATTGGAGCAGGGCTTCTAAAAAAGTTTTCCCTCTAAAGATCCCAAGAACATTTTGGGGCCCTGCTACCTATGGCATCCCATTAAGGGCACATTAAAATATATAAACTATAAAAGATAAAACTATACAAAATAAGAAAACACTGAATGGATAGAGAGGAGCTAAGAAATTAGACAGCATCACAAGCTTGCGTGAAATAAAGAATCTTTAATATAAAAGCTTCTCTTCCCTAACCCTCAGAAAACAGAATGTTAGGATGTTAGTGCTTCCCTGCAGCTGGAATACCATTGGTAGAACTTTATTGCGGGGAGTTCAGTGAGGAAAGTGGTACCATAGATTTCAGCAAAGCCTTTGACATGTTTCCAAATAGATGAGATAGGCCCTAAAGTGACTGACTGGCTTAGAAACTGGTTGAGTAGGAGGTGCCAAAGAGTAGTGGTAAATGGAGTTCCCTTTGACAATAAGGGCATTACCGATGGTGCAACGCAGGGATTCGTCCTGCTAGATGGTAAGTTCTGAACAGGGGCCATCTTTTACATGTGTCTGTACAGCGCTGCGTACACCTTGTAGCATTATACAAATGATAAGTAGTAGTAGTAGGTCCTCTGTTCGCTTCTTAACATTTTTGTAAGTGATATTGCAGAAGGTGCTATTGGAAACAGGATACTGGGCTTGATGGACCTTGTTCTGACCCAATATGGCATTTCTTATGTTCTTATGTTCTAGGGCTGCTGCGTAAGGCTTCCTTCTTTGAAGATTATACTAAAATCTGCAATAGAGTAGACACTCTGGAAGGAGTAGATAACATGTAAAGGAATCTAGCGAAGGTCGAAGATTAGTCTAGAAATCGGCAGCTGTGATTTAATGCTACAAAATGCACATTCGTGCATTTGGGCTACAAAAACCGCAGGGAGTGGCACAATATAGGGAGTGAAATACAGTACGTCTGTGCATGAAAGAAGACCAGGACCTGGGGGAGATTGCATCTGATGATCTTCAGGGGGTCAAATAGGTCTAAAAGGTGACAGCAACAGCCAGAAGGATGCATAGATGCATAGTTAAAGGAATGGCCAGCATGAAAAAGAAGATGATAGTGCCTCCATATAAATTGCTGGTGAGACCTGGAGACTGCATCTTCAAGAAGATCTACTGTAAAAAGGAAGGAATCAGTCCACAGGGCGGCCACTAAAATTGTCAGTGGTCTTCACCATAAAGCATATGGTGGCACACTTAAAGATCTCTATCTATATTTCAGAAGGCAGGCGGGAGAGGGGAAACTTTAAAGACTTCCTTGGCATAAATGCAGAGGAGGCAGACATCTTTCAATTGAAAGGAAGCTCTAGAAAAAGGGATGAAGGTGAAAGCGTAGTTACTCACCTGTAACAGGTGATCTCTGGGAACAGCAGGAATTTAGTCTTCACATATAGGTATCGTCGGTATTGACGGACCCTGCGCGGGACGCTCCCCAGAGTCCAATAGGAATATTTTTGGGAGCATCCCTCAGCACATGCGCATTGCCTTCCCGCCTTTCCAACTGCCCCTCTTCAGTTAAGTTTGTAGCTGAGCGAAAGGATAGAGGGAGAGAGGAAAGAGGAAAGAGACAGAGAGATAGAGAGACAACTCCTAGGGGAGGTGGGTGGGTTGTGAAGATTACATTCCTGCTGTTCCCAGAGATCACCTGTTACAGGTGAGTAACTACGCTATCTCCAGGAACAAGCAGGAATGTAGTCCTCACATATGGGGACTCCCTAGCTGAAGATGCCAGGGAGATGACCCCAGGAAGCTGCCACCTATAATGAGGTGGGCCATGCTTTCTCCCATGGATCTCTGGCATCCTACCAGGGTTGGTGGGTAGGAGTTGTAATAAGTTTGAAAGAGATTTTGAAGAACAGCCTGGCCAAAGAAGGCATCCCAACGGGAAGCTTTATCTAGGCAGTAGTGGGCTGTAAAGGTATGTACCAAAGCCCAGGTGGCTGCTCGACAAATGTCATCCATAGACACAGAGTGAAGGTTAGCCATAGAGGCTGACATGGCTCTCACATTATGAACTGTGACATGGCCTTGAAGAGGAAGACTCTTACTCTCATAAGCAAAGGTTATGCATTGTGCAATCCATTTGGATAAAGTCCTCTTGGAGACTGGAAGTCCCAAATGACTAGCATCAAAAGCAATAAAAAGTTGAGAAGACTTTCTATGTTGCTGTGTTCTTTGTAGATAAAAAGCTAAGGCTCTTTTACAGTCCAAAGTGTGAAGGTTCTTCTCTGCATTAGAGGCATGAGGCCTCAGAAAGAATACAGGAAGATAAATCGATTGATTTAAATGAAAAGGCAAAACCACCTTTGGCATAAAGTATGGATGAGTTCTGAGGACAACCTTATCATGGTGAAACCTAGTGTAAGGAGGATCAGCCACTAACGCTTGCAATTCACTAATGCGGTGACCTTCCAGGACAAAAGCTTCAGGGTAGTAGTGGCTAAAGGTTCAAAAGGCGGTTTCATGAGCTGCCCGAGAGCTAAATTTAAATCCCATGCCACCAGTGGTGGTTTGATGGGAGGTTTTCTTAACAGAAGACCTCTCATAAATCTGGATATGAGAGGATGAGAGGAAATTGGTTGTCCATTTAGAGGCTTATAGGAAGCTGTAATTGCGCTAAGATGGATTCTTACTGAATTGGTCTTTAGACCAGAGTTTGATAAATGAAGTAGATACTCTAGTATCGCTTCCAAAGGTATCACCAGGGGGTTTAACCCCTTCTGGGAACACCATATAGTGAAACATTTCCACTTGAAGACGTAAGACCTTCTTGTGGAAGGTTTTCTAGAAGCCTGAAGGATATTCCTTACCTGTTGGGAAAGGTTGAGATCCTGAAAATTTAAGTTTTCAGCAACCAGGCCGTGAGATGCAGGGACTGGGGATTCAGGTGCCATAGGGTCCCGCTCTCTTGGGAAAGGAGATCTGGAGCATAGCCTAACTCCAGAGGCGCAGCTTGAGAGAGATGTAGAAGCAGGGGATACCACGTTTGATGTGGCCACCGTGGCGCTATGAGGATCATACGACCTCTGTCTCTCTGAAGCTTGAAGAGTGTTTTGGGGATGAGGGGAATAGGAGGGAAGGCATAGAGAAGTCCTGACCCCAGTGAAGGAGGAAGGCATCCCTTGCCTGGCAATTGTGAGCCGGAACCCTGGAACAGAACCGAGGAAGTTTGGCATTCAGTGGACTTGCAAAGAGGTCTATGTCTGGAGTCCCCCAGATGTGAAATATCTTTGTCACTTGGTCTAGGTGGAGAGACCATTCGTGAGGCAGCAGTACTCGGCTGAGTTTCTCTGCCCAAAGGTTTTGAATACCTGGAAGATATACCACGAGAAGGTGGATTTGATGCTCTCTGGCGAGAGCCCAAAGTCGTAAAGCTTCGTTGCATAACAACAGAGAGTCTGTTCCGCCCTGCTTGTTCACATAGAACATGGCTACTTGATTGTCCGTTTGGACTAGGACTGTCTTGTAGCTGAGCTGGGCATGGAATACTCGAGAAGCTAAATAGATTGCTCTTAATTCTAGGAGATTTATGTGATGACAAGCCTCCTGTGGAGTCCAGGTGCCCTGGGTAGAGAGATGATGCAGGTGTGCTCCCCAACCCACCTGTGATGCATCTGTTGTTAGGATGGCCTGGAATAGGGGTTGTTGAAAAGGAGACCCCACCAAAAGATTCTCCAGTGATTGCCACCATTGGAGGGACAAGATCAGTCGATGAGAGTTTGATATCCTGTCTGACAGAAGTCCTGTGGCCTGTGTCCACTGTGTGGATAGGGTCCACTGGGCTGCTCGCATGTGGAGGCCAGCATAGGGAACTACATGAACAGTGGATGCCATGTGTCCCAGTAACTGTAGCAGTTCTCGAGCAGTTAGGGAGGATTTTCCCGCTGCTTGAGAAGCTAGTTGCACTATGTGAAGACAACGGGCCTGTGGAAGGAAAGCCCTTGACTGTCTGGTATCTAAACAGGCTCCTATGAACTCCAGAGACTGGGAAGGAACAAGTTGGGATTTTGGGAAGTTTATTACCAATCCCAAGTATTGGAGGATTCGCATTGTGCGAGATAGTGCACAGCTGGCTTCTGCACTCGTGGGGGCTCGAATGAGCCAGTCGTTCAAGTAAGGGAAGACGAATATCCCTAGGGTTCGCAGGAATGCGGCTACTACTGCCATGCATTTCGTGAAAACTCTTGGTGCGGAAGCCAGACCAAAGGGAAGAACCCTGTACTGGAAGTGTTTTCCCTTGAAAAGGAATCATAAGAATTTCATGTGATCCGGATGGATCAGAATGTGAGTATATGCATCCTTTAAGTCTAGAGAGCAAAGCCAATCCTGACTTTGAAGGTATGGCAGAAGAGTTCCTAGAGAAATCATTTTGAACTTCTCTCGTAACGGGTATTTGTTCAATTCTCTGAGGTCTAGAATGGGTCTGTGTCCCCCTGTTTTCTTTGGAATAAGAAAATAGGGGGAGTAGAACCCTGAACCCTGCTGGAGGATGGGTACTTTCTCTATTGCCCCTTGGGCAAGAAGTGTTGAGACCTCGTGATTTAGCAGATTGTCTGCAGAGGTCTGGGAATTGAACTGCCTTAGGATTGTAGGAGGGGGCATGCTGTGAAAATGAAGCTTGTACCCCTCTCCTACAATGGACAAAGTCCAATTTTCTGCTGTTATTTGGTGCTATCTGTTGGCAAAATGACACAGCCTGCCTGGAATATTTAGGGGTTCTGAACCCCTCAGAGGCAGGAAGGCTAAGCTCTCTAGGAAGGAGTCAAAGCCCTTGAGGGGGCTGAACCTGCGGAGCTGGATGAGCTCTCGGGCCTTTTAGCTTCTTCTGCTGTTTAAATTGTTGTTGTTGTCCCCTTTGGCAACTTGACCGTGAGCTTGGCTTTGCTGGGTATAGGATGGATAAAACTTCCTGTTATTGCTGAAAGAGAGGTTTTTATAGGGTTTCTTTTTGGCTAGAGTGGCTGTAGATTTTGACAATCTATCTAAAGTGATATTGTCAGCATCTATCTCATTAGCCTTTTCCTGCCAATTCTTGCCAAAGAGGTTTCTCCTGTGCAAGGGATGTTGCCTAATTTATCCTGTACCCAAATCTCAAAGTCTGATGCCTGAAGCCAGGCAATCCATCGTGCACCAATGGCAATAGCAGAGGTTCTGCTGATGCATTCAAAGCAGTCAAAGGCTGCACGATTCACAAACTTGGAGACATCTTGAGCATGCCTGACAAGCGTAAGGAAGTCTTGTCATCTGTCATCTGGGAGAAGTGGGCTTATAAGTTCCAAATCTCCCGTGACCTCCTTGAGGAACATTCCCATATATAAAATATATGAGCTGATCCTAGCTGAAAGCATGGAAGCCTGAAACGTTTGACGCCCAAAAGCATCAAGAGTCCTGTATTCACGACCTGGAGGATTGGATGTATGTCTCTTTGCACTTTTCATCCTATGCATGGCTGACTGCACTACCATTGAATGGTGTGGCAGCTGAGTCTTTTGAAATCCAGGACATGGTGGAACTCGATACATGGTATCAAGCCTCCTAGAATGAGGAGATGTGTTCAAAGGTGTCTCCCACATTCTGAGCATCAGATCATGAAGAATTTCATGAATGGGCAGAGTGGCTGCCTCCTTTGGAGCCTTAGGATATTGGAGAATTTCCATTTCCTTTGCTGTAGGCTCCTTTTCAGGAGCTACCGCGATTGAAAGTCCTTTGGAAATATCATGAATAAAATCCTGAAAAGACATGTCCTCCGGAGGCGACATTCTGCGTTGGGGAAAAGAAGAGTCTTCCGGGAGAAAAACTCTGGTACTGGCAGAATTATCAGAGTCATCGGAATCGGAGGATTCGAAGTATCTCTGATCACGATGTTCATGTAAGGCACGGTCCCGGTATCGATCGAAGTCGGTACCGAGTTGATCCGGTACCTATCTTTCGATGCCTGGCAAAGACGGCATGGGAAGAATTCCCACCGGGGCCGGTACCGTCAGTGTTGGTACCGGTGCCTGTTGAACCATCGGAGTCAACGGTACTGCAGCTGTAAGAAGAGCTGCAATACTGCACTTGATAGCGAGAAATCTCTGGTCTATCGACGCTGCTGATGCCTGGGTGTCGGTACCGGTGAAGGTGGCCGGGACCCCTGAGCATGGCACCAGTAGTTCTGTCGAGGCCGAGGCCGAGGCCTCGAGAACATACTGGAACCTCGTTAATGCTTTGGAGGCCGAAGCCTCCCGCCGGGGCTGTTTTGCCAGTGTGGTTCCCTCAAGGGCAATGCCAATGGCCTCTCGATGCTTTGCAGGAGAGCTACCCTTTGAGGATCGGCTTTTATGTTTAGTTACCTGAGATCCATGGGAGGAAGAAGAGGCTCTTGAAGATGTCGATGCAATGGATCTGGCATCTGAAGAAAAGAGGGTACCGAGCTTTGCAGCCCGGTTCTGTCTTCCTCTTTTAGTCATTCCCATACAAGAGAGACACTCAGACGGAGAATGGTCAGGGCCTAAACATTTAAGACACCAGTCATGGGTGTTGGTGACGGAAATGGTACCGCCACACTTTTTAAAACCACTAGCTGTTTTTTCCATCTTTAAGGAAAAATGGGGCTTAGTGCCCAAAATGGCGCCTAGCACCGAAAAAGAAAGGTTTCTGAAGAGAAACAATTCAGAAATTTTTTTTTTAGAAGAAAAGAAAAGAACCGGCGGTACCGGTAGGCGTCGTGCGGAGGCAAACGCGACCACAAGAAAAGAATAAAGATTAAAGAAGAAATTTTCTGCGGTGACAGGATATGTGTCCTGTCGGCTCCAGGGAAAACGAAGAACTGAAAAGGGACAGTTGGAAAGGCGGGAAGGCAGCGCACATGTGCTGAGGGATGCTCCCAAAAGCGTTCCTATTGGATGCTGGGGAGCGTTCCCGCGCAGGCTCCATCGGTACTGACGATACCCATATGTGAAGACTACATTCCTGCTTGTTCCTGGAGATAGAGAATAGACTCAGGAGTAATCTGAGGAAATATTTCTTTAGGAAAGTGTAGTGGATGCACCTTCTAGCAGAGGTGATGGAGACAAGGACTGTACCTGAATTCAAGAAAGCATGGATCTCTCTCAAGTACAGAGGATCTCTGAGGGAGAGACAGGAATTGTAGAGCTTAGTAGTTTGTATGGCTGGGAGGAATGGATAAGCCATATGGTCTTTACGTGCCATCATTTTCTCTGTTTCTCTAGAAAGCGAGGACCCATGACTACAATACCAAGTATATTATTTTCCCTTAAACTGTACCTATAAGCCTTCATTTAAGTCTGGGAAACTCCGTTTTTGTCTGTGTCTAAATATTCATGACTATACTGGAAGGTATGTTTAAAGTACCAACCCAGGAACAATACAGCATACAAACAGACATTCACCATTATCATTCCAGTCTTTAGGATACTAGCAATGGATTTGGCCATTTTAGCATACAAAGATTTAGAGTGAATCCCTTATTTCATTGTCTGGAAATTAGCACAGAGTAAGCCAGGAAATTTGATATATGAGCTGAGTCAGTCAAGTGCACTTGTCTGATCTGGCTCCAGCAGCTAAAACACTAATTGAATTTCCTATCAAAAATAAAATTATCTTCCCGTCTTCACCCCATCTCTGGCTGTTCCATCCTGTGTTTCTCTTGTCTCTGATTTTTGTTTTTTTCTGCCTAAGCACTGTACAGTTACTTCATTTCTTGTTTTTTTTTTTTTTAAATCTAAGTTCCTTATTTAAATCTTGGATTTGCCCCCAGTGCAACTTTCAGGATGCTCATTTTCCATTTTGCACAAAAATATTTATGTGGTGGGCAAGTAAAATGCTTTTCACCTAGAGACCTAAAAAGTTCTCAGGGCTGTGTAATTCAACAGCCCTCTGTTTTCTACGTATATGATGTCATGTCTCAAATCACTACTGGAGTTGTACAAATTCCTTCAAAATTGTTCAATGAATAAATTTGTAGAAACAGGAAAAAAATGAAGATTTTTGTCCAAATCCTTTTGGTGAAATCTGAAGTGGGTATCAAATATGTGCTTCAACACTTCAAAGTACTTTGAACCTGATTTGATAGGGTAGCAGATGCATTTCAGATTCTGTAAAATATCTCAGGTATATGCTTCTAATCCAACAAATTTCTTTTGAAATTTCCCCAAATACGCCTGTTATAAATGCCTAATGGTCTTCCCTGCTAGATATTGGAAAACCCCAAAATTCCAAACTTGAACCAAGCTGAAATCCACCTGGTTTGAGTATGACGGGGCAACGCTCAAACTAGCTGTCTATGTTTAAAGCGTGCAGGTACTTTTTGTCCACAGACTTAATATCAGTTTTCAAAGGGAACATTTCCCCTTTACAAACGGATCTGGGAAAATGCACACCCAAATCTGCACCTGCTATTTGTGCAGGTGCGTTTTCTGTGAAAACTTACACAAATACAATTGGAAACCCACTTTTGGAAATCCAAAATATCCATCTAAGTGTACGCTCCACCCCAGCCCCAGGAGCACATCCTAGATAGACATGTCTCTTCAGTACATACGCAGATGTGTTGGGAAATTTACAAAAACCCTATATCTGCATATAAAATACTGTGGGTTTTGTGCAAGAATTTCTTTGAAAACTGCCCTCTCTAATCATCAGTGTCTATCATATCAGGTAGCAACTAGAATTTCCAAGACTGCCCAAAGATCTTCCCTAATAATCAGGAACAGTAGTCTGGAAAACCTACTCTGGACTCAAAATGACTGGCAAACAGGAAGTTGGCATTGGGCCTCGGCAGGGGCAGGAGTCAAACAGCATCACAGCACTGGGAGTTTATCACCGCTGCAGGTTCTGGAGAGGGGCAGCAGTGCCAGCAATGGGCCATCCCCGGATCATTGGTGCTCTAGTCGGCTGCGTAATAGTCATGTTGCCCCTGCCACTTTAGCTAAACCTGGATATTCAATGCCAAAGCCTATCTGGCATCCGGCACTGAATATCCAGTTTCACCAGCCAGAAGTTGTGCTATCCAGTGAGCAGTGATATTCAGCCACTAATGAGATAGCAAAAACACAAAGTTAGGAGAGCCATTGACCTGCCTTAACTTCGTGCGGTTTAGCTATCCGGTTAGTGGCTGAATATTGCCGTGAACCGGATAGCTGCTGCGACTGCCCCAGAATTAACCGGGCATCTACTGCAATCAGGATCACCTGGGTTGATGTCGTTTGCAGATGCCGCACACCACATCCACTCATCTGAATACTGACTCCCATAATGATCATTTGGCCGTTATCCATTTATCCTTGTGCATTTTGCCTTTCAGAATGCCCACTTTAAACATTTATAAAAAGTATGCATAGATTCACCTCCTGCCTATACTTCTTGAAGCATACTGTAAATGTTATAAAAGTTCTTCCTATGAGTAAAATCTCATTTTACACATAGAGAGGAAATTACTTTCTAAATACCTGGGGTGGCTCTTTGTTTTTCCTGTACTTTTGCTACTTTCCTAAGGAATTTTGGCTTTGGAATGACACTCTTCATGAGGATGTTTATTGTGTTCTCCTAGGGCCATACAGCTTGTGGTGCTCCCCCCTAGGACTGCGGCGAGTTTGCCTGTGCTCTGCAGCACTCGAGCTTGGCCTCTTACCTAATATAGAGAGTGGCACTGTCTGACCCACGCAAGCCAGAGTATTTTCCTTTCCTACATTGATCTATATTGAGCCATGTCTTCTGACTTAGTTCAAATCTGCCTTCTCTTCACTGAAGACTGGGGAGTTTCGCCAGAGCCAAACCACCGATTCAAATCCCGACCTGTGGTCCTTGTGTTGATCATTGTTTCTGAGAGGGAGGAAGTGAGAGTAAGAGCTGTACACTCTTACATGCATAAAATGTAACATCAACCTGTACATGCCAGAGATGGGATTAGCAGCATGTAACAAACTGCGCAGCTCCTGCACTGCCAGACACTTGGTTAAAAATGCCTCAGTACTCAGAGCGTGTTCATAGTGCACATGAATTAAGTCTTTCCATCTCTGTACACCAGATCCATACAACTATAGCAGTAAGACTCCTAATGGACTTCAGCTGGTTTGACCAATTTTATAGCTCCCTGTTTATATCTCTTTCCTGCTCTCGAGCAAGGGAAGATGAAACAAAATGGCTTCTTGTAAATGTCATCCAATCTCAGTAAAAGCTTCAAATTCAATTTCTATGCATCTTCTGAAGAAATGCAGTAAAAATATGTCAAAGTGAAGCAGCAAGCCTTATCATTTTAATCATCAGGTCCTAACAAATGAAAGCTTGGATCCTACTACTTCAATCTACGTAGCTTTACTGCAATAAAAGAGAAAACAAATATCCCATTTAACAATTGATATCCCTTAAAAACTTATTTTATTATTTGCTTTTTTATACCACTTTATTATTTTCGTCAAAGCAGTTTACATTGTAACTTAAACTTGGTAATGTACATTAAATAGGAACATTGATAAGTTGGATTTTTCCAGAGTTAAGTGACTTGCCCAAGGCCACAAGGAGTGCAAGTGGGAATTGAACCCTGGTCTTTTGGTTCCTAAATCAGTGCTCTAACCATAAGGCCACTCCTCCACACTGACTTAACCTGTTTCCTACCCTCTGAGCTGCTGTAGAATCTTTGGAAGGAGCCCTTCCCGGGGTGGGGGGTGGGGGGCAGGGGACCAGGAGGCTTCTCCTGAAGCCCTGAAATCAGTGGAGGGCTTCATATGGCGATACAGCTGCAGAATATTATGTTTTAAAGTACAGAGAGCATGTTATCCCCCTTTGCCCCCGCCCTAGGCAAGTATGATACAGAAACATGAAACGTGACACTGGATCCGCTGAGTGAGGAAGTGGCTGAGATGCAGGGAAGCCAAAGCTCAAATCCCACTGCTGCCCCTTGTGACCTCCAAAGTTATCCAGATAACAGCACTGACTAATGCCGCCTGTCACCGCTCTATCCGGACAGTCAGCACAGGGGACTAACTGGATACTGCTGTCCACATTTGTTTTTTAACCACCGCTATGGGCAGAATTGGGATGGACTGTGGACCTGGCGGCACAATAAGTTATGGAGATGTCGTTTCTTTAAGTGGAGACATAGGGGTATGTTTACTAAACCGTCTTAACGTAGCAGGCCGACGTTATCGCGCGATACGTAATGTTATCGCACGATAACGTTAACATTATCGCGCGATAACATCATGTATCGCACGATAACATCGGCAGCAGCGTTAAGGCACACTAACACTGTGAAAGCCGGGTCTGAATGGTGGAGTAAGGCTCCCCAGAGGGCGGAGATAGGGGTCAATGGGCGGAGAGAGGCTCCATGCACACTAACACTGTGAAATGAAGGTCTGAAAATTAGCGCCAATGAAAACCTCGCGCTAGAGGCACATTTGCAGAAGAGAGAAACCATTTCAGTCAGCAATGTACAGCAAAGGCAGGGAAACCCAGAAAAGTGATAGTAGTGATAAATGTGCAGGAACCAAAAAGGCAAATAAACATAGAAAATGACCAGAACCACATTTGAAATCCCAATAACCAAGCTGGCCAATAGTGATATTAATGATAAACATAAAGCAACACTACTGACAAAGCGTAAAAAGGAAGATATCATGTTTGAAGGGCCTATGCTCTGTCCCCCTACAAAGTGAAAGATCCCACATTGAAATAGCGGCGATCAGGGTTTTTCTTATTTATATTGGGCAGGTTTGTTATGGCGTGCACATGTACAGCAACAGCAGAGTGGGCATGTAGGAAAGGGCAACTGTACTGATACTGTAAATGGGATAAAGGGGGCTGCAGGCGGCACATGCTGTGATCCAGCTGAGGCACAGTGAGGACTAGGCAGATGCCTAGGTGGCACATAGGGATGCCGAATCAGTAAAGCAGCAAGACAGCAACTGACGAGGGCCCAACATGGGCACGAGTGTGTGTCCCACAGTGTCACAGGGGATATTACCCAGCAGGTACCCCCAATGGCACATAACATTGGCAGGCGGTGCCAGGGGGCAGCACGCATGTCCATGTAGGCACCCCTACCCGAGAACCCACACCATAGGCAGCTACCTACTGGCACACTGGATGGCCTGGGACTGCGCACCACCAGCACCACTGGCATAAGGGCATGTCAGCATGGTGGCGGCGGGGTGCTGGTGGCGGAGGGGGCAGTGGCATCTGCCCAAAGCAGACCACAGCCAAGCCCCGCTTAGGTGGGTGCCGTGCACTGCAACAGACAAGGTCTGTCTGACGAACAGTCATGGTATCCCCAGGGAATAATCTGCCCCTGTGGCAACAGTTTGGTGCAGTACACACAGCCAGTATGTTCAGGGGCAGAAGGTCACAAGTTCAAGTCCCAGCTGTGGCTCCTGTCCCCATATTTTACCCAGTACTAAACCGTGGTAATAAAGACGGAACCTTTATTGCAGATAAAATAAACATGCCTAAAACGCCTCTATTTTACCCTACAGAGCACAGACACCATAAACATGTGCAATCCCTAGAGCAGAGTTTCCCAACTGCAGTCCTGGAGGGCCAAACACCATTCAGGTTTCATGCTGTCCCTAATAAATATGCCTGTGCTGCATTTGTGTGCACCGCCCCCATTGTATGCAAATGTATTTTTTTTTTTTATTATTTTATTTGTAACCACCAATACAACAGCATTATCCGTTATACAATCATCTCCACGGGGGGGGGGGTGTACTCTGATCCCCTCCCAGAGAGTTCTCATTACAAAGACAAACAGGTGGGTTATAACAATATATCCCCTCCCCCCTCCCTCCCTCCCACCCATCGCCCTGCCCCCCCTCCCCCCACACATAGCCACACCCCACTCCTCATCCAGTGGCATCCGACAACTGTAGTCCACTTAACTACCTCCCCTATCCTCCCATGTAACCTTCTCAACTACCGACCTGTAAGATTTCATTGCGGCATCGGACCCCTAAACTTTGGATATAGGGCTCCCAAACAAGCATAAAAGTTGTCCACCGTTTGACACTGCCCCGTGCCCACCATCTCTCTGTTAACATGAATTGGTGAAAACAATTACGCCATTCCCCAAAAGTTGGTGGATCCCGCTCTCTCCAATGGCGAAGGAGTGGCCCCTTCCCCACCAGACAGGCCTTGCGCATCAGCAAACGTTCCCCTTCTCTCAAATGACCTGGAAAATCGATCCGGTCAAGTACCACAAAGGGGGCAGACCAGCACAATCTTTTCTGCAGAAGACCACTTAAAAACCGAGAAATTCTAATCCAGTAGGGCCGGATGGACCTACATTCCCACCACATATGCAACAACGTCGCCAAGGCCTCCGCACAGCGAGGACAGCGACCATCGGTCGTCATATGACAACGAAACGCACGCCGTGGTGAGAAGTGTGCCCTAGTAATACATTTGAATTGAACCTCTCTCCATCTTATCCCTTGTGCAATTTTCACTATCCGTTTCAAAGCCATACGAATCGTTCCGGGAGGCACCTCTTTACATAACTCCACCTCCCATGCTTCCTCTACTGTCCGATAATTTGGGACTACCCCCACTCGATTTTATGCATATTCATTAGGGACAGCATGAAAACCTGAACCGTGTTTTGCCCACCAGGACCGGAGTTGGGAAACTCAGCCCTAGAGCAGAGGACAACAGGGGTACAAACACCCACACCCACAGGCTCCACTATCCAACACCTCATGGAGAGTCAGGCTGTTGGGCCCTGTGTGGAGCAGCATCTCCCAATACTGGCACCTGCATACCTTAGCGATGCCGTCCTAAACTTGGGAACACGTTCCACATATATCAAAAGGTTGCTATGATTAATGCCAGATAACAAATCCTAAGTTAAACACGATTTGTTTATAGAGATTCATCATAGCAACCTTTCTGATATCTGTGGAGTGTGTTTCAGTTATTGATTCTGACAGTGTTTACAACCCCCATGAGTGACCCCCAACAGTTTTGCGTACTATAGCAATGCCTGCACTGTGCCTAGGACTGGTGTGGTCTGCAACTCACGGGAAAGGATCTCTCTGATGCAATATAAGCTTCTCTGGAGAGCTATTTTCACAGCAGCTCGTGCTTATTGGGCAAGATGTGCAGAGCTGTCAGACTGTGAAGTATGGGAAACACCGGGAGACTTTGGATCATATGTTCTGGGGTGATGGATTTTTTGAAGAAGGTTTGCAGGTCCTTGGCAAAGGCTATACGGCACAGTTTGTGTTGCAGTCAAGGTTGATTCTTTTTTGATAATTTGGCAGGGCTGGGTATCTCAGGCAGGGCTGGTCAGATGCTTTTGCTCTGACAAACAGAGTTAGTGATGAAAAATTTTGCAGTCTTGGGTTTCGGTGGAGGCTCCATCCTATTGGCACAATTGGGACAATGCTCTAATTGTTGAAGATAGATTGGGTCTTGACCCTGGAGAACCTGAAGCGTAAGCAACTATTTTGGGGAGTATGGCATGATTATCTCCAGGCCTGTCTCCCAGAACTCAGAGTTATATGTTGAATTTCCCCTACAGGGATAAGGTGGCCATCTGGTTTGCGGCCTGGCTACTGTGAGTGGTGCACCTGAGGCGCCAACAAGGAGAGGGATGAGGCGGTAGGGGGGGCAGGGGGCTAGCTTATGGTAGGATGGTGGGCTAGAGTGCAGTTGGTTTAGTGAAGGTTTGGAGAGCAGGTTAGGAATTTATCTGTGGCTTTTTTTGTCTCAGTCTTCACCCCTCTTTTCTAGTAGTAGAGATGTTACAGGGTTTGGGTCTCAGAACCCAAGACCCACCCCTTTCACGTAAGACTGATGTATGCACCTGGAGTTGCCCTGCCAAGGTGGGGGGGATGGATTAGGGAAGTTATGTTATGCTCACACAAAACAAATACTATCCACCACACCACGCAACTCTCACACAAGAATCCCAAATAGAGGGGGCACACAAAAGCTAAACCTAACACCCATATCCACCCACACAAAGCACTAGGAGCAACCAATGAGCCTCCGCCCATCTCCATTGAACTCGTTAACGCCAGGTCAATAAGAAACAAGATCAATACCATAGCAGACCACATAGAAGCTCAGCAAACAGATATTCTCTGCGTCATAAGAACATAAGAACATAAGATATGCCATACTGGGTCAGACCAAGGTCCATCAAGCCCAGTATCCTGTTTCCAACAGTGGCCAATCTAGGTCATACATACCTAGCAGTTTCCCAAAAGACACAGGTTCCACAATGCTTGTACTGGGTCAAGCATTGATATCCTGGGTCCCTTCTTAATAATGGTTTATGGACCTTTCCTACAGGAACTTGTCCAAACCTTTTTTAAACCCAGCTACACTAACAGCCTCTACTACATCCTCCGGTAACAAATTCCAGAGTTTGATTACACGTTGAGTGAAAAAATATTTTCTTTTATTAGTCTTAGTTTACCCTGTAGCTTCATTGCATGTCCCCTAGTCTTTCTATATTCTGATAATGTAAACAATCGATCTACGTTTACCCGTTCCACTCCGTTCATTAATTTATAGACTTCTATCATATCTCCCCTCAGCCATCTCTCTTCCAGGTTAAAGAGCCCTAACCTTTTTAGCCTTTCTTCATAGGAGTATTCTTTCATACCCTTTACCATTTTGGTGGCTCTTCTCTGAACCTTTTCTAATAACGCTATATCCTTTTTATTTATTTATTTTATTTATTTTATTTAACAATCTCTTATATACCGCAGCTTCCTAAGATCAGCTGGGTTCACAAATAACAACAGGCAACAAATCATGGATTTGTTTTACATATAACGTCATATAACTAAAACCAATGTACAGTAAACAGAAATGTTGAACAGATAGCACTGAACAGTGCAACACTATATACATTATGTACATTAACATTATATTATTAAATACATATACAAGTTATGTGGGATATAATCATTATGAGTAGTACAGATGCAGATAGGGCAGGTTTTCTTTTCTGTTATAGTGAGATGTAGATAAAACTGTTTAGCCTTTGTCTAATTCTTTTGATGGCTGTTCTATAGTGTTGTAGTGCATTGTAAAGAGGTGTGTTTTCAGTTTTTTTCGGAATTCATTAATCTCTGTTAATATTCTTAGTTCAACAGGGAGGGAATTCCAGGCTGTTGGGGCTGCATGTGAGAACGCTCTGTTGTTTGTTGATTTATTTGTTTTTATGAAATCTATGGGGGTTTTAAGTTTGTTTAGTTGATTTTTTCTTTGAGTAGGTTTTGGATGTTCTTTGGTAATTAAGTTACTTAAAGTAGATGGTGTCAAATCAAATAGTGATTTAAATACTGTTATTAGTGTTTTATATGTTATTCGGTTTTGAATTGGAAGCCAGTGAAGGGATGCTAGAATTGGTGTTATATGTTGATGAGAGTGTGTTTTTGTTATTATCCTAGCTGCTGAGTTTTGTGCGAGTTGCAGTCTTTTGATGTTGCAGTCTTTAAGATATGGCGACCAGAATTGCACACAGTATTCAAGGTGCGGTCTCACCATGGAACGATACAGAGGCATTATAATATCTTTTGTTTTATTTTCCATTCCTTTCCTTATCATACCTAGCATTCTATTTGCTCTCTTGGCCGCCGCTGCACACTGGGCCGAGGGTTTTAACATGTTATCCACAATGACGCCTAAATCTTTTTCCTGGGTGGTGGTTCCTAATGTGGAACCTTGCATCGTGTAACCATAGTTTGGGTTGTTCTTCCCTAGGTGCATAACTTTCCACTTGTCCACATTAAATTTCATCTGCCATTTTGATGCCCAGTCTTCCAATTTATCAAGATCCTCTTGCAATTTTCCACAATCCTCTTGAATTTTAACAACTTTAAATAGTTTTGTGTCATCTGCAAATTTGGTAACCTCACTCGTTATTCCACTTTCTAGGTCATTTATGAATATGTCAAAAAGCAGTGAACCCAGAACAGAACCCTGGGGTACACCACTATTCACCTTTCTCCATTGGGAAAATTGGCCATTTAGCCCAACCCTCTGCTTTCTATCTTTTAACCAGTTCCTGATCCACAGTAGTACACTGCCTCCTATCCCATGACTCTTTCGTTTTGCGAAAAGTCTCTGATGAGGGACCTTGTCAAAGGCTTTCTGAAAGTCCAGATACACTATATCAACCGACTCACCTTTGTCCACCTCTTTATTCACTCCTTCAAAAAAACATAACAGATTAGTAAGACAAGATCTTCCTTGTCTAAAGCCATGTTGGCTGTCTCCCATTAGGCCATGACTATCTACATGCTGAGTAATTTTATTCTTTATGATGGTTTCTACCATTTTTCCCGGTACTGACATCAGGCTCACCGGTCTGTAGTTTCCCGGATCACCCCTGGAACCCTTTTTAAAAATTGGTGTTACATTGGCGATCCTCCAATCTTCAGGTATTAGAGATGATTTTAATGATAGTTCACAGATTACTAATAGCAGGTCTGCAATCTCATATTTCAGTTCTTTCAACACCCTTGGACATATACCATCCGGCCCAGGTGATTTGCTACTCTTCAGTTTATCTAATAGTTGTAATACATCTTCCCGATGTATCGATATTTCTTCAATTCTTTCGCACCTTTAAATACCACTTCAGTCATAGGTAACATCCCTACATCTTCCTCAGTAAAGACCAAAGCAAAGAATTTATTCAGTCTCTCCGCTATCGCCTTGTCTCCTCTTAGTGCCCCTTTAACCCCTCTATCATCTAATGGACCAACTGACTCTCTCACAGGTTTTTTGTTATAAATGTACTTGAAAAAGTCTTTATTTTGCGTTTTTGCTTCCGCAGCAAGCTTCTTCTCAAATTCTCCCTTTGCCTGCCTTATCAATGCTTTGCATCTGACTTGCCAGTGCTTGTGCTGTTTCCAGGTTTCGTCGTTTGGCTCTTTTTTCCATTTCCTGAAAGATGCTTTTTTGGCAACAACAGCCTCTCTGACCTCACCTTTAAACCATGCTGGCAGTCTTTTGGACTTCCTTCCACTTTTCTTAAAGCATGGAATACAGCTGGTTTGGGCTTCCAAGATAGTATTTTTCAACAACACCCAAGCTTGATGTAAGTCTTTAACCTTTGCAACTGCTCCTTTTTATTTTATTTATTTATTTATTTATACATACATTTATATACCGCATCTTCCAAGGTTCAGTTGCGGTTTACAGTTGAACAACACTTAACAAAACAAGTTTGTTTTACAGGGAACGTCATATTATAACAGAACATATCTACAAGGAACATCAAATTTATATATAGTATATATGGTCTAAACATTGTAAGATAAAATAGAACAGGTTAACTATATACAGTTTTATGTATATATATACAAGGAGGTGAACGGATATAAGTTGTGAGATTATCATATGTATGTGTTATCTGTATATGTTAAGGGTTTTTGCTTAATGTAGACCGATTGCTGTTTAACCTTTGTCTATAGTGGGTGTTAAGTTATCTATGTTATAGTTTATGGTGAACAGGTACGTTTTCAATTTTTTACGGAGTTCTATGATTTCCGTACATGTTCGAAGTTCCTCTGGGAGGGAATTCCAGATCATTGGGGTTATGTGGGAGAAGGCTCTGTTATTAGTTGCTTTATGGGCTCTTGTATAATCTGTCGGGATCTTTAGTCTATTTAATTGACCTTTTCTGTGTGTTTGCTTGGACGGTTCTTTATGTATTAAATTACAAAGCATTGTTGGGGCCATATCATTTAATGCCTTGAATGCTGTTATTATTACTTTGTAGGTTATTCTGCTTTGAATAGGTAGCCAGTGGAGGGAGGCTAGTACTGGTGATATGTGTTGGAGTGAATTAATTTTCAATATGATTCTTGCAGCTGCATTTTGCGCTAATTGCAATCGTTTGATGTTTTGTTTTGAAATTCCTATTAGTGTTAGATTGGCAAAATCAAAATGTGGAGTTATTGTTGCCTGTATTATGTTGATAAAATCTTGTGTAAATACTAGCGGACGAAGTTGTTTGAGGGTTTTGAGTTTGAAATATATTTTCTTTATAGTATTGCTAATATGTGTTTCCATCGTAAGGTGCGTATCTAATATAACGCCTAGATATCTTATTTCATTTTTTATTTTGATTTCTTCATTTTGAATTTTTATATGTGTTGGAGGGATGTAGGTTTTGTTCTTAGTCACAATTAGAACTTCAGTTTTAGTGTGGTTAATGTGGAGGTTTTGTGTTTTTAGCCACGTTGTGATTTCATTATAGCAGTCCGATAGGAGTTGTAGTGGTAAGTTGGGTATCGTGAATGGTATATACATCATAATATCGTCTGCGTATAAAATGATACTTGACTCCAAAATTTTTGAATATGTTGCAAACTGGTTTTATGTAAATATTAAAAAGCAGAGCTGACAACGCTGACCCTTGTGGTAATCCAATCTCTTGTTTATATGTGGTTGAGTTTTGATTCCCAATTCTTACATTTTGCGTTCTATTGTTTAGGTAGGATGAGAACCAATTATGTACTGTGGAGTTTAAGCCTATTTGCCTCAGATTATTGAGCATTAATGTGTGGTGTACGCTATCAAACGCAGCTGATATGTCAATAAAAAGTAGAATGAAAGCCTGTTTATGATCGTCTATCCCTCTTAGGAGCGCATCTATTAAAACTGTGAGGAGTGTCTCAACTCCATGGCGGGGTCGAAAACCATACTGTTGTTCGTCGAGGGGGTAAGATGATTCTAGAAAGTCCTGAGTCTGTAATTGAACCACTTTTTCAATTATTTTTGCCAGGAAAGGTATGCTAGAAATAGGTCTATATGATGCAGGCAATGTTTTATCAAGTTTGCTATTCTTAAGGATTGGCCGTATTTGTGCGTGTTTGAGTGATGGGGGTAGGTATCCTTGGGTCAGTGAGAGGTTCACTATTGATAGAATGTAGGGTAATAAAATTGGTAGTGTATTCTTTATCCATGTTACTGGACATGGATCTAGATATGAGGTTGTGGTGTTGAGACTGGTAATGATATTTTTTAGTGTCTCCTTTGTTACGGGCTGGAACTCTGACCATATATCTGATGTTTGGTGTGGTGAGTTGATGATGTTTATCAGCATTGGTGGTATTTTTGCTTTATTTTGGTAATGGTGGGCTAAGGTTTGAACCGAGATGTCAGTAATTTCACTGTCAGTTGTTTGAGGGTTAGTTAGATTTCTTACAATGGTGAATAGTTCTCTTGGCCTATTGTACGATTTTGATAGGATTTTAGTATAGTATTCTTTTTTTGTGTTGTCTAAGATTTCTTTATATTTAGTGAGGTGGTTATTGTACATTTCTTTATGTATTGTTAATTTCGATTTACGCCAGTTATGTTCTAGTTTTCTAAGAATCCGTTTCATTTGTTTTAGCGTATTGTTGAACCATGGTTTGGTATTAGCTTGAGAGTACATGGTCTTTTTGTGTGTGTGATTAGTTTTGGCTGCATTGTTGATGGTTTCATGCCAATTTTTGACGGTGTCATCTAGGTTAGTTGCAGTTGAAAAGAGGTGGGGGATTGTTAATTCTATAAATTCTTCGTTGTTGAATTTTTTGAATCTAGTGTTTGGTACATTTCTGGGTTGGGTGTTCATGCTAGTGAGGGGATATGTAAGATTTAGTTTGATAATGTAGTGATCGGACCAGGGTATCTGTGTGCATTCAACTGAGTTTGGATTGTTTAGCTTGAGAAAGGTCTTGGGGAGAAGGACAAGATCGAGGGTTCCGCCTTTAATGTGTGTAGATGTGTTTATTATCTGTTGATATTCCAAGTCTAATATTGTATCCAAGAATAGTTTGGATTCCAATGTTGGCAGTGAGGGAAGATTAAAGTCTCCAAGCATAATTATAGGGTGTTGTTCTGTAGATGAGCTAAGGAGCTCAATAAGAGCGTCAAGGTTATCTGGATTTTGGTTTGGGGGTCTATATACTAAGCAGAGTTTCATGGGGCCAATCTTTATTAATAATGCGTCTATGTTATTAGAGATGTTTGACTGAATTGTTTTTGCTTTTAGTTCCTTTTTGATCATCATTAATACACCTCCACCTTTTCTGTTAGTTCTATGTTTATAGAAGGTGTCATAGTCTTCATTATTAAGTTGATTTATATAGACGGTATCAGTGTCAGAGAGCCAGGTTTCCGTGACACATAATATGTCAGGTTTTGAGTCTGATATTAGGTCATTAAATATGGGTAGCTTGTTTTTCATCGACCGTGCGTTAATAAGGATACATGAGAGAGATGTTAATTTATTTAGTTTTTTCTTAACTATTTTTGTCATTTTATCATAGTCTCCCTTTCGAAAGTTAAAAAGTAGTACTGTGGAGTTCCTTACTATTTCTCCTCCACTAATTAAATCAAAGGCGATCATGCTATGATCACTATTGCCAAGTGGCCCCAACACCCTTATCTCTTGCACTAGATCTGGTGTTCCACTAAGGACTAGGTCTAATATGGCTTCCCCTCTGGTCGGTTCATGAACCAGCTGCTCCAAGAAGCAGTCATTTATTTCATCTAGGAACTTTATCTCCCTAGCATGTCCTGCCGTGACACTGACCCAGTCGATACCGGGGTAATTGAAATCAGCCATTATTATTACTGCGCTGTAACTTTTGTTAGCTTCCTTGATTTCTTTGAGCATTTCATCATCCATTTGTCCATTTGTTCATTTGTTCATTCTGGCCAGGCTGTCGATAGTACACCCCCACTGCCATTGCCTTCCCCTTTTTACATGGAATTCAATCCATAGAGATTCTACAGCAAATTTTGTTTCCTGCAAAACTTTAATCCTTTCTGACTCAATGCCCTCTCTAACATAGAGCGCAACCCTACCATTACGATATAGTTTGTACCCAGGCATCACAGTGTCCCACTGGTTGTCCTCCTTCCACCATGTCTCTGATATTCCAATCATATCTAACCTCTCATTTAGTGCTATATATTCTAACTCTCCCATCTTATTTTTTAGACTTCTAGCATTTGCATACAAACTGTATTTTATTCATATTAATTTGGCTACTGGTAGACATGGGTAATTTGGGATCTTTAAGCTCTGTCTGCTCCATACTCGAGGGCATTTGGGCTACTTTACTCTTTTTTATTTATTTATTTAAATCGCTTATATACCGCGCTTTTCAACATCAGTGCGGTTTACAAAGAACATGAGGTATTTTACGGTGGGGGTTAACACCGTATTACATATAACAGGTAGCTCAACTTGGGTAATAGTATTAACTATTTACATTCGTAATAACAGAATGATATTCACACTTATATACAAATACGTGAGGAGGGGATGCGTGAGGTCAGGCTATGTTGCGAGTGGTGGGGTTGGTGTACATTCCTCCGGGTAGCATTTGAGGAAGAGATAGTGTTTCAATTCTCTCCTGAATTTAGTTAGATCCGGGATTGCTCAGATATCGGGTGGAACAGCGTTCCAGCATCTGGGAGCACAGAGACTGAAAGCCCTGTTTATGGTTGTCTGAGCACTGTGGGTCATTGCTTTGGGGATTACCAAAGTGTTTATAGCAGTAGATCGTCTAGCTCTATTTGGGGGTGTAATGTGAGTGAGGTCCGCGAGAGAGGAGGGGGCGAGTCCATTGATGGTCTTGAATGTTAGTAGTAGGGTCTTGAGGTGATTCTGCTGTGGATTGGGAGCCAGTGGAGACTTTTGAGGATGGGTGTTATATGGTCTCTCCTGGAGGCGCTATGTAGGACTCTGGCCACAGCGTTCATGGCAAGCTGGAGTGGGCTCAGGGTGGATTGTGGGAGTCCTTGCAGGACAGTGTTGGCGTAGTCGAGATGTGGGATGGTTAGAGCTTGGAAGATTGTTCTGAAATCAACTGGTTGCAGGAGGGGGCGAAGATGTTTGAGTGTCTTGATCTTATGGTACGTTGATTTTACCATGTTGCTCACGTGTGTCTTCATATCCAGTCTTTGATCCAATGTGACACCCAGGTAGCGGATTGAAGGTTTTGTTTGCAGTTCGATTTTTCCAATTTTTAGGCAGGCAGGAGGGGGAAAGTTGGGGTTTCGGGAGATGAACAGTCTTTTTGTGTTGTATTCGAAGATTCTGGTTTAGAAGCCATTTTTCCACTGAGCTAAAACAGAGGTGTGAGGTCAATTTGGTCAGTCTGGAATGGCATGTACATGAGAACGTCATCGGCATAAATCATGCATTCGACGTTGAATGATCTTATGAGGTCACAAATTAGCTGCATATAGATGTTGAACATCAAGGCTGAGAGGGAGGAGCCTTGCGGAATGCCCTGTTTCTGGTGGAACGGTTTGGAGGTGGAGGACCCTGTCTGCACGTGTTGCCATCTATCGGACAGGTACGACTTACACCAGGTTAGTGCTAGGTCACAGATGCCCTTCTCTTTGAGCCGGCTCAGGAGGGTTTCATGGCATACTGAGTCGAACGCTGCAACTATATCCAGGAATATCAGGGCAACTCCCTGACGGATATTATCAATTGTATAAAGTATATTGTTGAAGAGGGTGGTAAGTAGCATCTCCACACCATGGGATTCTCTGAATCCGTGTTGGCAGTGGTCTAACGGAGAGGTATTGTTGATGTGTTGTTGAATCTGTTAAAGGACTTCTTTTTCGATTATCTTTGCTAGTAGTGGAATGCTGGCAATTGGTCTGTACGATTCTACTTTCTGGGGGTCCAATTTGTTGTTCTTTAGCAGGGGTCTGATGGATGTGTGCTTGAGATTCAGTGGGAAATAGCCTGATGTGAAAGATGCGTCAAGAAGTCTAGCTATGAATGGACTAAATTCTGTCTGTAGTTCCCTTATCCAGAAGGCAGGACAGCACTGTTCCCTCTAAGCTGTGCGCGCGCACACACCTCGCCGAGCGAGCGCACATACTTTACAAAAGAGCGCACAAAAATTACAGTTCTGATTCTGATAGAAAACAACACAGACGTCTTAAAATTTAAAAGTTGTTGTGTATTTACGGTTTTCACAAGTTCTACAGTATTTTCTAGTGCAATCAATGTGGTGTACATGTATTACTACATGTATTCTGACATGTAGTAAAATTTTAAAGTATATAACTCCGAGTGTCGTTATGTGGCGCACAAAAATTTAACCTTCCTTCAAAAGCTGCACAGCTGATATTTTATGCACACACAGCCTACAGAAAATTAGAGGGAATATTGCAGGACAGGGGTCAGTCTGAGCGGTAGTGGTGTTGATTGTGTCGATGATTGCTCATTGGATGGGATGGTGAACATTGCTAATGTCGCTGCTTTTGGTGGGTCCACGGTGCAAGAGGGTGGGCCAGTCTTGTCTGTCTGGCATAGTTTTGATTGCAGGAAGTCAGCGTAGTCTTGGGCGTGAATCTCGGGTGTTTGTTCAGAACCTGGTTCTTTCGTTAGGTTCTTGACAAGGTTAAATAGGTCGTGTGGTTTTCGTAGTGAGCGCATGAGGGTGTCTGTGTGCACTTGTCTCATTTTCTCAGTTATCGCATTGCGGTGTATGGATAGCTGGAGGTTATAGGCTACCTGGTTCTCTGTAGATCGTGAGCGTCTCCATCGCCTTTCGAGTTTTCTAAGTTTGATGAGAGAGGCCCGTAGATCATCGGAGTACCATGGGGCGGGAGCTTTTTTCTTCGGGGCTTTCTTGTGGGCTGTACGTAAGGCGATGGAACTCAGGCTGTCATTCCAGCTGGAGACTAGTGCATCTAGGCTGGTTGTCGTTATGCTGAAGAGGGGCTGTGTGTTGTGTAAGATGGATTCCTTGTTAAAAGGTTGGAACCTTCGTGGGGGTAGACTTATGGGTTTTGACATGTTTCCTGGGCCGGGAATCTAAGGGGATTTGAAATAAGATTAGCTTATGGTCGGACCAAGGTACTGCGGTGTAGGTAGGTGGGGGGGGGGGGTGGAGCTGTGGGCAGGTAGGGGGGCGAAGATCAGGTCCAGCATGTTTCCATTTGTGTGAGTAGGTTCATTGATTAGAGGTTTTTGGAACCTCTCTGCTTTTGGTAGTATCCTTCAAGGATACATTCTTCCGAAGCATGCGCTCTTGGGCGACTGTTGGCTTTCCCCTATTATCTAGTTTAAAAGCTGCTCTTTCTCCTTTTTAAAGGTTAATGCCAGCAGCCTGGTTCCATCCCGGTTAAAGTGAAGCCCATCCCTTCGGAAGAGCCCCTCCTTTCCCCAGAATGTTCCCCAGTTCCTAACAAATCCAAAACCCTCATCTCTGCACCATTGTCTCATCCACGCATTGAGACTCCGGAGTTCTGCCTGCCTCTGCGTCACCGAAACATGGCTCACTCCCACCAACAACGTGCTCCTCAACCAGTTAGTTCCCCTTCTCACACTGCTTTCAACTGCCCACGCACACACAGGAAAGGAGGAGGAGTCCTGATCATCGCAAGGAACAACCTAAAGCTCAAGTGCCGATCCACCACAAATACAAGTCAATGCAACACAATCGTCGTAGAGAACAGGCAGTTAGCCCTGTGCCTCACCTATAGAGCTCCACATGCTCCCCCAAATGAACTATCATCAATACTGGAATTGGTTTGTGCAGTCAACATCCTCCACAAACCTCTGCTGGTGCTTGGGGACCTTCAACCTTAAATCCACCACGGTCAAAGATGCAGAATCCTTTCTGAAAGCTATGGACTCCCTTCAATACACTCAGATGATCAGCGCCCTCACACACAGACACGGATCATCTCCCGACCTCATCTTTGCCCCAACAACCTTATTGAAAGAGACATCATCTCTAGACCCGCGATTACACCAGTGCCCTGGTCAGACCATCACATAATAAAAATTGAGTTACAATCGACAGGCCCTAACGATCATCAAGACAAGCCATCCACACACAGGAGATTTTAAAACTACGACAAGGACCAATTCCTTCAGGACATTCTACCCCACCTGGTCATGAAAACGGATGACATAAATGAACAAATCGACAACTGGAACAGTCCCATCACGTCTGCTGCCAAAGCCACCATTGCCAGGACCCACAAAGCATGCAGCGCTAAAACCAGTTCCAACCCCTGGTACTCAAAGGAAATCCGAAATGCAAAAAGAGCCCTAAGACAACTAGAACAATGCTGGAGATGCACCAAAGCACCCACCACATAGGACTTATACCAGGCAAAGCAAAGGGAATACAACAACCTCATCAATCAAAAGAAGAGGGAATACTACACCAACCTGATTCTCACATCCACCAAAAAAACTAGAGAACTATTTGAAATAGTAAAAACCCTCACCAATGAACCTAATCCTGAGAAATCTGATCAAAGAGATCCACAGACCTTCGCAGACTACCTACAGACCAAATTCAACACCTCCCCCGGATGACCATGAGCAATACTTACAGGCCAACACCACCCAACCGAAGCTGGGAAAAATTCAGCATCCCGTCAACTGATCAGATCTCACAGATCATCGCATCACTCAACACCAGCACCGCCCCCACAGATCCTTGCCTCGTGGTCTGGATCAAAGCAGTAAAAGAGGATCTCATCCAATTCATCCACAACATGGTGCACAACTCCCTTACCCTAGGAATCATGCCTAGCACATTAAAGCTAGCAACAATATGCCCAATCACGAAAAAATCCCCACTAAGCAAAACCAATCTAGCCGCCTACAGACCCATCTCAAGCCTCCCTCTCCTGTCGAAGGTTATCGGAAAGATGGTTCAACGTCAACTCCAAGATCACATCAACATCCTTGCCCCTCTGGACCCTAATCAACATGGCTTCCGCCCAAACCACGGTGTCGAAACCCTGCTGATGTACCTCTTAGACAATCTGATCCAGGTCATTGACAATATCAAATGATTTTTATAGACATCTCCTCAGCTTTTGACACTGTCGACCACAGAACTCTTCAATCAAGACTACAGGAAATTGGCCTACATGGCACCACCTTGAATTGGTTCACATCATACCTCACGGACAGACACCTCCAAGTCAAATGCGGCTCTGCCACCTCCCGACCACTGAGAGCCACCCAGGGTGTTCCGCAAGGCTCCTCCCTCTCAGCCTTGTTATTCAATCTGTACATACAACCCATCTGCTCCATCATCAAGAACCACAAGATACAAAACATCATCTATGCAGATGACATTATGATATACACCCCTATCAGCCTTGACAGCCCAGACTACTCCAGCATAGCCAACTGTCTGCAACAAATGACAAGCTGGCTTCTGGAAAACAACTTGACCATAAACTACAACAAGACAGAAGCGCTACTCATCACCAAAAACTCCACCTTCACCCCTCCCTCCCCCGCCATTAAGCTGAACGACATTACAATACCAATAAAGCCTGAAGTAAAATATCTCGGTGTGACGCTCAACAAAAACCTGAACCTACAGTCACACATCGCCAGAACCACCAGGAATGCATACCTCAAAATGAGAACCATAAGACGCCTCAAACCTATCCTCTCACAGGATCACTTCCACACCGTCTGTCAAGCCCTAATCACTTCCTTCTTAGATTACTGCAATCCCATTTACCTTGGGCTCTCAAAACAAGCAATCCGGCCATTACAGATGGCACAGAACACTGCTGCCCGCATAATAACTGGTTCCTCAAGACACGATCACATGACCCCCATTCTCAACCACCTCCACTGGCCCCCAATCAGTTCCCGCATCCGTTGTAAGGCTCTATAAACATATTAAAAATCAAACAGAACCTCTTAGTGAACAGTCTGCAATCCCTCATCAGATCTGACCCAGGCACCAGACCCAGGAGGAGAGGCACCTCAGACACCATCAATACACCCAGAGCATTCGCTAAAACAAGACAGGATACTTCAAGAAGAGCACTATCCCTGGCTGTGCCCACGCTCTGGAACTCACTCCCCAACGTTCTGAGATCAACAGTAGACCTCAAGGACTTCATAAAAATACTCAAAACGACGCTCTTCATAGAACACTATAAGGACATCCCGTGATCTGACCAACGGCCTCTCAGCCTGCTCACCTCTCTCCCAGACCCCTTCAGCCTCCCCCCCAACTTGTATATAGTTCCTTGTACATAGCTCACAGCGTATTTAGCTCACCTTGAAATCTTTGATACATTACACACACACATACACTGTCGATTCAATCACTGCATGACCACTCCCACGCACACAGCCTCATGATTTGTTTGATGTGTAAACCGCTTTGATTCCAGGATAAAGCGGTATATAAATCCTCTTAAATAAATAAAATAAAATAAATAAATAAACAACAACTGTATTATTCATTGTCACCTTTGGTAGTTGCAACTATATGAGTATGTTGGTTGGAGTCCTCTGTACTGTTTTTTAGTTTACTTGAATAAAAGATAATATGAGCATAAACCAACAATCCAAAGACATAAACTAAAATATAAAGCAGTTCAATAATACAATAAAAACAATAAGATAAAATAAAATGAAATTACATAAAAATATAAAGTTGAAAGAAAATAACAATGCTGCCTTACAGTCTATGATTGTTTAAAACCATAAACCGAATCTTAAAACAGGACTAATTTCATCCTTGCATCAGCCTAAGCACCAGAGCTGCAATGTGTCAAATGAATTGACATTTTGGAATATGAAAGAGACATGCTGTTAATTTCTTAGAAAAGACCCCTAGCTGTGCAATGGTTCTTAACTCAATGGGGAGAGCTCTTCAATGCCTGGAGCCTTCTACAGCAAACATGCAGTCAGCGTTATCTGAAAAGCACACCTATTTAACTGGGGGGAACATCAAGCAGAAAAGCATAGCAGTCATGGAGGTTGATACAGTTTGAAAACGGAACAAATGCTAATAGGCACTTCCTCACACTAATACCAAAATCTCAAAAAAAATCCTCCAGCGAAGAGGCAACCGGTGTAGATTACAAAGGATAGGAGAAACGTGATCAAATAAGCTAACACCAGTTCAAATTTGTGCTGCAGCATTTGTATATCTATTTGCAGAAGCCCTAACTACAACCCATTACAATAATCTAAATGGGGAATAACTAAGGACTGAAGCACAGTATGGAAATTCTCTTCTGATAAAAAAAGGCTTTTGCCTACTGATCAATTGGAGCTTGTAAAATGCGCCTTTGACTACTGACTACTGCTTTAATTTCAGAGTACATAGTTCGGAATCCATACTAACCCCAAGGGTTCTCAATTGTGGTGACACTGGGAAAGCCCAGTTATCCATAGAATTGTTTTATGATTGGGGGGGGGGGTAGAAAAAGAAACTTTGGTAGACATAATATCTGATCTGGGCATGTGTAAGGAATCCCACATGCTGGATCAAATGCTCTCCCTGCACCATCATCACTCAGCACTGAAGTCAGACGGGCTGCTGCCAGCTTCAAAAATGGTGCTACAAGGGGAACACTCTTCTTGCTGAACTCCACAAGGTCCCTACTTCCACCCTTGTCTCCCGTCCTAGATTTGATCTATTTACATCTGGTGAAATATACATTTTATCATACATTTTTCCTAGAAAACCTCTTTCATTAATACATGTGGACCAATGAGCAGTTTCAGTAGGCAATGAAAAAGGTGCCAGTACTCTGAACCACCATATACCCCCTCAAAAAAGCCCTGCATTTTACTGAGCAGAGAGGTGAGGGGGTGCCTGCCTGAGAGGAATTTAATTGGCTGCATATGGTGGTGGGGGGGGGGGTGTCAAAGGCTAGGAGATAGCTAACTGGCTTCCTGCTGGGGCAAGGGGATCTAGTTTATCACATGGGGATGGGGGAGGGGCATGAGGGTAACTGGCTTCCTAGATGGTGATAGTTAGCTAGGGGAATGTGGCTGGTTACATAGGGAAGGAGGCTTGTGGGGGTGACTGACTGGCTTCTTAGGTAGTGAGGCTTAGAGGAGGGATAAACATTTGGGGTGGGCCCTCTGGCTTCCTGGATTGTGAGGGCTAGCTGCGGGATGTGGTCAATCAGAGGAGGAGAGACGTGGTGGAATGGGGAGAAAGACTGGTGGGGAAAAGAAGCATAAGAGAGAGAATGGATGGTGACAGTAGGCCGGTGCTACCGTTTTTGCCGCCCTGTGCGGATGATTACTATGCTGCCCCCTCTCCCCCCCCCCCCCCCAAGGACTCCAATGGAAGCCTTCAAAGGCTTCGCTTCTCTTTTGAGCAATAACTTCTTAAGTGTTTGAACAACTTTCACACATGCAGTGGGGTTAAAGCAGGGGTCTCAAACTCAAATTGCTTTGAGGGCCAAATGAGGACTTGTAAAGTAACCCGGGGGCCGCATAAGACGTGGGGCCTCATTTGCATAAGGGGCCTCATTTGCATAAATATTTGCGTAATGTTACCATACACTAACTTTTAGTAAACATGCCTCTTAATGAGTATGGATAAAGAAAGACTAAAAGATTCAGAAATAGGAAGACAATAATTAAACTGGGAACCCCAAAAGCCAAACTTGGAATGTACAACAACACTGTAGAAATAAAACTATAAATTAATTTCCTCTTGTACTAAACAAAGCGCAAACATTAATGATGCACATTTCCCAGAGCTGACATATTCCAGTTAATAAATTCAAAATAAAGAGATATTTTTCTACCTTTTGTGCATTTTTTTTCAGTTGCAATTGCTCCAGCCACTTCTGGTTTCTTCGTGTCTTCTGCTATCTCCATCGTCTGCTGTCCATTTGTCCTTTCTTCTCTCTTCTAGTTTTTTTCCATTCTCTCTCCCTACATCTGCTTTAACATACTAATCTTTCTCCTTTTGCTCTTTCCTCATTCCTATTTCATCCACTCAAATTTTACCCCTCCATCCTCAATCCCCACTTACTCTCCCAATACCTGGCCAATTGTAGATTTGTCTTCTCTTCCAGACAAAATATTTTTAACCTCTCCATTTCACTTTCCCAGCTCCATCCCATTCTAATCCTCCCCCAACATCAGCTCCCTTCTAGTTCCAGCCCCACCCAGCATCTGCTCCTTTCTAGTCCCTGCATCAGTCCATTTCCAGTCCTATCCTAGCCTCACCATCAGCCCATTTCCAATCCTAGCCCCCCATCAGCCCATTTCCAATCCTAGCTCCCTCCCCTCACAGCCCATTTCCATTCCAAGCCCCCCTCCCCATCAGCCATTTGCAGTTCAAGCCCCCCTTCCACTCAGCCCATTTCCAGTCCTAGCAACCCCCCCCAGCCCATTACCAGTCCTAGACCCCCCATAGCCCATTACCAGTCCTAACCTCCCCATAGCGCACTTCCAGTCTTACCCCCCCATCACCCCATTTTCAGTCTTACCCCCCCATAGCCCATTACCAGTCCTAGTCCCCCCCATAGACCACTTGCAGTCGTATCCCCCATCACCCCATTTTCAGTCTTACCTCCCCTCATAGGCCATTACCAGTCCTAACCCCCCAATCAGCCCACCTCCAGTCCTAACCCCCATCACCCCAATTTCAGTCCTAGCCCCCAGCATAGCCCATTACCAGTTATTACCCCCCCAGCCTATTACCATTAATAACCCCCCCTGCCAATAGCCCACTTCCAGTCCTAACCCCCATCTGCCCATTTCCAGTCCTAGCCCCCACCATAGCCCATTACCAGTCATAACCCCCCCCTGCCAATAGCCCTCTTCCAGTCCTAACCCCCATCTGCCCATTTCCAGTCCTAGCCCCCACCATAGCCCATTACCAGTTATAAACCCCCCAGCCCATTACCAGTCATAACCCCCCCCCTGCCAATAGCCCTCTTCCAGTCCTAACCCCCATCTGCCCATTTCCAGTCCTAGCCCCCACCATAGCCCATTACCAGTCATAACCCCCCCCCCTGCTAATAGCCCACTTCCAGTCCTAACCCCCATCTGCCCATTTCCAGTCCTAGCCCCCACCATAGCCCATTACCAGTCATAACCCCCCCCTCCCCCCGCGACAGAGAAAAACAAAAAAAACCCAAAACCCTGGCTTCTGCCGTTGCCCGCCGTGGCAGCGGCAGAATCAATTGTCAAATTTAAAAAAAAAAAGACTTCTGCTGCTCAAGCAGCAATATCACCTGTCCTGCGGCCCCTTCCCCTGTGCCCGGAGATCCGAATCTGCTCTATCAGCGGCGTGCTTTTCAAGCCGCGAAGAGTATTCCCCTCTCGCGCGGTTTCAAGCCGCGCGAGAGGGGAATACTCTTCGCGGCTTGAAAAGCACGCCGCTGATAGAGCAGATTCGGATCTCCGGGCACAGGGGAAGGGGCCGCAGGACAGGTGATATTGCTGCTTGAGCAGCAGAAGTCTTTTTTTTTTTAATTTGACAATTGATTCTGCCGCTGCCACGGCGGCAACGGCAGAAGCCAGGGTTTTGGGTTTTTTTTGTTTTTCTCTGTCGCGGGCCGCACGCGGGCCGCGTGTTTGAGACCCCTGGGTTAAAGGATGGTTACACAACTTTCCTCCAGTGCCAACTGCCATATAGAATATGAAGTGCTACAAAAACCCTGCTGCTGATTCAGCGTCTATAGCAAACCTGCCATCCTGTAACAGCATTGCCAGGACTTGCACAGGGCAAACTCTACTTATGAAAAGGCAGCACTACACATATTATATTGCGCTCTAGAACAGCAGTACTACTCCTACTGTGGAAAACAGAACAAGCAGAACAGCTAAAAGTTAACACTACGTAGCAGAATACTGCATCTCAGTCACAAACGTAAAACACAGACAGCCCATCACCAGATACAGAGCAAGGGGCTGCAAATTAGAAACATAAATAAGCAGGTTAAATTTAACTCAAAACCTCAAAAATCATAGAAACATGACGGCACAAAAAGAGCACATGGTCTATCTAGTCTGTCCTTCCATATCAACTACTACAATAGTCCTCTTTTTTCCTTTAGAGATCCTCTTTGTTTGTCCCTTGCTTCTTTGAATTACGATACTATCCTCATCTCTACCATCTCCACTAGGAAACTATTCCACGCATCTACCACTTTTTCCGTAAAGAAATATTTCCGCATATTACTCCTGAGTCTATCTCCTTTCACCCTCATCCTATGTCCCCTTATAGCAGAGCTTGCTTCCATTCAAAAGAGACTCTCCTCCTGTGCATTTATACCATGGAGATACTTAAACGTCTCTATCATATCTCCCCTATCTCGCCTTTCCTCTAAAGTATATATATATTAAGATCCTTAAGTCTATCCTCATATGCTTTATAACAAAGACAACTAACCATTTTAGTAACCACCCTCTGCACCAACTCCAACCTGTTTATATCCTTTTGAAGGTGTGGTCTCCAGAATTGCACACAATACTCCAAATGGGATTGCACCAAAGACTTATACAGAGGCAGTATCACCTCCTTTTCTCTGCTGGCTATTCCTCTCCCTATGCACCCAAGCATCCTTTTAGCTTTCGCAGTTGCTTTTTCTACCTGTTTAGATACTTTAAGATCATCCGACATAATCACACCCATGCCCTGCTCTTCTTTAGTGGACACCCCTTACACTGTACCGCTCCCTTGGATTTTTGCAGCCCATATGCATGACCCTGCATTTTTTAGCATTAAATCTCAGCTGCCAAATTCTCGACTATTCTTCATGCTTAGCTAAATCCCTCCTCATTTTATCTACTCCTTCCTGGGTGTCTACTCTATTGAAGATTTAAGTATCATTCGCAAAGGGCAAACCTTATCTGACAGCCCTTCTGCAATATCACTAACAAAGATGTTAAAAAGAAACGGACCAAGGACAGATCCCTGCGGCACACCATGGTAATCTCCTTCTCCTCAGAGTGAGCTCCATTTACCTGTACCCTTTGTCGCCTTTCACTCAGCCAATTTCTAACCCAATCAGTAACTTTAGGGTCCACCTTTAGGGTGCTAAGTTTGTTTATAAGTCACCTGTGCAGAACGGTGTCAAAGGCTTTACTGAAATCCAAGTACACCACATCTAGGGCTCTCCCTCAGTCCAACTCCCTGGTCATCCAGTCAAAGAAATCAATCAGACTTGTCTGACAAGACCTGCCTCTGGTGAATCCACGCTGCCTCAGATCCTTTAATCCACTGGACTCCAGAAACCTAACTATTTTCTCTTTCAGCAGCGCTTCCAATAATTTACTCACCACCGAAGTAAAACTAACTGGGCTGTAGTTTTCAACCACATCCTTACTTCCACTTTTGTGTAAAAGGACCTCATAAGCCTCTCTCCAGCCATTTGGCACCACTCCCGACTCCAACGAGGCATTGAAAAGGTCAGTCAATGGAGCCACTAAAATGTCCCCACGTTCCTTCAGTATTCTCAGATGTATCCCATCCGATCCCATCGCTTTGTCTACTTTTAGTTAGAGTCTCCATGCAGTGCAACATGAGAAACAGAAGCAGAAATCCATTTCCTCTTGTACTCAGCAAAATCCAAAGGCATCCGAGAGATACATTTCCTAAAGCTGGCATATTCCACTTAATAAATTCAAAATAATACTTTCTACCTTTGTGATCAAAGAATTATTTTTTTGATCATGTCGGTCCCAATGTCTTTTTTCAGTTTTCCTCTGTTTTTCTCCTAACTCTCTTCCTTCTGCCCTCATCCACTATCTCTGTCTCAGGGCTGATGACAGTGGCACTAATGGTGGCTTTTATTTTTTTAAGTTTAGACCTCTCGTGCTTATCCCTGTATAAGCAACATGGAATCTTTTGGGAGCCTGACAGGTACTTGTGACCTAGATTTGGCCACTGTTGGAAACAGGATACTGTGCTCGATGGACCCTTGGTCTGATCCAGTATGGCAGTATGGAGTGGAGGTGTAGCCTAGTGGTTAGAGCAATGGCTTGGGAACCAGAGTTCAGTTCCCACTAGCACTCCAAGGAATGCTAGTGGGAATTGAACCCTGGTTGCTTGGTTACCAAGCCAGTGTTCTAACCACTAGGTTACTCCTTGAAACACTTAAGAGATGGTAAATTGCTACTGGAATTCTTAATGACAGATCAAGCCAAGGCCCAGCCCCAGATTCTGCAGCAGCTGGACCTCCTTTACTTTTTCTCTCTGTCCTCTCTACTGTCTGTCCCTCTGAGCCCTCAGCTCTGCCTGTTACATATGTCCTTCTCTCCTCCTCCTTCTCTCCACTACCTTGGCTTTACTGTCATCTCAGTTGTTGTAAACTGCTTCACAGCTGTGCGTCAAAAGACAGACAAGCAAGTCTCTAAATAATTTAACTAACTAAGCTGAGGAGTAGCCTAGTGGTTAGAACACTGGCTTGGTAACCAAGGTTCAATTCCCACTAGCACGCCTTGGGCAAGTCACTTAACCATCCACTGCCTTGGAAGAAAGGCCTAGCAATCTACTTCCAGTGACACTGCCAAGAAAACCCAGGAGCTTCTGGGTCACCAGGAGTCAGGCCTGACTCAAAGGCACACATTGCATTTTGCAAGCTAAACAACACTGCATCAGAAGAGATGCAAATATCCTACAGAATAAGGACTACAACCCAAAGGTTCCTGGGCAGACTGGCTGTTCTTCGTCACCTTCAATGCCAGCTCTACAAAGAAGTCCCTGAAGGGAAAATGATATTGGCTGTGATATAGCAATTACTGCATTGGTTTGTGAGCAGTAATACCTAGGGAGGACAATTTCCAAAGCCATGTGCGAAGGGCACACTTTCACAGTGTGTGTGTACTTTTAGCTGAATCAAAAAGAGACACTATCTATTTCCCATGTGGCGCACTCTATTTTGTTGTCAGCAAGCTCACCTTTTTTAAGAGAACTGAGGGGTCTTTTTATAACTACATAAAGTGGTTACGTTTATAAAGGAAATTTTGCATGTATATACTATTGTATGCGCATTAAATGCCTCTAATAAAATCACCCTGAACATACAAGTACACGTGATGATTGCAAAGTGCCTACTTGTATGCAACTTTAGTGTAGGTCTGTTCTCGGGCAGAGTTTCAGCAGAGCAGGTATAAATGTACGAGTTTGTTTTTCCTGTGATTGCTGCAGGATTTCCGCTAGCACTTTATAAAGACACAGGCACCTTTGTACGTTTGTAAATTAGGCTACAAGTAGACACCTTTTTGGCCTTCACAATATATCCTCATAGTGTCTGATGAGGAGTGTATACAGCTGAATGGAGCAAAACAAGTGAGACAATTGTTTTGTGTTCTGTAAGCTGAAATGTGCCGACTGCTATTGGCTGGGCCGAGTGTCAAGTCCAAGAATGCAAGGGCCAAGTCTATGTGTGCTCAACAGAATGGAAGTAAACTGATCCCATGGAATGTTAATGGGCTGAATTCATTAGTAAAACATACAAGAATGATAAATACTTCTAGAGGGCAGAGGCGGACATAATTGCTTTGCAGGAATCACATTTCCTGGCTAGCAAGGGAGGGAGGAGTGGTCTAGTGGTTAGGACAAGGTACTTCAGGCCAGAGGGCCGGGGGTTCAAGTCCCACCTGGGGACAGCAATCTCAGGCCGGAGGGTCTGGGATTTCTAGTCCTATAGGCACTCCTTGTGGTCTTGGGCAAGCCACTTAACCCTCCATTGCCCATGTTCCCTGTAAGTATTAGCATATGTGTCTCGTATCCCCCAATTGACCGCTTTAACCCGGTGAAAAGCAGGATATAAATACAGCTAAATAAATAAAATAAAAAATCATATACTGTAAAGCTTTTAGGCTGAGCGTTTCCTTTATCTTGGGATATAGCGATGTAGATGAGAGTGTTAGGGAGGAGAAGAGAAGGCGAAGGAGAAAAAGAAGCATGAAGGGAGCATGGATTCTCCTAGATTGGGATTGTATGAGAGACCTTGAGGGGCCGCCTTATCTCCCCGCATTATGCACACATCTGTTGAAATGATATACCGAGCTATTTATTTATTTATTTGGTTTCATTTGTATACCGCTACTTCCAGCGATCAGAAGCGGTTTACTCTACACATCAAACATTGATAGTTTCCTTCCAGTTTCAGTCATCGCCATGAAGTGACTCCCTCAATTAACAGTTCCCTGATTTTGTAGGCAGGAGAAGTGAGTTTCGTGGAAAGGAACCCCATCTTGGAAGGAACTGAAGATTCCTTGTCTATCCTGTTCTACCACATCTTTGCTCACTACTCCAGAAGATATGAGATGAAAGAATAGTAACAGTCATGTAGGTTGCTCAGTCGGTACAGCAACACATGCTAAGAGTCTTTTATGTTTTAGACATCAAGTTCCCAGCTATGTGCTATCACTAGACCCAAAATCCAAATCTCCCACCCTGCCACCTACTTTTTCTATGTGTCCTTTTACTAAAAGCCACAAAACTGAAACACCTGTAGATCTGAGTTCCAAACCCCGTGCTTGCACCAGAATCTGATTCAGGAAACTTTGGTGCTACGACAGCTCTTTCAGCCTTTTCAAGCCTCCTTTCATTACTTTTCTTTTTTACTGCTCTGGAATATTACAACACCTGTAAAAAGGTATGTTCTTCCAGCACTCATTCCCAACACACTGATGCTGCCTTTCTCTCACAGCTGAAGCGGGGAGAGGAAACTGGGAGGGCATGTTTGCTGCTAAAATAGGCCAGAACCCAACAGATTATGTGCACTTATTTTGCTAGTTTTAAGACATGCCTACCACAAGTCTTCCTTTGCTAGTTGGAAACCCTAATTAGGAAGGGACTGCCTGAAATAGAAGAGGAGGGAAGGGGAGAGGATGTGGTGTCTGACAGACAGGAGCGGAGAAGTGCCTGATAGAGATGTGAGATGGAGAAGGAAAGAGACGTGCATGATGAAGAAGGGGAGATACAGAGAAATAAAAGGAAAAACAGAGGAATGTGTGATGGGAAGGAGTGTCAAAAGGGCAAGGAGGGGTACTGAGGGGATAAAGGCAATGAGAGGTGCATGTGGAACGGTAATCAGATGAAGAGAAGGGTGTCTGATGGAAGAGGGAGAAAGTATACATGCCTGATTATTGCAGAAGGGGTCCCCAATGAGGGAGATGGGCAAAGAGAATGCCTGATGGAGATGGAGAGAGAAGAAAAAAGATGGTTGCCTGATGGGGAAGAGGTGACCAGATGGAAAGGAGGGTGTCTGATGGAGAAGGGGTAAGGAGAGAGAGTAGAGAATCCTTGATGAGGTATGAGGATGGAAAATATGTTCCCAAAGGGGGATTAGAGTGGGGGAGAAGTGCTTGAGGGGCAGTAGCCAATCAGAATCTTAAGGTTGGGGGAGAGAACTGTAGAGGAGGGAGGGGATAGATGAAGCATAGGGAAAGGGAAAGAGGTGGATGGACAGAAAAAGAAAAAGACTGGACAGAAATTACACAATAAAATGTTTATTCCTTGTTTTTTTTTAAATAAATTTGCTACAAAATTTTTAGATTATTTTATATGTATGCTAAAGTGAAATGAGGCATATTATGACCCTATTATGGATGTATTATCTTCACAGTAGCTGTGTGTGCACATGAGAGAAACGAACCGAGTAAGCAGCCTGATGCGTTTGATCCCAGAAGTATTGCTTATTTGGAATACCTACATATGTTTCTAAGAATACACAAATAGCATTCTATTTAATACACTCTTGTTAAATAATTATTGCAATTACTTATGCATAATGTGATGGCGCAGCTGGGTTTAACGTTAGTGAAAGGAGCAGAAATCACTCTTTTTCCCCTGCAGCTAAGTGCAGTGCAGGCAGAGAAAGGGTTAAACCTTCAACTAATGGAAAAAACCCTGTGCTCAGAAAGCAGGAGAGTGAGCCACACCTCAGCTCCATGACAAACAGGGGAGCTGACGTAAGAGGAAGGGGGGCGGAGTCAAAGCCCATAGGACAGCCCCAAACATTTAGCCACGAGGAAACAGTTAGAGAGAGAGTAGGAGCAAGAACAAGAAGGTCAGGAACAGGAAGAATGTCGGCAGCAAGGAGCTGTAAGAGTTCTGGAAGAGACCTTGAAAGGAGTTCTGAGGGGACCTGTGAGAGGAACCAAGAGGAGAATTTAAGCAGGAGCAAAGTTCCATGGGAAAGGCTGCACAGACACTCTGATTGCAGGCAACGTGTGAGTAGCTCTAGTTCAGAGAGAAGCACAGCTGCATATGAGCAAGTGGCTAATTGGAAGCTCTGGAGACAGGAGTCAGAGTCAGACCCTGTTGAGCAGGAGAACAGCCGGGAGCAGATGAAGCAGTCTGGGGACAAGAGGTTGCCTGTAAACTTGCCAGAAAGGGTACGGAAGGCCAGGAAAAAGGTGAGACCTTTTGAATCTGTTAAGGCAGTACTCAAAGAGACTAGTGTTCTAAGTTCCTCCCCCACAGCTCAGACTAAAGAAGAGTCCCGTTTGAAACAGTTAAAGGCTTTATTAGATCAGTGGAAGCCTGTTCAAGAGAAGCCTGCATTTAAAGAAAGCATATCAGACTCAGAGGGAGAGCCCATGCAGTTTGAAGAAGCTGGTGGTGCTAGTGAGGATTCTGATATGGAAACTGATTGTGCATTTTGCCAGAGAGGGTAAAATCTATGAACTGTGATACTAATAGTAAGTGCTGGAAGAAGCCTGACATTGAGCCAGGAGGATTTTACACGGGAAGAGGCAGAGAGCTGCTGGAGTGTAAAAGCCAGGCCAATTAGGCAAAACCTGGAAGAAAAGAGCACTACTGCTTTTGGTGTTTTAAGGAAGCATTTTTATTGCTGAAGGAGAAAGCAGTAAATGTTTATATCAGGAAGAAGCTGGAAGACAGTGCTGTGAAAGGAACATGCCTGTATGTTTAGAAGCTGAATAATCCTGTTTCAGTTAAAGAGACTTTGCTTTGGAGAAGTATCCTTTATTTCTGTTATTGGGATAGTAGGTGAACCATTGTGCGACAACAATAATAAAACTTATTGTTAACCCTATTCCTTGCTGACTCGTCTGTGCCACAACTACAAGGGAACAGAAACTACAGCACTTAAAGGGATACAAATAAATATGTGGTCGCGCCACTCCCACTAGGCAGCCGCCTATATAAGGGGTGGACGCAACAATAATTTGCAATATTTTTAGGAATAAAATGTTTAATTATTGCTGTGTAATTCTCCAGGTGTATAACGAACAGCACTGAAGGACTAATCTTGTTGGCATCCCTTCAGTCTTCAACCAATGAGGGAAGCTGAAGTCAATTTGCTAGATCATCTGCAGGGAGGAAAGGAGGAAATGAAGGACACTGAGAGTGGGTTCATTAAAAACTTACAACAGAAAGAACATGAAATGGTAAACTTTTCTTTAAGAAAAATATTTGGAAAATATTTTCTCTTAAATTTAAGCAACTTCAGAAGTATTCTAGGATTTTTATCTCATAAATAGTTTGGGATATTGTTGTTGCTGTTGTTAAGTGCTGTCGAATTAGGGTCAACTCATAGCAACCCTCTGGATAGTTGACCTAAACTGTATTTGGTCTTCAGTCAGGCGACTCATTGTTGATAGAGTGGCATCCATAGTTGCTGTTATTGTATCGATTCATCTCATTGTTGACCTTCCTCTTTTGCATTGACTTCTACCTTGCAAAGCATTATGCTTTTCTCTAATGATCTCTCTTCACATGATGTGTCCAAAGTACGAAAGTGAAAGTCTTGCCATCTGAGCTTCTAAAGAAAGCTTAGGTTTGATCTCCTCTAAAACTAACTGGTTTGTTCTTTGGGCAGTCCATGACATACACAGTATTCGCAACCAGCAGCATAATTCAAAGGCATCAATTTTCTTCCTGTCTTTCTTTTTCACTGTTCAACTTTCACATCCATAAGACATTATTGAAAATACCATGGCTTGGATAAGTCAAATCTTTATATGGAGAGAGACATCTCTGCTCTTGAGAATCTTGTCTAGCTCCTTCATAGCCATTCTGCCAAGAGCAATGCGTTGTCGGATTTCTTGACTGCTTGTTCTTTCTTTATTGATTGTTGATCCATGTAGGTTAAAGTTGTCAACTATTTCAATTTCTTCTCCATCAATAATGAACTTAAAGATCCTGACAAATGGCAAATTCAATGTCTTCTTAATGTTAAGGTGCAGGCCCATTTTAAGACTAGGTTCTCCTTGATCTTAAGAAGCAAATTTTCAGATTATCTTCACTTTCAGCCAGTAATGTGATATAATCAGCATAGCGAAGGTTGTTGAGTCTTCCACCAATCTTCACACCTCGGTTGTCGTCATATAGTCCTGCTTCTCCGATGATTTGTTCTGCATATGAATTAAAGAGGTAGGGGGAAAGTATGCAGCCTTGTCGTACATCTTTGCTGATTTTAAACCATTCTGTTTCTTCTAGTTCCGTTTGAACTGTTGCTTCTTGATCAATGTAAAGGTCGTGCAAGAGAACTATCAGGTGTTCTGGTATACCCATGCTTCTTAATGTGGCCCAGATTTTTTCATGGTTTACACAGTCAAAAGCCTTGCTGTAGTCAATAAAACACATATGGATATCCTTTTGGTATACATCCGCAATGATGTCTCTCATTCCTCGCCCTTTCCTGAACCCTGCTTGCACTTCAGGCAGTTCTTGTTCCAGGTATGGTTGTAGTCTCTGCAGAATGATCTTGAGTAGAATCTTGCTGGCATGTGGGACCAGAGCAATTGTGCGATAATTTCCACAGTCAGTCGGCTCACCTTTCTTCAGTATTGGTATAAACACAGAAACAGATCTTTTCCAGTCAGTTGGCCAAGAATTTGTCTTCCAAATTTCCTGATAGAGCCTTGTAAGTATAGTAACAGCTTCATCCGATTGCAGTAATACTTCAATGGGAATGCCATCAATGCCCGATGCTTTGTTCTTTGATAAGGCTTTCAATGTTTTTGGGTGGTGTTTGCGTATGTGATGCAGCTGGCCTGCAATTTTTCCAGCACTGCCTCTTATTATGAGCACACATTTTTTCCACCATCTATGTTTATGATAAGTTATTTAGTTTTATTGATGTTTGGGGGGTTTTATATTTCTAAACATTTTTTTAAAGTTCTATATAGTTGCTGGACTTGAAGGATTCTTTTCTAGCAATAACTGCTCTTTCACACTGAAATTATTGAGGAACGTTGAGTAAAACAGTGGAACAAATTCCTACTTTAATAGTGCTGTGCCGCAGGCTCAGGTCCCGAGGCCGGCACAGTAACCGGGTCCCTGGGCCCGATCCTGGTGCAACACCGGTTTGAGGGGGGGGGGGGTAGATGGCGCGTGTGGAGAGGCACAGCCGGGTTGGCCCTGCGCCTTCACATGGGGGGGTGAGGATTGGCCCAGTGGTGCTTGTGTGGGCGGGGTGGCAGGCAGTGAGGGGGAGCAGCGCTGTTCGATCTCCCTCTTCCTGTCTGGCCGCCCGAGGACGAAGGTGCATGCTCGTAGTCCGGGTTTGTTGGGGGGCCTAGCGGCGCATTTTGGGAACCGGGGCTGGGCCACGGAGGCAATTTGCGGTGGCCGATAGAGGATCCGAATTTTAAAAAAAAAAAAAAAAAAAAAAGAAGATAAAGGGAGGCCAGGGGGACCTGGGCCAGCGGAGCGTGCCCTCGCGTTCCCGAGCACGTGTAGGGCGGTCGTTGGGGCCTGCTCTCCGCCCCGGATTAACTCCTTCACTTAAGTTAGCCCGGGGTTAATTTCGGTGCCGGGGTGACTCAATAAAAAATAAAAAATAAATAAAATATACAGTTATAGCCTAAAATAAAACAGGCCAGGGGAAGACAGCTGATCAAAATAAATAAATAAATACAATAAAGAATAAAGAAAAACGAAGTGGTTGTTGTTGGCGCAGCTTCCCGGGGAGTTCCTGTGACCCCCTTTCAGGTCAGCAGTGGGGCAGCGTGCTTCGTGGGGGGTTCCATGGCTCATCGCCAGGTAGGAGATGGGTGGGGGGGAAGCCCGTGGCAGGGGGGGTTGCCAGAGGCCGGGGTTCGGACAGGTGCGGTCCCCGCGCTCCAAGTAGGGATGGGGACGCGGCCAGGGGGGTGCTGCGATACGGGGCCTCCGTGGGGCTCCACAAAGGCATGGTAGAGGGCTTTCAAGGAGGGCGGGGGCCCAGGGTGGGTTGGGTATGTTTCCACGGGCGGGGGGTCACTCTTCTGGGGACCCGGTGTCAGCGGAGTTGGGGCCCCTGCAGGTTGAGCTTGGGGGCGGAGAGCCCTGTGATGGGGCCTTAGGGACTGGCGCTGCGTGCCACGCTGCGGCGTCGGACGCGGGGCTGCCAGCGGGGGGGGGGGCGGCAGGACTTGCTGTGGCCGCTGCGGGCGGTGGGCCTACGGGTTCGGCTCCTCCCACTCCTTCTGGGCCTGGTCAGTTCCCTTCCCCTGATTATCCTGGGCCTGTGGGCCTTTGGGCATGCGGGGCGAGTTCGGGGGGGCTTGGGTCCCTGGGGTGGGGGTTGGGGGGATTGGTACGGGGCGGGTGCTGTAGTGCGAGTTGCGCGGCACGCAGGGACTCAGCAGCGTGGGATGCGGGCGGGCTGGGGTCTTCGGCCTGGGGTTGGGGCTGGGGCCTACGGCGACACCAGGCGCCTTGGGACCTGTTGCTGGTGGTTCTTCTCCCTCCTTCTCTCCGCAGGTACAACAGCGCCCGATCCCTAGGACGAGCATGGCGGGAACGGCAATGTTATGCAGTGCAGGTCCCGTCGGGTCCTCGGAAGAGCGTGCTGATGCGGTGGTTGCTAGCATGTCCGTCGCTTCTCCTCTTGATCCGTCCCGGGCAGCTGGTGAGTATGGAGGGGTTGCGGGTGGGGCCCAAGCTCCTAGTGGCGGGGTCACGGCGGCGCAGAAGGTGCATGGCAAACGCAAACAGGGGTGTCGTTGTCAGCGGGCGTCTTCATCTTCCTCCTCTTCGTCCTCCTCAGTTTCGTCGGTTGACTCCGTCCTCGCAGGGGGGGGGGGAAGAGCGACGGGGGTGGGTCGGCTGTAGTACGATGTACTGAATTGTGGGAGGGCGTCCTGCGCAAGCTGCGGTGCCGGATCAAGCGGCGTAAGTATATAGATATCTTCTGCTTGCTTGACGGGAGGAAGCGTTCCGGCGAAAGCAGGAGGAAGCACAAGGAAGCCGAGAAGGCCGGTAGGGTGCGGAAGGCGTCCCGCAACACCCTGAACTGGACTCGTGCCTTTCTGCGCCTGGCTAGTGTCTGGGGCCACTATTTCCCGGACCAGCACGGGGCTCTTCTGTCGTATCTTGATGCAATCTTAGCAGCATCACAGGCGCATGACGGGTGGGCTTGGTTGAATTACGACAAGGAGTTTCGGGACATGATGGAGGAGAATGGGCAGCTTTCGTGGGGAACGAAGGATGTAAATTTATGGCTGACTCAGATGTCCTCCAGAAGTCGTACGGGGGCTGCGGGCGGCGTAGGCGCGAAGTCGGGCGTGCCGAATGCGTCGGTTGGTCCGCGGTCCTTTCGGGCCCCAGCCTCCTCTCCGGTCCAACCGAGGGGAGGCGCGGTGGGGGGAGACGTCTGCTGGCGTTTTAACAAGGCATCGTGCCCATTCCCTGATTGCAAATTTAAGCATGCCTGCTCCTTGTGTGGGAGTGGGCACCCAGCCGCTAAATGTAGCAAGAAGGGAGTCACGGGGGCTCCTCCATGGGGCAAGTGATAGGGTGCGGGAGGCATTGGCCCCTATGCCCATCTGGGTCGATGCCTTGAGCCCCTGATTGGAGAGATATGGGCAAGCTCGGTGCGGAAGGGCGGCAAAATTGTTACTGGATGGTTTTTCGGAGGGTTTTAGGATTCCATGCCAGGGCCTGCCGGCGGTGAGCGGGTCCCGGAATGCTATTTCAGTTAGGGTGCATGCCGAGGTGGCGCGGCGGAGGATTACCGAGGAATGTGCGTTGGGGAGGGTGGCGGGGCCATTTCGTGAGCCCCCCTTTTTCCCGTTCATCATTTCCCCATTGGGTGTCGTACCCAAGAAGGAGCCGGGTAAGTTTACCCTGATTCATAACCTTTCAGCCCCTGCGGGGAATTCGGTGAATGATCGCATCCCTCGGGATCGCTGTACAGTGCGCTACGCGTCGTTTGATGCGGCTGTGCTGCTGGTACACCAGTGCGGAGAGGGAGCTTTGCTGGCAAAGGTCGACATTGAATCGGCATTCCGGCTGTTGCCCGTTCATCCGGCGGCTTTTCCGCTGTTGGGTTTTCATTTCGACTCGTTATATTTCGATAAGTGCTTGCCCATGGGCTGCGCGATATCCTGCTCTTACTTCGAGGCCTTCAGTTCATTCGTGCACTGGGTGCTGGAACAGCAGGCGGGCTGTTCCAGCATAATACATTACCTGGACGATTTTTTATTCGTCGGTCCCAGTCAGGCCGACACCTGCAGGGCCTTGCTGGCGACCTTTCTTCATGTGGCCGACGAATTCGGCATCCCCATAGCTACGGACAAAACCGTTGGGCCGGTTACCTGTCTTACTTTTCTGGGGATAGAGATTGATATGGTGCACATGGTACTCCGCTTGCCGGCGCAAAAAGTCGCTCGGCTTAAGGAGCTGGTGGCCTTGGTCGGTTCTTCAGCTAAGACAACCCTGCGGGTAATGCAGTCGCTGGTAGGGCATCTCAACTTCGCATGTACGGTCATACCCATCGGGCGTCCTTTTGCGCGGCGGTTGTCGCTGGCCATGGCGGGGGTGCAACTCCCTCATCATCGGATTAGGGTATCGGCGGGTATGTGCGAGGACCTGCGGGTGTGGGATGTTTTTCTATCCACTTTTAACAGTAGCTCGGTGTTGCAGTTGCCGGAGCTATCGAATTCTGATTTGCATCTGTTTACCGACGCTGTGGGTAGTTTTGGTTTTGGGGCCTATTGCCAAGGGGCATGGTGTGCTGAGCCTTGGCCTGCGGACTGGGTGCTGTCTGGTTTGACGCGCAACATCACCTTTCTCGAACTCTTTCCCATAGTGGTAGCCTTTTGGGTTAGGCCGGAGCGGTTCCGCAATCGGTGGGTGGTGTTCTGGTGTGACAACGCGGCAGTGGTGGAAGTCCTCAATCGGCATGCGCCTCGGTGTCCGAGAGTAGCGGCTCTGAGGGTTTTTGTGTTGGCTTGCTTGAGGTTGAACGTGTCTGCCAGGGCTTGGCACGTGCCTGGGGCGCAGAACGCCATTGCTGATGCCTTGTCCCGTTTTCAGTGGGCGCAATTCCGGCGACTGGCGCCAGAGGCGGAGGAGTTGGCCTCATCGGTTCCAGGGCATCTTTGGAGCATTGGGACCCTGACTTGATGGCTTTGCTAGCTGCATCGGTGGCGCCTAGTACTTGGACGCAGTATCAGCGGGGATACTCTCAGGTGAGTGTGTTCTTGGGAGACCGGGGTTGGGCTGGAGGATGTGTGCCGGACGGCCTAGTCGGCCAATTTGTTGCTTGGGCGAAGGGGGAGGGTTGGGCCCGATCCGCGGTTGCTTCCACGCTGGCCGGGTTTTCCTTCTTTTGCAAGGCGGCCGGGTGGGGCAACCCGAAAGTATCCTTTCTGGTTAAGCGTTTACTGGCAGGGTGGGCGAAGGAGCACCCCCGGCTCCGGGATTGGCGGCTCCCGGTCTCCCATGACCTGTTATTGCGTCTTTGCGGGGTGTTGCCGCGCATTGCGTCTTCGAGTTTTGAGGCCATTCTGTTTCACGCGCTTTTTGCCACTGTGTTTTTCGGTGCCTTCCGAGTGTCTGAGCTGGTGCCCCGGTCCGCGAGGCGCGGTGCGTTTGGTGGACTTGGTTTTCAGCATCTTATTGCTGAGGCGTCCCAGGTGTGCATCCACATTCGGCGCTCCAAAACGGATCAATCAGGTAAGGGTATATGGGTGGTTTTGAACGCCATCTTCCCCTTGATATCCTGTCCGGTGCTTGCTCTGCGGAATTATCTGCGGATACGGCCGGTGTGCCAAGGATGTTTTTTCATCCACGAGGATGGCAGGCCTGTTACCCAGTTTCAGTTCACAGCGGTACTGCGCTTAGCCTTGCGGTTTTTGGGTTACAATGACAGTAGCTATGCCTCGCATTCGTTCCGGATTGGGGCGGCTACGAGTGCAGCTGCCGCCGGTCTCGAAGCCCAGATCATCCAGCGCATCGGGAGGTGGCGTTCTGGTGCATACAAAGGATATGTTCGCATATGAGCCCTCAGATGCTGCTGTTGGCCTTGTGGGCGGGTACCGGAGGGATGGTAGCGGGAGGGGACGGGGGGGTAATAACGTTTTCCTTCCTATTGCAGAGTCTCCCGCTGGTGGCAGTGCGATTTCTACTTGCAGATGGGGTGCTTCCCGGAGACTGGTGGATCATTGGGCACTCATTTGTCTACTGGGCGGAGCGCCGGGCGGCAGTGCGTCCGCTGGGCATCCATCTTGGCTTGGAGAGTGCGGGGCTTCACCTGTGTTGGATGGGTCAGCATGGCATGCGATGGTGGCAGCTGGTGGCCTGCATACAGGAGAAGATGGCGCAGCGGCCGGTCGGGCTGCTAATTCATCTGGGCAGCAATGACCTGGCATCCTGGTCGTGTCGACAACTCATCAGGACAGCTCACAGGGACATTGAGTTGGTGCGGGAGTTCCTCCCGGGTGTGACCATCATTTGGTCTGACATCATTCCTCGCCCAGCTTGCTGGTCCCAGCGGCGCTGGTCACGTGGTTTAACCAAGATCAATAGGCAGATTGGACGTTGGGTGCAGCGAACCGGTGGTCTTCATGTGTTGCATCCGTGGGCAGACGTCAGGTGTGCGGGCCTGTACCGCTTAGATGGTGTTCACCTAGCCCCTTTCTTTAGTGGGGGCGGCACAAGGCTAGTGATTCACCTTGTGCCGGTGGCGGGGTAGCGAGATGGTGCTCGCTCACCTGGAGGGGGACATTTGAGGCTTATACCGCTTCGAACGGGAGCAGTCGGCTCCTTGGGTTGGGAGAGACGTCCCGGCTGGGGTCTCTGCCCGGTAGAAGGAAAATGGAGCCGGCCTTTGCTAATAATATGGCGAGGCCGGCGGCAGGGGGAATGGGGGGAGGATGATGCACCACTTTGCTATAAATGGCTGGTGGGGGGCATCGTCCGGAAAAGGAGAGAAAAAGGGGGGGGCATGGGTGCGTTTACTAGTATTAAGTTGGCCTATGTTGGGCCGGTGTTACGCTGTTGTTTAATAAAGCTGCGACCAAGCAATTGTTCTCCATGATTCTGTGTTCTGCTTGTTTGTTCGGGTGCTCTAGAAAAGGGGGGGGTGGAGGGGAGGGTGGCACCGTGGACGGGCCTCCGGGTACCTCGGTTAATGCATTTTAAATTGTATTTTTTATAAAGCAGAATATGAAAAACACTGCATGAGTTTGAAGACTTTTACATTTATGGTAGATGGCGTGGATGCTCCGGTGTTAATCTGCCAATGCATTTGGTGCAGGCCTCTATGGCAGCTTGGCGTCTACCCAATCTGCCAACTGCAGGCCATTTGCTGACTACAAAACCTAAACATGCCAGAGAGCAGATTATTTTTTTTTATTTTTCTATACCGCGTTTTCCAAAAGATCAAGCGAGGTTTACAATTAACAACAATTTGAATAGTACAAATAACAAGTACATACTCAGTTACATGGAACGATGCAAAACTATATACATTATAAAAGAAAACATTAAACTACATACATAATGCTTGGTTGACATAGCTAAATGGTGAAGAAATCTTGGTAGGCACTAAATGCAGTTCTGGAAGGAATGTAGAGTGGGATTTCCCTTGGTGGGTTTTAGGAGGAAGGGGGTGTTGTATTAGAAGTATTGTATTCTACTTGTGTGCCAAAATGGAGGGAAAAAGGTGAGTTCTCAGTTTTTGCCGAACATGTGGAGGTCATTTAATTCTCTTAGGTTGTCTGGTAGAGCGTTCCAAAGTCTAGGGGCAACATGAGAGAATGTTTCTGGATTTCCTGAAGTCCGTCGGTATAACAAGTTTATTTTTGTTCTGGTTGCATTGATTGTTATTGAGGGTTTCTTTTGAGATGAGTGTGGATAGATACGAAGGATCAATGTCATTGATTAATTTGAAAGTTGATACAAGAATTTTGTAATTAATGCGGCTTTGAATGGGTAGCCAGTGAAGAGCATACAGTGTTGGGTTGATGTGTTCCATTGAATTAACATTCATAGTTATTCTAGCTGCCACATTTTGGGTTAGTTGGAGTCGTCTTAAGGTCTATTTTGTGATGCCCTGTAGAGTAGTATTGGCAAAATCAAAATGAGGCGTAATAATTGCGTGAATGACAGATTTGAAGTCCTGATGGTGGAGCAGAGGGTGGAGTTGCTTTAACAGTTTGAGTTTGTACAATATCTTTTTAGTTTTTGCTTTATATGAGATGTCATGCTAAGGGTGCGATCAATGATTACTCCTAAGTATTTTACCTCATTTTTGACTGAAATGTTAATATCATTGAGCCTAATCAATGTTGGGGGAGAGAAACTCTGGTTTCTGGTTACATACATGGCTTTTTTTTTGAAAAGTTAATAAAGAGATTGTGATTCTCGAGCCATACTAGAATTTCAGAGAAGCAATCAGAGAGTAATTGGATTGGCGGATTCCTAATATCAAATGCGAAATATATCATTATATCGTCCACGTAAATATGATAATTTACACGTAATCTTTTAAAAATGGAGCAGATGAGTTGAAGATAAATATTAAAGAGTAGGGCTGAAAGAGCGAAACCTTGGGGAAGACCTTGTTCTTGTTTGTATGGAGCTGAAATTTGCTGTTCAATTCTTAAGTCTTGTGTTCTGTCAGATAGGTATGAGAACCATTTTAGGACTCTTTCATTTATCACTATCTGCTGAAGTCTAGTTCGCATTAAATGATGGTTTACGCTGTCGAAAACTGCAGTGATGTCCAGAAATACAAGGAGTAAGTGTGTCAAATAGGACTGTGAGCAGCGTTTCATCACCGTGCTAGGTACGGAAACCATATTGGTGTTCGTCAAGTGGGGCAGAGGAGTCAATGTGGTCCTGGAGTTGTATTTGGACAATTTTTTCTATTAGTTTTGCCGTGAATGGGAGACTTGAAATGGTTCTATAGGATGTAGGGGAGTTTTTATCACTGGTGTTGTTTTTCAAGATTGGGCAGATTTGTGTGTGTTTAAGAGGCTGGTAGATACCTGTTCTGAAGGAAGAGGTTGATGATAGGGAGGATAAATGACGAGAGTTCAGATATTGTTGTTTTTATCCAGTTTACTGGACAGGGATCGAGGTAAGAACTAGCGGTGTTTAGCCTGGAGATGATGTTTTTGAGAGTATCTTTAGAAGTGGGGTAAAAGCTAGACCAGGGGTTATGATGTAGAGATTGGTCTTCATTATAACTCATTATGGGCGATGCTTGTTGCTTTAGTTTATTCATGTAATGGTTGGCTAGGGTCTGTGGTGTTCTTGTATGATCAGTTGAGTATTTGTTGGCAGAATTATTAGTCAGAGATTGAACAATACTAAATAGTTCCCTAGGTCGGTTTAATGAATTAGATAATAATCTAATCTAGAGTAGTAGTTTTTCTTAGAGACATCAATGGTTTCTCTATATAGTTTAAGAGTATTTAAGTAATTAGATTGGTGAGATTTAGATTTTGTGTGTCGCCATTTGCACTGAGCTTTACACAGATCTGCTTTTATGTGTTTTATTTCAGGTTGGAACCATAGGGCATTTTTTGTTTTTGTTGGTTGGCAGAGAAGTGTATATGATATAGCTGCCTTAGATATTGTATTATTCCAGTTTGTCAAACCATCATCGAGGTCTGTAGGGTCTTGGGTAAGAAGTTGAATAGTTTGATTCAAAAATTCTTTTTTGTTAAAGTTTTTTAATCTACTGAGACGGGAAGCATATGTGGGCCTGGTTTGTGAGTTGTCATAATAGGGTAGTTGGAATTTTATAAGGTGATGGTCTGACCAAGGGACGGGATGTATCTCTAGTTAAGTAGGATCATAAGCATCATAGAGTGAACTGGGCAGGAACACAAGGTCTAGTGTATTATCTTTGGTATGGGTATGTCTATTGATAATTTGGAGGTGATCCATGTTTAGAAAGGATGCCATGTGGGAGTGTGATAGAGAGGGTAAGTTAAAGTCACTTAGTAAAATCAGGGGTTTTGTATTAGTGGAGGAGCCAAGTAATTTGGTTAGCATATAAATGCCATTGCGGACACTTGTGGTCATACACATTTATCCCCCATATGAAATGGGAAATATACTTGTAAATGTTTGACTCACCCTGGTCATGTCCTAACCACGCCCCCTTGCAACTTCCACATAATAGGGACATCCACATGTATACTGAGCCCTTTCTAAAATGGCCATTTCCAAATGGATGCCATTTCTACTGTAAGTGTTGGTATTTACTTGTGCAAACCATGAAAACGGTTTCTAAAATAATCCTCCTAGTCACTCATTGTTTAGAACATTGCCGCACATTTGAATTATTGAAATATTTTGCAGTAGATCATATTGGTAGATCAAAATAAGGAGGGAATCGTAAGTTAGGAATGGCTCTTTTAGAGCAGAAATGGATATTTTGGCTGAATACGATGCAGCCTAAATCCAGCTGTTGAACAGCATTATTTTATGTAAAGATTTATATGATGTGAGCACCTGGTTTTGTCAATTGACATTTTGAAGTAGTGAATTAATCAGTGCTATCACTGAGACTACGTTTTCATAGGACTGGTTGATTTAAGTCACCCAATGGCTTGAAGAAATGTGAATGATATATTCCAGTGCTAAGCCAGTTGCCACAAATTGTATGTACTAATATGAAAAAGGAATATACTGTGCTTACGGTGATGACAAAGAAGATGATGTACATATACAGGTAAACTATTTAAGAAGTGTAGTGCTTTGAAATCAAGCTGAAACATTAGCCATCATTTCAGTGGCCTACAAATAAGGGCACTCAAGACACTGCTTTATTTTTGTAGATAAGTAATTGAAATTGAAATCATTCAAATAGGGGTATACTTACCGAAATGTGATAGTTTTAACCCATGTTCATGCTGGGCATGTGCCAAGTAATGAGGGCATGCACAGCATATCCTCATGCAGTTAGCTAAGCCATTTGTTGCGATTGCCACAGGTCCAGTTTCCGCCACACATTGAGGTGGTGTAAGTGCACCTGTGCTACCAGCAGCATGCTAAAGAAACCTGCACTAATCACCATGTCAACATCTACACTCCACTCCCAACTCATGCCAAGTAGTTAGCATGGGACTGATACCGCAGTCGCATTTTTAGAACATGATAACACTTAGCGCACATTAAATCTCATGCTAACCATTCGCATGGGATCATTAACATGCCCCATAAAGTATGCAATAGTAAAAATATAAGTGACGGGAAGTTTTTATGACTGATGATTGATCTGCTACCAATCAAATTCAACAAAAGATCTGCATGGGATTCTTCTGAGGTCTTTTCGTCCTATTTCAAAGTTATAAATGCCATAGATATAGGTGCAAGATTGTAAGTTAGTGAAATCTGAGTGGAAGATGTTTGTGAGTTCTTTCAGTGGAAAACAGTACAGACACTATCGCATACAAGGGAGCATGCATGCAAAATACAGTTACAATGACTTCTTTCCCCTGTCCTTGAAAAGCAGTGGCAACTAATTAAACATTATTACAAACTTACTGTGACAATCTATATTTCCATAAAGCTGTCTGCTGATTCTTAATGAGAAGACCAATACTTCAAACTGATACCTGCAAACTGGCATTTTCAGAAACTACATTTCCATAAAATGTTTACCAGAAGCATTTGGGAAATATTCTGTTACTATGGACTATTATGTAAAATGTCATTCTGCTCCTGTGTCGTTTTCGATGTGCTCATTGTGTGAAAAATCAGTACCAGTCTGTGAAGGACTAAAATGTTCCCAGTCACCCCTTCAACACACTGGGCTTCTTTGATTACAACTGAATCATACTTCAGCGATATACAGCTGTCACTCAAACACAGTGGCAGTATTCACGCCTCCTGCTTCTTTAAATAGCCAGCAGTTGATAACCTTTAACAGACAAAATCAGACATCAGACATCCTTGGGACGTGCCCAAAACTTGGGACGTGCCCAAAATGCTTACCCTCCCCAAAACATGAAAACTCCATTATTTCAACTGGCTTTTGACTGACAGACATTAATATTATGACCCTTGTGGAAAATTCACCCATTAAAATTTTTATTAGTTTATGTTTTTCATTTTTTCTTTGCTTAATGAGTTTAGTATTTTAGAATATGTCATCTTGGTGTTTGGATTGGTGTTTGTTAAAATGCACGTGGTTATACATTAGAAATGCGATATGTTTCAGTGATAAGAGTGTTATAATGTTTAGTTCCTGTACATTTTAATTTGTGTATTTATTTTTGATTTGTAGTTAGAAGCATTATTCTGTAACTTCACCTGAGCACTTTGCTTCTTAAAGCTGAATAAAAATTTTAAATAAATGCAATACAATGAAAATAACACAAAAAATGAGATCTACATACTGGAGTTAAACCAGAGCTACAGTTAGATATATTGGGCCTCAATGCAATGCAATATGTGCCTTTGAATCAGTCCTGACTCCTGCTGACCCAGCAGCTCCTGGGTTTTCTTGGCAGTGTCACTGGAAGTAGATTGCCAGGCCTTTCTTCCAAGGCAATGGAGGGTTAAGTGACTTGCCCAAGGCCACAAGGAGTGCTAGTGGGAATTAAACCCTGGTTGCTTGGTTACCAAGCCAGTGTTCTAACCACTAGGTTACTTATTCACTCCTATTGGGCCTCAGGAGTAGCAAAATCCATGGGTTAATCAATTTCTTTTTCATAATGAGAAAATGCAAGTAGGTAAGTCCCTTTCACATCACAGCCACGACATAGATGACTAACAGAGACAAGCTGAGGAGGACACCTAAAGCCACAGAGGACAATGCAGTTAATTCTAGGTAGGCTTTAAAACAGTGTCCATCCCTGGGAAACCAGGCAAGGATCTTGCTCTCTTCTGCAGTTTCTCTCCCCCTCCCCCTTCCTTCCTCCTCTTTTTTTCTCTCCTCTTTTTCTCTTCCCTCTTCCGGCACTATCTGCTTCTCCCCTGCATGCTTGGGCATCTCCATTTTGCTTTGAAAACTGCTTCTGGTCAGCAGGTGCTGTAATAATATGGAAATCATTTTAAAAGTCTTAGTCATGATTCGGATGGCCGAAGACATGCACATGCATGTTGAAATCATGGAGATGTCTTCGAAGACATTTCACAAATGTTTACAGACATCTCCGGTGCAGGGACATTCACGTAGGTAGGGGCAGTGGTGGAGGTGTTTCTGAGGAAGTACAATGTCCCTGCTCGAGTTCAGGAACGTTGGGAACATCTGCAGGCACTTCCATGTTTAACATAGTAACATGGAGGCCTATTCTAAACTGGACATCCCGGCCTCTCTGCATCCGGTGGGAACCTGACGCACAGAGATAGACGGGATTCTGATCCCATGGAGCATGTCTAGCCCCCACGAGATCAGAATCCCATCTAAGCCTGTACACGCATGCCCGGACCCAATTCCAATCGGCCTGCACGTACCTGCACCTGCCCAGCTAACTCAGTCAAGGCTCCTGAATGGAGCTGTGGTGCCATAGTGTCCGGTTGCCATAGTACTGCAACTCCATTCAGGAGCCATGATCCCTGACCACTGCCGATTTCGTGCATTCCCCGCAACCGGACCCCAAATCTGACCTCCCAAGGCAAGGGTCGGGCTGCGGGGAATCTCCTGTGGCTCCATCACCCTTTCACATGCTTCGGGCCTGCCCCCCCCCCCCACACCCCCCCATCTAGGGGAATCTATTCCACCTCAGAGGTGGAATAAGTTCCCTGTCTACTCTGCTAGCCCCAGATGCACAAAGCAGATATCAGAATCAGCCCTGTACGTCCAGGGCCGCAGATCGCCACTGCCCACCCTAACTCCGCCACTGCACCTCCCCTTTCCTACCCATGTCTAACCTCCCCAAAGAAACTCCCTGTTCATACGGGGAGGCTTGGCAGGGACGGGAAAGGCAGGTGGATACGTCCATCCCTACTATTTGTGTTACAGAATAGACCCCATAGTAAATGATGACAGATAAAGGCCAGAATGGTTCATCTAGTCTGCCCAGTAAAGTGGCCAGAGTAGATGTACCTGCCACTCCGTGCAGGTCACCCCCCTCTATGCCTTTGTTTAGGGTTGTACCAGCCACTTTGTTCAGGTCACCTCTCTCTATTTGTTGAAATATAAAAAAATAGTTTCTGCTTATTTTGATTTTATCTTCTTGCTATAAAGGGATAAGAACATAAGAACATAAGATATGTCATACTGGGTCAGACCAAGGTCCATCAAGCCCAGCATTCTGTTTCCAACAGTGGCCAATCTAGGTCATAAGTACCTAGCAGTCTTCCCAAAAGACACAGGTTCCTCAATGCTTATATTGGGTCAAGCAGTGATATCCTGGGTCCCTTTTTAATAATGGTTTATGGACCTTTCCTCCAGGGACTTGTCCAAACCTTTTTTAAACCCAGCTACACTAACAGCTTTTACTACATCCTCCGGTAACAAATTCCAGAGTTTGCTTACACATTGAGTGAAAAAATATTTTCTCTTATTAGTCTTAAATAGGGTACCCTATAGCTTCATTGCACGTCCCCTAGTCTTTTTATATTCTGATGACGTAAACAATCGATCTACATTTAACGTTCCATTCCATTCATTAATTTGTAGACTTCTATCATATCTCCCCTCAGCCATCTCTTTTCTAGGTTGAAGAGTCCTAAACATTTTAGCCTCTCTTCATAGGAGTATCCTTCCATCCAATTTACGATTTTGATGCCTCTTCTCTGTACCTTTTCTAACGCTATATCCTTTTTAAGATACGGCAACCAGAATTGCACACAATATTCAAGGTGCAGTCGCACCATGGAACAATACAGAGGCATTATAATATCCTTTGTTTTATTTTCCATTCCTTTCCTTATGATACCTAGCATTCTATTTGCTTTCTTGGCCACTGTTGCACACTGGGTGGAGGGTTTTAACATGTTATCCATGATGATGCCTAAATCTTTTTCCTGGGTGGTGGTTCCCTATGTGGAACTTTGGATCGTGTAACCATAGTTTGGGTTGTTCTTTCCTAGATGCATAACTTTGCACTTGTCCACATTAAATTTCATCTGCCATTTGGATGCCCGGTCTTCCAATTTATCAAGATCCTCTTGCAATTTTCCACAATCCCTCTTGGGTTTTAACAACTTTAAATAGTTTGGTGTCATCTGCAAATTTGATAACCTCACTCGTTATTCCCTTTTCCAGGTCATTTATGAATATGTCAAAAAGCAGTGGACTAGGCACAGATCCCTGGGGTACTCCAATATTCCCCTTTTTCCATTGGAAAAATTGGCCATTTAGCCCTACCCTCTGATTTCTATCTTTTAACCAGTTCCTGATCCACAATAGTACACTGCCTCCTATCCCATGACTTTTTAGTTTTGCCAAAAGTCTCTGATGAGGGACCTTGTCAAAAGCTTTTTGAAAGTCCAGATACCTATATCAACCGACTTAGCTTTGTCTACCTGTTTATTCACACCTTCAAAAAAACATAACAGATTAGTAAAACAAGATCTTCCTTGTCTAAAGCCATGTTGGCTGTCTCCCATTAGGCCATGACTATCTCTACATGTTGAGTAATTTTGCTCTTTATGATGGTTTCTACCATTTTTCCCGGTACTGACGTCAGGCTCACCGGTCTGTAGTTTCCCGGATCACCCCTGGAACCCTTTTTAAAAATTGGCGTTACATTGGCGATCCTCCAATCTTCAGGTATTACAGATGATTTTAATGATAGTTCACAGATTACTAATAGCAGGTTTGCAATCTCATATTTCACTTCTCTCTCTTTTAGAATAAGGTTAAAGATTTCCATTTTCTCTAAATTTACTTTGAATCATGATGCTCCTTGATACAACTCCAAATCGTCCCCTCCCCTAAGGAAATTTCAGTGTCTGTGAGTGTTAACAAGATGTCATCGGCAAATAAGGAGATCTTGTACTCCTGTTCGCCTACTCACACCCCTCTCATATCCTTTCTTTGCCAAAGCTTGACTGCAAATGGTTCCACTGATAATGCAAAAAGCAGCGGCAACAGAGGGTACCCTGACTGGTCCCCATTTGTAGTGTAAAAAAGTCCAAGTAACCCCCATTTACTTTAACTGCTGCTACTGGTTTTGAACAGAGTTTGTATCCATTGGAGGTAGTTTGCCTCCACCTCAAATGCTCTTAAGGTCTCCCACAGGAACATCCAGTCTACTCTGTCAAAGCCTTTTCAGAGGCTATTACCTCAGCTACTGCCGGAATCTCTGCTCTCTTAATCCACCAACAGAAATTAACTACCCTTTTTACATTGTCAGCTGTTAATCTGCCTTGTACATGCCCCGTTTGGTCATTATCTACCAATGTAGGTATATAGGTACTAATGCGAGCTGCTTAGATATGGGCCAACACTTTTGCATCTAGATTTATTAGTAATATCGGCCTATATGAGGCACAATGTGTTGCCTCCTTTCCGGGTTTCAGCAATACACTGATCGCAGCTTGCCCCATTGTATCTAGCAATTTCCCTTCCCAAAGTACTCCATTAAATACCTGGGCTAGGGGAGGCACTAATTGCTCTCTAAATTTCTTATATACCCTGGCCATTAGGCCATCCAGCCAGGTGCTTTATCATTTGCCAAAGCTCCAATAGCCCAGTTAATTTCTTCTGCTGATGGGGCTTGCTCATCTTCTGTTAATTTGGGAAGAGACACCACTCTCAAGTGCTTTAAAATGTCATCTGCATTTTGTCTGTCCTCGGCTCTAAGGCTTCACATCATCCCCATATATCCACTTACCCTCCTCCCCACTGAGCTTGGCCACTGACAGTTGCGCCTCTTGGGTTTTAAGGCTTCTTGCCAACAACCTACCTGGCTTATCATCATGCTCACAGAATCTCTGGCAAGCACATTGTAGCTGAAAAGCTAATGCCTCCGCTTGAAGGCTTCAACCCTAGTTCTGGCCTCCTCCAACTTTTTCCCCCATTCTGATCCTCTTCTTAGATCAACCTGTCTTTCAATTTCTTTGAGGGATCTTATAGCCTGTACTAACGCCTTTTCCCTCTGTCTCTTTATTCGCTCCCCATCTAATGAAGTGTTCCGTAATATAGTCCTTGAAGGCATCCCAAACCACTTCATCTTCTGTTTCCCTTTGTGCATTGTTTGCAAAGAAGTCCTCTATAGCTTCCATTATATCTGCTAAGACCATTTTGTCTCTTAAGAGACTATCATTCATTCGCCAAAACCTTGAGCTAATCTGTGGTCCCCAGCCTGATAACCCTATCCACCCAACAATGTGTCAGTCCATGTTGTGGATACATAGTCTGTTCAATTTACTTGTGCCACCAAAGAGGCTGATGTCAGAATCATATCTATTTGGGAGCTTGTGTTGTGGGGGTAGGAGTGATGTGAATAAACCCTACTCCCGGGATGTAATTCCCTCCAGACATCGAGGAGTTTCCATACTTTCAGAAGCTCCCTCATGCACCTTCTATGCAAGCACTTTCCCCTTCTCCTCCCTCCAATGGCGTAATGGCGTAATACCGTACTAAAATCCTCTGCTATTATGACTTGTCCCTCCAATAAACCTGAGAGTTCATTCAACAGATGCTTAAAGAATGTCCCTTGATTCTGTTTTGTAGTGTTGACACTTAACGGTAGTCACTGCCCTTCCCTGTATGTGTCCTTTGACTGCCATGTATCTGCCCTCCAAGTCTTTTTGCTCCCCTGTTTCTTCAAAGGACAACCTGTTTCTTCAAAGGGCACTCTATTACAAATAAGTACCGCTGTACCCCCTCATCGTCCCTCTTCCTATTTTTGAAGCACAATAGTATCTTTGGAACTGCTTGTTACTTGAAATCCTATGATCCCTGAAGCTCAAGTAAGTCTCTTGCACACATACAATTTCCAATTGCTTGCCTCTTTAAAAAATAGTTTTTATTTATTTATTTTATTTAAAAGGTTTTTCTATACCACCCCTTCTGAAGATCAAGGGCAGTTTACAATAAACAAACAAATTACATGTAACAGTGTCGGGAGTATAGCAAAACATACAGCTATTTACATATAAATTATGTAAATAATTACATAGGTCAAGTTTGCAAGTTTACATTTGTTTTGTATTTATAAACAGGAAGATGAAGTGATGAAAGAATTACATCTGACATCAATCTGATATTAATGGGATTATGAGGTTCGGCGAGTGTGGCTGAGGGTTGTATCTATACTATTGTTACAATTGGAGCTACTGTAGTGTTCAATGAAAAGCAATGTTTTTATCTCCTTCCTGAAGGTTTGGAGGTCTTTAACTGATCGCAGTGAATCTGGGAGGATATTCCATAGAATGGGGGCTACGTATATGAATACTCTGCTTACGTGGAGAGTTGAGACCATTAGCATTTATTGTTCCTATTTTAAGAGCTAGCATCTTGGCTCTGACTATATTTCCCTTTGTGCCAGCTGTCTCCCCCCCTTCCCCTATCACCCCATCCTTCCTCCCTATAGGAGCAAGTGACATTCACCTTTACCAATATTACGCCCTCCCTCTCTTCCATGGCTCACCCCCACTCCCCCTTTCACTACAGGAGCATACATTCATTCTATATCCCTCTCTCAAACACAGTAACCCCATCATTATACATAATCCCTCTATCCAATCCCCTCCCTTGTCTGTTTCTGTTCACCCCCCATTTTTTTTATTAACAATGCCATCAAGTAATTCATCTTCTATACTACTCTAGACAATTTTTCCTTCCATGTTTAGAATCTCTTTTCAATCATTAAAGTCCATAGCTATGTTTTTCGGCATAGCTTCTCTGGTCTGCTCCAAGTGTCTCTGCAGACAGCTTCCTCCTTTCACTCTTTGCCAGGCTGCCTGCTTGCGTTACATAGGTGGGTTTTCCTTGGAAAGGCTGCAGCTCTCTCTATATCCATCCCTTTCATGTGCACCAGGACCTCAGCTCTAGAGTGTCCTTGGAGTGTGTGCCCTTCTTTGATAATACCCAAAGCAAAGGGGAAATGTCATCTACATCTCATCCCTGCTTCACGCAGCTTAAGGGCGATATCTCATAACCCCTTTCTATGCCCCAATATTGTAGGGGATAAATCTTTGTATAGCCCTATTTTATGTCCATTCCACAGCAGATCAGTGAGCTGGTAGGCCAGCTCCTCTGGTACCCCGCAAAACCGAATATTCCTTCAACAGCTTCTGTTCTCTACATCTTCCAGCTTGTCAATTAAAATGTCCTGATTGCCTTCCAGCTCCTGTACCTTATTTTGTATGACTTTTAGTTGTTCTTCATGTTCTCTCCCTTGCTCCTCCACTGTTTCAATTCGTCTTGCCGTATCGTGTAGTTCCACTCTCAGATCAGTTGCCATCGTACCAATATCAATTCACAAGTTTTGCATTCCACTTTTTAGATCTAAGAGCCAGCTGTGCAGTTCTCTTGCATCCATTGCCTCGTTCAGATCTTCCTCGGAACTGCTCCCTTGTCCTCTGGGGTCCCCCTGGCCTTGTCATCTTACATTGATTGTTGGTGCCATTTTGGCCTCTTTCCTCGGGATGAGCGCCCGATCACATGCAAATTCCTTCAAATCGGGTTTCTTTTTGCTCATCAAGGGTCTTCCAGTTTCCCACTTCTTAAACTGTACTTTTGCAATGGATCACTCCAGTAGGTGGAAATATCAATGCTAATTTTGCCAATGGGTAACGGAGCTCATGGCTCAAACCACCATTCTGTATGATGATGTCACTTCCTGCGGATACCTTTTTTAAGGGTTGGATGAAGACATTTGAGAAGGTGGTGAGAGGGGACTGGATCATTGCAGGGGACATGAACTGCATTCTTAGGGCGGAAGACAGGTCCAACTATTCAGAAGGGCAGGAGGGCAAAGAACTTAGGGTCTGTATGAAAAGGTGGGATTTGGTTAACATCTGGAGAGAACGTAATATGGGGTGTAGGAAATATACATGTCATTCCACACAAACTAACGCTTACTCCCTCTTAGACTACCTTTTGGGAAAACAAGCCCTGATGGGGACCTCTGATATGGAAATACACCTGATAACACTATCAGATCTTGGGATGATAACAGGGAAATGGTGCCTAGAGGCTCAAGGAGCAAGGGTTGGGCATAGTGTTTGGAGGGCCAACGTCTCCCTTCTCCAGAAGGAAGATGTAATTTGCAAGATGAAATAGAAGTGGAAAGATTTTATGAATACCAATGATAGCGGAGGTAGGTAAGGGTAGTCTTTGGTATGCTGGAAAGACCTACATGAGGGGAGTGCTGATTCAGCTCACAGCGTGGAAAAGGAACACAGAAACTTACTGCATTAATTGCGAGACTCCAGCAGGTGCACAGTAAGTCAGAGGCGAGGCAAGTGTATCAGCGCTTAATAGTGGCAAGAGCGCAATTAAACTCTCTGGACTTAGAGAGGACAGCTCATCTCTTCTGCTTAACAAAAACAAATTACATGGAACATGGGAATAAGGCAGGGAAGCTAATTGAAGGGCAGCTACGGAAACAGTGAGAGGTCCGCTTCGTGGGAGAAATAAGATCAATTGGAGGGAAGAGGATTTGTTCTAATGATGGGATATGCTCTGAGTTTAGGCAGTCTTATGAACAGTTATATATGACAGAAGGAGTACATAGGCTGGATATGATTGACCAGTATTTGGCAGAGGTAAATCTCCCATGCTTGGAGAGGGAGAAAGCAGCTGCCTTGATTCATCCTATTGGCACCTTGAAGCTTCTGGAGGCGATCGAATCACACCCGAAGGGGAAAGCCATTGGGGAGAATGGGTTTCTGGCAGAATACTATAATTTATTAAAGGAAGACTTGGCTGCAGTCTTAGCTAGGTTATTCTCTAAAGAGCTGCGGGGAGATCCGTTGCCCCCTTCAATGTCCCAGGCTAACCTGATTGTTCTGCCCAAGGAGGGGAAACCAAAGGATAACTGCGGAAGTGCTAAATTATTAACTAAGGTGCTTGCTCGACACCTTGAGCGGATTCATTCCTGACTTATACAGCCAGATCAAACAGGGGTTCCATAGGGGGGAGAGCTACATTTGACATTTGTAGAGCCATTAATTTGCTTCAGATTATTAAAGATCGTAAGGAGAGTTTGTTGTGTGCAACCCTAGTCACTGAAAAAGCTTTTGACAGGGTGGAGTGGGGATTTCTTTTTGCCATGTTGAGCAGATTTAATTTAGGGGATAGGTTTATTCAGGGGGTGCAAGCTCTTTATTGATGCCTGCTGGCAAGGGTGATGGTCAATGGGAGTAGATCTGGGTGCCACCTGTCACCGATGCTCTTCACCACAGTTACAGAAGCCTTTGTAGCAAGGATTAGGCAAAACAGTTCAATAAATCTGATTGTAATCAGGGGCTCAGATCATAAAATCTTGCTCTATACGGATGACAACTTCAGGAGTCTCTCCCAGCCTTTTTGGAAAAAATAGAGCAGTCTTCAGAACCATTGAGGTTCAAAATAAATTAAAGCAAAACAGATGCAATGGTTCTGGGAGGAATGCATTGGTCGTTACTACCGAATTTTCCTTTTTCATTGGGGGGACCAAAAGAATAAATATTTAATTTTATATTTCCTGGGACCCGATGGAGCTGTTACAGCTAAATTATATCCCATTAATATCCAAATTAAGCACAGACTTTTTAAGATAGACATACAGAAACATGACAGCAGAAAAAGACCATATGGCCTATCTAGTCTGCCCTTAACAACATAAGATATGCCATACTGGGTCAGACCAAGGTCCATCATGCCCAGTATCCTGTTTCCAACAGTGGCCAATCTAGGTCATACTCACCTAGCAGTATCCCCAAAAGACACAGGTTCCACAATGCTTGTATTGGGTCAAGCATTGATATCCTGGGTCCCTTTTTAATAATGGTTTATGGACCTTTCCTCCAGGAACTTGTCCAAACCTTTTTTAAACCCAGCTACACTAACAGCTCTTACTACATCCTCCGGTAACAAATTCCAGAGTTTGATTACACGTTCAGTGAAAAAATATTTTCTCTTATTTCTCTTAAATAGTTTACCCTGTAGCTTCATTACATGTCTTTCTATATTCCATATCAACTACTATAGCACCTTTTTTCCTTTAGAGATCTTCTATGTTTGTCCCATGCTTTCCTGAATTCAGATACTGCCCTCTTCTCTACTACCTCCAATGGGAGACTATTCCATGCATCTACCATTCTTTCCATAAAGAAATATTTCCGCATATTACTCCTGAGTCTATCCCCTTTTACTCCCGTCCTATGTCCCCTTGTTGCAGAGCTTGCTTTCAATCAAAAGAGGCTCTCCTCTTGTGTACTTATGCCATGGAGGTATTTAAATGTCTTTATCATATCTCCTCTATCCCACCTTTCCTCTAATGTATACATATTGAGATCTTTAATGTGGACAAGTGCAAAGTTATGCACCTAGGAAAGAACAACCCAAACTTTGGTTACATGACGCAAGGCTTCACATTAGGAACCACCACCCCAGAAAAAGATTTAGGTGTTATCTTGGATAAAGCACAGTTACTTACCTGTAACAGGTGATCTCTGGGAACAGCAGGAATAAGTCTTCACATATGGGTATCGTCGGTACCGATGGAGCCTGCGCGGGAACGCTCCCCAGCGTCCAAAAGGAAAGCTTTTGGGAGCATCCCACAGCGCCTGCACGCTGCCTTCCCGCCTTTCCTAACCGCCTCTCTCCAGTTCGAGTTTTAAAGCTGAGACAAAGAGAGAGTGAGGAAAGGAAATAAAGATAGAGAGATACAACTCCTAGGGGAGGTGGGTGGGTTGTGAAGACTTATTCCTGCTGTTCCCAGAGATCACCTGTTACAGGTAAGTAACTGTGCTATCTCCAGGAACAAGCAGGAATGAGTCTTCACATATGGGGACGCCCCAGCTAGAGATGCCTGGGAGATCACCCAGATTGTGAGTCCCTGGGAAGGGCTCTACCTCCACCCATGAATCTCAGGCATTCAGCCAGGGATGGAGGGTAGGAGTTGGTTAGGTATGGAACAGGTATTTGAGAACAGCCTGACCAAACAAGGCATCCCGGCGGGAGTCCTTGTCCAAGCAGTAATGGGCTGTGAAGGTATGAACCGAGGCCCAGGTGGCCGCTCGACAGATCTGGTCGATGGACACAGAATTTAGATGAGCCATAGAGGCTGCCATGGCCCTCACATTGTGAGCTGTGACATGGCCCTCCAGAGAAAGGTTCTTACTCTGGTAGGCGAAAGAAATACACTGAGCAATCCAATTGGACAGAGTTTTCTTAGAGACTGGAAGTCCTAAATGAGAGGGATCAAAAGCAACAAAGAGTTGAGAGGACTTTCCATGTTGCTGTGTCCTTTGTAAGTAAAAAGCAAGAGCTCTTTTACAATCCAGGGTATGAAGATTCCTCTCTGCACTTGAAGCATGAGGTCCTGGAAAAAAGACAGGTAAATAAACCTCCTGGTTCAGTTGAAAAGGTGAGACCACTTTAGGCATAAAGTGTGGATTAGTCCTGAGGACTACCTTGTCATGATGGAACCTTGTATAAGGAGGATTAGCCACCAAGGCTTGCAGCTCACTGATGCGGCGAGCTGAAGTGACTGCAATGAGAAAAATAACCTTCCAGGAAAGAAATTTCAAGGAGGTAGTGGCTAAGGGTTCAAAGGGTGGCTGCATAAGCTGGCCAAGAACCAGATTCAAGTCCCATGCCACTGGAGGTGGTCTGATGGGAGGTTTAGTCAAAAGAAGGCCTCTCATGAATCTTGCTATAAGAGGATGAGAGTAAATAGGCTGTCCATTGAGAGGTTTAAGGGATGCTGCAATAGCACTCAAATGGACTCTTACTGAATTCGTTTTAAGGCCTGCATGGGATAAATGCAGCAAATACTCTAGTAAAGAATTCAGAGGTATTGCAAGAGGGTTAAGACCCTTCTCTGCACACCGAATGGTAAACCTTTTCCATTTAAAAGCATAGCAACGTCTAGTGGAAGGCTTTCTGGAAGCATGAAGGATATCCTTCACTTGCTGAGAAAGATGCAAATCTTGAAGGTCTAGGCCTTCAGCAACCAGGCTCTGAGGTGAAGAGACTGGGGATTTGGGTGCCACAACGTTCCCCCCTCCTGGGGCAGGAGGTCTGGAGCAGATCCCAAGTCCAGGGAGGGAGCTTGGGAGAGATGCAGAAGTAGAGGATACCACACTTGGCGTGGCCAATGTGGTGCTATAAGGATCATAGACCCCTTGTCTCTCTGAAGTTTGAAGAGTGTCTTGGGAATTAGGGGAACGGGTGGAAAGGCATAGAGGAAGTCTTGCCCCCAATGAAGGAGGAAGGCATCCCTGGCCTGAACTCCCTGACACGGAATCCTGGAACAGAACCGGGGAAGTTTGGCATTCCACGGACTTGCAAAGAGGTCTATGTCCGGGGTTCCCCAATTCGGAAGATCCTGGCTATCTGGTCCCCATGGAGGGACCATTTGTGTGGAAGCAGAACTCGACTGAGTCTGTCTGCCCAAGAGTTTTGAACCCCTGGAAGATACACTGCCATGAGATGAATTTGATGCTCTCTGGCGAAGGCCCACAATCTCAGAGCTTCGTTGCAAAGCGACAGAGAGCCAGTCCCGCCCTGCTTGTTCACGTAGAACATGGCTACTTGGTTGTCCGTGTGGATGAGGACTGTCTTGTAGCTGAGCAGGGTGTGGAAGACTCTGAGAGCTAGAAAAATTGCTATGAGCTCTAAGAGGTTGATATGTAGAGATGTCTCCTGTAAAGACCAGATGCCTTGAGTGGAGAGATCTTGAAGATGAGCTCCCCAACCTCTTGGAGAGGCATCTGTTGTAAGGGTTGCTTGGGGTAACACCTGTTGAAAGGGGGACCCCAGCAACAGATTTTGAGTGGACTTCCACCAGTGGAGGGACCAAAAGAGGCGACAGGAGGTTGCTATTTTGTCTGACAGGCAACCTGATGCCTGGGTCCATTGGGTGGACAGAGTCCATTGAGCTGCCCTCATGTGAAGGCGAGCGTAAGGAACCACATGCACAGTGGATGCCATGTGGCCTAACAGTTGTAACAACATCTCTCGAGCACTTAAATGGGATTTTAACTGAATTTGTGAGGCTAACTGCACCAAGCGTAGGCAACGGGCCTGGGGAAGATAGGCCCTTGCAGTTGTGGTATCCAGTAAGGCCCCTATGAACTATAGAGACTGAGTAGGGGTGAGATGGGATTTTGGAAAGTTTATTACAAGTCCCAGATACTGAAGGATACGCCTTGTGCAGGTTAGAGAAGTCTGAGCCTCTGACTGGGATGGAGCTCGGATGAGCCAGTCATCCAGATATGGGAATACGAATATCCCTAGAGTGCGTAGAAATGCAGCTACTACTGCCATGCATTTTGCGAACACCCTTGGTGCAGAGGCCAGACCGAAAGGAAGCACTCTGTATTGATAGTGCTTTCCTTGATAAAGGAATCGAAGGAACCTTCTGTGTGTTGGATGGATGAGGACATGGGTGTATGCATCCTTGAGGTCTAGAGAGCAAAGCCAATCCTGACTCTGAAGGTATGGAAGGAGAGTACCGAGAGAAATCATCTTGAATTTCTCCTTGCATAGAAACTTGTTCAATTCTCTGAGATCTAATATGGGTCTGTAGCCCCCTGTTTTCTTTGGGATAAGAAAGTAGGGGGAGTAGAACCCTGAGCCCTGTTGAAGAAGGGGTACTTCTTCTATTGCCCCTTGGGCAAGAAGGGTAGAAATCTCCTGACCCAGAAGGTCGAGGGGAGATGTCTGAGAATTGAACTGTCTCACCATGGTGTGAGGAGGAAGGTTTAAGAAATGAAGCTTGTACCCCTCCCTTATGATGGAGAGGGTCCATTGCTCTGCTGTGATTTGTTCCCATCTGGGAGCAAAGTAAGCCAACCTTCCTGGAATGGTGAGAGGCTCTGGATGTTCTAGAGCCAGAAAGGCTAAGCTCTCTAGCTGTAAGTCAAAGGCCCTGAGGAGGCTGAGGCTGTTGGGCCGTAGCAGCCTTAGGCTTGGCCTGTTTCGGTTGTTGCTGTCTCTTTGTACCAAAACGACCTGCAGTAGATGACTGCTGACCATAAGCAGAATAATATTTCCCTTTTTTGGGAAAAAATCCCTTTTTGAACAACCTTTTCTTAAAAGGAGCAGAAGTAGACTTTGAAAGTCTATCTAAAGCAGAATTTTCAGCATCCATTTGGGTGGCCTTTGCTTGCCAATCTTTGCCAAAAAGGTTTTCACCTGTACAAGGAAGGTTGCCTAGTCCATCTTGAACCCAGGGTTCCAAATCAGAAGCTTGTAACCAAGCAACTCTGCGTGCACCTATGGCAATGGCCGAGGATCTGCTGGCACCTTCAAAAGAGTCAAAGGCTGCAAGGTTGGAAAACTTGGAAATATCCTGGGCATGTTTGAGCCAGGTGAGGAACTCTTCCCTTTTATCTTCTGAAATAAAAGGAGATAAAGTTTGCAGGTGATCTGTAACTTCTTTTAGAAACATCCCCATATAGAGACTATAGGAGTTGATTCTGGCAACAAGCATACTGGCCTGGAAAATTCTCCTGCCAAAGGCATCTAAGGTTCTGCATTCTCTTCCTGGAGGAGCAGAAGAGTGCCTTTTTGTACTCTTTATCTTCTTCATAGCAGACTCCACCACAATGGAGTGGTGAGGAAGCTGAGTCTTATGGAAGCCAGGACAAGGAGGAACACGATACATGGTGTCCAACCTGCGAGAATGAGGGGAAGTGGTGAGAGGAGTCTCCCATATGCCCAACATGTGATCATAAAGAATCTCATGTATTGGTAAAGTGGCTGCCTCTTTAGGAGCCTTAGGATATTGTAAAATATCTAATTTTTTGGCTCTAGGCTCTGTCTCAGGGGCCACTGAGATGGAAAGGCCCCTGGCCACTTCCCTAATGAAGTCTTGAAAAGACAAGTCTTCTGGAGGAGACATTCTCCTTTTTGGAGAAGAGGGCTCCTGAGGATGGATCACCGATGCTTCGACAGAGACCTCTGATTCATCAGAGTCTTCAGAGGAATCAAAGTATCGCCTGTCTGGATGCTCCTGCAGAGCCCGATATGTGTACCGGGTGGTATCGACATCGGGAGTGATCGGTACCGGTTCAGTACCGATGGGCATCACAGAACAGTGTACCGCTGCAGTCGACACCGAAGCGGATGTCGATGCAATCGGTACCGGCACCGGAACCGATGTCGGTACCAGTGCCGGAGTCGGTACCGGCAACGGAGTTTGTTGCGGTACCGAAGGCGTCGCAACTTGTATGAATGCCGTGATGGCACGCTGCATGGTCAGGATATTCTGATCCATCGACGCAACCAATGTCTGGATGTCGGTACCAGTGGGAACCACCGGTACCCCAGAACATGGCAACAGGTGATCAGTCGAGGCCGAGCCATCGATGTCAACCTGTGACCCCATAGATAAAGCTTTGGAAGCCGGAGCCTCCTGCCGGGTAATTTTGCCGGTGCGGATTCCTCGAGGGCAAGCCCGGAGGCATCTCGATACTTAGAGGGAGATCTACCCTTCGAGGACCGGCTGGATTTAAGTTTGGTTACCTGAGATCCATGTGAGGAAGAAGAAGCCCTGGAAGACGTCGATGCAACCGAAGCTGCATCCGAGAGAAACAGGGTACTGAGCTTAGCTGCTCGATTCTGTAGACCTCTTTTAGACATCATGGAGCAGGACTCACAATCCGCAATGGAGTGGTCAGGACCTAAACATTTTAGACACCATTCATGGGTGTCAGTGACAGAAATAATGCCGCTGTACTTCGTGCATTTTTTAAACCCAGAGGCGGGCTTTTCCATGAGGAAAAATTTGCTAGGCCTAAGGCCAAAGAAGAAAATGCACTGAAGTGAGAAAAACAGTAGGTTTTTTGGGGTTTTTTTAGAATAAAGAAAGAAAAGACCGGCGGTACCGGTCCAGCGTCGAGAAGGCAGACGCGCGACCAAAGAAATAAAATAAAGAAATTCTTCAGCGGTGACAGGAACACGACCTGCTGGCTCCGCAGAAAAGAAGAACTGGAGAGAGGCAGTTAGGAAAGGTGGGAAGGCAGCGCGCAGGCGCTGTGGGATGCTCCCAAAAACTTTCCTTTTGGACGCTGGGGAGCGTTCCCGCGCAGGCTCCGTCGGTACCGACGATACCCATATGTGAAGACTCATTCCTGCTTGTTCCTGGAGATTACGTTGAAACCATCCAACCAGTGTGCAGCGGCGGTCAAGAAAGCTAATAGAATGCTAAGGAATGGAGACTAAAACCAAGGATATCATAATGCCTCTGTATAATTCCATGGCTCGACTGCACCTTGAATATTGTGTGCAATTCTGGTCACCTTCTCGTGTTATCTACTCCTTCCTGAGTGTCTACTCTATTGCAGATTTTGGTACCATCCGCAGAGGAAATCCTTACCTAACAGCCCTTCTGCAATATCACTAACAAAGATGGTAATAAGAATCGGACTTAGGACAGATCCCAGCAGCACACCACTAGTAACCTCCTTCTCCTCAGAATGAGCTCCATTTACCTGTACCCTTTGTCACCTCCCACTGAACCAATTTCTAGTCCAGTCAGTCACTTTAGGGTCCATCCCTACAGTACTCAATTTATTTATAAATCACTTGTGCAGAACAATGTCAAAGATTTTACTGAAACCTAAGTAGACTACCTCTAGGGCTCTCCCTTGATCCAGCTCTATGGTCACCCATTCAAAGAAATCAATCAGATTTGTCTGACAAGACCTGCCTCTAGTAAACCCATATTGCCTCAGATCCTGCAATTGAATGGACTCCAGAAACCTCACTATGCTCTGTTTTAGCAGTGTTTCCATTAATTTACCCACCACAGAAGTGAGACTAACCGGCCTGTAGTTCTCACCCTCATCCTTACTTCCACTTCTGTGTAAAGGGACCACATGTACCTTTCTCCAGTCCTCTGGGACCACTCCCGACTCTAAAGAAGCATTGAAAAGATCAGTCAGTGAAGCAGCCAGACCATTTCCAGGTTCCTTCAATATTTTTGGATGTGTCTCATCCGGTCCCATCACTTTTAGTTTAGCTAGTTCCTAATGAACACAGTCTTCTGAAAATCGTTTAAGATCCCCTTCACTTTTGTTCCTATTTGTGGGTGTTTTTTGAGGTCCTGCTCCTGACCCTTCATCTGTGATCATAGAACTAATTATTTGTTAATCAATTCTGCTTTATCCTCATCATTGCATACAGTTGGATGGGAAGAGTTGCTACTCTTAAAATGAACATAATCCCCCAGTTTAATTTTCTTTGACCAGCTGAAGTCAGTGCAGTGCAGAGCTTATGCCGTACTCACGGTGGGTTTAAGAAGTTTCTTTTGGAACAGAAAAGAGAGCTGTTTATGTGAAGCTGATATTTTTTGTTTTGTTTTAAACAGCACTGCTAGGCACATTTGCTAGCAGTGGCTGTGGAAAGGACTTTCTGCTTTGCATTGAAAGACATTACAAGCTGTTTGTGCTTAAGTTCAGTTATATCCTGCTGTACTAAATATAATCCTGGAGAAGAAATCCAATAGGTGACAATTTGTGAACCTTATTTGCGTTTACCTCATAAATAAATTCTGTCAATGCCTTAACTCTCGACCAACTACAAAAGAGTGTTTTTCTGCCTAAAAGTCAAGTGTAACCTGACTGGACTACCTTTCCCATGGTGCACTTCAAAGTCAGTCAGTCAGGCACATTGCTGAAGTGGTGGAATCTGCTATAACAAGCACGCCCCTCCACACTGCTGTAAGGGGCTATAGGTGTGACACATTTCAGTACTGTGGTGGGGGCAGAAGCCATGTTGACCGTGGTCAAGTGGGGCAAATCTGTCAACGTGCTCCTGGAGCTGAATTTGCACTGCTTTTTCAATGATTTTGGAAAGGTAGGGTACGCTGGTTTGGGTCTATATGATGCAGGTGAGTTGGGATCAAGGTTGGATTTCTTCAGGAGGAGTCTCACAGAGGCTTGTTTAAGTGCAGGTGGGAGGTAGGCTTGGGTGAGTGAAGTGCGGAGGATGGTGGAGATAAATGGTAGCATCAGTGTCTTCGTTAGTTTGATCCAGGTTACTGGGCAGGGATCAAGAGGAGAGGTGGTGGCGTTGATTCGGGTGATGATGTTCAGAAGCTCTTCGGTGGGGACAACCATGGTTGGGTGGAGGAAGCTGAGGTGGTAGGAGGAAGTATGATAAGGGTGGAAGAGCCTGGGAGATTGTGTTTAGATATATGGAAGTCTGCTATTACTTGTGGGTGGATAATATTGTTTTGATGGGGTTGGGATGGATCCCTTGTGAGGGTTCTGATGAGGTTGAAAAGTTTCCTTGGTTTGTTTATGGCACAGAGGAGGATGTTGTTGTGGTGTTCATGCTTGGTGTTGAGGGTGTTGGTAGAGTAGGCTGCCCTTGGTCTAGGTAGTTGGCTTGAAGCTGTGGGTCCTTAGATTTTCTCCATCTTCATTCGAGTCTCCTGAGGGAACGTTTATGCTCTCTGAGAAAGGTTGAATAGCAGGGAGCATGGGACCAATGGGTTTTGGAAGGGGCCCAAGGTGGAGCCTTGGAAGCTTTAGTGATTGTAGTGTTCCAGGATTGAACCAGTGAGTCGAGGTCTGAATGGTGAAATGTTTGCTTCAGGGTGGGGATGGTCTGTTGAATAAATGAATAGGTGGAGCCTTAGAGATGGAGCCAAGGTGCTGGTATTGGGCTCACAGAGCTCTAGCCCACATCATAAACATAACTCTACCTTGCAGGCCAAACTTCTCCTGGCTGCCAGATTAGCCATAGCGTGGAGATGGCGTACAGACAGAGGTCTGTCTGTGCACGATTGGTTTCAAAAGGTGGGAGATGCCTTGGGCTTTGACAAATTCACTTATGGCTTGAAGGGGAAAGAGTGGCAGTTTACCAAAATTAGGGCTCCTTATGTCCAACAGCTGGTGGATGAAGAGGCACAGGAGAGTGGAATGGTAGACCCATGAGTGGGGGTATACCAGGCCATCTCCTTGTGCACAAGAGAACAGAAGTGTTGAACGTGAGTGGTACACTCTGGCAGACCCACTGAGCAAGTTAGTAAAATGGACTATTAATGTCACTGTGTTACATGTATACAAGTTTCTTATCAGTCTGAAGATAATACCTCGGGACGCCTGAAGGGTGGAGTTTGCCAGTTTCTGGCAAGTTTGGCCTGCAAGCGATGCTTGTTTGTTCATTGTCTCCATTACCAGACTTTCAGTTAGAAGGGATGCGGTAATATGTATAAGGATCGATCTTTAAGGAAGACTGAGGTGATCAAAGCTGAAATATCACCACATACTGGAAGATGTACTATTTGATCTGACATATATTCTTTGTATTACTGGGATGTGGTGGTGTAGGAGATGTACTGGCATTGGGGAAAACTCAGTGTATGTATCAGTTTGACTGTTATTCTCCATTGAATAAAAATAAAAAATAAAGTTCTCAGCACATGTGGCCCTTTCTGCACACAGCAGACTCCTCAGCCTCTCAGTTAGTCCACAGCTCAAGAAATAATACAACTTTTGGGGAGGTGGGAGGGCCAGTCCTGTTGTCACACTTGTTACAAGTAAGCAACAATGCTCTTTCCATCGACAATCAGGATGGAGTCAGGCGCACAAGTGGGTGAATTCCAACCTTAAGACTACTCAGCTCTACGTACTGTCCATTTTTCAACTGCAACCCATATATGAGACAGTGCAAGAGTTACATCAAACAGATTGGACAGCACAGCTCAAACAAATGCACTGCCTGTAGTTATAAACTGGTTCAAGCAGTGGTGTGAGATAAAGGTATGAAGTGAGGCTCAGGTTGCTGCTTTACAAATAACATCTACCTACTACATGAAGCAGTTCTTGATGGCATCTAAAAATGTGGAGGGGAATTTTAGAAAGGATGTCCAAGCCAGAATGTCTGGAAAAAAATGTAGGCATGTCCAGGCACAGACATGATTTCACAAATGTGGATGTGCCCGAAACAGATGTCTCTAGGGGCATCTACATAGATGTCCCCAGAATAGTATATAGAATCTGGACATCTAGAATAGCCTAATGGTTAGCATAGTGGGCTAGGAACAGAGAAGCCAGAGTTCAAATCCCACTACTGCTGTCATTGAAATTGTGCTGAGTACTGGGGATGATTGATTCCTTTCTTCTCTATACCCTCTGGATGTTTTCCAGGAGCCCTCCTTTTCAACATATATATGCAGCCCATCTGTTCAATCATCCGCTCCTTTAATATCTCCTGCCTGGTGTATGCCGATGATGTCCTGCTTTTCACACCATTCTCCATTGCCCAGCCTGACTTCTCGCCTTTAACGAAATGCTTCGATGCTGTCACTGACTGGCTCCACACGCAAAGCATCAGAATCAATTTCAACAAGACGGATGTCCTGTTCATCACCAGAAATCAATCCTTCACCCCTCCCGCTTCAATTAAGGTGAGAGACGCAGAGCTCCCAAGCAGGCCCCCCATCCGCTACTTGGGTATCACCCTAGACCAGCAGCTCGACATGAAAGCACATATAAGCAACACCATCAAGGCAATCTATCATAAGATACGTACTATTCATCACCTACGACCCCTACTGGAGCCTGACGACTTCCAGACGATCTTTCAAGCACTTGTAACCCCCCACTTCGACTACGCCAACGCCATTCTGCATGGACTCCCTAAGAGCACACTGAACCCACTACAACTAGCAATGAACGCCGCTGCCTGCATCCTGCACGGAGCCTCCAGAAGAGATCACATAACTCCAATCTTGCAACACCTCCACTGGCTTCCGATCCACTACAGGCTCACCTTCAAAGTACTACTGCTGACCTTCAAAGCCATCAACAAACTATCCTCCACCTCCCTCACGGACCTTGTCCAACCCACTCCTCTGAACAGATCCAGAAGGTCATTCTCTACTAATACACTTGCAATACCCAACGCAATAACAAAATGCTCCCTTGAAACAAAGAACAGAGCCTTTGTGTTCTACGCACCTACACTCTGGAATGCACTCCCAACCACTATCCGAGCTATGACTGACCTCGCACAATTTAGGAAGGCACTAAAGCACCATCTTTTCCTTCAACATTACTCCTATACCGGTGACATAACACAACCCAGCATATCCTCCCACCCATGATGACAACACCACCAGCACACATACGTCATGCTGATGTAACCATATCCATCAATTACAATTATTCAACATGTAAATAGTTGTCAGATCATGTCATGTTGACAAACATATCCGTGACACAATTGCTCAGCTTGTATATAGTTATCCCTGCTGAAACCAAAGTTGTAATACCTGTTTTTTGTAAAGTTCAATGTATGTTCAGCCTGCATTGTACAAATTAGTGTTACTTGTAAACTGCACTGATTCTAAAGAGCGCGGTATAAAAAAGATTTAAATAAATAAAAAATAAAATAAAGAAATATGAGCACTTTTCAGATGACGGTTCGTGCCTGAAGCAGGTCTAAACTTAGATGCAGACTCCAGATGTCCAGGATGTTTCTGAGATCAGGAGAGGAAGTCCTGTTTCCTGGGAACACCTCCATCATGCCCCCCATTCAGACCTGGACATTCACAGATACAGATTCTAAAATGGTTCTGGAGACGTCTCTATGCCTGTTTTTGGATGTCCGAAGCATGAATAGGGCTTCTAAAATTATTCACAAAGGGCCCAATTCTGTCCTGCACGTAGATCCCCTCTGTACATCCAGTCTGAACTGGACATACAGAAGGGATTGCGATTCTGATCCCACGGGGCACATGCAGGACTGTCCCTGGCTAACTCAGTCAAGGCTCTTCAATGGAGCCGTGGGGCTATGACATCATGTTGCCATGGCACTGTGGCTCCACTGAAGAGCTGCGATACCTGCCGCTTGAAAAAAGTGGTTATTCCATGTAGCCCTACCCCTGATCTAGCCTCCTAAGGCCAGGGTCAGACTCCGGGGAATGTCCCCTGGGTCCCCCTGTCCCATCGCCTACCACACATGCACCAGCATGTTAGAAAAATCACGTTAACATTAGAATCGGCCCTGTACGTCCAGGGCCGGCGACCGCCCACTTCCGGCCCAGACACCATCCCCGGGCCGCCCATTCCCTGCCCATGTCTAAGTTCCCCGCACAACTGGCGGGGAAGTTACTGGGGGGCAGGAGAAGCCACGAATATTGGAGATGGATGCTCCGTTGGGACATCCATCCCCGCTATTCGTGGCTCAGAATAACCCCCATAACCTCCATATCATGTCCTCAATTCTGAAATTTCCTATAAAGGTTTAACTTTTAAGATTTATCATATTTTTCTGACTGCTTTTCATACCATGAAGTAAGCAAAGTAGTTATCATATACATAGGGGAACAGAAAGAGAAATAGATAAAAAAATTTGGGATAGCACCCCCACATCTAACTAGCAAATGTTACATGTGTAGATTGGCAAATCTTATGTTCCCAAAATAGCATTTACATATATATGCCATACTGGGTCAGATCAAAAATCCCTCTAGCCCAGTATCCTGTTTCCAGCAGTAGCCAGTCCAAGTCTCCAATTCACAAGTAATGGGCATATCCCAAAATTCAGACAGATTCCATTCCAGTGATAAGCTGTGGATTTCCCAAGTCCATTTTGATAATGGCTTATGGTATTTCAAGCCAGGAACGTGTCCAAACCTTTTTTAAACCCAGCTACACTTAACAGTTTTTACCACATCCTCCAGCAATGAAGTCTAGAGCTTAATTATGCACGGAGTAAAAAAATATTTTCCCCGATTGGTCTTAAATGTACTACTTGGTAACTTCTTTGCAGTCTATGTACTTTCTGAAATACTAAACAAATGATTTGTGTTAAATAATAAGTGGAGTGGAATGAGTTAACAGACCTCTATCATATCTCCTTCAGCCATCTCTTCTACAAGCTGAAGAGTCCTAACCTTTCCTCATAGTGGTATTGTTCCATCCACCAAATCAGTTTGGTCTCCCTTCTCTGTACCCTTTCTAATTCCACTGTATCATTTTATAGATGCGGCGACCAGAGCAGCATGCAATACTCAACGTAAGGTCACAGCATGGAACGATATACAGTCATTATGATATTCTCTATTTATTCACCTCCTTTCCTTATAAGTCTTAGCATTCTATATGCTACCACCTACTAAAGTAGCCAGGGGGGTACAAATCTCACACTAACTGCTTAGCTTGCGATGGGGTAGGGACTGGCCAGGTTGGGAGCGGCGAGTAAGTAGTGACTGCACAGGGGGTGAATAAAGCACACGCGTTTTCTGTTGCAGTTAGCAGGAGTGCACCTACCACCACCTCAATGGATGGCATTAAGTGCAGTTGTATCACAGTGTGGTGCTTCTCACTGTGGTAACTGCTGGGGGACAAGCAGGGCATGCCCTCAAAAGTTAGCACGGATCTATTTTACCTCCTGCGTCAATTTTTGCCTTGTAACGTGCGCTAAGGTGTCGAACCTTAGCACACTTTTGTAAGCATGTCCCTCTGTGTCCCAATCCCTCTGATTTTGTTTTTTGTGTTATTGTTGTGGGAAGTGATCCAGAACTGTTTGGGAGCCCTGCCTGATGATCTGCCTCTCCCAGAAGAAGTGGTACGTGTAAAAGCTGAACCAATGGATACTGAAGAGAACAGCAGTTGTGCAGGACAGAATCATGTTTGTAAGAGGGAACGAGTGGTGGACAAAGATGCTGCTATGTGTATGATAACTGATGAGATGACATATGGAACAAAAGCTATTCTTTGTATATATATATTTTTTAACTGTAAAGTAAAGTAACCGGACTGAAATGTCTTGCATATAAACGGTTATGCATATTTAAGACACATGCCAAAAACTATTACAATTTGCAAATATAAGTATTAGGCTGGTAAACCAAAAATTGACTAATACTTTGTTAATTTTGAAACTCATCAAAAAATGATACCATGCACAACTACTGTCATTTATAAATACATAAAATAGAACATTAAACCTAGGTGAAGGTGCAAATTAATTGCTTATTCAGAAATATTTACAAAATCTGCAATAAACATAATTTTAAATCATTCTCTGCCCCCGTGCAGCTTGCAAAGAGAATTCTTTAGGTAGGTGTGAAACTCAGACTGCAAACCACAGAAGGAATCATGGAAATATTTTAAAAACCTTATTGCATGAAGCAGGTAAGATATACTAAAAGAGAGATTTAGGATGCCATAATATCCTGTGGACACTTAAGCAGGAAACACCCAACAATATTTTCACACACAGTGCTTTGGACAAAGCGGTTTAACTTCATAAACGCAGGAATTGTTAAAATGCAGTAGCTTTGGTTATGGGTAGGGAAGGAATGGCTGAGAATCAAAAACTGTAATGAATACAATGCTAAAATTAAGAGTGTGGAAGCACTTAATCCTGTTTTGGTGAAAGAGAAGCAGAATTTGTTAAGGATACTTCAAAAATTGGAGAATGCTTCTTGCTAACTTAATTTACTTATTAACTTTCCATATTCTAAGACAATTTCCCTATTTGAAATGCTGATAGCTTATTTCTTAGGGTTCTTCTCTTAACCCCGGATGCACTTCCAGATATCTCACGAGCAAGGTATGTGCCTAGCTCTGTAAGAGTCATGGATTCATCTTCTCAATTACCTACTAGTGAATTGAACCATCTCCAAAAGACATCGGAAGAGGAGGCCTCCAATAAGGCAACTCTGGTGACTACATTCTCTTTGGGGTATATTTACTAAAGGTTAATGTGCGTGAATGAAATTAACATGCATTAAGTGCAACTACACCCATAGAAATAAAAGGGCTCTAGGCATTCAATTCACGTTAATTTTCATTAATGTGCGTTAAATCCTTTAATAAACATGTCGATAGGGGCATAGTCTTAAAATTGTCCTCTCACCATCAAAAAATAAAAGGTTTTCCTGATTTTAATCCTGCTAAACAGGAAGTAAAAAAATGTTTTTACACCCCTGAGCTTTGGCATTGGGGATGACTTTCTTTATGACAGTTCCTAAAAAAAATCCATTGTTAAGTGTTCTGGGACAACCTATCATTTATGTGAACCTAAGCAATTGGAAATTTTTATCCAAAGTAAAGAAGTCTCCAGCATGACATGATTATTCTCTTCACAGAATGAACAGTTGTGGTTAACATTATTGGCACCCTTGCATTTTAGGTATGTTGTGTACAATATCTTGAGAAATAATTGCAAATTTTCCAACTGTATGTCATCATATTTTAATAGTATATTCAAAGGTATAGAACAAAAAAAAAAGATGTCTTTGCAACTTAAATGTAATAATTTCCGAGAAAGAAAAACAAAATATGACCTGGACAGGATTAATAGCACCCTTCACTAATATTTGCTTGCACAACTCTTGGCAGTGATGACGACCTCCAAACATTTCTTGTGGCCATCTATAATTTTCGTACATCTGTCTGCTGGTAGTTTCTCCAACTTTTCAACTACGATTTGTTCCAGCTCATGAATGCTTCCAGAGTTCTCGATTGGAATGAGATTAGGACTCACTGCTGGCCAGTTTAAAAAACAGTCCATTTGCTCCTTTTTAACCATTCTTTTGTACTTTTAGATGTATGTTTTGGATTACTGTCCTGCTGGAGGACCCATGACCTTCAACCCAGATCTATCTTTTTGACACTAGGTAGCACATTTTGCTCCAAAATACCTTGATAGTCTTCTGACTTCATGATTCCTTTAATACGTTCCAGGCCTCCAGATCCTTAGGCAGCAAAACAGCCCCACAACATTATGGAACCTTTACGACACTTAACTGTAGGAAGGGGTCCCGCTCTTCTTGTCCACTAAAGAAGAGCGGGACCTAGGCGTGGTTGTGTCTGATGATCTTAAAGTAGCTAAACAGGTAGAAAAGGTGACGGCAAAAGCTAAAAGGATGCTTGGGTGCATACGGAGAGGAATGGCTAGCAGAAAAAAGGAGGTGATAATGCCTCTGTATAAGTCTTTGGTGCGACCTCATTTGGAGTATAGTGTGCAATTCTGGAGACCGCACCTTCAAAAGGATGTGAACAGGATGGAGTCGGTGCAGAGGGTGGCTACTAAAATGATTAGTGGGCTTCATTATAAAGCATATGAGGACAGACTTAAGGATCTTAATATGTACACCTTAGAGGAAAGGCGGGATAGAGGTGATATGATTGAGATGTTTAAATACCTCCGTGGCATAAATGTTCAGGGAGAGAGCCTCTTTCAATTGAAAGCAAGTTCTGCTACGAGGGGATATGGGATGAGGGTGAAGGGAGATAGATTCAGGAGTGAGTGATATGCGGAAATATTTCTTTACGGAAAGAGTAGTGGATCCATGGAATAGTCTCCCAGTGGAGGTGGTAGAGATGAGGACAGTAACTGAATTCAAAAAAGCATGGGACCAACACAGAGGATCTCTAAAGGTAAAAAGTGGACTGTTGTAGTTGTTGATATGGAAGGACAGACTAGACAGGCCATGTGGTCTTTTTCTGTCATCATGTTTCTATGTTTCTAAGAGTGTTTTTTCCTTATCAGTTTCATTTCTTCACCTGTAAAGAGCTCAAGTTTGGTTTTATCTGTCCGCAGAACGTTTTCCCAGAAGGACTGTGGTTTCTCAAGGTGGGTTTGGGCAAACATCAGACATGCCTTTTTATGTCTGTCTTTGAGCAATGGGGTCCTCCTTGGCCCTTGCCCATGAAGTCCTTCATTGTTTAGTGCACAGCATATGGTGCAGGTTGAAACTACCACTCCAGATTGCTCCAGGTCAGCCTTAAGCTCTTTGGATGTTGAAAGTGGTGTTTTCCAACAGTTCACACTAACCTTCGAAGACGTCTTGGATTAATTTTTCTCTTACACCACATCCTGGGAGGTTCTTGACAGTTCCATGAGCAGAAAACATCTTAATAACATTGTGAACTGTAGATACAGGAATCCCAAGGTCTTTGGAGATAGCCTTGTACCTCTTTGAAGTTTGGTGATAATGGCTTTTATGACAGTCTCAGGCAGCTCTCTTGTCCTCACCATTGTGAAAATGGAACAGGGAGTGAATGTGGCCATTTTAAACATTAGAGCCATCATTCAATGGTTGATTCAAGTTATGTGAGTACTGACAATTGATCACAGGTATGTCGGATTTTACTGCAATGGGAATATGGTTCTTCTGTTCAAGCTGATTTGAATTGTTTATAAGGGTGCCAATAATCATGTCCTGGTAATATCCCAGTTTTCATACTATTTCCTTTTTTAATTAGTCTTGTTTTATTTGATTCTTTTATGTGTCAAATATGTGTGCATATATAGTTCAAAACCATTTCACTGGCCACTTTTTTTTTGTTGGAGATATTGGACATTAAGGGGTTGAATTGCAAATGTGCCAATCATGTTAACCGCAACTGTATCTATTAGTACTTAAGGGTGTATAGTAATGAGGTCAATGTTGAGTACATATTACTTTGGGGGTTTTCTTGGTATTAAGGGGCATGTTTACTAACGTGTGCTACACAGTGTGGATTTTGGCACATGCTAATCATGTGCTATGGTCCATGGTAAATGTTAGTGCATGACCATGACAGCGCACGCCACTTTCTGCATTAACCGTGCCTTGTGCACTAGAGTGTGAACAAGAATGGGCTAGGGGGTTGACAGTGGGTGTGGTGAGCACTGTATAGTCAGCACGCAAGTAAACACTGCATGCCAACTATGATTCTTGAAATTAGCGTGGATGCAACTGCCTCTACGTCATCAGGAGAAGATAACTGAGCAAGAACGCATTCCATAACACCGGTGCCTGGACAGAAAAACCCCTATTTTGATGGGCCATGTGTCTCATCACCTTATGTGAGGGTATCACTAAATGTTTATCTGTCTGTGACTGTAAAAAAGCAGCCTGGAACCTATGAAACCAACTTATCCCCAAGAGATGATGGTGTCATACCATGCAAAACCTTAAACATCAATAACAGTGCTTTAAATTTGATTTGAAACTTTACTGGCAACCAGTGTAGTTCCTGCAGGATCAGGGTGACATGATCGTACTTCCGAAGACTTTATCCCAGCACTATCGCTGGTATAAATGCCCATATCTGTCGAAAATGAACGTAAATTATAGTAGTTTATAACTTACATGCATACTTGTCCACTCCGCCCACGCTCTGTATGCATGTAAATATCACTGAAAGAGCATAATACATGCACAGATGCGTGTAACCTTACACGGCTCCTTCTAAAATTGCCTCCAAAATGTCCAACAGTCTTTTCACCCATGGTACTTTGGATGAAGTGGTTTAACTTCATAAATGCAGGGCTGGCCTGAAGGTTTCTGCCGCCCTAGCAGGCCCTCCATGTTGCCCCTCCAAAGACTGTGGCACTGCCTGGCCCACCATGCCACCCCTCTTCCCGGCATCTATCTTTTCACCTGGGGGAGGGGGTGGCATAGCGATATCTCCGCTGCATCAGGCTTTAAGGGGCCTGCACTAGCATGCTCAAGGCCTGCCACTCCTGCCCCCCTCTGACACAACTTCCTTTTGGAGGGACAGGGTGACAGGAAGTTGCATCAAAGAGGGAAGGGGTGTCAGGCCTTGAGCGTACTAGCGCGTGCACTTAGAAGCCCAATGCAGTGGAGGCATTGCCATGATGCCCCCTCCCCAGGTGAGAAGATGGATGCCGGGAGGGAGCCGGCATGGTGGACTGGGCAGCCTAGTTCATGGGCCGGCCCTGCATAAATGTGGTTCTGGAATTCTTAGAATACACTAGATTTTGTTTTGGGTATGGGGAAGAATTGCTGAGGATCAAAAATTGTAAGTCACCCAAAGCTGTAGTTAAATACAATTTGGGGAGGTACATTAATTTCCAAAAGGTGGGGACCTATATTACATATATAGAATTTGTTCGTTAAAATAAAATGTTGCTCTACTGCATTATTTAGATTCCCTGATGATGAGAACATTTCCAAACTTATAACTTAAATTACACAAATGGAAATGAGTTCCCAGGAAGTAGAACTGGGAGTAATTGAGAACTACCTTAAGCAGGCTAAAGATAGCTAATTGCTTGGTAGGAAAGGACACGGTGCCAAAACTATTTTCCTTTGCCACAGTGGATCAATTTTAAAAGAGAGTGGTGCTCTGATATGTATTGTAGTTAATAAAATTAGGGACTATCTAGGGTGGGGCAGCTTAAACAAGAAACAGGCACTCTGGCAAAATGGACTTTTGTGGTGAAGAAAAGCATGGAGCAAGCAGGGAACTGTTCCCACCCACACTCCCTTCCAGGTTTAAAATCTCCAGGATGTGAAAGAAAAGAAACTTGTGCACTTGAAAAATATTTGCCAAGGTTATATCTCTGAAAATGATATGGTGATGTAAAATGGTACCACTGCTGGTGACAGAAGAGAAAAATCCTATTCCTATATACATTTATAAAGAATGCTGGGGTGAGGTCCGATCTAATACTCACTGAAAATCTAGTTCAATGGCAGCTCAAGAGCAGGGCATGAAAAATAAATCCTTTTACAATGCATATGAAAAAATAAACTAACATTGGTCATAATGGAAATATATTCACAAGTCTTCCTAGGTACATAATCAATATCAGATTATATATACCGCGGATCCTGTACATACTCTGCAGTTTACAACATACATAAGAAGTAATCCATAATAACATAAAACAGTTTTCATAACACTGCTAGTTTACTGAGATATATAACTCAATACATTTTGCATCTACTAACTAAAACTCTGATATCACAAGAACCTGGTCTCCCAATAACCTTTCTGTAGCCCTAAGCAAGAGATGAAACATTAAATTACTATCTGCTAATAAATGATATTTTATGCATTTCAATGCTGTCATTAGAGTTCATTTACAACTAGACTGCGTTACCCTTTCCTCTTAAGTACAGAGAATCGTATCTGCTCTCTAACAGAGATCTGATATCTTACAAGTGTAATTTAAAAAACAATCCCTGCAAGTCAGGAAGCTCAATCCATCATAAAACCAGAAAATCATTAGGTTACAAAACAGCTCCAATCAGCCTCCTTCCCCACTAAATTATCACTCCAAAACTTACTGGAGAGTGCATCAACCGAGCCGACACCTTTACGCTGAGGAATCTCGTCCCTTGTTAACTAACCAATGCACTAGAGGCAGGAGTAGGAAGCAAGCAAGTGTGTTTTCATATCACAGTACAAAGTAAAGGGGGGGGGGGGGGAGGAACACGCCCTAGAGCCAGATGTCTGGTGCAGGCAGCAGCTGCTCCTTGCCAGAAACTAAAGTGCTTTCAGCAATGGAACTCGCCCATTCCCAGCACCGGACGGTACAATTAATGTAAGATCCACTGCTGTACAGATAAATGACCTGTCTCCTCCCCCAGGATGCAACAAAGCGACCACTTACTCAAGGCAACTTGTATATTTTTCAGATTCTACTGTCTAAAAATGCAATTCAAAATGCATCACTATTGGAGTTTCTGTCACTGATGTCCACAACATACTTGGCATTGTGGGCTTTGCTGGCAGAAAGGCATAAGTAAATTGAAATTACTATTGCTTGCAGTGTGAAGCAACAATTACAGAAATATTAAAAATCAATTAATAAGAAACACAAAAAGTCTTGATTACACAAGACTCCACACCCCTTGAGTCAATAGTTGGTGGAAGCCCCTTGGCAGCAGTAACAGCCATGAGTCATCTGTAATAAGTGTCTACTAACTTTTCACTCTGGGAAGATACAGTTTTTGCCCCTTCTTTTTAACATCATTTAGCATTGAGGTCAAAAAGTTCTCCTTTGGCTTCAGACTACAAAGCCATCTTTCATGGGTGAACAGTGTCCCCAAGGTGCTTCTTTCCAGATGCTATGCAGTCCATCATATCACTATTGTGGTGAAGATGGCCCTTCAGAGGAAATGGATGTTGAGGAAAATCCTGAGAGCAGAGCTAAATCACACAGGATTTCCAAAACTGACCTGAAAAAAACACAGTTCTCTGCTGAGCCGAAGACACACCCCAGACCAGGGGAGGAGTTAGGCTTCAGCTCTGATTGGGCACACCCAAGGGAACGGCAGGGAGTGCCGGGAATTGAAGCCCTTTTTAAAACCTCAGAGAGAGGAGAGATGAGAGTGAAGGTGAGGAGGAAGCAGGAGAAAGGTGAACAGGTTATTGTTGCAGAGAGGACCACGGAGAATATCCCAGAGGATAGCATGGAGAAGGATATCCAAGTCCAAAAGAACGTTGTGAGGGAAGTGCAGAGTGCTGGAACTCTAGAAGCTAGGAGAAGAGCACTAGGACCTTGTGAGAAAACAGAACCCCGGAAGAGTCAGCCTGGGAGTCCAACGTACCTTGCAAGAGACTCTTACTGCCGGGTAAAGCCTAGACCTAGCCAGCCTCGAGAAAGCAACACATAGAGAAAAGATACTTCTAATGCCAACAAGCAGTGCTATAAAGACAGAGAACTACAGCCAGGAGAAAGTTTTCCTAAGAGAAGTTCTTTTATAAATGCCTCTAAACAAGGTAAAGCACAATTTCCTAATTTGTATGCTTGGCTGAAGAAACCTTCACATAGTGCTGAACTGTGCAAACCTAACTTTGCTACCGACGTAGATAGTGAGTGGGGGAAGGGCGTAACCTTTGCCAATAACTATCCACCAGATGAAAAGCAAACACAGGCTGAATTGCTACTGAAGGAATTTCAGAAGTTCCTGGGGCTGAAGTCAGGGCAAAATAAAGAACCTGATATGGACAGTAATTCTGTTAGTTCAGAAGAATACATGCAGGTAGAAAGTTCTTTACCTACCCTGAATCCTGAGCCTTGTGCCATGGATTGCTCTTTCTGCTGTATTGAATAACAGTTTAAAGAAGCACATAAGTTTTATATGAAGAGAATATAAAACGTTGGCTTTCCTTGTTGTTTAATTGTAAGAGTTCCTGATTGTGTTCACCTGTTTCCAAGTCACGCTGTGAAGAGAACAGCTATTGATATAAAGCTGCAATATTTTCTAACAACCACATGAGGCAATGCTGAGTTAAGCTGCTGAAGTTTATGAATAGCTGAGTTAAAGCAAATTTGATTTCACTGCTTCCTGTGTTCCTGTTTTTCTCTGTTTATCCAAAAAGTTCACTTTTTGCGTTTGTTGCCTTGAGCTTTTGATGCGCTTGAAACTATCCCCCAAGACAAATAAATTTTTTTGCTTGCCTAACCACATCTGGTCACGACTACAATTCTTCCCTAAGGAATATACAAGAGCACTACAGTTCCCAAGATTCATTGGGAACCGTGCCAGCTAATTCTACAAGGGACAATATAAGGCCACTCCTGCCTGTAAGCTCTAGGGCACAGGCAGGAGCGTCGCACTATACATCAGTGACTTCCTTCTTGCTACCCTCCCATTGAGGTCATATTTGTGGAGTAATCTCTAAATTTATACATAATCCTTAGTGAAGCACAGGATTTTGTGCAAAAGTTAATTGCACTGGGGGCCACTTGACAACTGTAATCATAATGCAATCAAATTTGACCCAATAAATGGAGGGAGGACACTAAAGAAAACTACTGTGCTAGCACTGAACTCTCTAAAGTGAGACGATGATAAAATACAGAAAACAGAAACCAAAAACATCAGCTGCAGAGATTAAGGGGCATGTTTACAAAAGTGTGCCAAATCACTGCATACATTTGCCCTAATATATGGGGGTATGTACGCCCATCCCCATGCCGATATCTTGATGCTGACATGCAGTACCGCGCTAGCCAGCACACAGGTGCACTTAACGTCACCAATTCACATGGCATTAGATGTGCCCATGCAAACAGCAACAGGTGTGGTTAGCGCGCTCCCAAAGTCCAAATTGTGTCCCTAACCTGCCCAATACCTGCCCAATCGGGCCCTGACGGATTAGCATGGAGCTTTTAGCACAGGGCCCTTAGCGCATGTCAAAACCCATGCTACCAGTTAGTGCACTTTAGTCAACATGCCCCTAAAAGTTCATACCAGGCATGGATGTTGTTTAAAAATAACATCTTAGAACACAGACCAGGTGTATTCCATTTATTACAAAAAGCAGGAAGGTCAAGCAACTGCTGACATGTTTGAAAGGGGAGGCGAAAGAGGCTATTATAGCCAAAAGAAAATCTTTCAAAAAATGGCAGATGGATCCAAATAAAGAACAGGAAAAAGCATAGGAACTGGCAAGTTAAATGTAAATCTCTGATGAAACCGGCAAAAAGAGAAGATGCAAAAACTCACAAAAACATTTTCAGATACTTTCCCCACTAGTTTAATTCCCCCCTCCAAATTGAAATGAGTTCAAGATAGCATTCTCTGGAGTTAATTAGCAGTGTCCGCATGTTTAAGTTTGCAAAATGGTTCACATGCAGGAGTTATGTGCCAAATGTTTCGCATGCATGTTGTGAAATGCCGGCACTTACAAATGTCACTTGCCAGGTTTCCTCTATTGATTTTTATCACATGTAGATTTATACAAAGGCTCCTCCTGCTGCACGTGAATATAAATCCATATGCACTCCTACACTTGCTTCTATGTATTGTAGAAACAGTCCTATGTTTAGCTGAGCCTTTCTAAAACACCATCAGAACTGAGCACATCCTGACCTCAACATCTCAATTCTGATCTTCACGTACTATCTAAAATGTGCCTTCAAATAAAAAAATGTGCTTCAGTCTACTGAAAAGGATGTAAGGGAGATACTCATGATAGAGGTGGTATTCAATGGTGATGATTCATAGGAGCTGAAACAAATCTCAGTGAATCTGGAAGATGTAATTGACAAACTAAGAAGTAGAAAACTCACCTGGACGTGATGGTATACACCCCATAGTACTAAAAAAACTCAAAATGAAGTTGTGGACCTACTAATCTAGTAGTCTGTAATCTATCATCTGCAATACCTGATGCTATTTTTTTTTAATGGATTCCAGAGGTTATCTGAGAAACTACAGACTGGTGGGCTTGATGTCAGTTTATGGTTTATAGTTTAATAAAAATTTAATCTACTGCCTTTACAAGGCACAAGGCGGTAAATAATTTAAAACATAAGTAAATGCTAGAAAGGAACAAGCTAATAAATAGGACAAAAAATGAAAACAAAAGACAGAAATATAAAACAAGTAAAAGAAAGAGCTAGATGCTCACCATGCCAGTTGGTGCAGCAACCCCACTACTGGCCCCAAAGGCAATTGAGAAGAGGTGAGTTTTGAGGTGGGCCCAGAAGTTTTTATGAGAAAGTTTCCCTCTGATGTTGAGGGGGGGGAGGGGGGGCAGGGAGATTTTCTTATGGAACAGAGGCAGTAAAATAGAAAACTCATGAACAGCAAAATGAAGTAAGAGAAGCCAGATATGCAGGACAGGATGTGTGAAGAGCTTTATAGGCAAAAATAAAAATCTGAATCTGAATATGGAAGCTGACAGGAAGCTAGTGGTATTCAATGAGCAGTGGAAAAACATGATCAAATTTACGAGCAAGTTCCAAGATCCTTACTACTGTATACTGGATGGTCAAGAAACATTGAAGAAGAATTATGGAAATCCAGAATACATATTAAGTACTGTCGTCAGTACTCCCTAGTGGCCAGTGGCTGTAAGGGTAGGCTGAGCATTCTCTGAGGTATCCAATTGGTTACAAGAAAATAACCTATCCATCAACATAAAGAAAACTGAAGCCCTCATAGTGACAAAAGACCCTGACTTCACGCCACCTACACATAGGAAACACAAGCATTCAAATACAGCCACAAATAAGATATCTGGGCATTATCATTGACCAAGCCCTCACCTTAAAGCAACAAATTGCCAAAACCTCTGGAATAATATTCCACAAAGCAAAATTAGTACAACGCCTCAGACCACTTCTCGAGCATCAAGACTTCCGGACAATAATGCAAGCTATGACACTTCCGCATCTGGACTACTGCAATGTACTCTACCATGGCCTTCTAGCCACACAGACCAACCCCCTCCGAACAGCATTGAACACCACGGCAAGAATCATTCAGAAAGCAAAGAAAACCGACCACATCACCCCAATTCTGAAGGACCTACACATACTTCCACTCGAAGCAAGGACTAAATACAAATCCATCCTACTCACCCACAAAGCCATCCACCAAACACAGAACACCCAGCTTCGCACCCTGCTGTCTCGTCCAGTACACGGCAAAACTACTAGACAAGCCTCCAACAACTCCCTCACTGTCCCTCACATAAGAACTAAATGCTCTCAACGGACATGCAATCGAGCCTTCGAACTCTATGCTCCATCCCTATGGAACTCTCTACCGAGCCATCTCAGAAACAATGCCGATCCACTATCCTTCAGAAAACAGCTAAAAACCACCTTATTCCATGAATACTTCAATACGACTCCCACCAAAAAGTGCACCAACATCTGATCTGCCCATAGTGATCCACTGATCCAAAGCTGCACTAACCTGTCCATGTCCTAAGTCCGTCTCATATAAAAATCATCAATGTTGTCTCCCTGGTGATGGTCCCACCCTTTTACGTAATTTCCCCTCCCTTGAATGTAACGCCGCTTTGACCCGGTGAAAAGCGGGATATAAATACAGTTAAATAAATAAATATTTTTCACTCAACATGTAATCAAACTCTGGCATTCATTACCGAAGGATGTAGTAAAAGCTGTTAGTGCAGGTTTGGACAAATTCCTGGAGGAAAGGTCCATAAACCATTATTAAAGAGGACCCAGGAAATCCACTGCTTGCCCCAGTACAAGCACTGTGGAACCTGTGTGCCTTTTGGGAATTTGCCAGGTACTTGTAACCTGGATTGGTGACTGTAGGAAACAAGATACTGGGCTTGATGGACCTTAGTCTGACCCAGTATGGCATTTCTTATATTCTTATGTTCTCTCTTTCTCCTCTGGATTTAGCTTCTCTGCATTTCTGGGCAATTTTCAGAGTTTCTTTGGTCATCCATTTAGCCGCTTTTGCTTTTTCACCTTTTGTAGAGACTTCTTACTTTCTTCGAGCACAACTTTCTCAATGTTATCCCATAACTTTTCTGGTGCTCTATCTAAGCCAAAGCAGCAAATCAATTTCGCAGGCAGTTTTTTAAATTCTGGTGGTATATTTTCAAGATCATACTTTGTAAAAATTCATGAATGGCTTGCTCTTTTTCATCTTTAACTTGAGTTTGCATTCTAGAAGCTGGTGATTATCAGACTCAGCTCCAGGTTTTGTCTTTGTTTATGCTATTCAGTTTTTCCATCATTGATTTCCATTAAAAAAATGTTTAAAAAACGCTAAATTTCCACAGATGTAGTAAATTTGAATCTCATGCAATCCATTGGGTGAGGTCCATGTGTACAGTAGCCACTTGTGTTGCTGGAAGAAGGACAGTGATTCATAAGATCAAAAGATGTGGAAAGGTGAAGAGATACAGTGATTGCGATGTTGACTTTGTCAAGAAAACCATGAAATTCACTGAGTATGACAGTAAGGATTGTCTCAGTGCTATGCCTGGACAAAATCCTGTTTGTTATGGATTCAAAATATTTGTACATGATTCCATAATTGGGAGAACACAATATTTTGGTAAGTTTGTCAATAAAAGGAAGATTTCATATTTTGCAATAGTCACCTGGAATAGTTTGATCAAGAGAAGAGTATTTTAAGAGCCAGTCTAATGATGGCACATTTCCAGGAAGAAGGCACAGCCCTGCTACTAAGACTTGTTTGATGATCAAGAAGACAAGTGGAAGCTGTTCAAAGGACTATTTAAGATACCATTTTGATAGTATGGGATCCAGCAAGGACGTAGTCATATGAACAGTTAACACAATTTTTCAAGTGAGGTTAGTATAGATGGAATGGTGATGCGGTGGTTAAGTCTACTTTGGAGAGCTGGATTAAGGAGACCATTGCCTCGGCATAACTGTTGCAGAACCAGCCGGTACCAGCGAATCTGCCCATTCTACCCAAGTGCAAGTGTCCTCATGGGTGGAGCAGAGTTTGGTAGTCCCTGCAGATATTTGTCGGGTGGCAACATGAGCATCATTTTACACTTTTATCAAGTATTACTGCTTGGATGCGTATGTGTGGGCGAACATGGCCTTTGACTCCAAGATTTTGCAAGCTGCTGTGTTTTCTTCCCACCCAGTGGAGGCGTAGATTTGGTATATCCCATCTGTCTGGACTGGACTAGAAGGACAATACAGAAGATGATATTTTACTTACCAGATAATCTCCTTTCCTTGAGTCCTGTTAGAGTAGTCCAGGGTCTGCCTCTGGAACTGTGTTTTGCTCTGTTATTCTGTATTGGTAGCTTTGGGTCTGCTATAATTGATATGCTTGGCTCTGCAGGTCCATATTCTACTGATGGCCTTCTGTTTATGCTTTCCTGTACATAGTTCTCTCCTGTTTTATCTCTCGTTATTGTGTTTGTTGAGGTTCTGTGAGGCTTGCCATGTTCTCCAATATGCTTTGGGATGGATACTTAAGAGCCCTCTGGTGGCTGAGACAAATAGAGGCATGGGAGTGATGTCCAGCGGGAGCCTCATCGACCTGCCGCCACCATCTTCAAAGGGCAATAGGCCCTTTAAAAGCGGCATGCTCCAGCGGGAGCCTCACCGACCTGCCGCCACCATCTTCAAAGGGCGATCAGCCCTTTAAAAGTGGCGCGCTCCAGCGAGCGTGCCCGCATCTGGCGTGCCCGCGCCTGAGGGCCTCACCATAGGACCTTTGGCGTGGCCCTTAGGCGCGGGCCTGGGGACGCTCTGGTGTGGCCCATCTATCCTGCTCCTCCACCTCAATGCAGCTCCCTAGAACTGAGTAAGCATGGTCACTCCTCCACCCACTGTTGCCTAGATCGGCTACCTATTGCCCGCATTGTATTGCCAACCATTGCCTGCCTAGAACTGCTACCCATTGTTGCCTAGAACTGCTACCCATTGCCTGCATTGAACTGATATCCATTGCCTGCATTGAACTGCTATCCATTGCCTGCATTGATCTGCTATCTATTGCCTGCATTGATCTGCTATCTATTGCCTGTATTGAACTGCTATCCATTGCCTGCATTGATCTGCTATCCATTGCCTGTATTGAACTGCTATCCATTGCCTGCGTAGAACTGCTACCCACTGTTGCCTAGAACTGCTACCCACTGTTGCCTAGAACTGCTATCCATTGCCTGCGTAGAACTGCTACACACTGTTGCCTAGAACTGCTACCCATTGTTGCCTAGAACTGCAACCCATTGTTGTCTAGAACTGCTACCCATTGCCTGCATTGAACTGCTATCCATTGCCTGCATTGATCTGCTATCCATTGCCTGCATTGAACTGCTATCCATTGCCTGCGTAGAACTGCTACCCACTGTTGCCTAGAACTGCTACCCATTGTTGCCTAGAACTGCTACCCATTGTCTGCGTAAAACCGCTATCCATTGCCTGCACAGTACTGTTATCCATTGCCTGCACTGAACCGCTTCTCATTGCCTGCATAGAACTGCTACCCATTGTTGCCTAGAACTGCTACCTACTGTTTGCTCAGACCTTGCTGCCCACTACCATGGCCACTCATCTCATTGTCCTTCTCATCCTCTTCCTCACCAACTGCCTCGCCTCCTATCAACATCCTCCCTCCTCTCCCCCCTACCCCTATCTTCCTCACTTCTCCTTCTACTCTGCCCCCTAGCTTAGCACCTACTCTTGAGCCTCTCCACACCTTCCCCTGCATTCAACCAGCCCCCCTCTCTACCTTCCTTACTTCTCCCTCCATTCTGCCACCTAGCCTAGCACCTGCTCTTGAGCTTCTTCACACCATCCCCCGCATTCAACCATCCCCCCTCTCTCTAAGGCAACCCCATCCTCGCTTCCGCCGTACTATCTCCACTCTACCTCGCTCTCTAATACTCATTCTCCTTCTCTCATCAGGTAATATCAACCCCAACCCTGCCCCCCCCCGATTTCTCTCCTACACTAAAGATAGTTCCTCACGTACCCTATCTAATCTCATCCACATCCTGCTCCTCCCTCCTCCTGCCCTCCCCCATCCATCCCACAATCACTCATCCTTAGATATCAACTCCAACCCCACCCCTAAAAATATTCCCTCACAGAACCTACCTAATACCATCAATTTATCCCTCACTTCCCCTCCCTCATGTCCCTCTTGGAGAGCCGAGACGCCCAGACATACCCACCGACACCCTACTCTCTCTAAATCTCAGTACTACCCAAGAAATAGACCCTCACGCTACTCTGATAAGAAATCCACATGAAATGGACCCCCACACTACCCTGATAAGAAATCCACACGTGACTTATCCAACCTTATCCAGATCCCTCTCCTCCCCCTCCGCTCTCCCGTTTTCATGCACCCTATGGAACGCATGCTTAGTCATTAAAAAAACCACTTTTATTCATGATCTCTTTATCTCCAACGCCCTACACCTTCTTGCCCTGACCGAGACCTGGCTCCCCCCAGATGACACCGTATCCATTGCCTCTCTCTGCTATGGGGGCTACCAATTCTCCCATACACCTCGATCTACTGGTCGTGGTGGTGGCGTTGGCCTCCTACTCTCTCCCTCCTGCCAATTACAACCTCTCCTGCCATCCCAATCACACTCCCCCCTCTCCTTTGAAGTCCACTCCATTCGCCTCCTCATACCACTTCCACTCCAAGTAGCTGTTATTTATCGCCCACCCGACAACTCCAAATCAACCTTCCTCACCGACTTCGACTCCTGGCTTTCTGCCTTTATGGATCCCTCCTCCCCCACTCTTATTCTTGGTGATTTCAACATTCACATCGACAACCCCTCCGACCCCCTTGCCTCAAAGTTCCTCGCTCTTACCTCCTCATTCGACCTCCAACTTTGCTCCACTGCCCCCACACACCAACACGACCACTGCCTTGACCTAATACTCTTCTCCAATTCCTCTCCTTCAAACTTCCGCAATTCAATCCTTCCCTCATCTGACCACCACCTCTTAACATTTTCTCTTCAGCTCCCGCCATCCCAACCCCGTCCTGTCTCCCTCAACCTATTTAGAAACCTTCATAATATTGACCCCCTGACTCTCTCCTCCACCATTTCTCCATCTCTTTCCTCCATTTTATACTCTAACTCCATCGATGAAGCATTATCCTCATACAATGCTACACTATCCTCAGCCCTTGATACTCTTGCCCCTCCCACCTCACATCCTGTTAAACGATCTGCTCCCCAACCTTGGCTTTCACCCACAATCTGTCACCTATGTATCTGCGCCTGTTCTGCCGAATGAGCCTGGTCCAAATCCCGTTCCCAAGAAGACCTTCTACACTTCAAGTTCATGATTGGCTCCTTCCAGTCGGCCTTAGCACTTGCCAAACAGGATTACTACGTCCATCTGACTAATTCCCTTACCTCTGATCCTCGCCGCCTCTTTAACACCCTCAATTCTCTTCTCAAGGTCCCCCCACCCCCGATCCCGCCCTCCCTCTCTGCCCAAACCATAGCCGATTACTTCCATGACAAAATCCTCAAAATTACCCTCCAATTCCCTACCCCCTCATCTACCTCCCCTCCCCCACTTCTCCTCCCCCATCCATACTCCCACCCATTTCTCCTCCCCACCCTTACTCCCCCTGCCACCCTCTCCTCCTTCCCCCCAATCTCAGAAGAAGAAACCACACTTCTTCTTTCCTCCTCCAAACCTACCATCTGCTCATCAGACCCCATCCCCACCCATCTCCTATGTTCCATCTCCCTCACCATTGTCCCCTCCATCACTCATATCCTCAGCCTTTCAAACTCCACTGCACCGTTGACTTTAAAAATGCTGTTGTCACGCCCCTCCTCAAGAAACCCTCACTTGATCCCACATGCCCTTCTAACTATCGACCCATCTCCCTCCTTCCCTTCATATCCAAACTATTAGGACGAGCAGTTCACCGCCGCTGCCTCGACTTCCTCACCTCCAAGGCCCTCCTGGACCCACTACAATCAGGATTCTGACCCCTACACTCCACTGAAACGGCACTCACAAAAGTCACCAATGACCTGTTCCTGGCTAAATCTAAGGACCTCTATTCTATCCTCATCCTTCTTGACCTTTCTGCTGCCTTTAACACCGTTGATCATGACCTTCTCCTCACCACCCTCTCCAAGCTGGGCTTCAAGGACTCCGTACTATCCTGGTTCTCCTCCTACCTCTCCCATTGCTCATTCAGTGTATGCTCTGGCAGCCTCTCCTCCTCCCCTACCCCGCTCCAGGTAGGTGTTCCCCAGGGATCTGTCTTGGGCCCCCTCCTTTTCTTCCTCTATACCCAAGGCCTTGGCACGCTTATCTCTTCCCATGGCTTTCAGTACCATCTCTATGCCGACGACTTCCAAATCTACTTCTCTACACCTAATATTTCTCTGGCAACCCAGTCCACGATCTCTGCTTGTCTTTCCGACATCGCTGCCCGGATGTCTCGTCGATTGAAACTGAATATGGCCAAGACTGAACTCCTTGTCTTTCCACCCAACTCCTCCCCCCAACTTCCCCCTCTCTCAGTCCATGTGGATGGATCTACTATCCTTTCTGTTCCCTCTGCCCACAATCTAGGGGTTATCTTCGACACCTCTCTCTCCTTCTCCGCCCATATCCAGCTTGTAGCCAACCCTGCCGCTTTTTCCTCTATAACATCAGCAAGATCCGCCCCTTCCTCTCTGAACACACTACCAAAACGCTTATCCACTCCTTAATCTCCTCTCGCCTTGATTACTGCAACCTACTCCTTGCTGGTCTCCCCGTGAACCACCTCCTTCCCTTTCAATCTATACAAAATCACGCTGCTCGACTAATCTTCTGCCAGCCTCGCCATGCCCACGTTACTCCCCTCCTCAAGTCACTTCACTGGCTCCTTGTCCAATTCCACATCCAGTCAAGCTTCTCCTGCTGACCTATAAATGCATTCACTCTATGGCCCCTCAATACCTCATATCTCTTATCTCTCCCTATGTCCCCTCTTGAAATTTGCGTTCCGCTAACAAATCGCTTCTTTCAATGCCTTTCACCCACACTCCGAACTCCCAACTGCACTCCTTTCACCTTGCTGCGCCACACGCCTGGAACGGCCTACCTGCGTCTGTGCACCAGGCGCCCTCCCTGACCCTCTTCAAATCCAGGTTGAAGTCCCACCTCTTCACCATTGCATTCAGATCCTGACTTTCATCCTCTTCCTACCCTGACCACCGTTAACGTTTTTGACCAAACTATAAACCAAGCTGTACCAAACGGTACCACACCATATCTTCCCCAGAACTGACTAATGCTCTGCACTGTTCTAAATAGATTGTAAGCTCCAATGAGCAGGACTCTGATGGGCAGGGACTCTCTCTCTTGTTTGTTAGCCACCTCTGGTAGGTTAGCTGTGCAGCGCTGCGTGCATGGTGCTTTATAAGTGCTAAATAGTAGTAGTAGTAGTAGTCATTGAAACCTGGACTTTTCATTGGTTCTTTGTCTCCATCAATCTGCTGGTCCATAAAGTATTATTAAAGAGGACCAGGGAAATCCACTGCTTACTCCTGGGATAAGCAGAATGGAATCTGTGTACCTTTTTGGGAACCTGACAGGTACTTGTAACCTGGACTGGCCACTGCTGGAAACAGGATACTGTGCTTGATGGACCCCTGGTCTGACCCAGTATGGCATATCTTAAGTTCTTATGAATAAATGTAGTCCAAGAATGTTTGGGCAGTTGTGCTCAGGAAGAGATCACACTTGCGTTCAATAAAGCAGAGAAAGGTATTGTATGGGAAAGAAAAGGTCTGACATATGTCTGAAATTTTATCATTGAAATAATCAGCAAGAATATCCACAGAGGGAACAAGTCCTGGTAAAGGAGAGGAACTTTTTTATGAGTCAACTGAGAAACTACTGCAAAAAACTTCTTTGAGCGATTACTGATAAGATACTTAAAGCAGCCAAAATAAGTTTTCTTAGTTTGGTTGGCCTAATTCTGGTAAAATTGGTGAGAGATTTTGCAAGCTTCCAAAGATTGCGAAGTTCTATGTCTTCTCCACAGATGTTCAGCTCTTCTCATTTGGTATTTCAAGAGCAGAAAGTTTGAATGGAATCATGGATGACTGTGTCAGGGTAGTTTCTCCAAATGGGTTTGTTTTGTACATACCATGACAGTCGTGAACCTCACTTCTAAACCAAGGCATGTAGAGTATGATCTCAGTCTCTCAAATTTACTGCTAATGCTCAGCGTAGTATTTGCATCGTGCCAAAGAGAGCCTCCTTCTGGAGTTCATAAGATGTTACATGTATGGGTAGTTTGTCTGCTTGTAAATTCTTCATCATCAAGCCTATGGCACCCAACACAATGGGAAATATTTCCATATCTGGTCTCTGACTGCATTTCTTGATATTTCAAAATCTTCTGCCTCTCCGTGCGATTGACAGAGTAATTGCTGGGAAAGAGTAGTTACTCGCCTGTAACAGGTGTTCTCCAGGAGCAGCAGGAATCAGTCCTCACATATGGGTGTCATCGACGCCGATGAAGCCCCAGCGGAACATTTCCCCAGCTTTCCATGAAAGCCTTTGGGAATGCAGGCACGCATGCGCGGTTCCCTTCCCGCCTAAAGGTGCCATCTTACCTCAGTCAAATGACATAGCTAAGAACAGCACACAAAAAAGAAAAAACAAACTAGGTACAACTGCAACTCCCAGGGGAGGAGGGAGGGTTGTGAGGACTGATTCCTGCTGCTCATGGAGAACACCTGTTACAGGTGAGTAACTACTCTTTCTCCAGGACCAAGCAGGAAGTCAGTCCTCACATATGGATGACTCCCTAGCTCTGGGCTACCGAGGAACCCAGGCTGAACAAGAGAACTCCCTCTAGTCCCAGCATCAAAGAAAGGCTTTACTGAAATCTAAATACACCGCATCTAGGGCTCTCCCTCGGTCCAACTCCCTCGGTCCAACTCCCTGGTCACCCAGTCAAAGAACTCAATCAGAGTCAAAGAAATCAATCAGATTTGTCTGACAAGACCTGCCTCTGGTGAAACCATGCTGTCTAGGATCCTGTAATCCGCTGGACTCCATAAACCTCACTATTTTCTCTTTCAGCAGCATTTCCAATAATTTACTCACTACTGAAGTTAAACTAAACGGCCTGTAGTTATCAACCACATCCTTACTTCTGCTTTTGTGTAAAGGCACCACATGAGCCTCTCTCCAGTCCTTTGGCACCACTCCCGACTCCAACGAGGCATTGAAAAGGTCAGTCAGTGGAGCTGCTAGAACGTCCCCAAGTTCCCTCAGTATTCTAGGGTGTATCCCATCTGGTCCCATCGCTTTGTCTACTTTAAGTTGAGATAGTTTCTCACGAACACAGTCTTCTGAAAATTGTTCAAGATGTCCCTCGCTTCTGATCCTGTTTGTGGGTGTTTTCTGAGGTCCTGCTCCTGGTTCTTCATCTGTGAACACAGAACAGAAATATTTGTTAAGCAATTCCGCAATGTAACATAGTAAATGACGGCAGATAAAGACCAGTATTGTCCATCTAGTCTGCCCAGTAAGGGACACCCCTGTATGTTGTAAAATTACAGTAGATAAGTTTAGTTTGATTTTATCCTGTTGCTGTAAAGGAATCCACTGTGTCTGTCCCATGCCATTTTGAATTCTGTCACTGTATTTGCCCCCACCACTTCCATCGGGAAGGTATTCCAAGCATCCACCACCCTTTCAGTGAAAAAGTATTTCCTGACATTGCCTTTCAATTTACCCCCTTGCAGCTTCATGTTATGCTCTCTAGTTTTACAGCTTCCCCGTCTTTGGAAGAGGTTTGTTTGTTCATTATTTCTCTTTAAGTATTTAAAGGTCTGAATCATATCTCCCCTGTCCCTCCTCTCCTCCAGAGTATACATATTTAGGTCTTCAAGTCTGTTCTCATGTTTTCCCCAGTCTCAGCCAGAGACTCTTACAATTATTTTGGAGTAATATTAGGCCTCACAGTGACCTTCCTCAGTTGCTGCCTTATTCCATGGCTACTGGTTTTGGAAAAATAGCCTGTTTGAGGTAGCAGGGCTGGCCCAACTGTAAGGCAAACCAGGCAGACATTTAGGGCAGCAGCTTCCGGGAGGCATCAAAGAGCAGGGCATTCAAAGCTAAACAATAAATTCTGATAGCCAGGAGGACATATGGCTTAACATTTGCCTAGAGTGCCAACACCTTGAACCAACTCAGCTGCTGGCACATGAGGCAGTTTCTTGATGATGCAAAACTGTTTCCATTTTACAATTATGGACTTGACGGTGCACCTAGAGATACTTAAACACACTGGAATTTTCTTACAGCATTTCCCGAACCTTTACCCTTCACTAACTTTATCCTGGAGTTCTTTTGGGTAGGTCTATCTATGGTATGCTTAGACCTATGATTTAAATTACTGTTCCCTTCACAAAGTCCCACAAAAAATATTTTGCCAAAAGACTTTCTACTGCGGAACTTCAAAGGGAGTACTTAGCTTCTCTCAAATCACTACTCCTCTTCAACCGTTCCTTTTGCAAATTCCCTACGCCAATAATCAGGCGCCCTTGCGTTTCTCCGAAATCGGGTTCTTCAGGGGATCTTCTCTCCATCCTTACATTCTAAAAAAATCATGACAACTATCTTGTTACAAACCTCCAGTTTTAAAAAACATTCTCCACACAATACAGCCTTACCCACAAAAAAATTTCAAACCTGTAGGATAATGCTGCACACGTATCCCAAAGCAGAAACTACACAGCTTTCTGCTAACGAGCCGGTTCCGAAATCTCCACCCGGGTGACGAAAAAAAGAGGGCGGCATAGGGTTGGTTGAACAAGGAAGAATAGGTAGATCTTTAAATTGGGAGTCTAGACCTACAGTCTTCATGCGCGGCGTTCTTTACCCGGGTGGAGATTTCGGAGTCTTTTGGCAAAATATTTTTTGTGGGAATTTGTGAAGGGAACAGTTGAAAGAGGTTAAGTATTCCCTTTGAAGTTCCGGTGAATAAAAGGTATATGGAAGAATATTTTTTGTATGAAAATTAACCTTTACTCATCACAGAGGTCATTGATGTCAACAAGCACATTATTAGGACGTATATTATGTCCATACAATAGTGTCAAAGGTTGTCAGACTTTGTGATGAGAGAATACATATAACAACATAAAAGTGAAACCAAATTAATGAGTTCCGTTGAGCGAATTTTTGTTTTTAGTATTACAATAAGGCATATGGTGACAGACTTAAAGATCTCAATATTTATTTATTTAACCAGTTTTATATACTGCTTTATCATTCAGTCAAAATGGTTTACAGTTAACATTGAACTGTAGCAATTACATAGTTAACAAGCAACAGGGAGCTGGGAAGAATCTACTAACTTGGGGTGACAGAGAGAAGGTATGAACAGGTGAAGTTACATAAGAGCAGTGCATTTGATGGGTGAGGGGTTATCCTTTATCGTCCAACTCAAAGGAATCAATGACTATGTATACTTTGGAAGGAAGACGGGAGACGGGCAATATGATAGAGGCATTAAAATACCTCTGTGGCATAAATGCACAGGGGGAGAGCAACTTTCAATTGAAAGACAGCTCTGCAACGAGGGTATATAGGATGAAGGTGAAAGGGGATAGACTCAGGAGTAATATGCGGAAATATTTATTTATGGAAAGAGCAGTAGATACATGGAATAGTCTCCCAGTGGAGGTAGTAGAAACAAGAACAATATCTGAATTCAAGAAAGCATGGGACAAACACAGATCTCTAAAGAAAATAAAAGGGACTGTAGTAGTTGGTATGGAAAGGCAGATTGGATAGGCCATATGGTATTTATCTGCCATCATGTTTCTGAATTTCTATGATCCTTTTTGCTCAGTATGCTGCATTACACTTTCTTCTCTCATTAGAACAGTCATGAATGTAAATTTCTCCTGTTCCTCCCTCTGGAACAGTTCATCAGCGCAGCAGGCTATGCTCCACAGCCACCCCCCTTCACCCCACCCCCTTTTTAGTTTTTAATTTTTTCTGTCTCTTCCTAATCCAAAGGGTGAGGAATCCTGACCTAGTATGGCAGGACTCAAGGAACATCAATTATCAGGTAATGTATAACTAATCTTTCTTCTTTGTCCTGCTTATACAAGTCTACACAAGTGGATGTGCCAAAGCAAAAGGGAGGGCCTGCCACCTTGCATCCCTCAGGACTGATGTTCCAAAACCAACCAGCTGCTCAGTCTACAGGTGCAGTCTGTAATGCCTCACAAACACATGCAGTGACTCCCATGTTGCTGCCCTGCATATGTCTTCTGGGGATACAGCCCTCAAGTCTGCCCAAAAGGTTGCCATTGACCTTGTAGAATGTGCCATGAAGCCCATCAATGACTGATGACCCTGGGTGACATAAGCAGCTTGTATGGCTTGCTTATTCCACCTGGCTTTAATCGCCTTAGATACAGCTTGCCCTTTCCAAGGACCTGCAAAAAGCAGAGTCTGTTTTCCTAAACTGACTTGTGGGCAGCCTAGCTACATCCAGACCACATGGATAACTCTAGTCTTCTGCCCTCAGCACCTTAATGAAGGAGAGCACTTCAATAGATTGGTTAAGGTGGAATAACGACACAATCTTCAGCAAAAAGGAAGGTACTGTATGCAGCAAGACTCTATGCCTGGAGATCTGTAAATAGGGCTCCTGACAGGCCACAGCCTGCAACTCAGATTCTCCTAGCTGACATGATAGCTACCATGAACACTGTCATGGGCACAGTCAAAAAATGTTCAAAGGAATGCAAGGCTAGTGCCGAGAGAACCAGATTCAGGTCCCATGCTGACATTGCTGTACACACCAGGGGCCTGATATGCAAGGCTCCTTTCTGAAACCTTGCCACATTCTTATGTGCCAATATTGAGATGCCTGCCACTTGGCCTCTATAACACACCAGGGCTGCATGTTGCACCCTAAGAAAGCTTGGAGGGAGGATATCCATCCTGTCTTATTTGCGATGTCCATGGTCATAACCCTCTTGTTCAACACCAATCTTTGTAAACCTTCCAAATGCATATGTAACTTATGTGGATGCCCTCCCCATCCTTAGCAACTTGTCACTAACTGCTGCAAAGAATCCCTCAGGTCGAGCCTTGTCCTCTCAACAGCCAGGCTGTAAACTAGTAGGGAACTGGATTCGCCATTACAATGGACCCTTGGTGCAGCATCCCTTGATTTCCAAGCAGGTGCCATGGTTGAATGGCTCAACAGATCCACAATCTTTTTGAAGATATCGGTGTCCAGGGCCCGTTCTTTTGGATGCAGGAGATGGCACGGAGATAATCCACCTCCAGGTTGTTCTTGCCTACAATGTGAATGGCCACAAGGTCATCAATCTGAGCTCTGCCTATCTGAACAGGAGAGCTGCTTCGTTTGCCAGTAGTGAACTCTTGGTATTCCATACCTGTTGACATAAGCCACTACCACAGTGTTGTCCATTAAGACTTGAACTGCTTTGCCCATCACTAACTGAGAAAATGCCAGGAGGGTTTCTCTGATGGCCCTGAGTTCCAATCTATTGATATGAAAGCAGGCCTCACCCCTGGACCAGACTCCCTGAATTGTGTCTCCCATACAGTGTCTCCACACCCTTGGGAGTTGTACCTATGAAGAGCAGAACTCATTCGGGGATGGTTAGCTCCATACCACTGCAAAGAATAGCTGCATCCAACATTGCAGGTTGCCTTGGGCATGTCCTTGCAGAGGGATCCTTTCTGCTAAATCCCCTATAGCTCGGGACGAGCCATCAGCAAAAATTGCAAAGACAGCATATGAAACCTGGCCCAAGGAACTATTTTGATGACCAAAGCAATAGATCTCAGTACTTGCAGATAGTTTCATGCTCTCTGAGCCTTTCCCTGTAGGAGAGCAGTCACTTGCACCTGCAGCTTTACCATGTGAACTTCAGGAAGATTCTTCTCTAACAGGTATAAAACAGGACTCCCAGGACTTCTATTGCTTGGGAGGGTGTCAAACAGCTTTTGGCTTAGTTGATTAACCAACCAAGTCCTCCAAGAGAGAGATAACCTGAGTCAAGCAAACACTTTTTTGTTTTGACTTTTCATACTCTAACCAGGAAGAAAATTGATGCCTTTGAATTATGGTGCTGATGAAGAATACTGTGTATATCATGGACTGCCCAAAGAACAAACCAGTTAGTACTAAAAGAGATCAAACCAAAGCTTTCTTTAGAAGCTCAGATAACAGGACTTCAACTTTCATAATTTGGACACATCATAAGAGAGAGATCATTAAAGAAACACATCATGCTTGGCAAAAATGAAGATCAACGCAAAAGAGGAAGGTCAGCAATGAGGTGGATCAATACAACAACATTATCTATTGATGCTACTCTGTCAACCATGAGCTGTCTTCCTGAAGGCCAAACATAGTTTAGGACAGCTATCCAGAGGGTCGCCATGAATCGACACCTACTTGACAGCACTTAACAACAACACCACTAACCAACTGTCTAGGTAGGGATGTACCAGTATGCTCTCTTTCCTAAGGTGCGCTGCAACTACCACCATTACTTTGGTAGGAGTGCAAGACACCTAAGCCAACCTAACAATCAGCACCTAGAACTGAAAATGGCACATTAATACCAAAAAACCTGAGGAATTTTCTAAAAACTCTCTTTCATTGGGATATGAAAATAGATTTCAAGCAGATCTACAGATGTCAGGAATTCTCCCAGCTGAACAGCCATGATCACTGAGCATTAATCTCTATTTGGAACCCTGGTATCCTCATTGACCAGTTCACTTGCTGAAAATTCAAAATATGGTGAAGGACAGCCCCGTATTTGGCACCATGAAATATCTGGAGTACTGGCCCTGATTTTCTCGGCCTCAGGAATAGGAGTTATAGCTCAAAAGAAATGTACAACAGCTGCAGCAGCATCTCTTGAGCTACCCTTTCTAATGCCAGAGGGAATCCCATTGAAACCAAAAACATCTCCTTTATGAGAGTGCACAATTCTGGGACATAGTCCTCTCTCATAATATTCAAGACTCCTGCAAATTCTCAGAGCAACCTCCAAATAGGCTCACCTAAACCAGGGCCCCAATTCCATCATTGGAAGGGGCCCTAGCTCAGGCCCTGGCTCATGGAGGGAGGCACCCACACAGGCCCCCATTTTGGTTCCATGAATGGGCTGCCCCCTGCCAGTCATCTTAGCCTTCTGGACTGAGCCAAACCTACTAATTCCTAATGCCTCTTGGATTCGTCAGAAAAAAGGTTCTTGTCTTCTGGGAGGCATTGCCTCGAGCCCCCCCAGATCTTTGACAATTTTTTCCAAATCATCTCCTAACAGAAAGTGCCCTCTAAAGACCAACTTAGTAACCAGGCACCACCATCACCATACACGTGGCCAAGGTATGAATAAAGTCATACAGAGTATTCACCAGAAAGTCTTTTGCTAACTCCAGCATAGGCCCTTGACTCAAACCTTGATCTTGAGACTGTTGAATCTACCTCTACAAGACCCTAGCAACATAACCACCACAGATAGCAGCTTGACACAACAAATCCGCTTCCTCAAAAGGTTGTTTAAGAATCACTTCCAGCTTCTTCTCCTAAGGATCTTTCAAAGGTGCACTATCTTCCGCTCCCATGCAAACAGGAAGTGGAATTGGAGGGGAATGGAAGCATGAACAGCACTGCAGCACTGGAGGTAAAGGTAACTCCAGCGCTGTGGTGCACTTTTAAAAGTATTGTCATTGCTGCACATCCTGGGAAGGGTGGCAGCAGCAGCTATGGGGCAGCGGCTGAAGCAGGGAGGGCGCTAAGAATGTGGTTCCCCTAGGGTGCTTCATATCCTTGCACTGACCATGAGTGCACCAACTTCTATAGAGGATGAGCAGAATTCCCCAGTCTCCACCTACAGGGAGGAGGTGAACACCCACTTGTATGGAGTGGTCTAGGCAGGACAAAGAAGAAGGATCTTCTCAATGACTCCTAGATCTTTTTCTTGAGTGGTGACTTATCTTGTAATCTAGCATTTTGTACCTGTATTTCAGATTATTTTTCCCTATAGGCATCACACATTAAATTTCATCTTCCATTGGGATGCTATCCTAGTTTCAAAATACCCTTCTATAAATCCTCACAATCTTCTACTGTTTAATAACTTTTTAATACTATTGTGCCATCTGTAAATTTGATCGCCTCACTCATTGTTCCTTTTCCCAGATCATTTATGGATATGTTAAACAGCATGTTCCAGTGTAGACCCTTGAGGTATTGAACTTTTGACTTTTGACCTTTTTCCATTGGAAATCTGATCATTTAGTCCCATTCTTTTAGCCTGATTTCAATCCATAATAGGGCATTGTCTCCCATTCTGTGACTTCTTAATTTCCTGAGATGCTTCTCATACGGGACTTTGTCAGATGCTTTCTGAAATCCAAATACACTGTATCAACTGTATTATCAAAAAAATCTAGAAAATTGGTAAGGCAAGACTTCTCATTAAGCTGTTTCTATCTATATGGTCAGTAATTTTGTTTAAACTAGCTTTTACCATTTTGCCCAAAAATCAACTCTAAAGCCCTTCACAAAAAGTTGGACATTGCAGTTGTGACCCTCCAGTCCTCAGGCACTGTAGTGTGTTTGAAATGATAGGATATAGGTTAGTAGTAAAAGGTTAGCAATTTCATGTTTGAGCAATTTCAGAACTTTAGGATTAATACCATTCATTCCTGGTGATTTGCTATGTGTAATTTCTCATTTGCTCCATTACATCTTCTAGATTTACAATGCTTTTCTTTGATTGCTCCAAATCATCAAAGAAGGTTTCCAATGCAGGTATGACCCAATATTCTCCACAGTAAAGGCCAAGGCAAAGATTGTATTTATTTTTCTGCTATTACCTTATCCTCCTTCAACACTCCTTTTATCCCTTGATCTCAGGCAGTAGTTCTAAACCCAGTCTTCCAGGCACACCCATCCAGTCAGGTTTTCAGGATATCCACAATAGATATGCTTGAGATAGATTTGTATACCATGGAGGCAGTACATGCATATCTGTCTCATGCATAGTCACTGTGGATAGTCCAATGGTGAAGCAGCACTACCACAACATAAGCCAGCCCAAAACATGGTAATCACAAATGGGTAACTTTATTCTACAAGTTTCCAATTCTGGGGTACACTGAGTCAGACTCGACCCGGCCGTGTTTCGGCAATGCCTTCTTCAGGGGTACTAAGGCGCTATAAAAATATAATTATAATCATTAAATATATAAAACTGATAAAAACAGATGAATCATAAATATGACATAAATAAACATAAAAACATAATAAATAAAAACAAACAATAAAATGTGAAGAACTTTGCCATCCTGAACAACTAAAATAATGTAATATGAGTAGGATAATTAAATGAAATTACACATAAATAATGAATAATAAAAAACACTGAATGATAAAAGGCATATTAAAAGTCATAAAGATTGTGTGTAACAAGTTAATGGTGAGTGACAACAGTGGGTAATAATTAATAGCATGTAAAATCAGTGCAGACAAAATTGTGAAAAAGACAATTCATACAGACAGTTACAGAATTATATTGTAGTCAGATCCATTCGGAGTTCCTATATCCAAAAAAGAGAACAGAGGACAGCAGATGCATCATATCATCTTGACATGCAAAACTATCTTACTTAAACAGGAGTGAAAAAAAATGTATACCCTAAATAAAATACCATCATAATGTATACAAAAAAAACTCACAGATCCTACAAAAATCATATTTCATTCAAATAATCATGAGTGTGAGAACCTAAATAGGCTTAAATTTCAGACCCTGATACGCAATATAAATACTGTAGCCTACCTATCAGTATATTCTGTCTTATTCATTGGAGCGCAAGCCACAAACATTAAAGGCTTGCTATTTCCTAAGTACGGACTGTACCCCTCAGATGTAACAAAACGCCAGGATTTCTGGTTTTTATGGCGACCTATAACTTCTTACCCTAAAATCTTAAATGCATGCCTATTGTCATGGCATGTATTTAGCTAAAGGGGTATATTATCTTTGTGGTATGTGAAGAGCCTGAAATCGGCATAATCGCAAGTCAAACAAATGCCGGTAAGAGCGATGGCTTCCTTTATATCTTTGGCGCTAAAACCAGTGGTTAAAGGGGAAAAGTAACATTTAAAATTGTGTACTTTTTGCCTTATGCGATTAAACAACAAAGATAAATAGCATATCTTGCTGAAATTGCATTTGCTATATAGTAAAGTACAACCAAATAATAGGTATATCCTGCCCCCCCCCCCTGCCGAGGCCAATCAGGGCCCACCACCACACAAGACTGCAACTGTAAATCTTCACGCACTCAGGCACACCTGCGTCTGGTGGGCCTGCACCTGAGGGCCTCACCAGAGGACCTTGTCAGAGGTCCCTTTGGCATGGCCCTTAGGCGGGGACCGCAGGCAAGGACAAAGCTGCTCACAACCCAAGACAAATCATCTGAGCATCTTGCGTAAACCTTCTAGGTAATATAGAGGAATAACGAGAATTGCAAGCTCTGCCCTCACAATCATAGACCCTACATTGAAGCATAAAGGCAACAAACCCACCACACAGACTTCCAGCAAGATAAGAATCTGGAAACCAAGACCTTACCCCGGAAGCATCAACGACCTCTCAAACCCAAGCACTCTGGTTAGCTCAGCAGTAATCCTCTCCTAACTCCTCCTCCTAACTCCTTTCCTTAAATAAAAGACCCCCCCCCCCGAGTATCACCATCAGTCGCTTCTTTGTAATTAAACCCATATTGCAAAACGCACAATACTACCATGAAGCTACACGACACCACTATTCTCTTCCGCCTATCATTTGTATACTTCCTCCTTCTATACATAAGAGCAGCTCCCACATCCCCATATATACTGGTGCTCCCTATACTTGCACACCCACATCAGGGCATCATGTGGCAACACGCCATCAAACATGTCCCCTATAAACCACACAGAGTTATACAAATCATACCTGATCCCATAGCCACATTCGCACATAACAGCTCTATACTAAACTCATTCATCACATGCACACTAATCAATGCTAGATCGGTCAGAAATAAAATTAACACAATCACTGACTACCTTCTATCAAGCCAAACAGATATTTTCTGCAACACCGAAACCTGGCTCAATGACAAAGACCAAACTATTCTTAACCAGATCACACCTGCAAACCATGCCGCCTTCCACTGCCACGGAACAAACAAAAGAGGAGTAGGGGGGCTAATTCTCACTAGAAACCACTTTAAATTTAAATTCACAGCCTCAGTCACCACACAGAACATAAACATAATTACAATTGCCAACAAATATATCACCATTTGCCTCACTTACAGAGCTCCCAACACTAAATTTGATGAGTTATCCACCATGCTGGAAACAGCATGCAGCCAGAATGCATCTCACAAACCCCTCATAGCCCTAGATTTCAAACTAATCTCAGCACAAAGCAAAGATGCAAAGACATTTCTGGGAGCAATGGAGTCGTTTCAATTCAATCAAATCATCACTGTACCAACTCACCAACTAGGAACAGTGCCCAATATTATTTTCATTCCAAAGACGATGACTAAACAGAACCTCATAACACCTCTGTCAATCATGTCCATACTATGCTCTTCAATATCTACATACAACTCATCTGCAACATAATCCAGCACCACAACATACAATGCAGAATATACGCTGATGATATCATAGGTTTTCACTCCAATCAACATTCGCGATCCTGACCTTCTGCCCATAACCATCTGTATGGAAGAAATGATCAACTGGCTAGGCAACAATAACCTCGCAGTAAACTTCAACAAAAGGTACAAAAGAAGTTAAATATCTTGGTATCATCTTATACCAAAACCTCATGCTACAGCCTCACATAAAGAAAATTACTGCAAATGCCTACTTCAAAATGAAACTCCTCAAGAATTTAAAACCACTACTCAGCTAGGAACACTTTCACATTGTATTTCAAGCCATCATCACATTGATTCTGGATTATAGCAACTCAAATACCAGGGCTTATCAAAATGCACCATCCAACCCCTACAACTGGCACAAAACACCGCCGCCCGTATACTCACTGGTAGCCCCCATACTCAATGAATTACACTGGCTCCCAATGCACTCCCGGGCCAAGTTCAAAACAATATTCATAATCTTCAAGATCCTACACAAATCCTCTGCAACTATCCTCAGGATCTGACCAATCGAGACACCAGCACATACCCCAAGAGAACTAATAATAAAAATATGATCGTTACCCCATCTGAATACAAGAAATCCAACCAAACTATCTCCGCTACAGTGCTATGGAACTCCCTGCCGGAACACATCAGAATGATTAGACATTAAGGACTTCTGCAAAAAGTTAAAAACGCACTTCTACACTGAACACTTCGGTCACATCACATAAGTAATACATAAATAATGCAACCCACATCATACTAGCATACATCTATAAAGCCAACATAACACACTGCATTCCCAGTTAATTTAAGCTGATCTATCACCCTCCCATTCCTGTCGTTTCCATTATATATAGTTCCCCTGTTTGTTTGCAAGTATATCACTTATTCTGTACTTATTCTGTACTTGGTGCGGGTCAATGTTGTGAGTCTGTGACTGAGGTCAGGTGTTCTGTTAACATGGAGTTTGTACATAAAGATCTATACTGTATTGTAGTAATTTGACTTGTTCAGCTTTTCAAATAGGTGTATGGATGTTCCAGGGCCCACTGTAGTATTTACAGTGATGCTTTTTTTGGATGGTTTCCTTACATGAGTTTTGTAAGTTTGTGCTGATATGGTATGGTAGGTTTGCTCTTTGTTGTAGGGTTTTGTATTAGTTCACAATATGCCTGGTACTGGAGAATAGTGGTGGTTGTTGTTAGTGAGATGATCAGAATTGGATTTTTTTTTAAATATTGAGTTCTGTGGGTGAATGTCCTGGTTCTGCTCTGCACCTACTGTGGATGCAAAATATATGTTGAAAAAGAAAAAGCAAGAACCATAACGCAGTTTATAACAAAATAAAAATGTGTTATAATTTAGTTTTATAAACTCTGCTGTTAGTTCTTGTTGTCTTTTAGTTCCTTGGTGTGCAAATGGGACCGTACCTAGCCCTGTGCAAGCGATGCAGCCGCACAGGGCGGAAGGGCTTGGGGGGGAGGGACGCATTTCGGCTGTCTGCTGTCGCCCTGCCGCCGCTGGCGGGAAAATAGCAGGCAGCTGAAATGCGCTCCCCAAGCCTTTTTGCAGCACTTTAAGCAGGACTGGTCCCTCCCTCCTCTGACGTGATGTCAAAGCAGGGAGGGACAGATCTGCTTAAAGTGCCGGTGCCTTTCAGATCGGACGCATGCCCCCCTTCCCCCCCCCCATGTCTCCGTCCAGCGCTGCCTGCTCTTTCCCTGCTACTGGCGCCTCCGTGAAAAAAACGGAGGTCGGCAGCAGTGGGGAGGGAGCGGGCAGCACTGGACAGAGGTATGGGGGGAGAGGGGGAATGCGCCCGAGCTACAAATCTCACAGGGTGTGAGTCTTGCACACAAAAGGCATCAAACATCTGCAAAGCCAAGAGCAGCTGCTGGACTCATTTTTATTTTAAGTTACTGAGCTCACTCTGTGTGGAAGGAGGAGGGGAGTGGAGGTGGCAAGGGAAGGATTCATCCAGCATGAGCTTATCTAGAACATAGCACCAGGAAGAAAGCTTAGCAGTTATCCATAGGTATTCGGTTCCAGATTTGGGCAGGGAAGGGGGGGAGGGAAGTGATGCAGAGAGAAGGGGAAGATGGTTTTCCTTTTGCAGCAGTTGCATTTTGTGAAGTGCTTGAAATCATTCTGGCAGCAGCTGGGGTCAAAAATGAAACAAAAGCATGACATTGCTGTTTATTTCATGACTGAGGAGGATTCATTTTTGCCTTCCCTGTAAACACTTTTCTTAACTAGTCACTTTTGCCATTATGATACTTGATGGAGTTGCTTAAGGTTAGCAGTGCTATGCCTGCCAGTACATAGATAACTAAATTACTCTAATAGCATGAAATATGATTCCAAACACAACTTAACGCTGTCTAGTATGCTTGAATATGTTCATATGATCACTTGCTTTAGTTTATAGATATTTATCTCGGGTCTCAGACTCTTAGGGAGCTCCAGCATTGACATTTGCCTTCAACTGCTCCTTCTTTGCATCAGTGACCCATTTTTTCGATTTTATAGAAACCTCAACACACAAATAGATTGGACTCTTTGTACTTGATCAATATATTGACTTAGATTATTGAGCACTTTAATTGGCTTCACCATTTAATAGAACCCTCCCACATTGTAAGCCGCATGCACGGCGTTTTTTTGGACATTCGGTAGAGAGTGTGTCTGCGGTCAATACATGCGGTGAGGTTTTTTCTATCTAATTTCACGCAGCAGAATGATATGTTAATCTTTTGTGTATTATTTTTTAAATAATAGGTTTTAAGCATGTTGACTTTATTTTTCCAGAATAAAAATAGTATTTGGAGTCGGCTAGTAAGCCCCTGAAGAAACGAAAAGGGTTCGTGAAACGTAGCAGCGCTGAGTCTGGCGTTGGGACAATCATATTGAGATAAGCCTGACTTTATTTATTATTTTCGTTACGATTTGGAACGTTCATTTTGAATCACTTGAACTGTATTACAAGGTTTCTATAAAATCGAAAAAAATGGGTCACTGATGCAAAGAAGGAGCAGTTGAAGGCAAATGTCAATGCTGGAGCTCCCTAAGAGTCTGAGACCCGAGATAAATATCTATAAACTAAAGCAAGTGATCATATGAACGTATTCAAGCATACTAGACAGCGTTAAGTTGTGTTTGGAATCATATTTCATGCTATTAGAGTAATTTAGTTATCTATTGGCTCAACTGCAACATTACTCACAAGTTTCAAGACCAATTAAGATTGCCAGTACATAGGGCACACTTCTAGGAATCATATCGGCACTAGAGAGAAACTGGAATCTTGGTACGAGGCGAAGCCTGCCGTTTAGAACTGCAGGCTGGGAACCAGGGTTCAGATCTTGCTTCTGCCATGAGTAAGTCACTTCACCCTCCATTGCCTCAGAAATTCAAAATGTAAGGCTTCCAGGGCAGGTTTTGCCTCAGAAGAAAAGGCTAGCAATCTACTTCCGGTGATACATTGCCAAGAAAACCCAGAGGTAGCTGGGTCGCTATGAGTCAACACTGACTTGATGACACAAAAAAAATGCAAATAATGCTGCAATGAATCTCTGCACATGGCTCTGCATCACGCTCATGCTGCCCCTGGGAGGAAGTAGACGGGGGGGGGGGGGGTACACTAGGAGATGGAGGAAAGCAGAAACCTCAGATTGGGACCAGCATGATCAAGAAGAAAATGGTCAGACAATAAAGGTAGAAAATAATTTTATTGTCAATTTAATGAACAGTTTTTGGTGCTATCTTTATATTTTATAAAGTACAAGAAAATGCATCACTTTCTATTTCTCTGGCATTGCATTGTATGCAGAATCTGACCTTTTGGGGTTTCAGTTTAATTTTTATCTATATATGTTTATTATTTGGTTATGGTCACTTATTCTGTACTTTGGTGAGGGTCTGTGTTTTGAATGTGTGACCAAGGCCAGGTCTTCTGTTAACATGGAGTTTGTACGTAGGGATCTGTACTGTAGTAATCTGAATTGTTCAGCTTTTCAAATAGGTGTTTGGATGTTCCAGGGCCCGCTGCAGTATTTACAGTTATGCTTTTTTTGGTGGGCTCCTTATGTGAGTTTTGGAAGTTGGGGCAGATATGGCATGGTGTGGTAGGTTTGCTCTACATATCCTCAGTGATTTTGTTGTAGGGTTTTGTATTAATTCACAATATGCTTGGTACTGGAGAATGTTTGTTGTTGATGAGATGATTGGAATTAGATTTTATTATATTTTTTTTAGGATATTGAGTCCTGTGGTATTGCTGAAGGGCTGAATGGAAAAGTCTGTCTTTTTGCAGATGACATGAAAATTTGCAACAGAGTGGATTCCCCCGAGGGAATGGATAACATGAGGAAAGATCTACAAAAGCTGGAAGAATGGTCTAATGCTTGGCAATTACGATTTAATGTGAAAAAGTGCAGTGTCATGCACTTAGGTAGCAGAAATCCAAGGGAAATGTACGCGATAGGGGGCAAGAGGTTGATGTGCACGGTTCAGGAGAAAGACCTTGGTGTGACTATCTCCGATGATCTCAAGGTGGCAAAACAGTGCAACAAGGCAGTGGCAAAAGCCAGGAGGATGTTGGGCTGCATACAGAGAGGGATTACCAGCAGAAAGAAAGAGGTACTTATGCCACTGTACAGGTTGCTGGTGAGGCCTCACTTGGAATACTGTGTTCAGTTTTGGAGACCATATCTTGCAAAAGATGTAAAAAGACTGGAAACTGTTCAGAGGAAGGCGACCAAAATGATTTGGAGCCTGCGTCAGAAGCCTTATGAGAAGAGACTTGAAGACCTAAATATGTACACTTTGGAGGAGAGGAGGGACAGGGGAGATATGATTCAGACCTTTAAATACTTGAAGAGAAACGATGAACAAACAAACCTCTTCCAAAGACGGGGAAGCTGTAAAACTAGAGGGCATAACATGAAGCTGCAAGGTGGAAAATTGAAAGACAATGTCAAGAAATATTTTTTCTCTGAAAGGGTGGTGGATGCTTGGAATGCCCTCCCGATGGAAGTGGTGGGGGTAAACATGGTGACGGAATTCAAAATGGCATGAGACAAACACAGCGGATCCCTTTACAGAAACAGGTTAAAAACAAAATAAACTGAACCATCTAACTTCTGAACCATCTAACTTCTCAACAAATAGGGGTATCCTACATAGAGTGGTGGGTTCACCCCTAAACAAAGACATGGGAAGGGGTGGCCTGCACAGAGCGACAGGTGCACCTACTCTTGCCATATTGCTGGGCAGACTGGATGGACCATGCCGGTCTTTATCTGCTGTCATTTACTATGTTACTATGTTACTGTGTTATAGACTCAGTTTAATGTAGCAGTCAACACTGTTGTTGTCTGTTTAAGTTTCTGTTTGATGTAAACCGCTCTGATTGAAGGATAGAGCAGTATTAAAAAACTGCTAAATAAATAAATAAACAAACAACATAAATATCCACAAGGATATGGCAATGGATCAAAAGTAAAGGAAAATGACTTCTAATTGAAACCCTTTTAGGAGACCGGACAGGTCATACGACAGGAATTATTGATTTCAGAATTTGAACAATAGTGTGATTAATATCTCTAAATATAAGTTGAATGATGAGATTTCACTATTAAACAAAGGCCTGTCCTTGTACCCACTAGAAATTATGGCTCATTTGAAGTTAAAGTTGATTCACAAAATTCTTTAGAAAGATTAGGATTAAACACTTTTTCTTATACACTGATGAACAAAATACTGACCAATCTAATAAACGTGACAAGTCCTCATGGATTCTACCACCACACATGAATTCTCTCATAGAATCCTTTGAAAGAGTGATAATAAAACGTGTGTCAAAATTGGATTCTAGACACAAATCTTTCCCATGTGGAAAAAGAGGCAATAAAATCTTTACAGACTAATAATCAAATTGTTATCAAACCAGCCGATAAGGGTAGAGCACTCGTGGTAATGGACAGAGATTTCTATATCCAAGAAATAAATAGACAATTAAAGGATAACATCTTTTATAGGAACTGGATTGTGATCCAACTGATAGCCTTAAAAGGAGTGTGGCTAGCTTGGTTTTGACAGGTTTCGAAATTGGTTATATCACAAAAAAGGAAAAAGATTTTTTAACAGTAGAATTTCCAATTACTCCTACAATTTATATATTACCCAAGTTTCATAAGTCTTTGGCATCCCCTCTAGGGCACCCCATTATCTCGGCCGTTGGTTCACTGTTTGAGTCTATATCGCAGTCTTTAGATGATTGAGATTTTTATTACTGAAATGTGGTGTTATGTAAGGGATTTCACACATGTGATCCAAATTTTTGCAGATTTCAAGGGGTATCATCAAATTTGCTCCTCGTGATCTTGGATATAGAGTCGCTTTATACTAATATCCCACAGATGGTGGCTTTAAGGGTCATAGAAAGATTTTTGCTGGAATGAAAAGAACATAAGAGAATTCCTGCTGCTTTCCTTATCCAACTGGCCCATTTGGCCCTTACTGAAAATGTTTTCTGTTTCAGGGAGCTATTCTACAAGCAGATAAAGGGAGTCACGATGGGGTCATCTGTGGCCCCAGATATAGCAAATTTGAATGTATCCGACCATTATGATGATGTTTTATTGACGTTATAAATTTTTTTTCACTCCTGCTCAAGTAAGGTAGTTTTGCAAGATGGTATGACACATCTGTTGTCCTCTGTTCACTTTTTTGGATATAGGAATCTGAATGGATCTGACTACAATATAATTCTGTAGCAATTTAGTCTGCACTGAATTTACATACTATTAATTACCCCTGTTGTCACTCACCATTAACTTGTTACACACAATCTTTATGACTTTTAATATGCCTTTTATCATTCAGTGTTTTTTTATTATTCATTATTATGTGTAATTTCATTTAATTATCCTACTTTTATTACATTATTTTAGTTGTTCGGGATAGTAAAGTTCTTCACATTTTATTGTCTTGATTGTTTTTATTTATTATGATTTGATGCTTATTTATATTATATTTATGATTCATCTGTTTTTTATCAGTTTTATGTATTTAATGATTATAATTATGATTTTATAGTGCCTTAGCACCCCTGAAGAAGACATTGCCAAAACATGGCCGTGTCAGGTCTGACTCAGTGTACCCCCGAATTGGAAGCTTGCAGAATAAAGTTACCCATTTGTGATTACCACATTTTGGACTGGCTTTAATTCATTGTGGATATCCTGAAAACCCAACTGGATGGGAGTGCCCCAAGGACTGGATTGAGAACCACTAATTTAGGGTTTCAATTGTCTTCCTCATGGCTTTTTCCTTTGAATGTACTTGAAAAGATTTATTCTTGTATGGTAAAATTTTTCTCCAAGTCTATCAATCTATCTTCTTACTGTTTTACATCTAACTTGCTAGTGCTTAAGCTCATCTGTATTTGGGTCTACTTTCAATTTTCTGGCTTTAACCTACGCAGTCAGTCATTTCATCGTCTTTAAACAATTTTTGTCACAGCAAAACTTTAACCCCAGATATTCAATCCAGGCCATATCCGGCCACCGGAATTGAATATCTGGGTTAGCCAGACTTCCACAAATGGCGCAGAAGCTAACTGCGCAGTGGTCATATTCAGCCACTGCCCTGTTAGCTGCAGTGGTAAATGTTAGGACAGCTTTTGCAGCGGCTAACTTTCGCTACTGAGGGATAACCGGGCAAATGCTGAATATCACCGCTGACCGGTTATCCCCAGGTACCACTCCCAGAATGCCCCTGACACGCCCTGATGCTAAGCAGTTAGCATCAGGGCATATAGCAGAATTACTCTGGGATATTCAGTGGCACTAACACAGGTATCCCGCTTAGGGGTATTTCCACGGTTTACAGGTCTGTAAACAGTGTAAATGCCTTTGATATCGGGCCCTATATCTCTAGCATGTTCTGATGAAGCTCAACTCAACTAAAAGTGAGATAACTGAAATCTCCTGTTACTCTGGCTGAGCTTATATTTATGATTATGTTATTGTTTTTTAGTGTCTGACTATTATTGGTTACTCTATTATGATTGTATGTTCCATAATATGTTGACTTACTCAACACCCTTGGTTAGATAGGCAACTTAATAACTGAATAATAACAAATAAGCTGACAACAGCAGAATAGACAAACATGCCCAATCCAACAGATTTTTAATATGTTTCTTTTATCCTTATGCATTCTGACAATACTGTCCAAGCAATAAATTGCATTTTTAAACATGCAAAAATCATTTATAGAGGCCAAAAATAAAAAAAATTAGTTCATAGCCTAAAGAATAGAAACTTAGGGGGTCTTTTACAAAGGGTGGTAAGGTGTTCCACCGACCGCGCCAATAGTTCCAAAACCATGGCACATGAGGGTGCAACACCACCGCATTAACTGTGGGGGGCTGGCAGTTAACTTGCAACCCTATTGTCTAACGCAGCATAAAAACAGCGCAGTGCACTTAACTCCAACTACTGAAGTGACATTAGGTGAACCCGCGCAAATTGCAAGGGTCACAGTTATGAAGCAGTGTTTACCCCGTGCTAACTGTGCAGTGCTCACCACGCCCACTCTCCACCCCTAACCTGGCCCCTTACCAACACAATGCACCAGTCACAGTGCAAAAATCAGCCCGTGCTGTCATGGTCCCATGCTGGCTGTCAACATCTGTCCAAGGCTACCTTCAGTGAGCACCAGAACATGCATGAACAATCAGCGCTCTTTAATAAAAGATCCCCTTAGGGTTATGTTTTCAAAAATGTGCGATTGAAGCCCACGTTAAGCCTCAAAATTTAGCGTGGGAGGTGAAGTAGATCCATGCTGTTTAGGGCATGCCTGGCATGTTGCCTTGCAGTTACTGTTAAATGCATTTCCAGTTTACCACATTAACATGTGGGCACTGTTTAGGGCATGCCTGGCATGTTGCCCTGCAGTTACTGTTAATGTGGTAAACTGGAAATGCATTTAACATGTGGGCACTTACTGCCATCCACTGAGGAGGCAGTAAATGTCTTCGCACTAATGGCAACATCCACTGTTAGAGTGTGCCAATGACCCCCATGCTAACCATAATGTATAGTGAACATCAAGCCACCCAGCACCATCCCATTGCATGGGAAGCAGTTAGTGTGGGGTTTTACCACTAGAAGAAGAACCCTTTCAAAGGAGGAAAAAAACTACAAAAAGAAATTCTAGGAAAATAAATGGCCCAATATAATATTACAATTCTGAAACTATTTACATGCAAGCCTCACAAGGATCAGTGCCAAGCTCGTTCAGAGAATGAGCAGTAGACGTAGACAGAGATTGGACGGAAAGGCCGATCATAGAAAATGTAAGGACCCTATGCTACTTTCAGGGATGGTCCAACTATTAGGCAAATTAGGAAGTCAGCTAGTGCAGCAGCTTCTGAGGGGGGGAGGGGGAACCGCAAAGAGCAGGACATTCAAAACTTTAGATTCTGATAGCCAGTGGGGGCGTAAGGCTTACGGTCTATTTAGGGCAGCAATTCTAGGGCCAGCCCTGGAAACTTTATCATGTACTTACAGGGAAGTCTTAATACAAGGGCGGCCTCAAACTCCAAGATCCCGAGTTCAAACAACATAAATTGCTTCCAGTTATTCCGCACGGCCCAACCAATATCAGAAAAGATGCACATTTTACTATTCGGCAAAACTACATCTCTATCCTTAAAAAACAACAACAAAATTTTCAACAATCATTCTCTATCTGAATCTAAAGCTAGATGGGCAATCAAAACGGAAAGCATCCCTGTGTCTGTATCTGACATCTTAATAAATGGAGTTAAAACTAGCCTACCTGGGACGCGAGAACGTTGGCTTTTAATATCTGACTTCCTAGGGAGCAGACAACTAACATTTTTGAAGAGGGAGAAGAGATGCTGGTGGCACCTTTAAGAACACTAATAAGTATCTTCTAAACATATCATAAGCAAGTGCAATTCAGTCTTCTGGTGGTGTTGCTATAGCTAAGTTGTTTTCAATTTCTTGAAATTGTTGTACTATGTTGTCATGGCTATTGGAGTAATGAGCACTGCTGGTAACGTTTGAAACTGAATCTGTTAAGAGCAATATTACTTTGAAATCTAGAAACAGAATGCACCTCTAGGGATATGCTAACATTTTTTTATATCTTAGTCCACTATGTGAAACAAGTGCCAACTATGAAAAAGAGAAAATAATTACAGGATTTCCATGCTTGCTCTCAAAAATCACAGAAATTATTATTTTTTTTAAAAATGTGTTACTAAAGGCTTCTAGTATGTGCATCAAGGAGAGCGGACGTGTTTAGGAGAGCTCTGTCCCCATTTCCTTCCGCATTAAATTTAAGCTTCTTACACTGGTTCATAAAGCGCTCCACACCTCTACCCCACAATACCTGTCTGATCTTCTCCGTTTTCATACCCCCCGTCATACCCCTCGCTCCTTCCACATCAACCGCCTAGTACTACCATCCCCTTCCAGTGCCCATTTACAATCCACACGATCCTCAGCTTTTTTCTTTATCGGCCCTGCTCTATGGAACTCCCTTCCCCCACCCCTCCGCCTCGAACCTCACTACCCCACCTTCAAGCGTTCCCTTAAAACTCATTTCTTCTCCCTTGCCTTTGACCTTTCCCCCCCCCCCGATCCTTAATCCTCTCCCCCCTCCTATATCTTTCTATTTCTTCTCTCGCTTCTCTTTCCTATCTAATATGTAACTTCCTTTCCGTCTTCTGGCCTCGTGCCTTCCTCTGTAATTTTATTGTAAACCGCTCTGCCTACCCATGAAGGGCGGTCTATCAAATAAATGAATATATGAATATGAATATGAATATGTCACTTCAACTCCCTACAAGCTGGGAAATTAAGCATTACGAAGTCTAACCCCCCCTCCATGGTAAGAGCTGAGATGCCGAAAACAGTGAGAATTAAGCCCTCGAAGACGATTGCTGAACTATATGCTTCTAAAAATAAACCCATGGGTAATGCTTGCGGCGGGACTACAAGGCCCAGTTTTGCAGGCTTCCTCAACGGCCAGTGCCGGAGACTCTAATGGAGGTGAGGCTGACCTTCTTACCATACTGGAAGGAGATTAGGGACTCCAAGACTGAAATTGTGGAAAAGGTTCTTAGCAAAATCGAAGAAAAATTTGCAACGGTGGGAGTGCGGTTGGAGAAGGCGGAAGCTAGGATCGGTAGTACGGAGGATGCTCAAGCTTGGATGGGGAAGGAACATCAGCAGCAACAGGGATGGCTCCAGAATAAAGCAGAGGAGATGGAGAATAGAGAGCGTCATTCGAACATACGGATTTTCGGGATTCCTGAAGGTGAGGAAGGACAGGACCCGCTGGCCTTTTTGAGGACCTTTTTTGAGCAATGCTTTCCAGGCTGCCCCTCCGCTGCTCCTTACGAAATAGAAAGAGTGCACTGAGAGCTCCAGCCATGCCCAGAAAATAGTGCTAGACCTCGGGCAATGATAGTAAAATTATTGTGGTTCCAGGACAGAGAACATATTATAAGGCTGGCTAGAACGGGCCATGTGATATATAAAATGTGGAGAGTTTCAATGTTCCTGGACCTGGCTGCAGAGACTATGCGGAGGCGTAGAGATTTGCTTTGTCTGAAGGAGAGTCTGGCACACAAAAGAGTACAAATTGCGATATAGTACCCGGCTCGTATAGTCCTGATGGAGAAGAGGGGAAAGAGATTCTTCGCCAGCGTAGAGGCTCTCGAAAAGCATCTACAACAGAGCAGCCTGCGCAAAAGCAATTCACGGGGTGCAAGGCAGGGACAATGATGGAGGCATCAACCGCCGAGGAGAGGATCAAGATGCTGGCGTGCACAAGGAAGAGCCGGGAGAGCCGTATTTGCCCTTGGAGGAGCGCGAGGAGATTGTGAAGCGACAAGGAGAGGGAGCCGAGCTATGAGAGGACAGTCAACAGAAAGAATGATGTGTGGCAAAATGTGTAGCACTAGCCGCCAATTGGCAGGGAAAGGAAAAGGCAGTGATGAGGTGGAGGAGAAGAAAGCATCCAGACACAATATAATATGCTTTAGGTTACCAGAAGGACATTAACTTCTAGCTTGAGGGAGATAGTGGGGGGGAGGGGGGGCTGAAGTGCACAAGATGGAATAATGTATTTTGTAGACACCATAGAAGGGAAAATAAGGAAAAGTGGAACCAAGGGATTTCAACAAGGGGAGAAGGAGTAGAGTGGGAAAGGGGGGAATGTTGAAAGTTATAAGTTGTTACATGGTGTTAATGTGGCTTAGTGTGAATTTGCTATCAGAAGTAAGGATAGAGGGCAAGGATGGTGACTAGTGAGGTTATGGGGGGGCGTATGTCGCCACCTCATTAAATGTTAGGGGGATACACAGCCCTATTAAGAGGAAGAGAATTATAGCGGGTATGGGCTGATTTCACACTTCTCCAGGAAACACATTTAACTAAAGAGGAACATGACAACTTGAAAAGTGCTGGCTATACCCAGATGTACTGCTCGGCATATAACACACAAAAAAGAGGAGTTGTGATCCTTATTCACAAAAGGGTTCCTTTCATCTCAGGGGAGGTGGTGGGAGACACCCAAGGGAGGGTATTCTGGGTCACAGGCAGGGTTGATCAGGCGAAGGTGTCAGTCTTGAACATCTATGCCCCCAATGGACCCAAGGGTAATTTTTATCTACGGGTGATGCAGGGATTTGTGAAGGTGGCCTGGGGGGACTGGATAATTGGAGGAGATCTTAATTGTACTCTTGGGAGAGAGGACAGGTCAAATTATTCATTCAAGCTTCATGGGAAGGAGGGTAGGGAAATGTGTAGATGTCTTAAAAAGTGGGACTTGGTAGACCTGTGGCGGGTGGAGAATGGCTCACAGAGAGGATATACGTGTTTTTCCCCCAGATCGGGAGCTTACTCTAGGCTGGATTATATCTTACGGCAAAGGGGGCAACTAGGAGTTTTGAGTAAGTTACAACTGCACCCAATCACGCTATCTGACCAAGGGATGGTGACCTGAAGGTGGACGCTATTGGGAGGTGGCGGAGATAGGACGCACAAGGTATGGAGGGCCAACACTTCCCTACTGCAGAAAGAAGAAGTTTGTAGACAGTTAAAGGTAGCATGGAAGGAATTTCTTCTTATGAATGACACGGGAGAGGTGAGTGGGGATACATTGTGGGATGCAGGGAAAGCATATATGAGAGGAATGATTATTCAAATTGGAATCAGAAGAAGGAGGGAGAGGGAGAAAGGAAAAGAACAATTAGCAAAAGTTGATAATAGAACATAGTAGAACATAGTTTAAAAGGTGAGAGGAAGGTGCATAGGGAACTGTGCAGGGTGTGAGTGCAGTACAACGCGCTGGACACAGAGAGGACGGAAAATTTGTTGAGAGCTACTAAGAGGAATTATATGGAAAGTGGAAATAAAGCAGGAAAGTTGTTAGCTTGGCAATTGAGGAAGAAAAGGGAGGAGAGGACCGTTGTGGAAATAACCCGATCGGGGTGGGGGACGGGTGTATGCAACTGCGGATATCTGTGAGGAGTTTAGGAAGTTCTATGAGAAACTGTATAGTAAGGAGGGAGAGGGAGATGCTGACCAAATGGTTCGGTATCTGGAGGGGATGAACCTGGCTAGCTATCAGAGGAAGAGGCCGAAGCGTTGGGTAGAGCAGTGCAGCCGGAGGAGGTGCTGGGGGCGATTAGGGCCCTCCCTCGTGGGAAAGCTGCGGGAGCAGATGGACTCCCCACAGAATACTACCAAGCTATTGCAGCGGAGATCGCCCCCGTGCTTGCGAGATTATTCTCTGAGGCTCTTTGAGGGGAACGGCTCCCCAAGAGGGAATATAATAGCTATCCCAAAGGAAGGAAGGCCACAAGGTCAGTGGGGAACTATCGGCCGATTGCTTTAATTAACTGTGATGCTAAATTGTTTGCCAAGATATTAGCTCGAAGGCTAGAAGGGATCCTACTTCAATTAATACACCCAGATCAGACGAGGTTTATCAAAGGTAGGTTAATATCTGGTAACGTTCACCGAGCAGTCAACTTGATGCATGTGGTGAAGGAGCAGAAAGAAAGAGCACTTTGTGTGGCATTAGATGCCGAAAAGGCATTTGATAGAGTTGAGTGAAGGTTTTTATTAGCCTCCTTGACAGACTCAACCTTGGAGAGGAGCTCAGAAAGAGGATTGAGGTGCTCTACACAGCTCCCAGGGCACGTATTTTTGTGAATGGGCATTGTTCGGAAGAATTTCAGTTATACAGGGAGACTAGGCAGGGGTGCCCACTATCTCCCATGCTATCTGCAATTGTCATAGAAGCACTAACGGCGCAGGTCAGGGATAATGTAGAAATAAGTCTGATAAAGATAAAAGGGGAAGAGCATAAAATTTTGCTTTATGCAGTTGACACACTAATATTTATGTCCCAACCTGAGAGGTCGATCCCGGTGTTGTTGTCCAAACTGGACACTTTTGCAAGACTCTTGGGATTTAAGGTCAACTTATCCAAGACAGAAGCTTTAGCTTTGGGAGGACTGCTGTCCCGGGATGTCCCTACATTCCCATTTCAGTGGGCACAGAAGGTCATCAAATATCTGGGGGTTAAACTATCTGCGGATCTGACTGAATTATTCAGGGTAAACTATACCCCGTTAATTAAGAAAATGAGAGAGGAAATGGGGCATTGGGGGAAATTGCATCTGAGTTGGATGGGAAGGGCCGCAGCACTGAAGATGAACATAATCCCTATATTTTTGTTGATGTTTTCACAGCTTCCAATTCCAATTGCAGGGAAGAAGCTGCAGAAGTGGGAGAATCGGGTAAGGAAGTTTGTGGGGGGGGGAGACGAGGATTGGTATGAGAAGGTTAGTTATGTCAAGGGAGCAAGGTGGGATTAGAGTCCCTTCGCTAAAGGTGGTATTATAGAGCGGCAGTGATGTGGGCCCTGAGGGGACATTACCTTCTGAATGGAGAGGCTACATGGGTGGATATAGAGAAGACAATTCTGTCACCGCAATCCATTTTTGAATGGGTGGAGGGGAGAGAGAAGGAGATGGGCGATGGGGGGGGGGGCCTGGGGTCCCACCCTTTCCTTAAAGTGGTGAGGCAGGTTATAAAGGGTGAAAGGAATGATTAGCAAATGCTCCAGAATTAGGGATATTTTCCCCTTCTCGTCCACAGAGTTCAGTGCAGTGAGACAAAGTCTTGCCTTATCGGGAGTGACCCAATTCAGTGAGTTAGTGGGGAGGAGAGGGATGTTTAGTATGCAGGAAGTAGAGGACTGAATAAGGAGAAGGGTGCCATTTTATCAATATTTCCAACTGAGACATTTTATTACGCTCCCAAATGTCTTGGCCAATTTGAGGAGACCTAGCTCACCCCTGGAGAATGCTCTCTACAAGGGAGAAGGTACAAAAGGGGTCCTTGCAAAGCTATATAGATCCCGGTTGGAAGAGGCAGATGAGTTTGGAGGGGGGGCACCATGAGGAATGGGAGCAGTGGCTGGGTCGACGGCTAGGAGAGGCCACATGGGCTCACATTCATAAGGGCATATATAAGTTTACATGGGTCACATCCTGGAGGCAGATGCAGTTTCAGATAGTACACAGAGCGTATAGTACGCCTGTAGAGCAGTACAAGGGGAAAGGGAAGGAAAATCTCTTATGTTGGAGAGGCTGCGGTGGGAGGGGCTCGTTCTTCCACATGTGGTGGGATTGCCCACGGATCCAAGAATTTTGAGAACAAATACGAGAAAAAATTGGGGTGATAGTGGGGGACGTGATCCTGGCAGTACCTGAGGGGCTAAAGAAAAGACCAATGTTGAGGCAGTTATGTCTGGCTGCCAGAGTGGTGGTGGCGTGCAGGTGGAGAACGGAACATGGGCCCAGGGTGGATGAGTGGTGGTCAAAAGTGGGAGAGGCTATGAGATTCAATAAGATATCATATAGCCCGAAAGGGAAGGAAGGGCAATTTCAGAGTATATGGGGGTCACTATATTAAACACCTAAATGAGGCGATGTCCATTGTTTCCAATGGGGAGGGTTTAATAGGGGAAGTAATGAAGGAGTCAGTTTGCGCAGCCATACCGAACCACACTAGGTTATGTTTGATTGTATTACGGTTTGATATGTTTTGTTGCAGAGTGTTAATTATAAAGGATACAAAGGTTGTGCTTGTAAATGTGGAAAATCCTGACGCATTTAAATGGGTCTTAGAGGAGACCAGGCTTCAGTCCGGAGGGGGTGGACTAGGGAGGGGGGGAGAAGGGAAAGTTAGGAGTGGGTGGTGGGGGAGCGAGCAAAAGGAGAGGAGGTAGAGCACAACATGAGGAGGGCGGTTAGACTGGGAGTGTGAGAGTTGGGCTATAAGTATTTTAGAAAGTGCAGTATAATATTTAATTGGGACTGAAAGCCTGTATGTGTCACAAATAATAAAAATGAGTTAATAAAAAAAAAATTGTGTTACAACAGATATTGCAAAGGAGACTTCAGCACTAAATTCAGTGAAAGCTGAAAATAACCTTACAATGAATAAATTTCATAGTTTTACTGTCAAAGTGGGTCAGTTTGTGCATTTTAATTTAAAATACTGTATAAAACAGGTATCATCTACTGTAACTAGAAATCAAACAGATATTGGTACTGCTGAGTCATGGTCTTAAAGAGTAGTTAGAAGAAATTCTGAATGTGAAAGAGGCCCTGGGCAGCCTTGAGAATTTTGTAATCCAACATATATTTATAAGATATAAAATATTTCCACCCTTATACCTAAAAAATATGAAATGCACCACTGGGTCCAGTTAACTCTCTAACCCCTAGATCTATCCATCTGGCTTGTATGCAACTTAATCTACATCGGCAGACCATTCCTAAACTATAGCCTTCTTCTAACATTTACAGTATATAGTAACATATGACTGCAGATAAAAAACAGTATGGGTCCATCTAGTCTGCCAGCAAGGCGGTAAGAGTAGGTGCTCCGTAAGATCATCCCTCCCCATGCCTATGTTTAGGAGTGTAACCAAAGCTCTGTGTAGGTCACCCCTATTTGTTGAGAAATTAGATGGTTCAGTTTATTTTGATTTTATCCTGTTGCAATAAAGGGATCCACTGTGTCTGTCCCATGCCATTTTAAATTCTATCTCTGTATTTGCCCCCACCCCTTCCATCGGGAGGGCATTCCAAGCATCCACCACCCTTTCAGTGAAAAAATATTTCCTGATATTGCCTTTCAATTTTCCACCTTGCAGCTTCATGTTATGCCCTCTAGTTTTACAGCTTCCCCGTCCTTGGAAGAGGTTTGTTTGTCCATTAATACTCTTAAGTATTTAAAGGTCTGAATCATATCTCCCATGTCCCTCCTCTCCTCCAGAGTGTACATATTTAGGTCTTCAAGTCTGTCCTCATAAGTCTTCTGTCGCAGGCTCCAAATCATTTTGGTCGCCTTCCTCTGAACCACTTCCAGCCTTTTTATATCCTTTGCGAGATACGGTCTCCAAAATTGAACACAGTATTCCAAGTGAGGCCTCACCAGAGACTTGTACAGCGGCATTAGTACCTCTTCCTTTCTGCTGGTAATTCCGCTCTGTATGCAACTAAGCATCCTTCTGGCTTTTGCCACCGCCTTGTCACACTGTTTCGCCACCTTGAGATTGTCAGAGACAATCACTCCAAGGTCCTGCTCCCGGTTCGTGCACACCAATCTCTCACCCTCTATCGCATACAATTCCCTTGGATTTCTACTTCCCAAGTGCATGACACTGCACTTCTTCACATTAAATCTCAACTGCCAAGCATTATACCATTCTTGGCTCCAAGTGTAAACACATCAGCATTATCTTGAATCTGCTACTGCTGGGCCAGCCCCTTCCCACTGCTGGGGGATTCTTCAGAAGCTTACATCCCAAGCACATGAGCTCAAGAGCTTCCATTTGGAGGCTTCCTGCTTGGTGAGAGAACTCTCATTGCTAGCTTCTGCTAACTTTTATGCTTTGTTCAGGCATCTTCCTGTGCCTGTTTAAAATACAGCTCCTTATTTATTTATATCATGGCAGTGTGTGTCTTAATCTTCTGTCTGTCCTTTACCCAGCTCCTACGTTCTGCAATTCCATTGCTGGCTCTCCCTTCTCAAACAATTGACTTTATTTATCACCCTCCCACCCTTGGCTTACCTTTCTTTTATAGCTTTCCTCTAATTGCCACAATTACTCAGGTAAACCCAAACCCACTAGGACTTCTCTCCTGCCTCTCCACCTATATCTCCTCTGATTTGCATTCCCTCTTCCCAACCCACTCCTATGGCTCCATATCATTTTGTCTTCCTGATGTTGGTGCTCCCTAACCTTTTCCCTTCATTCCAACAACTCCAAACCCCTACTCCATATCACCCACTCCTTACCATCCCTTCCTCCCCTATCATTTTGTCTTCTACTTTATCATCTGCTCTCAAGATTCACCATTTTCTTTCTCTCATTCAGCCATCTCTTCTCACTGACAGAACCTCACACTCGCTACTGTTGTGCCTTCTCCTCCCTCCCCCCCACCCCCCATACTCTCCTGCGCATTCTCCTCTCATTTGGAGATATCAATCCCAACTCTGGTCTAACCTTATTCATATCCCTCTCCCCTCCTTTTTTCATGCACCCTGTGTGAATGCACATTCTGTCTCCAATAAACTTACCTAACTAACTTGGCTTCTCCCTCAGAACTCTGCTTCAGTCACTGCTCTCTGTCACAGAGGCTACCTATTCTCCCATACACCACGGCCCATTGGCCATGGAGATGGTATGGGTGTTTCTAATCTCTCATTCCTGCCAGTTTCAGCCTCTCCTTCTGCCTCAGTCTCATTCCTTTTCTTCTACGTCCATCCAATTACTCCACTACCTCTCCAGTAGTTGTCATTTATGGACCCCCTGACAAGTCCATCTCTACCTTTCTCATCAACTTTGACTCTTGGCTCTCCTTTCTGGATGCATCGTCCCCTTCCCCTGTTCTTGGGGATTTTAACCTTCATGTTGAAGATCCTTCTGACCTTTATGCCTTAAAGCTCGTTATTCAACTTCCAACAGTGCTCTACCGCTCCTACTCACAAGCATGGCCACTGCCTCAACCTTGTCTTTTCCTCCAACTGTTCAGTGTCAAACCTCACCACCTCAGATCATCCCTTAACCAACTATCACCTGCTAACCTTCACCCTTAAGCACCCCCCCCCCCTCACACACACGTCAGGCTCACCCGATCTCCACCAACATCTTTAGAAGTCTTCACACTATTGATCCTTCAGTTCTCTCCAATGCTGTCTCATCACCTCTTTCCTCCATTATGTTGTCTAAGTCTATTGATGAGGCAGTGTCTTACAATAACACTATACTCTCCTCTGCTATGGATGAACTTGCTCCTCCCATCCCATGCCCTGTGAAGTGTATTGTACCTTAACCCTGGCTGTCCTCAACAATCCACTACCTACATTTCTGTGTCCGCTTAGCTGAGTACCTTTGGCTTAATTCCTGTACTCTTTCTGACTTCCTACATTTCAAATTCATGCTAACCTCTTTCCAGTCAGCCATAGCACTCACCAAGCAAGAGTACTGTGTCCATCTGAATAATTCTCTTGCTGCCGACTATTGCCATTTCTTTGCTATGCTCGACTCTCCTTAAAGTACCTCTTCCCCAACTGCTCCTTCACTTTCTGCCCAAACTTTGGCTGACTATTTCCATGATAAAGTCCACAAGATTAGTTTTGAATTCTCCACAGGGTCACTCCACTCTGCCTTCCCCCTCTTTAATCCCAAATCCTTCCTTCAATTTCTGTCACCCTTTCTTCCTTTTCTTAAATCACTGAAGATAAAATTGAAAATCTTCTCTCTTCCTCCAAACTCATTACCTGCTCCTCTGATTCCAACCCCACCCACCTACCAAGTTCTATCTCTTCAGCTGCCATCTCTTCCATCTGCAATATCCTTAACCTATCGCTTTCCACTGCAACTGTTCCTGTAGTCTTCACAAATGCTGTGGCTACATTTCCCTTAAAAAACCTTCACTAGATTCTACCTGTCCTTCCAGCTATCATCTTATCTCCCTCCTCCCCTTTGCTTCAAAACTACTTGAATTTGTGGTTCACTGTTGTTGTCTTGACTTTCTTTCCTCTCAAGCCCTTCTGAATCCACTACAATCTGGCTTTCGTCCTCTACATTCTACAGAAACGGCTCTTGCCAAAGTCTCCAGTGATTTGTTCCTCATCAAATCCAAGGGTCTTTACTTGATCCTCATACTTCTTGTCCTTTCTGCTGCTTTTGACACTCTTGATCACCACCTTCTCCTCAATATCCCGTTCTCACTTGGATTTAGGAGCTCTGTTCTGTTCTAGTTTTCTTCTTATCTTTCCCATCACACTTTAATTGTATGTTCTGGTGGATCCTCTACTGCCATCTTGCTTTCAGTTGGTGTACTTCAAGGCTCTGTCTTGGGGGCCTCTTCTTTTCTCTCTCTACACTCAATCCTTTGGTGCGCTTATCTCCTTCCATGGCTTTCAGTATCATCTTTATGTCAACAACTCTCAGATCTACATCTCTGCACCTGAAATCTCTCCAGGAATCCAGGCCCGTATCTCTGCCTGCTTATCTGACATTGCTGCTTGGATGCCTCTTTCCCATCTCAAATTGACCATGGCCAGAACGTAGCTCTTATCTTTCCCCCAAACTCATCTCCCCCTTCCTCTTTTCTCTATTTCTGTATATAACACTAAACTGCTCCCTGTTTCTTCATTTTAGGTCATCTTTGACTCCTCTCTCTTTCTCTGCATGTATCCAACATATAGCTAAAACCTGTTGCTTCTTTCTCTGTAACATCAGCAAAATTTGTCCCTCTTTTTCTGAACATACTACTAAGCTCCTTTCCCACTCTCTAGACTATTCCTCCCATCTTGATAATTGCAACATGCTCCTCGTTGGCCTCCCTCTGAAAAATCTCTCTACCCAATCTGTTCAAAACTGAGCTGAATGGCTTATCTTCTGCCAGTGTCACTATGCTCACCTAACCACTCTTCTCAAATCACTTCACTAGCTCCCTATCCATTTCCACATCCAGTTCACACTTCTACTGACCTATAAGTGTATTTGTCCTGCAGCTCATTAGTTTTCCTCTCTCTCATCTCATCCTATACCCCTCCTCAAAATCCCACTTCTGCTACTACAACTATTAATCATTTATATAGTGCTACAAGGAATAAACAGTATTGCACAGACACATATAATAAGACAGTCCCTGCTCATCAGAGCTTACAATCTAATTCTGTGCAGCGCTGCGTACAAATGGTAGCGCTATACAAATGCTCAGTAGTAGTAGTAGTAATAAAACAGATAGTTCTCTTTAATGTCTTTTTGGCCCCCCTCACTCTCCTGGTTCAACAGTATGGTGTTTCCACACATTATTATGCTGATGACATCTTTCTCCTCTATCACACTGATTCCTTGGCTCCAGACATCACCCCTCTCAACAACTGTCTCTCCGCCGTTGCTTCTTGGATTTCTTCCAACTTCCTTCAATCTCAAGCTCAAGAAAACTGCAGCAATCTGGTTCACCTTTGGTCACTCCCCTCCTCCTCTTGTACCGGTTCTCTCTTCCTCTCCTATCCCCTTAGTCTCCTCCCTTAGACACTTAGGTGTTACTCTTGATTCTGCCCTCACCTTTAAGAGTCACATTTTATCCTTGGTCCAACGTTCCTTTTTTGTGTTAAAACAACTCCGTGCTGTCCGTCCTTTTCTCTCCTCCTCCTCTCTGGCTACCCTTCTTTGTTCATTAGTTCTCTCGCGCTTGGACTACTGTAACGTTTGCTTAGTTGGTCTCCATCAATCTCAACTGTCCCGCATCCAACGTCTCCAGAATACAGCTGTCCGTATCCTCTCACATGCATCCCGCTTTGATCATGTCACCCCCCTCCTTTTGCACCACCATTGGCTCCCTGTTTCATATCGCATACAATTCAAAATCCTTATCTTTGTCCACAGAACTATTCACACTGGTGTTCCTTTGTACCTTGCTGATCTGATACACCTTCACACCCCCCACCATTCTCTCCGTTCTGTCCACTCCAACCGCTTGTTCCTTCCTTCCCCGTCCCAAGCCCACCTAGAATCTACACGGTCTTCCGCTTTTTACTTTCTTGGGCCCCGCCTCTGGAACTCGCTCCCCCCCTGCCCTCCGATTGGATTCTTCTTTCAAATCCTTTAAAACCCACTTAAAAACTCACCTTTTTTGTATGGCATTCAACCTTACGCCTCCTCCCTCACCTCCTACTACTTTCCCCCTTAACGAGTATTGTAATTAACTTCTTTATTGGTTGTCTTGTCGGGTTTTTTTTTTACCTTTCTGTTCTCTTTCCTTTTCCCCTCTTGGAAACTTCTAAATTGGCGTTCTCTTTCCTTTCTGCAGCCTTTTATGATTTTAAATCACTCTGATACCCTGTAACGGGCGGTATATAAAGTTTTTAAATAAAAATAAACATAAACATGAGAATGAGGGTACAATAGAGACGGGTAAGGAGATGGAAGGAGAACAAACGATTAAGAACCAAAAGCAATCTGAAAGAGGTGAACCTTTAGCATGGATTTGAAAAGGGGCGAGATGAAACCTGACAAAGATACAGGCAGGGCCAGCCAGTCCATTGAGCGAGAATGTTTTTTGCACAGGGCCCCGCGTTTCAGGGGGCCCCACGCAAAAAACATTCTGATCCTAATTAAAGTAAATTTAAAAAAAAAAAAAAGCTGTCTTCTCCCGCTGCCGGGGCCGCCGCGGCAGAATCGAGTGTGCCGCGGGGCCCCCCCCCTGCCCAGCAGAGCCTGCCCTCCCCTGTATCCGCTCTCTCTTGGCAGCTTCAGTCACACCGTCGCGCCGGCTTTCAGAGCGCGAGGGGAGAGTTTCTCCCTCGCTGCTCTGTTAAGCCCGCGGGGGCTGATGGGAAGTTCCCATCAGCCCCCGCGGGCTTAACAGAGCCGCGAAAGGGAAACTAGTCCCTTCGCACTCTAAAAGCCGGCGCGTGTGACTGAAGCTGCCAAGAGAGAGCGGATACAGGGGAGGCAGGCTCTGCTGGGCAGGGGGGGGCCCCCGCGGCACACTCGATTCTGCCACGGCGGCCCTGGCAGCGGGAGAAGACAGCTTGTGTTTTTTAAAAATTTTCCCTAGGGCTGGGGGGGCTGGGCTGGGGGGGGTTAGGAGTGGTGATGGGCTGGGGGGTTAGGACTGGTAATGGGCTATGGGGGGGTTAGGAGTGGTGATGGGCTATGGGGGGGCTGGGGGGGTTAGGAGTGGTGATGGGCTATGGGGGGTCTGGGGGTTAGGAGTGGTGATGGGCTATGGGGGGCGGGGGGGGTAGGAGTGGTTATGGGCTATGGGGGGGCTGGGGGGGTTAGGAGTGGTGATGGGCTATGGGGGGCTGGGGGGGTTTAGGAGTGGTGATGGGCTATGGGGGGGCTGGGGGGGATAGGAGTGGTGATGGGCTATGGGGGGCTGGAGTGGTGATGGGCTATGGGGGGCTGGGGGGGTTAGGAGTGGTGATGGGCTATGGGGGGGCGGGGGGGTTAGGAGTGGTGATGGGCTATGGGGGAGCTAAGTCTGTATATGGTTTGATGGGATTAGGGCTGGAAGTGAGTTGATGGGGGGTTAGGACTGGTAATGGGCTATGGGAGGGCTTAAACTAAAAACTGGGTGATGGGGATTAGGACTGGAAATGGGCTGGTGGGATTAGGACTGGGAGTGGGCTGATGGGGAGGTTAGGACTGGTAATGGGGTATGGGGGGCTTAAACTGAAAATTGGGTGATGGGGATTAGGACTGGAAATGGACTGATGGGGGGGTTAACACTGGAGGTAGGCTGATGGGGTTAGGACTGGTAATGGGCTGTGGGCTGATGGGGTGTTAGGACTGGTAATGGGCTATGGGGGGGTTAGGACTGATAATGGGCTATGGGGGGCTAGGACAGGAAATGTGCTGATGGGGAGGGGTTAGGACTTGAGGTGGGCTGATGGGGTTAGGACTGGTAATGGGCTGTGGGCTGTTGGGGGGGTTAGAACTGGTAATGGGCTATGGAGGGGTTAAGACTGGTAATGGGCTGTTGGCTGATGGGGGCTGTCTGGTAATGGGCTATGGGGGGGGGGTTAGGACTGATAATGGGCTATGGGGGGGCTAGGACAGGAAATGGGCTGATGGGGAGGGGTTAGGACTTGAGGTGGGCTGATGGGGTTAGGACTGGTAATGGGCTGTGGGCTGATGGGGTTAGGACTGGCAATGGGCTATGGGGGGCTGACTGGAAATGGGTTGATGGGGTTAGGACTGGAAGTGGGCTGATGGGGGGTTAGGACTGGAAGTGGGCTGATGGGGGGGGCTAGGACTGGTATTGGGTTGGGGGTTGCTAGGACTGGAAATGGGCTGATGGGGGGGCTAGGACTGGAAATGGGCTGATGCAGGAACTAGAAGGGAATGGATGCTGGGTGAGGCTGGAACTAGAAGGGAGCTGATGTTGGGGGAGGATTAGAATGGGATGGGGCTTGGAGAGTAAAATGGAGATGGGAAAAATATTTTGTGTGGGAGGGATAAAAAATCTACAATTGGCCGGGTATTGGGAGAGTAAGTGGGGATTGAGGATGGAGGGGTAAAATTTGAGTGGATGAAATAGGAATGAGGAAAGAGCAAAAGGGGAAAGATTAGTATGTTAAAGCAGATGTAGAGAGAGAGAATGGAAAAAAAACTAGAAGAGAGAAGAAAGGACAAATGGACAGCAGATGATGGAGAGTTAGCAGAAAACATGAAGAAACCAGAAGAAAGTGGCTGGAGCAATTGCAACTGAAAAAAAATGCACAAAAGGTAGAAAGATCTCTTTATTTTGAATTTATTAACTGGAATATGAAAGCTCTGGGAAATGTGCATCATTAACGTCTGCGCTTTGTTTGGTACAAGAGAAAATTAATTTATAGTTTTATTTCTACAGTGTTGTTGTACATTCCAAGTTTGGCTTTTGGGGTTCCCAGTTTAATTATTGCCTTCCTGTTTCTAAATTGTGATTCCTTCTTTGGTGATGGTCTATGTTCTGCATGTGTAACTGAGCTGAGGTATTCTGTTTATGTAATTCCTATTTGACATTGCCACTTGTTCTCTTTCCCCAGTAGGTCATGTATTGTTGTTCTCTGAAATGTATTGGCTTAATATTTGCAGTGTTGCCTTTTGATAGGTAGGGTATGGTGCTTTGTGAGTCCTGGTAGTGCTGTTAGGATACGACGGGTTTGCTATGGGTTCTAAATGGGCAGTGTTTGTAGTAGTTCCTAATGTGCCTGGCGGTTGGCACTGGATTATAGTAATGTAGAAATCTTTTAGTCTGTCTTTATCCATACACTCATTAAGAGGCATGTTTACTAAAAGTTAGTGTATGTTAGCATTATGCAAATATTTATGCAAATAAGGCCATTTATGCAAATGAGGCCCCGCATCTAGTCTCCGCACATGGCCCCGCACCCCCCTTGGGCCGCCCCTGGATACAGGTAGTTTGTTACAGGCATGAGGAGCAGCAAGGTGAAAGAATCGAAGTCTGGAGTTGGCAGTGGAAGAGAAGGGCATAGAGAGAAGAAAGCTGGAAGAAGAGCGGTGTTCATGAGGAGGGGTGTAGGGAGAGAGAAAGGAAGAAAATTAGTGAGGAGCAACAGAATGAATGCATTTGTAGGTCAAAAGAAGTGCATATTGGATAGGGGAATGTAAGGGAAGCCAATGAAGTGATTTAAGAAGAGGTGTTATATGCAGTGCTAGGATTTGGCCGGTTTGGCCCGGTTTGCGTGAGCTGGTTCCTGCCAGGAGCCACATTTGCTGAACGGTGTCGAAAATGGTATCCCAATGCCAGCACTGCATTGGCGGGAATCCTCTATCTGCCAATGATTTGACAGCATCGGGGGAAGCCCCTGATGCCATCAAATGATTGGTGGGTGGGAAGATTGGGCCACTGAGCAACCAGGGATTTGCTGCCCTGCGGTGGCCACTAGTGGCCAGAGTGTGTGGGACCGGCAATGCAAACGTGTGCCATGCTGCCACCCGCTTGGTTCTGTCAGTGGCAGGATCAATCCAAACCGGTTCCTGTTCGGATACAATCCTGCCACTGATTATATGAGTATCATAGGACTGGCAGAAGATTAACTGCACAGCAGAGTTCTGAACAGATTGAAGGGGAGAAAGATGACTCAGAGGGAAACCAGCAAGGAGGAGGTTGCAGTAATCTAGAAAGAGGTGATTAAAGAGTGGAAGAGTGTTTTAGTAGTGTCTTCAGAAGGAAAGGATGAATTTTATTAATGTTATAGAGAAAGAAATGACAGGTTTTTGCTATCTGTTGGATGTGTGTGGAGAAGGAGAGGGAGGAGTCAAAGATGACCCCAAGGTTATGGGCTGAGGAAACAGGAAGCAGAAGAGTGTTATCAATAGAGATAGAGAAAGGAGGAAGGAGGGAAGAGGATTTAGAGGGAAAAATAAGTAGTTCAGTTTTGGCCATGTTCAATTTCAAACGGCGGTGAGACATCTAGGCAGCGATGTCAGACAGGTAGGCAGATATAAGGGTTTGGAGTATAGAAGAAATAACAGGTATAGATACATAGATCTGAGAGTCATCAGCATAAAAATGAAATTGAAAACCATGGGAGGAGATGAGAGCACCAAGAGACTGGGTATAGAGAGAGAAAAGGAGAGGGTCTAGAACAGACCCCTGGGGTACACCAGCTGAGAGAGGGATAGCAGTAGAGGAGGAACCGCCAGAACAGACACTGTAAGAGCGCTGGGAGAGGTAAGAAGAAAATCAGAACAATACAGAGCCCCTGAAACCAAGTGAGGACAATCTATCGAGGAGAAGGTGGTGGTCAACAGTGTCAAAAGCAGCAGAAAAGTCTAGAAGAATGAGGACTGAGTAAAGGTCTTTGGATATCACCAGGAACAAGTCGCTGGAGACTTTGGAAAGGGCCGTTTCAGTAGAATGTAAGGGACGGAAGTCAGACTGAAGTGGATCACGGAAGTCTTGAGAAGAGAGAAATTCAAGGCAATGGCAGAGAGCTGCACGTTCAAGAATTTTGGAAATGAAGGGAAGAAGGGAGATGGGTCGATAATTAGAGGGACAAGTAGGGTCAAGTGAAGGTTTCTTGAGGAGAGGTGTGACCAGAGCATGTTTCAAGGCTGCAGGGAAAGTAGCAGCAGAGAATGATAGGTTGAGAATGTGTGTGATGGAAGGGGTGACAGAGGAAATGGAGTTAAGCAGATGGGTGGGGTCCTGGGGATAGGATCAGAGGAACAGGTAGTAAATTAGAGGAGGAAAGAAGATGAGAGGTTTCCTCTTCTGAGATCTTAGAAAAGGAAGAAAGGGCAGCAGAGATTAAAGAGGAAAGTTGATATTGAAGAAGGGGAAGATGGGATGAAGCTGAGGCTGATCTTGAGGGAACTGGAAGATCTCTCTTATCGGTGCCCTTCTCTGCCACTGCCAACTCCGGACTTTGTTCATTCCACCTTGCTGCTCCATATCCTTATTCTGGTCCACAAGGTTCTACACACAGACACACCATCCTGACTTTTTTCTCTTAACATTCTCCACACTCCTCACTGTTCCCTCTATTCACTTTACTCTAACCGCCTTTATATCCCCACTGCCACCCGCACCAGGCGCAAATTAATCCGCTATTCTGCAGTTTACTTCTTGGGCCACAGTCTCTCAAATAATTTGCCTCCCAACCTTCATTTGGAACCATCATTCACAAAATTCAAATCTCAGCTTAAAATATTTTTATTCCAGAAAGCATTTGACCTACTCACCATGTAATATACCAGCAGCCTGTAAATGACATCTACCTGGTCTATTTCTCTCTCTTTCCTCCCTAGGGTGAATGCGACTGAATTTTTCTATGTTATGTTATGGATTTCCTTTCCTCTTCCTTACCCTCTCTTATGCTGTTTTATTGTAAACCACCCTGCCATACCATGAAGGGCAGTATATCAAATTTTAATAAAACATATGCCTGGAACAAACTACCTAAGTCAGTACGTCAGGCTCCTTCTCTAGTCCAATTCAAATCCAGGCAAAGAATCCCACCTCTTCAAGGCTGCTTTTGGATCCTGATGCCTCTCACTTTCTTATTTACCACTTATGTGTATCCTACCATTAGTCCCTAGTTTTGTGATGAAGTCATCTTGATTAGATTGTAAGATCTGATGAGCAGGGACTGTGTCTTACATCTATATGTACAGCGCCGCATCTGCCTTGTAGCACTATAAAAGTGATAAGACGCAGTATAGTAGAGATTTTTGTCCTCTCTGCTTAAGACACCACAAGCAGCACACAGTCGTTCCTATTGAGTTCAAAGAAATGCTTATGCCAACAAATTGCACACTTTTCAGAAAACAAGCACCCGTGAGATCCATTATCAATAACATTAAGCAAGAACAATTGTGCAGGACATGTTTAAGTGTGTGTGTGCTGCATTAAGTAGCAGTATATGCGCCTAGTAAAGGCAATGCAACGTGTGCCTTTGAGTCGGTGCTAACTCCTGGCGACCCAGAAGCTCCTGGGTTTTCTTGGCAAGCCTTTCTTCCAAGGCAATGGAGGGTTAAGTGCCTAACGCCTAATGTTTTGACTTGGATGTTCCACTTCCTACCTATACGCCCTATGTAAAGTGGGGATAACCATATGCGACTTCCTTGGACCAGATACAGTAATGCAAAATTAATACAGACTCCTTGCCAGTACTGGCTTTAATTTTGTGCTTAGAAGGGGAAATATTTATTATGTAAAGTTCAACACTACGAATCAAAAATGTTCTATTTTTCTGAAAACTAATACAGATAAATGTTGTCCTAGTTACAGCAGACTGCAGCAAAATAATGCATTTTACTTCAACTTTATTTACCACAGGAGTCACTTACATGCAGTGTTTCAGTAGTGACTCTTGTAGTAAATTTAAATTTACTATGTAAATAGGATTTACATAGTTAACTGTAAATAGTTCCATGTTGTTCTGCTGTTATATCCTATTACTGTTATCTGTAACTTGTTGGTTCTTTGTAAACCGCCCTTGATCTCTAGAAGGGGAGGTCTAAAAAAGTGTAACAAATAAATAAAAATAAATAAATTTGTGTTGCAGCTGGGAACATCGTGGCTACCTGGCTGTAGCATTGCAAAGATAGTGGGCCTTAAGTTAGTCTGGTATTTCTTAAAGGGACCGGTGCTGAGATAAATTAACTCCGCCAACATCCATAACAACAAATCACCAACCCCAATATCAATGCATCAAGGCTCTAACACCCCCCCCCCCCCCGATACCTACTGAGGCACTGTCTGGTAGCAAGTGATGGGGGCGGGAGCAATCCCTGAACACTCCTGTCCCATTAGTGTCTACGTTCAAAACGACACCTCCTAAATCCTAGTGGTAGTCTTGTGGTATTACCACTAGGGGTCAGGCTGCCAAAAAGGCACATGCCTTCTTGTCAGCTTCAACTCTAGCAACAGTATAACTAGGCGTCAGAAGGCAGCATTTGGAATCCAGAGGCCTACACGGTAGGAGCATCCAGGGATCGTTCTTGCCCTCTCCTACTTGCTACCAGGGTACCCCCAAATAGGTACCAGGGGTTTGAGGGAATGGCAATTGATGTCAGGGGGAGGGGTGGGTATTGGAGGTTTCTGATTCCGGCACCAGCCCCTCTAAGACATTCCCCGAGAGCATCATACTGCAGCCTGATGCTCCCAGGAAGGAAAGATAAACATAGGATATGTTATTGTATTTGCTTAACAATGAGGTGGTTTTGCAGCTCAGTATGACATAGCTCATGTTGCAGAAAACTAATGTGCGTTTAGGACAAATAATGCAAGATTTTACCATTCAATGCATGTTAAACGCTAAAAGTCCTGTGTTATTCTCTTATGCACATTAGTAACCACTTCTCTGAGTGCCATTAAGCATGACGTATGACATCTATTTTGAGATATAAAGCTTCAGTTTCTTACAGCCAAGATTGTCTGCTCAAGGGTTTGCCTGAAAGATGTTTTCTTGTGCAGGTCTGAGTTGTTCCTTAAAACTAAGGAAGAAAAATTTGGTTTTGCCACGTTAAGAGATTACTAGTATTATTGCAGGTTCACATATTTGCAAAACTAATCAAAATATTTTAATGGTTTTGTTCTTCCCATTTCTTCTTGCAGTAGAGAAACTTGATCAGTTATGCTATGGTTGAAGATGCCCTGACGCATCTACTGGAAATTATAGATCAACCAGGCCATTCGGTCAATGAAAATGCATGCATAGATGACATCCCCCCTCTCCCCCCCATTTCTAACTCTTGCAGGAAGCCAGCAAATGGGGTGGAATACTAACTGGGCAATTCCACTGTGGACTGTAGGGGAAATTCTATAAAAGCACTTAAAATAAAGATATAAGGCACTTAGGGGGTTAATACTGGAACCATGGCACTCTGCATGGTTTTAAAATGCTGGCCACCACAGTTATCTAATATCCGGATACTCAGTGCCAGTATCCAGACAGAGGATGGTGCTAAATATCCATAGAGTGCTGCCGCTTACAGCGGCCTTATTCAGCTGCTATTTGGATTGGCAATCTGCACCGATTTTTTGCTGTCCTAAATTATGCAGATTTCAGCGCCATAATCCGATGACAAATCTCCACTATCTGGAGAAGCCTCTCCTTCAGCTTCACCCACGGACCACTCAACACTATCTGGATGGTGGCGAGACATTCAAAGGAAATATTCCGCAGAACTATCAGGTCCTGCTCATCAGATAACTCCTTTTGAACGCCAACTATCCTCCATGTAAAGAGACAAGGCAGGCAGCAACGTGTGCAAGGCACATGAGGTGAGGAAAGATGGAAGGAGTATGTTAATGGCCATTTTGTTAGCTTGCTACAGTTTCTAATGTCTTTCTATGTAATAGCCCTGCAAGACTATATTTGAAAGGGTATTATTATACCTGAAACAGTTTTATGAAACACCACCCAAAATATCAGAATTGCTCAATTTCTTTTTAAAATATATATATATGCAAGCATTTCAGGACTACACAAAGAAGCTTCCAGAAGGTTGCCACGAATCCAGCATGGAAAATCAAGCAGAGCCTATGAGTGGTAATTTCCTGTGAGCATCCATAATACACTGATATCTAAGACCAACCTGCATTATTACCCACAGTAGAATAATGAGATAATCCTGAACTATCATAATCTATAATTACTATAAGACCACACCCAAGATGCTTCTCTTCTACCAGCAGGATATTTTAACTGCTGTACCATTCTGCTATATCATTCTGTATTTGAAACTGCTTGAATACAAAAGCTTTTAAGAGTATTTCAGATACTATGCCAAAAAAATCTAACAATTAGCAAATATATATTAGCTTGGTATCCCAAAAACTGGCTAGCATTTTGTTATCTTTGAAATTCTCTAAACGAATGATACCATTTACAACTAATGTCATTTGCAAATAAATAAAATGGTCAGAAAATTAAATGCAGAGGAAGGTACAAATTAAGTACTTATTCAGAAATAACTACAAAATGTGCAACAAACATGATTTTAAATCATTCTCTGTTCCCGTGCGGCTTGCAAAGAGAATTCTTGAAGTAGCTGTGACATCCTGAGACGGCAAACCACAGAAGGAATCATGGAAACATTTTCTAAGCCTTATGGTGGTGTTATTGCTGCATAGAGCAGGTAAAATATATCAAAAGAGAGGTTTAGGATGCCGTAATGTCCTGTGGGAAATGCCCAATAATATTTTCACACTTGGTTAAAGTGCTTTAACTTCATAAATGCAGTTCAGGATTGTTACAATACCTTTTAAGAGAAGAGGAGAGAGGGGGAAGGAATCGCTGGGGATCAAAAACTGTGATGACACCTAAAGCTTCAGTTAAATATAAAGCAAAGAGTCACCTTAACTTCCAAAAGGCATGGCCCTAAATCACATATCATTTGTTGGTTAAAAGAAAAAAATTGCTATATTGCAGTATCATTATTATGATCCCCTAATGACCACAGCACTTCCAAAGTGAAAACTTAAATTACACAAAGGTGAATTAATTCTCTAGAAGGAAAACTGGAAACCACTTGGCGTATTTAAGCAAGCTAACAATAGCTAATTACTTTTGCAGGTAAAACCAGTCTCCCTTGCCTCAGTGGATCAATTTTTAAAAAATGAGCTGTGATATTTTTTATAGTTAATAAAATTAGGGGCTATCTAGGGTGGGGCAGCTTACGTAATAAACAGGCAACCTGGCAAAAATCTGGCTCCAATCCATGCTCCCATCTCAGATTTAAAATCTCTAGGATGTGAAAAAAAAGAAATTCAAATTTGTGTATTTGAAAAAGATTGCCAAGGTTATATCTCAGAAAATTATGTCATTGTGAAATGGTACCACTGCAGGTGCTGGGACACAGTCACTTCCACATATACATGTATAAGGGTGGTGAGGAGAGGCACCCATCTATTATCCAGAGAAAATCTAGTTCAGTGACAGTTCAACAGCAGGAAATGAAAAAGAAATTACAACACATATGAAAAAGTAAAGGAAAATTAATGATATTGCAAATGTGTTCACATGTCCTGGTTGTACAGATCAGTATCATATCATAGTAATAACGCTACCTTCTCAGACACGCACATAACCTGAAAGCCTCACAAAACAAAAACTTGCACTCCCAGTAACCTTTCTGTAGCCCCAAGCAAGAGGTGAAACATTGAAGAACTATCTGCTAATAAATGATATTTTATGCATTTCAATGCTGTCATTAGAGTTCATTTACAACTAGACTGCCTTTCCTCTGAAGTACAGAGAGTCATATCTGCTAACGGAGATCTGATATCTTACAAAGTGTAATTTTAAAAAAATCCCTGCAAGTCATGATGCCCAATTCATCATAAAACCAAAAAATCATTAGGTTAAAAAGCAGTTCCAATCAGCCTCCTTCCCCACTCCAAAACTTACTGGAGAGTGCATCAACCGAGCCGACACCTTTGCGCTGAGGAATCTCGTCCCTTGTTAACTAACCAATGCACTAGAGGCAGGAGTAGGAAGCAAGCAAGTGTGTTTTCATATCACAGTACAACGTAAAAGGGAGGGAGAGAGGGAGGAACACGCCCTAGAGCCAGATCTCTCTGCTGCAGGCATCAGCTGTTCCAAGCGAGTAACTAAAGTGCTTTCAGTAACAGAACTCGCTCATTCCCAGTATCAGTGATGCAATTAATGTAAAATCCACTGTTGCACAGACTCTCCCCTTCTCCCCAAGGATACTATCACTTACTCTGTGCAGCTGACGGACCCACCAGGAGATCTGCTGGGGTGTCTATTTCTATAACCAATACAGCATCAAATGGCATAGTGGGGTGGGGTACCAATGCTAGTTCTTCCATAAAATGAACTAGTAGTCACCTACAGCACGAATATTTGAAGGCTGGCAAAAATGCTGTGTGCCCTGTTGTAGCCCTACATCACTCTAGCACAGGATCCCCCCTTCCACCCAGTGGATTTTACAGGCGTGTAGCAGGGTTTCTCATCCAGAGAGTCCTGGAAGCAATCTCCAAGTCACAAATACACCCTAGATGGGATATACATGCCTGACCAGTGATACTTCCCCAAAAGCTAAACTGAGGAGGCATGAATGTACTGGACCACGAGTAAACATGTGTTGCCTGGATGAAGAGAGGGACGTGACATGTGCTGCCTGGATGAAGAGCGGGACGTGTCTTGCTGCTCTCCCCATTGATCGGGAATAAAATCCTTAAAATATAACTAGCCGCAGAGATCGTAAGGCTAACTACATTTGCACCCCCCGAGACTGGGACTGAATTGCAGGCACTGCGGTGGATGCCCTGTGTGTGGCGTCATCTGCGCGGATGCCTCGCAGCCGCAGGTTCCTCTCGGGAGCACTGCCGGAGGTTTGCTGGATTTTATTATCAAGGTACTGATTACATTCTTGAACTTACTGGAGGAGGGTCCAGATGAGGAAAAGGAAACGCAAGAGCCAGCAAGCGGGTGTGTGTCTTTGAGCTTCGCAAATCGTACTCTTCCTCCCCTTCCCAGTCCGGTTCTCTCTTCAGTGATGTCGTCTAGCTTGGAGTCCCCTCCCCAAACTCCTGGTCCTGTGCCGAAGCCAGTGTATTTGCCTCCACAGGACAAAACCCAGTCTGGTGTTGTGCAGGATAAGGGTATTACTGATGGATTTATGGCAAACAATAGTTGGGATTGATTCAAAGTTGTCAAACACAGTTACTTCCTTGTGTCTCTTTTCTTAGAAGAGTGTAAATAAATTGCAGGAGATAGAAAATGGAGGGCCGCAGACCAGTCGGGTTTTCATGATCTCCCTAATCAATATTCATGAGATCTATTTGCATCCACTGCATTCCATTGTATGGAAATAGGTCCATGAATATTCATTAGGGACATAATTTATTTTATTTATTTATTTATTTACAATCTCTTCTATACCGCGCTATTTGGCATCAGTGTGGTTTACATGGAACAAAATTCTCAGAACAGGATAACAGGTCTGAGTTTACAATTAACAGGACAGCAAAACTTGGATAACAGTGGGGTAACTATTTACACACAGGTGTCATAGAATAATATGTAACATAGTGAGTAACTATTTACATACAGGTGTCATTAATAATATGTGACATAGGTCTCAATAATCAAGGCTATCTTGATAGGAGTGTTAGTTTAGCTGACTAGCTATGCTGGTGTAGATACATTCGTTTGAGTGAATTGATGAAAAACGGACTGGTCTGCGTCCCTCCAGGACCGGAATTACCCATCCCTGAGTTAGCAGGTTTTAGTAAGGTTACGCAAAAGATTGGAAGGTCAGCATAAACTTTGCAGTCGACCATCACATCTTCAATTAAAGATTCGTTGGCGATTCATAATAAATAGGGCTTCTAGTTCTAAGTGTTTATCATTTGGAATATTAGGGGTTTATTCTTAAACTCTTATTTTTCCAACTCTAGGAAAGCACCTATCAGTGTACTTGCGGCATGGAAAAACATATTTTTAGCAGCTTTTTAGGTCGATTCCAGGTGGATTCCATTTAATGGTATGAAATACAATTTTTCAATGCCAGCCCTTTCTCCCAGCCCCAGCATTGTCCCCCCTTCAAGCTCCAGCCACAGCATCAACATCCCCCTATTCACAAAACTAAACTGGATTACTGCATATCCCTACTTAGGATCTCCCTGCTAAGAGAACATGGGGCCTCACTCACGTACTCTCCGCTTCTCTCGCGCTGGTCTCATGTTCTTGTGAGACCAGCACCAGAGTTCCTGCACCATGCATCATCTTTAGATAGCAATAGTTATAGCTTCAGATAACAAGTGTCTCTGTGGGTAGGTGGTGCAATGGTGGTGTGCCTGTCTGTGTATGGGATGTGGTGATGGGTGCAGAGCTGTGGTGCATGTGTGGGGATGGGGTGCTTGTGTGTAAGTTCTCAGGAGGGAGGGGGAGGGGAGATTGTCATTTTGTCACCATGTATTCATTCCCTATAACCTCCACCTTGTATTATTCCCTCCTCACTCTATGCCCCTTCCGGACTCTCCCCTTTTTCCTTCCCACCACCCTCCATTCCCCATCCTCCTTACTGTTTTTTTGTTTTTAAGGTTCTGCCCCATTACATTTTTCTGCCTTCTCTCTATCTGTCACCCACCCCCACCCCTACAGCTCTCTGCTGCTTTGGGCAGGCTTTCCCTGCGGTTCTGCCGATGGATATCTGATCTCCTGTGGGAAGTACAGGAGGGATCTTTGCTGCAATATCATCATCGGAGTGCCGCACAAATCAGGGTTTATCGATTATAACCAATAACCAATGCTTAGAACAGCAGGGGTATTCTATCAGTGGTTATCGGTCATAACCAAAACCTGGAAGCCCTAATTATAAATTAAAAACCCTGGAGAATTTCTCCTCAGCTCATAACTTACATTTTTTTTAAATTTTCCCGTAACCCATCTTCTCTCTCAAAATTCTTCTTAAGAAGTATTTTACTGAATTATTAATGCTGCCAGATGAGGTTTCTGTCCAAGCTTGTTAGTATGTGCCTTCAAGATTTCAGATTGTTAAATCAGGGGATGGGGAAGTGGATATTTTGATTCCTAATGAAAGTCAGGATTTGATTAACTTCTTGGAAGATTTCCACGATATTATATCCAAGAAGTCTACTTTGCTAGTTAAAATTAATTCTGAAATTGAGAAGGGAAAAGTCTTGAAACCTTTTTTTTTTAATTTAAAAATGCTTTATTTTGTGGATAGAAGCTAAATGTGTTTGCAGATGTTTCACAGAACACACAGCTTCATAGTTTTAGGCCTTGAAATCTAAAATATTGGGGGCAAGTGCCACCTTCTTTTTGTGTTTCCCCTGCAAGTGTATGGTGAACTTGCAAGGTAATAGTTTTCTTTTTTTTATCATCTTAGCTGGAGAAACTTCTTTTGGATCAGAAGGTTTAATGATCTGTAGAAGTCTTTAGTATGAGCCTCTTCTTTTGGAAGAATACATTTGTGGTCAACATTATTGGCACCCTTGCAGTTCAACCTTTTATGTCCAATATCTCCTAAACAAAGGTGGCCAGTGAAATGGCTTTGGACTATATATGCACCCATGTTTGACACATTTAAAAAAATCAAATAAAACAAGACCAATTAAAAAAGGAAATAATTGGAAATAGTATAAAAACTGGGACTTTGCAGGACACGATTACTGGCACCCTTATAAACAATTCAAATCAGTTTGAACAGAAGAGCCGCATTCTCATTGCAGTAAAATTAGACGCATCTGTGATCAATTGTCAATACTCACATGACTTGAATCAATCAGTGAATGATGACTATAATGTTTAAAATGGCCACATTCACTCCCTGTTCCATTTTCACAATGCTGAAGAGAAGAGAGTTCCCTGAGGCCATCACAAAAGCCACTATGACCAAATGGCTACAAGGATATCTCCAAAGACCTTGGGATTCCTATGTCTACAGTTCACAATGTTATTAAGAGATTTTCTGCTCACTGAACTATCAAGAACCTCCCAGGATGTGGTGGGAAGAGGAAAATTAATCCAAGAAGTCTTCCAAGGTTAGCACAAACTGTTGGAAAAACACCATGTACAATATCCAAAGAGCTTAAGGCTGACCTGGAGCAATCTAGATTGGTGGTTTCAACCCGTACCATACGCTACACACTAAACAAAGAAGGACTTCATCGGTGAAAACCAAGGAGGACCGCACTGCTCAAAGGCAGACCTAAAAAGGAATGACTGAACTTCACTCAAACCTACCTTGAGAAACCACAATCCTTCTGGGAAAAAATTCTCTGGACAGATGAAACCTAACTTGAACTCCTTGGCAAGGCAGACCAGCAAAACATTTACAGGTGAAGAAATGAAACTTATAAGGAAAAAAGCATCCTTCCTACAGTTAAATATGGGGGAGGTTCCATAATGTTGTGGGGCTGTTTAACTGCCTCAGGAACTGGGGGCCTGGAACATATTAAAGAAAGAAATCATGAAACCAGAGGACTACTAAGGTATTCTGGAGCAAAATATACTACCTAGTGTCAGAAAGCTAGGTCCGAGTCGAAGGTCATGGGTCTTCCAGCAAGACAATGATCCGAAACATACATCCAAAAGTATAAAAGAATGGTTAAAAAGGAACAAATGGACTGTTTTAAACTGGCCAGCAATGAGTCCTGCTCAATCCAATCAAGTATCTGGAAAGCACAGTTACTTACCTGTAACAGGTGATCTCTGGGAACAGCAGGAATTAGTCCTCACATATGGGTACGTCGGAACCGACGGAGCCTGCGCGGGAAAGCTCCCCAGCTTCCTAGAATGGAAGCTTTTGGGACCTCCCACTGCACATGCGCGCTGCCTTCCCGCCTTCCTGAACAGCTCTCCTCAGTTTCGAGTTTATAGCTGAGACAATAGAGAGAGGACAGGAAGACAGATAGATAGAAGATACAACTCCTAGGGGAGGTGGGTGGGTTGTGAGGACTAATTCCTGCTGTTCCCAGAGATCACCTGTTACAGGTAAGTAACTGTGCTATCTCCAGGAACAAGCAGGAATAAGTCCTCACATATGGGGACTCCCTAGCTGAGATGCCTGGGAGATCCCCCTCCAAGGGTTCGCCATCTTCGTATGGATCTCAGGCATCCATCCTGGGAAGGTGGGCAGGAGTTGTCTAAGAATGGAACAGGTGTTTGAGGACAGCCTGGCCAAACAAGGCATCCCGGCGGGAGTCCTTGTCCAAACAGTAATGGGCTGTAAAGGTATGAACCGAGGCCCAGGTAGCGGCTCGACAGATCTGATCAATGGAAACAAAGTGCAGATGAGCCATAGAAGTTGCCATGGCTCTCACATTGTGAGCGGTGACATGGCCTTCCAGAGAAATGTTTTTACTCTGGTAAGCAAAGGAAATACACTGAGCAATCCAATTGGAAAGTGTACGCTTGGAGACTGGAAGTCCCAAATGTGAAGGATCAAAAGCCACGAAAAGTTGAGAAGACTTTCGATGTGGCTGAGTCCTATTAAGGTAAAAGGCTAGAGCTCTTTTACAATCCAGAGTATGAAGGTTCCTCTCTGCACTAGAGGCATGAGGAGCCGGAAAAAAAACCGGTAGATATACCTCTTGATTAAGATGGAAAGGCGAGACCACTTTGGGCATAAAGTGGGGATTCGTCCTAAGGACCACCTTGTCATGATGAAATCTTGTATAAGGTGGATTAGCCACTAGAGCCTGCAGTTCGCTGATGCGGCGAGCGGAAGTGACTGCAATTAGGAATAGTACCTTCCAGGAAAGAAATTTCAAGGAGGTAGAAAATAACGGCTCAAAAGGTGGCTTCATAAGCTGACCAAGCACTAGATTCAAATCCCATGCGACCGGGGGGGGTCTGATGGGAGGTTTAGTGAGAGTCAGGCCTCTCATGAATCTTGCAACAAGAGGATGAGAGGAGATAGGTTGTCCATTTATAGGTTTCAGGGATGCTGAAATAGCACTTAAATGGACTCTTACAGAATTCGTCTTAAGGCCTGCATTGGAAAGATGCAGGAGATAGTCTAAGAGGGAATTCAAAGGAAGTGCCAGAGGGTCAAGGCCCTGCTGAGCACACCAAATGGAAAAACGTTTCCATTTGAAAGCATAAGACCGCCTCGTGGAAGGTTTCCTAGAGGCATGAAGGATATCTTTCACAGGTTGAGAAAGATTAAAGTCTTGAAGACTTAAGCCTTCAGTAACCAAGCTCGGAGATGTAGGGATTTGGGGTTTGGGTGCCACAAAGTCCCCCCCTCCTGAGACAGAAGGTCTGGTGCAGCTCCTAAGTCCAGGGAGGATCCCTGGGAGAGCTGTAGAAGCAGAGGGAACCACACTTGGCGTGGCCAGCATGGAGCTATGAGGATCATAGAGCCGTGATCTCTCTGGAGTTTGAACAGAGTCTTGGGAATCAGCGGAATGGGTGGAAAGGCATATAGGAACGCTTGACCCCAATGGAGGAGAAAGGCGTCCATGGCCTGAGCCTCCTGACACGGAGTCCTGGAACAGAACCGGGGAAGTTTGGCATTCCACGGACTTGCAAAGAGGTCTATGTCCGGGGTCCCCCATTCCTGAAAGATTCTGCTTATCTGGTCCACGTGTAGGGACCACTCGTGTGGCAGCAGAACGCGACTGAGCCTGTCTGCTCGAGAGTTTTGAACTCCTGGAAGATACACTGCTAGCAGATGAATTTGGTGCTCTCTGGCGAAGGCCCATAATCTGAGAGCTTCGTTGCAAAGCGACAGAGAGCCCGTCCCTCCTTGTTTGTTTATGTAAAACATGGCCACCTGATTGTCTGTCTGAACCAGGACAGTCAGGTTGGCAAGGAGGGTATAGAAGACCTTGAGGGCAAGGTAAATTGCTCGCAGTTCCAGGAGGTTGATATGAAGGGTGGCCTCCTGTGGAGACCAAGTGCCCTGAGTGGAGAGAGTTAGCAGATGGGCTCCCCACCCCAAATGGGAGGCATCTGTTGTGAGGGTTGCTTGGGGTAGCAAGGGCTGAAAGGGAGCCCCCAACAACAGATTCTTGGTGGATATCCACCAATGGAGGGACCAAGACAGACGGTTTGAGGTTTGTATTTGGTCTGAGAGTGCTCCCGACGCCTGAGTCCACTGGGTGGCCAGGGTCCATTGAGCTGCTCTCATATGAAGACGAGCATAGGGCACCACATGTACTGTGGAGGCCATATGGCCCAGGAGGCGTAGCATTTCCCTGGCTGTCAAGTGAGTACTGGACTGGGCTTGGGAGGCCAAGCTCAGCAGACGCTGACCCCGAACCAGTGGAAGGTAGGCTCTTGCAGTGGTGGTGTCCAACTGGGCCCCTATGAATTCTAGAGACTGAGTAGGGCTGAGTTGAGACTTGGGAAGGTTTACCACCAGTCCCAGATACTGCAGAAGGCTCCTTGTGCGGTCTAGGGAAATCTGGGCCTGCGACTGAGTTGGAGCTCGAATGAGCCAGTCGTCCAGATATGGGAATACGAAAATCCCCATGCTTCTGAGAAATGCGGCTACGACTGCCATGCATTTGGTAAAGACTCTTGGGGCAGAGGCGAGACCGAAGGGAAGTACTCTGTATTGGTAATGACTTCCCCTGAACAGAAAGCGAAGATATTTTCTGTGGGATGGATGGATGAGTAGATGTGTATACGCATCCTGCAGGTCTAGAGAACAAAGCCAGTCCTGACTCTGAAGGTATGGAAGGAGAATGCCCAAAGAGAGCATTTTGAATTTCTCCTTGTACAGAAATTTGTTCAATTCTCTCAGATCTAGGATTGGTCTGAATCCCCCTGTCTTCTTTGGAATGAGAAAATAGGGGGAGTAGAAACCTGACCCTTGTTGATGAAGAGGAACCTCTTCTATGGCCCCTTGGGCAAGCAGAGAAGAGATCTCCCGATCCAACAGGGCTAGGAGAGGAGATGGAGAATTGAAGGGTCTCACCATGTGATGAGGAGGAAGGTTGGAGAAATGAAGTTTGTAACCCTCTCGGATGATAGAGAGGGTCCATTGCTCTGTTGTGATTTGTTCCCATCTGGGAGCAAAGTGAGCTAACCTTTCAGGTATGGTGAGAGGTTCTGGTTGGTCCAGAACCAGGAATGGCAAGTTCTCTAGGGGCAAGTCAAAACCCCTGAGGGGGTGGAGCCTGTTGAGCTGCAGTAGCTGCTGCAGGCTTTGCTCTTGCTTGTTTCGTTTGCTGACGTTTAGCCGCAAAACGAGGTTGAGAAGATTGCTGGCCAGTATTGGAAGCATATCTGGCCTTCTTATAATAAGGCCTCTTGAAAGACTTCTTCTTAGTGGGAGTAGAAGTGGACTTAGAAAGTCTCTCTAAGGTGGCATTTTCAGCGTAAATTTGAGTGGATTTAAACTTGCCACTCTGCACCGAATAAGTTCTCACCTGTACAGGGCAGATTCCGTAAGCCATCTAGAACCCAGGGTTCCAGATCAGAAGCCTGGAGCCAAGCCAGACGTCTGGCTGCAATAGCAATGCCAGAAGCTCTGCTGGCTCCCTCGAAGGAATCAAAGGCAGCTCTGTTGGAGAACTTAGAAACATCTGAGAGTTGTTTCACAACAGAAAGGAAGCCCTCCTGTTTATCCTCAGGGAGAAAGGGGGAAAAAATGCCGCACTTTATTGGCAAGTTCCCCTAGGAACATGCCCATATAGAGGCTGTAGGAATTAATCCTGGCTATAAGCATACTAGCCTGGAAGATTTTCCTACCAAAAGAGTCCAGTGTCTTACATTCCCTTCCTGGAGGTGTAGAAGAGTGCCTTTTAGTACTCTTGAGCTTTTTCATTGCAGACTTTACCACAATGGAGTGGTGAGGCAATTGAGTTTTCTGAAAACCAGGAGAAGGTGGGACCCGATACATGGTGTCCAACCTACGGGAATAAGGAGACAGAGTTAAAGGGTTCTCCCAGAAATCCATCAATTGTTCCTGAAGGATTTCATGGATAGGCAGGGTAACTGCTTCTTTAGGAGACTTAGAGTATCCTAAAATATCCAATCTTTTTGACCTTGGTTCCCTTTCAGAGGAGGTAGTGATAGAAAGGCCTTTAGCCATTTCTAAAATAAAGTCCTGAAAGGACAAATCCTCTGGAGGAGACATTCTCCTTTTTGGAGAAGAAGGTTCCTCAGGAAGGTCAAGGGAGAGCTCTGCAGACTCATCAGAGGAGCCAAAATCCTCAGAGGAATCGGTGTATTCTCTAGTTTCCTCCAACGCACGATACGCATACCGATCGGTATCGACATCGGGCGTACCGGGTATGGAAGCGGTATGGAGCGAAAGCCCATACGGTACCGATTTGCGTTTAGAAGAGGAAGGCCTGGGTTCCGGCATGGCGGACGATACCGGAACCGGGCCCGGAACCGCTGGAAGCGGTACCGATGGCGTTGCAGCTTTAATGAAAGCCATGACGGCCTGCTGCATGGATTGGACAGTATTGCCCATAGACGCCACGGCTGCCTGGATGTCGGTACCGGTATGGGCCGGTACCCCAGAGCAGTCCAACAGGTGATCTGTCGAGGCCGTGCCATCGATGTCAACCTGTAGCCCCTGAATTGGCGTTTTGGAAGGCAGAGCTTCCCGCCGGGGCTGTTTGGCTGGGGCAGGGTCCTCAAAACTAAGAGCCTCTCGATGCTTTGAAGGAGATTTGCCCTTTGAGGACTTGCCCACAGAAGGTTTGGTTACCTGAGATCCATCCGGAGATGATGACCTGGATGACTGTGATGTTGGATTCTCTGAAGCAAACAGCACATGGAATTTGTTGGCCCGGTTCTGCAGCCCACGCTTAGACATTTGGGAGCAGGAAGGGCAGTCCGGAATGGAGTGGTCAGGCCCCAAACATTTAAGACACCATTCATGGGTGTCTGTGACTGATATTACAGCAGTACACTTGGTACACTTCTTAAATCCAGGGGCTGGCTTCTCCATGTGGAGAATTCAAGTAGGCCTAAAGGCCTAACTGAAGTGACCAAGTGCTGAAAAATAATAAAAGAAAAGAAAATAATTTTTCAAGAAAGAGAAAGGAAGACCGGCGATACCGGTATCGGTATGGGAAGGCAGGTACGCGGTCTAAAGAAACAAAACAAAAAACTACAATTTCTTCAGCGGTGACAGGATACACGACCTGCTGGCTCCGCGGAAAAAGAGAAACTGAGGAGAGCTGTTCAGGAAGGCGGGAAGGCAGCGCGCATGTGCAGTGGGAGGTCCCAAAAGCTTCCATTCTAGGAAGCTGGGGAGCTTTCCCGCGCAGGCTCCGTCGGTTCCGACGTACCCATATGTGAGGACTTATTCCTGCTTGTTCCTGGAGATAGAGCTGAAATCTGCCACTGGTAAAAAGAATCCTGGAAACATTCATGAGCTGGAACAAATCACAGTTGAAGAGTGGGAGAAACTGCCAGATGTACAAAACTTTAGATGGCTACAAGAAACATTTGGAGGCTGTCATAACCGCCAAGGATTGTGCAACCAAATATTAGTGAAGGGTGTCATTATTCCTGTCCAAGTCATATTTTTTTTCTCAGAAATTACTACATCTAAGTTGCACAAATATCTTTTTTTGTTGTTGTATACCTTTGAACATACTATTAAAATATTATGATGACATACAGTTGGAATATTTTCAATTATTTCTCAAGATAATATACACAACATACCTCAAATGCAAGGGTGCCAATAATTTTGACCACAATTGTATTTCTTCCGGTTTTCTTGTTTGACATTTTCCCTGATCTATGTACAGTCTGTCTATGATGTGGACTACTACCCTGGTATTGTAATTTTTTGCTTTTATGTATATTGCCTTTCTTGAAGTTGTATAATACCTGGAGTGTTTCCTTTATTGATTAGTAATTTGTATTATCTGTAAAACTTTAATAAAAAAATATAGCTACCTGGGAGGGGGGAAAAGCGATTTATAAATGTTACCTGCAAAACTGGTATATGATGGAGGCTCGGTCAGAACAAAAAAAGGCAACTAAATCGCTGCCAAATGCTTTGAAAGCATCCAGGCAGCAAACTCTGATAGGGTGCCAGATGGCATAAGAAGGTGCCCAGAGCCATGTGAGCAAGACTGGCTCAACCATTAGGCAAACTAGGCAGCAACCTCGGGGGGGGGGGGGGGGCGACAAAAAGGAGGGCATTCAAAGCTAAAGAAAAGATTTTGACAGCTAGGAAGGAGGGTGAAAAGCTTAAGCTCAGAGGTTATTAGGGGCCACCTCTGAGCAAAGAGAGTGATCCTCCCTCCAACAACTAGTGCATCCTCCACAAAGGCTACAGATAGAAAGGCTATGTTCTATAGAAACCAGTCAATACCACACCCCTGGTTTTGGCTGGGGTGTGAGTTGGGCCTTTTGAGACTTCTCTTAATTAGGATGAGCACAAGACGTCTGCTTGAATTGGGCGTAGCGGAAAACAGGGAAATATCTACATATGTAAGAGTCATAGGATTTCCTTTGACCTCCACTTTGGAACCTCCTGCGATGGCAGGCTGGGTCACATGTGTGCCTGGAGAGTGTTTTTAACGTGTTGGAATGCTTTTCTATGAACTGTACAGTGTTTCATGAATTTTATTTTTGATTTTTCAAATCTGCTGAGATATATAAAAGCAATAAATGAATCAATGCAAAGGAAAAAACTGGCAAGGAACAAACTAACAAATGCTTCCATTCAAAAGATCGGCATCAAACACAAAACAGAAGACAAATGGGGGAGTCACAAAGCACAGCAGAGGCAGCACTTAGTAATCACCAAAACCTCCAACCAAGCCCTCTCTCCTTTCAAAAACAACCTACCTCCAATTCCTAGACCAACTCCCATCCACTCCGGAAGGCAGTGACAAAGAACTAGGTGTAGGTGACTGCTTGCCTATCAGCAGTAGGAACGTCTGAGAAGCATGGCTGAATGGGGACATCTTATTGGAGCATTTCTCTCTGTCTTCACACTTTTTTTCCAGCCAACAAGAAGGACTGCATAACACAAATTTTAACATGGACATAACTTTTACTTCTATTTTAAAGTACAATGCTGTTTTTGTGCAGTTTTTTATTTCAGTATTTTATGCATATATTTATCAAAATAAAAATTTTGAAGCAGATGTAAATAAATGTGTTCATGTGATGCCGACTTTGGAACAGAGATTCTAAGCCATAAGCATAGTTTGTCTGTTTGGGGGTGCAAAAGGTAGATCGGATTGGGTGGGTGGGTGGGCTTGGATTCGACCCCTCATGCCCCTCCCTCAAAATTGTCACGATTAGCTTTCTCATCGCCTGCCAGCACTAACTCTCTTTCACAAATACTCTATTCCTATTCTCATACCTCCCCCCCCCCCCCAGCCCAATCACACTAGCCTCAGTCCTCTCACCTGTTCAGCTGTTACTGCAGCAGGGTGATTTGATCAAATATTTTCAAACCTTTGCACTTCTTGATCTTCTCCTTATCGCATTTGTTTGTTTCTTTCTTGATCCTTCTTCAATTTCTTTCCGGTTTTCTTTATTCGTTTATTTAGATTTATATTTAGCTATGCTTTTGTTACTAATTCATTTTTGTTTTTTCGCATTTCTTCTTCCCTATGATTTTTTAAAACATTCTTCTGTTACTCATTCTATTCACTCAGTTTTTCCTCTACATTTCTCCACCCAGACAGAATTATACCAAAGTTCTTCAGTGTACACCCAATGTAGAAGCAGTGCTTTCCTTTAGATATACTTTTCAAGGAAGGTTTAAGGCAGTGGTTCCCAAACGTTTTCCCGATAAGACCCCATTTTAGTGGATGAAAATTCACGTGTCCCCATATGGTAACCAAATTAAATAATCACTCAAACAACATAGATTCACATATTTATGGTTATATTTATGCTTTCTAAAGTAATTATCTGACATACTCACTATGCCTGAGACACTAGGGCTTGGAAGTTACAACACAGCTTCATGAACATTTGCACATCACACCACCCTCCCAGACTCATCTCTCCTATTCACACTCACCACCAATGTTCCCTCTAATTTTCTGTAGGCTGTGTGCGCATAAAATATCAGCTGTGCAGCTTTTGAAGGAAGGTTAAATTTTTGTGCGCCACATAATGACACTCGGAGTTATATACTTTAAAATTTGACTACATGTCAGAATACAGTATGTACACCACACTGATTTTATCAAATTAAATGAAAATAGAGAATTACTAAATGAAGCGGAAAATTTCTAGTAATTACAATCACAACTTTTAAATTTTAAGATCTGTGGTGTTTTCTATCAGAATAAGAACCATAATTTTTGTGCGCTCTGTTGTAAAGTATGTGCGCTCGCTCGGCGAGATGTGTGCGCGCGCACACGCGCACAGCTTAGAGGGAACAGTGCTCACCACCCTACCCAGGCTCACACCCCCTTCAATTGCACCCATCCCCTAGCCTTGCTGCCCTCTCCACACATGCCACACTGGTCAGGTTCATGCCTTGCTCATGCCCTCCTCAATCACACCTGACCCCCAGACTCACCTATCCCTATTCACATTCATGCCCTCCTCAATCACACCCATCCCCCAGACTCACTGCCCCCTCAATACTTACCACCCTGCCCTCTCAATCACATCATCCTCCCAGACTCACTTCTTCCTATTTACACTCACCACCCTGCCCAGATTTATGCCACACTGTGTCCCCCCCTCTATCACACCAATCCCCCAAACTCACTACCCCCTCCACACTTACCAGTCTGTCCAGGCTCATGCCACTCTCCATCACACCCATCCCCCAGTATGACAGCCTCCTCCACACTTACCATATTGCATAGGCAATGCCCCTCTCAGTCACGTCACCCTCCCAGACTCATGCCTCACTAATGCCCCTCTCTATCACACTCATCCCTCAGACTCACTTCTTCCCACACAGACCAGCCTGTCCAAGCTCATGCCACCCTAGATAACACCTATATCTCAGAATCAACAATACACTCGCCACTCATGCCTCTCTCATGACCCTCTCAATCACACCCTTCCTCAAGACTCTTCTCCCTGTCCATAACTCAGGCATGAGCCTGGGCAGGGTGCTCACTCATGCCCCTGTCAATCACACCCTTCCCCAAACTCACCTTTTCCCTCACACTGGCCCCCTCCAACTTTGACTCTAGTCTAATTTGAACCCTATACTCTTCCATGATTATTTGAAACCCCCCTCTGCCTGTAACCTTTTACTATCATCATCAAAACTGGGAGAAGGAAGGGAAAGAGTACAATTACGATGCCTCCAGCAGCCCGGTGTTATTGGAGGCTGACGTTTAACCACTACTAGAGGCAGGGGGAAGCGGTGGCAACGGAACTGTTAGATACAATAGGAGCATTGGCAGCAGGCAGAGAAGGCCCTTGGAGGTGGTTGAAAAAAGAATCCAGGAGTGGCAGTGTCAGGCAAAGAAGAGCCCAAGAGCTGTAAAAACAAAATCTTGGAGTGGCAGCAGCAGAGAGAAAAAGCCCTGAGAGCAATAACAGGATGGAAAGAAAAATCAAGAGCAGCTTTTTTTGTGTTTTTGTATTTTTATTTTCCAACTCTGAACTCTGCCAGTGGCCACAACTCCAAATGAGGATTTTGCGACTCCATTTGGGCTTGCGGGCCACAGTTTGGGAACCACTGGTTTAAAGTGTCCTCTTTTTCCTTAACCATGTGCATATGAAGCCACTATTCCCTGAAGTAATCACAGAAGTCAACACCCCTGCTACTTCCTACACATACATGGCATCTCGTTTTATTCAAGAAAACTCAGTTCCTGCAAGGAGTTCTGGGAATAAATTTATTGCCACACTTAAGATACATGATAGTTTCAATGACATCACATGGTTATGTCTAAAAAATTCTCATAGTAGATCCAGGTTGTTGAACAGGACACTGCAGCCTGTGAGGAGGTTGATGAAACTGTAGTCATCAACTTGGTTGATTTGTCTTTTCTTATCACTTCCTTTTAAACTCTAGTGAACCTTCCACTGCTCTTGGTCCCCTTCATCTTTCAAGTAATGAGTGAGGAGGTATGATATAGTGGAGTAATAAGGGACTAGATATGAGAAAATTTGCTAAAACAGATAAGGTTTTCCTATTAGTTCAGCTAGGGAAGTTGCTCCTTTAGCTCAGTAATAGAGTTCATGGTTTCGAACCAGAAGGTGGCAACTTCAAATTCAAATAGCACCTGTTAGGAAATAAACTGCAACCTCAAGCCTCAGGTAAGAGAACATCTTCATCTATGGTTTCTGTCACCCTTTCTTTTCGTAACTCCTGGACCAGCACACAGGAGAAGGCATCCTAGACAAGTTCCTGTTAGGCAATCAATCCTTCAGCATAACAGCAAAAGTTGTTGGATACTGAAAGAAGGTATGAAACTTGTGCAGGCTCACCAAGAGCAGCAAGCTTAATGATTATGCAGCAGACTTGCAGGTGGCTAACACTGCATCCAGACATCAAATGTTTCAACAATAATTTATTAACATGTGGCAGCAGGAGACAGCATTCAGTACAATGGAGCCATGCTGCGCATCACCTACTGTCTTCCTAGACAGCAAGATGCCTTAGGGTGAAGAGCAAAGTTTGTGAGTGTTTTCAGCCTTTCAGAGCCTCATTACAGTCAGGGTTGGCCCAAGGCATATGCAGGTATGGATCTGTAGATACAGAGAAGGGAGATTTTGGATACAGTGGGCGGATATGGCACGAAGAGCGGTGGAGATGGTGGATGGGGTGAGGGGGTAAATACTGGATTGGGAGATGCTGGACACACCAGGGAAGAGAGAAATGAGAGAATTAGTGATAGATTAGGGAATAAGAGACTGGAGAAAGAGAGAGATGTGGAATGGGAGGGTTGGGGTTAAGGATGAAAAGTAGTAGACTGAGGACAAAATGGTAAGGGGAGAAATTTGAGTTCATAGAGAGATTAAAAAATACATAGAAGACAATTAAAAGGAAAAGATCAATGTCAGAGATGGATGTAAAGGATAGATGTAGCAGATGACTTGAAATGATGGAAAGAGCTAAGAAAAGATGCAGAAAAGCAGAAATCAGAGACTGGAACCGACGCAAGTAAAAAAATAAAATGGCCAGACAACAAAGATAGAAAAAAGTATTTTATTTTCAATTTAGTAATTGGACTATATTGGTTTTTGTAATTTACATGTGCTTTCTTTATATGCACCCTTTTATTTCTCTGGTGTTGGCGCTACATGCAGAGCGTGGCTTTTTAGGGTTTCAGTTTCATTTCTGTCAACATCTTTCTATTTTTAGTTTGTGTGTTTCCTAGTAGGTCTATGGATATTCTAGGTTTCACTGCAATATTTATGGTGTCACCTTGTTCTGGGTACGCTCCTTATTGTGAGAGTTTTGGAAGTTAGTGCTGTTATGAAACGGTAGATTTGCTTTATGGGTCCTGTACTGTGTGTTTTTGGAGTGTAGTCAACTGTAGGGTGTTGGCGGTTGGCAGTGCAATAAGAATTGACTTTGAGATTTGCAGTTTTGCATTCTTGATGCTGCCAGTCTGAATTTTAAATTATTTTGTCAGTTCAGATTCAAGGAAATCTCAAATTTTAAGGGAACATCTCAGTTCAATTTTGTTTGGTAGCCTGATAGTTTCAGTGGTGCTGATTTTTGGGCTTTTCCAGCTCTAGCAATGTCCAATCCAACCTGGGCATTATGAGCTTGAATTCATGGTTACCAGATTCGTTTTTCTCATTTTATATGTTCCCTCCTCATCAATAAGCTGGTGAAAACATTGACCGAACGGATCGAGTATGCAAATATTTATTTGATAATAGTTTGTTTTTTTCCTGAGTGTGTGAAAGTGATTCCAGGTTAATTTTGACTTATGATTGTTGTTATGTTTATTTTATTGCAGTGTATGTTTTAATAAATTGTGTATGTATGTTTGGAAGCCTAGGGTTTTAGATGGGTGGCGAATACATTTTAAAATAAAGTAAATTAAGTTTACGCAAACGAGGGCTAATGGATATGTAAATATTTATGCAAATCAGGTCCCACAATGAATCTCTGCACATAGCCCCGCTTTACTCTCTGGCCGCCTCTGATTACAGTCATAGCAAAGGTAGTTGTAGCTCTCCTTTTGCCTTTTGTTTCCTTCTAGGCCCACATAGGTTTAGCCCTTACCCTCTTTTTAGTTAATTAGTCTGTTTTCTTTCTTTTCCAGGACTGCAAATAAAGAGAGCCTGCACCAGTAAGCAAGTATTAACTTGACAATCTGAAAAAACCCTTTCCCGATCTTCAGCCAATTAGCAACCAGGCAGTTCCTGAATCTACCAAGCGCTTCAAAGCAGGAGGCTGTGGAATTGGGGCTGGAGGCAGCTGCACATGGAGAAATGAGAAGATATTCTGAAGTCTGAACGATCTGGGTTGAGCTGCTGGGAGCAAGACCTCTCCTCAGTAGCACTGTATGACAAACTAAGATGTGTAAAGCAGTAAGTTCAGCGTCTTACCTTTGACACTGGGAAAAGAAAGGAGCCACTGTGAGGCCCGTGTGCTTTCTAGGTTGCTTTTCGCAGAAAGCTGACTTTGCAGCTCACCCAGCTTGAGCTGTGAGCAAAATCAATTCCGCCTGGAAACGCCAAAGGACTGAAGGTGGACTTTACTTAGAAAATATGGGGTCGATATTCGAAAAGCACTTATATTAGTTACGTAAGTGCTTTAGCTTGAATTTGCCAGCCCAGAGAATGTATACGTTTTGGCAGTATAAATCGATAAATGACCAAGGATATCCAGATAAGTTAACAAGGACTTAGGGATGCTTTAAGGGGCAGAGAGAAAGGTAATAAGGAGAGTGGCTCCATTCATTTGCTCTCTGGATAACTCATCAATTGAAGTCCAAACACATAAATATATGGATAAGTTATCTGTGTAACACTATGACCACTTCGTTATCAACCAGACTTATGCAGACAGGAGGGGATTTTAGAAGAGTTGTGCAATATTTCTGCATGTACAGATCAGATTTACACACATAAATGAGCATGTACATATAAGTAAGCGATGTTGCTAATTATTCGTACATATGCCTGTGGCATGCAGCAAGTTCAAAGAAGTGTGTTTTGGGTGGACCTTCAAGAAATGTGTATTCCTTATCTCAAGATGATAATATACACATATCCAAGAAAATTTCTCAGTCGACATTTATACCTTTTTTGAGTCATATGTAACTGTTGGCTAACTTTGTTTTTGGACCTGGCCATAGGAAGGGAGCGGGAGGGGGCAATACTCACCCCCTTTCCCAAACAAAGCTGCAAAATAAAATGCTGAAAATAGACAGAATTAATAAAACAACATAAAATAATTCAAACAACAACAATGCAATGTGTGCCTTTGAGTCAGTCCTGACTCCTGGCGACCCAGAAGCGCCTGGGTTTTCTTGGCAGTGTCACCAGAAGTAGATTGCCAGGCCTTTCTTCCGAGGCAATGGAGGGTTAAGTGACTTGCCCAAGGCCACAAGGAGAGCTAGTGGGAATTGAACCCTGGTTGCTTGGTTACCAAGCCAGTGCTCTAACCACTAGGCTACTCCTCCACTCCAGTAACAACTTAGGGGTATGTTTAAAATGCCAAGCTAATGGTTAACATAGGCTGTTTGTAACTAGGCCATAGCTCCGATATCACACGGAGTCCGCTACCACTGTTTAGTAAACATACCCCTTAGCTACAAATAGCATATGTTAACAGTAGCCCATCTTAGTAAACATACTCCTAAATCAATTCCCCGCAGACATGCAGTTTTGCAAAGTCCAGCACTTACGAGTACATGTGTAAGGAGCATTGCCCACTGTGAAGCTTCTCTTTTCTACATGTTTTCTGTTGTGACGTGTCTTCTGACATGTGCTCTGCCAAGTACTAAGGATATGCATTCATTTGACATGTCCTGTTTTGTTTCATGTTATTTTTAAAAATGAAACAATAGCAAAACAAATGAAGGTCAATTCTGATCGGGGCACGGCCGGGCTGTCCGGACATCCAAAATGTGGATAGGGGAGGTGTTTTGGCAGCCATGCAGGCACCAAGGAGGCACAAGCATTTCCCCCGGACAGTCCCAAAGTGATCGGAGGCTTGGATATCTTCAAGATGTTCCTAGGCACGTGGCCGTTGGCACACGACTGTGGCATATCCAAAGGGGCACATAACAAGGGGCTTACAATGCCCCTTGTGAGCCTTTTTGGAGCACCGTTGGAGCCTTGAGAAGGGTGAGAGCGAGTCCGTGGAAATGGGGAAACGTAAAAAGAAAGTGTTTTCATCAGATGTTGTTATAGGCCCAATTGATAAGCACTTAATTTCTAAAAGACATCTGGACCGGCTAGCAGGTACTGATTTCTTGACTATTCAAGACTCCAGGACATCTTTGAGTTCTTCTGCCCATAACCCCTCAGAGTACTCCTTCTTTAATTGCTGTTCCTTATCAGGTGGTGACGTGGTCGCCTATTTCAGATGTTGGCCAGGAGATACCTAAGAAGCAGGTGGCCCCTGCTGATATCTGGAAGGTATCTCGGCTTTGCACATTCTCTCAAGAGACGGTTGCAAGGATGAGTGCGGTTAAGGAGCGGACGAGTTCAGTAAGTGGGAAGGTTTAAATGTGAGCAAACTTGCTCCTCTCTGCAACCAGTGCATGCTGCAATGATTAAGGACAATTTAATTATTCATAAAGAACTTGAGATGCATAATAACTTTCATCATGCAAATAATGTATGTTTTTTTTAATTTTCCTATTATATCATTACTTTCTCCTGATGCAGATGCAGAAATATTTCAGGTAAGTCCTCGCCTTACCTAATGCTGATTCAATTATGTTTTCTAAAGTGTATTTTCTCCTGATGGGTCGGGTCTCTGGGGATCTGATAGAGTGCTGTGAGGCTTTGCAGCCTGGAGCAGATTTCAACTTGACCCAATTCCTGGAAGATTCCCATGACACCATACCACTAGGGCTACATTGCTTGTTACATTTGTTTCTGTTCAAGATAAAAGTTCTGTGTTTAAGAGTTACTTTAAAAATAGGGCTTCAGTGTTTTGTGGGGCAAGGATTCAGCTCTTCCCAGATTTATCCAGGGCTACTCAGTTGCAGCGGAAAGCCTTTTTGGCTCTCAAGGATGCTTCTTTATTTCTTCAGTATCTATGTAAATGTATTGTAACTTTTCAGACCTCTAAATATATAGAAACATAGAAATATGACGACAGAAAAAGACCACATGGCATATCTAGTCTGTCCTTCTATATCAACAATTACAACAGTCCCCTTTTTTCCTTTAGAGATCCTCTGTGTTTGTCCCATGCTTTTTTGAATTCAGTTACTGTCCTCATCTCTACCACTGCCACTGGGAGACTATTCCATGGATCCACCACTCTTTCCGTAAAGAAATATTTCCGCATATCACTCTTGAATCTATCCCCCTTCACCCTCATCCCATGTCCCCTCGTAGCAGAACTTGCTTTCAATTGAAAGAGGCTCTTCCCCTGTGCATTTATGCCACAAAGGTATTTAAATATCTCAATCATATCACCTCTATCCCGCCTTTCCTCTAAGGTGTACATATTAAGATCCCTAAGTCTGTCCTCATATGCTTTATAATGAAGACCACTAACCATTTTAGTAGCCGACTGCACCGACTCCATCCTGTTCACATCCTTTTGAAGGTGCAGTCTCCAGAATTGCATACTATACTCCAAATGAGGTTGCACCAAAGACTTATACAGAGGCACTATCACCTCCTTTTTTCTGCTAACCATTCCTCTACATATGCACCCAAGCATTCTTCTAGCTTTTGCCGTCACCTTTTCTACCTGTTTAGCTACTTTAAGATCATCAGACACAACCACGCATAAGTCCCGCTCTTCTTTAGTGGACAAAAGTATTTCACCTCCTATACTGTATTGCTCCCTTGGATTGCTGCAGCCCAAATGCACGACCTTACATTTTTTAACATTAAATCCCAGCTGCCAAATTCTAGACCATTCTTCATACTTAGCTAGATCCCTCCTCATGTTATCTACACCTTCCTGGGTGTCTACTCTATTGCAGATTTTGGTATCATCCGCAAAGAGGCAAACCTTACCCGACAGCCCTTCCGCTATATCACTAACAAAGATGTTAAAAAGAATCGGACCAAGGACAGATCCCTGGGGTACACCACTGGTAACATCCTTCTCCTCAGAGTGAGCTCCATTTACCTGTACTCTTTGTCGCCTCCCACCCAACCAATTTCTAACCCAAGCTGTAACTTTAGGGTCCATCCCTAGGGTGCTCAGTTTGTTTATAAGTCGCCTGTGAGGAACAGTGTCAAAGGCTTTACTGAAATCTAAATACACCACATCTAGGGCTCTCCCTCGATCCAACTCCCTGGTCACCCAGTCAAAGAAATCAGATTTGTCTGACAAGACCTGCCTCTGGTGAATCCATTCTGCCTCGCATCCTGTAATCCGCTGGACTCCATAAACCTCACTATTTTCTTTTTCAGCAGCGTTTCCAATAATTTACTCACCACCGAAGTTAAACTAACTGGCCTGTAGTTTTCAACCACATCCTTACTTCCGCTTTTGTGTAAAGGCACCACATGAGCCTCTCTCCAGTCCTTTGGCACCACTCCCGACTCCAACGAGGCATTGAAAAGGTCAGTCAGTGCAGCTGCTAGAACGTCCCCAAGTTCCCTCAGTATTCTAGGGTGTATCCCATCCGGTCCCATCGCTTTGTCTAATTTAAGTTGAGCTAGTGTCTCACGAACACAGTCTTCTGAAAATTTTTCAAGATGTCCCTCGCTTCTGTTCCTGTTTGTGGGTGTTTTCTGAGGTCCTGCAGGAGGTATACGTTCCCGTGGTTGCAGAATCGGGGCATTTGGACGGGCAGACAGGCCCCAATTCTGAGGACCTGAACATGCAGCAACCTCTCCAGCCATCCTTCTCTATGCTCCTGATGGAGACCTGGAGCCATAGTGCCCCATCGCCATGGCACTGGAACACCCAGCAGGATCATAGACACCCCAACTCCGGCCCATGCTTCTTTCCCCGCCAATCGGCCCTTGGCCCTCAGCTAGGGCATCCAGGGCTGGGATCGGGCAGCGGGGCTGTACCTCTGCTCCCCCTGTGACTTCAAGGGGTCTGCACTGTGCGATCGCTGCCCTGCACGGGACTTATTCCACCTGTGCCGGGGGGGGGGGTGGTGTCAGGGCCCACTCCCCGCCCTGACGCCATCCCCTCCCATCGCCATCCAGAGCTCCCTACACAAAGGCCTTGTATGTGCAGGGAGCTCTAGCTCCAGAAACGGGTCTCTGCCAATAGCTGGGGTTGAACATCCAAGTTGGACATTCATCCCTGCAATTTGCAGTTTTGGATGACCCTTATTCTGTTTGTCATGTTGTTAATAATGCACACTATTTTTCAATAGCACATGAAACAAAACCTTTTTGCAACAAAACAAACTAGAAAAAAAAGGTAATAATACAACAAGCAAAAGAAAATGAAAAATGTTCCAATATATACTCCTACCAAATTCATGTGCGTCTTTGATGGCGTCATATATATTTTAGAACAGTATGCATATTACATATTTGCCAAATCTTTCCTAAATTACCTTGGATGTTTTAAACACATTTTCCTATCAGGGCTGGCCCATCCATTGAGCAAGAATGTTTTTTGCACAGGGCCCCGCATTTCAGGGGGCCCCCACGCAAAAAACATTTTACATCAGCCCAAGTAGATTTTTAAAAAATGGCTGCTGCTGCTGCTGCCGCCGTAGCAGCGGCAGAATCAAGTGTCCCGACGCAGGGCCACACCCCCCCCCCACACCTGGCAGAGCCTCCCTGCAGCATCAGCTTCCGAGTCCCAAAGCGCGGGCTTTCAGAGATATTTATGGGAAATCCCATCAGCCCTGGCAGGATTAACAGAGCCGCGAGAAAGGGAAACTCTTGCGGCTCTGAAAGCCCGTGCTTTGGGACTCGGGAGCTGATGCTGCAGGGAGGCTCTGCCGGGCAGGGGGGGTCCCGCGGCGGGACGCTTGATTCTGCCGCTGCCACGACAGCAGCAACAGCAGCAGCCGCAGTCGGTTTGTTTTTTTAAAATCTACCTGGGCTGATGGGGGGAGAGGGGTTAGGACTGGTAATGGGCTATGAGGAGGTTAGGACTAGTAATAGGCTATGGGGAGGCTAAGACTGGAAGTGGGCTGATGGGGGGTTAGGACTAGTAATAAGTTATGGGGGGGCTAGAACTGGAAATGGGCTGATGGGGGGGTTAGGACATAATGTTCTATGGGGGGGCTAAGACTGGAAATGGGCTCTGGGGGGCTATGACTGGAAATGGGCTGATGGAGGGGGGTTAGGACTGGAAATGGGCTGATGGGGGTTAGGATTGGAAGTGGGTGATGGGTGGCTTAGGACTGGTAATGGGCTATGGGGGGGCTAGGGCTGGTAAGGGGCTGGGGGTTGCTAGGACTGGAAATGGGCTGGGGGGTTGCTAGGACTGGAAATGGGCTGAGTGGAAGGAGGGCTTGAACTGCAAATAGCTGATGGGGATGGGGGCTTGGAATGGGAATGGGCTGAGTGGAAGGGGGGGCTTGAACTGCAAATAGCTGAAGGGGAGGGCGGCTTGGAATGGAAATGGGCTGTGAGGGGAGGGAGCTAGGACTGGAAATGGGCTAAGTGGGGGGGCTAGGACATGAAATGGGCTGATGGAGGGGCTAGGATAGGACTGGAAATGGGCTGTTGGGGGTGCTAAGACTGGAAATGGGCTGTGGTGTGGGCTTGAATTGAAATGAACTCATGGAGGGGCTAGAACTGGAAGTAGGCTCATGGGGGGATTGGATTGGAAATGGGCTGAGTGGAGGGGAGCTAGGATTTGACATGGGCTGATGGTGGGGCTAGGAAAGGTCTAGAAATGGGTTGATGGGGGGCTGGGATTGGAAATGAGCTGATGGAGGGACTCGGATAGGACTGGAAATGGATGGGGGAGCTAGGACTGGAAATGAGCTTATGGGGGGCTAGGAATGGAAATGGGCTGATGCGGGGACTAGAAGGGAGAGGATGCTGGGTGGGGCTGGAACTAGAAGGGAGCTGATGTTGGGGGAGGATTAGAATGGGATGGAGCTGGGAGAGTGAAATGAAGAGGGAAAAAATATATTGTGTGGGAGGGAAGACAAATCTACAATTGGCCGGATATTGGGAGAGTAAGTGGGGATTGAGGATGAAGGGGTAAAATTTGAGTCGATGAAATAGGAATGAGGAAAGAGCAAAAGGAGAAAGATTAGTATGTTAAAGCAGATGTAGAGAGAGAATGGAAAAAAACTAGAAGAGAGAAGAAAGGACAAAAGGACAGCAGATGATGGAGAGTTAGCAGAAGACACAAAGAAACCAGAAGAAAGTGGCTGAAGCAATTACAACTGAAAAAAAATGCACAAAAGGTAGAAAAATATCTCTTTATTTTGAATTTATTAACTGGAATATCTCAGCTCTGAGAAATGTGCATCATTAACGTCTGCGCTTTGTTTAGTACAAGAGGAAATAATTTATAGTTTTATTTCTACAGTGTTGTTGTACATTCCAAGTTTGGCTTTTGGAGTTCCCAGTTTAATTATTGTCTTCCTGTTTCTAAATTGTGATTCCTTGTTTGGTGATGGTCTATATTCTGCATGTGTAACTGATATGAGGTATTCTGTTTATGTAATCCCTATTTGACATTGCCACTTGTTCTCTTTCCCCAGTAGGTCAGGTATTGTTATTCTCTGAAATGTATTGGTTTAATATTTGCAGTGTTTCCTTTTGATAGGTAGGGTATGGTGCTTTGTGAGTCCTGGTAGTGCTGTTAGGATATGGCACGTTTGCTATGGGTTCTAAATGGGCAGTGTTTGTAGTAGTTCCTAATCTGCTTGGCGGTTGGCACTGGATTATACTAATGTAGAAATCTTTTAGTCTTTCTTTATCCATATACTCATTAAGAGGCATGTTTACTAAAAGTTAATGTATGGTAACATTATGCAAATATTTATGCAAATGAGGTCCCTTATGCAAATGAGGCCCCACACCGAGTCCCCGCACATGGCCCCACACCCCCCTTGGGCTGCCCCTGTTTCCTATCTAGATGTCCTATACAAAATTGCATGTCCCCCCCCCAAATCTGAATATATGCATAAGGATACACAAACAACCCTCCATATACACTTATGCATTTTACATCTATATCATATTGCCCTGTTTGGGGGTAATTTAATGAACTCTTTCCTAAGTGGAATCTGTTTTATGCATGTAAAAGGCCTCATAAAATTACCCTAGTCGGAAAGAACATAAAAAGCAGGCACGACTGAGTGTGGACATGTTTGAGGGAGGAATTTGGAAGAAGTATGCAGGTTGTTTCTAAAATACACATTTACGTTTATGCCCTTGAGCATGCATTAATGTATGTGAGTGCATTTAGCGGCGATTATGGCAGGTGCTCTGAGACTATTTTATAAAGACAAATAGATACCTATGTGTCTTTATAAAATAGCCCCAAAATTGGTTCCTCCTTGGACTTCCATCTTCAGCAATCTATTATAAAATTACCTTCCACATTAAGTAAGCAAGCTAGCAAACCATTTGCAGAAACAGAAAATGCGAGCTGAATAGCTTCCACCCTATAACCAATGGGCGGCATTTTCGAAGGCATTTACACAGGTAACTGTCCTAGTTACCCTTGTAAAAGCCTTATCTGGGATTTTCGAAAGGCGCCTACATGGGAAGTGCCTTTCGAAAATCCCAGATAAGTCCCTAACGTGCCCAGATGCTTAGGGCATGTTGGGGGCATTCTGGGGCAGAGGAAAGGGCTAACTGGGTAGTAGTGATTTTCGATCACCTATCTTTCAGGCACAGGGGCTACTCGGCTAGCTCCTGCGGCTTCCGGGTTGTGCAACATGAACCGGATTTTCATCCCAGGGCCTCATGTGACCCTGACATTGAAAATCCAGGTTAGACGGATAGCGGGTGGGCTATGCACCAACGCGGCACATAGCACCGCCCAAATGAAAATCTGGCCCAGTGAGTCTAGGAGTATCAATAAAATCTACCCATGAGGGGTAGCTACTAAGTTGTGGTAACATTTGAAATTTTACTGAGGTCCAGTTTACACAGGTTAGCGACTCACACGGTAAACAGAAATCTGAATTGCTGTAGCCAGGAAGATTGCATATTCCTGAATGCAGCACGACAAAGACAAAAGGCCCAAAATCAGTCCTGCTATCTTTTAAGCAGTCCAATGGTGGAATCAATAAACCCAACTCTGGCACAACCCCTCACCCCCCTGATGCCCCTGCACCTATCAGGAGTCTCTCTGGTCGATAGTGGGTGGTAAGAGCAAACCCCAGTTGTTCCTGCCTATTAACATCTGAGTTCAAAATGGCACCCAAATCCTCCAGGAGCATTCTTGCAGTACCACCACTAGGGGTAAAGCCACCACATAAATGATTTTGCAGCTATTATCACAATCCTTCAGCCAGGCAGTGGAAGAGGAAGCATTTATGCACTTCTGGAGTGGAGAAGTAGCCTAGTGGTTAGAACACTGGCTTGGCAACCAAGCAACCAGAGTTTGATTCCCACTAGTACTCCTTGTGGCCTTGGGCAAGTCACTTAACTCTCCATTGCCTCAGAAGAAAGGCCTGGCAATCTACTTTCGGTGACACTGCCAAGAAAACCCAGGAGCTTCTGGGTCACCAGGAGTCAGCATTGACTTGAAGGCACACGTTGCATTGCATTATAGCTTACAGAGGCCACATAAGAGTATGTTTCTTAGTGAAAGTTGGAGAAAGACAATGCCTGAACTTTTTAAAGAGCAAGTCATCTTTGTCATGTTCTGCCTCCACCACTGCAGTTTGGGGTCCCTGAGCCCCCTATGCTGTGGGAACTGCTGCGGCAGAATTCATGCCCCATTCTTGATCTATTCTTATGGTCTTTTCCTTTATGTTTCTTTATTAATCCTTCCTCAATTTTATTCCTGTTTTCTTTATTCTTTTAGATTTATTTTTATTTCTGTTCGTGTTTTTTAACACGTCTTCTTCTTCTTTGATTTCTAAGCTTTCTTTTTGTTACTCATTCTAGTTCCTAAGCCTTTCCACAAGATTCTTCAACCTGATGTCATCTTTCTTCCTTCACTCATGGCATTCTTAGGTCAATTGTTTTTCTTTAATCTCTGTCACAGCTAAACTCTGTTCGCCTTTCCTCTTTCTATCTCACATCCCTTGCTTCTCTCCCCCTCCTCACACATATGCCTCCACTCCAGTGCTCACCCTTACAAACTGCTGGCCTCTGCTCCTATCACATATCCCTAACCTCTTTTCCTCGTCTTTCTCCCCCTTCTCTCACCACCCTAGCATCCTTTCTTACTTCTCTCTCCTCTTCCACCCATCCCCATTCCCATTTGCCCTGCCATAATTCCAGCCCTGACTGTACCATATCTAAAGGAATTGAAGCTTTGGAAAATAATGCTTCCTCTTTAGTGAAAAGAATCCACTCTCTTAAAATCACCTGAAGAAATCATATCTCAGAGTGAGACCTCTCCACTCCTGGCATCCATGTATCTGCTAGCTCCTATGCTCTGAGAACCAAGGCTTTTGACAGTAACTTAGAATATGGAGCTGTAAGAACGGCAGCCCTCTCTTCCACAAATCCAGCATGTCCCTTGACATCCTTCCCTCCATTTGTCATCTCTTAGATCCTCATTCTTTCTCACGTGGTCTACTTAAACATAAGGAAGCCAATATTCAAAAGACTTGGGTGCCTGACGTAAGGAGTCAGGTATCTAGATCTGGCAAATTGAAAGGCTTTCCTATCTGAGCATCTATCAGGAGCCTATAAGTGGGTGGGGTCAGAGGAGTGCTCAAGTTTGTTATATTTGATTTTAATATCAAATGTATATGTTTTGTTATATCCTCTTGGTAAGAAGGTTACAAAATCAAAATAAATAAATAGAGTGAGCCAATGGAGCAAAGTTAGGGCTTAGTGCTGATTTCCAGTGCTATATGCCTAACTTAGTTTTCTAAAGTTCAGCAAGAGAACGGCAGACCTATATTTTGGCACCTCTGGGTTAGGTTTCAGCAAACTTAGGCACTTAACTTAGGGACTTAAGGGGGTACCTTTAAAAGGTTTGCATGGCTTTTGCAAGTGGCAATAGCATCAGGAAAGACAGGGTAGAAAGAAAGGGAAGAAGAGTGACACTATATGTAAAATAAAATAAAATTAAAGCTACAGAACTGCAGGATTTATGAGAGAAGGGGGAGGCACTGTGGGTTCAACTGGAAATAAGAAATGGAGCATCCCTTTGTATTGGTGTTATGTATAGACCTCCACAGGCAGAAGTGGACAGAGACATTAGCAATATTGCTATAATAGGAGATGTGCTACTGATAGGTGATTTCAATACGCTAAATATTGATTGGGACATCCCTGCGACAGTGTCACCCAGAAGTAAGGAGACTCTGGATTCTTTTCAGGAAGAACTATTCTAGCAACTGGTAACAGAACCCATGCATGAGGGAGTCATACTGGACCTGGTGCTTACCAATGGAGAAAGTGTTTCTGATGTTATAATAGATGATCATCTCATATGCAGTGATCATCGAGTGGTATGATTCAGTATTAGAACAAGGGCCGATATAGCCCATTCAAAAGTGAGGGTCCTAGACTTTAGGAAAGCTAACTTTGCCAAGATGGAGTCATTAGCAGGATGGGAACAGCTGGGAGATGTAGAAAAGCAGTGAGTGAAACTGAAAGGGGATATTTTCAGAGGGCAACACACTTTTTTATTATGAAAGTAAGTAAATGTAAAAGAAAAAGGAGGCCAATATGGTTCTCAAAAGAAGTAGCTGAAAAGTTGAGAAAAAAAAAAGAGGGTGGCTTTCATAAGAAACAAGCAATCACAAAAAGAGAAAGACAAGCATCAATACTCAGAAAAGGTAACAGAAGCTAGGAAAGTAGTCAGAAAAGCAAAGATACAAATGGAAAAAAAAATAGTCAATACAGTAAAATGGTTGGACAAAACATTTTTCAGATATGTTAGCGAGAGGAGGAAGTGCAAAAGTGGTATTGTCAAACTGAAGGATGAAAGGTATAGGAGCTGATGAGTATATAGCAGAATTGCTTAACTAATATTTCTGTTCTGTGTTCACAGATGAAGGGCCAGGAGCAGGACCACAGAAAACACTGACAAATAGGAAAAGAACTGAGGCAGATTTTGAATTAATTTCAGAAGACTGTGCTCTGGGGGAGCTAGTTAAGCTAAAAGTAGACAGAGATACATCTGATAGTATTGAAGGAACTTAGGGAAGTTCTAGAAGTTTCACTGTCTGACCTTTTCAATGCTTCTTTAGAGTCAGGAGTGGCCCAAGAGGACTAGCAATCAGTGCATGTGGTCCTTTTACACAAAAATAGAAGTAAGAATGAGGTTGGGAAGTATAGGCTGGTTAGTCTGGCCTCCGTGGTGAGCAAACTAATGGAAAAGCTGCTGTAACAGAGGACAGTGAGATTTCTGATATCCAATGGATTGCAGGATCCAAGGCAGCATGGCTTTACTAGAGGCAGGTCTTGTCAGACAAATCTCATTAATTTCTTTGAATGGGTGCACAAGAGTTGGATCAAGAAAGAGCTCTATATGTGGTGTACTTAGATTTCAGTAAAGCCTTTGACATTTTTCCACATAGACAACTTATAAATAAATTGGCATCCTAGGGATGGACCCTAAAGTGACTGGGTTAGAAATTGGTTGAGTGGGAAACTACAAATAGCGCTCATTCTGAGGAGGAGGATGTTACCAGTGTTGTGCAGTAGGGATCTGTCCTTGGTCCGATTCTTTTTAACATTTTTGCAAATGATATTGCAGAAGGGCTATTGGGTAAGGTTTGCCTCCTTGCAGATGATACAAAAAATTTGCAATAGAGTAGACAACCAGAAAGGTATAGATAACATAAGTAGAGATCTAGCAAAGCTTGAAGAATGCTCAAGAATTAGGCAATTGAGATTTAACACTAAAAAAATCAGGGTCATGCATTTGGACTGCATTATAGGGGGTAAAATACTGTCCCATGATAGAAGAGCAGAACATAGGGCTGATTGTTTTTGATGATCTTTAGGTGGCTAAACAGGTTGAAGAGATGACAGCAAAAGCCAGAAAGATGCTTGGGTGCACCTGGAGAGGAATGGCCAACAGGAAGAAGAAGGTGATATGCCTTTGTCCAAGTCTTTGGTGAGACCTCATTTCGAGTATTGTGTGCAATTCTGGAGACCACATCTTCAAAAGGATATATACAGGATGGAGTCTGTGCAGAGGGTAGCTGCCAAATTGGTCAGTAGGCTTCATCATAAGGCATATGAAGATCTCAATATGTATACTTTGGAGGAAAGGCAGGAGAGATGAGATATGATAGAGACATATACCTCAGTGGCATAAATGCACAAGAGGAGAGCCTCTTTCAATTGAAAGAAAGCTCTGCAACAAGGGGGCATAGAATGAAAGTGAAAGGAGATAGACTCAGGAGTAATTTGCAGAAATATTTCTTTATGGAAAGAGTGGTAAATGCGTAGAATAGTCTACCAATGGAGATAGTAGAGACAAAGACTATCTGAATTCAAAAAAGCATGGAATAAACACAGAAGATCTCTAAAGGAGAAAAAAACTTTAGAGCTTAATAGTTAGTATGGAAGGGCAGATTGGATAGGCCATATGGCCTTTATCTGCCATCATGTTTCTATGTAAATGATCACTCGTTTAAGCAGAGAGCTGCTGTTTACACATGTAGATATGTGGCGCTTACAGTTTCCCAGGGGGCATGTTATGGGCATGTTTTGAGTGGACCAAAAAAGTATGCATGTCTTTTTGATTTTTCAGTGGCAGTATATGCATACTTAAAATCTAGACAGTGGAATTTATACCTATTCCAAGGCAAGCACAAGTGTCGTAAGGGTTGAATAAACATGTGGATAAAAGTGATCTAGTTGATGTGGAGCTTGATGGCCCTGAGCAGGACAGGCCCGTTAGGACCTGATTCTGTACCATGGGAGCAAAACGTTCCCGCAGCATACAGAATCAGGCCCGAGGATGGCCCGGCATGCCCCTGCATGCATGTGGGGACATCCTCCCCACAGGTTCCTCTGGCTCCCATGGCGTAGACCCTCTTCTTCTCCTCTGCCTGACCCACGGCTGAGTAGCTGGGCCCTTGATCGGGCAGCGGAGACATACTTGCACTTCTCCTCTGCCTGACCCACGGCTGAGTAGCTGGGCCCTTGATCGGGCAGCGGAGACATACTTGCACCTGGTCCCAGTTCCGGGGGGGGGGGGTGGGAGAGGGTTTACGGCCCCAATAACCCAGTTTGTGCTGCTTATTCCACTCTAAAGGTGGAATAAGCAGCACATTGCCCCTGACACTGCAGGATGTACAGGCTATGACCTGAACTGATCATGTACGTTCTGCTGCCTCTGCCCGCCCCCACTCCATCCTGACTCCACACCCCCCCCCCCCCCGTACTGATGCTCTAGCTGTGCAGGGAGGTATGAGGGGGAATAAAGGCAGGACAGCTTTGGGGCTGCACGTGTCTGAATCGGGCCCATAACCTACTTGAACATTCAGAAAGCATTTGACAAAGCACCTCGTGAAAGACTCCTAAGGAAGTTAAAAAGTCACGGGATAGGAGATAATGTTCTATTGTGGATTGGGAACTGGTTAAAAGATAGAAAACAAAGAGTAGGGTTAAGCAGCCCATTTTCTCAATAGAGGAAAGTGAATAGTGAGGAGTCTGTACTGGGACTGCTACTCTAACATTTTCATAAAGAACCTGAAAATGGAAACAGTGAATGAGGACATCAAATTTGTATGTGACATCAAAGTTGCTAAATCTCAGGTAGATTGTGAGAAATTACAAGGAGAACCTTGAGAGACTGGGAGAAGGGGCATCCAAATGGCAGATGAAGTTTAATGTAGAGTGGTGCAAAGTGAGGCATGTAGGGAAGAATAACCCAAACTATAGCCACAATATTGGGTACCACCTTAGAAGTCACCTCCAAGGAAAAAGATATAGGGGCATGGCATACATATTTTACAAAAGGCTCCTTGTTCAGCAAGCCTTTTGTAAAATACTTGGGGAACTGTATCCACCATGACCTGGAAGTCTCAATTCCTTCCTATATGCCCTTTGCAAAATGCAGCTTCATGTTCAGATGAAAAAAAGAACCTTATTTAGGTGCCTAAATTTAAGAACTCAACTTTTATTTTTTTTAACCCTTCACCATACACGTGGGGTCATTTTGACCCCAAGCCTTTTGTTATGTCAAATTACTTACTTATTTATTTCAGCCATGACTTAAAACTTCCGGAAGCTTCTCAATATTGACAGCCATTGAATTTCTCGTAGAGTGTTAACATAAAATTACTGTTCCGATTAAATGATAACATTTTTATGGTGTATATACCTATTATACACACCTGGGGTCAAATTGACCCCAGCTTAGTGAAACCAGTGTTGTCAGAATTCCTGTTTCAGATTCATGTTGTAGTTATTATTGTTAATTTGGCATTGCTAGGCTATTTCATCTGTAGGCTACTGTGATCTTCATGTGAAATTAAGGCGACATTTTTCAGCGTTTGAGTTCATACCAGGCATGTGTTCGTTTAGACCTATTCATTGCTGTTATAGAAGTAATGGCACTTTGCTGCCAACATTGTTTCTTTTTTTTAGATATATTTGATTGGTAATAACAGTTATTTATTATGATTTCAGTTATTTTATTGTTCCAAGAATTCTGAGTGAAATGAGTAGTAGTCGTCCTCGTTGTCTAACAAGCCAGTTTGTACTTCAGGCAGTATTAGCTGAACTTGAAAATGAATCATCAGAAGATGAAACAGGAATAGAAGGTGAAGACTCTGATGGTGAGCCAGACAATGTTGAACAAACTAGTGACTATGACGATCAAATTGAGGGACAGGAAGCACAGTACCTGGCAGGTGATACTGCGGAGAATGAAGACAGTGCATCATCTGATGATGATGATCCACAACCAAGCAAGAAAAGAAAAATTAACTCAGGATTTTATAAACAGAAGAAATCAGGTAAAATCTACAAGGTAAAGAGTGGGCGCATATGGTCAGAAGACGAGCCTAATGCTGCATTGTGTACAACAGCAGCTAATCTGCTTCGTCACATGCCTGGCGTTACAAGGGCAGACAAAGTTCACTCAAAAGGCGATGCATTCTCTTTGTTTGTTACAGATGAAATGTTGGACATCATTCTTAGAGAGACTAATCATTATGCCAAGAACTACTACCACACACAAGCCGAACAAACTGATGGAAACAAGAGTGGACAGATATTGACATTGTTGAACTAAAGGCAACCACTGGAATATTGCTGCATGCCGGTAAAGACAGATCATCAAAAGAAGCAATTACATCATTGTTTGCACCTGACTTAAAACCTTTTTAGCACTCCGTAATGAACATAAATCGTTTCCAGGATATCTTACGGTTTGTGAGAATGGATAACTTGTGCACTCGTCCAGAACACGTAGCCACCGACAGGTTAGCACCCATCCGTGATATATGGGACATGCTAAATTCACGCTTATCAATGATGTACTTACCTGGAATGGATATGACAGTTGATGAGCAACTGGTCAGCTTCAGAGGCAAGTGCGGCTTTCGACAATACATTTCCTCAAAGCCAGGAAAGTATGGAATAAAGATATTCTGGAACTGCGATGCAGAGACCAGCTATCCACTGAAAGGAGAAGTTTATCTGGGGAAGCAACCAGGAGCAGCGGTCAAACTGAAGAAAGGAGTTGAAGTAGTGAAAAGATTGACTAGACATTGGTAGAAAACTGGCCACAATGTTACATGTGATAATTTCTTTACTGATGTAGGACTAGCTGAAGATCTTCTGAGTCAGCACTTCAGTTGTTGGCAGCATGAGAAAAAACAAAAGGGACATACCAGGTGAACTGCTGATTTCGCAGAACAAGGAACTGTTTTCATCACAGTTTGTTTTTTGCAAAGAGATCACACTAGTGAATTATGTTTTGAGCAGCATGCATCATGACAAGGCGATAGACGAGAAGAATGAAAAGAAGCCTGAGATGATTCTGTACTATAATGCTACTAAGTCTGGAGTAGACAATCTGGACAAGCTTGTGCGTACATATACATAATTTGGGTGCAGCAAAAACCCAAATGGCAAACAGAGGTGTCCCACAAATGGCGATTGTTCCCAACAGAACTGGCAAAGGAGTTAGTTCTGCCACAGCAGACATTTTGATTGCAGAACCCAAGAACACTTCAGAAAGGGGTGCGGATCTGCATGCAACTACTTGGATTCAGCTTACCTGGTCCTACAGGCTGTGAATCCAGAGGGGCACGATCACGCTGACAGCTTTGCACCAGATCATCAGATAAGAAAACATCAAAATACTGCAAGCGATGTGGTACAGCCATATGCCCAGAACACTGCCAGCTGTTATGCAATGAATGTGCTGACTAAAAGACGCCTAGATAGATGATTATACTAGGGTTGTCGAGACTTAATTACAAATAAGTGATAAACTGAAGTAGCATAGTTACTCACCTGTAACAGGTGATCTCCGGGAACAGCAGGAATTTAGTCTTCACATATGGGTATCGTCGGTACCGACGGAGCCTGCGCAGGAACGCTCCCCAGCGTCCAATTAGAAAGCTTTTGGGAGCATCCCACAGTGCCTGCGTGCTGCCTTCCCGCCTTTCCCAACTGCCTCTCTCCAGTTGAGTTTAAAGCTGAGACAAAGAGAGAGAGAGGGAGAGAGAGATGGAAAAAGAAAGAGATAGATAGAGAGATACAACTCCTAGGGGAGGTGGGTGGGTTGTGAAGACTAAATTCCTGCTGTTCCCGGAGATCACCTGTTACAGGTTAGTAACTATGCTATCTCCAGGAACAAGCAGGAATGTAGTCTTCACATATGGGGACTCCCTAGCTTTAGATGCCAGGGAGAGACCCCAGAAGTTGTGTGTCCCTGTGAAAGGGCTCCACGTCCCCCTATGGATCTCTGGCATCCAACCAGGGATGGTGGGTAGGAGTTGATTAGGTATGGAACAGGTGTTGGAGAACAGCCTGACCAAACAAGGCATCCCGGCGGGAGTCCTTGTCCAAGCAGTAATGGGCTGTGAAGGTATGAAGCGAGGCCCAAGTGGCTGCTCAACAGATGTCGTCGATAGACACAGAGTGCAGATGAGCCATTGAAGTTGCCATGGCTCTCACATTGTGAGCTGTGACATGGCCCTCCAGAGGAAGATTCTTACTCTGATAGGTAAAGGAAATACACTGTGCAATCCAGTTGGACAGTGTTCTCTTGAAGACTGGAAGTCCCAAATGAGAAGGATCAAAAGCAACAAAGAGTTGAGAGGACTTTCTATGTTGCTGTGTTCTTTGAAAGTAAAAGGCTAAAGCTCTTTTACAGTCATAGAAACATAGAAATATGATGACAGAAAAAGACCACATGGCCTATCTAGTCTGTCCTTCCATATCAACAACTACAACAGTCCCCTTTTTACCTTTAGAGATCCTCTGTGTTTGTCCCATGCTTTTTTGAATTCAGTTACTGTCCTCATCTCTACCACCTCCACTGGGAGACTATTCCATGGATCCACTACTCTTTCCGTAAAGAAATATTTCCGCATATCACTCCTGAATCTATCTAAAGTATGAAGATTCCTTTCTGCATTTGATGCATGAGGCCTTGGAAAAAATACAGGCAGGTAGACCGCTTGGTAAAGATGAAAAGGCGAGACCACCTTTGGCATAAAGTGTGGATGAGTCCTAAGGACTACCTTGTCATGATGGAACCTTGTATAAGGTGGATCAGCCACTAGTGCCTGCAACTCACTGATGCGACGTGCTAATGTGATTGCAATGAGAAAGATAACTTTCCAAGAAAGGAATTTCAAACAAGGTAGTAGCTAAGGGTTCGAAAGGTGGCTTCATGAGCTGACCAAGAACCAGATTCAAGTCCCATGGCACCGGTGGTGGCTTAATGGGAGGCTTAGTTAGAAGGCCTCTCATAAATCTTGCTATAAGAGGATGGGAGGAAATAGGTTGTCCATTTAAAGGCTTGAAAGAAGCCGCAATAGAACTTAAATGGACTCTTACTGAGTTCGTTTTAAGTCCTGCATAAGATAAATGAAGGAGATACTCCAGTAATGATTCCAGAGGTATCGCAAGGTGGTTAAGACCCTTCTGCGAACACCATATGGTAAACCTTTTCCACTTGAAAGCATAAGAGCGTCTTGTGGAAGGTTCTCTGGAAGCATAAAGGATATCCTTTACTTGCTGAGGAAGGTTAAGATCCTGAAGATCTAAGCCTTCAGCAACCAAGCCCTGAGATGCAGAAAGTGGGGATTGGGATGCCATAACATTCCGTCCTCCTGAGATTGGAGATCTGGAGCAGAGCCTAACTCCAGAGAGGGAGCTTGAGAGAGATGTAGAAGCAGAGGGTACCACACTTGCCGTGGCCAATGTGGAGCTATGAGAATCATATGGCCTCTGTATCTCTGAAGCTTGAACAGGGTTTTGGGAATCAGGGGAATGGGTGGAAAGTCATACAGGAAGTCTTGACCCCAGTGAAGGAGGAAAGCATCCCTGGCCTGAGAGCCCTGAGCCGGAATTCTGGAACAGAACCAGGGAAGTTTGGCATTCCACGGACTTGCAAAGAGGTCTATGTCCGGGGTTCCCCAAATTTGAAAAATCTTGGCCCCCTGGTCTACATGTAGAGACCATTCGTGTGGAAGCAGAACTCGACTGAGTCTGTCTGCCCAAGAGTTTTGGATACCTGGAAGATACACAGCCAGGAGATGAATCTGATGCTCTCTGGCGAGGGCCCATAGTCGCAAAGCTTCGTTGCAAAGCGACAGAGAGCCTGTTCCTCCCTGCTTGTTCACATAGAACATGGCTACTTGATTGTCCGTATGAATGAGGACTGTCTTGTAGATGAGCAGGGTGTGGAACACTCGCAAAGCAAGGAAGATTGCTCTGAGCTCCAAAAGACTGATGTGTCTGACATTACAGAATCTCAATCCTAGCACGCCTCTCAAACAGCCTCATTTTGTATATATCTATATAGCTCATTATGTAAATAGTTCACCAATATAATCTAACGCACTGCCCCACACACTACACTTCTCAGTTCTCACACTGCATGCTACAAACCACACTTTATTATTGATTTTGATTGATGTGCCACACCGCTTTGATTTAATGATAAGGCGGTATACTAAATCCTTCTAAATAAATAATAGATGAGTCTCCTGTGGAGTCCAAGTACCTTGGGTGGAGAGGTCTTGCAGATGAGCTCCCCAACCCATTGGTGAAGTATCTGTTGTGAGAGTTGCCTGGGGTAAAGGTTGTTGAAATGGGGACCCCACCAACAGGTTTTGAGTGGACTGCCACCATTGGAGGGACAAAATTTTATTATTTATTTTATTTACATTCTCTTATATACTGCGCTATTTTGCATCAGTGTGGTTTACATTGAACAAACTGAAAATACATTCAACAGGGTATTATAACTTGGAGATAACTATTTTACAGGAAACGTGGGCTATGGAGGGTTAAGTGGCTTGCCCAAGACCACAAGGAGCACCTGTGGGACTAGAAACCCCAGTCCTTCTGGCCCAAAGTTGCTGTCCTCTAGTGGGATTTGAACCTCTGACCTTCTGGCCTGAAGTACCTTGCCCCAACCACTAGGCCACTCCTCCACTCCACTCCTCCATTCCACAAAATAAGGTGATTTGTGTTTGCTATTTTGTCTGACAGGCACCCTGATGCCTGGGTCCATTGAGTGGATAAGTCCACTGGGCTGCTCTCATATGGAGGCGAGCATAAGGAACCACATGCACAGTAGATGCCATGTGGCCTAGTAGTTGTAACATTTCTTGAGCAGTGAGATGAGGCCTTAGCACTGCTTGAGAAGCTAACTGCACCATGCGAAGGCAACGGGCCTGGGGAAGATAGGACCTTGCTTTCCTGGTATCCAACAAAGCTCTTATGAACTCTAGAGACTGAGTGGGAGTTAGGTTGGATTTTGGGATGTTTATGACCAGACCCAAATACTGAAGGATACGCAGTGCAAGATAGAGAAATCCTGGCCTCTGATTGTGATGGGGCTCAAATGAGCCAGTCGTCTAAGTAAGGGAAGACAAATATTCCTAGAGTGCGTAGAAATGCTGCTACCACAGCCATGCATTTCATAAACACCCTTGGTGCTGAGGCCAGGCCAAAAGGAAGCACCCTGTATTGGTAGTGCTTTCCTTGAAAAAGGAACCGAAGGAACTTTCTGTGGGTTGGATGGATGAGAACATGAGTGTATGCATCCTTGAGATCTAGAGAACAAAGCCAATCCTGACTCTGAAGGTACGGCAGCAGGGTTCCCAGAGAAATCATCTTGAATTTCTCTTTGAACAGGAATTTGTTCAATTCTCTGAGATCTAAAATAGGTCTATGTCCCCCTGTTTTCTTTGGGATAAGGAAATAGGGGGAGTAAAACTCTGTACCCTGTTGAGGAATGGGTACCTCTTCTATTGCCCCTTGGGCAAGAAGCATAGTGACCTCTTGATCTAACAGGTTGTTGAGAGAGGTCTGAGAATTGAACTGTCTTACCATTGTGCGAGGGGGCATGCGGATAAAGTGAAGCTTGTATCCCTCTTTTATAATGGAGAGAGTCCAATGTTCTTCTGTTATTTGCCCCCATCTGGGGCAAAATGACATAACCTTCCTGGAATGGTGGAAGGTTCTGGTCCGTTGAGGGCCAGGAAGGCTAGGTTCTCTAGATGGAAGTCAAAAGCCTTGTGGAGGCTGAGACTGCTGAGACAGTTGAGGCTTAGCAGTCTTTGCTTTCCTTTGTTTAGGTGGTTGCTGAGTCTTATGGACAGGCTGACCTGCAGAACGTCCCTGCTGATAAAAGGGATAAAACCTCTTCTTTTTGGAGAAGAAAGGTTTCTTGAAAGATTGTTTCCTTGCAGGATCAGCTGTGGCTTTGGATAATCTATCCAAAGTGGAGTTATCAGCATCCAACTCATTGGCCTTTTCTTGCCAATTTTTGCCAAATAGATTCTCACCTGTACAAGGAATATTGCCCAGTTTGTCCTGGACCCAGAGCTCCAAATCGGATGCCTGGAGCCAGGCAATTCTACGTGCACCTATGGCAATGGCAGAGGTTCTGCTTATGCACTCAAAACAGTGAAAGGCTGCACGATTGACAAATTTAGAAACATCCTGGGCATGTTTAACCAGTGTGAGAAAATCCTGCCTCTTATCTTCAGGAAGAAGAGGGCTCAAAACCTCTAAATCTCCTGTGACTTCTTTGAGGTACATTCCCATATATAAAATATAGGAACTGATCCTGGCAGAAAGTATGGAAGCCTGGAAGGTACGACGTCCAAAGACATCCAAAGTTCTATACTCACGTCCTGGAGGATTAGAGGCATGCCTCTTTGCACTCTTGATCCTTCTCATAGCTGACTCCACTACAATAGAGTGGTGAGGCAGCTGAGTCTTCTGGAAACCAGGACACAGAGGAACCCGATACATGGTATCCAGTCGACGAGAGTGAGGAGAGGTGGTAAGGGGGGTTTCCCACATTCTTAACATGAGATCATGTAAGATCTCATGGATAGGCAAGGTAGCTGCCTCCTTAGGAGCCTTGGGATATTGTAGAATCTCCAACTCCTTTGCCCAGGGCTCTGTCTCAGGAGCCACAGTAATGGAAAGACCTCGAGCAGAAGTACTCCGGTACCGACAGAACTGTCAGAATCCTCCGAGGATTCAAAGTACCTTCTGTCCAGATGCTCTTGTAGAGCACGATACCCGTATCAATCAAAGTCGGTGCCGGGGGGAATCGGTACCGGTGTATCGGTACCAGAAGGCATGGCTTGACTGGGTGCCGGGAATGCAGACACCGATGTCGATGCCATCGGTGTTGGTACCGGTTGTACTGGCTGACGCAGTTCCGAGGGTATTGATGCCGCAAGGAGAGCCGCCAGACTGCGTTCAATAGCCAGGAACCTCTGGTCTATCAACGCTGCCGATGCCTGGGTATCAGTACCAGAGAAAGCAGCCGGTACCCCAGAGTACGGCACCAGTAGTTCTGCCGAGGTTGAGGCCTCGAGAACATCCTGGAGCCCCGATAATGCTTTGGAAGCTGAAGCCTCCCGCCGGGGCAATTTTGCCGGTACAGAACCCTCAAGGGCAACGCCAGAGGCATCTCGATGCTTGGAAGGAGAACAACCCTTTGAGGACCGTCCAGACTTATATTTAGTTACCTGAGATCCAAGGGAGGAAGACGAAGCCCTGGAAGATGTCGATGCCACAGAGGCTGCATTGGAGGGAAAAAGGGTGCTGAGCTTAGCAGCCCGGTTTTGTCGACCCCTCTTGGACATCATGGCACAAGCCATACACTCCGAGATGGATTGGTCAGGACCTAAACATTTAAGACACCACTCATGGGTGTCGGTGACGGAGATGGTACCGCCACACTTGGTGCACTTCTTCAAACCCGAAGCGGGTTTTTCCATAATGGAGGAAATTTTGGGCCTAAGGCCCAAAATTGCACATGCACCTGAGGAAGAAAAAATTTGGAAAAAAAACTACATTTTTTTTTTTTTGAAAAGAAAGAAAGAAGAACCAGCGGTACCGTTATAGCGTCGAGGAAGGCAGACGCGACCACAAAAAAGATGAATAAGGAAAACGTTTCTGCGGTGACAGGAACAACGACCTGCTGGCTCCGTGGAAAACGAAGAACTGGAGGGAGGCAGTTGGGAAAGGCAGGAAGGCAGCACGCAGGCGCTGTGGGATGCTCCCAAAAGCTTTCTAATTGAACGCTGGGGAGCGTTCCCGCGCAGGCTCCATCGGTACCGACGATACCCATATGTGAAGACTACATTCCTGCTTGCTCCTGGAGATTAAGTTAGACTACTTTTATATCATAAACACTGAACATTTGTAAACAGCAAAAACTGAGAACTGTTTTTAATAAATGCATTAAAATACCAATCCTTTGTGGATGAAATTGTTGACAGTTTCTGGTCATTTACTGATGGGATCAATTTGACCTCAGGTGTGTAACGTCGTCAGTAATTTAACGTGTGTGATGAAGGGTTAATAACATCATGACTGTTAATATTCTGACAGTGCCCCCTTTTTCTTTGGGTGTGTTCTGCTTTCTTTGCTAATATCTGTGCATGCCTTAAAAAGCTATACCATCCTGGAAACTGAAGGGGTTGTCCTGATGTCTACATGCCAAGTTCATTCGTTTCCTGTGAGCAACATCATTTCTCGTTACCAAGGATATCTTGAGTGGGATGTTTTACAGAAAGTAGGTAGGTAGATTATTGTGATTACAATGATGCAGAAAGATAGACTGATATTCGCTGTGGGCAGACTTTAAATGAGTATGTTTGTGAAATAACTACTCCTAACAGATGACTGTGCTTGCTGCCATAAGGAGAGATTATAGAGCTCTTTGATATTGTGCTGTAGTACAGGAAAGATAATTTGTGGATGCAAAGCTGTCTTGGCAGGAAAGCTTCACAGACCAAAGGAAATTACAATAGCATACAAAATATTTATAATACTTCAAAGACTTTATTGAGATATAATGGCACATTTTGTATATATGAACTGCTGACCAGCATAACCTGCTTGACAGATATTTGTGAAAGGAGATGTTAATGTTCTGTTTTCCCTACGGTGTGCAGTAAATTGTTTCCATTCAGAACACTGCAAACTATATGGTTAGTCTGTCCTATCTCAGCTGAAGGACCCGCCTCCTGGGAGGAAAGGAATAACAGGACTGTCATCCAATCCCAAGCTTATATGCACCTCACTGACACCTTTAACACTATTTCCTATTAGTGTTACAGCCTTTACAGTGGGGATTCTGGCCCTAAATGGCAGGCCACACATGGCTTAGAAAAACGTTTACTCCTTCGAGTAGTAAATTAATCTGTTTGAGAAAAAACCTTGTGGCTCCTTTTTCACTCCCAGCCAAGAGTGTTGGCTGGGAGTGAAAAAGGAGCCACAAGGTTTTTTCTCAAACAGATTAATTTACTACTCGAAGGAGTAAACGTTTTTCTAAGCCATGTGTGGCCTGCCGTTTAGGGCCAGAATCCCCACTGTAAAGGAAAAAAATCCTTTGCTTCTCCCAGCTGAGAAGGCAAAGAGGGACCTGGACAGAGCAAGCATCTGAATGTCTGCACAGTTTCCAGAGGGGTGAATAAGGCAGAACTGTCACTTCTACATACAATTCACTTGAAAGAAAGAACTCCTGCTGGGCAAAGCTCACAGCCCTCACTACCAGGTAAACTGAAAGAAAAGTTAGAGCCTGCCACTTAACAGTGACTGTATTTTACAGGCAGGATTTGTATGTCTTGTTGAAGATATGGGGTTCCCAACAGTACACCCTCAGTATCCAAGTGGACAGTCCAAGAATGCTGTAACATCCAGTATATCAGGAACTGAGGAAGATTGTTTGACCTGCCTATACACCACAGTTATTCAGTGCACTCTACAGTCTCCATCTGCTTTGGGATTTCATTTCTTATTTTGAATAAAGAACTCTTATTTCACACCTAAGAGCTGAAATCATTCTCATCCCTTCATTTTGGGTTGCACCTGCATACCTTGCCCTGTTGTCTATATTTTTCCTGTGATAAAGTGATTTGCCCAAGGTCACAAGGAGTGCCAGTGGGAATTGAACCCTTGACCTTTTGGGCATGAAGCAGTTGCTCTAACCACTAGGCTACTCCTCCACTAGTTATCCCTATAGCAGGGCTGAATGGATAACTGCCATCTTCACCCATGGACTGCCCTCGCACTCTCCAGACAGTGTCAAAGTGGTCTGTCAAGATATTCAGCAGCACTATCCATAGTGCTAAAGTAGTTTTTCAAAAATAAATACCACAGTCTGCAGCAGTGAAAATAGAACTGTCTCTTTAAAAATGGCTTCTGTCATTAAAAACAAGTTTAAACAGTGGGTTTTAAATGAAAAAGAGTTCTGTCCTCTTTCCCAATTATGGCATGTGGTTTGCTTCAACTAGGTTTACGGATTTAACTACAGGAGAAAAACAAATAGTAGTGACAAAATCACCCTAACAGATTCTGGGGGTAATTTTATAAGGAGGTGCATGCATAAATATTATGCACATATTTTCCCCTGTGCAGGACTTGTTGAATTTTCACGATAAAAGTGTGCACATAATTTTCAAAAATAGAAGTATCTCCAGAAATGAATGCATTGGCATATACAAATGCTCTTTGACACAGACAAATTTTCTGGGTTATTTTACATGCAAACGTGCGTATTTTCCAAACAATATGACTAAATGCAAACCCCCTCCCTAGTCCTGCCCTGGGACCACTGTTCCCTCTAAGCTGTGCGCGTGTGCGCGCGCACACACCTCGCCGAGCGAGCGCACATACTTTACAACAGAGCGCACAAAAATTACGGCTCTGATTCTGATAAAACACAACACAGACGTCTTAAAATTTAAAAGTTATGATTGTAATTACTAGAAATTTCCCACTTCATTTAGTAATCGTCTATTTTCATTTAATTTGATTAAAATCAGTGTGGTGTACATACTGTATTCTGATGTGTAGACAAATTTTAAAGTATATAACTCCGAGTGTCGTTATGTGGCGCACAAAAATTTAATATTCCTTCAAAAGCTGCACACAGCTGATATTTTATGCGCACACAGCCTACAGAAAATTAGAGGGAACATTGCCTGGGACTCTCTGCTCAATTTGGGTAAGGTTTTGTGTATACAGGTTGTACATATGTAATTTTATGTGCATATCAGATGGCAGATCCCTTCTATCTGTGCCCTTCTTTTCTACTGCCAATTCCAGACTTTGATCCTTCCACCTTGCTGCTCCTTATGCCTGGAATAAACTACCCAAGTTTGTCCATCGGGCTTCATCATCTCTGGCCCTTTTCAAATCCAGGCTGAAAACCCACCTCTTCGAGGCCACTTTTGGTTCCTGATCTGCTTAGTGTCCTATGTGTTTCTCTACCATTCCCCCAGATATATCCTCAGCTGTTGTGTTGTCTGTCTTGACAGGACTGTAAGCTCAGATGAGAATAAACTGTCTTTTACACGTGTCTGTACATCACTGTGTATGTACTATAGCACCATACACATGATCAGTAGTAGTAGTACATTTTTATAAGCCCCTATTACCAATAAATGATAGAGGGGTAAAAGGGGCACTAAATGAGAAGGCGGCCATGGTGGAGAGACTGAATCAATTCTTTGCCTCAGTCTTTACTGAAGATGATGTAGGAAACTTACCCATGCCAGAAATGATATTCAAAGGTGAGGTATCAGAGGAATTGAAACAAATCTAGATAAATCAAGATGTATTACAACTATTTGATAAACTAAATAGCAGTAAATCACTTGGACCAGATAGCATACATTCCAGGGTGCTGAAAGAACTGGAATATGAGATTGCAGACCTACTTTTAGTAATCTGTGAACTATCCTTAAAATCATCTGTAGTGAGGATTGGAGAGTGTCCAATGTAATACCAGTTTTTAAAAATGGTTCCAGGGATGATCTGGGAAACTACAGAATGGCAAGCATAACGTCTGTACTGGGCAAAATGGTAGAAACCATTGTAAAGAACAAAATTAGTGAACATGTGGTTGGGTCATGGCTTAATGGGAGGAAGACAACATGGAGTTAGCCAAGGAAAGTCTTGTCTCACTGATATGTTATATTTTTTCGAAGGTGTGAATAAACAGATAGATAAAGATCAGCCGGTTGATAAAGTCCCTCATGAGAGACGTTTGCAGAAATGAAAAGGTTCTGGGATAGGAGGCAGTGTACTATTGTAGATTTGGAACTGGTTAAAAGATAGAAAACAGGATAATGGGCTTGATGGACCTTTGGTCTGATCCAGTATGGCATATGTTATGTTATGTTCTTATGTTCCATACATAAAAACGCCACTTTAGAAAGAGAAATGTTTTTTAAAATTCTTCTAACAGGATTTTCAACAAGAGACCTTCCAGACATACTCCATCCCAGGGCCAAATTAATTACATTTTCTTGATGACTTTGAGAGTTGAATAAGAACCGTACGTTTGTGGGAATAACCTCTTATGGATTGGTCCATCAGTAGAACAGGGGGCATTAATGGGATGTTTAAACTAATGACTCCTCTTGAACACTCCAAAGTTCTTTTCTTGAGTTATGCTAACTAATTTGACCATTCCAACTATCCTTTGATAGATATCTACTCTTACAACAGCAGCTATTTGGGAAAATCTGACTATTTAGCGTTATTAACCCTCCAGAGGACAAAAAGACGATGGGTGAATCAGTCCCAAATGTGATCTCAAAAGAAGTGATTTGAGGACATTTGCAATGAGTGACATTCCCCGAGATATGTTCTTTCTTTCTTTCTTCTTTATTAAAATTTGATAGACCGCTTTCCGTCGAAACATAAAGCGGTGTACAATAAAAGGTTGGCCATGCAAAGACAAAGAAAAGAACGCCAAAGTGAAACAGAAAAGTAAAGTATAAAAGCACAGACAAATAGAAGACAAAATTAAACAGAACCAGACAAAGGGCCAGTATTTTAAAACATAAGTTAACTAGAATAACAATACACACAATGATAAAAGGCCCATAAAAGGGCCAGTATTCTAAAACACAAGTTAACTAAAATAAAAATACAAACAGTGATAAAAAGGCCCATAAAAGGGTAGACAGAACAGACTATGGGTAGACAAAATACGCAACAGGACAGATATACGAACAAAACAAAAACAGATACAACAGCTAAAGGAACATCAGGGAGGACCATCAGGAGAGAGATGAAAAGCTTGCTGAAACAGATGGGTTTTGAGTAGTGTTTTAAATTGAGGGTATGAGGGTTCCAGACGGAGAGACGGGGGTAACGCATTCCATAACACTGGACCTAAAAAGAAAAAAGCTGCATGACGGGTCTGCTCGAGGTGTGCCTGTGACGGAGAGGGGAGGGACAAACGATTTGCATGGAGAGAGCGAAGCTGACGGTAGGGAGTGTGAAGCGAGATCCGATCCGCAAGATATAGAGGGGTATTGGTATGAAGAGCGCGGTGAATCAAAATAAGGAACTTATAATGAAAACGAAAACAGAGTGGTAACCAGTGCAAACGGAGAAGGGTAGGTGTGATATGGTCAGAACGGTGTGAAAATGTGATGAGGCGGGCAGCAGCATTTTGAATGCGCTGAAGACGAAGAAGTTGATATTTTGGGAGGTTTGCAAGAAAAACGTTGCAGTAGTCAAGGCGACTTATAACTAGGGCCAGGACAAGGGTGACTAGGGACGAGAAGGGGAGAAGGGAACGGACAGCCCTGATCTGTCGCAGAGCAGCAAAAGAACGACGTGTAAGGGAGGTGAGGTGCTGATGAAAAGAAAGCATAGAGTCGAGAATGACACCGAGATAGCGGAAGGATGACACAAGAGGGAGAGAAACAGAATCGATCGAGGGAGCCAGGGAAGGGCAAGAACCAGTTAGTGAGACCCACATAGCTGTGGACTTTGACGGATTCAGATGCAGAAAATTGTGGGATAGCCAAGAAGAAATCCGAGAGAGACAAAGATTCAATTGAGTAATATCTAAGGTCAGGGGAGAGGTATGAAACAGTAGAATAATATCGTCGGCATACATGTAAAATGACACGGGGAACTGTTGAATTACTAACGATAAAGGAGCCAGAAAAATATTGAACAGAAGTGGGGAGAGAACAGAACCCTGTGGTACACCACAAGTGAGAGGGAAAGAAACAGAGGACTGATCACCAGAATGGACTGAAAAAGAGCGAGCTGTAAGGAAAGAACAGAACCACTGCCAGACTGTGCCTTGCAGACCCACATCCGATAAACGAGAAAGCAAAGTACGGTGGTCAATTAGATCGAAAGCTGCGGAGAGATCAAGGGAAACCAAAAGAGAGACATCACCACGATCGTGAGCAACATGAAGGTCATTGAGGAGTGCAAGAAGAACCGTTTCCGTGCTGTGTCCGTGACGAAAACCGACTTGACGGGGGTGAAGAGTATTAGTGGATTCAGTGTGAGAATTTAATTGATCAAAGACAAGACATTCCAGGAGTTTAGCTAGGAAAGGAAGATTCGAAGATTCCTTTCAAAAGTCTTCTGTACACAAAAAATGTCTAATATGTAACCACAAAATAAGTGCCTGTCTGAACCGTTTTTGAGCTTTACAAATTCTTTTGTTCAATATTGAATATTTCTCAGTTTTGCAAGCTAACAAATAACTGCATGCTCTAATAGGTTTTGATGAAAGAAAACACAAAAGAACCTCAGAGTAGAGAAGCAGCCTAGTAATTACAGCAGGCTTAGAACCAGTAAAACCAGGGTTCAAATTTTGCAAATCATTTTACCCTCTATTGACTCAGTTACAAACTGAGGGTTAGATTTACTAACATGCATTACTGCTGTTTAATACAGGCCTCATCATTGTCAGTGTTGTCTACTTATTAATAGGACACATCAAAGTGTAATAACGCATGTTAAATATATTAATGCAGGTTAGTAAATCCACCCCTTAGACTGCAAGCCCTCTGGGGACAGGGAAATACTTACTGCACCTGAATGTAACCTCCCTTGAAAAGGTGTGAACTGAATCCAAATTTCTCAAGTATAACTTTGCTGACACTGGTTAACGAGCAAAACCGAATTCTTTTGCCAAGCTGTTGTGAAAAGATGTCTTTTCATACTGCAAGCAACCAGAGTTTCGGTTAAAATTAATTTGTGAAAGCAGACAAGAAAAATTCTCCTGGGTTTGTTAGTCCATCTCTCCCCTGCAAAAATATCCTTATGAGCAGGCAGATTGACTGTCAGCTGTCAAAATACCGTATGTTCAATTATGAAGTCGCTTACGAAAGTCTAAATATATGGCAAAGAAGTACAATAAATGAAATGAAATGAATCTTTTGGGCCACCTGGTATGTTGACAACAAATGAATTCAGACAGTCAGAGAGAAAATTACTCATTGTTAATGTTAATATTTAATACTGAGTAAGAACCGATGCACTACCTGGGCTAAGTCACTTTTTATCTACATCTATTTTCTCAGTCCCTGTCATAAATTTTCCATTGGGAAAAGATTTACTGCAGGATTCAAGCACTAGAATATATGAATCTGAATGTACATGATTTAAGGATGACCCGACAAATCCTAGGCGCCAGGTCGCCACGATGCCTAGAAATTTCCTTCCGATGCCCAGGATTTTCATGTCTTATTTTCTGCCACCATCCCCATACAGGAGCTGCTTTCTCTGCCCCGTCTGACTCTCTGCAGATTTGACCCACACAGTGCTATAACGCGCATGCTGGTCTCATGAGACTTGAGACTCCGAGATTAGCACGAGAGTTTCTGTACTAGACAGAGAGCCACGCAGCGCCAAGAGAAAGCAGCTTCAGTATCGCAGAAGCTAATGTCCCGCAGTCAGTGAAGAAAATGAAGTTGAAAAGAAGTTTTACTTTTTAGCAGGACAACGATGCAAATGATAGCTCAAAGTCAACCATGAAGTGCTTACAAGAATGAAGGATAGAGATTTTAAAGTGGCCTTCACAGTCCCCAGATTTGACCAATATTGAAACCTATGAGAAGATTTCAAACATGCAGTGCATACAGGGAGACCTAAGAATATTTCTGAGCTAGCTCTGCAAGGAAGAGTGGGAAAATATTCCAAAATTAAGAATAGAAAAACTCTCAGCTGGCTACAGGAAACATTTGGAAGCTGTCATTTCTATCAAAGGAGGTGTTACAGAGTATTGACTTTTACTCTAGCCCTATTCACTGTTTTCTTTTTTAAGTTTGTAAAAATGACAAATACTGTAATTATGCATTCCAATTTTCAGAAAGATATCATGTTTAATTCTGAACCATACAGACATTGGGTCAGTTTCCATTTACCCAAGGATTCATTGAAACATATGGTTTTGAGCCAGGGATGCTTAAACTTTGCCCATTACTAAGTTCAAATCAAGCGAGAGACTCAGTTGAGCTACCAGAATCTGCTTCTTCACTCACTGAAGAACTAAAGTTCAATAAAGTTAAGATTTAGCAGAATAAAAAGAGGGGGGCATGGAATCCCACACTAATGAAATCAACTCAGAATATCTGCAAGGAATGCAGGGAAGAGATCTTCCTTCCAACAAAATCAACTCAGAATATCTAAGCAGGGCCCGTGCAAGGGTATGAGGTTGCCTAGGTGAACCTCATTCCCAACACCATTTCTGCTCCGCCCTGCGCCTTTTTAAATGTACTGCCACTGCTGAACGTTCTGGACAGGGGCAGAAGCAGTGGCAATGGGCACCCCTGACCACTGGCACTTTAGGCAGAAGCCTTGTTCACCTAATGTTCCTGCCAGTTCTGAATCTAAGGATCTCTTATGGAAAAGGGAACAACCACTACAGAACTCCTCATAGGTGTAGTTTAGCATGATGGTGTACCCTTCTACTCTACTTGGAATGTTCCTGCTGCTGGTGCACATAATTCTAGTAATGAATCCCATGGAATCACTACATTAATATTTCAGATACTTGCAAGACAAAAGGAAAACTCAGTTCCTGAAGGTGTAAGTTTCCCAAACATTTTAGAGTATTTTCCTAAAATATTGTTTTGTGTACAAGTAAATTAATGCTGGTGGCACAGAGTTACTCACAAACTGAAGTCAGAGACAAATACTGGAGCAGCTCCATCAAGGGCCAACAATTATGCTAACTGATGTATAGGATTGGGGATGAAATACATCCAAAGCATTTTGACACTGTTTCTGGTATTTCCAGATGTTATTGAATAAAACAGTTCATAAGAAAAAACTTCCATTGTCCTCCAGAACAGTGGTTCATAAACCTGTCCTGGGGGAACCTCAGCGAATCAGGTTTTCAGGATATCATGAGATAAGAGTCCAAAGACGTGATGTAGTGGAAAAACAACAACTTTATTAAATCACAGATCTATTACCAACCCGACACAGGCCGTGTTTCGCAAACCTTTGTCAGGGGTTGATCAGGTAGGTACTCATTCGAGCAGAAAAAACAGCAAACAATGGTCTTTTATGGAAGGTTGTACTTGTATGGCTTCGTGGTACGGGAGACTGTCAAGGGATTCCAAATATCCCGAACCAACACCGTATGTACTTCGCCAAGGAAATCAAAACCCTAAATGAGGACACTTTTACTGCAAGCCAAAGGCTTTGTGAAAGCTTACCTGTTACAAGCAGAACCGTGAGTAACCCTGTGCCCAACAGCAAGTTTTATTTATTTATTTATTTATTTACATTTCTTCTATACCGCACTATTTGCGATCAGCGCGGTTTACATAGAACTAACAGTTTCCGACAAAAAAAAAGTTAAGCCAGCTACAGACAGTAAGCCAATTAATGAGAGAGAAAGAATTGCCCCATGTATGCTGAGAATTCTATAGGAAAGGAGAAGTCTTGCTGGAAGAAAATTCTTGAGCTGTTAGAAAGGGCAGAGCCTGGGTTTACATGGAGAAGTTTAAACCATGATACTGAAGAGTCAGCTGTAGAAGAAATGCAGACAGAAAGCTATGCTTCTGACATTGATTCAGAATCTTCTGCAGTGGAATGTTCTTTGTGTCCCAAGACAAGTTAAATGTTTGAGCACTATACAGTGTGAAGCTCAAAGAACTGCATTAGCCAGTAAAGAAAAAGAAACAGGCTGGACAGTGTTTTAAAGCCCTGTTTGCTTTTGAAAATGTTTTTCCTTGAATGAAGTCAGAAAGTTTATTTTGAATGTTTGGAAGTTTCAAGAAGGGTAAAACTGGCATTTATGTTTAAAGGCTGGAGGAAGTAATGAAAGCCTGATTTGTGAATTCTGGAAGTGGTAGAAGCTATTTGTGTTAGGAGAAGAAATCCTACCTTTTTTCTTTCTTCTTGCCCTTGCGCTGAGCTTTCTAAAAGCTCTGTATGGAGTAGTAGTAAAAATCAATACATTTTCCTGTGCTTGTCTTATGCCTCTCGGACCTCAATTTATTTGAAAACACACAACTACAAAAAGAGTGCTCGCCCTACCTTAGGCAACTGCCTAGGGTGGTGCAGAAGGCTACAGGTGGCATAGTTTTAAGGATACTACAAGGCCTACGCATGCGCAAGATTCTTCACCCACACCAGAACATCCACGGACGCCAGAAACAACCAATGGAGCTGTGCTGACCATTGGATGACTAAGTGGTAGCAGACGACAAGTGCTGAGAGTCAGGAAGGACGAACAGCGACCATCACTGCTGACAAGCTTGAGTCAACATCTGTGTCAGGTAACCCCGTACTAAAGAGGGTTAGTGACAGATACTGATACAGGGGGTGCAGCAGTGTTTGGTAGAAAATCAAAGAGGGATCACCATTTGTGTGTGTACCGCACTTGGTGTGTTTTCTTCTTTTTGTTACAGCATCAACACATCATGGAGAAGGAGTTACTGCACTGGATGACTGCTCAGTTTGAAAAACAGCTGGAGCAGGCAGCACTGACCCAAGCGAAGACTGCAGCCATGTTACAGGTGCAGCAAAAACCATTGCTGGACATGTTGGGAGCGTGGCTGGGAGCCCATGAGAAGATTGCGGAGCCAGCACGGACACTATCAGGTCCCATAGGTGCTTGGCAGGGGCTAGGAACGTTCTACGGGGGGGGGGGGGGTGTTTTCCATGGGGCAGCTAACCAAGGATGATGAAGTGGATGACTTCTTAGAAGCGTTCGAAAGAGTCACTCTCATAACCGGATGACCTAAAGATCAGTGGGCGGTACGATTGGCCACTTCCCTTACTGGGGAGGCCTTGGCCGCGTACCGGGCTATGCCTGCGACTTCAGCCTCTGATTATGAAGTGTGTAAAAGAGCTATTAGAGACCGTTTAGGTCTGACCCCAATGATTTATCAGCGTCAATTCAGGAGTAGTCGATTAAAACCTGGTGAAACACCTAGGGCTCTTTGCCAACGCCTTAAGAATCTGGCATCGAGATGGTTAACACCAGAGTCTAAGACTGTAGAGGATATAGTAGATTATATTGTTCTAGAACAATTTATGGAAGCTGTGTCACTGGACTTGAAAGCCTTTCTGATCTTACAAAGCTGCAAGAACACCCAAGAGGCTATCCTACTGGCAGAACATTTTCTAGAAGCCGAGTTGGTAACCCAGCAGGGTGGGGGTGTCTGTAAGAAAGCAGAACGGGTAATTTCAGAAAGGAAGGGAAGGCCGGTGTTTGGAGATGTGAAAATGTCTGTACCTATGGATAAGGATTGTTATGCACAGAGAAAATGTTTTGCATGCGGTGGCGAGGGACATTTAAAGAAAAATTGCAAGGCCAGAACAGCCTTTGTTATAGCTCGTGCTAGGGAGGATAGGGAAGGTTTTCTCCTAGACGTAGCAGTAGAAGGCATTCCCATAGAAGCCTTGTTAGATTCAGGGGCTGATCAGTCTATGGTCTCTCAGAAACTCTGGAGACAGATTGAGGCTCAGCATAGGCAAAGCTCAATGAAACCTGAAGGGAACGTACGGATCAGGTGTGTTCATGGGGCGGCCTCATTCTACCCTATATATAAAGTGGCAGTGAGTGGTTTAGGTATAAAAAGGAAAGTCCTGGTAGCCATCGTACCAAGACTTCCCCATGCCCTGGTGTTGGGCAGAGACTGGCCACAGTTTAGGAAAGGGCTAGAGGAGGAACTACACCAGAGAGAAAGCATGGTATCCACCCGAGCCCAGTCAAGAGTCCAAAGGGGGGAGGAGGAACCCTCGGATGACCCCTTAGCAGACCTGCCATCTCATGATGATCTTATATTTCCTTCGGTAAGCCGGGACAAGAAAGGAAAGGGGCAGAATACTTCCCGTCCGAAGGCCAAACCTAGGACAACCGTAGTTCCTAGGCCCCTCTTTGGGAAGACGCAGGGTCAGGGGCAGAAAGGGATGTCCAAGGGGGTTGACCCTGAAAATAAACCCAAGATTTGTTCTGCGATACTGCCTAACCACTCCCAATGCAAAAGCCCCCAAGCGAGCTTCCGAGCAGGCAGCCGGATACGACTTATGTAGCGCTGTAGATGCGATCATTCCGGCACAAGGAAGGGCCCTAGTAGACACAGGTCTCCAGATGTAGATGCCGCTAGGCTGCTATGGCCGTATTGCTCCAAGGTCAGGCCTGGCTTTAAAGGATTCTATAGACATAGGTGCCAGGGTTATTGACCCTGATTACAAGGGAGCTGTTAAAGTGCTGCTGCTGAACTTTGCGAGAAAAGATTTCCAGGTTAATACCGGGGATAGGATAGCCCAAATTATATGTGAAAGGGTGGGTTTTCCACCTCTGGAAGAAGTCTCAACCATGACCTCTACCATCCGGGGTTCAGGCGGGTTTGGATCCACCGGCCGAGCGGAGTTAAGGGGATTAACCGCAAGCTGTGAAGGAAAGGAAGATGACGATCTGGGCACGCAATTATCAGAGTGCAAAGAGAAACCGGAGCTAAGGATGGGGGAAGGGCTCTCATGGTTGCAACAACGAGAATTGACCAAGCTCTTGGCAGAGTTCTCGGATGTCCTGACACCGCTCCCAGGAGAAACTCAGTTGGTGGCACACGAGGTAGTTACCCTGCCAGGCGAAGTGATACGTCAGAGGCCCTATAGGCTTCCTGAGGTAAAACAACAAGAAGTAGTAAACCAGGTGAAAGAGATGCTCCACATGGGGGTTATAGAAGAGTCTAAGAGCCCGTGGAACAGTCCCATCATCCTGGTGCCGAAACTGGACGGGACGATGCGGTTCTGTATTGATTTTCGGAAAGTCAATGCCATCTCTCGCTTTGACGCCTATCCAATGCCTCGAATCGAGGAGCTGCTAGATCGCCTAGGCCAAGCGAGGTATCTCACTACCCTAGATCTTACGAAAGGGTATTGGCAAATTCCCCTAACCAGGGAATCCCGCCCCAAGACGGCCTTCAGCACTCCCATAGGCCTTTTCCAGTTCCGGAGGATGCCTTTCAGGCTTCATGGTGCTGCGGCCACCTGCCAAAAGGTTAATAGATCTAGTATTACGCCCACACCAAAGGTATGCTACGGCATACATGGATGATGTAATAATCCATAGCTCTAGCTGGGACCAACACTTGCCATGTATCAGAGCGGTCTTAAAGGCTATGAGGCAGGCAGGTTTAACATTAAACCCGTCAAAATGTATGTTTGTAAGTCAGGAGGTTAAATACCTAGGACATATGGTGGGGCATGGCACCGTCAGGCCATTAATAGATAAAGTGGAAGCGGTGAAGACATGTCCCTGACCCCTGACTATAAAACAACTCCGCAGCTTCCTAGGCCTAATAGGCTATTATCGCCGTTTTATACCCCACTTTGCGGAGGAAAGTGCGGTTTTAACCGACATGTTAAAAAAGAATGCACCTAAACAATTGATGTGGTCCACGGCGGCGGACCAGGCTTTTATTCAGTTGAAGGGGAGGTTCTGCGACGCACCCGTCCTACGGGGCATGGATTTTGAACAGCCGTTCATAGTTCAGACAGATGCCTCCGAGATGGGTCTTGGAGCCGTCTTGTCTCAGAAACAGGAAGGCGTGGAACACCCTGTCATGTTTCTGAGCAAGAAGTTAATGCCCCCTGAGAAAAAAATATTCTACTATAGAGTGAGAATGCTTGGCTATAAAGTGGGCCATCGAGACACTTAAATTCTACCTTGCGGGGCGTCAGTTTCTGTTGGTCACCGACCACACACCATTGAAATGGTTGAAGCATATGAAAGACCACAACCCACGCCTGACTAGATGGTATATGGCTCTGCAGGCCTATGACTTCCGCATAGAGCACCGGGCTGGAAGATTACATTCCAACGCAGATGCCTTATCAAGGATTACAGGCTGTGCGGGGTTGGACAAGCCAGCCCGTAATATCTTAAGGGGGGGGATGTGTGGTGGCCAAAATGTTCCTGAGCCCCTAGAAATAGAAAAAAAAACACACTTTTTTCCTTAAGGGAAAGAAACAGGAAGCAGGGCTGTGAAATTCAAACTGCTCCTGAACAGAAAAAAACCCATCTAATTCCTAGCTGCAAGCCACGCCCTAGCTCAGAAAAAAGCTGTAAGGCTAATGAGAGCCAGCTGAGGGAGCAGCACGAGGCTACAGCTCAAACACATTCAGATAGAGTCCCTAGGGGATTACAAAAAAAGGAGGGTAGCAACAGCAGCTATGATGATGATGATGACAGAAGGAAAGAAGGAGTTCCCAGGGGAGGAGCTACCAGAGTGGCAGAACACAGCAGAAGTCCTAACGTGCTGGAAGGAGGAGGAAGCTTCAGGGCAACTGGAGAGAGAGGAATTTCCCAGGACAGCCCAGGGGAGGAGAAGGAACTGCTGAGACAGACTTCTAAGAGAAGCCCAGCCTCAGAGGACACTGTGGGATCTGCTAGAGCCCTCAAGGGAAAAAGCCATAAGCCAGGGAAGAACCAAGAATGCAGAGGAGTTGCTTTGGAGCCTGGAGGCAGGAGATTCCCAACTGAGAGAGCCCTAAATGAGGACACTTTTACTGCAAGCCAAAGGCTTGGTGAAAGCTTACCTGTTACAAGCAGAACCGTGAGTAACCCTGTGCCCAACAGCAAGTTAAGCCAGCTACAGACCGTAAGCCAGTTAATGAGAGAGAGAGAATTGCCCCATGTATGCTGAGAATTCTATAGGAAAGGAGAAGTCTTGCTGGAAGAAAATTCTTGAGCTGTTAGAAAGGGCAGAGCCTGGGTTTACACGGAGAAGTTTAAACCATGATACTGAAGAGTCAGCTGTAGAAGAAATGCAGACAGAAAGCTATGCTTCTGACATTGATTCAGAATCTTCTGCAATGGAATGTTCTTTGTGTCCCAAGACAAGTTAAATGTTTGAGCACTATAGAGTGCGAAGCTCAAAGAACTGCATTAGCCAGTAATGAAAAAGAAACAGGCTGGACAGTGTTTTAAAGCCCTGTTTGCTTTTGAAAATGTTTTTCCTTGAATGAAGTCAGAAAGTTTATTTTGAATGTTTGGAAGTTTCAAGAAGGGTAAACTGGCATTTATGTTTAAAGGCTGGAGGAAGTAATGAAAGCCTGATTTGTGAATTCTGGAAGTGGTAGAAGCTATTTGTGTTAGGAGAAGAAATCCTACCTTTTTTCTTTCTTCTTGCCCTTGCGCTGAGCTTTCTAAAAGCTCTGTATGGAGTAGTAGTAAAAATAAATACATTTTCCTGTGCTTGCCTTATGCCTCTCGGACCTCAATTTATTTGAAAACCCACAACTACAAAAAGAGTGCTCGCCCTACCTTAGGCAACTGCCTAGGGTGGTGCAGAAGGCCACAATTTACATGTACTGCTTCCACTGTACATAAGTATATCTTATGCACATTTATCTATACAAATCTCTAGACTGCATATCCAGCAAAAGGCTGATCTAAGAGCTTTACAGAATAACTACATGCACAATAACTACATACTCACAGAAAATTTAAATGACAAAGATAATGATAAATTAAAAATCTTCGGAGTAAGAACTCACAGAAAGTCAAGCCCTCTCGAAAGTCCATCTCTAACAAATGCTAATGTAAACAGGTAGGCTTTTAACTGTCAAAACAAATTCTTACTTTTAAACCCTCAAGAACTCCAGGAGAAAGCCAAATTGTGCTTCACGCATCATCCTGCGCTCTTTCACTGACAGGACTGCAAGCAGATCTTTCCCTCCTGAATGCAACAAATATGGAGGAACATTAGGAACCCAAACTCCCCTAATTCTATGGCTTGAAAACAAGGCATCAAATTTTAAAACATATCTGAACACAGATTAGAAACCAATGAAGAGTGCACCGAAGAGATTTGGTCCTTAGAACCACAGTTTATCAACAGGTGAAATGCCAAATTCTGTACTAGCTACAGAGCACATAGCACAGAAGCAGGAAGAACTACTGTAAATAAAGAACATTACAATAATCTAAAGATAATAGAACCAAAATTGGAAATTGATGAAAAATAAAGTAACCATCAGAAAATATACAATTTTAAAAAGGCATCATCCAGTATTGATTTACTCTTGAGTTTAAATGTCAGATAAGAATGCAACCACACACCAAGATTACGTGCTACCAAGGGGACCACTCAACACAAAAATGCATTTTCGTGAATTCTCTGTCAGAGAGCATATCAAAGTGTTAACACAATTCCCTGCAAGTGTTCCAAGTGAGTTTTCCAGTCATTATTAATTGTAATGACACTGTACATATAGGTAGTAGTGCTGGAAGTGGAGCAACTGGTCCATGAACCATTAGAAGATAAGCTGGTGCCCCATATAACCCAAAAGGAAGAACAGTGAATTCAGTGCAGTCCCTCTGGTATCATAAAGGACATCTTTTTTTGGATGACTAGCTTAATTGAACTTGTTAATATCTTTTGATCAGATGCAAAATGGAGAGGTAACTAGCCTTGCAGAGCTTTTGATCATTCCATCAGTTCTGAGAGTAGGATAGCCATCCAGTTGGGATATCTAAATGACCCAGTGGAAATCAATACAGAAAAGGACAGAACTATCTGGCTTTAGGAGTATAACAAGCAAAATCCATGCACTTACAGACTTTTTACACTCTGAGCTGCATCATCTCCTCAACTTCCATCAAGATGGCCTGTAGATGGGCCTTAGGGTGTCAATAGTGTTTCTGTCAGATTACTCTAGGACTGTTGTGCATATAATGCTGCATGATAGTTGTGTGCCTCAACTTGAGAAAATATCCTAATTCAGGGTCAGTAAGTCAATCTATTTATTTTGAATGAAATGAGGTCTTCTCCAATGTCCAGATTAGTGGGCTTGTTTTCCATAGGACTTCAGGGATAAGGTTGATTCTTCTGAGCAGACCAAAGCACACCTCAGTATATCTCCTTTTAAGAGATTTATTTAGAGTAATTCAATTTACTTCTTCTGCTCTTGACACCAGGAAGTTATGTTCAATTGTTTTTATCATCATCAGTACAAACATGAACATAATTCAAGAGGATACAAATCTGTCCTCACAATCAAAAGATACATTATTTAACATTTCCATTTTCAATCCCCCGACACCAGGAAGTTAACTGGATTCTTTTTTTCCAAGAATTTCATAAGATCCTGATCAGCAGACCATGAATTTGTTTTTTGGACATGGGAGGAAGACCAGAATCCAGCCGCTGATTTAGAAAGTTCTCTTGATGGCCCATTGATTATAAAATGAGGCTTGCATCATCTAGGCCTCTAAGTATTCTCTCATTGTTCTTCTCATCTGAACCATTCTTGTATTTGAAGGATGCACTCAACTAAACTTGAATGCCCCTCCCATATTTCCTCAGTTACATTCATATTCCTCATGGGCCACCTCCCAGACAATTAAAATGGTAAAAAAAAAGAGGTTGTGTTCTGGCAAACCACCCAAAAAGCAAAGAACAAAAAGGGAAGTAGTCATTCCCACACCTTCCTATCTTTCCCCATAGCTCTTCTCAGCATCTCTTTTCAGGTATGATTAAACCTTTCAACTAGTCTGTCCATCTGCAGGTGGTATACAGACATTCTGACTGATTGGCCATTAAAATGTTCATAAACAGGTAGATTAACTTTGAAGCAAAGGAAGTTTCCTGGTCTGTTAAAATTTATTTAAGTAGGCCCATAAGGGAAAATAATTTCACTAATACATAGATATAGGTGATTTACTGCTACATACCATGTAGCATAAAGCATAATCAACAGAACGTATTAATGTCTCTGTGTGGACTTAGTAAGATCATTTCAAGCTTGTCGAATGAGATCTTGATGACGGGCGGAAATTCTTCCCAACTGATACATAGCCAATAGAAGCATAGGAGGATATTGTAGACGTAGACGTCTACCATACAATTGACTGTGGGCTACCTTCAAAACTTTGTTTCAAAATAGTGGGGGAATCAACAGTTGTTCCCAACTCTCTTGGCTTTTGCTACCACAACCCTTTTTATTAACCCATATAGTTAAACATTCTTGAGCATAACATAGGCCCTGAGTTTTGTTCTGGCCTGGGGTTTTTTTCATATGGAAGTTCCCTAAGATGCCATACTGCTTCCCAAATGGCTTTAAGAGAGACATCCTCCCACCAGACTTTCCTAAAGTCTGGTGGGAGGATGTCTAAAGTCCTGAAGTCCATGAGTTCAACCTGTTAATCTCTTGTAGCATATTTTCATATGTATATAGTTTTCCCAGTTAAATCCATGTTAAAACCCTGTTTTATGTAAACGTAGGACAAAATCTGTATGTCCAAGTGTTTCATTGTTCGATGTAAACCGCACTGATGAGAAATAGTGCGGTATATAACAAATGTTAAATAAATAAATAAATACATAAATAAAATAAATCTTGATAGGGAATGGTGGATGGGAGCTATAGCTTCCTTCTCCTCACTATCCATAGCTGGGCTTTCTTTAATTATATCTTTTCTTTTCCTGATGCTGCCATGGCTGAATTGGTGAGACGTGGGATCTTTGAAGGGGGCGTCACCTTGAAACGCCTGGGAAGTAAGAGGTTTGAGTAAACTAGGGAAAATCCCATCCAAACATCCAGGATAAAACACCTGCCTCTGTTTTTGCCTGATGGGGTCTTCAACTGGAATACACAAATATATGACCTACGAGTTGGATGTGGCCTAGGAAGCTTATTTTCCCAATTCACCATATTCGTGCCCATGGTTGAATCTAACCAATGAAGAAAGTTTTACTTTTCATCACTACTACTACTACTACTGAACATTTCTATAGTGCTACAAGATATACGCCGCACTGCACAGACAATTGTAAAAAAGACGGTCACTGCTCATCGGAGCTTACAGTCTAGTCAAGACAGACAACCCAGTAGCTGTTGACATGGGAGACATCTAGGGGGAATGGGAAGGAAACACAAAGGAGACCAGGTGAGTCAAGATCCGAAAGTGACAGCAAAGAGGTGAGTTTTCAGCTTGGATTTGAAAAGGGTCAGAGAAGGCGCCTGACGTACAGACTCAGGTAGTCTGTTCCAGGCGTAAGGAGCAGCAAGGTGAAAGGAGCGAAGTCTGGAGTTAACAATAGAAGAGAGGGGCACAGATAGAAGAGATTTGCCAGAAGAGCGGAATTCCCGAGGAGGGGTATAGGGAGAGATAAGAGAAGTAAGGTCGTGAGGAGATGCAGAATAAATGCACTTATAGGTCAGCAGGAGAAGTTTGAACTGGATGCATATCAGGTGCAACTACAGTAAAGAAAGCAAGGTTGGTAGGGTTTCCAGGCTCCATCAGCTATAGAAAAGGGTATTATTCAGCAAACTCTTAGGGGGGACCCCTGCTCTATAAACAACAAAGGTGACCACTGCCCACCCTCTCACAGATTTGAAATGTCTTATCTGGTCCTTCTTTAAGAATATAAGATAAGCCATGCTGAGTCATACCAAAGTCCACAGAGTCCAAAGGGTCAAAAGGGGAGCGCAACATAAAATTGATGAGCAGTCATTGGTGAATTGCTATGCATCTCTTAGGGGGAAAGAATAAAGTTTCCTCCTGAAGTCTTGCTAAGTACCTTCACGTGGTGGCGCCATTGTATAAAATCTATACTAAATCTCAGCAAGGTAACACTACAGTTGGAGTATGGTAGTTAAAAAAAAGAAAAATACATACTGGCTGCACATCGCCCACGATAAAAAGATGCCCATACATAGCTTATGCACTAGGGTTTACGACGGTGGCAGCGATAGTGCTGATCCTGCAGATAAAGATAACATCCCTGCAATGTATAAAGGCCATGGTGAGCTTGTTCATGGATCCACTGTGGCAGGAGAAAAACCAGAGACATTTAATGAAAAAGCTAAGAGGATTAACTACAATTATGTGGACTTTGGCAGATAAAAAACAGATAATGTGCTGCTACCTTATGCTAAAAAAACCCATATTTAAATCAAATGGGTATACAAAGAGAATCTACCTAAAACTGGAAGAAAAAGGAATATTGTCACACAAAAAACTGCAAAAAGCAACTGATGCAAATTTAAGATCTCTAATTTCTCAGATTAAAGTGAAAACGTATGTGAATGATTTTTATTATTTTCATTTGATATGCCATACTGGGTCAGACCAAAGGTTGCTGGCATTAACCTTTAAAAAGGAGATAGAGCAGCTTTTAAACTAGATATTAGGGGAAAGCCGACAGTCGCCCAAGAGCGGATGGTTCGGAAGAATGTATCCTTGAAGGATACTACCAAAAGCAGAGAGGTTCCACAAAAGAGTAAAGTAGCCCAAATGTCCTCAAGTATGGAGCAGACAGAGCTTAAAGACCCCAATTTACCCATGTCTAACAATCGCCAAATTAACATGAATAAAATACATTCTCTAAAATGCTTGTATGCAAATGCTAGAAGTCTAAAGAATAAGATGGGAGAGTTAGAATATATAGCACTAAATGAAAGGTTAGATATGATTGGAATATCAGAGACATGGTGGAAGGAGGACAACCAGTGGGACACTGACACCTGGGTACAAACTATACCGTAATGATAGAGCTGATCAAATTGGTGGAGGGGTTGCGCTCTATGTTAGAGAGGGCATTGACTCAGAAAGAATTAAAGTTTTGCAGGAAACAAAATCTGCTGTAGAATCTATATGGATTGAAATTCCATATAAAAAGGGGAAGGCGATGGCAGTGGGGGTGTACTATCGAGCGCCTGGCCAGAATGACCAAATGGATGATGAAATGCTCAAAGAAATCAAGGAAGCTAACAAACGTTACAGCGCAGTAATAATAATGGGTGATTTCAATTACCCTGGTATCGACTGGGTCAGTGTCACGTCAGGACATGCTAGGGAGATAAAGTTCCTAGATGAAATAAATGACTGCTTCTTGGAGCAGCTGGTTCATGAACCGACCAGAGGGGACGCCATATTAGACCTAGTCCTTAGTGGAACACCAGATCTAGTGCAAGAGATAAGGGTGTTGGGGCCACTTGGCAATAGTGATCATAGCATGATCGCCTTTGATTTAATTAGTGGAGGAGGGATAGTAAGGAAATCCACAGTACTACCTTTTAACTTTCGAAAGGGAGACTATGATAAAATGAGGAAAACAGTCAAGAAAAAACTAAAAGGAGCAGTTGCGAAGGTTAAAGATGTACATCAAGCTTGGGTGTTGTTGAAAAATACTATCTTGGAAGCCCAGACCAGCTGTATTCCACGCTTTAAGAAAAGTAGAAGGAAGTCCAAAAAACTGCCAGCATGGTTTAAAGGTGAGGTCAGAGAGGCTGTTGTTGCCAAAAAAGCATCTCTCAGGAAATGGAAGAAAGAGCCAAACGACGAAACCTGGAAACAGCACAAGCACTGGCAAGTCAAATGCAAGGCATTAATAAGGCAGGCAAAGAGAGAATTTGAGAAGAAGCTTGCTGCGGAAGCAAAAACGCGAAATAAAGACCTTTTCAAGTACATTCGTAGCAAAAAACCTGTGAGAGAGTCAGTTGGTCCATTACATGATAAAGGGGTTAAAGGAGCACTAAGAGGCGACAAGGCGATAGCGGAGAGACTGAATGAATTCTTTGCTTCGGTCTTTACTGAGGAAGATGTAGGGATGATACTCATGACTGAAGTGGTATTTAAAGGTGCGGAAGAATTGAAGGAAATATCGATACATCGGGAAGATGTCTTACAACTATTAGATAAACTGAAGAGTAGCAAATCACCTGGGCCGGATGGTATACATCCAAGGGTGTTGAAAGAACTGAAATATGAGATTGCAGAACTGCTATCAGTAATCTGTGAACTATCATTAAAATCATCTCTAATACCTGAAGATTGGAGGATCGCCAATGTAACACCAATTTTTAAAAAGGGTTCCAGGGGTGATCCGGGAAACTACAGACCAGTGAACCTCACGTCAGTACCGGGAAAAATGGCAGAAACCATCATAAAGAATAAAATTACTCAGCATGTAGATAGTCACAATCTAATGGGGGACAGCCAACATGGCTTTAGACAAGGAAGATCTTGTCTTACTAATCTGTTATGTTTTTTTGAAGGAGTGAATAAACAGGTGGACAAAGGTGAGTCGGTTAATATTGTGTATCTGGACTTTCAGAAAGCCTTTGACAAGGTCCCTCATCAGAGACTTTTGGCAAAACTAAAGAGTCATGGGATAGGAGGCAGTGTACTATTGTGGATCAGGAACTGGTTAAAAGATAGAAAGCAGAGACCACGTGATGCGTGAGTGAGGGTGGACTGTCCCGCTCGCTCTGGCGCAGCCCCGACGATTAATCGGCTAATTTGTCTGTGAATTTTGGAAGTTGCTCCCCTCCTCCCTCGGGACTGAATCCGCAAGATCTGGGGCACTCTGCACCTTACTTTCTCGTGGCAGGAGATGCCTCTAGCGCCCAAAAAAGACCGCGAACGCTTAACACGAGCGGGGCCTTCCTCCACGGCCTTGGCTCAGCCAGCTTCGCCGAGTGGCGACAGTGTGGAATCGGCCTCCGCTGAGTTAGCTAAGGAGGTGGTCAAATTGCTCGACCCCAAATTTGACCTGCTGCTTAAAAAGCTTGACGGCATGGAAGATGCCTTGACAAATTTTGGGAATCGCATGGATGAAGTTGAACTCTGCGTGGCGAGTGTGGAGGAGGGAGAGGGTGCCCGAGACAGAACCATAGCGGCCCAAAAGCAACAGCTACAAGATCTACAACAGAAACTGGACGATCTAGAGAATAGATCCCGGCGCAACAACTTACGTATTGTGGGCATTGGTGAGGATAAACCAGAACGGGAGCTGCTGACGTTCCTGGAGCGATGGATACCGGAAGCTTTGGGCCTAACAGACCTGGCAGCCAGTTTTAAAATTGAGAGGGCGCACCGGCTGGGTGCCCGGCGGGAGGCAGCGGAGCGACCGCGGGTCGTTATCCTGCGTGTGTGTTAAACTTCCAGCATAAAGTGCAAATCCTGCAGGAATACCGGAAGAAAGGTGAACTGCTGCTGGGGAACCGAAAGATTTTTACTGTTTCAGGACTATTCGGCACCTGTTGCGGCACGGCGCAGAGAGTTTGGCCCCATCTGTGCGGATCTATTTCGGCGACGGGTTCGTTTTACTCTGGCCTTCCCTGCAACACTGCGTATTACTCATCAGGGCCAGAACCATATCTTCAATACTGTGAGCGCGGCGCAACAGTTCCTCACGACATGCCAAGCAGCGGATGTGACTGATTGAGGAATGGGGGCTTCGGGTGGCTCTGAAAGATACCGCACTGGGACTGTCCCCACGCAGGAATTCCCGGTTGGGGGCCTCTGCTTTTGGCACTGATGGGTGACTATATGCTGCCATGAACGGAGAGAATGGATCTCCCTGTTTGAAACCATGGTTATTGTTTTGTGTGTGTTCTCCTGCACATTTCTCTCTCCCTTCCCTGTACACTCCCTTTTGCTTTTCTTTTGTCTACCTTCTTTTCTGTTTTCCTGTTAGTCTTGGGCACCCGTTTCGCAGGCCGACTGTTCACTGTGGATGAGATGCCCAGTGGATTTGAAGGGGTGAGAGGGGGGGTGTAGTCGGGGCTGCCCCAAGGCATCACTTTAGGCTCAGACCTCAGTAAGGGTAACTGAGGGTTATGGTATGTTTGGCGGGAAGGGGACTCAGGGGGGGTGGGGAGAGACTGGGGGAGGGGAGGGAGTTGATGGGATGGGGGGGATAAGGGGTGGGGGAGGGTTAGTATGGTGTGGGGGGGAGCGGGGATGATAATAGAGGGAGGGGGGGTTAGGGGGACCTTAGCAGCATGGTGGAGCTTATCCTGGGATTGGAGTAGACCCCTGTGCGGGTGGGCTTACTTAATATATAGCACTCCTCTGAAATGGGCTAGGGTGGAGGCTGGGCTGCCCTATGTCCGCACGACGCTGTTTTTCTTTGGGAGTATCAGTCCTCATCCACCTGCTTTACCCACCCTGACCTACATATTGTGACCTGGAATGTGGGGGGGATTTCCACCCCAGTGAAACGTACAAAAATATTGCAGGCACTTAAGCGGCAGAGAACTCAGGTGGCACTCTTACAGGAGACCCACTTAACAGCTTCTGAACACTCCAAGCTGAGGCGAGATTGGGTTGGAACAGTTCTTTCTGCCCCCTCCGATTCCCGTCGGAAAGGAGTAGCCATACTGGTTCATAAGAGCCTAACATGTGAAACCCTCCGGGTGGATGCTGACCCTAATGGCCGCTTTCTTTTTGCTCATTTAAAAATACAAGGGGAAGAACTTTTCCTGGGGAGTGTTTATGCCCCCAACACCTATGACCATGCTTTCTTTAAAACCCTTCTACACAAGGTCCTGGAGGCTCAGAATATCCCTGTAATTTTGGGGGGGGATTATAACTGTCCTCATGACCCTGTACTGGATCGCTCCCATACAACTGCAGCTACCAGAGGTAGTTGGAAGAGGAAGGGTGTCAGTTATCTGTGTGACTTTGGGGACCTGGTAGATGCCTGGAGGGTGCTCAACCTTGCTAGCAGAGACTACACACATCTTTCCCATGCACATCAGACGTGGTCGAGAATTGATTATTTTTTGGTATCGCAGCCTTGGTTTGGGAAAGTTCTTCGAGCAGAAATTGGGCCCATTTTGATATCTGATCATGCTATGGTAAGCTTGACTTGGCGGGGGGACCGCCAAGGCGCTATCAAATGGTCCCCCGAGTCACCTTGCTAATCGAATCGATTTTCGAGATTTTGTGAGTAAACACTGGGATGAATACATCAAGTTTAATGAGGGAACGGTGGATTCGGTGGCAACCTTTTGGGAGGCGGGCAAGGCCGTGCTTCGTGGACATATTATAGCCTTTGTAAGGGCCGAACGGAAACGAGTTAACGCAGAGGTGATTCGATTATCTAGGGAACTTCAACTCGCTAAGTCAGAGGTTCTCCTCCGACGGGGGGCTTTCGCGGAGTATCTGGAGCTCCAGAAACAGCTGAACGATTTGCTGCAGGAGAGAGCTCTTCAGACCCAACAGTACTACCGTCATCAATTTTTCCGGTATGGCGACCGATCTGGGAAGCTGTTGGCCCATTTGGTGCGAGGACCGGAGGGAACCCGGGGGGTTCTGGTAATTCGCGGTGAGGACGGGGGACGCCATACCAGGGCGGAGGAGATCGCGGAGGTCTTTCGATCCTTCTACGAACGATTGTATACCTCTGAGGAGGCGCCGGAGGCCACCATGAGAGAATTCTTGGCGCAGGTCTCATTACCACAACTGGGGGCCGAAGCCCTGGAGGTGCTGAACCGGGGCATCCAGGGGGAGGAACTCCAGAGAGCGATCAGGGCCGGTAAATCGCATAAGGCCCCCGGTCCTGACGGCTTCACCTATGAGGCGTATAAAATGTTAGAGCGGGCGGTGGTTCCCACTTTGGGGGCCGTATACGACGAAGTGACGCAATCCGGCGAGTTCCCGAGAGACATGAGGACGGCCCGCATAACGTTAATACCGAAACAAGGTAAGGATCTCCAAGATCCTGCCTCTTACCGCCTATCTCCTTGATTAACGTGGACCAAAAACTCTTTGCGTCGATATTGGCTACCCGTCTTCAATTATTTCTTCCAGATTTGGTGGGCTCCCACCAAGCCGGCTTTGTTAACGGTAGGGAGGCCTCGATTAATATTGCCAAGGTGCTGCTGGGGATGGAACAGACTCGGTCTGCTCAAGAGCCTTTGCTCCTGGTAAGTCTGGATTCTGAAAAGGCTTTTGATAGAGTGTCGTGGTCTTATATGTTTGCGGCGTTGCGAGCCTTCGGATTGCAGGGCCCCTTCTTGCAGGGGTTGCATGCGTTGTATGCTGCCCCACGGGCGATGGTGGATGTAGGGGGGACCTGTTCCCAGCCGTTTTCTCTACAGCGTGGCACCAGACAAGGGTGCCCGCTATCCCCCTTGCTTTATGTGATGCAATTGGAGCCGCTTCTCCTCGCTTTACTAGCCTCCTCGCAGATCACGGGGGTGGAGTGGAGGGGAGGGGGCATCAAAGTCAGCGCTTTCGCGGACGACATTCTGCTGTGTTTGACCAAGCCCACGGTTTCTTTGCCAGCGGCCCTTCGGTTGATTGAACATTTTGGTGGCTTTTCCGGGCTCCGTATTAATCGCACCAAGTCCATGGTGCTTGATGTGGAGGGCCAAACTCGCGGTGTCTGGCGGGGTGTCTTCCCACTTAGTTGGGCAGAGGACCACATTCGCTATCTAGGCATTCAGATTCCGGCCCGTCTTCAATCCTTGTATATGGTTAATGTGAAGTCGCTTCTTCTGCGCTCGACTGTTGCACGGTTCCAGAGGTGGGAGGATCTGCCGCTCTCTCTGATGGGGCCGGGTAGCGTTGGTGCGGATGGTGGAGTGGCCTCGCTGGCTGTACCTGTTACGTAACCTTCCAATCTGGTTGACTCAACGAGATCTACGGGACCTCCATCGGCATCTGGGCCGTTTTCTCTGGCGATCTCGCCGGGCCCGCATCGCATTGGACCGGCTTATGAGGCCGGTAGCTGAAGGGGGACTGGCGCTCACCCCCCTGCGAATTTACAATTTAGTCTATGGTATGCGACGCCTGAGCGATGTGGTTGTGGGTAATGCTACACGCATCCCGCTTGGTTTAATAGATCAATTTTCGGGTAGGTGGCACAGGGCTTACTTGCTCCATTGTGGCAGTACGGTTTTACCAATGGCGTGGCGAATGTCCCCTTACTTGCGGATGTTGCGAACCGTTTGGCAGTATTTTTGTCGGACCAAGGGCTGCCCATGGCGAACCACGGACTGTCTCCCTTTGCGGGGCAATGGGTGGTTTACCCCGGGGTCTACTGGATGGGGGAGCCAAAGCTGGTTACGGGCGGGTATTGAATATCTTGGACAGTTGAGGATGGTGACGGGGGATGGTCTGGACTCTTTTCAGGCTCTCTCGCAGACCTACCACCTACAGAAGGAATCCTTTTATTATTATTTGCAGGTCCGGCACTATATAAGTAGGGCTCCTGGAGGCGCGGTTCTGCTCTCCCGAGGCCGTAGCCTTTGGCTGGTGTTGGCACAATGCCAAGAACGGCTTACTACCCGGCAGTTGAAGGACCTTCTTATAAACCCGAGCCCCTTGAGTGATTTCACTCAATTAGTAGAGCGTTGGAAAAACGATGGCCTAGTGAACCTTACGGTGGAGTTCGCGGTGGAGGCTTTTACGGGCATTAAGGCGCTCTCTGAAGCGGTTCGCTATCGTGAACTTCAATTTAAGCTGCTATGGCGCGCGTATGTGGCGGAAGCCGGGGCGCAGCGGATGGGGCTTATATCCTCTGATGTGTGTGGTCTCTGTAAGGGCGCAGTGGGTACCCTCTCTCATCGTTTCTGGTTTTGCCCAGTGATCCAGGCCTTTTGGAAGCCCTTCGATCCAAACTGGCTGGTTGGGTAGGTGGGGGGGTGGTCCTACACCCGCTCAGGTGCCTCTTTCATGTTGGGGGTGGGGAGACCTCCGAAACCATGGCCCAGCGAAAGTTCTGTGACCGGAGTTTCCTTGTGGCTAAACACTGTATCTTGCGACATTGGCTCTCTGCAGAGGGCCCGGGGATTTTGGAGTGGGAACGACAGCTGAATGACCTCCGCCTGATGGAGGGTCGGACGGCTCGTCTCCTTGGGGAGAATAAGTGGACCCTTTACCAAAACATTTGGGCTCCCCTAATGCCAAATCTCAACACTGATACCAATACTGGTACTGAGTACGGTGGGCGTGCTTAATGCTGAACTGAGTAGTAGGAGGGTGGCTGGTAGCTATTGGGAACCCTGGGTAGTGCTACCCATGCGAGCTACATGGGGAGGGGGGGAGGGGGGGATAGGGGTGGGTGAGGGGGTGGGTGGTGTGGGCTCTAGGGTTTGATGGATTTCACTCGGGCACGGGTTGGGGCTTGGAGGCTGGGATCCTTGATTGAGTTGGGTAGGCCGCCATTTCGACATTCTCGATGTCTCCAAATGTTACTGTTACTATTATTATTACTATTGAGCTACCCCCAACTGTATCCTGATTGCTAGATTGCTATGTAGCTTGTTGTTTTGTGGTTTTGTTGGCCCTGTGTTGGTCTGCCACACTGTCTCTTCCTTGTTACATTGTGTGAAACTAATAAAAATGATATTACAAAAAAAAAAAAAAAAGATAGAAAGCAGAGGGTAGGGCTAAATGGCCAATTTTCCCAATGGAGAAAGGTGAATAGTGGTGTACCCCAGGGATCTGTGCTGGGTCCGCTGCTTTTTGACATATTCATAAATGACCTGGAAAATGGAATAACGAGTGAGGTTATCAAATTTGCAGATGACACAAAACTATTTAAAGTTGTTAAAACCCAAGAGGATTGTGAAAAATTGCAAGAGGATCTTGATAAATTGGAAGACTGGGCATCAAAATGGCAGATGAAATTTAATGTGGACAAGTGCAAGGTTATGCACCTAGGGAAGAACAACCCAAACTATGGTTACACGATGCAAGGTTCCACATTAGGAACCACCACCCAGGAAAAAGATTTAGGCGTCATTGTGGATACCATGTTAAAACCCTCAGCCCAGTGTGCAGCGGCGGCCAAGAGAGCAAATAGAATGCTAGGTATGATAAGGAAAGGAATGGAAAATAAAACAAAAGATATTATAATGCCTCTATATCGTTCCATGGTGAGACCGCACCTTGAATATTGTGTGCAATTCTGGTCGCCGTATCTTAAAAAGGATATAGCGATTTTAGAAAAGGTACAGAGAAGAGCCACCAAAATGGTAAAGGGGATGGAAGGATACTCCTATGAAGAAAGGCTAAAAAGGTTAGGGCTCTTTAACCTAGAAAAGAGACGGCTGAGGGGAGATATGATAGAAGTCTATAAATTAATGAGTGGAGTGGAACGGGTAAACGTAGATCGATTGTTTACCTTATCAGAATATAGAAAGACTAGGGGACATGCGATGAAGCTACAGGGTAAACTATTTAAGACTAATAAAAGAAAATATTTTTTCACTCAACGTGTAATCAAACTCTGGAATTTGTTACCGGAGGATGTAGTAAAGGCTGTTAGTGTAGCTGGGTTTAAAAAAGGTTTGGACAAGTTCCTGGAGGAAAGGTCCATAAACCATTATTAAGAAGTGACCGAAGATATCAATGCTTGACCCAGTACAAGCATTGTGGAACTTGTGTCTCTTGGGGAAACTGCTAGGTACATATGACCTAGATTGGCCACTGTTGGAAACAGAATACTGGGCTTGATGGACCTTGGTCTGACCCAGTATGGCATATCTTATGTTCTTAAGCCCAGTATCCTGTTTCTAACAGTGGCCAATCTCAGAAAACACACAGAAAATGAAAGAGCCGTTGAGATGGAGCATGAAGACCTGGAAGTGCAAGACAATGAGATAAATGAAGGAGAGGTCAAGAAATCAACAAAAGAGGATGAAGAAAACTATAACGCCGCCTTTGAAGCATATGGTCCCATTGATCGAAGATCGCTAGTGGTGGCACAGACGTTTAAGAGCAGGCTGCTGTGCAAAACAAAATGAGCTTTCACCCCCCGAAGAAGGCATTTGCCGAAACATGTTGGGGTTATCTCACAATAAAGCTCTTTAGACCACTGCTATTGTGGGCACCGTGCTTTTGGTGTGCCAAACAAGAAAATTCCTCCATGCCCATAAGGTAATTTACAATAATCGGTATATGCTGAGACTGTACATCCCTACAGCTGAAGTAGGACTGGGCTCACAGAAATCGATTACACATACAGAGCTACTGTCTTAGGCCTCCAGGCCTACCTAATGGCATCATCAGATCTAAATACTCAAAAAGTGCTGAAATATGAAGGTAAATGTTGTGACATAGTGAGTCCTTCTAGCCCTGTAGAAACTCCCAAAAACCAGGTAAAAAGTGCAGGGCTGCAATATAAACAAAAGCACATGGCTACTGGTTGTCAGGGAAACCAAGCCCGAGAGAGAGAAACACGCCCCTGCTACCAGTTTAACAGAGAGTTACAAAGTAATTCAGAACACCTGCTAGGAGGCGGAGTCAGGCCCTACCCGAGAAAGCTGATTCATAAAGAGGTCCCAGTAGGAAGAGAGGAGAGAGAGGAGGAAAGCCAGAGCGAAAGAGAGAGTGAACAAGAGGAGAGACGAGCAGAGTCCCCTTGGAGGAAGAAAAGCCAGCTTGCAGTAAGGAGGTGGACGGAGTCTCTAGCTGAGGAAAGGTCAGAGGCTCTGAGTCAAAGATACAGCAGGAGCAGACCAAGGCAGCTGAAATACTCTCTGGATTATAGACAGAAGGAAAAGCCAGGAAGGCAGTTGAACTCTGTTTTGCACAAGTCAGGTTGGGAACCAACAGCTATCTGTAAGCCACGGAGAAAACCTTCCACAGCCAGGTTCCAAGGTAAGCCTAAGGGCTGGAATCATAATAATTACTGGGAGTTTATTGATCCAGAAGGTTGGGGCTATGGTGGTAAGGACTATGGGGAGAATGATTGTTTAGAGCTGTACCAAACCCAAGAGCTTATCACAAAGCCTAGGGTTGGAGAAAAGGGCGCGGCTCCAGAGGGAGCGTGGCAAACAATTCCTACCCCAGAGGTAGAATTTATGGAAACAGAGCCATCCTGTGTAAATACTCCTATGGAAGAAATGGACTGTACGATTTCACTGGCTGAGGAGATAATATCTCTATGTTAAAATTGTGCTGTGAAGAAAATACAGACTTACTGTGAGAAGGGAACAGAGCTGTAGGAAACAGTACTGTGGTGTTTAATCTGCTGGAAGAAAAATGTTTAACGCTGACTGAAGCTATTTAAGTTGGATATCTTATTTTGTCCTTTTTCTGCCGAAGTGCAAGATATTTGTGTTACTTTTATTCCTTGTGAAATCCACCCCGGGAGGGGAAATAAATCCTTTTGCTTGAAACACTTGAGTCACACTACCCTTCATTGAACTCTTAAAGAAACTACATTTCCCTACAAGCACCGCTTCAGGAAATAGTGAAACTTTGGTTCAGGAAGGAACTTAACCTCCTTAAACCCTACATACCTACGGGTATCAGCGAGGGGGGAGGATCACAATGGCGTAGTAGTACGGATTTTACCTGGATTGAAGGATACCTGGAGGGACAAGAGCCCAGCAGCAGCGAGTGGCTGATATCCAGGAACAGGAGGTTCCGGCACTCGACTGACTACTGGTCAGAAAAGGAGCTACTTTTCTCAGTGCCTGACTCTGCACTGAGCTCAGGTAATTGTAGCTGGGCATAAGTGCGGAGGAATAACCAGAGAAAAGGTAGTGCACGGTAGTAGTGCACAGGGTGGGAAAAAAAAAAGGGGGGGGGAGAAATTTTTATTTTTTGTTGTTGTTGTTTTTGGGCCACACTTGGGTCTTGTTTGTGTGTGTTTTTCCCAGGTACCTGAAGAGCTAAAATGGAGCCGCAGGAAGTGCTAAGATGGATGTCTCTGCAGTGGGACAAACAATTGGAGATGACTCGTCGAGTCCAGGACCAAGCCATGGCTGCCATTCAGGAACAGCAGAAGCCAATGAGGGAGCTCATGGAACTGTTAGTAAAGCAGCAGCAAGAGCCAGCAAGAGACTTACCTGAGTATACCCGTGGGGTAGGACTACCTGGTAGAGATATCTTTATGCTGGGACAGCTGTCCCCTACAGATAATGTTGACGACTATGTGGACGCCTTTGAACGTCTTGCAAAGGCCATAAAGCTGCCTAAGGAGCAGTGGGCCATAAGGTTTGCCATGTCTCTATCCGGCCAAGCCTTGTCAGCCTATAAGTCAATGCCTGCTACCTTAACAACTGACTATGATGCTATTAAAAATGTTGTGAGGGATAGGCTCGGGCTGACCCCTTCATTCTATAGGCGCCAATTTAGGGAGGCCAAGTTGAGGCCCGGAGAAACCCCTAAAGCCCTATACTATAGAATGAAAGGTTTAGCCTGGAAGTGGGTAAAACCAGAGCAGAGAACTGTTGAATCCATAATGGATGAGCTGATACTAGAACAGTATTTAGAAGCTGTGCCAGCAGAAATAAAAACCTTCCTCATGTTACAAGATTGTAAAACCTCAGAGGAAGCGGCTAGCATGACGGAGCGATATTTTGAGGCTGAGTTTGCCAAAGCCCCAAAAACAAGCATTCCGGGTGCAGCAAAGGCTGGTAATAAGGATAGAAATGTACAAAGTAAACTGCCTTATGAGAATGTGGGTTTTTCCAATATGAGAGGAAAATGTTTTAAATGCGGGAGCATAGAGCATTTTCAAAGGGACTGTAGTTTACGGAAAGCATTGATGGCCGGTATAGGAAAGAAAGTTCGGTCAGGGTTTTTGCTCCCAGTACAAGTGGAGGGTATAGAGGCCCAAGCACTGCTTGACTCTGGTGCTGACCAGAGCTTGGTCTCCCAACGGCTCTGGGAGGCCATACAAGCCCAGTCAGTGCCAGGTCAAGCAGTAGGACAAGTAAGAGTGCAGTGCGTGCACGGGTCTGCCTCCTATTATCCTGTATATAATCTTACCATAGAAGGGTTGGCATCACAAAAGAAAGTGAAGGTGGCAGTCGTTCCCCAGCTATTATATGATGTCATTCTAGGTAATGATTGGCCCCTATTTTCTCAGGGAATGGGGAGGGGTGTAGGAGAAAGGACAGGGTATGTCTCCACCCGATCCCGGGTAAGAACCCCTCAGGATAAGGACCCGGATGAAGAAGTAGCGGGTCCATCCCGGGATAGGGAGAATTCCCCTGAGCCCGAAAGGGAGAAAGGAGAGGAAATGACAGACCCATTGCCCGCGCAGACGGACCTTTTTGGCGTCCCATCTCAGAGGGTGAGGAAAGGAAAGGCAACAAGGAATCAGGAAAGGCACCGCAGAACCCATGGAAGGGCAGGGTTGGAAGCCGGGGAGGGGCTATCCTGGATACCCGCGGAATTAGTGAGGAAATTCCCTTCTTTCCCGGGGGAACAGAAAGCGGATCCCACTTTAAAACGGGCCTTTGCCTATGCTCAGGAAAAAAAGAGATACACTGCCCCGATTCCTCTTGGATAATGGTGTTTTATATAGGGAGAGCAACAACCCACTTACGGGGGAAGTAAGGAAGCAACTGGTAGTACCGACCACGTTCAAGGCCATCGTAATGCGACTTGCCCATGACCACCCAGTGGGGGCCCACAAGGGAATTCAAGGGACATTGGACCAGGTCCTGGCCCGATTTTACTGGCCGGGGGTCTTCAGGGAAACTTCCCGCTATTGCGAAGCCTGCCCCGCTTGCCAACGGGTTAGTGCGTCCAAACCTAAAGTAGTGCCAATGATACCCACACCGGCCATATCCACACCAATACGTAGAATGGCAATGGATATTATAGGGCCACTCGATAGGACTCCCCGGGGCTTTCAGTACGTGTTGGTGATCATGGATCAGGCAACACGCTTCCCATGGGCCATTCCCCTCAGGACCACCTCGGCCAGAATAGCCCTGGAACTCATTGAACTGTTCTGTGAGGTTGGCTTCCCACAGGAGATGATAACTGACCAAGGAAGCAATTTTATGTCGAGGTACCTAGCCACCGTGTGGGATGCCTTCAGCATCCACCATGTACGTTGTGACGTGGTAGCATTGCCAGAAGCCATGGAAACAGATAGTGACCCGGTGGAAGGTTCGGGTACTGCAGGTAAATGCAGGATTTTCCCTTCTCAACACAAGAAGCACATGGCTAATCAGCTAACACAGCTCACCTCGGGGGAGGGGAGAAGCAGAGTTGCTGATTGGGCACGCCCTAGCAGGAGGCGGGTTCCCCAGAGCAGAGGCAGCTTGTTAAACAGAGAGAAGGAAGACAGAAGACAGGGAACACAGGAACGGAAGGAAGTAGAGGAAACGGAGAAAGCAGAACACTGGACAAAGCCAGCAGAAGTGTGCTTTAGAGACGGAGCAAAGCAAGGACAAAGGAAGCAACCTGGAAGGCAGGAACTAGCCTTGGATACCAGAACCTTTGACTTTGAAGGAGAAACGCTCCCCAGCTGCAATTATAGGAGAACGCTTTCAAAGCCAAGAAGCAGGTACCAGGGAGACTCAGTGCCTGGAAGAACCTTCTGGGAACAAGAGAGGGGCGAGGCATTGAGAGACCCAGGCATAAAGCCTATGCTTTTGGAGCAGAGAGCTGACCCGTGGAAAGAAAGGCAGACTGCTAAAGAACTTTCAGACATTCCTCAATATAAGGTACAGCGTGTCTTTAATTCTGATAACAGCTTTTATGAGAAGCCAGACTGTGTGAATGCTTATTTTAAAACCCAGGGCAAGCCCAGGTTTTATGAAGGCAGTTGGCTGCAACCTGAAACTCATTTAAATAAACCCAGCTTTTCTCACCAAACTGCTGAAGGAGTTAGCAAGCAGGCTAGCTACAAGGACACAGCTGATTTATATGGGAGAGATATATGCCGGGAGGATTTAGGAGGTCCCAAGTTTGAAGTGCTGTTTAGAAACACTCCACATGCAAATGAACTGGATAACCCAACACTGGCTTACAGAGACAAGTGGGGGAGGGGTAACTCCAGTGCAGTGAATGAGCGTTGTAACAGAGACGACATTGTTTGTTTGCTTGAAGCAAAACCTACAAACAATTACTCACCTCAGGAAGGAGCTAATTCTCAGCCCAGCCCATATAGAAAGCAGGCTGAAGCACTCCTGAAAGAGTTCAGAGAATTCTTAAACAAACGAACCATTCCTGAGCAGAAAGTAGTGCAGACAGTGCAGAGCCCAGAAGCAGATGTGCCATTGGTTCTTCCTTGCCAATGATTGAGTTGAATCAACCAATGGACTGCTCAACCTGTCTGATTGACAAGGAATAGAAAAGCAAAGCTTGAATGGTCCTTTTTCTGTGATAACCTGAAATGTTTGCTATTTAAGTGCCCGGCTGAAGAGCTTATCTGAAGCTAAGAATAAGCTGAAGCATTGTTTGGTTATAGCACATGGACATTATTGTTTTCCTTGTTTATTTGATTGCCCAGTAGAGTTCACATGAGGGAATGTGAACTCCAACATTGATGGACACTTTTGAGCACAGCCTTTAAAGAGCATTATTTGCTTTGTACCTGTTTTTGGCTAAAATACATTATCCTTTACGCTTGTTCTATCCTTTTGAAGCGGGGGAAATAAATCCTTATAAAAATAAATATTCTTTTGCCTGCCTTACCATTCGACCTGCACAACTACAACCTTAACCTCAAGGCCCACCCCTCCTCAAACCCTCAAGGTTAGGGAGCGGGTGGTGGCAACATACGGCGGCATACCACCCCCAGGCCAATGGCATGGTCGAGCGAATGAACCAAATCATTAAGCGAATGCTTAGGCGGGGTTTAGATGGACAGACATCTGAATGGGATACGCTCTTACCTTTTGTAATGTATGCCTGTAGAGAACGCGTACAGGTGTCTCTAGGGGCGTCCCCCTACGAACTGCTATTCGGTAGGGCCCCCAGAGGAGTTCTCGACATATTGCGAGAGCAATGGGTAGAGCCCGACAGGGAAGAGATAGAGGTACCCCAGTTCCTGAGAAACCTTAGGAGTCGTTTGGAAAGAACGTCTCAAATTTCCCTGGAGAATTTACAGGCCAGCCAGAGGAAGCAAAAGAAATATTATGATAGGGGGACAAAGCCTCGCCAAATGGCAGAGGGAGATAGAGTAGTTGTTATGGTAGCCGAGGTAGGACCCAAATTCGACGCAAGATGGAAGGGACCCTGCACAGTAGTGAAGAGGGTCGGTCCTGTATCATACCTCATAGAAAACAGTAAGGGTCGGCGCCAAACCTACCATATAAATGTTTTAAAACCCTGGAAAGAAAGGGCGGTGACCGTAAAGTTGGCCAGTACAGAACACCACAAGAGCCCAGTAGGACGGATTACGTGCTGTCCGTCACAGATTCCGGCAGCCCGTAATATTTTAAGTGGGGGGATCTGTGACATAGTGAGTCCTTCTAGCCCTGTAGAAACTCCCAAAAACCAGGTAAAAAGTGCAGGGCTGCAATATAAACAAAAGCACATGGCTACTGGTTGTCAGGGAAACCAAGCCCGAGAGAGAGAAACACGCCCCTGCTACCAGTTTAACAGAGAGTTACAAAGTAATTCAGAACACCTGCTAGGAGGCGGAGTCAGGCCCTACCCGAGAAAGCTGACTCATAAAGAGGTCCCAGTAGGAAGAGAGGAGAGAGAGGAGGAAAGCCAGAGCAAAAGAGAGAGTGAACAAGAGGAGAGATGAGCAGAGTCCCCTTGGAGGAAGAAAAGCCAGCTTTCAGTAAGGAGGTGGACGGAGTCTCTAGCTGAGGAAAGGTCAGAGGCTCTGAGTCAAAGATACAGCAGGAGCAGACCAACGCAGCTGAAATACTCTCTGGATTATAGACAGAAGGAAAAGCCAGGAAGGCAGTTGAACTCTGTTTTGCACAAGTCAGGTTGGGAACCAACAGCTATCTGTAAGCCACGGAGAAAACCTTCCACAGCCAGGTTCCAAGGTAAGCCTAAGGGCTGGAATCATAATAATTACTGGGAGTTTATTGATCCAGAAGGTTGGGGCTATAGTGGAAAGGACTATGGGGAGAATGATTGTTTAGAGCTGTACCAAACCCAAGAGCTTATCACAAAGCCTAGGGTTGGAGAAAAGGGCGCGGCTCCAGAGGGAGCGTGGCAAACAATTCCTACCCCAGAGGTAGAATTTATGGAAACAGAGCCATCCTGTGTAAATACTCCTATGGAAGAAATGGACTGTACGATTTCACTGGCTGAGGAGATAATATCTCTATGTTAAAATTGTGCTGTGAAGAAAATACAGACTTACTGTGAGAAGGGAACAGAGCTGTAGGAAACAGTACTGTGGTGTTTAATCTGCTGGAAGAAAAATGTTTAACGCTGACTGAAGCTATTTAAGTTGGATATCTTATTTTGTCCTTTTTCTGCCAAAGTGCAAGATATTTGTGTTACCTTTTATTCCTTGTGAAATCCACCCCGGGAGGGGAAATAAATCCTTTTGCTTGAAACACTTGAGTCACACTACCCTTCATTGAACTCTTAAAGAAACTACATTTCCCTACAAGCACTGCTTCAGGAAATAGTGAAACTTTGGTTCAGGAAGGAACTTAACCTCCTTAAACCCTACATACCTATGGGTATCAGCGAGGGGGGAGGATCACAATGTCCAGAATCTATCTTCATTATCAAACTTGGATAAGCAATCCGATGGACTGGAAGGAATGCATGAGAATCCACAAACACACACAGGGAAGCAACAGAATTTGCAAAACAGAAAAAAACTCTTCAAAAAATTAGATCGGCATACAAGGAAAAAGAAGTGGCAAATGCACAAATACATTGGGAAATACAAAGTGTTACTCTAGGAACTTTTTGTTGATCAAGAATGGACACATTAATGGTTAAGAAGAGGTGAACTGAAACCAAAGGATGGGAGATTGAAAGCTGTAGCACAGGCTAACAAATCCCTCAGTGGTCACAGGCTAAGACAGTGGATTACTGATGAGATGGTTTACAGTGAGCATTGACAAAACTGCCAAAAACAGACATATGTAGATTCTGTAAGAAAGAGGTAGAAGCAGTGACTCACCTCATAGCTGGTTGTGAAGTTCTGATGGCATAAAATGTTTATACAAAAAGGTACAATAAAGTAGCATGTCTTGTCTACTGGAAAACTGTGGGAGGGAGGTTCTGCAAGCCAAATGTAGACTTTTAGGCAGAAAGTTGAAATCCAGAACTTCCAGGATAGCAGTCTCAGAAGTGCTTCCTGTTTCACGCTCAGGACCCAAGAGGCAGGCAGAGCTCCAGAGCCTCAATGTGTACATGAGACGATGGACGATGGTGTAAGGAAGAGGGTTTTGGATTTGTTAGGAGCTGGGCAACATTCTGGGGGAGGGAGGGAGGGAGGCTTTTCTGAAAGGATGGGCTCCACCTTAACTGGGATGGAACCAGGCAGCTGGCATCAACTTTTGAAAAGGAGATACAGCAGCTTTTAAACTAGATGGTGGGGAAAAGCCAACAGTAGTCCAAGAGCGCATACTGAAGAGCTTAATCAGCATGGACCCAAACCACAGACCCAGAAGGCGCAACAAATCGGATGCTATCATCACTTTCACAAAATCCAATCAGTCCACATCTGGTAGGGTGTTTTCTCTCGTGGCACCTGACCTCTGGAACTCCTTACTGGATGATCTAAGAGCCACCACAGATGCTAAAGACTTCCGGAAAAAAACTGAAAAAGCATAGTTACTCACCTGTTATAGGTCTTCTCTGGCGACATCAGGAATCAGTCCTCACATATGGGTGACATTGGTGCTGACGGAGCCCTGCACAGAAGCATCTCCCCAGCTTTCAAAGAAAGCCTTTAAGAGATGCACCATGTATGTGTGGTCCACTTCCCACCCAAGCGTGCCATCTTGCTGCAGTCTAATGACATAGCTAAGATGGCAAAAATAAAATACTGTAAAGAAGCAACGCCAAGGGTAGGAGGGAGGGTTGAGAGGACTGATTCTTGCTGTCCCCAGAGAACACCTGTTACAGATGAGTAACTACGCTTTCCCCAGGAACAAGCAGGAAGTCAGTCCTCACATATAGGACTCCCCAGCTACAGGCTACTGAGAACCTGTAAAAACGCCACGGCAACCTGCAAAGGGTGAGCTGTGATAAGCAGCAGTTGAGTCCCTACCGAGAGACTCTCGCAAGACCGAAGTGTCCGGCAGAGAACCATCACTCCGGAAGCCTGAACACAGAAGGGTCGGAGGGCAGGAGTTGCCTACACCATGAAGAGATTACGGAGTATGGTCTGGCTGAAGGGGCTGTCCCATTCATACCTTCACTGTCCCATAGTGAGCTGTGAAGGTATGGACCGAAGACCAGGTGGCAGCCCAGCAGATTTCTGTCACGAGGACGGAACACAGATTTGCCACGGTGCGCCATGACCCTTAGATCAAGTGAGATCCCTGCCTGCTCATTGACAAGGGTAATGCAGTCCGCCAACCAAGTGGACAGAGTTTGCTTAGTCACAGGAAGCCCCAGGCAGCTGGGATCATAGGATATGAAAAGCTGAGGTGCTTTGCAGTGGCCCTGAGTCCGCTGCAGATAAAAGGACAGGGCTTTCTTACAATCCAGATTGTGGAGAACAGTCTCCGCCCTACTGGCGTGAGGCCTCGGAAAGAATGTGGGGAGCACCACATTGAGGTGGAATGCGGACATCATCTTCGGTAGAAACTTGGGGGTGTGTGCGGAGCACCACCCTGTTTTTGTAGAACCTCTTGTAGGGCGGTTCCGCCATCAGAGGTTGGAGCTCGCTGACTCTGCATGATGATGTGAGTGCTACCAGGAAGGCAACCTTCCAGGACAGATACTGGAGGTGGCAGGTAGCCAGAGGCTCAAACAGAGGCTTAGTGAGCTGTGAGAGCTCCACTTGAGATCCCAATCTGCTGCTGGAGGGCAGACAGTAGGGTTTGGATAACATATGGCCTCACAAGAATCAGGACACAAGGGGCTGAGTCGAGAGGGGTTTCCCCCAATGGAATGGCGATGCGCTGCGGAATGGCGATGCGCTGCAATGGCACTAAGGTTACTCTGACCGAAGTGGACTTCAGTCCCAATTGCAATAGGTGAAGCAGGTACCACTTGAAGTGGAGCAGGTAACACTTGTTCTGAGCAGGAGAATGGGTTTGCCTGCTTTCTAAGCACCACACCAAGAATTGGCACCACTTGAAGCCATACACCCTTCTCGTGGAGGCCTTATGAGAAGTCAGAAGAATCTCTTCCATGTCCCGTGAAGGGAGCTAATGCTACCCTTCCAACAGCCAAGCCGTGAGTGAGAGGCACTCCAGGTTGGGGTGTAAGAGAGAGCCCTACTCCTGTGAGAGTAGCCCTGGAGGTCGGCCCAGGGGAATCACCAACATCGCCGATAGGGAAAGGAGCAGTGGGAACCAGGGCTGCCTGGGCCACTGAGGGGCTATTAGCATTAGCGATGCTCTGTCGTGCTGAACCTTGAATAGTGTCTTGGCTACCAGTGGTGTTGGTGGGAAGGTGTACAGGAGGCCTTCCATCCATGGGATGAGGAACACATCCACTGACACCTGGGACGGATGCGGCTGGTGAGAACAGAATCAGGGCAATTGCATGTTGTCTGGAATGCCAAACAGGTCCATCAAGGGGACGCCCCAGAGACGAAACAGCCGTGAGGCTACTACTGGATCCAGGTGCCACTCATGCGGTTGGAAGACCCTGCTCAACTTGTCCACCAGGGCATTGTCCTGGCTCGGGAGGTACACAGCCCTTAGGAGCATCCCTCTGAGTGCAGCATAGGAGCAGAGGGCTCCTGCCTCCTGGCAGAGGGGGTATGACCCTGTTCCCCATTGTTTGTTCATGTAGAACATTGCAACCTGATTGTCGATCTGGATCAGCACCGAGTGGTGCTGGTGCTGGTAGCTAGGTATATTGCCCAAAGCTCTAGCTGGTTGATTTGTATCCGGGATTCCCCCTGGGACCAGCAGCCTTGCATCTGGAGGCTCCAGCAATGTGCTCCCCAACCCATTAGAGAAGCATCCATGAGGACCATAAGGGGATGGGTGCCTGGAAGGGCATCCTGGCCTGAAGGTGACGTGGAATCCGTCACCATCCGAGGGAGTCCGCCAGCTGACGGGTCACTTTCACTCTGTCCCTGTGCCTGCCTGTGGCTTGTGTCCACTGAGAGCGAACGCACCACTGGGCTGTCCCCATGTGCAGGCGGATATATGGGGTCACATGGACCATGGAGTTCATGTTTCTCACAGGCAGAGCAGGAGCCAGGCAGGTACCATCTGGTGTCAGTGTACATCTGCGGCTAACTCCCTGAGGCATTCTGACCTCTCTTGAGGGAGGAAGACTTTTACATGGAGGATATCTAGTTGCACCCCTATGAACTATAGCCGCTGGGCCGGAGTGAGGTGGGACTTGTAGTTTATGGCGAACTCCAGGTGCTACAGGGTGTTGGTGCGCCAATGGCACATTGTGCATCTGCAGTCATGCTCCCTTTTATGAGCCAGTCGTCCAGATAAGGGAAGACGAAGGCCCCTTGGAGCCGGAGGTGAGCTGCAACCACCGCGAAGCACTTTGTGAAGACCCTTGGTGACAAGGCCAGACCGATGGGCAGCACCCTGTATTGGTAGTGCTGTCCCCCCACCATGAACCAGAGGTATTTTCTGTGGCTCTGATGAATTAAGATGCGAATGTAGCATCCTTTAGGTCTAAGGAGCATAGCCAATCTCTCTGCTGGAGGAATGGCAATAGAGTCCCAAGGAAGAGCATCTTGAACTTTTCCCTGACCAGAAACTTGTTGAGCTCTCAGAGGACCAGAATGGGCCTCAGGCCTTCTGTCCTCTTGGGGACAAGGAAGTACCTGGAGTAGAAATCTGTGCCCCAGAAATGTTTCGGTACTGACACCACATTTTTGTCATTGATTAGGTCTGTTAACTTGGTGAGGAGCAGGATCTGGTGAAGGAGAGGCCTGGTGGGTTCGCCTGGGAAGTATGAGGGTGGCGCCCATTGTAGGTAGAGGAGGTAGCCCTCCTTGACCACTTGTAGCACCCAGATATCGGTGGTTATGGCTGTCCACTTGTGGGCAGCAGGATACCTCCTGGGGGTGGGAGGTCATGCCCAGGCAGTTAAAAGCTCCCCCCAGGCTGGGCCGGAGAAGGTGCCTGGGATTTCAAGTCTTTTGTTTTATGGGACCATGTCCCGGGCATTTTTGTTGCTGGTCCTATTGAGGGGCTGGGAAGGCCCGTAAGTACATTCGTAGTAAAAAACCCTGTGAGAGAGTCAGTTGGTCCATTAGATGATAGAGGGGTAAAAGGGGCAGTAAGAAGGGACAAGGCTATACCGGAGAGACTGAATGAATTCTTTGCTTCAGTCTTTACTGAGGAAGATGTAGGGATGTTACCTATGACTTAAGTGGTATTTAAAGGCGATACTGCAGAAGAATTGAAAGAAATATCGCTACACCGGGAAGACGTATGACAACTATATGATAAACTGAAGAGTAGCAAATCACCTGGACCGGATGGTATACATCCAAGGGTGTTGAAAGAACTGAAATATGAGATTGCAGACCTGCTATTAGTAATCTGTGAACTATCATTAAAATCATCTGTAATACCTGAAGATTGGAGGATAGCTAATGTAACGCCAATTTTTAAAAAGGGTTCCAGGGGTGATCCAGGAAACTACAGACCAGTAAGCCTGACGTCAGTCCTGGGAAAAATGGTAGAAACCATCATAAAGAACAAAATTACTCAGCATGTAGATAGTCATGGTCCAATGGGAGACAGCCAACATGGGTTTAGACAAGGAAGATCTTGTCTTACTAATTAAGAAGGGACCCAGGATATCAATGCTTGACCCAGTACAAGCATTGTGGAACCTGTGTCTTTTGGGGAAACTGCTAGGTACGTATGACCTAGATTGGCCACTGTTGGAAACAGGATACTGGGCTTGATGGACCTTGGTCTGACCCAGTATGGCATATCTTATGTTCTTATGTAAGTGTAGTGTACCACTGAAGCCCCCTTTCTCCTTCGGGAAGAAGGGCTTTTTCCCTGGGGCTTTCTTCTGGGGTTGCAGCAAGGTCTTCTTTGAGTCTGGTTCTCGTCACGAACTCAGTCTCTATCTCTGCTGCCTTATCCACCATGGGCTTCCCGAATAGGTTCTCTCCTATGCAGGGGACATCAATCAGTTTGTCCTGCACCCACTGTTCCAGGTCGGATGACTGCAGCCATGCTTGGTATCGTGCCCCGATGCCTGCAGCGACCATCGTGACCAATGACTCAAAGCCATTGAAGGCTGCTCGGGACAAATATTTTGAGCATTCTTTTACCGCCGAGGCAGGGTCTTGAACCTCTGTAGGGGTTCCCCATTGAGGCCGGCCGAGAATCCACCAAGCTCCTTTGACAGTTTCTTCAGGTACCTGCTGATGTAGAGCTGGTAGAACTGGATCCAACACATTAGCACCGAGCCCTGAAAAGCCTTCCAGCCGAGGGCATCCAAGAATTCAGGCCTCCCTGCCGGGTGGCACTGGCAGATATGTTTTTTAGCTTTTAAGTCAGCACATGGCCGACACCACGACCATGGAGTTGTGGGAAAGCTGGGTGTTTTAGACTCCAGGGCTTCGGTGTATTCGGTACATGGCATCAAGGTGCCTACGGATGATTGGTACCGACGCCGGTGTTTCCCACATCTGGAGGAGGGGGTGGTCGATGATTGGGGGCACAGGGACCATAAGGGTTTCCTTCGGGGGCGCCTCATATTGGAGTATTTCCAATTCCTTGGTGCGTGGGTCCTCCTCAGTCTCAGTCTTGATAGTGAGAGCATTGGCCTTGTCCCGCACGAAGTCGATGAACCCGACATCCTCGAGCGGGGAACATCGGGTCATCGGGGGAGATGGGTCTGAGGCCATATCTCAATGTCGCCTCGTTTCCAGGACTCTTCGTCCTCGGTCTCCCATTCAGACTCAAAGTCAGGATACGAGTCCGATGCCGTGCAATTATCTTGGTCAAGGACCACTCCCAGTCCGCAATCTCTGGAGGATCGGCGGTCCAAGCCACGGGCACTTGCCGGGGAGGACTGGTGTCTCAAGGAATGGGACTGGGACCGGGACCTCATCCAGGGCTGAGGGCTCCCTCGAGGCTGGTGGCGCTTGATGAATGGCTCAATGTTGAGGGTCCCGTCATCGGGGCAGATGAACCAGACAAGCTGGTCATGAACACCCACTACATGGTTTCCATAGCAGTTAGCTCCGCAGCCTTCGATGCGGGCACCGAAGACTTCGGGCCCAACATCAGTACTGTCGAGAGGGAGTCCTTGCATCATCATCAGTACTGTCGAGGGGGAGTCTTTGCATCAGTACTGTCCCTACGGGGCAGCTTGGAAGACTGCTCCTGACGCAACTCATCGGACTCACTCCTGGAACTGCAGGTCCTGAGGTGGTATTTCCCCTTCTTCCCAATTCCGTCCTCGAAGGTGGTCTTTGAGGGTTTCTTCTTCTTGTGCTCCACCTCGGGGGATTGGCCACAGGACTCCGAAGAGGTTCTGGCTTCACGGGGCACCAAGGTATCAGAGGGAGGCCCTGGAGCGTGGTATCACCGGAGACTCAGGCACAGAGTCTGACTTCTGAAAAAATTTTTCCTGCTGCTGATGGTGACTCTTTAAGGCCTTTGAGGTCATGGTTCTACAGAGTTTGCAGTCGGGGTCGTTATGCTCCGGGCCAAGGCATCAGAAGCAGCAGTCGTGTAGGTCATTGAGTGACATCACTTTGCCACACCAGTCACACTTTTTCAAGCCACTGGAGGCCATTGGAAAAAGGGTGTCCCGCCGTCCAGCAGGGGTCCCAAGCCTTCAGCTAACAAAGGGCGCGAACGCCGGTCGAGGAACACCTTGATGAAAAATGAGAAAACGAATAGATGAACCCGAGCAGTGACGCCGAGGCGAGTTGGCTCGGGGTGGGAAGGAACTGGTACGTAAACCAGACAAAAAACTTAATAAAAATCAGATTTTTTCCAGGGAAAATTGGACGACGTCTGGGCTCCACGAAAAAAAGGAGACCAAGACAAGATGGCACCCTTAGGCAGGAAGTAGACCACGCATGCGTGGTGCATCTCCCAAAGGCTTTCTTTGAAAGCCGGCGAGATGCTTCTGCATGGGGATCTGTCGGTGCTGATGTCACCCATATGTGAGGACTGACTTCCTGCTTGTTCCCAGAGAACCTCTCTTTACATGGACCACTTTGGGAGCATTAGTGTGTAGTATCCTCCCTCCTCCCCCAATGATCTATCTCCATATGTAGATAGTCATGATTTACTTGGAGAAAGCCAACATGGATTTATCCAAGGAAAGTCTTGTCTCACTAAACTGTTATAAATTTGAAGGTGTAAATAAATAGGCAGATAAAATGAGCCAGTTAATATTGGGGCAGATTCTACGATGCGAATAGCAGGGCTGAATGTCCCGGTAGGACGTGCAGCCCCGCTATTCGTTAGGACCATATGCTGCCTCACTTTCTTCCCAAGCACACAAAGCCACTATGTGGGAAGAGCTGGATGGGGGTGGCCCAAGGCACCCAGACATACAGGGCCAATTCAGGTCACGGCCCTGTACATCAGGTGGGTGGGGGATCGATGTGCTGCTTATTCCACTTCAGAGGTGGAATAAGCAACAGTGGTGGCGGTGATCAGGCCCAGAAGTGCCCCCCCCCCAAGGCAGGGAGCAGCATCAGGTGAGGCCCTTCTGCCCGATCCTGGCCCTGGCGGACACGCCGAGGGTTGGGCAGCGGTGAAAACACCTCAGTCTCCATGTTAGACCTTTGGCGCTCCTGCTGGATGTCCTGATGCCATGGCAACAGGACGCCATGGCACCAGCACACCAGCAGGAGCTTACGGCGGGCTGATCATGCTGCTGTTAGGATGTCTCCCACAGCAGATTCCGGGGCACGAAGGGCTGTCTCGGTGCCCGATTCTGCAACCCCGGGAACATCTAGCTCCTGTGGTGCAGAATTGGGTATGATCCGAGCTCATCCAGTGTTTGGATGTCCAGACAGCCAGGACATGCCCCTTTTAGGATTGGGCTCATAGTGAAATCTGGATTTTCAGAAAGCCTTTGACAAGGTCTCTCATGAGAGACTCTTGGGGAAATTGACAAGTAATGGAATAAGAGGCAGTGTACTATCGTGGATTAGGAACAGGTCAAAGGATAGAAAACAGAGTAGGGCTAAATGACCAACTTTCTCAATGAAAAAAGGTGAATAGTGGAGCACCCCAGGGATCTATGTTGGGTCCGCTACTTTTTAACATATTCATAAATGACCTGGAAATGGGAACAAGTTAGGTGATCAAAATTGCAGATGACACAAAATTATTCAACATTATTAAAACACAAGAGGACCTTAAGAGATTGAAAAACTGGGCATCCAAATGGCAGATAAAATTTTATGTGGACAAGTGCAAAGTTATGCACTTAGGGAAGAATAACCCAAACGACAATTACATGCTGCAAGGTCCCACATTAGGAATCACGACCCAGAAAAAGGATTTAGGCATCATCGTTGATAGTACATTGAAAGTCTCTGCCCAATGTGCACCAAGTAAACAAACAGAATGCTAGGAATCATAAGGAAAGGAATGGAGAATAAAACCAAGGATATTAAAATGCCTCTGTATCACTCCATGGTTCAACCGCACATTGAATATTGTGTGGAATTCTGGTCGCCATATCTTAAAAAGGATATAGCGGAATTAGAAAAGTTACAGAGAAAAACCACCAAAGTGATAAAGGAGATAAAAGATACCCCTACAAAAGCTAGGGCTCTGCAACTTGGAAAAAGACAGCTGAGGGGAGATATGTTAGAAATCTACAAAATAATGAATGGAGTAGATTGGTTCTTTACTCCTTCAAAAAGTAGAAAAACTAGGGTACACACAATGAAGCTACAATGGAGCACATTTAAGACTAATTGGAGAACATATTTTTTCACTCAATGTGTAATCAAACTCTAATTCGTTACCAGAGTGTGTAGTAAAAGCTGTTAGTGTAGCTGGGTTTAAATCCAAGGGAGCAGTACAGTATAAGGAATGAAGCACTTTTGTCCACGAAAGAAGAGCGAGACCCGGGTGTGATTGTTTCTGATGATCTTAAAGTAGCAAAAGAGGTAGAAAAGGTGACGGCGAAAGTCAGAAGGATGCTTGGGAGCATAGGGAGAGGAATGGCCAGCAGGAAAAAGGAGGCGATAGTGCCTCTGTATAAGTCTTTGGTGAGACCTCATTTAGAGTATTGTGTGCAATACTGGAGACCACACACAGGATGGAGTCGGTACAGAAGGTGGCTACCAAAATGGTCAGTGGTCTTCATTATAAACCATATGGGGAGAGACTTAAAGATCTCAATATGTATATGTTAGAGGAAAGGCAGGATAGAGGGGATATGCTAGAGATATTTAAATACCTCCGTGGCATAAATGCACAGGAGGAGAGCCTCTTTCAATGGAAAATGAGCTCTGCAATGAGGTGACATAGTAAAAGGGTGGAAGGGGATAGACTCAGGAGTAATATGTGGAAATATTTCTTTACAGAAAGAGTGGTAGATGGGTGGAATAGTTTCCCAGTGGAGGTAGTAGAGACGAGGACAGTATCTGAATTCAAGAAAGCATGGGACAAATACAGAAGATCTCTAAAGGAAAAAAAGGGACTATAGTACTTGATATCAAAGGGCGGTCTAAATAGGCCATATGGTCTTTTCTGCTGTCTTGTTTCTATGGACAAGTTCCTGGAGGAAATGTCCATAAACATTATTAAAAACAACCAGGGAAATCCACTGCTTACCCCTGGGAGAAGCAGCATGGAATCTGTGTACCTTTTTGGGAACCTGACAAGTACTTGTGATCTGTATTGGATGTTATTGGGAACAGGGTACTGGGCTTGATGGACCCTTAGTCTGACCCAGTATGGCATATGTTCTTACCTCTGTAAACACTAACATCATTGTGCCAGAAAAGAACTGGGATCATGATCCTAAGAGAATTATGGAGAATGAAGAGGTTATGATCATCAAGGAAGCTGGAGAAGCATATCAGAATGGCATTGATTATAGAGGTGTCAATCTCAAGCCAAAAACATGCAGTCAGAGACAAAGAAGATGTGGCAGAAAGATGCCAAGCTGTTTTCCATCATGCTAGGTGTCACAGGCTTGATTAATAATTTCTAAGCACACCTTGATAAATTACCCATACATGTTACATCTTACAAAAACCAGAAGGTGGCTCTCTTTGGCACGATGAAAGGACTACGCCAAGCATTAGCAGTAAATCTGAGACTGAGATCGTACTCCACATACCCTGGTTTAGGAGCACAAAACTAACCCACTTGGAGAAATTGACCCAAAATTCTGCTTCTGATAATGATCGATCTGGATCACAAGTAGTTTCATTTAGTCGTACTTGATATACCATCTTCCAGTGGTGGATAGACTACAGCTGACATATTGCCAAAAAACAGCCTTTAACTACACTGGAGGTTTGTGCAATCAAAGTTGAATCATCAATATCACATCCAAGAACATATCCAAAAATATACCAATTTTTTTTACTTCATCTAAGAATATAAGATAAACCAGGTTGAATCAGAATGCTTGACTAGCATTGACTAAAAAATGTCCAGATATTTACCTTTCAGGACCCCAAAAGAACAGGGATGACTCAAACCCAAGGAGAAGTTTCAAGTTTCTTTCTTACTTTGAAATATTTACATTAACAATTCTAAAATACGTTTAAGAAATACTTGAGCATTCAATTGAAAGGTAATTGGAGTGGAGGAGTGGCCTAGTGGTTGGGGCAAGGTACTTCAGGCTGGAAGGTCGGGGGTTCAAATCCCACTAGAGGACAGCAACCTTGGGCCGGAAGGACTGGGGTTTCTAGTCCCACAGGTACTCCTTGTGGTCTTGGGCAAGCCACTTAACCCTCCATAGCCCATGTTCCCTGTAAAATAGTTATCTCCAAGTTATAATGCCCTGTTCAATGTAATTTCAGTTTGTTCAATGTAAACCGCACTGATGCAGAATAGCGCGGTATGTAAGAGAAAATAAATAATTAAAGGGCCCTTTTACTAAAGTGCACTAAACAGTCACTGCATGCTGCTTCATGCACTGCCACTCGAGCGCTGGGTGGGTTAGAGGTAGAGAGTGGTTGTGGTGAGCACACTGCAGTTAGCACTGGGGGGGGGGGACATACTGCACATTTTCAGTGTTGCTGTTTGCATGGGTGCATCTAACATCGCCTCAATAGGTGGAGTTAAGTGCAACTGCAGTAACAGTGCCATCTATTAGGGTATTCATCCACGCATTTACTGTCAGGAGCATACGAGTCACGCTCCTGACATTACTGAGGAGGCTTCGCACTTCACACGTTCATTTTTGCATAAACATGCTCTAGGTGCAAAAACCTAATGCACTTTAAGAAAAGGACCCCTAAGTCTAGACCCAAGTGCCTTCCAAAAGTTGATGTTCCATCTCTTTTGTTACTCTCACAGTGCAAGTTATCTATGCACTAAGCAATAAATGATATGACTTGTGAAAGATGATAAAACTGTGCAAAGATGCAAGAGAATAATTTTGTTTACAGAACAATGGAAGTAAGGATAAGAATGGGATTTGGAACTACAAGCTGGTTAGTCTGACCTCTGTGGAGAGTAAATTAATGGAAACACTGCTAAAACAGAATAGTGAGGTTTCTAGAATAAAATGGATCCGAGACAGCATGGTTTTACTAGAGGCAGGTCTTGTAAGACAAATCTCATTAATTTCTTTGACTGGGTGACCCAAGTGTTGGCCTGAGGGAGAGCTCCAGATGTAGTTTACTTAGATTTCAGAAAAGCCTTTGACACTGTTTCCCACTTATAAATAAAGCATAGTTACTCACCTGTAACAGGTGATCTCCGGGAACAGCAGGAATTTAGTCTTCACATATGGGTATTGTCGGTACCGACGGAGCCTGCACGGGAATGCTCCCCAGCGTCCAATAGGAAAGCTTTTGGGAGCATCCCACAGAGCCTGCGTGCTGCCTTCCCACCTTTCCCAACTGTCCCTCTCAAGTTGAGTTTAAAGCTGAGACGAAAGAGAGATAGAGAGATTCAACTCCTAGGGTAGGTGAGTGGGTTGTGAGTAACTATGCTATCTCCAGGAACAAGCAGGAATGTAGCCTTCACATAAGGGGACTCCCTAGCTGCAGATGCCAAGGAGAAGGCCCCAGAGGTTGTGTGCCCTTCTGATCTCTGACATCCTACTAGGGATGGGGGTAGGAGTTGATTAAGTATGGAACAGGTTTTGAAGAACAGCCTGACCAAACAAGGCATCCCGGCAGGAGTCCTTGTCTAAGCAGTAATGGGCTGTGAAGGTATGAATGGAAGCCCAATTAGCTGCTTGACAGATGTCATCGATAGACACAGAGTGAAGATGAGCCATTGAGGCTGCCATGGCTCTCACATTGTGAGCTGTGACATGGCCTTCAAGAGGAAGGTTCTTACTCTCATAGGCAAAAAGACATACACTGTGCAACCCAGCTGGACAGTGTTCTTTTGGAGACTGGAAGTCCCAAATGACTAGGATCAAAAGCAACAAAGAGTTGAGAGGACTTTCTATGTTGCTGTGTCCTTTGCAAGTAAAATGCCAAAGCTCTTTTACAGTCCAAAGTATGAAGATTCCTTTCTGCATTTGAGGCATGAGGCCTTGGAAAGAATACAGGAAGGTAAACCGCTTTGTTTAAATGAAAAGGCGACACCACCTTTGGCATAAAGTGTGGATGAGTCCTAAGGACTACCTTATGATGGAACCTTGAATAAGGAGGATCAGCCACCAACGCTTGCAATTCACTGATGCGACGTGCTGATGTGATTGCAATAAGAAAGATAACCTTCCAGAAAATGAATTTCAAAGAGGTAGTGGCTAATGGTTCAAAGGGCGGTTTCATGAGCTGCCCAAGTACCAGAATTAAGTCCCATGCCACCGGGGGTGGCTTAATGGGAGACTTAGTTAAAAGAAGGCCTCTCATAAATCTCGCTATGAGAGGATGAGAGGAAATAGGTTGTCCATTTAGAAGCTTAAAAGAAGCTGCAATAGCACTCAAAAGGACTCTCACTGAATTGGTCTTAAGCCATGCATTTGATAAATGAAGGAGATAATCCAGTAATGATTCCAGAGATATCGCAAAAGGATTAAGACCCTTCTGCGAGCACCATATGGTAAACCTTTTCCACTTAAATGCATAAGAGCGTCTTGTGGAAGGCTTCCTGGAAGCATAAAGGATATCCTTTACCTGCTGGGAAAGGTTAAGACCGTGAAGTTCTAGGCTTTCAGCAACCAGGCCCTGAGATGCAGAGACTAGGGATTGGGATGCCACAGCATCCCGTCCTCTTGAGAAAGGAGATCTGGAGCAGATCCTAACTCCAGAGGCGGAGCTTGAGAGAGATGTAGGAGCAGAGGGTACCACATTTGCTGTGGCCAACGTGGAGCTATGAGGATCATATGACCTCTGTCTCTCTGAAGCTTGAACAGGGTTTAGGGAATTAGGGGAATGGGTGGAAAAGCATACAGGAAGTCCTGATCCCAAAGGAGGAGGAAAGCATCTCTGGCCTGACAACCCTGAGCCGGAATTCTGGAACAGAACCCCGGAGGTTTGGCATTCAGCGGACTTGCAAAGAGGTCTATGTCTGGAGTACCCCAAATTTGAAAACTTTTGGCCACGTGGTCTGCATGGAGAGACCATTCATGTGGACTATTCACTCGACGGAGTCTGTCTGCCCAAGAGTTTTGAATGCCTGGAAGATACACCGCAAGGAGATGAATCTGATGCTCTCTGGCAAGGACCCATAGTCGCAAAGCTTCGTTGCAGAGCGACAGAGCCTGTTCCGCCCTACTTGTTCACATAGAACAGTGATGGCTAACCTTTTTGAGCCCGAGTGCCCAAACTGCCGCACAAAACCAAAGAATTTCCTCAAAGTGCCAGCACGTCAATTAAACCTTAACAACAATATTGTAGAGCCTTATAATGATGTTCCAGATCACCCATTTTGGGCAAGGATACTGGGGCGTTACAAATTACACAACACTTGTCTTTCACCATGATGAAGAAGTAGTCCATTTCCCATTCATCATGAAAGTGGTAGGTTTTGCTCTTCTTTGGAACCCAGCTCCCGCGCGGGTCCTATAATCTCGCGAGAGGACGGCGCACGAGCCCTAGCGTGCAGATTCTCGGCGAGAGGCGCGCAGAAGCTCCGACCGGAAGGGGAAGCGCGGGGCCGGGCTGGGGCCTTTCTCCTAGCACAGGGGTCTGCAACCTTTAAGACATAAAGAGCCACTTGGACCCGTTTCCGAAGGGAAAAAAAAACTGGGAGCCGCAAAACCATTGCGACATTTAAAACAAATCTAACACTGCATATATTGTTTCTTACAGTGTACCATCATAATCACAATCACAATCATAGCCTGAGGTAAATATGAGGGCCCAAATGTAATCCACATTATAAATATATTATTATATTATTGTCACTTTTCTTTTAATATTTTTTTGACCCCCCTCAGAACTACTTTTCATAGAAAACGTTAAATTTACTTACCGTATTTTCCGGCGTATAAGACGACTGGGCGTATAAGACGACCCCCTACTTTTCCTGTTAAAATATAGGTGTTTGGCCTATACTCGCCGTATAAGACTACCCCTCTTCCAGCGCACACCAAAAAAAATACGCCGGAAAATACGGTTAATTAATCACAACAAGTAACAATATTTGATTTCAAAATTATGATGATTTTGTAGTCAAATCACTAATATGAAATAAAATTATTTTTTCTACCTTTGTTGTCTGACCAATTTATTCTCTGATCATGCTGGTCCCGATCTGAGGCTTCTGCTTTCCTGTCTTCTCTTAGCTCTGTTTCTGTGGTCTATGGTCCATCTGCCATTTCTTATCTCTTCTTTCGTTTTCTTCACTTCTTTCCATCAGCCTATTTCCAGTCCCAGTAACCATCCCCAGTATCAGCCCCTTTCCAGTCCTCACTCCCAGTACCTTCCAATGTCAACTTGCATTCCCATGATTGCCACTGGTGTCCATTCCCTTCCAGTCCCCCTCCTTCCCCACTGACCAGTCCCTTCTAGTACAAATACCATGGCAGCCCCTCTCAGATCCACTCCCTTCCAGTTCCATTCTCCCATCCCCTCGCATCAGCCCATTTGTAGCCTTAGCCCCCAGTTTCCTTCCAGGGCCAGCAGCTCTATCCTCCCCTCCCCACAATCAGCCCATTCTCAGTCAAAGCCCCCCAATCAGCTCACTTCCAGTGCTAATCCCCCCTCAACCCCATTACCAGTGCTAGCCTCCCCTAATCAGCCCAATACCACCAGTCCTACTGTGGCAGGTGCAGGCCTGTGACCCACGGTGTCTGACATAGGCAGGCCAGCATGGCTAGCTTGACCTGTAAATGAGGCCTGTGGAGAGGCATATAGGATTGCACATCCCCCAACATGCTGCTATTGTAAGAAAGAACTCAGTAGAAATATTGAATTAGCTTAGATAAGCAGAATTGCAGAATTAAGAAATGGAAAAATACAGAAAAGATGTGTTTTAAAGTTACTGATAAGAAAGAGTACATTTGCAGAGAAATATTGAGGAGTGCTGACAGATGAGTTACAGAACCTTGCTCTTCTGCACGCACAAATGGTCCCATAGCCTTGAAAGTGTGAAAGTAACAAGTTGATGAACTGACCATTGTAATTGGGACTAGAAGGGGGGCAGGCAGGTGTCATGCCCACAGAAGCCCACAGAGGGAACATAATTGGAGAAACTTATCAGTACCGGGACCAATAGAGGGGCTACGGGAGGTACGGGAGCGTACCGGGACCAATGAAATGTTTTTCTATACCTAGAATGGAACAGAAGTCTATAAAAGTTGTTGTAATGCTTGAAAACTTTGCTCAGCCATTTTGAAATTGCCTTGCTTGAGACTTGTGCACAAATAAATGATTTGGACCTTCTGAACAGACTCCTGGTATCATTGGTTTGTCTGCGCTTTGCTGCTACATATTCCTTGGTGCGTTGGCCGGGAAGTTGTGGAATCAAAGTGTATATAGGGCAATATACCACGACTTTCCGCCTCTATAGGCTTGGTCCTGCCGGGATCGCGCCCTTCCGACGAGGGCCGCTCCCTGGCGCCACCGGTCCCTTGTATCGGAGGGAGCTGGTCGGACCTCGGCGGGCGACGAGCCCGGCTGGAGTCAACGCCTCGAACCCGAGTGAGGGGAGTCCGAGGTCCAACTCATGCGCCTGCTTGGGAAGTTTGAGGACCGGATCCGGTGAGTATAGTTTTGATTTTGGGTCTAGACAGAAATAGAAAGAACAGTACTGCCATTGAAACTTGGAACTTGGAATTTGTAATCTCGAGATATTGGGAATTGGTAAGAGAGCTTGATCAACTCTCAAGGAAGAGCCGAGTAGCCTGGCATGGGAATTCGCTAGGTGAAACCCTCATCCTTTTTGTAATTGTACTTGGAAAAAGACTAGTCAGAATAGATAGAAACGAATGCATTCTGGGAATACGTTGCTAGCATGATTGTGTGAACGAAGTGTGATTGAGAGGTCTGGCAGCACGGACCAAGTGAAAGCTGACCCCTGATTAGCGCATTTCCTGACCGGGCGACCGCGTTCAGGTCGCGAAAAGGGGGAAGCGATTGTCGTCTTGTCTTGTTATTTGTATTCCCTGTATGTTTCCAGGGCCGTGAGGACCCCTTACCCACGGTCCGCCCACCTTTTCCCTTCTGTCTGTTGTTGCGCGCACACATCGAAATGGGAGGGGCGGAGTCTACTAGGAACACTCCATTAGAATGTATGATCGCACATTTTAAAGAGGGATATTCAGGAGATTATGGTATTAAAATGACAGCAGCCCGTTTGCAGATTTTGTGTACTAGGGAGTGGCCCGATCTAGACCCCATCTGGCCCCGAGAGGGAACGTTCACTGTAGAGATTATCCAGTCAATACATCGTAGAGTGCGAGTAGCGCACCCAGACCAGTACCCCTATATAGATTCCTGGTTAAGTATTTGTGAAGATCCGCCCTCCTGGGCGCAGCGCTGTTATGAGGAACAGTGCAGAATAATGTTAGCTAAAACAGATTCTAGACAGAGAAAGGAACAGCCTAGAATGAAAGAGCAGGATAAGAAAGCCAAGAAGAAACCCATCTTGGCAGATCCCGATTCCCCAGAAGTAGTCCTCAGGCAGCCCCCGAACCCCAGGTCCAGTGAGAATAGCCCGGCGGCGTCCTGCCCCAGCACCCCAGAGACCGCCGGAGCCGAGGCGAGACCCAATCCCTGACCTCCCTCCTCCTGGAGAAGAGGAAGAGAGAGAATTAGCGGAAAGAAGAGAGGAGGATGTAAAAAGTGAGCCAGAAGCGGAGCTAGAAGAAGAGGAAAGTGAGGATCCCCCAGAAGAAGAAGAAGAGGAAAGTGTACAAATAAGTGAGGAAGTCAGCGCCAGCACTAGCAAGCCAGTGAAAGAAAAACCCAAAGCAAAACCAGTTGAGAAAAAGACAGCAACTCCTGCAAAGACAACGACAATAGCCCTTAGATCCCAGACTCAAATGACGCCTAGGACAGCCAAACTGTTTCCCTTAAGGCAAGTCCCGGGGGTGCCCGTAAAGAATGATAATGATGAAGTGGTAGCGGGACCCCTAACTTATGTGTATATCCCGTTCTCTACAACGGATTTATTAAATTGGAGGTCGCACTATGCCTCCTATACTAGCAAGCCCCAGGAGCTGACAGAATTAGTAACTAGTATTATGGAAACTCACCAGCCCACTTGGCCAGATTGCCGTCAGCTCCTGACCACCCTATTCACTACAGAAGAACGAGCGAGAATTAGAAAAGCAGCTATTGAATGGATGGCAGAAAACCCTGCCGCTCCAGCGCAGGGGCAGAATATAATAGATCGTAGAGAAGCAGCTCAGAGAGAATTCCCAAATGAAGACCCCCAATGGGATCCAAATACAGATGAAGGATCCACCGCCCTAGCCCGTTTTCGCCAAGGCTTTTTACAAGGCCTGCGAAGAGGAGGCCAAAAAGCTATGAACCTTTCCAAAGTAGCAGGAATTATCCAAGGAATAGATGAGAGTCCAGCAGATTATTATGAAAGATTAACTGAAGCATACAGAATGTATACTCCCTATGATCCCGAGGCACCAGGAAGTTTATGCATGGTGAATTCTGCTTTTGTAAACCAGTCTCAACCAGACATTAGACGTAAATTACAGAAATTAGAAGGGTTTGCGGGCATGAATGCAACACAGTTATTGGAAGTCGCTCATAAAGTGTATGTGAATCGTGATACTGAAAGACAGAGAGAATGTGATAGAAAGATGAAGAAGAAAGCTGATTTTTTGGCTGCGGCCATAGTTGAAAAGAAAAGGGGAGATGTCCCTAATCGAAGGAGCAGAGGAAGAGGGCGGGGTCAAGGCGGAGGCCGGACCCAGAGACTAGGCGTGAACCAATGCGCCTATTGCAAAGAGGAAGGACATTGGAGAGATACTTGCCCGCAACTCGAAGACGCCCAGCAAGATGACGAATACGATCATCAGTGGCGAGAAGAAAGAAGAGGCCGTCCCCGAGGCCGAGGAGGAGCCAATCGAGAACAATTCCAGCGAGAGAGGGGAGGAGGAGCCATCCAAGCATTGGCCACACAGGCCCATGAAGAGGATGACGTGGATTAGGACAGACCGGGCTCCAAGTTTGCTTTAGGTCTCCAGGAGCCTATGGTCGAAATACAAATAGGAGACCAATTTATGAACTTTATGGTTGATACTGGAGCAGAACATTCAGTAATAGACAAAAAGATAGCCCCATTCACCAAGAAAGCAGTCACCATTATAGGAGCAACTGGTGCCAAAGCCACAAAGTCTTTTCTTCAAAACCGAATATGCAGTCTAGGAGGACAGCAAGTAACTCATCAATTTCTTTACATGCCCGAATGTCCAGTACCATTACTGGGACGAGACATGCTAGCCAAGCTTCAAGCCCAAATATCTTTCTCTGAGCAAGGAGAAATGCAAATGACAGTGAATTCTCAAGCCAAACCAGCAGGAATAATGCTACTGACAGTACCCCGAGAAGAAGAGTGGAGATACTACATTGATGACTCGATTCAAGATACCTATTTTGAACAAACTTTAAAGAACATTCATGCACCACTTGAAGTATGGGCAGAAGGCAGTCCCCCAGGCCTAGCCAAACATATAGCTCCAGTGATTGTAACCCTCAAGCCTAGCGCTACACCAGTGCACGTCAAACAGTACCCTCTCCCAAGAGCTGCAATTGAAGGTATCCATCGCCACTTACAGAGATTACTTGAGTATGGCCTACTGAAAGTATGTCAATCCCCATGGAACACCCCACTTTTGCCAGTAAAGAAACCTGAGACAGATGATTATCGTCCAGTGCAAGATTTGAGAAGAGTAAATGATGCAGTTGAAACTATACACCCAGTTGTACCCAATCCTTACACTCTTCTAGGATTGATACCCGCTGAAGCTACCCATTTCACTGTACTGGATTTGAAAGATGCATTCTTTTGCATAAGATTAGCCCCTGTAAGCCAAATATTGTTTGCATTCGAATGGCAAGACCCCATCTCTGGAAGAGGGGGCCAACTCACCTGGACAAGATTACCCCAAGGATTCAAGAATTCACCTACCATCTTTAGTGCTGCACTAAACCAAGATCTTTCAAGCTATCCAGTAGCCCCGGGGAGGAGAGTACTTCTCCAGTACGTGGATGATCTGTTGATAGCTGCCATATCAGAAAAAGAATGTATACGAGCCACCCAAGATCTCTTGCAGTTACTAAATGAAGCTGGATATAAAGTTTCCAGAGCCAAAGCACAACTATGCCAAACAGAAGTGAAATACTTGGGTTTTCGTATTACCCAAGGAAGCAGAAGATTAGGCAGAGAAAGAAAAGAAGCAGTATGCAGAATTCCAACTCCAACAACCAGGAAGCAAGTCAGAGCCTTTCTGGGAGCGGCAGGATATTGCCGAATCTGGATACCCAACTTTGCCCAAATTGCCAAACCACTGTATGAAGCCACAAAAGGAGAAGAGAAGTCACCACTGGAGTGGGGACTTGAGCAGGATACAGCCTTCCAGAAGTTAAAAGAAGAATTGATGTCGTCACCAGCACTTGGACTACCAGATGTCCACAAACCTTTCCACTTGTTTGTACATGAAGCACAGGGAAATGCCTTAGGCATGTTGACTCAGAAATTAGGAAATTGGGAACGACCTGTAGCCTACCTATCGAAACAATTGGACCCTGTGGCCAAAGGATGGCCACCCTGCTTGAGAGCAGTTGCAGCTACAGCACTACTAGTGAGTGAAGCAGACAAGCTCACATTAGGACAGAACATACGAGTCACTGTGCCACATGCAGTCCTTGCCCTTATGGAACAGAAAGCAAATTATTGGCTCACCAATTCCCGAATGCTAAAGTACCAGAGCATGTTATGTGAAAACCCACAGATACAACTCGAAGTGAGCCATGCCTTGAATCCAGCTACCTTGATACCCATCAGTGAAGAACTCCCAGAACATGACTGCATCGAAGTCATGGAAACTGTGTTCTCTAGTCGACCTGACCTAACAGATGTGCCCATAGACAATCCTGACCAGATCTATTACGTAGATGGGAGCAGTCTCATCCTTGATGGACGACGCTGTGCCGGATATGCAGTCGTCACTCAACACGAAGTAGTTGAATCATCAGCCCTAGCCTCAGGCACATCAGCCCAGAAAGCCGAATTGATAGCACTCACCAGAGCATTGTTGTTAGGAGAAAAACTTGTGCTAAATGTATATACAGATTCCAAATATGCTTTCACTACCTTGCATGCCCATGGAGCTCTCTACAAAGAAAGAGGACTCATCACATCCGGAGGAAAATCAGTCAAATATGGTCCCGAGATATTGATGTTACTTGATGCAGTCTGGGCCCCAACACGTGTAGCTGTCATGCATTGTCGAGGACATCAAGCAGGGAAAGGAGAAGTTGCTCGAGGAAATAGATTTGCAGATGCCTCAGCACGACAAGCAGCTATGACAGGACAGATTGCCCCACAAGCTATGCCAATGCAAGCAGCATTGTTTCCAGTACCCTTGAATCTATGGACCCCACGATATACCACCAAAGAATTGGATTACTATTGTGACAAAGAAGAGGGAGTATTGAAAGATGGATGGATTGAGCTGCCACCAGAAGAGGGCAGTCAACCTCCGGGAAGAATAGTAATTCCTGAACTGTTAGGACCATCCTTTGTCAAAGCTTTCCACGAAGCCACCCACTATGGAAAAAGTGCCATGGAAAAAGCACTCAGACCACATTTCTACATCCCTCTGATGACAACCATATCAGCCTCAGTAGCCCGACAATGTCAAACCTGTGCCAAAAATAATGCCAAGCAAGGCCTTATTACAGCACCCCGAGTTCAGTCAAGAGGTGTAACCCCCATGCACAACCTCCAAGTTGATTTCACCGAAATGCCAAAAGCTAATGGATACCATTACCTACTAGTATTAGTTTGTACTTTCTCTGGGTGGGTAGAAGCATTCCCAACCAGAACTGAGAAAGCCCGAGAAGTTACCAAAGCCTTAATGAGAGAGATTGTCCCCAGATTTGGAATCCCAGCAGTAATAGGGTCAGACAATGGACCCTCATTTGTCTCCCAAGTTACTCAGCAGTTAGCAAAAGCTTTGCAGATACAGTGGAAGCTCCACACTGCATACAGACCCCAGAGTTCAGGGAAAGTTGAGCGAATGAATCGTACATTGAAAGCCCAAATGTCTAAGCTTTGTCAGGAGACACACTTGAAATGGCCCCAAGTGCTCCCCATAGCTTTACTCAGAATACGCTCAGCCCCTGTAAAGTCAACAGGATTTTCCCCTTTTGAAGTTTTGTATGGTAAACCCCCACCAATAGTGCAGGGAGTCAAAGGAAATCTAGCCCAGATTGGTTCAGAAGTAACCAGACAAGAACTCCTAGCTCTTAGTTTTGTTCTGCAGACTCTCCATACGTGGATCCAAGACCAGTTGCCTATCAACTTGACGGAACCCTTGCATCCCTACCAGCCTGGAACTTCGGTGTGGATCAAAGATTGGAAGAAGATACCGTTGGAACCCCATTGGAAGGGACCGTACACACCGTCATCCTGTCTACCCCAACTGCAGTAAAGGTAGCCGAGATCGACGCCTGGATCCACCACAGCAGAGTCAAGCCCGCCGCCGATCCTGAACCAGAGCGGTGGACAGCAGAGCAGCACCCTGATGTACCCTTGCGAGTTACTTTGAGACGGCAACCAGCAGCATAGACACTTCATCACAAGTGCTTTGCAGTAGCCAAGTCTTTCGAAGAGGATTGCTGTTTTCCATGCAGCAACAGTTTTGTTTCAATGAACCCAATTTGTGTGTGTGATTTGACACACTACTTTGAGACTACATTGACTAAGCCAGACTTCACAAGCCAACTGAATTGCTAAGTTGGTCAATGTGTGCTGGACACCTTGAGGATCTTCAATCAACACTCAGCACCCGTTAAATTGCTTCATTAGCAAACGGGACGAAGAATAATAGACCGTCGTGATCAAGATCAGCAAGCTGAGGATTCAGAAGAACTCCAATCAACATCAACATGTATCTTTGCTTCTGCTTTGCCTTGGTTGCCTTCTTTGGAGGTTTTGAACAGACTTATGCTCTACCTCCATGCACTGCTTGCATTACCTCTACTAGAACTGGACTGAAAGTAACTCAGACTTTGCTTTACCATTCTTACTATACCTGCAAGGGAACAATAACTCGGTGTATCTATAACACCACTGAACTAAATGTTTGCACTCATGGCAAAATAAAAGCATGCTATAATCCGCATCAGAATCCATCCTATTACACATTGGAAATAAGATGGAAGGATGCAGATGGACCTATATTAGCTGCTACACCACCACTTAAGGACATTACTAAACCTGCTGTTTTGAATTTTGATGCATGTAATGCTATTAATAGAGATAGTCAGTCCACCTGTGGTACATGGGAGAAAGCGTATCGAAATGACCATAAGTATATGTGTCCAGAAGGTGCCACAAATTGGTGGAAGTGTACAGGTAAAACAGGATCAGGGTATAGTACTGCTACAGCGGCAGATTACTATTGCCCATATTGGGAATGTGTTTTTTATGCTACCTGGAACACTGGTATAACTAATGAGAAGATAGATAAGCGGATGGCTACTCTAACCAAGCCAACCACAAATGATAAATGTCAGAAAGATGCTTGCAACCCCTTACATTTGCGTGTACATAACCCCCATGCATGGAAACAAGGATATAAGTTTGGTTTACGTATTGCGGGAGGAGGAACAGATCCAGGGACCATTGTGTATGTTAGATTGAATACTCAAGCCCACAAGTCATCTAAATATCATATTCATAGCACCTTTTATGAAGCTATGCATGTAAATAAGTTTGAGATCCCTCACCCTTCACAGAATTTGTTTCTAGAATTAGCCGGAGCAGTAGTATCTAGTCTTAAGATCACAGATTGTTATTTCTGTGGCGGAACCCAAATGGGAGACCAATGGCCCTGGGAAGCCCAAGAATTGAATTATTCCATGATCTACAATCAGACTGAATTACACAAGACAACCAGTGAATGGGTGTTAGCGCACTCAATCGTTGGACGTCTTTGCTATGCCAGAACTGGACCCCAGTTCACCCAAAAGGTAGGACAGCTGGTCTGTCTTAGCCAGAAATACTATAATGCCACAACCAAGAAGGTAGCATGGTGGTCAGGAATCAGACATCCTGAACCTCCTAACCCATTAGCCAGATTTCCTGAACTTGCAGGTCTATGGACTAACCTTGCCAAAGTCCAAGCCTGGCAAGCCCCACCTGGCCTATATTGGATCTGTGGAAACCGAGCATATGCGCAACTCCCGCCACAATGGGGAGGAGCATGTGTCTTAGGAACCATCAGACCTTCGTTCTTCCTGTTAAACACTGAACATGGAGAACAATTAGGATACCCTGTATATACTACCCACAAACACAAAGGAGCATCTAGACAGAAAAGAGAGGCCTTACAGATAGGCAAGTGGGAGAAATGGCAAGGTGATGATTGGCCACCAGAAAGAATTATTGAGTATTATGGACCTGCCACTTGGAATGATGATGGAATGTGGGGCTACCGAACCCCAGTCTACATGATTAATCGTATTATTCGCTTACAAGCAGTAGTTGAAATAATAACTAATGAAACTAGTCATGCTCTCACGCTCTTAGCTAGACAAAGTACTCAGATGCGCACTGCCATATATCAGAATCGCTTAGCCCTTGATTATTTGCTAGCAGCTGAAGGAGGAGTATGTGGTAAGCTGAATTTAACCAATTGCTGTTTGAAAATAGATGATAAAGGTCAAGTAGTTGAAGAAATTGCTAAAGATATGCAGAGACATGCTTATGTGCCAGTACAGACTTGGCACGCCTTGAAATTTCCTAATTGGTTTGCTAACCTTTTCTCTTGGCTGGGAGGATTTAAGACTTTCATTATCTTAGTACTAATCCTTGTTGCTGTTGTCCTCTGCTTACCATGTTTAATCCCATGTTGTATGCGTTCCCTTCATAGTGCTATTGATAGTACAGTAGAGCGGAAGACCGCAACTAGAATAATGGCTTTATACAAAGTCAGCCCTAGTGGAACTAGTAAGAATCCTTTAATCAGGATTTGAATCCTCTGGAAAGTGATTTAATTCTCACACCTTATTAAGTAATAGGGTGAGATTAATCAAAGGGGGGAATGTGGCAGGTGCAGGCCTGTGACCCACGGTGTCTGACATAGGCAGGCCAGCATGGCTAGCTTGACCTGTAAATGAGGCCTGTGGAGAGGCATATAGGATTGCACATCCCCCAACATGCTGCTATTGTAAGAAAGAACTCAGTAGAAATATTGAATTAGCTTAGATAAGCAGAATTGCAGAATTAAGAAATGGAAAAATACAGAAAAGATGTGTTTTAAAGTTACTGATAAGAAAGAGTACATTTGCAGAGAAATATTGAGGAGTGCTGACAGATGAGTTACAGAACCTTGCTCTTCTGCACGCACAAATGGTCCCATAGCCTTGAAAGTGTGAAAGTAACAAGTTGATGAACTGACCATTGTAATTGGGACTAGAAGGGGGGCAGGCAGGTGTCATGCCCACAGAAGCCCACAGAGGGAACATAATTGGAGAAACTTATCAGTACCGGGGACCAATAGAGGGGCTACGGGAGGTACGGGAGCGTACCGGGACCAATGAAATGTTTTTCTATACCTAGAATGGAACAGAAGTCTATAAAAGTTGTTGTAATGCTTGAAAACTTTGCTCAGCCATTTTGAAATTGCCTTGCTTGAGACTTGTGCACAAATAAATGATTTGGACCTTCTGAACAGACTCCTGGTATCATTGGTTTGTCTGCGCTTTGCTGCTACACTACACCCCCCATCACCAGTCCTATCCCCCCATCAGCCCATTTCCAGTCCTAACCTCACCGATCAGCTCATTTCCAATGCTAGCCCCCCATCAGTCCATTATCAGTCATACCCCCCTATCAGCCCATTACCAGTCCCAACCCCCCCCCTTGATCAGTCCATTCCCAGTCCTAGCCTTCAACCCATTACCAGTCCTAGTCCCCTCCCATCTGCCCATTACCAGTGCTAGCTCCCCCATCAGCCCATTATAATCCTAAGCCGCAATGTCTCTCGCCTCTCTCCAGCATTTATCCCGTCTGTCCAGTATGTCCCTGTCTCTCCCCTTTGTGCATGCCAGCCCCCCTCCCTCCATGTCAGCCCCCGTCCTTCCATCTGTCCATGTCAGCTCCCTCCCTCCCTCCCTGTCAGCCCCACTGTCCATGTCAGCCTCCCTCCATGTCAGTCCCCCCTCTGTCCATGTCAGCCCCCTCCCTCCATCTATCCCTCCTTCCATGTAAGCCCCCCTCCTTCCATCCATCCATATCAGCTCCCTCCCTCCATCCATCCATATCAGCTCCCTCCCTCCATGTAAGCCCCCCTCCTTCCATCCATCCATATCAGCTCCCTCCCTCCATGTAAGCCCTCCCTCCTTCCATCCATCCATATCAGCTCCCTCCCTCCAAGTAAGCCCCCCTCCTTCCAGCCATCCGTATCCGCGCCCGCCCTCCAGGGAAGCCCCCCTCCCTCCATCCATCCATATCAGCTCCCTCCCTCCATGTAAGCCCCCCTCCCCCCCTTGTCGATGGTAGCCCCCCCCTCTCCCCATGTCGATGGTAGCCCCCCCTCTCCCCATGTCGATGGTAGCCCCCCCCCTCTCCCCATCTCGATGGTAGCCCCCCCCTCTCCCCATGTCGATGGTAGCCCCCCTCTCCCCATGTCTTCCTCCCTTCGTCTGCAGCCGCGGCTCCCTGCCTGTTAGGGAACCGCGGCTGTGCTTGTAAAATCGTTGTAAGTACAACTTCCTTTAGAGGCGGGACAATGCTGCACGGAGCCCGTCAAGACAGGAAGGGCTCCGCAACGATTTTACAAGCACAGCCGCGGTTCCCTAACAGGCAGGGAGCCGCGGCTGCAGACGAAGGGAGGCAGACACCTGTCCTAGCGGACCTTCCCGCGTGCCAGCTGCAAGGCCTTCGCGTGCCACAGCTGGCACGCGTGCCATAGGTTCGCCATCGCTGACATAGAACATGGCTACTTGATCGTCTGTTTGAACTAGGACTGTCTTGTAGTTGAGCTGGGTGTGGAATACTTGAAGAGCAAGGAAGATTGCTCTGAGCTCCAGGAGATTGATATGGAGATAGGCCTCCCGTGGAGTCCAGGTACCCTGGGTAGAGCGGCCTTGCAGGTGGGCTCCCCAACCCACTTGTGAAGCATCTGTTAGAGTGGCTTGGGGTGGGGGTTGCTGAAAAGAAGACCCCACCAAAAGGTTTTGGGGGACTGCCACCATTGGAGGGACAAAATAAGGCGATCTGAGTTTGCTATTTTATCTGACAGGCAACCTGACGCCTGAGTCCACTGAGTGGATAAGGTCCATTGGACTGCCCTCATATGGAGGCGAGCATAAGGAACCACATGCACGGTGGATGCCATGTGGCCTAGCAACTGTAACATTTCCCGAGCAGTGAGGTGAGGTTTTAGCACTGCTTGGGAAGCTAACTGCACAATGCGAAGGCAGCAGGGCTGTTAAGGAAGGCCCTTGTGTGTCTGGTATCCAGCAGAGCTCCTATAAACTCTAGGGATTGAGTGGGAGCAATGTTGGACTTTGGAAAGTTTATGATAAGTCCCAAATACTGAAGGATGCGCATTGTGCGAGAGAGCAACCCTGGCCTCTGGCTCTGAAGGGGCTCGAATAAGCCAGTCGTCTAAGTAAGGGAAGACGAATATTCCCAGGGTGCGGAGAAATGCTGCCACCACAGCCATGCATTTTGTGAACACCCTTTCTGCAGAGACCAGGCCAAAAGGAAGAACCCTGTATTTGTAGTGCTTCCCTTGAAACAGAAATCAAAGGAACTTTAAGTAAGTTGGACGGATGAGAACATGAGTGTATGCATCCTTGAGATCTAGAGAACAAAGCCAATCCTGACTCTGACAGTATGGCAGCAGAGTTCCTAGAGAAATCATTTTGAACTTCTTTTTGAACAGGAATTTGTTCAATTCTCTGAGGTCTAAAATGGGTCTGTGTCCTCCTGTTTTCTTTGGAATAAGGAAATAGGGGGAGTAAAGCACAGTTAATTACCTGTAACAGGTGATCTCTGGGAACAGCAGGAATAAGTCTTCACATATGGGTATCGTTGGTACCGACGGAGCCTGCGCGGGAACGCTCCCCAGCGTCCAGTAAGAAAGCTTTTGGGAGCATCCCACAGCACCTGCGCGCTGCCTTCCCGCCTTTCCCAACCACCTCTCTCCAGTTCGAGTTTTAAAGCTGAGACAAAGAGAGAGAGAGAGGAAAGGAAAGATAGAGAGATACAACTCCTAGGGGAGGTGGGTGGATTATGAAGACTTATTCCTGCTGTTCCCAGAGATCACCTGTTACAGGTAAGTAACTGTGCTATCTCCAGGAACAATCAGGAATGAGTCTTCACATATGGGGACTCCCTAGCTGCAGATGCCAGGGGAAGACCCCAGGATGTGTGTCCTTGAAAAGGACTCTACCTCCCCCCATGGATCTCTGGCATCCAACCAGGGTAGGTTGGTAGGAGTTGATTAGGAATGGAACAGGTGTTTGAGAACAGCCTGACCAAATGAGGCATCCCGGCGGGAGTCCTTGTCCAAACAGTAATGGGCTGTGAAGGTATGAACTGAGGCCCAGGTGGCCGCTCGACAGATTTGGTCGATGGACACAGAGTTTAGATGAGCCATTGAGGCTGCCATGGCTCTCACATTGTGAGCTGTGACATGGCCCTCCAGAGAAAGATTCCTACTCTGGTAGGCGAAAGAAATACACTGAGCAATCCAGTTGGACAGTGTTCTCTTAGAAACTGGAAGTCCTAAATGAGAAGGATCAAAAGCAACAAAGAGTTGAGAAGACTTTCTATGTTGCTGTGTTCTTTGTAAGCAAAAAGCAAGAGCTCTCTTGCAATCCAAGGTATGAAGATTCCTCTCTGCACTTGATGCATGAGGTCCTGGAAAAAAGACAGGTAAATATACCTCTTGGTTTAGATGAAAAGGCGAGACCACTTTGGGCATAAAGTGTGGATTGGTCCTGAGGACTACCTTATCATGATGGAACCTTGTATAAGGTGGATTAGCCACCAAAGCTTGCAATTCACTGATGCGGCGTGCTGAGGTGACTGCAATGAGAAAGATAACTTTCCAAGAAAGAAATTTCAAGGAGGTGGTGGCTAAAGGATCAAAGGGTGGCTTCATAAGCTGGCCAAGAACCAGGTTTAAGTCCCATGCCACTGGAGGTGGTCTAATGGGAGGTTTAGTTAGAAGAAGGCCTCTCATGAATCTTGCTATAAGAGGATGAGAGGAAACAGGCTGTCCATTGAGAGGCTTGAGGGACGCTGCAATAGCACTCAAATGGACTCTTACTGAATTTGTTTTAAGACCTGCATGGGATAAATGCAGGATATACTCTAGTAAAGAATTCAAAGGTATTGCAAGAGGGATAAGACCCTTCTCTGAACACCAAATGGTAAATCTTTTCCAATTGAAAGCATAGGAAGGTCTAGTAGAAAGCTTTCTAGAGGCATGAATAATATCTCTGACTTGCTGAGAGAGATGAAAACCTTGAAGGTCTAGGCCTTCAGCAACCAAGCCCTGAGATGAAGAGACTGGGGGGGTTTGGGTGCCACAACATTCCCTCCTCCTGAGATAGAAGGTCTGGTGCAGAGCCCAAGTCCAGGGAAGGAGCTTGAGAGAGATGCAGAAGTAGAGGATACCACACTTGGTGTGGCCAATGTGGTGCTATGAGGACCATGGTCCCTCGATCTCTCTGAAGCTTGAATAGTGTTTTGGGAATTAGGGGAATGGGTGGAAAGGCATAAAGGAAGTCTTGACCCCAGTGAAGGAGGAAGGCATCCTTGGCCTGAACTCCCTGACACGGAATTCTGGAACAGAACCGGGGAAGTTTGGCATTCCACGGACTTGCAAAGAGGTCTATGTCCGGGGTTCCCCAAATTCGAAAAATCCTGGCTACCTGGTCCATGTGGAGGGGCCACTCGTGTGGAAGCAGAACTCGACTGAGTCTGTCTGCCCAAGAGTTTTGAACGCCTGGAAGATATACTGCCAGAAGATGAATGTGATGCTCTCTGGCGAAGGCCCACAGTCGCAAAGCTTCGTTGCAAAGCGACAGAGAGCCAGTCCCGCCCTGCTTGTTTACATAGAACATGGCTACTTGGTTGTCCGTATGGATGAGGACTGTCCTGTAGCTGAGCAGGGAATGGAACACTCTGAGAGCTAAGAATATTGCTCTGAGTTCCAAGAGATTGATATGTAGAGAAGTCTCCAGTGGAGACCAGATGCCCTGGGTGGAGAGATCCTGCAGATGAGCTCCCCAACCCATTGGAGAAGCATCTGTTGTAAGAGTTGCTTGGGGTAGTGACTGCTGAAAAGGGGACCCCAGCAACAGATTTGTAGAGAACTTCCACCACTGGAGAGACCAAAAAAGGCAACTGGAGTTTGCTATTTTGTCTGACAGGCAACCTGATGCCTGAGTCCATTGGGTGGACAAAGTCCATTGAGCTCCCCTCATGTGAAGGCGAGCATATGGAACCATGTGCACGGTGGATGCCATGTGGCCTAAGAGCTGTAACATCTCTCGAGCAGTTAAATGGGACTTTAACTGTATCTGGGAGGCTAACTGCACCAAGCGTAGGCAACGGGCCTGAGGAAGATAGGCCCTTGCAGTTGTGGTATACAGCAAGGCCCCTATAAACTCCAGAGTCTGAGTAGGCGTGAGATTTGATTTTGGGATGTTTATTACCAGTCCCAAATACTGAAGAACACGCATTGTGCAGATTAGACAATTCTGGGCCTCTGAATGGGATGGAGCTCGAATGAGCCAGTCGTCCAGGTATGGGAAAACGAATATTCCTAGAGTGCGTAGAAATGCAGCTACTACTGCCATGCATTTCGTGAACACCCTTGGTGCAGAGGCCAGACCGAAAGGAAGCACCCTGTATTGGTAGTGCTTTCCTTGAAAAAGGAACCGAAGGAACCTTCTGTGTGTTGGATGGATGAGGACATGGGTGTACACATCCTTGAGATCTAGAGAACAAAGCCAGTCCTGACTCTGAAGGTATGGAAGCAGAGCACCAAGAGAAATCATCTTTAATTTCTCTTTGAATAGAAACTTGTTCAATTCTCTGAGATCTAATATGGGTCTGTAGCCCCCTGTTTTCTTTGGGATAAGAAAATAAGGGGAATAGAACCCTGAGCCCTGTTGAAGAAGAGGTACTTCTTTTATTGCCCCTTGGGCAAGAAGGGTGGCAATCTCCTGACCCAGAAGGTTGAGGAGAGATGTTGGAGAATTGAACTGTTTCACCATGGTGCGAGGAGGAAGGCTTAAGAAATGAAGCTTGTACCCTTCCCTTATGATGGAGAGGGTCCATTGCTCTGCTGTGATTTGTTCCCATCTGGGAGCAAAGTAAGCCAACCTTCCTGGAATGGTGAGGGGTTCTGGTTCTTCCAGAGCTAGAAAGGCTAAGTTCTCTAGTTGCAAGTCAAAGGCCCTGAGGAGGCTGAGGCTGCTGCTGGGCCGTGGAAGGCCTAGCAGCCTTTGACTTGGCCTGTTTAGGTGGTTGCTGACGTTTTGCAGCAAAACGACCTGCAGAAGATGCCTGCTGACCATAAACAGGATAATATCTTCCCTTTTTAGAAAAAGATGTCTTTTTGAACAATCTTTTCTTAGCAGGAGCAGAGGTGGACTTTGAAAGTCGATCCAAAGCGGAGTTCTCAGCATCCATCTGGGTGGCCTTTGCTTGCCAATCCTTGCCAAAAAGGTTTTCACCTTTACAAGGAAGATTTCCTAATTCATCTTGGACCCAGAGTTCCAAATCAGAAGCTTGTAGCCAAGCAATTCTGTGTGCACCTATGGCAATAGCCGAGGCTCTGCTTACACACTCAAAAGAGTCAAAGGCTGCATGGTTGGAAAATTTGGAAACATCCTGGACATGTTTGAGCCAAGTGAGAAACTCCTGCCTTTTATCTTCTGAAATAAAAGGGGTTAAAGTCTGCAGATGATCTGTGACTTCTTTTAGAAACATCCCTATATAGAGACTATAGGAGTTGATTCTGGCAGCTAGCATAGAAGCTTGAAAAACCCTACGGCCAAAAGCATCTAGGGTCCTGCATTCACGTCCTGGAGGATTAGATGAGTGTCTTTTTGCACTCTTTATCTTTCTCATGGCAGACTCTACCACAATAGAGTGGTGAGGAAGCTGAGTCTTATGAAAGCCAGGACAAGAAGGGACACGATACATGGTGTCTAACCTGCGAGAATGAGGAGAGGTGGTAAGAGGTGTCTCCACCATGCTCAACATGAGATCATACAAAATCTCATGAATAGGTAAAGTAGCTGCCTCTTTAGGAGCTTTAGGATACTGTAAAATATCCAGCTGCTTGGCTCTAGGCTCTGACTCAGGGGCCACTGTGATGGAGAGGCCCCTAGCCACTTCCCTAATGAAGTCTTGAAAGGACAAGTCTTCTGGAGGAGACATTCTTCGTTTAGGAAAAGAAGACTCCTGAGGAAGTAGTATCGATGCCTCGACAGATCCTTCAGACTCCTCAGAGTCTTTGGAGGAATCGAAGTATCATCTGTCTGGATGCTCCTGTAAAGCCCGATATGCGTACCGAGTGGGATCGACATCGGGAGTAACCGGTACCGGTTCGGTACCGATGGGCATCATAGGACAGGGTACCGTTGCAGTTGACACCGAAGTCGATGTCTGCAATCGGTACCGGCACCGGGAATGATGCCGGTGACGGAGCCGGTACCGGCAACGGGGATTGTTGCGGTACCGGAGGCATCGCAGCCTGCATGAATGCCATCAGGGTGCGCTGCATGGTCAGAATCTTCTGATCCATCAACACCACCAAAGTCTGGATGTCGGTACCAGTGGGAGCCACCAGTACCCCAGAACATGGCAACAGGTGATCGATTTCAACCTGTGACCCCATAGACAATGCTTTGGAAGCTGGAACTTCCCGCCGGGGTAATTTTGCCGGTGCGGAGTCCTCGAGGACAAGCCCTGAGGCATCTCGATGCTTAGAGGGAGATTTGCCCTTCGAGGACCGGCCAGATTTATGCTTGGTTACCTGAGATCCATGGGAGGAAGAAGAAGCCCTGGAAGACGTCAATGCCACCGAAGCTGCATCAGAGGGAAACAGGGTACTGAACTTGGCTGCTCGGTTCTGCCGACCTCTTTTAGACATCATGGTACAGGACATACAATCCGTGATGGAATGGTCAGGACCAAAACATTTTAGACACCAATCATGGGTGTCGGTGACAGAAATAGTACCGCCACATTTTGTGCACTTTTTAAACCCAGAGGCGGGATTCTCCATGAGGAGAAAAATTTTAGGCCTAAGGCCCAAAAACTGAAAATGCACAGTGAAGAAAGTATAAGTTTTGTTTTGTTTTTTTTAAAGAAAGAAAAGAAAAGACCAGGGGTACTGGTCCGACGTCGAAGAAGGCAGACGCGACACAAAAGAATAAAGAAAAAATAAAGAACTTCTTCTGCGGTGACAGGAACACGACCTGCTGGCTCCGCGGAAAAGAAGAACTGGAGAGAGGCGGTTGGGAAAGGCGGGAAGGCAGCGCACAGGCGCTGTGGGATGCTCCCAAAAGCTTTCTTACTGGACGCTGGGGAGTGTTCCCGCGCAGGCTCCGTCGGTACTGACGATACCCATATGTGAAGACTCATTCCTGCTTGTTCCTGGAGTTAACCCTGTACCCCATTGGGGAATGGGGACCTCTTCTATTGCCCCTTGAGCAAGGAGCACAGTGACCTCTTGACCTAAACGGTCATTGAGAGAGGTCTGAGAAATGAACTGTCTTACCATTGTAGGAGGGGGCATGTTGAGGAAAAGAAGCTTGTACCCCTCTCTTACAATAGACAAGTCCAGTTTTCTACTGTTATCTGACCCCATCTGGGGGCAAAATGACATAACCTTCCTGGGATGGTGGAGGGTTCAGGGCCATTCAGGGCCAGGAAGGCAAAGTTCTCTAGACAGGAGTCAAAGCCCCTGTGGAGGCTGAGTCTGCTGAGCCGGTTGAGGCTTAGCTGCTTTTGGTTTCCTTTGTTGCCTAGGTTGTTGCTGCTGTCCCTTTTGGGCAGACTGACCTAAACGATGACCCTGCTGGGTATTGGAGGGATAAAACTTTTTCTTCTTTCTGAAAAATGGTTTCTTAGAGCATCTTTTCCTTGCACAATCAGCTGTAGATTTAGACAACCTATCCAAAGTGATATTGTCAGCATCTATCTCATTAGCTTTTTCTGCCAATTCTTGCCAAAGAGATTCTCTCCTGTGCAAGATATATTCCCCAGTTTGTCCTGTACCCAGATTTCCAAGTCAGATGCCTGGAGCCAGGCAATTCTACGTGCACCTATGGCAATAGCAGAGGTTCTGCTTATGCATTCAAAGCAGTCAAAGGCTGCACGATTCACAAACTTGGAAACATCCTGAGCATGTTTAACAAGAGTAAGATAATCCTGCCTTTTATCATCAGGAAGGAGAGGGCTCATAAGCTCTAAGTCTCCTGTGACCTCCTTAAGGAACATTCCCATATACACGATATAGGAACTGATCCTAGCAGAAAGCATGGAAGCCTGGAAGGATCAACGTCCAAAGGAATAAAGATTCCTACTCACGTCCTGGAGGATTCTTTTTGCACTCTTTATCCGTCTCATGGCTGATTCCACCACCATGGAATGGTGTGGTAATTGAGTCTTCTGAAACCCAGGACAAGGAGGAACTCAATACATGGTGTCAAGTCTTCGAGAGTGAGGAGATGTGGTCAGAGGTGTTTCCCACATCCCTAACATAAGATCATGTAAGATCTCATGAATAGGTAAGGTAGCTGCTTCCTTGGGAGCTTTAGAGTATTGTAGGATTTCTAATTCCTTTGCCCTAGGCTCTTTTTCAGGAGCCACTGTGTTGGAAAGACCTCGGGCCACATCTCAGATAAAATCCTGAAAGGACATATCCTCTGGTGGAGACATCCTACGCTGAGGAGAAGAAGAATCCTCAGGAAGAAGTACTCTGGTATTGGCAGAGCTTTTAGAGTCTTCAGACTCATCCAAGGATTCGAAGTATCTCTGATCCGGGTGATCGTGCAAGGCACGGTACCGGCACCGATCAAAATCAGCATCGGGTTGGTCTGGTACCGACTTGTCGATGCCGGATAGAGACGCATGACTCGGTCCCAGTAGAATACCTGCCAATGTCAGAGCAGTCAGTGCCGGTACCGGTTGAATTGTTTGAAGCGGTTTCAGGGGCAACGAGGCCATGAGAAGAGCCGCCAGACTGCGTTCAATAGCCAAGAACCTCTGGTCTATCGACGCTGCCGATGCTTGTGTATCGGTGCCTGATGAAGCAGCCGGAACCCCAGAGTATGGCACCAGTAGTTCTGCCGAGGTTGAAGCCTCGAGAATATCCTGGAGCCCCGTTAGTGCTTTGGAAGCCGAAACCTCCTGCCGGGGCAATTTTGCCGGTGAAAGTCCCGCAAGGGCAACACCAGAGGCATCACGATGTTTAGAAGGAAATCTACCCTTTCAGGAATGGCTAGATTTATGTTTAGTTACCTGAGATCCATAGGAGGAATACGAAGCCCTGGAAGACGTCGATGCCACAGAGGCTGCATCGGAGGGAAAACGGGTGCTAAGTTTAGCAGCTCGGTTTTGCCGGCCCCTTTTCAACATCATTCCACAGGCAACACACTCTGAAATAGAGTGGTCAGGACCTAAACATTTGAGGCACCACTCATGGGTGTCGGTGACAGAGATGGCACCGCCACACTTAGAACACTTTTTAAAATTGAAGCGGGTTTTTCCATTCTGAGGGAAAAAGTTGGGCCTAGTGCCCAAAATGGCGCGTGGCACCTGAGGAGAAAATTACTGGAAAAGACTCCAGAAGGAAAGTTTTGGGGGGTTTTTTTGAAAAAAAAAAAAAAAGAAGAACCGGTGGTACCGGTGTAGCGTCAAGGGAAGACAGACAGACGCGACCACAAAAAAGAAGAATAAGAAGGGAATTTTTTCTGCGGTGACAGGATGTGCGACCTTTCGGCTCCACGGAAAATGAAAAACTGGAGAGGGACAGTTGGGAAAGGCGGGAAGGCAGCATGCAGGTGCTGTGGGATGCTCCCAAAAGCTTTCCTATTGGACGCTGGGGTGTGTTCCCGTGCAGGCTCCGTCGGTACCAACGATACCCATATGTGAAGACTACATTCCTGCTTGTTCCTGGAGATATTGAGTGCCCTAAAGATGGATCCTAAAGCAACTGAATGGATTTGAAATTGGTTGAGTGGAAGGTGACAAAGGATACAGATAAAAAGAGCTTATTCTGAGGAGAAGGATGTTACCAGTGGTGTGCCACAGAGATATGTCCTTGGTCCGATTCTTTTTAACATTTTTGTAAGTGATATTATGGACGGGTTATTGGGTAAAGTTTACCTCTTTGTGGATGATACAAAAATCTGCAATACAGTAGACACCCAGGGAGGAGTATACAACACGAAGAGGGATCTAGCGAAGCTTGACGAATGGTCAAGAATTTGGCAGTTGAGATTTAATGCTAAAAAATGCAGGGTTATGCATTTAGGCTGCAAAATTCAAAGGGAGTGGTACATTATAGAAGGTGAAGTACTGTCCACAACAGAAGAGCAGGACCTAGGGGTGGTTGTTTCTGATGGTCTGAAGGTGACTAAATAGGTAGAAAAGGCGAAAGCCAGAAAGATGCTTCGGTGTACGAGTATAGGGAGCGGAATAGCCAGCAGGAAGAAGGAATTGATAGTGCCTCTGTAGAGTGCCTCCGTATAAGTCCCCTCACTTGGTTTGCAGCTTGTCGTGCTGTGAGGGCTTGTGTGCATCAGTGATGCTGAGAGCTAAACTATCGGTAGTTTAACTACTGGCAGGTGGACAGGTATCAGATGAGGTGCCAGACCAAGACAAACCACCCATCTGGGCAGCAGCAGAATGGGATAGTGTTGCCGGCGGAGGATCACAATTCTGTGACAACGGCAACAACACCAAACTTAAACTGCACAGAGGAAAGGCCCGGCAATCTACTTCTGTATCTTGCCATGAAAACCCAATAGATAGTTACAACAAAACAAATTGTGCTATAGTGCTGGAAGATGAGATCCCCAGGTTGGAAGGCACTCAACTAGCTACTGGGGAAGAGCTGAAGACTTTTCAGAGTAAAGCCAGCATTTATGATGTGGTTGGATCAAAGCCCTTGGGACGTCTGACTGCTGATGTAGCTGCACATGAAATGAGAGTCAGAAGCTGTAAAGATGTCTTAAACATTGGAACATGGAGCGTACGAAGCATGAACCGAGGGAAGTTGGAGGTGGTCAAGAATGAAATGGAACGTGTACAACTTGATCTGTTGGGTGTCAGCGAACATCGGGCACTTTGCATCAGATGATCACATGGTCTACTATGCTGGAAATGAAAGACAAAGACGAAATAGTGTTGCATTTATAATAAAGAAGAAACTTGCAAGAACTGTAATGAAATACAATGCAGTCAGCGCACACTTAATCTCTATTCGTCTACGAGGAATGTCTATCAACACAACTATAATTCAAGTATATGCCCCAACAACAGCTGCAGAAGAGAATGAAATTGAAGAGTTCTATGAACAAGTACAAGCTGAAATTGACAGAACATGCAAACAGGATATCCTGATAGTCATGGGTGACTGGAACGCAAAAGTTGGCAACAAAGAAGATGGCAAAGTAGTTGGAAAATATGGACTTGGCAACAGAAATGAAGCTGGAGAAAGACTGATAGAATTCTGCAAGAGCAACAATCTATTCATCTCAAACACCTTCTTGCAGCAACACAAGCGGCGACTGTACAAATGGACTTCACCCAATGGATTGAATAAATATCAAATTGACTACATGTGTGAAAGTCAACGATGGAAAAGCTCTGTAACATCAACAAAAACAAAACCTGGAGCTGACTGTGATACAGATCATCAACTACTAGTATGCAAACTCAAGCTAAAGTTGAAAAAGAGCAAACCACTCATGAATGCAGCAAAATATGACCTTGAGACTATACCACTGGAATTTAAAGACTGCCTGCAAAATCGATTTGCTGGATTAGATACAAATGACAGAGCTCCAGAAGAGTTATGGAATGACATCAAGAAGGTTATGTTGGAAGAAAGCGAGAAGTCTCTACAAAAGGTGAAAAAGCAAAAACGGCCAAAATGGATGACGGAAGAAGCTGAAAATTGCCCAGAAACACAGAGAAGCTAAAGCCAGAGGAGAAAGAAAGACAATAGCAGAACTCAGAGATTTCCAAAATGCAGCAAGACAGGACAAGGAAAAGTACTACAATGATGCATGCAAGGAAAAACTGTACATGCAAAGCTGTCTATATATTGGCAAAGAATATCATCTCTATATGGATAATTTTCTGCACATCAATGAACCACTCCAGCACCCTTCGGATAGTGCAAGGTGTTCAGACAGGCCATTCAGTAGCACTATCCGGAGAGTGCTGCTGAATATCAACCCTTAATATTCAGCAGGCCAATATCCAGTTAAAGATAATGGGATCACTTAATTGGATATATGAATAAAGATAACCAGATAAGTCGGAACTGTTGAATGCATTTGGTTAATGTTAACTAGATATCTTTATCTGATAAACTTAAACCCACAAACTCTGGCCACTGAATATTGGTGCTATCTGGTTAACTTTTCAAAAATGGTCCTGACATGCCCTTTGTCTCTTCTAGTTAACCAAATTTGACAGTTAAAATTTACCTGATGAGAGACCTGAGAATTTTAAAAACCACACTTTATCCTGCTAACTCTGGAAGTTAACCAGACATATCGTCTTGAGTATCAACCCAAATAAATCTACGAGTAAGTGATTTTTGTGGAAATGTTTTATCAAAAATGCTTTTCTTAGACAATGTCCCGTTTCATCTGAATTCTTCTCTGTATTCCCTCTTGAGAAATGCCTAACTTTAAAATCTTTTAACGTAAAAACATAGTGGCAGATAAAGATCATATGGCCTATTCAGTCTGCCCTTCCATATCTCCTTTAGAAATTTTCAGTGTTTGTCACATGTTTTCTTGAATTCAGATGAGACACAGAAAGCAAGACGTAAAAAAGTAGTCCTTTATTTAAATCCAGCGATCCTGACACGGCCGTGTTTTGGCACGAGCCTTCATCAGGGGGTATACTGAACAAGGAACAATGTTTGTTGTATATTCTGTTTGAATACCTGCTCGATAATCTACACAGACTTTATGCTGGAAAGACAATAGCCTTTGTACTGCTTTGGACTCATACAATGAACATTGTTCTTTGTTCAGTATACCCCCTGATGAAGAGTCATGCTGAAATGCGGCCGTGTTGGGGTCACTGGATTTAAATAAAGGACTGCTTTTTTGCTCTCTGTGTCTCATCTCTACCACCGTGCGACACTAGGAAGCAGAAATCACGCAGAAGCAAGAACAAACCAACCTGAAGAGTGAGTGGATGGAAAGTCAGAGTCCTTTATTAACCCTTAGGCCGCCCGACACAAGGGGGGGAGGGGGAGAAAAGGGGGGGGGGAGTTTACTCATGTCCTGTCCTGTTCTCATTGCTTATTCCACCTTCTTTTCCTTTTTCTTTCACTTTGGATTAATGAAAGATATGGAATCAAGTTACAAGTTTTTTAATTATCCTGTTTTTTAATTATCCTGTTTTTGTTTTTCTAGCAACGGTTTTTAGATTTCACTTCATTAGTGTGGTGTAATACTTTTTAGAGCCCACAGCAAAGGTTGGTAATCTAATTTATTATATCATTTTATTTTTATGTATGTATTGTCGGAGCTCCCCCGTGTGGCCAGGCAGTTGCCTAGTGGTATGGGAGAGGCTCCGATTGTCCTTTGTATGAATTCAGCCCAATTAGCATGTAGTTGTGTCCTTTAAAGGATTAGAGCCAAGTGCAAAGGTCACAGGAATATTTCTTTATTTGAGAAATAAGGATTTCCTAACCAAATTCAATTCTTTGGCAAGAATAGATTGAAGCTTACAAAACAAAGTTCAGGATACTTCTCCATATAAACACAAGCCTATTAAACAGACCTTGGCTTGGTTCAGTTTAAACCTTTGTTCCACATATAAAAACTCTTTTTACAACAGCACTCTGTTTTCTGGTCCCCAGGAGGCATTATAAATCCACTGTTACTCTCACAGCAAGTATAACAATATTCCCTGGTCCACCAAGAGACTTTTCAAATGCAGTAGTATTTTCTTCCAGTTACAATATGAACTTTTAGCTTCTTCCTGGCATTCTTATCCAAGCAGCTTTTATCAACCAAGCTACCATTAAAAGCCTAGCTAAAAGTTATGGGCTTTCTTAAAATGTCCTTGTTAAGAACTTCTGGGTTTTCTCCAGCTAACAAAACCCTATTCAGTTCTTATTCCTCTAGCACAGGTAGCACATTTAGTAATTAAGAACACCTGGGTTTCCTCCAGCTCATTAAAACCCTATTCGGTTCTTTTACTCTTCCTTAGCACAGACAGCACAGTCTATCTCCATGTCTGAAACACTGCTTGCATCCAAACTGTTCCCCATGTCCATCTCCTCCACACTAGACTCCTTCAGATATATGCTCTCCTTAGTATCTTCCTGAGAAGCCTTTGTAGGTTGTAAAGCCTTCAAGACTTGCTCCAAGGTACACTTTGCAGAACATGAGCTTGTGGGGGAAGGGCAGGAAAAGCTTTCCCTGTTTAGCAGCTCCTTCAAAGTTTGTAAAGGGCTCACCTTGCTAGTAGTGCTTTTCCTTCCTGTAGGCTCCTTACAGTGAGAAGGGCTAAGCCATGAACTTCTGGAGAATATCTCCTTCTCCGAGGAATCCTCCCCTGAGCTCTCCACTGGCCTTCTCAGCTCTCTGTTCCTGCTTTCAAACTGCTTCTGTGCAAGCTGCTTCCGTGTCTCCTGTTTCCCTTGTGTCTGTGTCTCCGTCCGTTTCTCTCTCTCTCTTTCTCTCTTGTCTGGTTCTGTCGATTCTGTTTGTGAGTGCAACTTCCCTGCCTAAATGTTTGGGGCTGTCCTATGGCTCTTGACTCCGCCCCCAAACCACTCCCATCTCCTCCCTCTGTCTCCATGGGAACAGGGTGTGTTCCTAGGTCTGCACTCTTCTGCAGGGAATCTCTGTCTTTAGTTTGGGTGTTAACCCTTCCTGTGCCTGCAGTTTCTTTGTGAAAAGAAAAAAAAGGCTGATTTTCTTTCTTTCTCTGCATTCTGAGCCTGCTTCTCCACCACTGTATATGATTTTATGATGATTAGTACATTCGAGCACATTTATTTATTTCACATTATTTATTGATTTTATGGCATTGTATTTTGTAAGGTTTTAATGTTTTTATTGTTGTTTAAGTATTGATATGTATGATGTTGTTTTACAAGTTTTTCAGTCTGTTCCTTTATGTTTTTAATGTATGTTAATGGTTGTTATTTATGATTTTAGTTTCTGTGCCTGGCCAGCCCCTGACGAAGGGTGACGAAACACGGCCTGTGTCGGGTGGACTAAGGGTTAATAAAGGACTCTGTCTTTCCGTCCACTCATGCTTCAGGTTGGTTTGTTCATCTCTACCACCTCCACTGGGAAACTATTCCCTACATCTACCACTCTTTCTGTAAAGAAATATTTCCGCATATTACTCCTGAGTCTATCCCCTTTCACCATCCTATGCCCTCTCATTTCAGAGCTTTCTTTCAATTGAAGGGGGTTCTCCTCCTGTGCATTTATGCCATGGAGGTATTTAAATGTCTCTATCATATCTCCTCTCTTTCTTCCAATGTATACATATTGAGATCTTTAAATCTGTCCTCATATGCCTTATGACAAAGCCCACTGACCGTTTTAGTAGCCACCCTCTGCACCGACTCCATCCTGTTTATATCCTTTTGAAAATGTGGTCTTCAGAATTACAAGCAATACTCTAGACTGCTGTTGGATCCGGAGGAAGAAATTGGTAGCGCAAAAAACAGATGCCCAGGGAAATATCACTGCTGCAGCTGTCCGCCTCCCCTGAGATATATCTGCAGCTGTCGGGGATGGGGTTACACTGGCAGCAGTTGTTTGGGGGGGTCAGTGTGGCTGCCCATGTGTGCCTATGCCTCCCCATCCAGAACTGGTGCCTTAGGCGCATGCCTAAGCCTCAAGATGGACGGGTCGGGACTGCACCCCACCCCCATTGACATCATGCTGCCATGTCAGCATGGTGTGAGTGTACTGGCAGCAGATGCAGCATCCACTGCCAGCAGCATACAGAGTCATGGCGACATACAGACCAGACAACACGTCCCCTCCAATACCCACCAAACACACCTTGTTAGAGATCACAGCAGACATAAGAAGACCCCTACTCATGCCCGCATTCACCCTGTCAATGACCACAGGTCCACACAGGGACTGCTGAATTTATATGACAGCTCTGGTGCAACACACAAAGCCAGTGTATAAATGAGTGGAAGGTGACAGGTTCAAGACCTGGCTGCGGATCATGTCTTTCATGTTTCTGTGGGTAAACTTTAGCCCACAGAGCAGGTACAGCACCAGCATGTGCAACCCCCAATGAATCTGCCAGCAAGGGTCCAAGCAACCAACAGCCTCACAGGCAGGCTCCACTATCCACAGCTGAATGAAAAGGCAGACTGATAGCACCGGCACACTGAGTGGGTACAATGGGCATGAATTTCAGAGCGTACTACTAGCGCCTGCATCAGGAGCACACGTTAGCAATGCCTGTGCTGATATGGAGACCAAAGTGGCAGGCAGGAATGCCAACCATCCCGATTTTTGCACAGCACGGCGATGTATGTGTGTGTGTGTGTCTCCAGAGTTCTGTAGCCTTCGCCACTGCACTGTGTCCCACATTGCCTAGGCTGCTCCCAGCATTAGTCTGCAAATGTGCATGATGAGGAGCAGAGGATTGTGAGTATGGCCTGAAACAGAGTGGTTGGCCCAGGATGTGTCTGCATTGGAGATCGGGTCAATGGCTGAGACTTCACAGTGCCCGTCTGCCACGTGCATGGCCTGGGTGGCCACAGCAGTTCATGCTGCGAGGGCACTCTCACTCTGACCGAGCTGTAACTATTGCACGGTTATGTATCCACATAGTGCTATATTACCATCCAGCTCCAGTGATGTGGATGCTCTCCCTGGTTCTGGGATCCCAACTGCTTGGTGACCATGCTGTTTGTCCTAATCCAGGATGTATATGGTTGCTCTGTGCACATGCATTGTGTACTGACTGACCGTAGGTGGTATGACATGGCTGAAACAGCCCTGTAGTGAGCAGCAGGTGCATTCTAACTGTGCTTGCTGTGGTTGATAACCATAACCTTAGGTCTCGATAACATCAGACAAGGCTTTGCACTAATCTTCATGGACATTGCCGCCGCATTCGACACCGTAGACCACGAAGTTCTCCTGCTACGCCTCAGAGAGAAGGGAGTTCACGCTTCAGCTTTGTCATAGTGCGCTTCATACCTCACTGATCGCTGGCAACATGTCCGTTCTGGCCCCTCCAACTCCGATTCCTTCCCCCAAACTAAAGGTGTTCCACAGGGCTCATATCTATCCGCCTTGCTATTCAATGTCTATATGCAACCCATTTGTGATCTCATCCAATCATTTAATATCAACTGCCTGGTCTATGCTGACGACGTCTTGATGTACATGCCAATTTCGACAGAACATCTTGAACTATCCCCACTTATCAGGTGCTTTGACGCTGTCACAGACTGGCTAAATGCACAAATGCTTAAGTTAAATTTCAAAAAGACAGAAGCCCTCTTCGTCACCAGGAATCCGGCTTTTACTCCACCCCTGTCTATCAAGGTTCGCGACGCAGAGATCATATGCAAGACTACAGTAAGATACCTAGGTGTAACACTTGATCAGCAACTTAATATGAAGGCTCATATCAAACACATAACAAAGTCGGTCTACCATAAAATCCGGACCCTCCGCAATCTGCATCAACTGTTAGAGCCTGATGACTTCCGAACTGTCTTTCAGGCCCTAATAATGCCTCACTTTGACTATGCCAATGCGATCTTGTATGGTCTACCTAAGTGCACGACTAACCCCTTACAACTTGCAATGAATTCAGCTGCAAGAATCCTTCATGGAGCCTCAAGAAGTTCTCATATTACCCCAATACTAAAACAATTGCACTGGCTACCCATACAAGTCAGGATCTCATTCAAGATCCTAATTATGACCCATAAAGCCATCAAGAAATACCCTGCTACTGCCATTACTGACCTAATTTCAATCACACCTCCCAATCGAGCAAGGAGATCGAATGCCGCAAATACTCTCATATTACCTAAGGAAAGCACGAAGTGTTCTCAATTCACTAGATCCAGAGCCTTCTTCTTTGCTCCATCCTGCTGGAACGCACTACCAGCAACTATCAGAACCATCAGTGAACTCTCCCAATTTAGGAAGGCACTGAAACGTCGCCTCTTTCTTCATCACTACGATGTTGCAGTCTTGCCCCCACACCCACCCACTAGCACATCTCAATGCAGCACCTCAAACTCATGCACGTCACATTCCCAGACTGATCACTCGCAATCACACCTTCCCCTCCAACCACCATGAGAAACTTATGCAGTGCCGCATAACTCATTATATTGTTGCATAAAGTAGACTGTATTTATTCATCGTGTCTCCTTGTTAAGGGACTGGTTATTTATACCCTATTTTACCTGTTATACCTGCTTAATGCATACCCAAGTTTAATTTTCCTGTTTAATGTATACCCAAGTTATTATACCTGTTTCACTGTAAGCACAAATCACAAAATTGAGATGTGCAACTCTTATGTTCATTGTAAACCGCACTGATGTCGAATAGCGCGGTATAAAAGAGACTGCAAATAAATAAATAAAAATAAATAAATATATAAGAAAATGTAAATAAATAAATAAATAATACTCATCTGAACAAATGGAAGTTCTTGTGGTACGGTGGTAGGTATTCTTTTCTCACAATCCTACGCGATCGACTATCCTGATTCGAGCTCGCTAGGAAGTTATAACTTCCCCACCGAAAAAATTTCCTTTTAGACACGAAAACTTCAGTTGAGTAACTGCAACACAATCGCGTAGGATTGTGAGAAAAGAATACCTACCACCGTACCACAAGAACTTCCATTTGTTCAGATGAGTAGTGTGGTTTTCCTATGATAGACCTGTATTTTCAGAGGAAATGGCGAGACTTTAGTGTCAGCTTTATATAGATTATTTGCGGAGGCTGGTCTAGAGGGCCATATAGCCCCACGCGAAGTCAGTTGAAAGACCTTTTAAAATTGAATAAAATGGAGGGTCTGTTACAAGAGTATGTTTAACATCCTCATTACAGATGATCCAACAAAAAAATATCTTATAAGAGACATTGTATTTTGTCTGTTAAGGTGTAAGAGTATATAAGGGTAACTTTGGGGATCATTTGGAGTGAGCCTTCTTCTAGGAGATAAAATTGTGGCTTTACTGGTGGGTTCTTTATATTAATAATCATGTCCTGGCAATGTCCCACTTTTTATATTATTTCCTTTTTTAATTGGTCTTGTTTTATTTGATTCTGTTATATGTCAATTAAGTGTGCATATATAGTCTAAAGCCATTTCACTGGCCACTTTTTTTCTTTTTGGAGATATTGGACTTTATGGGGTTTAACTGCAAGGACGCCAAAAATGTTGACCATAACTTAAGTACATTCACTGTATGTATTAGGATTTAGCTCAGGCCTTTTAGAAAGTAGTTCAAGGCGAGTTGCATGCAGGCACTTAGGTTAAAAATAAAGCAAACATCTTAATGTGAATGCAATAGAATGTTATAGAAACGTACTTCCATTATCTCATGGGTTACTAAGACAGATACTGAAACATGTACAGCAGGTGTGGTTAACTTGGTGACTGACTGACTTCCCATAATTGTTGAGGATCTTTTTCCGATTTCTTTTTTTATGATCACTTTTGGAAAATTTGTTATATTGGAGATGATTTTTATGCATATGCTTGCAAAGAGCATTAGATAAATACAACAATGAAAAGGATTTCTTAACGATTCCTTGTCTGATGGGTTTTCCCCATTCCCAAGTACCCGCTCTTTTTTTTAGAACACATGGAGGGTCATTTTATAACTGGGCGCCTTGTTATAGCATTCAAAACATGCCTTCATCAAGCCTATTTTATAAAGAAAAGGAGGTGCCTACTCTTCGCAAAATAAAGGCATAAGTGGCCAAATACGCACATGAAATCTAGGCACGAGCGCTTTCAGCAGCCCTAGGGATGTCGTAAATGTCCACACCTAGATTTTTAAAGAATGCACTATAAGTTATAGTAATTTATACTATGTACATTTGCAGTCTGCCCACACTGCACCCACGCAATACCCCATGAATGCCCACACTGCAAGTACGCATCACCAGTCTGACATGTACTTACATAATAGCAACCACCTAAAGTCCATGCATAAAGGCCCATTCACATATAAGAATGCATGTCGATGCCACGTAACTTTACGCACCTCCTTATACAAGTACCTCCTTAGAGCCCAATACTGAGCAGGATGTTGAGGGAATAATTTGAAATATTTAATCTAGACATTTCATATTATTCATATATTCAGCGGGATATATTTGGTGGGGTAATACATCTGGTATTATATCTATAATGCTGCTGAATTTTCTTTTAAACAGGCAGTTTACATGTTCAGTGCCACACCAAAAGTGTAAGAGCCTTTCAAAACTGGCCTCAATATCAATTGGTTAGATGAGAAAAATCAAGTGTATTCCAAGACAGAAACCTGAGCTAGAAGAGTAGCGAGAGAAAAGGTCCCATGGTGATTTTTCAAGGAGCTTTCTCTTTTGTTGTTTTCCAGAAGCTGCAGGACATTGAACCCTTGAGCAACAAACGTACCATTTGAAAACTGAGCAAGCAGAGGCATGCGGGAGCTTTTTCTACTTTTCTTTTGCCCTGCTTTTGCCAAATCTTTAAACCTGGCCCATGATGTTGTCCGATATTTGAACCACACAGGCATGTCTTCAGCAGGATTCAAAGGGTAAGAGGACCCTCAAACAAAGAAAAGAAAAAAAACAGTTGCTTGTAAATTTCAGATTTTTGGACTTGTATAAACGAGCCTAATTAGATCACTTTGCTTCATGCCATGAACAGTCACAAGTTGAAATTTAAATCCCTATAAAAATAATTTGTGCCTTTTACCTTTGCTGATGTCTGGAACAGCAATCAATCAGTTTCTCTTTGTACTGAAAGGGCTGCCTGCATATTTCTGAAAGCTACTTGAGCTAAGTAGTTGACTTTTATCGTTACTTTGCTATATCTGCACACAGATGTGTTTTTTTGCCTAGTTTCAGTCCTATGAACAATCACAATCCTGAAGTACAGTGATTTCAAAGGGAAAGGGGAAAAAATCAAAGATTTATGAAGTAGCTTGTGTTGCTGTTTTTTCCAAAACAAGACAGCGAATTTGAATGTGTTCAGAACATCCTCTTTCTCACAGGCCTGGTGCCAAAAGATGGCATTGCTACATAGCTAGCACCCATCTCCACTGCAACAGGTCATTATGAGTCAATGGAAAACTTGCAGCTCAAAAATCCATTAGTATCACTCATCTGAGCAGGAAATGATTTTCTTTTTGCATCTCATATCAAGGACAGTAGCATTACAGTCTCCAAAGCTATATCTAGGATTTCAGATAATTTCTTCTGTAATGCACACATAAGTAACCCTTTTAGAGGCTTGGCTAAGTGCTACATAGCTGTAAACAATGTGAAAGATGCTGCAATTGAAGATGATAAAAATGTTTCTAAAAAAAAAAATAAACACTTATTCATAAATTCTCTGACACGTATTCTTGTTCAGCAATGTCACAATGTTTAGGAAGAAGCATTTCTGTACCTGCTAATGCATTGTTTAGTGTTTGAGTGTTAAACTGTAATCCACCTAGGATTGTAAAGATAGGTAGAAGTGTATTCAATTAAATATTAAATGAAAAACGTATCTAATAGTTTGGAACTTAAATCAATTATATTATTTCTCAACATATTAACTTAGTTTCGTTTTTTTGCTGCTTCTCGTGATGTAATTCAAGTTTTCATTTTGCATATTTTTTTCTTATGATTTTATTTTGTTTGTGGAATAAAAGATGTGCACTTTTTATTATGTAAATTGTAAGTTAAACTTTGGCGTATAGGTCCCTCTATCATACTCATATTATCTCTATAATGTCATATCTAGCTTTTGGCATGTAACATTCAATAAATACTATAGTGTCTTCAAGATGATGTCTTTATTGGTCCGGTCTGATCTCATCATTTTAGCATTCTTGCGTTATTTTGACACTTATAACATTGCTTTGTTTGATTTATTAAGATCATAAGAACATAAGAAATCTTATGTATATAAACTCGGTGGTTGTGATGCACCCTCAAAAGGTTTGGTCTCCACAAGACCAATAGTGGCAAAATATTGGATTTCCACAAATATGTACTGTTTTAAAAAGGATATTTCGGGACTGGTTTTATAGAGGGAGCATAGGACAGCAAAGCACGTGAAACACATTTAAGCCCATATTTTAAAGGACTTACAAGTGTGTTTAAGGCATCTGCAAACAGGAGCATAGGTGCTATTGCATGAACTTTCAGTTGGGGTGTGCATGGGGACAGAGCCTGGAAAGAGTGTACGTGCGTAAGTTATGGAATATTATAACTTAAATGCATCACAGTGCTAATCTAAGCATGGGTAGTTATACCTGCTTTAGAGTTCAGATGCCGAGGTTAAGGTGCATCTGTACGCTTCTATTTTATGTGTGTTACTTGATAGAATAGGCCCCACTATGGCACAACAACACTCTGCCTGTGTATGCTATTATAAAATTACCCTCTTGCCTATTATTCATACTGCTTTAAATGGTTTTTGGATAGGCCTGAAAGAATGATATTCAGAGAGCTCAGAAGGCAGAGGCCCCCTATAGTCTCCACTATTGGATTCTCCTTCCTCTAACTCCAACCTATTAGTGGATATTTTGTGGATCTGTGATGTGGGAGAAAGAAAGCGATGTGAGTGTGCAGGTTTCCCTCTCTAAGAGGTGGGCATTTAATGCTCATTCCATCAGATCAGCCCCCTTAAGAGGTACATGAGCTTATGGGTTGGCAAAAGAATAGCAGCCTTTGAGGGCACTATAAACAGATTTCAGGCATGCACCCCTGGCTCTAGTCACATCAGCAAAGGATTATTCAGTCTCCTACACCCACATGGCTTTTATTCATCTTTCTTAGCCCTCCACCCTTGTTCAGAGCAGGAGTAAGTCTTGGAGGTCTCCATCCTAAGGGACTCTATTATTTCCTAAGGAAGGGTATTTTCTTTTCTTTCCAAAGAAAATCATGAGAGATAAGTTGGCCTGTGCCACCTTTTACTCTGTTTGTTTGATTCCATTAGAGTAGATTTTGAAAAACGTCAGGAAAGAATTGGCAAAAATATTCGTTTCAGAGTCATTTCTCATCACTTTTAGAGACAGTACCTCAGTTGCTACAATATATTGCCACTGTAGTCCAAAGAACAGCATTTTTCATGGTAATGCCTGGGGAGCCAATGGCCCTACATATGACTCTCTGACTTCCTTCCCCTAATACACACTCCCCCTCACCTTCACTGCAGGTATGTCGATGGTGCCACCTCCAGGACAGCTCTTCTGTTTTCTTCTGGCGTTGTAGAGCTTTTGGTGAGATTGTGCCACATGGTACACTAACTCTTGCAGTGCAGTACAGGAATTTAGGTGCCACAGGGCTCAAACTAACCAAATCACAAAGTGGCAATGGTGGCAAGTCTCAGAGAAACACAGAAATATGACGGTAGAAAAAGACCATATGGCCTATCCAGTCTGCCCTTCCATACCAATTACTATATTCCCTTTTTCCCCATTAGAAATCCTCTGTTTGCCCCATGCTTTCTTGAATTCGGATACTGTCCTGGTCTCTACTACCTCCACCAGGAGACTATTCCACGCATCTACCACTTTTCAAAAAGAAATATTTCCATATATTACGCCTGAGTCTATCTCCTTCCATCTTCATTCTATACTCCCTCTTACAGAACTTTCTTTCAATTGAAAGAGACTCTCCTCCGGTGCATTTATGCCACAGAGGTATTTAAACTTCTCTATCAAATTTCTCTCCTGTCTTGCATCCAAAGTATACATATTGAGATCTTTAAGTCTGTACCCATATGTCTTATGACGAAGCCCACTGATCATTTTGGTAGCTACCCTCTACACAGACTCCATCCTATTTATATTCTTTTGAAGGTATGATCTCCAGAATTGCACACAATACTCCAAATGAAATCTCACCAAAGACTTTTACAAAGGCACTATCATCTTCTTCTTCTTGCAGGCCATATCCTCTCCCTATGGAAAAGGTCGCAAGATAATACTGTCAAGACACAGCTTTACAGCTACCAAAACGAATACAACAACCTATGTAACAAAGCCCAGAAGGAATACATCACAAACACTCTTATGGAATCACTCAATCGATCTAGAGAACTATTCTCGATTGTATCACAGCTGACTATTGATCTCAACTCAACTGACACAACAAACGAGAAAATGCAAATTGACCCTCAAGTTATGGCAGATTTCTTCCACAGCAAACAAAGCATGACAACACTACAGCACTATGATCCACCGCAGCAAAAGAATGGAACAGAAAACATTTATGGCACCACTTCAACCCAATAAATAAAAGGGAATTGCTTGATATCATTAACATCATCAATAAAACAACCTCACTCCTCAACCACTGTCCTGTATCATGGCTAAAAAATATATGCTATTAATTCACCCAGACTACAAATAGTACACACATCTCTCAAGCAAGGATACCTATTCCCTGCGCTCAAGCAAGTCTCTATATGCCCTATCATAAAAAAGGCCTCTTTAGACAAAGCCCACACAAGTGCTTATCGTCCAATTGCAAACATCCCTTTCCTGGCCAAAATAATTGAAAAAGCCATACAATATCAACTGCAAGACCATGTGGATACACATGCTCCGCTAGACCCACATCAACATGGCTTCTGCCCACACCATGGTATTGACACTCTACTAACAGACCTATTCAACAGACTCATCATTGGCCTTGATAAGCCTCGCCAAGGTTTTATGCTCATGTTCCTGGACATAAGTGCAGTCTTTGACTCAGTTTTGCATCATATTATGCTAAACCGGCTGAGAGACATTGGTTTAACAGATGGCACTCTAAAATGGTTCACTTCTTATCTATCAGACAGAACTATGCAAGTAAAGGTCGGCACCACCAACTCAAAACCCTTTAAGTTAACTCAAGGTATCCCTCAAGGTTCAGCCCTCTCAGGATTATTATTCAGTCTATACATTCAACCCATCTGCAACCTACTAAGAAAGATGAACATGCACTTTCATCTCTACGCATCTCCATGGACATAGTTCTTTTCTTTCCTTTAGTTAACTCCATATTTATCTCCAAGTTGTCTTCCCTTGTTTAATATAAAACATTTCTTGCAATGCAATGTGTGCCTTCGAGTCAGTCCTTGTTATTTTGTTCATTGTAAACCGCTTTGGACAAAGGTGGTATAGAAAAACTGTTAAACAAATAAAAATAAATAATAAATGTACCCCAGCATCCTCCTGGCTTTTGCCATTTCTACTTCTTTAGCCACCTTAAGATCATCAGAAACAATCACGCCCAGGTCCTGCTCTTCTTTCGAGGACAGAAATACTTCACCTCTATACTGTATCACTCCCTTGGATTATTTGCAGCCCAATTGCATAATTCTGCATTTTTTAGCATTAAATCTCAGCTGCCAAATTCTCAACCGTTCTTCAAGCTCAGCTAGATACCTCCTCATGTTATCTACTCCTTCCTGGGTGTCTATTCTATTGCAGATTTTGATATCATCTGCAAAGAGGCAAATCTTACCTGACAGCCCCTCTGCAATATCACTAACAAAATTGTTTAAAAAAATCGGACCAAGGACAGATCCCTGCGGAACTCCATTCACCTGTACCCTTTGTCACCTCCCACTTGACCAATTTCTAACCCAACTTAGTCAATTTAGGGTCCATTCCTAGAGTTCTCAATTTATTTATAAGTCACCTGTGTGGAACGGTGTCAAAGACTTTACTGAAATCTAAGTGCACCACATCTAGGGTTCTCCCTTGGTCCAACTCTCTGGTCGTCTGGTGAAAGAATTTAATTTGCTTTCTCTGACAAGACCTGCTTCTAGTAAACCATGCTACCTTGGATCCTGTAATCCATTGGACTCCAGACAAACCTTATGATTCTTTTCTGTAGGACCTCTTTTCAGCCTCAAACTGGGTGAATCAAGGCCAGTATGACTTTTAAAATGTATTCAAAAGCTTTCAAAAATTGAGTGTTTCACAAATATATAAGAAGTATCCATAGAAATAAATGCAGATTCCCAAATAAAAAAAAATCCCAACTAAACAATAAAGCAAAATATCACTGTAATTTATTTGAAGCATGAGCATGTTGTAGTCCTGGCCTCTGACTGATGGGGCTCGAATGAGCCAGTCGTCTAAGTAAGGGAAGACGAATATTCCAAGAGTGCGTAGAAATGCTGCTACCACAGCCATGCATTTCGTGAACACCCTTGGTGCTGAGGCCAGGCCAAAAGGAAGCACCCTGTATTGGTAGTGCTTTTCTTGAAAAAGGAACCAAAGGAACTTTCTGTGAGTTGGATGGATGAGAACATGAGTGTACGCATCCTTGAGATCTAGAGAACAAAGCCAATCCTGACTCTGAAGGTATGGCAGCAGAGATCCCAGAGAGGTCATTTTGAATTTCTCTTTGAACAGGAATTTGTTCAATTCTCTGAGGTCCAAAATAGGTCTGTGTCCCCCTGTTTTCTTTAGGATAAGGAAATAGGGGGAGTAAAACCCTGTACCCTGTTGATGAATGGGTACTTCTTCTATTGCTACCCTGGGCAAGAAGCATAGTGACCTCTTGATCTAACAGGTTGATGAGAGAGGTCTGAGAATTGAACTGTCTTACCATTGTGGGAGGGGGCATGCGCAGAAAGTGAAGCTTGTACCCCTCTTTTATAATGGAGAGTGTCCAATGTTCTGCTGTTATCTGCCCCCATCTGGGGGCAAAGTGACACAACCTTCCTAGAATGATGGAAGACTCTGGTCCATTAAGGGCCAGGAAGGCTAAGTTCTCTAGATGAAAGTCAAAGGCCTTGTGGAGGCTGGAGATTGCTGAGATGGTTGAGGCTTAGCAGTCTTTGCTTTCCTTTGTTTAGGTGGTTGCTGACTCTTCCGGTCAGGCTGACCTGCAGAACATCCCTGCTGGGAATAAGAGGGATAAAACCTCTTCTTTTTTGAGAAGAATGGTTTCTTGAAAGATTTCTTTCTTGCAGGATAAGCTGTAGCTTTGGACAACCTATCCAAAATGGAGTTGTCAGCATCCAACTCATTGGCTTTCTTTTGCCAATATTTGCCGAATAGATTCTCACCTGTACAAGGGATATTGCCCAGTTTGTCCTGCACCCAGAGCTCCAAATCGGATGCCTGGAGCCAGGCAATTCTATGTGCACCTATGGCAATGGCAGAGGTTCTGCTTATGCACTCAAAACAGTCAAAAGCTGCACGATTGACAAACTTAGAAACATCTTGGGCATGTTTAACCAGTGTGAGAAAATCCTGTCTCTTGTCTTCAGGAAGGAGAGGGCTTAAAATCTCAAAGTCTCCTGTGACTTCTTTAAGGAACATTCCCATATATAAAATATAGGAACTGATCCTGGCAGAAAGCATGGAAGCCTGGAAAGTACGACATCCAAAGGCATCCAAAGTTCTACACTCACGTCCTGGAGGATTAGAGGCATGCCTCTTTGCACTCCTGATCCTTCTCATAGCTGATTCCACTACAATAGAGTGGTGAGGAAGCTGAGTTTTCTGGAAACCAGGACAAGGAGGGACTCGATACATGGTATCCAGTCTGCGAGAGTGAGGAGAGGTGGTAAGAGGTGTCTCCCACATTCTCAACATGAGATCATGTAAGATCTCATGGTTAGGCAAGGTAGCTGCCTCCTTAGGAGCTTTGGGATATTGTAAAATCTCCAACTCCTTAGCCCTGGGCTCTGTTTCAGGAGCCGCAGTAATGGACAGACCGAGCCACCTCCCTGATAAAATCCTGAAAGGAGATATCTTCTGGAGGAGACATCCTACGTTTAGGAGAGGAAGGCTCCTCCAGGAGAAGTATTCCGGTACCGACAGAGCTATCAGAATCCTCGGACTCCTCCGAGGATTCGAAGTATCTTCTGTCCGGATGCTCTTGAATAGCCCGATACCCATACCGACCGAAGTCGGTACCGGGGGGAATCGGTACCAGTGTATCGGTACCGGAAGGCATCACAAGACTGGGTGCCGGCAAAGCAGACACCGATGTCAATGCCGATGCTGTCGGTACCGGTACTGATGGCGGTGCCGGCATCAGTGCCGGTACCGGTTGAACTGTCTGACACGGTTCCGAGGGTGTCGATGCCGCAAGGAGAGCCGCCAGACTGCGTTCAATAGCCAGGAACCTCTGGTCTATCGACGCTGCCGATGCCTGGGTATCAGTACCGGAGGAAGTAGCCGGTACCCCAGAGCATGGCACCAGTAGTTCTGCCGAGGTCGAGGCCTCGAGAACATCCTGGAGCCCCGATAATGCTTTGGAAGCCGAAGCCTCCCGCCAAGGCAATTTTGCCGGAACAGAACCCTCAAGGGCAATGCCAGAGGCATCTCAATGCTTAGAAGGAGATCTACCCTTTGAGGACCGGCCAGACTTATGTTTAGTTACCTGAGATCCATGGGAGGAAGACGAAGCCCTGGAAGACGTCGATGCCACAGAAGCTGTATCGGAAGGAAAAAGGGCGCTGAGCTTAGCAGCTCGGTTTTGTTGACCCCTTTTGGACATCATGGCACAAACCATACACTCGGAGATGGAGTGGTCAGGACCTAAACATTTAAGACACCACTCATGGGTGTTGGTGACAGAGATGGTACCGCCACACTTGGTGCACTTTTTGAAACCCGAAGCGGGTTTTTCCATGATGGAGGAAATTTTGGGCCTAAGGCCCAAAATGGCGTGTGCACCTGGAAAAGAAAAGTTTGGGGAAAAAAGAAAGAAAGAAGAACCGGCGTTACCGGTATAGCGTCGAAGAAGGCAGATGCGACCGCAAAAAAGAAAGAATAAGGAAAAGATTTTCTGCGGTGACAGGAATGACCTGCTGGCTCCGCGGAAAACGAAGAACTGGAGAGAGGCAGTTGGGAAAGGTGGGAAGGCAGCACGCATGCGCTGTGGGATGCTCCCAAAAGCTTTCTAATTGGACACTGTGGAGCGTTCCTGCGCAGGCTCCGTCGGTACTGACGATACCCCATATGTGAAGACTACAGTCCTGCTTGTTCCTGGAGATAAGACAGGCCCTGCTCCTTAGAGCTTACAATCTAATCAAGACAAACAGGATAAGGAAGGAAAAGGATAGAGTAGGGAAGGGAGTCAAAATGACAAAGGAGACACGAGGAATGTGGATCAGGGACCAAAGGCAGTCTTAAAGAGGTAAGCCTTTAGCAAAGATTTGAAGAGGGGAGTGATGAAGCCTGACAAACAGCATCAGGAAGAGAGTTCCATGTGTAAGGAGTTGCAGGGTGAAAGGACCAGTCTGAAGTTAGCAGAAGAGGAAAAAGGGCAGGGAAAGGATCAAGCTAGAAGAACAACAAAGTTCGCGAGGAGGAGAGTAGAGAGAGAGGAGAGAAGATAGATAGGGTGGAGCAACAGAATGAATGCACTTAAAAGTTAAAAAGAGAAGCTTGAATTGGATGCGGTAATGGAAGAGAAGCCAATGAAGTGATTTGAGAAGATGGGTTATATGTGTAAAATGAGGCTGGCAAAAGATGAGACGCGCAGCAGAATTTTGAACTGATTGAAGTGGAGAGTGATGACTCAGAGGGAGGCCAGGAAGAAGGACATTGCAATGGTCGAGGCGAGAGGTAATCAAAGAATTGACAAGATTTTGTGCGGTATTAACAGAGAGGAAGGGATGGATTTTATAGACATTATAAGGAAATGACAGGTTTTTGCAGTCTGTTGCATGTATGAAGAGATGGAAAGAGAGGAATCAAAGATAATACCAAGGTCACAAGAACAGGTAATAGGGTGGAGAAGTGAGTTTTCAACAGAGATGGAGAAAGGAGGAAAGGGAGAGGAGGGTTTGGGTGGAAAAATAAGCAGTTCAGTTTTGTTTATATTAAGTTAAAGCTGGCAGTGAGATATCCAAGTAGCAATATCAGAGAGACAGGAAGAAATACAGGCCTGCAATGCCTGGGAGATAACAGGCGCAAGCAGATACACATTTTACATTACAAATCTATCTTTCATCATGGTCATACCATTTCCTTCAGTTCATACATAATTTCTCCTTTATGGGGCTAATTTTATGTAAGGGATCCCTTCAGGATCCTTGCCAATCCCAAGTGCTTTGTGTAGAAGACTTCCATCTCTAACTTTAGCAGAAGATGTATGTCATCTTGCTGTGATATCCCCCTCTTGGGCTAGCTCCTTTGGTTCTGTTTGCCCTCTCCATAACCCACAGGATACAAGTGGTAGTCTTTGCTTCATGTGGTTTCCTTGTGGTCTTTGATTAGAGGCTAGGTCTTTGTGGGTGTGCCAAGGCTCAGATTTAGGCCTAGTCTTATTTTTTTTGTGTCCTGTGTGGAATCAGCTCTTGATTCTTGAATTGTCTACTTGTGAAGATGAGACAACCTATCAGAAGTTTTACCCACCCCTCTGCCTGAGTGTAGAGAAAGACAGGAGCTGGCTTGCTACCCGAGCCTAATAGAGGAATCTGCTATACAGGAGAGGACATTGCGTACTGGAAGAGGTACACTGGGGTGACTGCATACCCGGCAGATAAAAAGAAGCAGAGGAATAGGATCTCAGGGATGGGGGAAAAGGGACACTACTCTAAGTGCTTTTGAGCCCTAACCCAGGATCCTTCTGCCCACAACAGAACTGACAAATATTTAAACAGGGATCACAGACACAAATAATTCAAAGGAACAAAATCTATGTTAGCATTGACTGTGTATTTTATGGCACTGAACATTACAGACTGTTACTGATTGAATCAAAAATTCCAGTAAAGGGAATTTGCATACCCAGTTCAGAATCACGAGCCTCTTTTGTTTTTGTGCCAAGGGCCCTAAAAGTATTTCCCTTCCCCTTCCGGAGAACCTGCTCCCTGTCGATGAGAGAGTGTGCTAGTTTAGTGAAGGAGTGGGAGAGAACCCAGGATAAAACTGTTCTGTGACCTGGTCCCTAGAGGAAGGAGGAGTTAAATTTATAAGGAGCCATGGAAAGTTCCGTGCCATCAGTGTGCATAAATCACATATTTTCAATGACTTATGCACGCTTAAAGACCTTTAAGTGTGTACTTTAAATAGTCGCTCTTCTATAAGTATGCACATATGTGTCTGTGTGTAGATACAAATATATATATTAGGGTTATGATTTTTTTGTAACCCTATGTTCCTGTGTCATAATTCATAGTAACATAGTAAATGACGGCAGATAAAGACCAGTATGGTCCATCTAGTCTGCCCAGTAAGATGGCAAGAGTAGGTGCACCTGCCGCTCCGTGCAGGCCACCCCTCTTCACGTCTGTTTTAGGGGGTAAACCCACCGCTCCATGTGGGACACCCCTGTATGTTGTAAAATTACAGTAGATAAGTTTATTTTTATCTTATCCTGTTGCTGTAAAGGGGTCCACTGTGTCTGTCCCATGCCATTTTGAATTCTGTCACTGTATTTGCCCCCACCACTTACATCGGGAAGGCATTCCAAGCATCCACCACCCTTTCAGTGAAAAAGTATTTCCTGACATTGCCTTTCAATTTCCCCCCTGCAGCTTCATGTTATGCTCTCTAGTTTTACAGTTTCCCCGTCTTTGGAAGAGGTTTGTTTGTTCATTATTTCTCTTTAAGTATTTAAAGGTCTGAATCATATCTCCCCTGTCCCTCCTCTCCTCCAGAGTGTACATATTTAGGTCTTCAAATCTGTTCTCATGTTTTCCCCAGACTCAGCCAGAGACTCTTACAATTCTTTTGGAGTAATATTAGGCCTCACAGTGACCTTCCTCAGTTGCTGCCTTATTCCATGGCTACTGGTTTTGGAAGAATGGCCTGTTTGAGGTAGCAGGGCCGGCCCAACTATAAGGCAAACCAGGCAGACATTTAGGGCAGCAGCTTCCAGGAGGCAACAGAGCAGGGCATTCAAAGCTAAACAATAAATTCTGATAGCCAGGAGGACATATGGTTTAACATTTGCCTAGAGTGCCAACACCTTGAACCAACTCGGCTGCCGGCATTTCAGGCAGTTTCTTGATGATGCAAAACCGTTTCCGTTTTACAATTATGGACTTGACGTTGTACCAAGAGATACTTAACACACTGGAATTTTCTTATAGCCTTTTCCGAACCTCTACCCTTCACTAACTTTATCCTGGAGTTCTTTTGGGCAGGTCTATCTATGGCATGTTTAGACCTATGATTTAAATTAACTTTATACACCAGAAACACACTTGAACAAAGGATCAAGCTGTCTGAATTGGCTCAACTACTGCAATTGGACTTTGGTGGACTCTATTTGACTCATTATGTGTCTTATTATGGCAATTTGGAAACTGAATTAATTTGGGTCTGCTATTACAAAGAGTGTGAAGACTAATGCATTTAATACTTTTTGGTTTCTTAACTTCAATTACAGAAAAGTAAGTGGAAAGTGAAACAACCCCCTATTTTAATGCACAATGAACAATTACTCAAAAGTAATGGAAAAGGTATCAGTTTGATTTAGGTTTTGAAAAAGGTCACCCCCAAAATGAAAATTCGATTTTAAGATATATGCGTGTAATGCCATATATAACTGAATATTTAAAAAAATAAATTTTTAGAAGTATTCTGATATAATTTGATAGTGCTTGTGCCGTTTTGGTTTTGCTATACATTTTTTGTTTGGTTGTGGACTGTTCTAATTTTTCAGACTCTTCATATTCATTCACAGTTTCTGATTCAGCTGTTGGGATTGTTGTTGTTGCTATTGCTGACGTAGGCTCCAAGGTCATTTTCCTTCTTTTGGATGGATGGATGGATAGTTTTGAAACTCAAAGCCTTCCCAGTTGCATAACCAAACTGACCCTTGCTTTCAATCTGAAGGCGATATAACCCTTGGTCCTCGCTGCATAACCATTCACCATTTTCTTTTGTGATGTCAAAAACTGTCTTCAGAGGATCATATTTTCTTCGTTTTACACATTCAACGTAGGTGTGCAGGATTCGGTCCAGTTTAGCTTGTACGACTTGAATTGATAAAGTTGGAAAATTAAATTTCTTTTGCCATAAACATGTTACTTCTGTCGCGATTGCCTTTACACGTTCTTTCCTTCCTTTTATTGACGCTCCAAGGAACAGATAGCGACCAACAATTTGGATTTTGAGTGGTATTCTGCTTTTGTTTTCCAGTGATTCTTCTTCCAGTGGAACAGTTCTTCTTTTTCTATGTGTTTCTTTAGATCGCACGAGATTCTTAGTCCAAATCTTCTTGTTTTTTTCAATTGTAGAAGCACTTTTCTTATGAGACATTGTGAATAAATATAATCTCAGAGATCTAAAAATGATACAGAAAATCAATTAGCATGCTCAATCATAAAGCTTATAGAAAGTTCCATAAATTTTCCAGATAGTTCTATTAACTGCATATACTACTTATATACGGTTTTAGTAATTTCGTATGCGGGGTGACATTTTTTGAAAACAAAACTGAATTAAACCTTTTATCACCACTTTTTAGCAAATGTTCATCGATTCATGACACAGGAATTCAATAATTTTGCAAAAAGTCAAAAAGTCATAACCCTAATATTTATATAGAGATAGAGAGAGAGAGAGAGAGAGAGAGAGAGAGAGTGCAAGCCATTTTGCAAACCCATATATACAAGAGCTGCAAATTAAGTCCTGAGGCCATGATTGTTTTATTTTTCATAGTAAAAGAGGAAAATAAACCATGGGGGATTGAGGGGAATTCTTCCTTTAACCCCTCATGTAAAACCCTGGCCATAAAGGGCATTTTTTAAAATCTATGCAATGGGAATTTTTTAAAAATTATTTTATTTCTAAACTATTTATCCTTTACAATCAACTTGTACAGAAAAGTTAGACCAGCATGAAACATATCAAAAATGGAAGAAAACATGCAAGCAAAAGACCACAGTCTTAACACTAGATTTACTATAGCCCACAATATGGCTGGGGAACCATCCAAGAAAATGTCTAAACAGAATAAAAGGGAATTCTACTCAGATTCATTCGTTACGAAGGCTCTTTGGCTGTGTAACAGGGAGGGGGAGTCAGTGGAGCCGCTAGAATGTCCCCAATGCCCTTCAGTATTCCTGTATGTCCTTCAATATTCTCACCAGATATCCTCTTTGCAGCAGTAAACAAAGTCAAATGTGCTAGCTCACAAGTACGTATTTCACAGAATAAAACTGCATGATACATTTACATGGAAACTTCAGAAAAACAATGTCCCCAGTTGTAACACCCCTGGCTGCAAAAGAATACATTTTTTCCACTTTTTCAGCATTTCTCTAGAACCCGCAGGAAACGTACGCAAATGTCTCAATTTTTGAAAAGTGTATTAAGAAGCCAGCCTCTATCAGAGCTTAATGCTGAAGTGGTCATCATTGTAGCCAAAGTTATCAAATGGGAATCAGGACGCTCTATTAATGCCAACGTATCTAAAAAATCCAGATCATGTTGGCCCTGAGAATCCAACTTTCTTCAAGATGGTAAACAATAAGGGAAGTGGAATTGCTATGGGCTAAACTAAAGGTGGCAATAAAAGGGGCAACAAATAAATATGTAAGGAAAGTAAATAAAAATAAGAGGAGAAGGAAACCTATTTGGTTCTCCAAAGTGGCTGCTCAAATAAAGGCAAAAAAACAGCTTTCACACGGATTCGTTGAAAGTGACATTGAAAAGGCGAAATTGCTAAACAAATACTTCTACTCAGTTTTTACTAAAGAAAATCCTGGAGAAAGACCACCTGTGACTCCCAAATATAAAAATGGAAATGAAGCAGATACCACACCATTCACAGAAGATGAGGTGTTAGAACAACTTGCAAAGCTGAAAGTGGACAAGGCCATGGGACCGGATGGGATACATCCCACGATACTGAAAGAGCTCAGAGAGTTTCTTGCAGGGCCGTTAAAGGATGTTTTCAACAGATCCTTGGAAACAGGAGAAGTTCCTCAAGACTGGAGAATGGCTAATGTCGTACCTCTACACAAAAGCGCTCACAGGGAAGAAGTGTCAAACTACAGGCCCGTGAGCTTCACCTCGGTGGCGGGAAAACTAATGGAGGTACTCCTGAAAGAGCGAATAGTGAACTTTCTCAAAACCAACAGGTTGCAAGATCCGAGACCTCATGGTTTTACCGAAGGACGATCTTGACAAACAAATCTGACTGAGTTCTTTGACTGGGTGACCAGAGAACTAGATCAGGGGCATGCGATGGATGTCATCTACCTGGATCTCAGCAAAGCCTTTGATACTGTCCCTCATAGGAGGCTCATCAATAAACTCAGTAGCTTGGGGATGGGTCCCAAGGTGGTAAACTGGATCAGAAATTGGTTGACTGACAGACGACAGAAGGTGATGGTAAATGGAGCTCACTCAGATGAAAGGAAGGTGATTAGCGGGGTGCCCCATGGTTCAGTCCTGGGCCCGGCACTGTTCAATGTATTTGTGAGTGATATGGTTGAAAGACCGAATGGAAAGGTCTGTCTTTTTGCAGATGACACAAAAATTTGCAACAGAGTGGACTCCCCCGAGGGAGTGATGAACATGAGGAAAGATCTATAAAAGCTGGAAGAATGGTCTAATGCTTGGCAATTACGATTTAATGTAAAGAAATGCAGTGTTATGCACTTGGGTAGCAGAACTCCAAGGAAAACGTACACGATAGGGGGAGAGAGGTTGGAGTGCACAGATCAGGAGAAAGACCTTGGTGTGATTATTTCTGTAGATCTCAAGGTGGCAAAATAGTGCGACAAGGCGGTGGCAAAAGCCAGGAGGATGTTGGGCTGCATACAAAGAGGAATTACCAGCAGAAAGGAAGAGGTACTAATGCCACTGTATAAGTCACTGGTGTGGCCTCACTTGGAATACTGTGTTCAGTTTTGGAGACTTTATCTTGCAAAGGATGTAAAAAGAATGGAAACTGTTCAAAGGAAGGCAACCAAAATGATTTGGAGCCTGCGTCAGAAGCCTTATGAGAAGAGACTTGAAGACCTAAACATGTATACTTTGGAGGAGAGGAGGGATAGGGGAGATGATTCAGTCCTTTAAATACTTAAAGAGAAATAATGAACAAACAAACCTCTTCCAAAGACGGGGAAGCTGCAAAACTAGAGGGCATAACATGAAACTGCAAGGGGGTAAACTGAAAGGAAATGTCAGGAAATACTTCTTCACTGAAAGGGTGGTAGATGCTTGCAATGCCCTCCCGATGGAAGTGGTGGGGGCAAACACAGTGACGGAATTCAAAATGGCATGAGACAGACACAGTGGATCCCTTTTCAACAACAGGATAAAAGCAAAATAAACTGGGCAGACTAGATGGACCATACTGGTCTTTATCTGCCGTCATTTACTATGTTACTATTTAATATATTTTAGTTACTGGTGGAATTGATTCAGAGGGGATATCTAATTCTTCAGTCATATACCTCTCTCGAAGTGAGATAGTAGGCACATATGGAAAGTTACTTATAACTCCTAGAAGCATTTTCCAGAAGAAATAAGTTTACATAAACATTTATTCCCTTTGTAAAATGGAGAATACATATGTAGATTTTCGGCCCCCCCAGGCCACACCCAAACCATGCCCACTCACTCCCCTTTGAAATCTCTATATAGTATGGATCTCCACACACTTTCTGAAATCGCATTTACACGTTTATTCCAATCTACACATGTGAATGTTTCTGATGTCATAGTGAGAGATCATCTCACATCCAGTGATCACCAAATGGTGTGGTTCAGTATTAGGACTAGGGCTGATAAAATCCATTCAAAAGCGGGATGTAGTAAAGCAGTGAGCAAAGGTGAAGAAAAAGAGAGTGGCCTTCATAAAATACAAGGGATCACAGAGAGAGACAGACAAGCATCTATATTTGGAAATACTAAGAGAAACTAGCAAAGTAGTCAGGAAAGCAAAGAAACAAAAAGAAGAAATAGCCAATGCAATAAAATGGGGGGGATAAGACATTTTTCAGATATGTTAGTGAAAGAAAGAAGTGAAAAACTGGTACTGTCAGACTCAAGGGTGAGGGGGAGGAATATGTAGAAGCTGATGAAGATAAAGTGGAATTGCTTAACAAATATTTCTGTTCTGTGTTCAGATGAAGAGCCAGGAGCAGGACCTCAGAAAACACCCACAAATAGGAACAGAACTCTTGAATGATTTTCAGAAGACTGTGTTCGTGAGGAACTAGCTAAATTTAAAAAAGACAAAGCGATGGGATCAGCTCAGATACATACGAGAATACTGAAGGACATTAGGGATGTTCTAGCGGCTCCACTGACTGACCTTTTCAATGCCTCTTTGGAGTCGGGAGTGGTCCCAGAGGACTTGAGAAAGGCACATGTGGTCCCTTTTACACAAAAATGTAAGGATGACATTGAAAACTACAGTCTGGTTAGTCTAATTTCTGTGGTGAGTAAATTATTGGAAACACTGCTAAAATGGAGGATAGTGAGGTTTCTGAAGTCCAATGGATTACAGGATCGGAGGCAGCATGGATTCAGCAGAGGCAGGTCTTGTCAGACAAATCTTATTGATTCCTTTGACTGCATGACCAGGGAGTTGGACTGAGGGAGAGCCATAGATATGGTGTAATTTAGATTTCAATAATGCCTTTGACACCAGGCACAGGCGACTGATAAACAAACTGAGCACCCAAGAGATGGACTCTAAAGTGACTGACTGGTTAGAAATTGGTTGAGTTAGAGATAACAAAGGGTAAGGCAAATGGCACTCACTCTGAGGAGAAGGAGGTTACAAGTGGTGTGCCGCAGGAATCTGTCGTTGGTCTGATTCTTTATAACATCTTTGTTAGTGATATTATGGAAGGTCTGTTGAGTAAGGTTTGCTTCTTTGTGGATGATACCAAAATCTGAAATAGAGGAAGGAGTAGATAACATGAGGAGGGATCTAGCTAAGCTTGAAGAATGGTCAAGAATTTGGCAGCTGAGATTTAATGCTAAAAAATGCAGGGCCATGCATTTGGGTTCTAAAAATCCAAGGGAGCAGTACAGTGTAGGGGTGAGGTACTTCTGTCGACGAAAAAAGAGCAGTACCTGGGTGTGATTGTTTCTGATGATTTTAAGGTGGCTAGACAGGTAGAAAAGGTGACTGTGAAAGCCAGAAGAATGCTTGGATGCATAGGGAGAGGAATGACCGGCAAAAAAAAAAAAAGTGTCTCTGTATAAGTTTCTGGTGCGACCTCATTTGGAGTATTGTGTGCAATTCTGGAGACCGCACCTTCAAAAGGATATAAACAGGATGGAGTCAGTGCAGAGGGTGACTACTAAAATGGTTAGTGGTCTTCATTATAAAGCATATGAGGACAGACTTAAGGAGCTTAATATGTATATGTTGGAGGAAAGGCGGAATAGAGGTGATAGTATAGAGATGTTTAAATATCTTCAGAGCATAAATGCACAGGGGGAGGGCCTCTTCAACTGAAAGCAAGCTCTGCTATGAGGGGACATAGGATGAGAGTGAAAGGGGACAAATTCAGGAGTGATATGCGGAAATATTTCTTTACAGAGTGGTAGATGCATGGAATAATCTCCCAGTGGAGCTGGTAGAGACAAGGATAGTATCTAAATTCAAAAAAATCATGGGGCAAACAGAAGATCTCTAAAGGAAAAGAATGGACTTTAGTAGTTGATATGGAAGAGCAGACTAGATAGGCCATTTGGTCTTTTTCTGACGTCATGTTTCTAATTTGCATGTTTCTATTTGCATGTAAAAAGGATTTTAAAATAGGCATAAATCCTGCCGCAATAGTGTCTGTGTTGAGGTGCAGGCATTAAAACTGCTTGAGAGCGGGTGTAGATTGGGATTGTACAGGCAAAGAAAATCTAATTTTCTTTATTTTCTTGTGCCATCTGTGTATCTTTTCACTTTCTTTTTTTCTTAAATTTTCATTTCAGAGTAATTGCACTAATATTGCAGAGTAGTGCATACTATTTATCAATAGGCACTTTGGGGCATGTTTACTAAAGCCCATGGGCCATGCTACCAGCGCAGGGGACCCACACGAGCTTCAGGGGGATGTGTGTCCCCGTCCCCCTGCAGTTAGCGTTGTGTGAAAACACAGCACCGCAGAAACCAGCATGTGGAAGCACTTAACACCACTAATGGAAATGCACTTTACTTGCACACTTTATAAAACATACACAATTGCATGTACTATACAGGTGCACATTTACACCTGTTCCCAAGCAGGATGTAAATGTCCATGACTTTGGGCCCCCTTTCCTAAAGCTCGCAAAAGATTTGCAATTAACGCACCAAACAAATGCATGTTAATTGCAAAGCCTCCATGTTAGTTGGGGGCATGATCAGTATGTTCTCGGCAGCTAACGCGTTATGGGCCAATTGAACGTGTGCTCCACTAAGGCATGTTCTCTTAACAACTCCCAAAGTCATTAGGTGACTCCATGTTAAGCGCCGCATTCCAACTAAGCACGTGGCAATTGCCCTGCGCTAGTGGTAATGCACTCTCCGTGCAACCTCCATCCCATCCCACGATCAGCTGACACACTCATGAGTTAAGGTTCCTGACGGTTGTCGCACTTTAAAACACACGGCTACTGCCTAACAGGCTATAGTAAAAAGAGCCCATTATTTTAGCCATGATTTATGTTGCTTTTCTAGGCAATGAGTCTTTGTAAACTAGGTACTTTCTTGCCCTTTCAAGCTAGGTGATATTTTACAAAATTACCTTATAAAGATCTGGTCTTTTTTTTATTGGCATTGGGAACGATACACTCAGATTGTAAGAAGGACGGAGATTCTAGCATTCTAAATGTCACTTCTTTTAACAAGAAAGGAAACTGACACATCTGTGTCAAGACTACTCTTTCCTATCAGTCCTAAACCAGCAGGGAACACATGGTCCAACAGAGTCATTAGAAGAGTCAGGGTAAAAGGAATGTACATCCATGAATAATTTGTTTCAAGTGTCAGACCTATGACTCAGGGCTTCAGTCTTCTACCTGACTGGGTTTGATGGGGTCAGATGCCCTCATAAGCAACATGACTACCAGTACTGTGATATCCTTTTGTCAATCAAAGGAGTGGCCCTAAGAGCGTGTTGCAGTGGAGCCTTCTGTTCAGCCCTCTTGCCCATTAAAAGGTACTTGTGCTATCTGGACATTGTCAGGGGTGGGGGACATAAAAAGAAATGGAAACCTTTTTTTCTTGAGAATTAGTGCATCCCAAACATCTTATATGTTTTCTGTGCTGTAAGCATTGAGCAGGTATAGCTTTAGCACCTTCCAACCAAAGGATTATGCACTGAGGTATTCCTTGCAAAATGAAGGCAGGCTAAAAGGCATTTCTGAAATGTGTGCATTCATTCTTTGTTTCACAGGAACTTGAAAACACACAGCTCACAGAGCATATTCCTTTTATCATAGCACAGTATTGTACATTTTAAAGGAAAGAATTCAAACATAAATCTAAGCTTGCAAAGTGTCTACTTGTATGTTAATAGTTTTTGACTGCACATGCTGTAATTTCTCCTGGGATACCATTAATATGGGCACCAGGTGTTTGCAGGCAGCCAAGCATATAATGGTAAAGAATCTATACTCACAGTAAGATAAACGAGTGAGCTCATCTGATTCTATCGCGTTCATTAACCACACCAAAAACACTGCTTTAGAAGTTCCACTTAAAAGAGTTTGGATTACAGCCGGCTCATTATTGCCTCCCTGACTGTCCAGCGCGTCTGCTTTGAGGGGGTAATTTTAATTTTCCCAGAAGTAACACTGTTTTACATGCAGAAAAAGGCTTTTATAAACTTGCCATAAAAGTGACAGGAATATGCATTTTATACTTTTATATGATCTGTGTGTAGGGGTGTTTGGAGGAGTACGTAGTTTGGGTGGAGGGTAGGTAAGTCACAGAGTGCGCATGTGGTTTATAAAATAAACATCTACAGTACATGCAAATTTCACCTACATATATTTGCACCTACTCATGAGTTGCTTTAAACATAGGTGGGTACATTCTAACCATGATTTTGTGAGGCTACCGCAGCTTTGTAAACAAGCCCCATAGGTGCTCGTGTGTCTTTATAAAACAGTCCCATAATAGGCGCCTATTTCTATGCCCTACGTAGATGACCTGAGCTGCCCAGACTTACATGTGAATACTACAAGTAAATCTACATATTTTACTCCTTATGTGTGCAAATGACACAGTTGTTACTTTATAAGTGCACACGTACATCTGATCGTGTATACTTTCACTGTGTGCATGCATAGAGGTAGAGTTTGGGCAGAGTGCAAGGTTATGCGTGTAATTTATAAAAGCCTATACTTTATATGCATTCCTTACAGATTTAGGTGTAGGTGTAAGTGATTGCACTATGAATTTTCAGTTATTTACACTAGTATTTTATAAAGTTAAATACGCACATACTTGACTTTCTAACATAGGCTTGAAATGCACATATAAAAATGCATGTTAACTAGGTGGGCATTTATAAAATTACCTCCATGTGTTTCCTAAAGTAACCCAACTCCAAAAGAAATCCCTGTCTGATGCAGTTTGCTGAAAGCCCCTAAAGGTCTCTAGCTATGCACTGGTTATGGAAAAATGTTTTGTTTCTTTGTCGTCACTGATAAACAAAACATATGGGATCTGATCTGTCGGTAACAATCACAGCTGTGTGACAAATCCAAGTCCAGTCCCCAAACGCAGCTTCTTTGACCAACAAAGACTTGGTATGCTGTCAGGATGGTACTCATACCATTAGGGCAGGGGTGGGCAGTTCCGGCCCTCGTGCACCACAATCCAGCCTGGTTTTCATGATGTCCCTAATGAATATTCATGAGATCTATTTGCATCCACTGCCTTCCATTGTATGGAAATAGGTCCATGAATATTCATTAGGGACATCATGAAAACCAGGCTGGATTGTGGTGCACGAGGGCCGGAATTGCCCACCCCTGCACTAGGGGATGGAGGGGAAGGGGGAGTCCCAGACATTTCCCTAAGTGAAATTCAGGATACACATGCATAATGGGTTCTGGGAATGGCCTGAGAACCAGGGAAGCCAGGGATCACATCCTACTTCACCCACTAATACCCCTTGTGACTAATGTTCCCTCTAAGTTTTTCACCTGGCTTCTGGTCAAATGCTTATCTACACATATAGATGACTGCTTATCTACACATATAGATGGCTATTTTTAGCAGCCAGACATAAAAAATATATGCATACCTCTACGCATACTCAGGGACCCATATTCATTGGTGCTAAGCAAACGAATAGCGCAGCTGAACATCTGCATTAATTGAAAAGTCTTTATACCTCAGACGGAAGGAAACACAAACAGGAGCACTGCTCGCAAAGCAAACTGAAGAACCACAGGAGCGAGTAGTAATGGAAGTCACAGGCGCTTTATTAATTTATTTGTTTGTTTATTTAATAAAGCGCCTGTGACTTCCACTACTACTCGCTCCTGTGGTTCTTCTTTATACCTCAGACGTCCTGCTGAAAACCGAGTCCCTCAGGTTTGGTGGTCTCTCTAGAAGGAGAGACAACAACAAATTTTTTGGATCCTTAGGTATGTCCTTCCCAGTAAGCCCCTTAATAATCTCTACCATCATCCCACCCAATAATATCTCACATCCCCAGATACTCTCACCACATATGAATAAATATACCACCACCACACCAGCAAGTCTCGTTCCCAGTCATCCGCATCACTTGCAGACACTCAGGATACAAATACCACCCACATAGTATTTTTTATCCTTGCTCAATCAAGTGTGGTGATATGGACAATTTAGGAAAAAAACCAAAAGTTTCAGATCAGTCAGGAGTAAACAACCGATCTACATTTACCCGTTCCACTCTATTCATTATTTTGTAGACCTCTATCATATCTCCCCTCAGCTGTCTCCTTTCCAGGTTGAAGAGCCCTAACCTTTTAAGCCTTTCCTTATAGGGGTATCCTTCCATCCCTTTATCATTTTGGTTGCTCTTCTAACTTTTCTAATTCTGCAATAACCTTTTTAATATATGGCAACCAGAAGTGCATACAATATTCAAGGTTGGTTGCAGCATGGAGCGGTACGGTGAAATTTCACTTACCATTAATTTCCTTTCCTGGAATCCTGCTAGACCAGTCCAGACAAGCAGGTTAAGTCCCCCTGCCAGCAGAGGTTGGAGAAAGAGAAAAAACTTCCAGAGCTCTGACTGGATGGGCTATGACTAGTATAGATCCACCCCTAGGGGTTCTCCTCAGTATCTTCTGACAAGCATCAATGTTATTAACAAACTATTAAAAAGAAAACCAATCATTTTGGCCTAGGGAGCAAAAACGCTCAACTATCTACATGTACCGGAAGAAAAGGTGCCTGAAGCATCCCCAGAACATCAACACTGTATGAAAAATCTGTAGGTTCTCCAAGAGAATGATCTTGGGAATGTCTGAGGAAGGAGTGTCGGCTCTAACCTAAAGCACTGTAACTGACAACAGGGTGGATCCTGGACTGGTCTAGCAGGATTCCAGGAAAGGAAATTAACGGTAAGTGAAATTTCATCATGCAGTTCATCCTGCTAGACCAGTCCAGACAAGCGGGAAGTACCCAAGCTAACGACCGTCAGGGTGGGAAGAAAGAGCCGCCAAAAACACTCCAGTCCCAAACTGAGCATCCTCTCGAGCCTGGACATTCAAACAATAGTGTCTAACAAACGTGGAGAAGGAAGACCAGGTTGCCACTCAGCAAATGTCAAGAGGAGCCACCTGAGAACGTTCGGGCTCACTCCACTCAGGCCCAGGCTACGTTTTGGGCAGGAGGCCTGCCGGTACCAGCTTACCCTGAACAATATAGGCCGCTTCAATGGACTGATGCAACCACCTAACAATAGTGGACTTAGAAGCAGTGAGACCCCGCCGAGGTCCCGCAAAGACAACAAAAAGATGATCCGTCTTACGGAACGAATTTGTAACCTTAAGATAGCGGAAGAGTACCCTCTTAAGATCCACCGCTCAAAGATTCTTATGCTGCCCTGAGCATTGCTGTTTTGAAAAGGAAGGCAACAGAAGAGGTTGATTGAGAGGAAAAGGTGTAAGGACCTTGGGCAAGAAGGAGGGAACAGCTCAGAGAGAAACTCCCTCCGTAGAGAAGATAGGGATCACAACAAGAGAGAGCTTGGAGCTCTGAGATCCGCCGCGCCGAGGTTATAGCTACTAAGAACACTGCTTTAAGAGTTCAATCTCGGAGAGAGCTCTCTTTGAGAGGCTCAAAGGGACAGTTCATAAGAGCTTTCAACACCGAGATCCCAGGAAGTGACAAGTGGACGAATCGGGGGGCGTAAGATTCTAATGCCCTTAAGAAATCGTGCCACATCCGAGTGCGATGCAAGAGAACAGCTGCGAATTGGCCCGCGAAAACAAGTTAGGGCTGAAACGTGTACTCTGAGAGTACCAAGGGCCAAACCCTGTAGGAAAGCGAGTACATCTGGGATCCCGGAGTGTCCTGGAGAAAGTTGGCGCGTAGAACACCATGATTTGAACACATGCCTTACCCGAGCGTAGGCTAAAGACGTGGAAGATCGGTGCGCATTGAGAAGTGTCGCCACTACCTTAGTCGAATAACCCTTGTGGATTAACTTTCGGCATTCAAGAGCCAGGCCGTAAGTGAGTAGGGAGCAGGATTTTCCATGGTTATCGGCCCTTGCCGAAGTAGGCCTGAATGAACTTGCAGTTTCAGCGGAGTTGCCCGAGACAGATGGACGAGATCTGCATACCAGGGTCTCCGGGGCCAGTCTGGAGCCACTAAGATCACGGGGCCGTGGTGTTCCCTGATCCGATGGAGAACTTTCCCGATCATGGACCATGGAGGGAACACATATAGGAGGAGGTGCGTCGGCCAAGGTTGAGCTAAGGCATCTATGCCCTGTGACCTGTGGTCCCTCCAACGTGTGAAGAAGACCGGCACCTTGGTATTCGCTGCTGAAGCCATGAGGTCTATTGCTGGTCGACCCCATCTTTGAACTATTTTTTGAAATGCTTCTTGAGAGAGTTCCCATTCTCCGGGATCGAGAGTATGTCGGCTTAGAAAATCGGCTTTGACATTCGCCCTCCCCGCGATATGCTGTGCCGAGAGTGCTTGAAGATGTCTCTCTGCCCAAGGGATAAGGAGGGTCATTTCCTTCGACACTCCCGGACACTTTGTGCCCCCTTGGCGGTTGAGATAAGCTACTGTAGTTGTGTTGTCGGACAGGACTCAAACTGCTTGACCTTGGAGGAGAGACTTTGAAAGGCTCGTATGGTCAGATGGACTGCTCATGTCTCTAGACGATTGATGGTCCACCGAGACTCTCGTGGTGACCAAGTTCCCTGTATTGTGTGAGTTTCGCAGTGAGCTCCCCAGCCGGAAAGACTGGCGTCTGTTGTTACTAAGATCCAGCGTGGCGTCTCTAAGAACACTCCGCGGAATAGATTGCGTGGAGACAGCCACCAGCGAAGGCTGTGTCTGATTGATGGTAGGAGCGGTAGACGGAGATGATAGTTTTCCGACACTGGCGACCAACGAGAAAGGAGTGCATTTTGCAGACAGCGCATGTGTGCTCTGGCCCACAGGACCAGCTCAATGGTAGCTGCCACTGATCCAAGCAATTGAAGGTAATCCCAAGTTCGAGGCGACTGCTGAAGAAGAAACAGACGGAGCTGAGATGACAGCTTTCGGAAGCGCTCTTGAGTCAGGAATACGCGCCCCCGATGGGTGTCAAATCGTGCTCTGAGAAAGTCGATCAGCTGAGACGGCTGAAGGCAGCTTTTGGCATGATTTATCACCCACCCCAAGTCCTCTAGGAAGGCGACTACCAGGGATATGGTCCTGCGAGCATCTTGCAATGAATCTGCTCGAACTAGCCAATCGTCCAGGTAGGGGTGTACTCTGATTCCCTCCCTGCGCAAGGCCGCTGCTACCACCACCATGACCTTGGAAGAGGTACGAGGTGCAGAAGCAAGGCCAAAGGGCATTGCCCGGAACTGAAAATGTTATCCGAGTATGGCAAATTGAAGGAATCGCTGGTGCTCTGTCCGGATGGGAATGTGAAAATCACGGAGCGTAGCATCTCCATCCGAAAGTGTGGCACCCGAAGACTGCGGTTTACCCCTTTGAGGTCCAGAATTGGGCGCACGGAACCATCTTTCTTGGGCACCACGAAATAGATAGAGTAACGGCCTAACCCTCTTTCTAAGGAGGGGACAGGACAAATGGCATTGAGGAAGAGGAGACGCTGAATGGTGGTCTGAATGGCTAGTCTTTTCTCATGAGATCCCACCGGAGAGACTAGAAAGGCATCGCGAATGGGTCGCCAACATTCGAGGGAATACCCCGAGAGACAATGTCGAGGACCCACTGATTGGAAGTTATGTTTGCCCACTGTCGAGAAAAAAAGAGCAAGGCGGCCTCCTACCAGAGGTAAGAACTCGAGTGGGCCACTCGTCCCGTCAGCAGGAAGAGCACGTGGTAGCTGAAAACTTTCCTGGGCCTGAATAGGAGTCATTGCCTTTACAGGCTCTGCGAAAGGACTGCGATTTCTGTCCGTAGCGATTGGGAGGAGCAGCAGCGGGGTTCGGTTTATAAGAATGGTATCTGCGTGAATCTCGAAATCTAGAGAAACGTCGAAAAGGCTGAGAGCGAGAGGCTCGGTGTGAAAACGCCTTTGGCCGATCTTCCAGCAACCGTTGAGGTTTAACCTCCCCTAGATCCTTGACCAATTTATCTAGATCTTCCCCAAAGAGGAGTCTTCCCTTAAAGGGCAACTTAGATAGCCATGATTTAGAGGCGACATCTGCAGCCCATTGACGGAGCCAAAGCCATCTTCTAGCTACCGCCACTACCGCCACTGAGAAAGCTGAAAGATGTAACAAATAGAACGCATCAGCTAAGAATGCTACGGCAGATTCCAGACGTCCTGAGGTCAGATCTTCTGGCATCCGTTGAATCCAGCACAGTACTGCACGAGCCGTCAAACCTCCACAGACGGTCGCCTGGAGTGAAAAATCCGAAAATGAGAAGGCTGTCTTTAGGAGACTTTCCACCTTACGGTCTTGTTGGTCCCTGAGAGCTGCCCAGCCTTCTACCGGAATGGTGGTATGCTTAGTGATGCCCGTCACCAATGCATCCACCTTTGGGTATGTTAGCCAACGTTCTAGCTCTGTCGGGGACCAGAAGTAGAGTTAGTAGAGCAGTATCTGGGGTCTCCCATTCTCGAGACACCATTTGTTGTAGTTCAGCTGGGAAAGGAAAGGACTTGGAAGGCTTACGAATTCTCTGTAAAACGTGGTCCGGTTGAGAGTATAATTGGGGATTTAGATTCTCAGGAGGATCCGTGAGACGTAGGGCTTCTACCACTTGCCCTATTAAGGCGGGTAACTCCTCTTTGTGAAAAAGTCGGATATTCTATGAGTCCTCATTTGCCGGTATGGAGGAGTCTGACGTGGAATATGCTCCATCCTCTGATCGGGACTTCTCTCTGCCGAAGATCTGCCGTCCTCAGGGGTTGCCGGCTCATCCTGCTGAATCCATGAGACCCCTTTGGGAGGACGCCTCTCCTTGAGGTCTGAGGAACTTGTGAACTCGCTTGCGAGGAGTAGATCCAGGAAGAATGTTATCAAGAGCAGGCAATCGCTCTGAATGATTTCCTGAGGAGTCTGAACGCCACAGTGCCCATGCCTGGTGAAATAGCGCTAGGAATTGAACATCAGAGGAATGTAAAGGCAGGTCAATCTGTGAGGACGTAGAAGGAGGCTGCATACTCAAAGGTGGAGCACTTAGTAAAGTCTCTGCATGTTCTAAAGAAGGAGGTATTGCTGTACAGGTGTCCAGCACAGGGAGTGCAGTGGAAGAGGTACCAGAGGACTCTCCTGGATGAGAATAACAGGTTGGACACAGTCTGTTAGGTCCTTCTGTTTCTTGTTGCATACCAAGCACCACTGCAGAGAAGAAGGCATCATGACGGGTTTTTTTTTTAATGAAGTAGAAGCGACTCTGTGCTGTTCTCCCTCTCCAATCTGCAATCAAAATAAAGAAACGAGTTGCAGGAGAGAGGGTAACTCAACTTGAAAAATGAAGAGAGACACTTTGAAAAGGCCTTTCCCGCCAAAAAAAGACTGCCCGGATAGCGATCACATGATCGCGAAAATGGCTACTGGCCAAAAAGAGACGCGACGCTGAGAAGAATCCTGCGCTCCGAAAACCCCAAGAGTCACAGCCCTGAAAAAAGAGAGAGCCGGGAGATAGGAGTGCTGACGGCTTCTTGTAGGGACACAAGAAGAAAAAACTGTACGCTCGCTGCGAATGAAGGATCACTCACAGTGCCGGTTAGTGCTGAGGCTCTGAAGGGACTGAAACTGACCCAATTTAAGCAAATTCATGAAATTAAATTTAAAAACTTTAAAGTTTTAAACATGTTAGTCAGTCCTTCATCCAACAGACTTGCCAACGCGGCTTGATGCTGGGGATTCCTCAACGGAGGGAACTCAACTGATCGCAGCGATCAGGAGCTCACCAGGACCTTTTGAAAAGGTATAGTAAATTCTGGGAAACCCAACAGGACACCTCATGTGTGCTGTGGGTACTTCCAGAAATAAAGGATAACGTTAAACTTGAGGAGAAAAAAATAACAAACACTCTCATCTGCTGGAGACAGAGAAAATACTGAGGAGAACCCCTAGGGGTGGATTTATACTAGCCAGAGCCCATCCAATCAGAGCTTTGGAAGTTTTTTCTCTGTCTCCAACATCTGCTGGTGGGGGATTTAACCCGCTTGTCTGGACTGGTCTAGTAGGATGAACTGGAAAGAGTCATTATAATATCCTTGGTTTTATTCTCTATTCCTTTCCTTATGATTCTTAGCATTCTATTTGCTTTCTTGGCTGCCGCTGCACGATGACACCCAGATCCTTTTCGTGGGTGGTTTTTCATAATGTGGAAACTTGCACTGTGTAACCGTAGTTTGGGTTGTTCTTCCCTAAGTGACTTTCTAAAAGTGCTGTTGGGACATGGATGTGATTTACACCGGTGGGTGGTCATTTTCATGTGTGCAAATCCCGAATAGAGCGTCTAAATTATCCCCCATACTGTTATTTTGATAGTGTGCAGAATTTAAATTGATTGTAGCATAATCTCCCAGGAGTAAGATTTTCTGGTATATTGTGCCAAAAAGAAGATGTGCAAATTTCTAAAACTGACATATTCCAATCAGCAAGATGAAAATAGAAAGCTCTTTCCCTTTCTCTGTTGACTTGGCATTTTAGTTCTCAAAATCACATTGGTCCCACTCCCTTTCCACCTTTCTCGTCAGAATTACCCCTTTGATACTAGGATCTCTGTCTCTACTCACTCAATACCATAGTCCCTGCTCCCCTTTTCAAGTTTCATTCTACCAGTCAATCTCCCAGTCCCCACCAACAGTCTGATCTCCAGTCTCATCCTTCACCAAGGTTACTAGGTATCACCGATTTTGGGGTATTTTTCCTGATTTCAGACCAAAAAACTGCCTGTAGTAACCCTGCAGGGACAGAAGCACGGAATGTGACGCTTTTTCTACTTGAACTCTGCTGCCGGGCAATGAAATGCCGACAGCCATTCGTATTTTTAATATTTGCCGGCTGCCCAGTCCTTACCATGCTAGAAGCACTTAATAGCATGTCAACGTCTGGTGTCGTGGGGGCCAGTCTTGTAAGAATGTCTCTACACTGGACAGGAAGCTGACACACTACTAAACACTGCTCCTGCTGCTGGCATGGGGGAGGACTGGGTTGGCACACTCTTAAAAATAAGCTGTTTCTGGGCAAGGGGCAGCAGAGAGAGAGAGAGAGGTGAATCATGGTATTCTCCCCTCCCCCAGCTTGACTGACAACAGATGGATGAGGCACACATTCCTCCTGCCGTAACTTCTCCCCCTCCTCTACAGTTCAGATCAGCTTTGACACACACAGGGGGAAAGAACCAGGTCATAACAGCAGTGATTTAGAAATACCCAACCACCGCCCCTGTCTTGTGCTGGGAGGGATCTGGAAAGCATACAGGAGGAGGGGGGGGTCAGGGTCCACCAACCACTAGGCAAACTAGGCAGTCACCTAGGGCAGCAACTTCTGGAGGGCGGCAAAAGTAGAGCATTCAAAGCTAAGCAATAGATTTTGACAGCAAGAGGGGGATGTAAAGCTTGAGGTTTGCCTAGGACGCCAACAACTACTTGAATCAGTGTGAGGGGCTCCTCCTCTGGCCCTATTCAAGTCCAGGCTGAAGACCCACCTCTTTGAGGCTGCTTTTGGATCCTGATGCTCTTCATTCTCTTGTCTGCTACTTATGTGCATCATGCCATACTCTAGTTCCAAGTTCTGTAATGTTTTTTCATCTTGATTAGATTGTAATCTGATGAACAAGGACAGTGTCTTACATCGATATATACAGCATTGCATATGCCTTATAGCGCTATACAAACGATTAGTAGTAGTGGTACTTTGGACCAACTCTAGGGCTGGCCCTCGGAGGAGCAGCCGCCTGCAAGCTGAGGCATGGTAGGGGGCTCTGGGACTCAGGGAAGTGTATGAGGGTCTGCATGTATAGCTAGTAGCCTGGAGGAGTATGTATGGGGGACCATGTGTATGGTTGAAGGACCTAGGCCTAGTGGATGTGCATGAAGGGGATAATGTGTATGGCTGGGGAGCTCTGATACTAGAGTATATGTTTAGGGGGCTGACCTGTAAGGGGTTTTGGTCATGAATTATGGGTATGGAGGGGTTCTGGGGGATAAAAATAGAGAGGCACTCAGGGTGATGGAAGAAGGGAGGCATGGGGATTATGCCAAAGGTGGAGGGAGGTGCTGGAGTAATCACTGCTACTATGACTATTTCTATAGAACTACTAGACATATGCAGTGCTATACACATACAGTAAGAGGCAGGTCCTGCTTCCCAGAGCTTACAATCCACTCAGGCACACAGGACAAATAATAAATGAAAATCCCTACTCTTATGGGAAATGATTAAAAACATCATGGATATAAACAGGAGAACAAAAGGTTAAGATGTAAAAGCTGCCTCAAAAAGACAGGCTTTTCGGGAGGGTGGTTATGCCAGGCATGGGTATAGAAGGAAGAAAGCGTGATTATGCTAGGGGCAGAGAAAGCACGGAGGGGAAAACACATCCACAATAGGAAGTGATAGAAGATGGGAATAGAATGTCAGAGGAAGGAGGCTGAGGAGAAGGAAGAATGGGGAGAAAAAGCAGCATCTCCCTCTTTCCCCCCTCTCTCACTTTTTCATGTTGCCTGTGGAATTTTCACTCAATTTACAAGCTTATCTATATTCTTGATCTCTTTGTCCCTCATTCCCTCCATCTTTGTTGTCTAACTAAGCTTTTCTCCTAGGGCTTTGCCTCAGTTGCTTCTCTCTCTCATGAAGATTGGTCGCATCAGCTCAGGAAGACCCACAGAGTTTGGAGAGGAACATGTGCTAATCTCAACCAGAAACAATGCTGCAGAACTCTGTATGGTAGTTCCATCTTACTTAAGATGCAGCAACATTCTTTCACTGTTTATGGTCTGGAGCTTAGACTTTGTCACCATCTTTGCTCCTGTAAAGAAATAAATTTCATGGAATGAACATTACTGAAGTCATAGTCTAACCGCGATTCTGAGTCTTACAGTGGAATGTTTCCAGTCTCCTGAGAGATCTCATCAAACCTATCCAGTAAGTGATTCACATTGGGCTCATCCATTACACCTTTATCTTTATTCATAGGTTTGACATACCACACTTTACAGAGTATCTAGGCCATTTACAAGACAATACAGCTGCGTAGAAAGTAGGAAAGGAACTCCATTAAGTAAAAGGACAGGAAGAAGAAGGGAGCTGACAGGAAGACAGAGGAAGAATGAGGGGGGAGAGGCAGGCATCGGGCAAAATTATGTACTAGGTTGGGGAAGACTATAAGCAGCATGGAATAGGAGAGTTTATCAGGGATTTGAATTTTTGGAAAGAAAACTCAAGTCTGAGGTTGGTGGGAAGGGCGTTCCAGAGGGCAGGGCCATGGAAAAAAAAGGCAGCGTGCCAGGTAGATGCCAAAATGTGCCTGGGAGGTGAAGGAGTGGATGGAACAAAGTGCACAGTGCAGGGAGTGAAGGTGAAGCAGATCTGAGAAGTAAATGGGGATACCGGTGTGTAGGACCTTATGAACTATGGTGAGTAGTTTGTACTGAATACGAGCCTTAAAAGGAAGCCAATGGAGTTGTATGAGAATCGGGGCGAGATGATCAGTTCAGGAAGTGTGAGTAATCATCTGAGCAGCAGTATTCTGAAAGAGTTGAAGATGATTTAGTTGTTACTGGGGAAGGTCTGTGAGAGCTACATTACAATAGTCAATTCTAGAAATCACCAGAGAAAGAAGATGGGTGGTCAAGGAAGATGGGGACAAGAATGGAGGGGCAAAATGAATTTTCCAAAAAGAGAACAGAAAGAATGCCGAATAAGGTGAGAGAGAGATGTTCATGGAAGGAGAGTGAGAAGTCGAGGGAGAAACCTAAGTACCGAAGGAAGGAGACTAAAATAGGTACTGATGAAGCATGTGGGCAACAGAGGGGGAAGGAAGAACCAGATTGCAGCCATTTTGGTGAAATTAAGATGTAAAAGGTTGGTAGACATTCTTGAACAGATTTGTGAAAGGCAGGTTTTTAGAGGTGAAAGATCAGGGGCAGTGTGAGTAGTATGGTCTACAAGGATGTCGTCACTGGCATAACAATACGCCAGAAGACCATGTTGCTGAACCAGGAGTGTAAGAGGGGATAGAAAAATGGTGAAAAGAAGGGGGGCTTACACAGATCCCTGAGGGACACCACAGGGAAGAGGCATGAAAAGCAAAGAAAAACCAGCAAGAACTGAAAAGGACCTAGAGGAGAGAAAAGTGTAGAACTAGCGGAGGACAGAACTCCAAACCCCGAAGTCAGAAAATCATGATAAGAGAGTCAAGTGGTCTAAAAGATTGAAGGCGGAGGAAAGGTCCAAAGAAACAGCCAGAGAAATACCACGGTTGTGAGAGGCATGCAATATGTATAAGAATATGCATAGTTACTCACCTGTAACAGGTGTTCTCCGGAAACAGCAGGAATCATTCCTCACATATGGGTGACATCGGCACATACGGAGTCTGCACAGTAACCTCTGCCCAGCTTTCAAAGAAAGACTTTGGGAGATATACCACACATGCATGGTCCCCTTCCCACCTAAGATTGTGCCATCTTGCCTCAGTATGATGACATAGCTCAAAAGGCAAAAATGAAGAAAAAAAAAAAAACAGCAACTCCAAGGGGAGGAGGGAGAGTTGGGAGGACTGATTCCTGTTGCACCTGAAGAACACCTGTTACAGGTGAGTAACTACGCTTTCTTGGGGAACAAGCAGAAAGTCAGTCCTCACATATGGGACTCCCCAGCTACAGGCTACCGAAAAAAACTGTAAAACCATGGGCAACCAGAAAAAAGGTGAACCATGAGAAGCAGCAACAGAGTCAAGGAACAGTGGATCCACAAGTGGCCCAAAGTGTCAAGCGAAGAACCAGTTCTCTAGTAGCCTGAACACACCGAAGGGTCGGAGGGCAGAAGTTGCCTTATACCCTAAACTAATGACTGAGTACTGCCAGGCCAAAGGCACTGTCCTGGCAGGACTCCCTCTCCAGGCAGTAATGAGCTGCAAAGGTATGGACCGAGGACCAGATGGCAGCCCAGCAGATTTCAGACAAGGGAACAGAGTGCAGGTTTACCACAGAGGACACCATGGCCCGGACACTATGCGTCATGACACAGCGCTCCAGCAAGAGACCGGCCTACTCATAGGCAAACGCAATATAGTCTGGCACCAAAATAGACAAGGGGATATGTTTACTAAACAGCGGTAGCAGACTCCATGGGATATCAGAGCTGCAGCCCCATTAAAATGCGCGCCAAAGTCGGCGTTCTCAAGGATTTTACATAGCTGGCCGTTGGTGTTCAGGTATCTGCTCTTCGAGCTGTCATTTTTGGTTATATACTTTTGGTTACTTTCTTCTATGTTTTTAACTTTCCTATGAGTTGGCAATTGTTGGCGTTTTAAGAAGGTGCTGATAAGATTTGTTCTAACTGGGATGCTTAGCGATTCCTTTACATTTTTCTTCACTCTCTAGTATACCACATAGGTCGCATGTATAATTTGAGCAGTAATATGGGTGGCTTTTAAATTTTAAATATTATGGGTTGAAATAAATGGTCAGATGCTGGTGTTATAGATCCTTTATGATGGTTTCCCCGGCAGCCATCTGTTTAATTCGGGTTGCAATTTTTAAACGAGTCCATGCAATGCTGATAAAACCCTATGTTGCTCTATACTCCTGCACCCGTGTATTTACCTGCCGTTGAGCAGTCCTGCCTTTTTTTAAAAAAACAGAGTCTTTTTCTTTCAGCTTGCATTTGTAACAATGTTATCACATATGTTTGTCCGATAGAGTGCATGCTCCGTGTTCATTATTATCTTGTTTCAATAAGATATTTCAGAAGACTATGTGCTTTAAGGATGTTATCTTATCTTATATTTATTATTTTTATTTTTATTTTGATTTATTTTTGGGTTCAATCTGTAGGTCTGGGTTTTCCATTGTGTCCTTTCTTAACCATTTATTTATTTATTTTTCAAGTCATGTTTAATGTTGCATGTCTAAATTGATGGTTTTAATTGTTTAAGTATCATATTAATGTTTTTATATTAACTTCTAGCATTATCCACCAATTGATTGGTTTGTGCCATATCTTTATTGCTTTTGTGCGCTTCGTCTAGTGTACCAATAAGACTCACTTGTAAGTATGGTATATACATTTTATTATCATATATTGTTGGTTTTCTTATCTATATGGTATGATTTTATATGTATTTGTCTTAATTTTAATTTATTATGGATTAATTATTTATTATTATTATTTATTATTTGTATTCATTAATTAATTTTTTGTATTAATTTTATATTTTTTCATGTTTTGATATATTTATTTATTTTAACGTTTTGTTCTGCTGTCCTCTAGTACCCCCTGATGAAGGCAACAGCCGAAACGCGTTGGGGTTTGGTTAATTAATAAAGCGCCTGTGACTTCCAATACTACTCGCTTCTGTGGTTCTTCAGTTTGCTTTGCGAGCAGTGCTCCTGTTTGTTTGTCACCCGATGAGGCCATCGACAACATTCAGCTTGTCGAGCAGCATCCCTCCCTGAGGGAGCCCTGGCTCAATGTCTCATGACCTCGAGGCTCCGAGAAAGCAGGGTTGTCATGTGAGGCAGAGGCCTCTGCGGCAGCCCTCGAGGGCGCTGTTCCCACGAATGACTCTGGGGCTGAGTCGGTCTTATGAAAAATTGACTCGTGCTGCTTCTAACAGCCACAGAGGACCTCGAGGGTCATCTACTGGTAGAGACCACATGCCAAGGCATCATAATCTGCCCCGAGGCTCCAAAGGCAACAATCACGTGGATCCGTGCACGACATATTGTGTGCACAATGGTCGCAAGGCTAGAAGCCACTGACCGAGGCCACGGCGCAGAAGACAGTCTCCGTGAAGTCAAATTCTCTTGGCCCGGCCAGTAAAGACACAAAAACCGGCACACCAAGAAAAAAAATGAGGGAAAGGAAAGAGTACCAGTACACAACCGGAGACTGAATCGATTCGAGGACCGAAGAAAAAAGGAAGCAAAAAAATTCAACTTTTTTCAGGGGGGAACAGAAACACGTCTGATGGGCTCAGCGAAAAAAGGGTGAGTGAGGCAAAGATGGCACCCTTAGGTGGGAAGGAGACATCGCATGTGTGGTACATCTCCCAAATGCTTTCTTTGAAAGCTGGGGAGAGGTTAATGCGTAGGCTCCATCAGCGCAGATGTCACCTATGTGTGAGGACTGACTTTCTGCTTGTTCCTAGAGAAAGTAGAATAGTCTCAGTGCTATGGCCCAGTGGAAAACCAGATCGACGAGTATGAAGAACATGGGTGGAATCAAGATGAGCAGAAAGTTGGGCAAAGACTGCTTTTTCAAGTTTCTTAGACAGGAAGGGGAGGTTGGAAATGGGCCTGTAGTGTGTGGAAACAGATGGGTCTAGCAAAGACTTCTTAAGAATAGGACGAATTAGGGCCTATTTTCAGGGGGGGAAGGGAAAGTATCAGAGGAGAGGCTTGTGTTGAAGATAGTCAATAGCAGGAGAAGGAGGGCCAGGGAGGGTTCAGCCAGCCAGAGGGATGGAATAGGATCAGATGGGCATATTGTACTGTGCAAGATGAATAGTTTAGACATTTCTGCCGAAGAGACAGAATGAAAGGAGGACCAGGTATGACAAAGTGAGGAATCTGAGTCAGTGAGAGGAGGGGGGCTGGGGGGGGGGCAAAGGGGAGAGACAGGCAGGGAAAATGGAACGGAGGGATTGAACCTTATTGTGGATAACAAGGAGATCGGGAGCTGGTAATGCAAGGGGTGAGGATGAAAGAAGAGCACGGTTAGGTGCAGAAAGACCGTAAGACCGAATATAACTGACAGAAGGAGCTGGAGGAGGAGGAGGTGTACGGTAATTATGATGATAACAAAGACTGAAGATACTCAGAGGAGCGGTGTTTCCATCAGAGGTATTCAGCACAATGGAGGTGGGTACGGTGAAGCTGCAAGCTACGGTGATATCAAGGTTGGTGATTGGACCAGGAAGGCTTCTGTTGAGATAGGGTAGGGGCAAGCTGATTGAGGGCAGAGGTTAAGATGGTGTTCAGTGTAAGGGTCTGCGCGTCGGTGGGAAGGGAAGGGAAGCAAAGTCAGAAGGCAGAAATGTGTCAGAAGATGGGAATTTTCCAATATGACGAGACATGTGAGCAATGAGAACCTGCAGTGAGAGATAGCAGAGGAGGCAGTCACAACAGAAGTAAGGCAAGTAAGACAGACTTAAAAAAACATCATCTGCTTGATTGCTTAAGAACAAGTAACCCGGAGGGGGTGGTGGGAAGGAGAGTAGAATTTACCTACCAGTCAAGGGTTATATCCTGGCCCATTTTTCCACATTTCGTCAATGTGAACATAAATCATGGGGATCCTTACAAAGCAATAGCAGGAAATGGTGTTGGTGAACCAGTAAGGGGCATGTTTGCCTCTAAACAGTAAGGGGCATGCTTGCCTCTACTGTACATCAGGGGGCACAACATGATGTGAGGTGGGGAGGGGAACACTGTGCTGCTGAGAATAGCATTATTTAGAAGCAATATTTAAAAGTGTGTGAGTGTGTGTGTGTGTGTGTGTGTGTGTGTGTGTGCGTGCGCGCTGAGGTTATATATGAGCTGAAATATAACTCCATATAAACAGGTCCAAACTAGGCTAGGTTCACAATAGTCTCTGCCCATTTCTCTGGTACATTTCACCTGCTGATTCAAGCATGCTGTGCTTTCAGTACAAGTGCTATACCAGTTAATGCAAATAAATCAAACTGTATGCGCAAAATAATTATAGTTTAAAGCCAGTGTGCATATACTCCAAGCTATGTAACAATGACTAAGAAGATGCATTTATGTTACAATGAAGCTGTCTTGTTAAAGCATCTCTAAATCCAAAAAAGCCAATTACTTTTTTGTGGGGATTAGTAGCTGGTCAGGGAGACAGAGGCCCTGCTTTAGATTTTAAACATGTCTTGAGGGATACTTGGGAAGGAAGAAAGACTATTCACTATATCATCTTGATGTGCTAAAAGAAATTAGGACATTTTTGACTTGACCCGGCAGTTAGCCTAAGAGACAAGGCCTGTCTAATGATGTCATCTGTGGGGTACACAAAGCTTGAACTAAGTAACTCATCTCGACCAAGCATTGACTGAAGTGATTCACACTAGAAATCTGTACAGGAAATCTTGGATAAGACACATGTAGCTCCGATTTCTCCTTTTTGCAGAGGAAAATAATCAGTGATGAGATCAGTCAGTGGGTGTACCATCAAAAAATTTGTTAATCAATATTTATAGCTGCACTTCCAATAAAACTTATCTGAGCAGCTAACAAATGTGCATTCACAACTTAGTCGACAAGCACACATTTAACACAAAACAAAAGAAGTTCATCTACAGACATGTTACTTTTCACTCTCCCCTAGTCAGCCCAAGTAAGGCATACGAAAACATATGCCTTTACCCTCTTCCAGAACTGGAAGAAACTCTGATCCTCTAAGGGAAGCTGGCACCACATTCCAAATTGTAGGGGCTGCAATTGAACAAGCAGTTGCCCGTGTCAACAATTCTGTATAAACCAATGGTGATATCCCCAAAAAACAAGAAAGGATCGAAGTGTCTCAGTCGGTATGCTGATCAAGTGGCTACCACTTCTATCTTGCTTGATCAATTGTTGTACCTTTTTTGTACATGAAGTTGCAGGAGGACAATTTTTAAAACAATTTCTATAGAGAAATATTGATTTCTTAGCCAGATAAATTGGCTTACCTAAAAATTGCCCTCTGCCCAGTTAAAAGTAAATGCAGTTTTCCATAAAGAGGATAATTTTATAAGGGATGCCCAGTTAAAGTGTGTTTTCAGGCACCTATGTTAAGCCTATTTTGTAAAGACAAACAGGCACCTACTTGTCTACATCAAGTAGTGGTGTACGTGGTCTAACATGTGACCGCATTGCAGGTGTGGGCATTCAGCCATAGAGCTGGTATAAATGTCCAAGTCTATATTTTTCAAGTCTACGTGTAAATTATCCTACTTTATAATCTACATGTGTACATACATGCTCCACCCATGCTCACCCAAACTCCATCCATGTGCATGCCCCGCCAGCATCTTGATGCCAGTGTGTACTTTTACACCAGCTAGTATATTATAAGAAGTCAATTACCTACACATGTGGCCCCATATGACTAATTAAAATATTCATTCTGGAGGTAATTTAATAAAGGTTAAAAAAGGGTGTTTATGGTTTATTATTTGATAAACCTGTTGGCAAGATCAACATTGGTGATTTTCTTTTTGAAAACGTATTGTAATGTATGGTGTATAAAAATATCAATATACATTCTACAATGCATAAAATACAAAATTTTCTCCCAATGTGTCCAACATATTTCACTTCTAGTTGATGGAATAAATACTTGTCAACAGACAAAACTTAAATATTTGAACTAGAATCTTTGACACACAAAATTCACGCTCTTCTAGCTTTTTTGACACTAGTCAGATACCCAAATAGATGACTTCCAAGAGATTAATATGTCCGTAAAAACTTTCTCCATCATTTTCGACGATACTTGGTACTCCAGATATCCAGAGACATTCACTCAAACTGGCAGAATCGTAGAGGGCAAATAAATGGAGTTTTTATTTTTATCACTCTTCATAACATCCACTTTGTATACTAAGCACAGAAAATCACTTTTCCTGTCATAATGTCCAAAACATCATCTATCCAGGGCAATGCATATTGGCATTTAAAAGGATGATCCTTTTGGTCAAGGTCTGATGGTACAATTCTTCTTCCACTCTACAACTACAGGATAAGGGCATCTAGAAGTCTCAATGACACCAGAATCCAGCAACTCCTGGAGATGCTATTTGACATCTTCAGTGTCGCTAGGGGCCAATCAGTGGGATTTTTCATGGGAAGCATGGGGTCATGTAGTCTAATGGGCTATGCCACTTCTTTAGCCAATGCAATGAAAGCATAGCTACTCACCTGTAACAGCAGAAATTTAGTCTTCACATATGGGTATCGTCAGCATCGACGGAGCCCGCGCAGGAACGCTCCCCAGCGTCCAATTAGAAAGCTTTTCGGAGCATCCCAAAGCGCCTGCGTGCTGCCTTCCCGCCTTTCCCAACTGCCTCTCTCCAGTTGAGTTTAAAGCCGAGACAAAGAGAGAGAGAGGGAAAGAGAGATAGAGAGATACAACTCCTAGGGGAGGTGGGTGGGTTGTGAAGACTAAATTCCTGCTGTTCCCAGAGATCACCTGTTACAGGTGAGTAACGATGCTATCTCCAGGAACAAGCAAGAATGTAGTCTTCACATATGGGGACTCCCTAGCTTTAGATGCCAAGGAGAGACCCCAGAAGTTGTGCGTCCCTGTGAAAGGGCTCCACTTCCCCCCATGGATCTACGGCATCCTACCAGGGATGGTGGGTAGGAGTTGATTAGGTATGGAACAGGTGTTGGAGAACAGCCTGACCGAACAAGGCATCCCGGCAGGAGTCCTTGTCCAAGCAGTAATGGGCTGTGAAGGTATGAACCAAGGCACAAGTGGCTGCTCGACAGATGTCGTCGATAGACACAGAGTGCAGATAAGTCATTGAAGCTGCCATGGCTCTCACATTGTGAGCTGTGACATGGCCCTCCAGAGGAAGATTCTTACTCTGATAGGCAAAGGAAATACACTGTGCAATCCAGTTGGACAGTGTTCTCTTGGAGACTGGAAGTCCCAGATGAGAAGGATCAAAAGCAACAAAGAGTTGAGAGGACTTTCTATGTTACTGTGTTTTCTGTAAGTAAAAAGCTAAAGCTCTTTTACAGTCCAAAGTATGAAGATTCCTTTCTGCATTTGATGCATGAGGCCATGGGAAGAATACAGGAAGGTAAACCGCGTGGTTCAAATGAAAAGGTGACACCACCTTTGGCATAAAGTGTGGATGAGTCCTAAGGACTACCTTATGATGGAACCTTGTATAAGGAGGATCAGCCACCAACGCTTGCAATTCACTGATGCGACGTGCTGATGTGATTGCAATAAGAAAGATAACTTTCCAAGAAAGGAATTTCAATGAGGTAGTAGCTAAGGGTTCGAAAGGTGGCTTCATGAGCTGACCAAGAACCAGTTTTAAGTCCCATGCCAACGGTGGTGGCCTAATGGGAGGCTTAGTTAGAAGAAGGCCTCTCATTCATCTCACTAAGAGAGGATGAGAGGAAATAGGTTGTCCATTTAGAGGCTTGAAAGAAGCTGCAATAGCACTCAAATGAACTCTCACTGAATTGGTCTTAAGCCCTGCATTAGATAAATGATGGAGATACTCCAGTAATGATTCCAGAGGTATCGCAAGAGGGTTAAGACCCTTCTGCGAGCACCATATGGTAAACCTTTTCCACCTGAATGCATAAGAGCATCTTGTGGAAGGCTTCCTGGAAGCATAAAGGATATCCTTTACCTGCTGAGAAAGGTTAAGATCGTGAAGTTCTAGGCTTTCAGCAACTAGGCCCTGAGATGCAGAGACTGGGGATTGGGACGCCACAGCATCCCATCCTCCTGAGAAAGGAGATCTGGGGAAGATCCTAACTCCAGAGGCAGAACTTGGGAGAGATGTAGGAGCAGAGGGTACCACATTTGCCGTGGCCAATGTGGAGCTATGAGAATCATTTGACCTCTGTCATTCTGAAGCTTGAACAGGGTTTTGGGAATTAGGGGAATGGGTGGAAAGGCATACAGGAAGTCCTGGCCCCAATGGAGGAGGAAAGCATCCCTGGCCTGACAATCCTGAGCCGGAATTCTGGAACAGAACCGGGGAAGTCTGGCATTTAGTGGACTTGCAAAAAGGTCTATGTCCAGGGTTCCCCAAATTTGGAAAATTTTGGCCACCTGGTCTGCATGGAGAGACCATTCGTGTGGAAGCAGAACTCGACTGAGTCTGTCTGCCCAAGAGTTTTGAATGCCTGGAAGATACACCGCAAGGAAATTAATCTGATGCTCTCTGGTGAGGGCCCATAGTCACAAAGCTTCGTTGCATAGCGACAGAGAGCCTGTTCTGCCCTGCTTGTTCACATAGAACATAGCTACCTGATTGTCCGTTTGAACTAGGACTGTCTTGTAGCTGAGCTGGGTGTGGAATACTCGAAGAGCAAGGAAGATTGTTCTGAGTTCCAGGAGACGGATGTGTAGATTGGCCTGCTGTGGAGTCCAGGTACCCTACGTAGAGAGGCCTTGCAGGTGGGCTCCCCAACCCACCTGTGAGGCATCTGTTGTTAGAGTGGCTTGGGGTGGGGGTTGCTGAAAAGGAGATCCCACCAACAGGTTTTGGGGTGACTGTCACCATTGGAGGGACAAAATAAGGCAATCTGAGTTTGCTATTTTGTCTGACAGGCAACCTGACGCCTGAGTCCACTGAGTGGATAAAGTCCACTGGGCTGCCCTCATATGGAGGCGAGCATAAGGAACCACATGCATGGTGAATGCCATGTGGCCTAGCAACTGTAACATTTCCCGAGCAGTGAGGTGAGGCTTTAGCACTGCTTGGGAAGCTAACTGCACAATGCGAAGGCAGCGGGGCTGTGGAAGGTAGGCCCTTGTCTGGCATCCAGCAGAGCTCCTATAAACTCCAGGGACTGAGTGGGAGCAAGGTTGGATTTTGGGAAGTTTATGACAAGTCCCAAATACTGAAGGATGTGCATTGTGCGAGAGAGTGCAACCCTGGCCTCTGGCTCTGAAGGGCTCGAATGAGCCAGTCGTCTAAGTAAGGGAAGATGAATATTCCTAGAGTGCGGAGAAATGCTGCCACCACAGCCATGCATTTTGTGAACACCCTTGATGCAGAGGCCAGGCCAAAAGGAAGAACCCTCTATTGGTAGTGCTTCCCCTGAAACAGAAAGCGAAGGAACTTTCGATGAGTTGGATCGATGAGAACATGAGTGTACGCAACCTTGTGATCTAGAGAACAAAGCCAATCCTGACTCTGAAGGTATGGCAGCAGAGTTCCTAGAGAAATCATTTTGAACTTCTCTTTGAACAGGAATTTGTTCAATTCTCTGAGGTCTAAGATGGGTCTGTGTCCTCCTGTTTTCTTTGAAATAAGGAAATAGGGGGAAGTAAAACCTTGCACCCCGCTGGGGAATGGGTACCTCTTCTATTGCCCTTGGGCAAGAAGAACAGTGACCTCTTGACCTAACTGGTCGTTGAGAGAGGTCTGAGAATTGAACTGTCTTACCATTGTAGGAGGGGGCATGCTGAGGAAATGAAGCTTGTACCCCTCTCTTACAATAGACAGAGTCCACTTTTCTGCTGTTATCTCATCCCATCTGGGGGCAAAATGACATAACCTTCCTGGAATGGTGGAAGGCTCCGGGCCATTCAGGGCCAGGATGGCAAAGTTCTCTAGATAGGAGTCAACGCCCCTGTTGGAGGTTGAGTCTGCTTTGCCGGTTGAGGCTTAGCTGCTTTTGTCTTTCTTTGTCTAGGTCAGGGGAGGGCAATTCCAGTCCTGGAGGGCCGCAGACCAGTCAGGTTTTCATGATGTCCCTAATGAATATTCATGAGGTCTATTTGCATCCACTGCCTTCCATTGTATGGAAATAGGTCTATGAATATTCATTAGGGACATCATGAAAACCCGACTGGTCTGCGGCCCTCCAGGACCGGAACTGCCCACCCCTGGTCTAGGTTGTTGCTGCTGTCCCTTTTGGGCAGACTGACCTAATCGATGCCCCTGCTGGGTATAGGAGGGATAAAACTTCTTCTTCTTACTGAAGAATGGTTTCTTAGAGGATTTTTTCCTCGCAGGATCAGCTGTAGATTTAGACAATCTATCCAAAGTGATATTGTCAGCATCTATCTCATTAGCTTTTTCCTGCCAATTCTTGCCAAAGAGATTCTCTCCTGTGCAAGGAATATTGCCTAGTTTATCCTGTACCCAAATTTCCAAGTCAGATGCCTGGAGCCAGGCAATCCTACGTGCACCTATGGCAATGACAGAGGTTCTGCTTATGCACTCAAAGCAGTCAAAAGCTGCACGATTCACAAACTTGGAATCATCCTGAGCATCTTTGACAATGGCGAGCTAATCTTGCCTCTTATCAGGAAGGAGAGGGCTCATAAGCTCTAAATCTCCTGTGACCTCCTTAAGGAACATTCCCATATAGAAGATATAGGAACTGATCCTAGCAGAAAGCATGGAAGCCTGGAAGGTTTGACGTCCAAAGGCGGCAAAAGTCCTACACTCACGTCTTGGAGGATTAGATGCATGCCTTTTTGCACTCTTTATCCTTCTCATTGCTGACTCCACCACCATGGAATGGTGTGGCAATTGAGTCTTCTGAAACCCAGGACAGGGAGGAACTCGATACATAGTGTCGAGTCTTCGAGAGTGAAGAGATGTGATTAGAGTTGTTTCCTACATCCTTAACATGAGATCATGCAAGATCTCATGAATAGGTAAGGTAGCTGCCTCCTTGGGAGCTTTAGGGTATTGCAGGATTTCTAATTCCTTTGCCCTAGGCTCTTTTTCAGGAGCCACTGTGATGGAAAGACCTTGAGCCACATCTCGTATAAAATCCTGAAAGGACATATCCTCTGGTGGAGTCCAACAAAAAGCACGGTCCACGTACCAACAGCAACCCAGTAAAAACCGTGGAGGCAAGGAAGGAACTATAATACCACCTTTATTTCATAAAGCCAGGCCCGACACAGGCCGTGTTTCGTTTATGCCTTCCTCAGGGGCTTTGGCTATAACAACATATAAAAAATTCATTTAACACAAACAAATTCATCATAAATATACATATATAAGGCACTCAAAAACCTAAAAACACTAAAAAATTCATAAAAACTGTAAATAAATAATTAAATAAATAATTAAATACTAACTGCTAAAGTACAGCGAAAGTCTGTAAACCAACAGACAGATAAATAAATAAATAATTAATTAAATGACTGTATACGTATGATACATGTATAATCACATATAGAAGAACTTATAGACACATGGTCACACTAATAAATACTCAATAACTTAATAAATTAGTGACACACAATAAAGTATCCATTTACTCTAAATAAATCCAACTAATAATAATAAATAACATATATATAAAAAGTATATATCATACATATAAAACCATACAGTTATAAAACTAGACTGAAAAAGTAAATGGCTAAAAAGATCATAAACAAAAAATAAATCAATAAAGATTATTATGTAGTAAATAAACTAAAAAATATATTTGATTAATTAATTAAATCACCCATTTATAAACCTATTTGTGACCAAGAAACAACATAACCCACAATTTGATGTACTAAAAATCATTTATCACATTCTTACCTATATGATTTTCTTGCCACAATGATAACTGAAGGGAAAGGAAAAAAGAGAATAGAAGGGCTAATCCAATTGACTATACCCTATAAAAATCTACAATGGTACAAAAATCAATAATAACCATAATTAAAATTATAAAAATAAAAATAAAATAAAAATTAAAATTTTTGAGAAATGAAACAGAAAACTACACCACTGGAGGAAACGCTGAACCCAGGAAAAACGCAACAGGTAGAGCAAGTGAAGCCTATAATTAATAAACGTACTTAATTGAATATTATCTTATTATCTTATAGGTTACATGAAATGATAGTATAATTTTATTATTATTTTATGATCCACCACAACTATTTTACTTATACGTTTTTTATTTCTTCATCGGAAAAGTGTTTTAATTTTGATTGATTGAATTATTCACCAATCATCCCTCTATAAAATTACATCTATACTTAAAACTATTGTACTCAGAACCATTACAACCCTGCTATCCTCTCTATAATATTATAATATAATATAATAAACACTGCCATGATTCTTAATCAGCTAAAAAACAGAGTTCTTTAAAATCACCTTGTGTCTTTCTATAAAGGCCTTCCCGCTTGCCGGATATATATGCCAATTCTGGCAAAGTACCAACTTTGCCGTTGTATGCTTGTCCGACTTTTAAAATCTGCAAATGCGCGGGAAAACGTTATTATCAGATTCAACATAAATTGCTCACTATCCATACTCTTTTCAAAAAAATGATTAAACTACTCTATCTCACAAAACCAACTGCCCGATCATCGGAAACCCTTCCACCATAATCCAAAGCCCCTGAGGAAGGCATAAACGAAACACGGCCTGTGTCGGGCCTGGCTTTATGAAATAAAGGTGGTATTATAGTTCCTTCCATATCCTCTGGTGGAGACATCCTATGCTGAGGAGAAGAAGAATCCTCAGGAAGAAGTACTCTGGTATCGGCAGAGCTTTCAGACTCTTCAGACTCATCCGAGGAATCGAAGTATCTCCAATCCGGGTGATCGTGCAAGGCATGGTACCGGTACCGATCGAAGTCGGCATCAGAGTGGTCCGGTACTGACCTGTCGATACTGTATGGATACGCATGACTCGGTCCCGGTAGAATACCTGCCGATGTCGATGCAGTCGGTGCCGGCACTGGATGAATTGTCTGAAGCGGTTTCAAGAGCATTGAGGCCGTGAGAAGAGCCACCAGACTGCGTTCAATAGCCAAGAATTTCTGGTCTATTGACGCTGCCGATGCTTGGGTATCGGAACCGGAAGAAGCGGCCGGTACAGCAGAGTATGGCACCAGTAGTTCTGCCGAGGTTGAAGTTAGTGCTTTGGAAGCCGAAGCCTCCCGCCAGGGCAATTTTGCTAGTGAAAGTCCCTCAAGGGCAACGCCAGAGGCATCTCGCTGTCTAGAAGGAGATCTACCCTTTGAGGACTGGCTAGATTTATGTTTACTTACCTGAGATCCATGGGAGGAAGACGAAGCCCTCGAAGACGTCGATGCCACAGAGGCTGCATCGGAGGGAAAAAGGGTGCTAAGTTAGCAGCTCAGTTCTGCCGGCCCCTTGTCGACATCATCCCACAGGCAACACACTCTGAAATAGAGTGGTCAGGACCTAAACATTTGAGGCATCACTCATGGGTGTCGGTGACGGAGATGGTACCGCCACACTTACAACACTTTTTAAAACCCGAAGCGGGTTTTTCCATTCCGAAGGAAAAGTTGGGCCTAGTGCCCAAAATGGCACATGGCACCTGCGAGAAATTTACTGGAAAGACTCCAGAAGAAAGTTTTTGGGGGGGGTTTTTTGAAGAAAAGAAGAACCGGTGGTACCGGTGTAGCAAGGGAAGGCAGACGCGGCCACAAAAAAGAAGAATAGAAGGGATTTTTTTCTGCGGTGACAGGATGTGCGACCTGTCGGCTCCACGGAAAACGAAGAACTGGAGAGGGACAGTTGGGAAAGGCGGGAAGGCAGCATGCAGGCGCTGTGGGATGCTCGCAAAAGCTTTCCTATTGGACGCTGGGGAGCATTCCCATGCAGGCTCCGTCGGTACCGATGATACCCATATGTGAAGTCTACATTCCTGCTTGTTCCTGGAGATATATTTTATTGTATATGTTTTTATGATTTTTTGGTGCTTGCCTGCCTGCTTGCATCCCTGCTTCTTGCATCCCTGCTTCCTTGGGTTTCCCGTATAAGCACATGGCAGGTTTGCGTTTCCTTTCATGAAAACAAATTATGACAATTTGCTAAATGAAATCGCAACAGCTTGAAACAGGTGAATCACCAATGCTGTTCCTGGGTCAACCTGAGGATACTACATCAGTTGGTGCTTCATCTTGTAGTAAGTAAATCTACTCTGGGCACAAGATCTAACAGGTTCTTTTGGCAGGATGATCATTCTATAAGATTCAATCAAGATTGGTAACTAGTTCCCTTCAGGGTAAAAAGGAGGTGGAACTAGTTTTTGAATAAAGATTCTCCCAGACAGATTAAAACCATAGGAATGCAAAGAGCATGCCATTTTTTTGCCTATAACATTGTAGATTTTTTTGTGAGGAGGAGGTAGCTGCTTGTGTTGAGAACTGAAGCGCACAAAGCATTGGATCCCTGGGTAAACATTGCCCATTGCCCTAATCATATTGCTGCCACTTTCTCTAACAAAAAAATTCCCTCTGCTGATTAGCCATCCCTTCATATCTCCTTGGGCAAGGAGAGAGATTGTATAGGTTGTAGAAGAGGGAGGAAAGAGTGATAGGGACCTGATTTCCATTTTTATTTAAGTTCTACTCAACAGGTCACTTACTGTCTCAGGCAGGAATTTCAATAACACTTCTGAGCCTAAATCATCATCCTGAGTGTCTTGATGGTGGTTTCCAACCATTAACTATGTTTCCAGATGTAGAGAATATAAAAAGAATATAAAGGATGAATAATCATGAAACTACCATCGGGACATGTATGTATGTATGTTTGATTGTTTAAAATATTTATATCCGCAGTGAGTTACAACACTTATTTTATTTGACTGTCTGTATTGTTTTAACTATGATGTTACTGAGTATCACCAAAAATCTATCTAAATAATGTTGCCTCAATTAATCTCCTAAAATCCAACATTTCAAATCCCAAAGAGATGATGGCAACTGATTCCACAAAATAGGATCTAAAATTGACAAAGCACGACTCCTTGTTCTACTGAGCTTTGATATATGAAGGGAAGGGACTTCTACTAATTGCTGTGAATAAGAACGCGGCAGTCGTCTGACTGAATAATTTTGCAAAGGAAAAATCAATGGCAATGGAAGCAGACATCGAATATCCCAAAACAGAATCCATAACACCTGAAATTGGACCCAAGCTATAATTAGCAACCAATGAAGCCGTCTCAAAACAGGACTAATATGGTCAGTCCGCTTAGCTATGGACAATAATCGCGCTGCCACATTCTGCACTAACTGTAGTGCCTTGACATGAGAGTCCGGCAAACCCAAATACAATAGATTACAGTAATCCATTGGGGCTAGCACCAAGGCATGCCATACCATTCTAAAATCTTCACTAGAAAGATATGATTTCAACCTGCAAACTTAATTCAATTTAAAAAAAGGTATTTTTAGTGAAGGATTTCAATCAAGACTGAAAAGATAACTTGGAATCTATTATAATGCCAAGAAAACACACCTCATTATTTAATCTTAAACCACACATCTATCAAAATCAATTTCTGATGGCTGCACATCGGTACTATCATAACAAAGGAATAACAATTCAGTTCTACACAAATTTAAATTCAAAAAAATTACTTTTGTAACCACAAAACAGTGGCCATAATGCATTCTTTCATCCGGGTCATTGCTGAAGATATGATATAAGTCTATAAATTAATGAACGGAGTGGAACGGGTAAACGTAGATCGATTGTTTACGTTATCAGAATATAGAAAGACTAGGGGGACATGCAATGAAGCTACAGGGTAAACTATTTAACTATTTAAGACAAATAAAAGAAAATATTTTTTCACTCAACGTGTAATCAAACTCTGGAATTTGTTACCGGAGGATGTAGTAAAGGCTGTTAGTGTAGCTGGGTTTAAAAAAAGGTTTGGACAAGTTCCTGGAGGAAAGGTCCACAAACCATTATTAAGAAGGGACCCAGGATATCAATGCCTGACCCATTGCGGAACCTGTGTCTTTTGGGGAAACTGCTAGGTACGTATGACCTAGATTGGCCACTGTTGGAGACAGGATACTGGGCTTGATGGACCTTGGTCTGACCCAGTATGGCATATCTTATGTTCTTATGTTCTAAATATCACCATGAGAAGGAAGAGATAACATTAATATCAGTGCAGATTCTATAATCAATGCCTATTTCTTGAAACCTAGCACAAATAGGCTGAAATACCGATTGAATAAAAGGGCTGATAATGCCCAGGGTTACTAGATGGCTCCAGGTCATCTGGTACAGGCTGAGCCAGTCCTGATTTTACTTCTATTATATTGATTTTACTTCTATTACATTGCAGTCAATGGAAGAGAAACAGGACTGGCTTAACTGTCCCTGATGATCTGGAGCCATCTGGCAACCATAATAATGCCAAAGTCTATGGAACTCCTTTCTCTACTGAAAGCACAATGGAGATACATTGGGAGGAGTGGCCTAGTGGTTAGGACAAGGTACTTCGGGCCGGAGGGCTGGGGGTTCAAGTCCCACCTGGGGACAGCAATTTCAGGCTGGAGGGACTGGGATTTCTAGTCCTATAGGCACTCCTTGTGGTCTTGGGCAAGCCACTTAACCCTCCATTGCCCATGTTCCCTGTAAGTATTAGCGTATGTGTGTCATATCCCCTCGTGTTAAATGTATCTCCCCATTGACCGCTTTGACCCGGTGAAAAGCGGGATATAAATACTGCTAAATAAAAAAACAACCACACAAGTGCACCAAACTGTGCACACTCAGCAAAATAGGAGTGGAAACAATCCAATACTGTCGAGGTGAGACCAATCTACTTTGTTTATGTTTCTTAGTATTTCATATACCGCCTTACTTATGTAGGCAAAGTGGTTTACAATGATATAAAATCAAGAGTAGGAAAGGAACGCCAAATAGTAAATGACAGAAAATGAGAGCGCGAGAAGTTCAGAAGGTACAGTCAGATAGGTTTAACAGAGTAGAACATGCATAACATGGATAACTCCAGTAGCCATGTCAACTGAGCAACATCTCATGGTTGACAGAGTCAAAAGCAGATGCAACAAGAAATGCCACTAGAACCGGGACAGAGTGTTCCATTTGTATCAACCTCTTAACAACTGGCACCAAAAGAAGTTTGGTAATATAACTGGTTCTAAAGCCATACTGAAATTCATCAGACTGTTCGTGTTGCATAACACAATTCTTTCAGTAATCTTACCTAAAAAAGGCAGACCACATGCCAGCAAAATTCTACTCAAGATCATTCAAAACCATAGCCACCATCCATAAAATCCTTCTTAATCTCTCCACTCCCTCTCTTGAGGGTCAAATTTCAAGAGCATCCACAACAAGACTCAGAAGATCATCAAATCAGAATCTTCTGGCCATCCCTCCTTTCAAGACCAAATGTATGCAGTAGACAAGCAACAGAGCCTTCTCACTATATGCCCCAACGATTTGGAACTCCCTACCCGAAGCCTTCAGATCCATTCAATCTATTCAAGATATGAAGAAACTATTAAAAACGCATAGAATACATTGAATACATTGGGCCTAATGACATTACCTAAATGTATACACCATAACCACCCACCCACCGTTGACTCAGTTATAACCCCCATATTTAATTCCAAGTTATTGACCCCTTGTTCTTTGTAAAACAAATCTCTTGAGATTGTGTGCTGCTGTTCAATATAAATCACCTTGGACCAAAAGCGGTATATAAAAAACCCCTGTTAAATAAATAAATTCAATAGAGACCACAATCATACCTGGAACAAGAACTGCCTGAAGTGCACACAAGGTTCAAGAAAGGACGAGGAACAAGAGACATCATCGCAGATGTGAGATGGATCCTTGAAAAGACGAAAGAATGCCAAAAGGACATATGTGTTTTATTGACTACAGCAAGGTTTCTGACTATGTAAACCATGAGAAACTCTGGGCCACATTAAGAAGCATAGGTATACCAGAACACCTGATAGTTCTCTTGCACAACCTTTACATTGATCAAGAAGCAACAGTTCGAACAGAACAAGGAGAAACTGAATGGTTTAAAATCAGCAAAGGTGTTCGACAAGGCTGAATACTTTCCCCTTAGCTGTATAATTTATATTCAGAGCAAATCAGAGAGGCAGGACTGTATGAAGACAACCAAGGTATGAAGACTGGTGGAAGAAGAATCAACAACCTTTGCTATGCTGATGATACCACAAAACTGGCTGAAAGTGAAGACTAACTGAAAGATTTGCTTCTCAAGATCAAGGAACATGCCTTAAAATGGGCCTGCACCTTAACGTAAATAAGACAAAGATCCTGAAAACTGGCAAAATAAAGAAGTTCATTGTTGATGAAGAAGAAATTGAAATAGTGGACAACTTTAATCTGATTGGATCAATAATCAATAAAGAAACAACAAGCAGTCAAGAAATCCAATGATATACTGCTCTTGGCAGAATGACTATGAAGTACCTAGACAAGATTCTCAAGAGCAGAGAGGTCTCGCTCCATGCAAAGATTTGACTTGTCCAAGCCGTGTTATTTTCAATAACGTCATATGGCTGTGAAAGTTGCACAGTGATAAAGATAAATAGAAAGAAAATTGATGCCTTTGAATTAGAGTGCTAGCGAAGAGTAATGTGTATACCATGGACTGCCCAAAGAACAAACCAGTCAGTACTAGAGGAGATCAAACCCAAGCTTTCCTTAGAAGCTCAGATGACAAGACTTCGATTTTCACACTTTGGACACATCATGCAAAAAGAGAGATCATTAGAGAAAGACATCATGCTTGGCAAGATAGGTCAATGCAAAAGAGGAAGGCCAGCAATGAGATGGACTGACATAATAACAGCTATGCTTGCCATTCTATTTACTATGAGCCACCTGACTGAAGATCGAACACAGTTTAGGACAACTATCCAGAGGGTTGCCATGAGTCGACACAGACTCGATGGTACTTAACATATAGGATGATGGCTTTTCGGATCTGCAACATCCATAGCCTGTCTTTTTAGTAAAGGGCGAACTGCAGCCCTCTTAAAGATAATACGAAAGATACTTTGTGTTAAAGATAAAGTGGCTAGCGAGGTCATATGAGCTACCATTTCAGATGTAACTGCTTTTAAAAGCCACACTGGGCAAGGATCCAAAAAAGGCACAGAATTAGAAACCTGATTCTGATTAATGGGTGGGAAACAGAAGAAACACCTCATGGAATGATGATATGATCAAACATACTGCCTGAGGACCCATTTTCTGTTGTAAATAAGATGCATAAACTTCACAAAAATACCCATCCTGTAATTAAGAATAAGAAGAATTTCGGGTGAGTTTACCCAATTTGGGATAATTCTCTGGGAAAATTAAGGGCCCTCTGTAATTTATCAGTATAGTAACTCCTTTTAGCACCAGATAATTTTCTTTCCTTGAATCCTGCTACACCAGTCCAGATGAGTGAGTTATACTCCTATCCCCCAAGACGATTGCTTGTCCCATGAGTGGGAAGGGTGTATTAAGCTCAGAAAAGGCATCAGCACCAGCATGGAACCCAGGATCTGTGAGGGGGTCCTGACAATGCAAGAAAAATTGGGCCCTAGGTAGCCCCATTACAAAACGGGCAAAGGAGCCCACCAAGCAGCTGACCTAAAGACAGCCCCTTGAGGCACAACCCCAGGAAGGTGGTGATAAACATGCTTAACGCGACAACGAAAAAAAGCTCAAACAAAAATGGCACAAGTCATGAAAAAAGGAACTGCCAAGAAAAAAAAGGCCAGCACGAAGTTGGGAAAAAGAACCACTGGAAAGAAAACAGCACATATTGCAAAAAAGACCCTGCCTAAAAACAGCCCAAGCCACAAAAAAAAGACCCACTGAAAAAAGAAACGGCACAGACCATGAGAAGGGAATCCTAGCAACTGACAGGCCAGTCAAGGAAAACCAAAGCAGGGCTTTCACAGCCTGACTTTTTTAAAAATCTGTTTTATTAAGCAGCAAAGAGAGTCAAATTACTACTATCACTAATCATTGTATAGCGCTACAAGGCGTACGCAGCGCTATACGACAGTCCTTGCTCAGAGATAACAATCTAATCAAGATGAAAAAAAATCACAAAACTGGAGACTAGAGTATGGCAAGATACACAAAGTAGCAGACATGAGAATGAGGAGCATCAGTATCCGAAAGCAGCCTCAAAGAGGTGGGTCTTCAGCCTGGACTTGAATAGAGCTGGATAAGGAGCCCAACACACAGACTCAGGTAGTTTGTTCCAGGCATATGGAGCAGCAAGGTCAAATGAACAAAGTCTGGAGTTGGCAGTAGGAGAGAAAGGCACAGATAAAAGGGATCTGCCAGAGGAGTAGAGTTCCCAAGGAGGAATGTAGAGTGAGATAAGAGAGGAAACGTAGTGAGGAGCTACAGAATGAATGCACTTGTAGGTAAGTACGAGAAGTCTGAACTGGATACGGAAACAGATAGGGAGCCAGTGAACTGACCTGAGAAGATGGGTTACATGAGCATAGCGACACTGGTGGAAGATAAGCCAAGCAGCTGAGTTTTGAACAGATTGAAGGGGAGAAAGATTATTCAGAGGGAGACCAGTGTCCAGTATAAAATAATGGACAGAAAAAAGAACTAGAATTTGAGAAAGCAACCTAGCACAAAAAAGGGATAGCAAAAGGGATGGACGATCTGGGCCCTACTTACCAGCCCCCCTCAGGGAGCCCATGGGGGTCCTCCTGCTCCTCTCCAACCCACTAAAGCACTCTACGGTACGGCTGTCAGCTCCAGGAGACAGGGGCATACCCAAGCTCCAAGCAACATTGGGCCTACAGGGCTCAGTCAAACAGGGCACAGCGCCATGGTGCTGCACTGCTGCCCTAATCAAAAAACCTTGTCACCTGCTGGAGGCAGACAAATACTGGCTTATCTCAATGCTGCACAAGCATATATATCAATCGATGACATCAGTGAAAGATGCTTAGGTCTACCTCTACCTGCTGGCAAGGGAGCATAACCTACTTGTCTGGACTGCTCTAGCAGGATGCTCTAGCATTCTGAATTCTACTATTTAGACAGCGAAATATGAAAAAAGCACAAGGGTGTGATGAAGATGTTTACAAGGCAATGTACTTAATTTCAAATCCTACCAATTAAAATTGTCAGCTTCCAAGGAGTATGCTTACTAAATTCTAATGCACATTAAGTTAATGGGCGTTAAGTGATGCCACTGCCCATTCAGTTCTATGGGCTGTTGCAGAATTTATATTTATAAGAGTAGCCTAGTGGTTAGAGCAACTGCCTAGTACCTAGAAGATCAAGGGTTCAATTCCCACTGGCACTCCTTGTGACCTTAGGCAAGTCACTTTGCCCTCCATTGCCTCAGAAGAAATGGCCTAGCAATCTACTTCCAGTGATACAGTGTCAAGAAAACCCAGAGGCAGCTGGGTCACCAGGAGTCAGCACAGACTTGATGGTACAAAAAAAACTTAACACACATTAACTTTTCGTAAACATGCCCCCAAGAGTCCAGTCAGATAGAATTCACAAATAGTTATATTATCCTTTCATTACATCCTATCATCAATTAAATAGCCCACAATAAATAATCAGCCAAATTCCCCAAAAAAGGGGACTATAGAGAACTGTATTTCTAGCTTAAGTCCTGATTCAACCCTAGGCTCACAGAGAATTAATTAATTAGCAGTCAATCATTTTCTTAAATCATTGTCGAAACCACATTAACGTTTCAGCCATACAAATCTCAGAGAGGTAAAGTAATACATACAAATATAGAAACAAGCCCTTTTGAAGGTAAAGGCCCCAGAACTGCACACACTACTCTAAAATAAGGGCTTACTAGAGACTTATACACAGGCATTATCACTACTTGCATGGGGTTCCACCTCATGCAAACAGGAAGTCGGCTATCAGAGGGAGAGGAAGCAGACAGCCCCGTGGTGCTGCAGGGCTGTTTCAATCCATTGCCGCTGTTGTAGGTCCCAGCAGGCCCGGCCCGTCCATTGAGCAAGAATGTTGCTCAGGGCCCCACGTTTCAGGGGCCCCGCGCAAACAACATTCTGCATTAAAACTAAAAAAAAGAAACTGGCTGCTGATTGGAATGTGCATACACGCCTCTGTGAGATCTATGGACGAGAGCACCTCTCCCGGCTTCACTGACCGAATAACAGATCTCAGCGTTTCCATCTGAAAATGCGGCACTCGCAAACAGCGATTTACATACTTAAGATCCAGAATTGGCCGAAAAGAACCCTCCTTTTTGGGGACCACGAAGTAAATCGAGTATCGACCTAACCAGCATTGGTCTCGAGGCACCGGTATCACCGCCCGGAGTGCCAACAAGCGCTGCAGCGTGTCGTTGACCGCTTTCCTCTTTGCCTGAGATCCATAAGGATACACCACAAATGCTTCCGCCAGCGGCTGAGCGAACTCCAGCGCATACCTCTCGCGGACGATCTCCAGCACCCACTGATCCGTAGTTATGGTGGCCCAGACGGAGAGAAACTCCTGGAGACGTCCTCTGACCGAAATCTCCATCTGGGCCTGCCGCCCTTCATTGCGGCTTCTTGGAAGAGGCCTGCTGAGAGTTGAAATACCCTCTGCCGAAGCCTCTAGCCCCTTGAAAGTCTGGCCTCTGGCCACAAACCGGCCCCTCTGGTAGGGTGCAAACCGAGGCCCCCGAAACCTGAGAAAGTCTCTACCCTGACCTCTGCAGAGCTCCAGGCCTGGTAGTTTTTGGCCGATCCTCTGGGAGGCGGCTACCCATGGAATCTCCCAAATCCTTTACTATCTTTTCCAAGGCCTTCCCAAACAGCAGCTTTCCCTTATAGGGTAGTTTACTGAGACGAATCTTAGAGGAGGCGTCAGCCACCCAATTTCTCAGCCAAAGAAATCTCCTAGCGGCCACCACTGATGCCATGGACTTGGCCGAAATCCTGACCAAATCATAAAAAGCATCTGCTAAATAAGCTGCCGCCGATTCCAGCTTTGCTCCTTCTGAAGAGGCCTCTTCCTCCTTGTCCATACCCGCCTCTCCTAACCGATCAGCAAAATTTAAACCTCAAGCTCTTACCTCAGCAAATCGCGTTCTGCTGCCAGCCCCCCTTTACACCACTGCCAGCAGGAAATGGAGCATGGGCAATGGAGGCAGAGTAGATTCTGGGGCCCCCAGCTCCTACCTCAAACCCCGATCCACGGATCCTCCAAGTAGAGCAGGCTCTGCTCCTGCTGCCCAGCAATTAGAACTTTTGGCAGCTGAGGATCGTCGCACTGTATTTTTTTTTAAACAATTGTCAATCAAATTTGCTTTTGCTATCTCTGCCCTGCTAGAGCAAGCAAAACTAAAATCGGTGCTATCTCCGGATTTTCTCTTTTGGCTATTCCTCTTCCTTTCTCCTGGGAGCCTGTCCTGTTCAGCTGCTGAGGACTGAAAGACTGAGTCTTGTTCAACAGGGGGGAGCTGGTTAGGCTGTCAGCAAGACTTCCAGAATTCAGTCCTCAGCTGTTGGAGGAGGTTGACTACCCCCTAAGGTTCCTGGACTGGCCCAGAGAGATGGAGGAATAGAGCTTTGTTAGAATGAATGTATTTATTTGAATATTTTTTTATACCACTCCTTCCAGTGATCAGGGGCGGTTTACATGGAACTACAATACAGTGGTACATGGAACATATTTAACCAATACAATTTAAACAAGGAACTTAGAACAATAACTATTTATTTATTTACATTCTCTTATATACTGTGCTATTCTGCATCACTGCAGTATACATTGAACAAACTGAAATTACATTGAACAGGGTATTATAACTTGGAGATAATTATTTTTACAGGGAACATGGGCTATGGAGGGTTAAGTGGCTTGCCCAAGACCACAAGGAGCACCTGTGGGACTAGAAACCCCAGTCCTTCCGGCCCAAGGTTGTTGTCCTCTAGTGGGATTTGAACCCCCGACCTTCCAGCCTGAAGTACCTTGCCCCAACCACTAGGCCACTCCTCCACTCCAATAACTTTATACATATCAGTGCACACTAATTACAGAGGTATAGTGATGGCTGGATTTTCTTAGCTATTTATTGTTACCCTTTGTTGCAACCACTCAACCAGTTTCTAACCCAGTAACTTTAGAGCCATACCAAGTTGACGATGCAAAACGGTGTGAAAGGCCTTGCTGAAATCTAAGTATACTGCATGTAGTACTCTCCCCTATCCAATTCTCTGGTTACACAATCAAAGAAATCAATCAGATTTATCTAACAAGACATGTTGTCTTGGATTCTGTAATCCTTTGAATTCCAGAAACGACACTAACTATAATCCTATAGTTTGCAGTCTCTTCCTTTAGTATGCCAAATGTCTGGGTGGGTGCCTACTTGAGCAGCAGTGATCACCCACATGGTGTGGTTTGAGGTAAAATAGGAAAGTACCTGAGGGGGGAGCTGGCAGGGTGGGAGGAGATAACAGAAGTGGAAGGGCAGAGGGTTACACTGAAAGAGGCTATAAAAAAGTCAACAGATCTAGATGTAAGGAAAGTAAATAAAGAAGTAATTAGACCTTACCTGCTAATTAGTGTTCCTGAAGGAACCCCAGTCCAGTCCCTTCCATCTGGGTTGTGCCCCCCCCCCCTTCCAGCAGCTTTGGAGACTGAGCTCATCACTGATTTGATGGCCCCCTGGATAAATACCACTGGCACCACCCACTAGCTTCCAGTATACTACTGAAAAAGCAAACTTAATGGAGAGACAAACAAATTTATTAACTCAAACTATGTAAACTGTAAAAAAAAACACCATAACTCCGGAATGACTCTTCCCACCTCCCCAGGAAGGAATTTTTCCACCTCCCCCCCCCCACACCCCCGGAAAAGGAGGAGGAGACTTACCTGATACCGCCCATCCCACCGACAGGGCCCCCTGCCGATCCATTTATCGCCGAAACCCTCCTTGAGGAGCCTCTGGATTTCCTCTTTGCTCTTATTAACGATTCGGGCCGGCGATGTAAAACCTGAAACATAATACTGACAATACTGGGCGGGAACAGGGACTGGACTGGAGTTCCTTCAAGAACACTAATTAGCAGGTAAGGTCTAATTACTTTTTCCTTATCATCTCTCCAGTCCAACTCCCTTCCATCTGGGATGTAACAGAGCAGTTCAAGCTTGGGAGGGGTTTCCATGACCGGACCAAAGCACCACTCTCCCAAACTCCACATCCACGGCCGCCTAAACATCCAACCGGTAATGCTTCATGAACGTATGTAAGGACGACCAAGTAGCCACCCTGCAAATATCCAGCGTCGGGATCAAACCATACTCCGCCCAGAAGGTTGCCCGAGCACGAGTTGAATGCGCTCGGAACCCTTCCGGGATCCTCTTACCCTTCAGGACGTAGGCTGATGCAATAGCTTCCTTAATCCATCTAGAGATGGAAGCTTTGGCTGCTGTTTCACCCTTTCACGGCCCCCCGAACAATACAAGTAAGCGTTCCGACTTCCGAAACTGCTCCGTATGACTGAGGTACCGCTTCAACACTCTGTGCACATCCAAATTGCCCAAGCGCGCATCCTCCGCTCCTCATCCCTCCTCCAGAAAGGAAGGAAGAGAGACCAACTGATTTACATGAAAGGGAGAAACCACCTTAGGCAAAAAGGAAGGCACCGTACTCAGAACCACTTTCTCCTTAAAGAAAAAGATGAATGGCGGCTGACATGATTGGGCTTGAAGCTCCGAAATACGCCTTGCCGAGCAAACTGCCACAAGGAATACCACGTTAAGAGTTAAATCCTTCAAGGAAGCACTCCCCACTGGCTCAAAAGGTTCCCCAGCCAACGCATTCAGCACCAAATTAAGATCCCAAAGAGGGACCGCCAACCTTCTCTGCGGTCGAAGACGCCAAACCGCCCGCAGGAGCCTACCTATATCCGTAAATTCTGCTAAGGGTTTCCCGTGCACCTTACCCCTATAACAGGAGATGGCCGCCAGCTGCACCTGCAAGGAACTGGCCGCCAACCCCTTCTCGAATCCGGCCTTTAAAAACTCTAACACTTCCAGAACCTTCACTGAAAGGGGACTCTTACCTTGAACCGCACACCAGCCCTCAAATATTCTCCAGATTCTTACATTAAGAGAGGCACGTCGATCACCTGCGCACATTCAACAATATAGTAATCACCGCTCCGGAATACCTCCGCTTTTGGAGCCTTGCCCTCTCAATAGCCAAGCCATAAGCGAGAACCAATCCACCTGCGGCATCCATACCAGAAGATCGTCTCTGCAGGGTAGGTGCCACAGATGAGCCACTAGCAGCCTCATCAGGTCTGCATACCACGGTCTCCGCATCCTATCCGGTACAATGAGGATCACGAGACCTTGGTGTGCCTCCACCTGCCGCAAGACTCTTCCTATGAGCGCCCACGGCGGGAAAACATACAGAAGTCCCTTGGTGGGCCATCTCTGGACCAGAGCATTGAGGCCTTCCGACATCCTTTCCTTCTTACGGCTGAAAAACCGGCTCTCCTTGGCTGACTTCAGACAAGCCATGAGATCCATGACCGGAGCTTCAACGTTTTACCACTAGTTCGAACACTGCCTGGCAAAGTTCCCACTCGCCGTGATCTACTGTGTGCCTGCTCAGGTAATCTGCTGTCATGTTTTCTAACCCGGCCACATGCTGTGCTGACAAGGCTAACAGATGAGCTTCGGCCCACTGTAGCAAGCTTTCCGCTTCCTCTTCCAGCTGCGGACTGCTTTTCCCGCCTTGACGGTTGATGTAGGTCACTGTGGTGATGTTGTCAGACAGAACACGTACCGCTTTCCAGAGGACCAGATTCCTGAATGCTTTGAGCGCCAGAGCCACTTCCTGCGTCTCTAATCTGTTGATCGCCCACTGGGGGCTTCCTCCAAATTCCAGAGACCGTAGGCGAACCTGCCCTTGCAGTGAGCTCCCCACCCTGCCAAACTGGCGTCTGTGGTCAACTGAATCCACTGTGGGGTTGAGAGGGGCATTCCTTTCTCTAAATTCCCCGGAGCGATCCACCACCTCAAGGCTCTTCTGGTCACCTGAGGACAGGGTAGCGTCACTGACAAGGCTCGTCTCTGGTGAGACCACCGCCGGAGCAGGGCCCTCTGCAGCGGCCGTATATGAGCTCTGGCCCAAGGCACCAGCTCGATCGTTACCGTCGAGGAAGAGGGCCCAAAACCCCTTCCTGCCCCCCGGAATCCCTGGAAGCCTTGTCCTCTGGCAGGGAACCAGCCCCTCTGAAAGGGCGTCGACCTGGAGGCCCAAAACCTCCAGAACTCCCTCGGCTGACTCTGCGCCAGAGTGGGCATTCGACTCTGCTTCTGCTTATCCTCCGGAAGTCTGCCTCCCTTGGATTCCCCAAGGTCCTTTACCAATCTAAATCTTCTCCAAAAAGCAATTTCCCCTTAAAGGGAAGTCTGATGAGTCATGCCTTCGAAGAAGCATCCGCTGCCCAACTGCGCAGCCACAGGTACCACCGGGCCGCCACCACTGAAGCCATATTCTTCGCCGGGCTTCTAATAAGAGCATATTGACTATCCGCTAGATACGCGGCCCAATCCTGGCGGCTTCTCGGAGCGCCTCACCTGACTGGTCACCAGCCCCTTGTAGCTGCTGCGACCAATGCAGACAGGCCCTGGCCACCCAGGCCCCCAACACTGAAGCCTGGAGAGCCAAGGCACTTATATTAAATGCCTGCTTTAACAATGCATCCAGTTTCCTATCCTGAGTATCCTAGAATGCCGCACTGCCCTCAACTGGAATAGTTGTCTTCTTAGTCACTGCCGCCACCACTGCATCCACCCTAGGCCATCGCAACAACTCTTTTTCCACTTCCAGCAAAGGGTACAGGCAAGCCATGGACCGTACCCCCCTAAGCCGGACTCCGGCAGATTCCATTCCCCCTGAATCATCTGACAAACCACCCGGGGTACCGGAAAAACCTTCTAAGACTTTCTGACTGCCTGGATCAGTGGATCTTCCAGCACCTCCTCGTCTACTGGAGCGTCCGCCACCATATTGAGGACCTTCATGGTCTCTCTAATCAAGGCTGGGAGCTCCTCCTGCTTGAAAACCTGAACAATCTGGTTCTGCTCCTCTTTAGCAATCTCGCCTTCCTTGAGTTCTTCCTCAACTTCCCCGGATTCCCTATCAGAGGCCTCACCCTCCAAATTTTCAGAAACCGAGGACCTCAGAGGATCCTCCACAGCTAATCTAGGCCGCTTAGGAGACAGGCTGGACTCCTCCTGCTCAACAGCCCCCTCCTGTCCTTTTGTCCAACGCCCTTGCGCGGGAGACACAGCTCCCTTCCCGTGCTGATGCAAACAAAATGCCTTGTGCATAAGAAGAATGAACTCCGGAGAGAAATCTCCCCCACCTTCCTTCAACAGGTACCCCAAGGAAGAAGAGGGTGTGGGCTGAGCCAGAGACAGTCCCGAAGACTCCAAAACCAAGGGCAGAGACGAGGATGGGTCCCGCTCCCCCTCCATAGGGTCCCCCGATCCCTGGGAATCAGATGGCAGCCCTTCCTGCAGAGCCGTTAACTGAATCTCCCGCTCTACTGACGCTGCTTCGATGGCGCAACCTCTGCAGATTCCATTCTCCGACACTGTGCCCCGCTTGGTGCCACAGACCAGATACCGAGGCCTTGACGGCATGACTGACCTTAAGGAAGACAAAAGTCTGCAGGCTCTAGAGAGCCAAAAGCCAACTTCAATTATTTATGCTTAAACTCTACACATGAAATAAACCTCTCTCCTCCTTTTTTTCTTTCTTAGCCAAAAGCCTTCTTCACTCCCCCTCCTCAGGGGGCGCGCGAAAAACACGCGAAAAAAGTGAGCCACCTTCCTCCTGCAGCTAGTCTCGTGGCCAGCAACCATGATGCCGCTGCTCTCTCCCACAGCAGAATCGCTGCTGTTCCGGCCTGCCTCTGCCCGCTGCCCAGAGCTGGACCTCCGACGATGCTCTCCCTCGCTGCACTCAGCCTCCAAGGGCTTCGGCATAGCGGGACTGGCAGGCAGGCAGGGCTCTGCTCGTGCTCCAGCCGGAATGAATCCCTCGGCCACGCACAGAAACGGAAAACTGTACTCCCTTGAGCCCAAACTGCTCCGGCAAGCCTCCTCCTCCTGCTCTTCACAGAGGACCGGTCTTCCCCCGAACGCACTGATCCAGGAAGGGAGGGAGTGAGGGAAAGGACAAAATTAAACAACTCTCCCTCCTTAAAGCAACGGTAACCTAATTTCTTTAAACGCTAAGAAAATCAAAGGAGATTAAGGGAAAAATTATTTTAACACAATATAACCTAACCCTAGGCATCCTAACCCCCCTACACCTATGTCTCTCCAGTAAGCCCTTCTCAGGCTTACTGCCTCCTTCCAGCTGCCTTGGAGACTGAGCTAATACTGGAAGCTAGTGGGTGGTGCCAGTGGTATTTATCCAGGGGGCCATCAAATCAGTGATGAGCTCAGTCTCCAAAGCTGCTGGAAGGGGAGGCACAACCCAGATGGAAGGGACTGGACTGGAGAAACGATAAGGAAAACAAGAAGAAAAGGAAACCTATATGGTTCTCCAAAGAAGCAACTGCAAAAATAAAGGCAAAAAACCACAGCTTTCACAAAATTCAGAAGATGGCAGAGAAACACAGAAAAGAATACCAGATGAAGCTGAAAGAGGCAGACAGAAATCAGGATAGCAAAAGCACACGCAGAATTAAAAGTGGCTAAAGATGTGAGACAACAAGACAAGACCTTTTCAGTATATTAGGAGAGGAGGAAGGCTAGAGATGGAATTACAAGACACAAAAGTGTTGAGGACCAATTTGCGAAAAATGATCTGGAAAAAGCAGCAATACTAAATATTTCTGTTCCACAGTCATGAAACAAAATCCTGGAGAGAAACCATGCAGGACTGATGAGGGCACTAATGGGAAAAGAGTAGATACCACACCATTCATAGAAGATGATGTTTTTGATCAGCTTGCAAAACTGTAAATGGACAAAGGCCATGGAATCAGGTGGGATACATCCCAGAATACTGAGAGAGCTCAGAGAGGCTCTGATGGAACCTTTAAAGGATATGCTCAATAGATCCAGGGAGAAGGAGGAGGTTCTGCTGGATTGGAGAAGGGCTGATGTGGCTCTTCTTCACAAAAGTGGTAACAGAGAAGAGGTGGTAAAGTATAGGCTGGTAAGCCTTATCTCAGTGGTGGGAAAAGTAATGGAAGTGCTGCTGAAAGAAAGGATAATGGCCTTACTTGAATCCAATGGGTTACATGATCCAAAACAACACGGTTTTAAAAAACGATGATCATGCCAAATGAACCAGATTTCTTTGACTGGGTGACCACAGAACTGGATTGAGGGCATGCGATATTGTGATCTACTTAGACTTCAGCAATGCCTTTGATGCTGTTCTTCATAGGAGGCTTATGAATAAACTTTATAAAAATAAGTCGTTCACTTCTAACTCTATCAAAAATAGAAATATAGAGGATACTTAAACATAAATAAATCAAAAACGTTTGACAAAACTCAGCTCACTTATGAAAAAGAAAGGTCTCAGACTTATTCGGCATGACTTTCTGACTTTCGTCGTAGGAAGTAATATACCTGATTGCATCAATGACCTTACAAATATTCTCAACAGATGAGCCAGTCCAATACTTCAGTAACTCCAAGCACTTAAAGACAACTATAATCTACTAAATGAGATGTTCCAACTATGGCTCGGCTGGACTCTTCCGTTGTGTACTAACTACTTTGATCCTGACGCTTGCCTCAGGTACCAATCCTGCGTTTCTCGTCAATGGTTCCTCAGAGGATCCTGTACATACTTTCATTAATGTGCGCAAATGCTGCACACATTAATGAAAGTATGTACAAGATCCCCTGAGGAACCATTGATGAGAAACGCAGGATTGGTACCTGAGGCAAGCGTCAGGATCAAAGTAGTTAGTACACAACGGAAGAGTCCAGCCGAGCCATAGTTGGAACATCTCATTTAGTAGATTATAGTTGTCTTTAAGTGCTTGGAGCTACTAAAGTATTGGATTGGCTCATCTGTTGAGAATATTTGTAAGGTCATTGATGCAATCAGGTATATTGCTTCCTACGACGAAAGTCAGAAAGTCATGCCGAATAAGTCTGAGACCTTTCTTTTTCATAAGTGAGCTGAGTTTTGTCAAACGTTTTTGATTTATTTATGTTTAAGTATCCTCTATACTTCTATTTTTGATAGAGTTAGAAGTGAACGACTTATTTTTATAGACTATACAGTTGATCGTTCCAAAGAAGACCAAACAGTGGTATGAATAAACTTAGCAGCCTGGGGATGAGTCCCAAGGTGGTGAACTGGATCAGAAATTGGTTAACTGACAGACAGAGAGTAATGGTAAATGGAATTCACTCAGAACAATGGAAGATGAGTAGTGCTGTCCAATGTCTTTGTAAGTGATATTGCTGAAGGGCAGAAGGGAAAAGTCTGTCTTTTTGCAGATGACACAAAGATTTGCAACACAGTGGACACCTCGGAGGGAATAGACAACATGAGAAAATATCAACAAAATTAGATGAATGGTCTAATGTTTGGCAGTTAAGATTTAATTCAAAGACGTGCAGAGTGCTGTATTTGGAATGCAGAAATCCAAGAGAATTGTATGCGATAGGGGGCAAGAGGCTGGGGTGCATGGACCAGGAGAGGGATCCTGGGGTGATAGTTTCTAAGGATCTCAAGGTGGTGAAACAATGTGGCAAGGCAGTGGCCAAAGCCAGAAGGATGCATACAGAGAGGAACAACCAGCAGAAAGGAAGAGGTATTAATGTACAAGTTATTGGTGAGGCCTCACTTGGAGTTTTGTATTCAGTTTTGGAGACCATATTTCACAAAGGATATAAAAAGACTTGAAACAGTTCAGAGGAAGGCAACCAAAATGATTTGGAGCCTGCGCTAGGAGTATGAGAAGAGACTTGAAGACCTAAATATATATATCCTAGAGAAGAGGAAGGACAGGGGAGATATGATACAGACCTTTAAATACTTAAAGGGCATTAATGAACAAACAAATCTTTTTCAAAGATGGGGAAGTTGTAGATCTACAGGAGAAGAAGCTACAAGGAGGCAAATTTAAAATCAATGTGAGGAAATGCTTTTTCACTGAGTGTGGTGGATGCCCTCCCAATGGAGGTGGCGGGGGAAAGACAGTATATGTTAGAAAAATCCTCTCTTGGGGCCCAGTTAACACAAAAAAAGAAAAAAGGAACACCCCAAACAGGCTCAAAAAAGAAAACAACAAAATAAAAACAGAACTAAAAGAAGAAGAAAAAAAACAAGCAAACACACAAAACAAAGAACAAAAAACAAAGAAGAAAGAGAGCTTCCAAGAACAAACTTACAGGCACAGCAATTTTGTATAGAGGAAAAATGACCTTAATTGCCCTCTTAAACTGAAAAGAAAGAGTGGGCTAGCCAACCAGCAGAATGTTACATAACACTGCCAGGAATAATCAGCTATGTCCAAAACATCAGCGGTCAAAAAAAACCCTCTATCACAGGGAAAATATATGTCTAAAGCGTTCCAAGTACCTTCACATCTGTACATCACTCATTAGAAAAATCGAAATCAAAATTCAAAACAAACATCCCTGTATAACCAAAATACTATTAGATGACTGCATAAGAAAGAAAAGGTTAGCAAACCATAAGAGCCAAATAGCAGCAGAATACTCAGTGAACAAAATACTTAGCTTTGCCTCCAGTCAAGTACAGCAGAAAATAGCAGACTCATATGTAGCAGAAAATGGCAAACTCTTGGCGCTCGACCACATATTTATTTTTTTAACTGAGTTGCTTTTTGAATATTAGCACAGCCCTCTTTTTTGCTTCGAGCCTAGGGAACCCTATGACATCATTAGGGTTTCCTCTTTTTACAGCACATGCTCGGCGTCTTTCAGTTTTTCATATGCTGTTTATGCAGAGCGCCTGGCTTAGCATTGGTGTTTTTCCTCCTTTTTTCTTTTTTTCTGTGATTTATTTATGTATTATTAGGAGGGTTAGAGATTGCATATTTTTTGTAATATTTGTTTTCTTGACATTATGAGAGCTTCCTTCTTCACGTACTTTTTCTTTCAAGGTTGGCAATTTCCTAACATCAGAGCTCCCTGAAGAAGCCATCCTAGGCGAAACACCTGATGTTGGGGCTCCATGTCTCTGTTGAGTTTACTCTGCCAAGAATTTGGAATGCTTTAGACATTTTCCCTGTGATAGAGGTTGTTTTGACCGCTGATGTTTTGGACATAGCTGATTATTCCTGGCAGTGTTATATATCATTCTGCCAGTCGGCTAGCCCACCCTCTTTTCTTTTCAGTTTAAGAGGGCAGCTGAGGTCATTTTTCCTCTATACAAAATTGCTGCGCCTGTAAGTTTGTTCTTCGAAGCTCTCTTCGTTTTGTTTTTTTGCTTCTTCTTTTGGTTCAGTTTTTCTTTTTTGAGCCTGGTTTTGGGTGTTCCTTTTCTCTTTTTGGGGGGGAAAACAGTGAGAGTTCATAAAGGATCCCTACATAACAAGAGGGGTCAAAGGGGGGGTGCAGCATTAAATTCACTAACAGCATTTGGTGAATTGCTGTGCATCTTTTAGGGGGAGAGAACATCCCTGCCACAGATAAAGGCCGTGGTGAGCATGCTCATGGACCTACAGTGTCAGACGATAACTTTTTCATTAATTTCTGTAGTTTAAGAGGATTAGCTACAATTAAGTGGACTTCTGCAGATAAAGCACAGTTACTTACCTGTAACAGGTGATCTCTGGGAACAGCAGGAATAAGTCTTCACATATGGGTATGTCGGTACCGACGGAGTCTGCGCGGGAACGCTTCCCAGCGTCCAATCAAGAGCTTTTGGAAGCATCCCAACACGCCTGAGTGCTGCCTTCCCACCTTTCCCAACTGCCTCTCCTCAGTTAAGTTTTAAAGTTGAGACAAAGAGAGAGAGAGAGAGGAAAGGAAAGATAGATAGAGATACAACTCCTGGGGAGGTGGGAGGGTTGTGAAGACTTATTCCTGCTGTTCCCAGAGATGACCTGTTACAGGTAAGTAACTGTGCTATCTCCAGGAACAAGCAGGAATGAGTCTTCACATATGGGGACTCCCAAGCTGAGAAGCCTGGAGTCCCAGCATGTCATAGGCTGGAACATGCTATCTTCCAGAACACCAGGCATCCTGAGGATGGAGGGTAAGAGTTGAAGAAAGAAGGATGCTGTGGAACAGCTAACCTAGCATAGGACTGCAGAGATGGAGTCCATGTGTGGATGATGATGGTCATCAATAATATTGCAAAGGATATTGCAATATGGACCTCCCTTGACAGGATTTCAGAGAAGTATGGAGGTTCATGGATCTACTGGGAAACCTTGAAGAGGACCTCACTGTAAGTGGAGGTAATAATCCTGTAGGAAAACCAGTGGAGGTCAGAATCTTGAAAGGTAACAGGTAACCCCAGTAGGGAAACTGGGGTAGTCCAAAAAATGGTGGGCCTTCGGCGGAAGGCTTTATGAGAAAAACCTTAGCTCTTTTGGAGGCAGAGTGAGTCACTCTTAGGAGCAAAAAGAGAAGGCTAACCGATTTGGACAAACAGGCACAGTCCTTGTGGGGAGAAAAGGTGTGGGAACTCCTTGTATCCCAAAAAGAGAGGACAAATGCCTGAGGCGTTAAAGCCTGTAGTTAACTGAAGATCCACAATGTCTCTCTTAACTGGGGTAAGCTAGGAGAGATATTGGGCACGGAGAGCTTCAGAGGTACCTAAACCGTTAGGTTAGGTTATGGTATAAAAATTGTTGACTACCACAGGAGTGGTTGTGTGTGTAGAACCCCAAACCTGCTAGATAGCATAGGTATGGGTAAAGCCCCTCTGTCAGAATCATATAGCTATATGAGGATAGACAGTGAGATAGATATGTATCCACATACTTATCTATCTCTAATAAAATATCTCAACAGATACATATATAGATATAGATAGATAGATAGATAGATAGATAGATAGATAGATAGACAGACATAGATATAGATATATAGATATAGCTAGACAGACATAAGAATATATATCTATAGTGAGATATGTCAGGGCATAAAATACACACAAAAAATAAATATGGATATGTAGGCCTACATATGGGTGTCTGCAATTAAACAGACAGAGATATGCCTACCGCACAGTGATCACATAGGTTATGTGGAGAGGAAAGATTCATCTAATAACAAGGAGGTGGAACCTACTTGAGAAGACATATAGAGAATCTGTTCCTCCTGGTCATGAACTGCAGAATGCTAGTTAGTGAAAAAGAACCAGGACTGTTACGTGAAAAACAAAGGATAATGTCAAAGTGCAGCCAGCAAGTCCGAAGTCTTCCAGGACTCTAGCATGGTAAGTAGACAGAAGACGCCTAGAGATGAGATACCATGTTGACCTGCTTAAGGGCAAAGGTATCATGCGTTCTTACCATGAGGACGAGCATATCCCCAATTGGGAATACTATGGACCAAAGCAGGGAACTGGCAACTCCTTGAGCTTTCACGTAAGAGAAGGCCTATGTCCTTTAAATCAAAAAAGGAGATAGTAAAAGGAGGGAGAACCTTCTAGTTGTGGGAGACATGACTGAAAAGCCTTTTCTAACCAGCTAGGATAGTTGTTGGAGAAAAAAAACCCCATGCTCTCTAGCAAGGGCCCATAGTGGAAAGCTTCTCTGTAGATTGCAGAGAGCATGATGCAGGAGAATGAGGAGATAGAACTGGCTGTTAGAGAGCCAGTATCTCTGCCAACTATGCTGCCAAACTCAGGGAAAAAGAGATGGCAGAATAGAAGACAATCTAGAAGCTTGTAGTGAGATGATCTCCAAGAGAGATGAAGCACTGACTTGGAGCCACTACTAAGACTAGACAGAATGTTAGTGGAAGACAATCTGGTTGTTTGTGGACAAGAACCAGTAGTCCAAACATTAAAGCTCCTGCATAGGCAGCTGTTAGCAAGACAGCAGAAAGAATCTTACTGTTCAAAAACAGAAAGGACAGAACAGGAGTAGGACACTCTGGACATGTCTGATGAACTGCCCCAAAGCAAGATTGCTTCAAAAAATGTGTATACACTCCAAATATATCACCAGTCTTGTTGAAGATATCAAAAGTTCACTTCAAATTGGTGCTAAGGCAAATGATAATGCACTTGTGTATTCAAACCCACAGGTCTCAGATCAAAGGGACAAAGGTGGCCAACAGTGACCAACCATACTCCCATAATAACATCAACGACCTGATTTATATAATATTGTGCATAAATCACTTTTCCTTTGCCCACTTGAAGATAATAGTAAACTACTTCTCTCAATCCAATGATAAATTACTTTTCTCAATCAAAATCAAACAGTTGTAGGTAAATCAGAATGGCTTCAGTTGTTATGCGATGCAAGCCCGCTGCTCTCACAAAAATAGCTTCACTAATTATGATAACGCCAACTTGACCAAAGCTTCTTTGCTTATTATAGCGCCAATTTGCTTATGACCCAACGCCGTCCATTGACACTGTCATCGCGTTTCTCCTTGCGGTTCTTCAGGGGTGCCGATTCTCCAGCCAAACTCCCACATTAACAGCTCTGTTCTGAAACATACTATAAAAAGACAAACGTGTCACCTTTCCCAACCAAGACTACTACACCCATATTAACAAACCTACTTACTAAATAATACCATCTCACTTACAGAATGCTGCCCGCGTTCAAAATCTCATATTTTCTCTGTTGTTTTACCATCAAGCTTATCCGGTGAAAAACGCCGCGCATGCGGAGTAACTCCCATGCCTGCCTTTTAAACGCAATCATCCACTCGTAAGGGTTCCTCTCAAAACTAGTATTGCTTTTTTAGTCAATTTTATCATTCGCTACTCCCACTTGGCTGAAACCTCAGCCTATCTAAATCTTAAACTAACTAATATTAATCCTCCAATCACGTCTAAGATCTACTCACTTAAAACTCCAGTTCTGCTCTTAACAAAGATAACCTATGTACTTTTATTACTCCTCACCGGCCCATATCTGTGTTACAAAACATGAAAATCAAAACCTTTTGCTCTTAAGGGTTCCTCTCAAAAAAATTTCACATTTCAACTTGACTTGTATTCTCCCGTTGAAACACAGTAGTAAAACCACTTTTATCATACGAGTATACCAGAGTAATCAATCTGACACCTGAGTATGACTGGTAACTAAAGATCGATAACCAAATCATGACATGCATGCATGCCACTCAACACGTTCATTTAATCCCGCGGGAGTCACCGAGCCAAGCTCAAAGATCCATCGCTGCTCTTGTATGGAAAGCCATTGTTCACGAGTTTTTCCACGTCGGCCCGACCGAACGTGCTCAGTACAAAAACATCTCATATCTGTGAGTGAATGTCCTGCTTGCAAAAAATGGTGTACCATGGGGGCTTCCATCACTTTATTTTTTAACCGGCTTTTGTGCTCAAGCATACGAGTCTTAAATTTTCTGACTGTTTTGCCCACATAAACCAACTGGCAGGGACATAACACGATGTAAACCACATACATGGATTCACAGTCTAAATGGTAATGCACCTTATATGTTCTACCACGATAATGAAATGTATGTAATTCCAATGTTATCTCACAAATGGTACAATGGCCACACTTGTGGTGGCCTTTGCTCTCCTCTAATTCATCAGGTTCTCTCGCTTTCTTACGCAAGCGTGATGGACTGAGAAATTCTTTTAGATTTCGTCCACGCTGCCATACGTCCACCTTTTGCTCAGGATTCAATAGCAGAATTGCATTTAAGTACCACATGGGAGGATTTACTTAAATTGCAGAAACGAGTAGTAAGAACTGAATTACATCGATTATCATTACTGGAGTATGTCACTAGGCAGCAAATTCCCCGTGGACTTCGGGTTTACAAGGAACCCCGGGTACAAAACATGACAAATGAATTTCTCACCAAGTGGAACTGTATATTGAACAAATGTTCTTTGGACTTAATGGTACTTTTGATTGATACCATTAAGGTTAATTTAGAATCGATGAATAAAGAGATCACTGCAGCATTGGCAACGTTAAAAGAGAGTGACACTGCTGAGAATTTTCATAAGAAACAACAGGACACCGAGAAACAGTTGGCAACTTTACGGCAAGAAGTACACAAACAAAAAGCCCGCAAATTGCGACGTGACAATGAGGACTACACAGTAGGATACGTTTATCCTTGGATGGACATAAATCGGAAAATGAAACGATCTGCTCAGAGAGTGAATTTTGAGAGAAATGTGGATGATAGTGATTCCAGTCGAACCACAGGAGAAAGCGATTTTTTAGAGGAAGACAGCGATCGCGAAACAACGAGAAAGAAGAAAGTGGCTGTAGTAGAACCCAAGTCAGACCGTACGCTACGGCGACGGAATTATTAAGTTCTCCGGCAGTGGCAAAATCTTCTTTAGTGATTAACATATCGGGTTGTAATTTAACTTTAGATCAGTTGGCCCTTTTAGAGAAGGGTTTGTCGTTTGTCCCTGAAATGTTTCATGACCCTTTTATGTTTCGCATAGATCTTGAAAATCTAATTAGAAAATTACAGTTAAAAAAATTTTTCTCCACACTAAGGGAGGATAGGGCAGCAGTAGAACCTGGTTTAGTTTCTCATCATTTAACCACTGCATTGCCTGTTTCAGTCACCCAACGATCAAATGTAGCTGACTCACAGGGAGAGATAATTTGTTCCCAGCGAGCCCCTCTTCCATTAAGATCGAATTGGATTCCTCCTGGACCTCTTCACCCAGCAGTTATGATTTTCAGAGAGTTAGTTTTACAAGATTTATCTAAGGTAGAAAAAGAAGTTTAGCATCACCATACTATTCTCTCTAAAAAAGAACGTGAAGTTTTGCATGAGCTCAAAAATCGGGATGATATAGTAATTAGGCGGGCGGACAAAGGGGGAGCTATTGTGGTGTTAGATAGATCCTACTATTTGTCAGAGGCTTTACAACAATTAAATGATCCCCTCACGTATGAAGTATTGCCCATAGATCCGTCAGAAGTTTTGAAGGCCACCATTCGGGAGATCACTGATTGGGGATTGACAGAACGATTGATCTCTAAAAAAGAATGGAATTATTTGAACAAACCTAGTACACAGGGGGCTACCTTTTATACGGTGCCGAAAATTCATAAAAACATGGCGCGGCCTCCGGGACGCCCCATAGTCTCGACTAAGGGCTCCATTTTGGAGCCATTATCGACCTATGTAGATTCATATTTACGGCCTTTACTATCACAAGTACCCTCTTACCTTAAAGATACTACAGCTTTCCTCGGACAGCTTCAGTTGAATAATCATTGGGTGGATCAGATAGATATTTGGTTAGTAACATTTGATGTCTGTTCCTTATACACTAGCATCCCTCAAACTTTGGCTTTTGAAACTGTGCAGTTTTATCTACAGATGAGAGGTGACCTTAGTGCGGACCAGTTGACCTTTGTGCTTCGACTGGTAAGGCTAGCTATTTTTCATAATTTTTTCTGGTTTGAGGACATCATTTATCACCAATTGTCGGGGGTGGCTATGGGAGCTACTTGTGCTCCCTCTATAGCCACCCTCTACATGGCTAGATTTGAGGAGAGATGGTTGGAATCCTCACCTTATAAAACCCATATTAAATTATGGAAGCGTTTTATTGATGACATTTTCATGATATGGCAGGGCACACATAGTGAGCTGGTTGAATTTCATCTTTGGTTAAATAATTGTGAACCACATATTCAATTTACATATGAGTGCAGTATGGATACGATCACTTATCTTGATGTTCAGGTTCATAAGTGCATTGAAGGTTGGGCTACTACGGTTTTTCGTAAACCGGTGGATAGGAACACATTTCTGCATTTTCAGAGCGTACATCCCCCTCGTTTAAAAACTGGGTTGCCTTTTTCTCAATTTTTGAGATATCGGCGAAACTGTTCGAAACGCTCAGATTATAAAATTCAGTCCAAACAATTGTTTTTGAATTTCCAAGAAAGGGGTTATCCACCATTGATAGTTAAACGTGCGTACCAGAGGGCTTTATTTAATGATCGCGATCTATTGTTACACTCGGTTCCACAAACGACTCAGGAACAAATAGATCAACACATTAATTTGATCACTCCATATTCTCCATTGAGCCCTTCAATTCAAAAAATACTTAGAAAACATGAATCGGTGCTACGTGTAGTCCCAGCCTTTGCGGATATAAAGGTTTGTTGCGTATGGCAGCGTGGACGAAATCTAAAAGAATTTCTCAGTCCATCACGCTTGCGTAAGAAAGCGGGAGAACCTGATGAATTAGAGGAGAGCAAAGGCCACCACAAGTGTGGCCATTGTACCATTTGTGAGATAACATTGGCATTACATACATTTCATTATCGTGGTAGAACATATAAGGTGCATTACCATTTAGACTGTGAATCCATGTATGTGGTTTACATCATGTTATGTCCCTGCCAGTTGGTTTATGTGGGCAAAACAGTCAGAAAATTTAAGACTCGTATGCTTGAGCACAAAAGCCGGTTAAAAAATAAAGTGATGGAAGCCCCCATGGTACACCATTTTTTGCAAGCAGGACATTCACTCACAGATATGAGATGTTTTTGTATTGAGCACGTTCGGTCGGGCCGACGTGGAAAAACTCGTGAACAATGGCTTTCCATACAAGAGCAGCGATGGATCTTTGAGCTTGGCTCGGTGACTCCCGCGGGATTAAATGAACGTGTTGAGTGGCATGCATGCATGTCATGATTTGGTTATCGATCTTTAGTTACCAGTCATACTCAGGTGTCAGATTGATTACTCTGGTATACTCGTATGATAAAAGTGGTTTTACCACTGTGTTTCAACGGGAGAATACAAGTCAAGTTGAAATGTGAGATTTTTTTGAGAGAAACCCTTAAGAGCAAAAGGTTTTGATTTTCATGTTTTGTAACACAGATATGGGCCGGTGAGGAGTAATAAAAGTACATAGGTTATCTTTGTTAAGAGCAGAACTGGAGTTTTAAGTGAGTAGATCTTAGACGTGATTGGAGGATTAATATTAGTTAGTTTAAGATTTAGATAGGCTGAGGTTTCAGCCGAGTGGGAGTAGCGAATGATAAAATTGACTAAAAAAGCAATACTAGTTTTGAGAGGAACCCTTACGAGTGGATGATTGCGTTTAAAAGGCAGGCATGGAAGTTACTCCGCATGCGCGGCGTTTTTCACCGGTTAAGCTTGATGGTAAAACAACAGAGAAAATATGAGATTTTGAACGCGGGCAGCATTCTGTAAGTGAGATGGTATTATTTAGTAAGTAGGTTTGTTAATATGGGTGTAGTAGTCTTGGTTGAGAAAGGTGACACGTTTGTCTTTTTATAGTATGTTTCAGAACAGAGCTGTTAATGTGGGAGTTTGGCTGGAGAATCGGCAACCCTGAAGAACCGCAAGGAGAAACGCGATGACAGTGTCAATGGACGGCGTTGGGTCATAAGCAAGTTGGCGCTATAATAAGCAAAGAAGCTTTGGTCAAGTTGGCGTTATCATAATTAGTGAAGCTATTTTTGTGAGAGCAGCGGGCTTGCATCGCATAACAACTGAAGCCATTCTGATTTACCTACAACTGTTTGATTTTGATTGAGAAAAGTAATTTTATCATTGGATTGAGAGAAGTAGTTTACTATTATCTTCAAGTGGGCAAAGGAAAAGTGATTTATGCACAATATTATATAAATCAGGTCGTTGATGTTATTATGGGAGTATGGTTGGTCACTGTTGGCCACCTTTGTCCCTTTGATCTGAGACCTGTGGGTTTGAATACACAAGTGCATTATCATTTGCCTTAGCACCAATTTGAAGTGAACTTTTGATATCTTCAACAAGACTGGTGATATATTTGGAGTGTATACACATTTTTTGAAGCATTGTTGCACACTCTAGAAAAAATACCCTTGTGATTTAGTGTTGTTTTAACCAAAGCAAGATTGAGCAGAGGAGGTAAACTCCGCACTGGAAAGTGAGAAAGTAGAGAGGCTAAAGAAAAAGCCTCCCAGTAAGTAATTCCCTCTTACAGGGGAAAACCTTGGTAAGAGGGTGAAGAGAATGGAGCTGAAGAAAACTTAAGTAGGAAGTCTATAGAAAGGAAAAATATATGCTAGCACAGGAACTATCATTTGATAGTGGTTAGACCTCTTTCCCTGGAAGGAAAAAGAGGAGAAACCTGTGACTTATAGGCATGAACATCCTGACAGCTCAAGGAAATATAGAAAAATGGATATCTTTTGGAAAAAGATCCATGTGTAGGGGTTAGAATAAAGCGGTGGATTGCCTCTATTGAGAAGAAGCAACTGTAGATTCTAACCCCAAGAGTCACAAGCATCTGATGATGAATGATCAGAAACCCTGCAGGTGCTGGGTTTGCTGAGCCTGGTGAGAGGTTGGATTCTTCAGACCAGAACGATGCTTCCCCTGTTGGGGAACATCTGTATGATGGGCAAATGATGAATAAAGCACAGTTACTTACCTGTAACAGCTGGGATCTCTGGGAACAGCAGGAATAGTCCTCACATATAGGGTACGTCGGTACCGACGGAGCCTGCGCGGGAAAGCTCCCCAGCTTCCCAAAAAGGAAAGCTTTTGGGGCTTCCCACAGCGCATGCGCGCTGCCTTCCCGCCTTCCTGACCAACTCTCCTCAGTTCGAGTTTAAAGCTGAGACAATAGAGAGAGGAAAGGAAGAGAAAGAGATACAACTCCTAGGGGAGGTGGGTGGGTTGTGAGGACTATTCCTGCTGTTCCCAGAGATCACCTGTTACAGGTAAGTAACTGTGCTATCTCCAGGAACAAGCAGGAATGAGTTCTCACATATGGGGACTCCCTAGCTAAGATGCCTGGGAGATCCCCTGCCTAGGTATTTCATCTTCCGATGGATCTCAGGCATCCATTAAGGGAAGGTGGGCAGGAGTTGTTTAAGAATGGAACAGGTGTTTGAGGACAGCCTGACCAAATAAGGCATCCCGGCGGGAGTCCTTATCCAAGCAGTAATGGGCTGTGAAGGTATGAACCGAGGCCCAGGTGGCTGCTCGACAGATCTGATCTATGGATACAGAGTGAAGATGAGCCATAGAGGTGGCCATGGCTCTCACATTGTGAGCCGTGACATGGCCCTCCAGAGAAATGTTTTTACTCTGGTAAGCAAAAGAAATACACTGAGCAATCCAATTGGAAAGTGTTCTTTTTGAGACTGGAAGTCCCAAATGAGAAGGATCAAAAGCAACAAAAAGTTGGGAAGACTTTCGATGTAGCTGAGTCCTATGGAGGTAAAAGGCAAGAGCTCTTTTACAATCTAGAGTATGAAGGTTCCGCTCTGCACTGGATGCATGAGGAGCTGGAAAGAAGACAGGTAGGTATACCTCTTGATTGAGATGAAAAGGTGAAACCACTTTAGGCATAAAGTGTGGATTTGTCCTAAGGACTACCTTATCATGATGGAACCTTGTATAAGGTGGATTCGCCACTAAGGCTTGCAGCTCACTGATGCGACGAGCTGAAGTGACTGCAATGAGGAAAACAACCTTCCAGGAAAGAAATTTCAAGGAGGTAGAGACTAAAGGTTCAAAAGGAGGCTTCATAAGCTGACCAAGAACCAAATTCAAGTCCCATGCCACCGGAGGAGGCCGAATGGGAGGTTTAGTTAGAGTTAGGCCTCTCATAAATCTTGCAATAAGAGGATGAGAGGAAATAGGTTGTCCATTGATAGGTTTAAGTGATGCTGCGATAGCACTTAAATGGACCCTTACTGAATTTGTTTTAAGGCCTGCATTGGAGAGATGCAGGAGATATTCCAAGAGAGAATTCACAGGAAGAGCAAAAGGATCAAGATCCTTTTGAGCACACCAAATGGAAAATCTCTTCCATTTAAAAAGCATAAGAACGCCTTGTGGAAGGTTTTCTGGAAGCATGGAGGATATCCTTCACTTGTTGAAAGACATTTAAGTCTTGAAGGTCTAGGCCTTCAATAACCATGCTCTGAGGTGGAGGGACTTGGGGTTTGGGTGCCACAAAGTCCCCTCCTCCTGAGACAGAAGGTCTGGAGCAGCTCCCAGGTCTAGGGAGGGACCCTGGGAGAGATGCAGAAGTAGAGGGAACCACATTTGGCGTGGCCAGCGTGGAGCTATGAGGATCATAGAGCCGTGATCCCTCTGCAGTTTGAATAGAGTCTTTGAATCAAAGGAATGGGTGGAAAGGCATATAGGAGGCCCTGACCCCAATGAAGGAGGAAGGCATCCCTGGCCTGAACTCCCTGACACGGAGTTCTGGAACAGAACCGGGAAAGTTTGGCATTCCACGGACTTGCAAAGAGGTCTATGTCCGGGGTTCCCCATTTCTGAAAGATTCTGAGCACCTGATCCATGTGCAGGGACCACTCGTGTGGAAGCAGAACTCGGCTGAGTCTGTCTGCCCAAGAGTTTTGAATTCCTGGGAGATATACTGCCAGGAGGTGGATTTGATGCTCTCTGGCGAAGGCCCACAGTCTGAGAGCTTCGTTGCAAAGCGACAGAGAGCCAGTCCCTCCTTGTTTGTTTATGTAGAACATGGCTACTTGATTGTCGGTATGGACAAGAACTGTCATGTTGCAGAGGAGGGTATGGAAGACCTTGAGAGCAAGGAAAATTGCTCGAAGCTCCAGAAGGTTTATATGAAGGGCGGTCTCCTGTGGAGACCAAAGGCCTTGAGTGGATAGGTCTTGCAGATGAGCTCCCCACCCTGTTTGGGAGGCATCTGTGGTGAGGGTTGCTTGGGGCAGTAGTGGTTGGAAGGGGGACCCCAACAACAGATTTTGAGTGGACATCCACCACTGGAGAGACCAAAATAGACATTTGGAGGTTTCTATTTGGTCTGAGAGAGCTCCTGAAGCTTGGGTCCACTGAGTGGACAGAGTCCATTGAGCTGCTCTCATATGTAGGCGAGCATAGGGCACCACATGAACTGTGGATGCCATGTGGCCTAGCAGTTGTAACATCTCTCTGGCAGTCAAGTGGCTTCTGGACTGAATCTGAGAGGCTAAGTGCACCAACCGGTGGCAACGTACCTGGGGAAGATAGGCCCTTGCTGTGGTGGTATCGAGCCAGGCCCCTATGAATTCTAGGGATTGAGTAGGGGTGAGCTGAGACTTTGGCCGATTGATGACAAGTCCCAGATACTGCAGAATGCAGATGGTGTGATCGAGGGAAATCTGAGCCTGAGACTGAGATGGAGCTCGGATGAGCCAGTCGTCTAGGTATGGGAAGACAAAGATTCCCTGAGTGCGTAGAAATGCAGCCACTACTGACATGCATTTTGTGAACACTCTTGGAGCAGAGGCTAGACCGAAGGGGAGTACTCTGTACTGGAAATGTTTTCCCTGGAACAGAAATCGAAGGAATTTTCTGTGGGATGGATGGATGAGTATATGTGTGTATACGCATCCTTTAGATCTAGAGAACAAAGCCAGTCCTGACTCTGTAGGTATGGAAGGAGAGTTCCCAGAGAGATCATTTTGAATTTCTCTTTGCATAGAAATTTGTTTAATTCTCTCAGATCTAGGATGGGTCTGTGTCCTCCTGTTTTCTTTGGTATAAGAAAATAGGGGGAGTACAACCCTGAGCCCTGTTGGAGGAGGGGAACCTGTTCTATTGCCCCTTGGGCAAGCAGGGTATTTACTTCCTGATCCAACAGGTGTAGGAGAGATGGGGGAGATATGAAATGCCTCACCCTGGGATAGATAGGAAGGCTGGAAAAATGCAGTTTGTATCTCTCTCTGATGATAGAGAGGGTCCACTGCTCTGATGTAATCTGTTCCCATCTGGGAGCAAAATGAGTCAGCCTTCCTGGAATGGTGAGAGGCTCTGGTTGCTGCAGAGCCAGAAAGGGTATGTTCTCTAGAAGTAAGTCTAAAACCCTGAGGGGGTTGGGACTGTTGAAGCGTAGCAGCTCCTGCAGGCTTTGTTCTGGCCTGTTTAGTCTGCTGTCGCTTAGGAACAAAGCGAACTCGAGCAGATGACTGGCCAGCATTGGTACCAAATCTAGGCTTTTTATAGAAAGATTTCTTAAAAGACTTATTTTTGGCAGGGAGTGAAGTAGACTTAGAGAGTCTATCCAAAGCAGCATTCTCTGCATCCATTTGAATGGCTTTGACTTGCCACTCTTTGCCAAAGAGATTTTCACCTGTACAAGGTAAATTGCCTAGGCCATCTTGCACCCAGGATTCCAGGTCAGAGGCCTGGAACCAAGCAATTCGACGAGCAGCTATGGCTATGCCAGATGCTCTACTAGCACCCTCAAAAGAGTCAAAGGCAGCCCTATTGGAGAACTTTGACACATCTTGGATATGCTTTAAAAGAAGCAGGAACTCCTCTTTTCTATCCTCTGGAATAAAGGGGAGAAAATCTTGTACTTTAAGAGCAAGCTCCTTTAGAAACATGCCCATATAGAGGCTGTAGGAGTTGATCCTGGCAATAAGCATACTAGCTTGAAAGATTTTCCTGCCAAAAGCATCCAAAGTTCTACATTCTCTTCCTGGAGGGGTAGAAGAGTGCCTTTTGGTACTCTTAATCTTTTTCATAGCAGACTTCACCACAATGGAATGGTGAGGAAGCTGGGTTTTTTGAAAACCAGGAGAAGGAGGGACCCGATACATGGTATCCAACTGACGAGAATGTGGAGATAGTGTAAGAGGAGCCTCCCATAAATCCATCATGTGTTCTTGGAGAATATTATGAATGGGTAAAGTGACTGCCTCTTTGGGAACCTTAGAGTATCCTAAAATGTCTAATTTTTGTGCTCTAGGTTCCTTTTCAGAGGATACTGTAATAGAAAGTCCTTTGGCAACTTCCAGGATGAAGTCCTGAAAGGACAAGTCCTCTGGAGAAGACATTCTTCTCTTTGGGGAAGAAGGCTCCTCAGGAAGAATAAGGGATGCTTCATCAGAATCATCTGAGGTATCGGCATCCTCAGAAGACTCGAAGTATCGTCTACTTGCTTCCAGGGACTGATACGGGTACCGACCGGTATCGACATCGGGCGTACCGGGAACCGGGTCGGTACCGAGAATATCGAGGGAAGCGAAAACCGGGACCGGCCTTCTACTGGAAGTAGATGCTCTGGGTACCGGTATCGGTTGTGGTACCGGAACCGGGGTCGGAACCGACGGTTGCGGTACCGAGGGCGTCGCAGCATTAATGAAAGCCATAATGGCCTGCTGCATGGATTGTACCGTAGTACCCATAGACGCCACAACTGCCTGGATGTGTGATCGGTCGAGGCCGTGCCATCGATGTCAACCTGTAACCCCATAGGAGGAGCTTTGGAAGCCGGAGCTTTCCGCCGGGGTTGTTTGGCTGGGGCTGGGTCTTCAGGGTTGAACCCAAGGGCCTCTCTCTGCTTTGAGGGAGATTTGCCCCTTGAAGACTTGCCTGAAGAATGTTTGGTTACCTGAGATCCATCCGGAGATGAAGACCTGGATGATGCTGATGCTGGATTATCTGAGGAAAACAGCACATGAAATTTAGCTGCTCGGTTCTGTAAGCCCCGTTTGGACATCAGAGAGCAGGATGGACAATCCGGAACCGAATGGTCAGGACCCAAACATTTAAGACACCACTCATGGGTGTCTGTGACTGAAATAGTGCCAGAGCACTTGGTGCATTTTTTAAAACCAGAAGATGGTTTCTCCATGAGGGAGAATTTGTAAAGGCCTGTAGGCCTCACAAAAAATAAAAATTCACCAAGTGTGGAAAAAGAACGTGTTTTTTTTTGTTTTTTTTAAAAAGATAAAGAAATAAAGACCGGCGGTACCGGTTCGGAATCGGGGAAGGCAGATACGCGGTCAGAACAACTTAAAAAAACAAGAAATTCTTCAGCGGTGACAGGAACACGACCTGCTGGCTCCGTGGAAAAAGAAGAACTGAGGAGAGTTGGTCAGGAAGGCGGGAAGGCAGCGCGCATGCGCTGTGGGAAGCCCCAAAAGCTTTCCTTTTTGGGAAGCTGGGGAGCTTTCCCGCGCAGGCTCCGTCGGTAGCGACGTACCCTATATGTGAGGACTCATTCCTGCTTGTTCCTGGAGATAACCTTCTTCTCCTGTGGGAAGAAAGTTTGGAAGGACATCTCCTACCTACTGGGACAGAGGAAGGGGTAAAACAACCCTTAGGAACAGGTAAATCAGTGGACAACTGAGTAACCTGACGTAAAGACTCCCTGTTGAAAAGATTTTCTCCAGTGCAAGGAGTATGTCCCAGCCTTTGTTTTGCCCATTTGTCCAAGTCTGAAGCTTGGAGCCAGGCTCTATGTCGTGCCCCTATAGCTATAGCAGAAGTTCTGCTAACAGACTCAAAAGAGTCTAGGGAAGCACGAGAAAGAAACCAAGAGATATTCTGGATATGCTTAAGCAGTGAGGAATAGTCTGTACTCCTGGAATCTGAAAGGAAAGGAGACAAAAGATGCAACTGCTTTGTGACCTCCTCAAGAGAAAGACTCATATAAAAAATATATGAGAGAACTCTTGCAGAAAGCATAGATGTCTGGAAGGTTTGACATCCAAAGTCATCTAGTGTTTTAGACTCACGACCTGGCGGATAGGAAAAGTGCTTTTTCTTACTCTTTACCCGCCTCATTGCTCATTCCACTACTAAGGAATGATGAGGAAGTTGAGTCTTTTGAAACCCTGGAGAGGGGGGCACCTGATATAACAGATCAGTTGCCCTGGGAGGTGGGGGTACCCTGAAAGGTGTTTACATAAGAACATAAGATATGCCATACTGGGTCAGACCAAGGTCCATCAAGCCCAGTATTCTGTTTCCAACAGTGGCCAATCTAGGTCATATGTACCTAGCAGTTTCCCCAAGGGACACAGGTTCCACAATGCTTGTATTGGTTCAATCATTGATATCCTGGGTCCCTTCTTAATAATGGCTTATGGACCTTTCCTCCAGGAACTTGTCCAAACCTTTTTTAAACCCAGCTACACTAACAGCCTTTACTACATCCTCCGGTAACAAATTCCAGAGTTTGATTACATGTTGAGTGAAAAAATATTTTCTTTTATTAGTCTTAAATAGTTTACCCTGTAGCTTCATTGCATGTCCCCTAGTCTTTCTATATTCTGATAAGGTAAACAATCGATCTACGTTTACCCGTTCCACTCCGCTCATTAATTTATAGACTTCTATCATATCTCCCCTCAGCCGTCTCTTTTCCAGGTTAAAGAGCCCTAACCTTTTTAGCCTTTCTTCATAGGAGTATCCTTCCATCCCCTTTACCATTTTGGTGGCTCTTCTCTGAACCTTTTCTAATAACTCTATATCCTTTTTAAGATACGGCGACCAGAATTGCACACAATATTCAAGGTGCGGTCTCACCATGGAACGATATAGAGGCATTATAATATCCTTTGTTTTATTTTCCATTCCTTTCCTTATCATACATAGCATTCTATTTGCTCTCTTGGCCGCCGCTGCACACTGGGCCGAGGTTTTTAACATGGTATCCACAATGACGCCTAAATCTTTTTCCTGGGTGGTGGTTCCTAATGTGGAACCTTGCATCGTGTAACCATAGTTTGGGTTGTTCTTCCCTAGGTGCATAACCTTGCACTTGTCCACATTAAATTTCATCTGCCATTTTGATGCCCAGTCTTCCAATTTATCAAGATCCTCTTGCAATTTTCCACAATCCTCTTGGATTTTAACAACTTTAAATAGTTTTGTGTCATCTGCAAATTTGATAACCTCACTCGTTATTCCACTTTCCAGGTCATTTATGAATATGTCAAAAAGCAGCGGACCCAGCACAGATCCCTGGGGTACACCACTATTCACCTTTCTCCATTGGGAAAATTGGCCATTTAGCCCTACCCTCTGCTTTCTATCTTTTAACCAGTTCCTGATCCACAATAGTACACTGCCTCCTATCCCATGACTTTTTAGTTTTGCCAAAAGTCTCTCATGAGGGACCTTGTCAAAGGCTTTCTGAAAGTCCAGATACACAATATCAACCGACTCACCTTTGTCCACCTGATTATTCACTCCTTCAAAAAACATAACAGATTAGTAAGACAAGATCTTCCTTGTCTAAAGCCATGTTGGCTGTCTCTCATTAGTTCATGACTATCTACATGTTGAGTAATTTTATTCTTTATGATGGTTTCTATCATTTTTCCCGGTATTGACGTCAGGCTCACCGGTCTGTAGTTTCCCGGATCACCCCTGGAACCCCTTTTAAAAATTGGTGTTACATAGGCGATCCTCCAATCTTCAGGTATTAGAGATGATTTTAATGATAGTTCACAGATTACTAATAGCAGGTCTGCAATCTCATATTTCAGTTCTTTCAATACCCTTGGATGTATACCATCTGGCCCAGGTGATTTGCTACTCTTCAGCTTATCTAATAGTTGTAATACATCTTCTCGATGTATCGATATTTCCTTCAATTCTTCTGCACCTTTAAATACCACTTCAGTCATGGGTAACATCCCTACATCTTCCTCAGTAAAGACCGAACAAAGAATTCGTTCAGTCTCTCAGCTATCGCCTTGTCGCCTCTTAGTGCTCCTTTAACCCCTTTATCATCTAATGGACCAACTGACTCTCTCACAGGTTTTTTGCTACGAATGTACTTGAAAAGGTCTTTACTTCGCGTTTTTGCTTCTGCAGCAAGCTTCTTCTCAAATTCTCCCTTTGCCTGCCTTATCAATGCCTTGCATTTGACTTGCCAGTGCTTGTGCTGTTTCCAGGTTTCGTCGTTTGGCTCTTTTTTCCATTTCCTGAAAGATGCTTTTTTGGCAACAACAGCCTCTCTGACCTCAACTTTAAACCATGCTGGCAGTTTTTTGGACTTCTTTCCACTTTTCGTAAAGCGTGGAATACAACTGATCTGGGCTTCCAAGATAGTATTTTTCAACAACAGCCAAGCCTGATGTACGTCTTTAACCTTTGCAACTGCTCCTTTTAGTTTTTTCTTGACTGTTTTCCTCATTTTATCATAGTCTCCCTTTCGAAAGTTAAAAGGTAGTACTGTGGATTTCCTTACTATCCCTCCTCCACTAATTAAATCAAAGGCGATCATGCTATGATCACTATTGTCAAGTGGCCCCAACAACCTTATCTCTTGCACTAGATCTGGTGTTCCACTAAGGATTAGGTCTAATATGGCTTCCCCTCTGGTCGGTTCATGAACCAGCTGCTCCAAGAAGCAGTCATTTATTTCATCTAGGAACTTTATCTCCCTAGCATGTCCTGACGTGACACTGACCCAGTCGATACCGGGGTAGTTGAAATCAACCATTATTATTACTGTGCTGTAACTTTTGTTAGCTTCCTTGATTTCTTTGAGCATTTCATCATCCATTTGGTCATTCTGGCCAGGCGCTCGATAGTACACCCCCACTGCCATTGCCTTCCCCCTTTTACATGGAATTTCAATCGATAAAGATTCTACAGCAGATTTTGTTTCCTGCAAAACTTTAATCCTTTCTGACTCAATGCCCTCTCTAACATAGAGAGCAACCCCTCCACCGATTTGATCAGCTCTATCATTACGATATAGTTTGTACCCAGGTATCACAGTGTCCCACTGGTTGTCGTCCTTCCACCATGTCTCTGATATTCCAATCATATCTAACCTTTCATTTAGTGCTATATATTCTAACTCTCCCATCTTATTTTTTAGACTTCTAGCATTTGCATACAAGCATTTTAGAGAATGTATTTTATCCATATTAATTTGTCTGTTAGACATGAGTAATTTGGGATCTTTAAGCTCTGTCTGCTCCATACTTGAGGGCATTTGGGCTACTTTACTCTTGTGGAACCTCTCTGCTTTTGGTAGTATCCTTCAAAGATACATTTTTCCGAACCATCTGCTCTTGGGCGACTGTCGGCTTTCCCCTAATATCTAGTTTAAAAGCTGCTCTATCTCCTTTTTAAAGGTTAATGCCAGCAGCCTGGTTCCATCCCGGTTAAGGTGAAGCCCATCCCTTCAGAAGAGCCCCTCCTTTCCCCAGAATGTTCCCCAGTTCCTAACAAATCCAAACCCCTCATCTCTGCACCATTGTCTCATCCACGCATTGAGACTCCGGAGCTCTGTCTGCCTTTTGGGTCCTGCGCGTGGAACAGGAAGCATTTCGGAGAATGCTACCCTGGAAGTTCTGGATTTTAACTTCCTACCTAAAAGCCTAAATTTAGCCTACAGAACCTCCCTACCACATTTTCCTATGTCATTGGTACCAACATGTACCAAGACAGCAGACTCCTCCCCAGCACTATCTAAGACCTTATCTAGGTGGCGCGTGAGGTCCGCTACCTTCGCACCAGGCAGGCATGTTACCAGGCGATCCTCACGTCCACCAGCCACCCAGCTATCTACATGTCTAATGATCGAATCACCAACTATAACGGCTGTCCTAACCCTTCCCTCATGGGCACATGGCCCTGGAGAAACTTCCTCGGTGCGAGAGGGTTTTACATCACCTGGAGGACAGGTCCTGGTTACAGGATCACTTCCTGCCACACCAGGGTGATGCTCTCCTGTCACGTGACCTCTCTCATCCATGGCAACAGGGATGCTGCCAGACTGGAGGTGGGACTTCAGGACTATATCCCTGTAGGTCTCGTCTATGTACCTCTCTGTCTGTCTTATGCTTTCCAAGTCTGCTACTTTAGCCTCTAGAGAACGGACTCGTTCCCTGAGAGCAAAGAGCTCCTCGCACCTAGTGCACACGTAAGACCTCTCACCAACTGGGAGAAAATCATACATGTGACACTCAATGCAAAAGACTGGAAAGCCCCCATCCCGCTGCTGGACTGCTGTCTGCATCTTAGTTTTAAGTTTGTGTTTAGATCTAAGTTCTTTACTTACTAAGGGTTGCTATGAATATTTATACTAATAAAACTGAACCTAATACATTTAATATACCTTGTTCACCTGAAGCTTAACTAATCTCAGGTCCTTAGTGTATGACTGATTTGGGTAATGAGCTTCACCTGAGAGCACCTCCTGTCTTTTAAGATGTGTAAGTACCTATAAAGCTATGATTATCCCAGGGGTGGGAGGGAATTAACACTTATTAAAAGAGGGCTGCTACACAGTACCCTGTCTTGTGCTGCTGAGGTAAGCTATATTCTGATTTGATTTAAATTATAGCTCTTAGCTGCTGCTAGGCTCTAACTTCTTATGAAATTTAAAGTACAAGCTCTCTGCTGGGTTCTAAATTTAACCAGAAAGCTCTTTTCTGTGTTGTAAATTTAAGCTAAAAGAACTTTGCTGATGCTAGGCCCTGAGTGACTATTAAATGTAAACTACAAGCTCTCTGCTGGGTTCCAAATGTAACCAGGAAGCTCTCTTCTGTGTTTTAAATTTAAACTAAAAGTACTTTGCTGTTACTAGGCCCTGAGTGACTATTAAATTTAAAGTACAAGCTCTCTGCTGGGTATGAAATGTAACCAGAGAGTTCTCCTCTGTGTTTTAAATGTAAACTTAAACTGCTGTTACTAGGCCCTGACTGATTTAACAAAAATAGTGAATCACAGATTAATTAGCTTTAATACAAAGAATTCCTTTTAGAAAATTACCAGAAGTAAATACTCACAGTTGCAGATCTCCCTCCAGAAGCAACAGTCCCCCTTACCAGTTTCCCACATTCCTAGAAGGAGATCCTGCAAGGAATGATGCAAAGGAAGCATTATGTTCCCCTTTGCTTTGGTAGAAAGAGAGCCTTGTGCAGGATCATGTCCTGGGATAGGAATGGCAAGGGATCTTGCTATATCCAGGAGGAAACTCTGAAAAGAGGGATCCCCAACAGGAATCTCTCTTGGACAGGTTAGATTTAAAGAACTAGCCTGAGCACCCACAGAGGTATCCAAATATATAGGAATAGAAGATCCTGCACAGTGCAGTGTGGAATGCTTAAGGGATGGTTGCTGGTACTGGGTATCAGGAGCAGCAACCGTCCTTACCACATTGTCCATGCCAGGTATCGACTCCAAGCTTGGTATAGAATGGAGCAATCCTGTTGAAAAAAAGCATGGCAGGAGTTGGCCACGATGCTACTGTGGATACCGGTACCGATGTCGATACCGGTACCGATGTCGGAGTCGAGCCTGACAAAGACATCGGAGTAGTCATCGGTGACAGTTCAATCGGTACCGAGGTGACCGAAACCCTCTGGCCAGTATCCTCGGTACCGAAGCACCGGTATCGATCGATGTCGGTACCAAAACCTATTGGTACCGAGTCTTCTAGACTAGAGATCGATTCCAAACTCAGCATCGAGGGCAAAGAGCCTGATAAGCGAAGCATGGAAGGCACCGACCGTAAAGGTAATGAGGTCATCAGTACCGATTTCGGTACTGTGTCTGACACCGGTGAAAGAAGGTCAACCAGTGGCAACTCAATCGGCCTCGAAGGAACCGAGAGTCGTGGATCCAAATCATCGGAACCGAGCCTTCAGTACCGCCGAGAGTCGGTACCAAGGCGAGTCGGTACCCAGTCCTCCAGACTGGAGATCGATTCCAGACTCGGCACCGAAGGAAGCGAGTCTATCGATGCACGTCTGGAGGGTACCGACGGCAGTGGTAGTATCGGTGCTGGTACTGATAATGGAAAGTCAGTCTGGAGTGTATCCACCGGTCCCGAAGGCACCGAGGACGCCAGATGACGATCCCTGGTGAGGAGTGTTTCATCCAACACCAGTGCCAATGCCGGGGTACCGATACCGCTCGAAGCGGATGCCACCACCGGACACGGCTGAGGTATGTTCTGTGAGGGGTGAACCTCAGGAACAACCTGAAACCCCTTATCTTCTTTGGAGACCGAAGACTCCCGCCGGGGTTTTGAAGCCAGTGGACCCTCGAGGGCAAGGCCGGAGCCGTCTTCATGCTGTGCATGAGACCTACCACTCAAGGACTGGCTAGTCTTAACAGACTGTTTGTGGGTTACCTGATCCTGTGTGGAAGAAGGGGACGGGTGCCCCGAAGTTGGAGGGCAACCCTGTATCGAGGGAACCTCAATGTTGAAGACCTCTTCTCACCAAACTGTTGTCAGGACCCAAGCAGGTTAGACACCGATATTGAGGGTCTAAAAATAAAGTTGTACCGCCACAGTGTGAAAATTTCTTGGAGAAAGTGCCTGGCGGTTCCATGAAGGAAAAAGAAGAAGCCTAAAAGGCCTAAGATACCGTGGGACACTATGAAGAAAAAATATCCTGTGAAAAAGGAAAATTTTTCAAGAAAAGAAAAGAAAAACACCGGCGGTACCGGTGGCGTTGGGAAGACAGCCGCAACCACAAGAAAACTAAAAAATAAAATCAAGAATTTTCTGCGGTGACAGGAGGACGTCCTGCCAGCTCCGCGGAAAAACGAAAACTGAGGAGAGGCAGTTGGGAAAGGCGGGAAGGCAGCACGCAGGCGTGCTGGGATGCTTCCAAAAGCTCTTGATTGGACGCTGGGAAGCGTTCCCGCGCAGACTCCGTCGGTACCGACATACCCATATGTGAAGACTCATTCCTGCTTGTTCCTGGAGATAGACATTAGCAGTAAATTTGAGAGACTGAGATCATACTCCACATACCTTAGCTTAGGAGCAAGGTTCATGACTGTTATGGTATGTGCAGAACAAACACATTTGAATAAACTGCCCCTCTCCCCCCAAGAGGAGAGAATCAAAGAAAACTTTTATACTTCAATAAATGTAGAAAGGGGCAACAGGCACAGAGCAGTGAGTACAACCCTACAACTCTAAACAAAGGCATAGAGGGGATAATCTTCACGGATTGGCAGGTACTACTCTAGCCTCCTCACTGGGCAGACTAGATGGAACATATTGGTCTATCTGCTGTCATTTACTATGTTACTATTTTGCTTCCACTTTTATGGACAGGAACCACATTCACCCATCTCCAATGCAGTTCCATTTTGCATAGGACATTTAGGTAGGCAGGAATTTTGACATTCGGGTTGGAATGGCCACAATTCCCCCAGTATTTTACAGAAAGCTCTGCTGAACATACGTATGTTGTAATATACGTATGAACACACTGGCAAATACACATGTATTTGCTGACACGTCCAGTGGAGCATCGAAAGATCATCACGTGGCAGTTTCTATATATGAGCACTGGAAAATACACATGCAAGTGCCAATAATTACACATATAACCGCCATATTCCAGACATTTATATGTATTTGCAGTCAATTAAAGGAGTAAAGCCCTGAAATGAACATTTTTACATTTCAAAGGGGATATAAATTACCAATAGGACAAGCACTGTTGCCCCTTCAATTATTTATTTCAAACCTGGCTCACGACCAACCCCGAGATGAAACCCACCAAACATGGAACGACTTCTCTATACCAACAATACAGCAAATAGAAAACATTGTGGGCTCCCTCAATACAACAACCGCTCCATCGGACCCATGCCCAGTGGAGTGGATCAAAGCATCCAAGAACCAACTAAGCCACCACCTACACAAAATAGTACAACAGTCACTCCAACAAGGGCACCTCCCACAGATGCTAAAACAAGCTACCATACGACCAATTCTGAAAAACAACTCGCTAGACTTCTCGGATCAGAAGTCTTACTGACCAATCTCCAGCTTACCATTCATCTCCAAAATCATCAAAAAGTAGTGCAAAAGACATCTACAGGACCATGTGGACCTCCATGCATCACTCGACTTCCATCAACATGGCTTTAAACCACAGCACAACGTGGAGACTCTGCTGACATCCCTCTTCGACAACCTACTGAAGGGGATAAACATAAAAAAAAGATTCTTACTAATCTTCATTGACATCTCTGCTGCCTTTGACACGGTATCCCATCCAATACTCCTACAACACCTTCAAGAAATTGGAATACGCACCACCACCATGAAATGGTTCACCTCCTACCTAAACAACCGCACACAGCAAGTACAATGTGGGCAGAAGAAATCAACAGTTCTCCTCCACGCAAGGAATACCACAGGGATCTGCCCTCTCTTCCATACTTTTCAATATCTATATCCAGCCCATATGCAACATCATCTAACACCACAACATGAAATATCACCTGTATGCAGACGATATAATGGTGTACACCCCAATCGACCTGAGCACCCCTGAATTAACAGCAATGACCAACTGCCTCGAACATATGAACACGTGGCTCGCCAACAACAACCTCAAAGTAAACTTTGATAAAACCGAAGCAATGTTCATCACCAGGAGCACCACATTCAAACCACCCCAAGAGGCCAACATACTACGCAGGACAATTGTAACAAAGGAGGAAGTAAAGTATCTCGGCGTCACCATAGACATGAACCTAAACCTACAATCTCACATAAACAAAACTGCAGCGAAAGCATACCACCGTTTAAAGATCATCAGACGACTCAAGCCAATACTCAGCCAAGAACACTTCCACACAGTGTGCCTAGCAGTCGTCACCCCCATACTGGACTATGGAAACTCATATCAAGGACTCCCCAAAAACGCTGTACACCCACTTCAAATGGTGCAGAACACCACGGCCCGCATAATCACAGGCACACCCAAATTCGAGCACATAACACCAGTGCTCCAGCAATTGCACTGGTTACCCATAGAAGCACAGGCAAAATTCAAAGCAACACTAACCATATTCAAGATCTTACACCAATGCTCAGCAGATATTCTACAAACCACAGTAACCACAGACACTAGCAGAAAAACCCAAGGCAGCAACAGAATCCTCACCCCAGCCAGATACCACAAAACGAAGCAATTGACATCCAGAAGAGCAATCTCATTTTCATTGCCGGACCTCTGGAACACCTTCCCTGAAGAACTAAGAGCACAAGGGGACCTTAGGGACTTCCGAAAATCCCTCAAAACCTATTTGTTCAGGGCCTCCTTTGGACAAGAACCTTAACTCCCACCCTGACAATAAAGATGCAACTAGCACCATCATCCCCCCTAAGAACCCCCACCCCCAGAATGTATGTATATTTGCCTCCAATGTTAAATATTCCACCCCGTCCCCCTACCACTTTGATTGAAGGATAAGGTGGTATACAAATCTGGCTAAATAAAATAAATAAGCACTGTGCTGAAACTTATACTTGCCTTGGAGAAGGTACAAAAGCCATCCGGGAAATGTAGGTGTTTCTGCAATTACAAATATATGTATAATTTTTCAGACTGCCCAAACCATGCCCTCTATGAATGTTTGCATTCCAACAGCATCTACACCTGCAAAAAGCAGCATTCTGAATCTCCATAATCAACATTTACTTGTGTGTACAATCTGCAAATGTAGGCAGGTCCACACTGTGTGAGTGGTACAACCATACAGGACTCAAGTACAGCAGGGACACCGATATTGTCACTAGGCGTCTAGGAAGCCCAATAAAAGCGATTTCCTGCCTTGGCTGGGGGGAGGGGGAGGCAGATTCATGAGCTGCACAGGGCGCATTTATAAGCTGGTACAGTCCTGAATGTAAATGCAACGATTTCTATGTGTAAAGGCTGCACAAGGCTTCTGAAATGACCTCCTTAATACTGGATGGAAATGTCCTCTCCTCTCTGACCATCATTCTGCAGAAACACAGAAGCCCAGGCTCCTGAGACCCTACTAGCCTTACGGAGAATGTTTAATCCCCTGCTTCTCCCACCTATCTCTGCCTGTAGGAATGCAGCACCTTCAGTAAATCTCTTCATAAAGATGGCTACTAAATCTTAATAAATAAAAATGTAAAAAAAAAAAACAACCCTATGCCCACACACTTTTTTTCTTTTTATCTATTTCATCCAGTGAAACAGAAGTAGACACGTTTTGCTGAGCTTATTTCATTGCACAGGCCCTTCACCTCGCACTAAATACTGTATTTCCAAAAGTAGCATTTATCACCTCCCATGGAATATGGTCCATCTATTACTGCTACAGAACTGTAACCAGTCCAAGAAAATCTAAAATATTTACTCTGAAACACTTGAACCTTACAACGCAAAAAACAGCTCATCAGTGAAAGGTAACGTTTATATTTGTTAAGTACTTGATATACCACCGCTGTTTGTACAAAAAGCAAAGCCATTTACAGTAAAAGGAATTAATACTAAAGTTTGCATTGTTTGTCATAACACTAACTAATTGCAAAACTACTCGGATCCAAAGAGACAAGACAGTGTCACAGGGAAGAGGGTAAAAATCAATTCAGCAAAGAGTAAAATTAGAAGAAATTAATTCTAAAAGAAAGAGCGGGGGGGGGGGGGGGGATTAGACACCAAAGTCAGGAGCCTGAATGCCCTATGCAATTGCTCTTAGGACACCATGGGTTAACAGGGCTCCCACGCTTCTAATGTGTTTTCCAAGAATTTTTAATGAATGAATCTTTGTTGCATAAACAAAGATTCCTTCAGGATCCAAACTGAGACTTGCTGCTTGTTGCACTCCCCTCCCAAGGCCTACGGATCACTCAGGGGCCTTCCAACCACATAATACTATAACAGTAAAAGAATGTTTTATTTATTTAAGGTATTTGGGACACCCCATAGGTACAAGTTGATGTCATGGCAGTTAAAGTTAATATAGGCAAACTGGGGTTTGTATGACAAGCAGTCACACAAAATAAATAAATGGTTAGAAAAGAAATTTCATCTCAGTGTTAATACAGACAAAAGGCAAACAAACATCAAGGATCAAAAGAGAGAGAGGGATGAAAAGAATAATTCCAATCAAAGACTATGGGGGTCATTCTGACCTGCAAATAGCGGGAATGTACATCCGGTTTGGACGTGCAGTCCCCGCTATTCGCAGGAACCGTATTCCGATGACAGAGCTCCCCACACGTACAGCGGCTTTATGTGGGAAGCTCTGGACAGGGGTGGGAGGGGGAATGCCGGAGGAGGAGTGTGGGTGGAGCATGGCAGACTGCACAACCCAGATGTATAGGGCCGATTTAGGTCACAGCCCTGTATATCCGGCAGATCAAAGATGGATGCTGGACTTATTCCACCTCGGAGGAGGAATAAGTCCGACGAATGGTGGAGATTGGGCCAGGGCCCCACCCCCCAAGCCACAGTGCAGTTGAAGGCTATTTCAGGTGTTGGCCCTTTCAGCCCTCCTTCATGGTGTCCCAGTACAACGGCGACAAGATGCCACGGCATCGAGGCTCCAACAGGAGCCTAGGGAGGGCTAGCCGGGGAAGTAGATGGGCGTTCAGCGCTGCAGAATCAGGGCACATCCGGCCCATCTAAGTGCCTGATTCTGCGCCTACGGAACGTCTAGCTCCCACGGGTGCAAAAATCGGGTGCACTTTTGGGCCGGCCATTTTTTGAGCATTTGGATGGCCCGAACGCGCCCCAACTGGAATTGGCCTCCACGTGTGAAAGTAGTAATTCACGAGAGACACTAGGTAAGAACAAATAAGAACAGACACTATTCAAAAGAATCACTAAAAAAGGTCCAGAATAGCTATTTTTTTACAAGCATTTTGATTTTTTTTTGTTAAGAGCTTTCAGACCTTGTGTCTAGCGGAAGGAAGTTTCACAATGAAGGAGCTCAAAAGATGGAATTATTGTTCCATTCATACCCAAGTTTACGGAAAAGCGGAGTACCAGCAGTATAAATCACCTTAATGTTAACAGTCTTACTGTTGAGTCCTCGGCATTTTAATATGGTCTCTTTCCTGCTGCGTTTTTCCTTCCAGTGTGTATTAAAGCCAGAAATGTGGTAGGTTTGTTGTTTTTTTTTTAATTTTCACACATTAATGTATTTATTAACAGCATTTTTATAATAAAGCACTTTCGCATTTCCAAGTTTACTGTAAGAGAAGCCCATTGAATGCTGGGAAAAGGAGAGATAATGGATGGATTTTCCTCCATTCTGATTTGAGGTGAAACAGCTTGCAACATTAGTTGCTGAAAGTGTGATAACACAGTTGAGATCCAGGAGCAGAAAGGGAAAGTAAAACTGTCCAAAGCAGCAAACTCTGCCCTGTAAAAGTTAATTTTCTTGGCACAGGACAGGCCTCAGAGTTGGTTCGAGGTACTGGTGCCATAGCCAAACTTAAGCCTTAAAACCCATCTGGCTGTCAGAATCTATGGTTTAGCTTTGACTCCCCTGCTTTTTGTTGCCCCCCCCCCCAACCCTCGAAACTGCTGCACTAGGCAACTGCCTAGTTTGCTTAATACTTGGGCTGGAAGAGTGTTCTTCACTATAACAATGTAGAGAAACTGAATCTTCCTTTAACAGTATCATATCTGCTTAGGTGATGTCTAAGATATGTAGGATTCAAGTGTTGCATTTAATCACTGGACTCTCCTCTTCACTCAGCTGGCTGTCAGGCCCATTATGTCCTGATGTTTATTTGTTTTATTTATTTATAAGTTTTTCTATACCACCCCTTCCAAAGATCAAGGGTGGTTTAAAATTAACCAACAAGCACTTACATTAAACCATTACTTTGAACTTACATAGAACTTAGAACATAGACTTCATACAAATTGCAGTAAACTTATATTACAATCAACATATTTTACAATCAACCTATTAACAATGGGGTTACGATTAAGTGTGCATTGCATTAAGACGATAGCTGAGCTCTGTGAGGATGACTAGTGCAGAGGGAGAGACGGATTACTCTGCTTCTTTGGATAGAGTCAAACTGTGTTGGAGTCTTTGAAGGAAGAGGCAACGAAGAAGGGTATTTTTTTGGGAAACTATTTTAGTAACCATCAGGTTGGTCACCACACAATTAATATACAATCCATTGAATACAAAGAGTTCATCAGAATTCCCTTCCCCCGCATTCAACAACTTAGAACCCCTTGTTTATGCAGATCTCTTAACCGTTCATATGGGCCCAGTAAAACATCCAAACCTTATCATAAGCATCCTTTTTGTCTTTCAACACATTTTAACTGTTATAATTTAGCTACTGCAGCAACTCATTACAGGCAGAGAGCCATCAGGGGCACTGTTTTCCAACTCTGGGCTCCAGTCAGGTGAGCTGCATGAAGCAGCTGACTGTCCAACTTGTTCTGCCCCTGGAAAAGAGCCCACAAATGCCAAGCAAGTGCAGTTGTGGAGACAATGACAATGCCTGCCCCCCCCCCCCCCAAAATGCTGGGTATCTCGCACTCTGTTGTGTCCTAAAACTGACACTGCAGGGCGGTACCATCACATATGCAAAAAAGAGCCCTGTATTCTGCATCCTTGTCAGCACCGAGCACTGTCAGTGGGATCTAGTTTAAGAAAGTATGCTGGGCTCCAGTACAGGCAGGGCAGCAATGTGAAAAACATCTCCATGAATCCACATCAAATAGGCATGTGGTAGGCTTGTCTCCAAATGCGCTCCTAATCCAAATGCAAAGCTTCATTTCACTTGGATATTAGGAGTTCCAATGTGGTGCATGCCCCCCTTCTTAAATAGCAAAGCAGTATAAAACATTTTGATAAGATGGGCAGACACCTCTCCATCACAAATTAATTCCTCTACCTCTGTACATTCTCAAAAAGAGGCCTCCATTCCCACCCCTCTGGCCCAACACATCACAAAGGTATAAATACTTACTCAAACTGCTCCTAGAAATTGGCAGTTGATGGAGGATGGAGCTACTGCCTAACAGACCCTGTCGCTTCCAACTAGCCAACTCTGCAGAAAAGGACATGCTGATAAAGATGCATTATTAACCAGGACGCTCCCGTCCAATACCTACATGCTTTTTCACTGCTCACCCTATTTGTACAGTATAGGCCAGAACTGGACTAGCTCACAGAATACCCTGACTTGGCAATAATGTATGATCAGCCAACAACAGCACCCCTAAGTCAAGTGTCATGACTAACGCACATCTGATCCTGTTCCACCCCTGAAATCTTAACACCCAATAAAAAAAAAAGTTTCAGGTTAGGCAGGGCCAGACCTCCGCCCCCCCCCCCCCCACCACCAGCTTAGACTTATGAAGAGTCCCTACCCTGGCCTTGACATCTTCTTGTTCCAAACAAAACTGAGCATACTGTGATTAAGTTCTGTAAATACACATGATGACACCCTACATGGCAAAATATTAATATGAGCCAAAGCTAGATCAAAATGGGATCTGCACCAATTTCACAGTATAAACATCAAACAAGCAGAACTCCAAAAATGTCTTGCAGTCGCTTCATTAAATACGAAAGAAAACTTTTCCAAACTTCTTCTAATATCAAAATCAAAACATTTATGAAGTTTCTTCCCACACAAAATAGAGCTCAAGATGATGCCCCTTTACCAATACTCACTGCAACATATTTTTAGGGGGTATCAAACCAGCATTACAAGGTATTAGTCAAAGACCATGTAAATGTATAATGCATTCAATGGTCCAGACACACCTTAGTGTCATCTTCATCATTTACCCTGCATTTTTCTGTTCTTATTGCACTTAAAATCAACATTCACCATTATATAATTTTCAACACTGTATAATTTTACAGCACCAGTGTTTTCATCGCTTGCATCAAATCATCCTCGGTTCAAACATTTCATAGCGCATATATTCCACAGGCTCTTTCAAACTGCAAATAGATGTCCGCAATACACTTAGTTTATTGTTGAGCCCAGCATATGTCTATGTTTAACACACGGGCGTCCAAGATGTCCTTTCTAGCTTTTGCATGGGGCATCTCCTCAAACCAAAGGCCAACACCGCATAAACTGTATCGTGGTGTTTCAGTGACTCTCAGGGGCTCAAAAAGCTAAACAGAAGAAAACAATGAGAGATCAAAAAACTTTGTGAAAAAAAAACCTCACAAATGACAAAAAACTTACAGCAAACACTTGAGACTCACTCTTGACGGACACCAAAGGAAAAACCACCAGCATTTTACATAAGCCTGAAAACACGGCTGTTAAGGCATCCAACATCATGATGTCACAACAAAACAAACGTGCTACGTCACTGCCTTAAAAAGACAGTTGCACCAACACTGCTGTCAAACATAAGACATAAAATGTTTTAATAAAACACAGACCAATCAGTCTCTTTAAGACCTTCTGGTACCATGCTTTTCGATTTAAAAATCCAACATTGCTCAGTTTGTACCAGGTCACAGTCCGCATGGATCCTGCCTTAAGACCTGAATGGCATTAAAAAATAAATCTTCAAACTCATGTGCCTTTTGTATCCAATAGGACACAATGGGGGCATTCATATCTTTATTGCGCAATCGACCTCTATGCTCCATGATTTGCACATTTAATTTGTGCTTGGTCTTACCAATATAAAGAAGTGGACACTGGCACCAAACAGCATAGATTACAAATTCAGCCTGACATGTAAAAGTAAAGTTCAAGTGAATCCTAGGTTTATCAGGAAATTCAAGCAGAGTCCTCTCAAAAGATTGTGGACAGACAGAACAATGCCATGTACCTGAAACGCCATACGTTCAATTACATCTCTACCCCTTTTAAAGGCAAAAATAGGGAGTAACACTAAACACTAGTGAAGACTCAGGACATGGCAATGCTGTAAAAATCACTGATCACATCTTATGCATACATGGGCAAAATAGAAGTACGCAAATGAGCTTGGACGAGGAGGACTCCGTGTCTCTATCTTGTGGCAACAGGTGATGCCATTGTGCCCATCGGGCTCAAGAGTTTGCATGTTGAATAACTGCAACTGAATACCCCCGAGCTTTGAAAACGTGCCTTCCTTGCCAAGGCTTGTTTAAATTACCGTATTTTCCGGCGTATAAGACGACTGGGCGTATAAGACGACCCCCTACTTTTCCTGTTAAAATATAGGGTTTGGCCTATACTCGCCGTATAAGACTACCCCTCTTCCAGCGCACACCAAAAAAAAAAAAAAAACATCAGATTTGATTCAAACTGTGACAAGCAGGTGGTATTTAATATAGATCTGAAGTTCTCCAGAACTATAATTCTTGTGAAAGGAGATAGCATATGATCCTTGGTGAAGCGGCTGGCGGCTGCTATCGATAAGAAGTACCGGTACACACAGGGCCGGATTTACCTTGAGTGAGGCCCTACGCCAACAAAAATTGTGGGCCCCCAGAAAAGATAAAAACGAGCACGCCGGATCAGCTGCGCGCTGTTGGCCCTGACGTCATAATTAAACTGGGAATCCCAAAAGCCAAACTTGGAATGTACAACGCTGTAGAAATAAAACTATACATTAATTTGCTCTTGTACTAAACAAAGCGCAGACGTTAATGATGCACATTTACCAGAGCTGACATATTCCAATTAATAAATTCAAAATAAAGAGATTTTTCTACCTTTTGTGCAGTTTTTTCAGCTGCAATTGCTCCAGCCACTTTCTTCTGGTTTCTTCGTGTCTTCTGCTAACTCTCCATCGTCTGCTGTCCATTTGTCCTTTCTTCTCTCTTCTAGTTTTTTTCCATTCTCTCTCTACATCTGCTTTAACATACTAATCTTTCTCCTTTTGCTCTTTCCTCATTCCTATTTCATCCACTCAAATTTTACCCCTCCATCCTCAATCCCCACTTACTCTCCCAATACCCGGCCAATTGTAGATTTTTTATCCCTCCCACACAAAATATTTTTCCCTTCTCCATTTTACTCTTCCAGCCCCATCCCATTCTAATCCTCCCCCAACATCAGCTCCCTTCTAGTTCCAGCCTCACCCCATTTCTAGTCCTAGCCACCCATCAGCCCATTTCCAGTCCTAGCAACCCCCCAACCCAATACCAGTCCTAGCCCCCCATCAACCCACTTCCAGTCCTAACCCCCCATCACCCCATTTTCAGTTTAAGCCCCCCCTATAACCCATTACCAGTCCTAACCCCATCAACCCATTTCCAATCAGCCCCCCATAGCCCATTGCCAGTCCTAACCCCCCCATCAGCCCACAGCCCATTACCAGTCCTAACCCCATCAGCCCACCTCCAGTCTTAACCCCCCCAGCCCATTTCCAGTCCCAGCCCCCCCATCGGCTCAAGTAACATTTAATAAAAAAAATAAAACGCTAGCTGCTGCCGCTGCCGCAGCATGGACTGTCCCGCGGGGCCCCCTCTGCTGAATCCCTCCCTCCCTCCGTGACGGCTGAGCCCCTCCGTGCCGGCTTTGAGAGGCGCGAAGGGAGAGTGTCTCCCTCGCGTCTGTTAAGCCCGCAGGGGCTGATGGGAAACCCATCAGCCCCTGCGAGCTTAACAGAGACGCGAGGGAGACACTCTCCCTTCGCGCCTCTCAAAGCCGGCAGGGAGGGGCTCAGCCGTCGCGGAGGGAGGGAGGGATTCAGCAGAGGGGGCCCCGCGGGACAGTCCATGCTGCCGCGGCGGCAGCTTTTTGTGGGCCCTTGCCAGCTGTGGGCCCTACGCCACGGCATAGCTGGCTATAGGTAAATCCGGCCCTGCCAAAGCGAGACAGAGCCACGTCGCAGAACGTGTACCGGCATATAAGACGACCCCCGACTTTTGAGCATATTTTTAGGGCTTAGAAAGTCGTCTTATACGCCGGAAAATACGGTAATCTAATGTGCAACAAATCCTATGCAAACAAAGGAATTGTGCTGTAGAAATATTTTCCCATAATCTTTTAGGGAGGCAACTGTCAAACTTGCAGAAAATTGAAAACTGAAACTGTTGAGAATCCATAGAAATGATCAAATCCCAAAGATTAACGATATTTTCATGAAACATATACACAAGTTCCCATCACAGGAATTCAGCCAATTAAAAAATTCTGCCAACAAACCCTCTGATCCATGCCAGATCAATACATCATCAATATATCTTCACCATAACAACAAATTGGCAGAAAAAGGAGAACAAGTCGAAAAACCCTCCTCAATACAAGTTGGCGATATCAGGGACCACAGATGACCCCATGGCCAACCCCTTTAGTTGAAGGAAAACATTCTCCATGGAACATGAAATTATGTTGTAGCACCAACGCAGCCAAATCAAATAAAAAATCTTGATAGAACCTGCCTGACACACTGAGGATGTTTTTCCAAAGTGTCATACACAATCTGAATCGCTGCCATTTGTGGTTTATTGGTGCATAAGGCCTCTATTTTGCTGTTTGCAGCTGATATATCATCTCAGCCACCCTGATACTGTTCCAATAATTACATAATATATGTTGAATCCCTCATACAGGACGGTAATGATAGTACAAAAGTTCTCAAAAACATGTCCACAAAATTGGCAAAAAAAGGAGAACAAGTCGAAAAACGCTTCTCATAAAAAACTGAATGTATAATACCCTGATGATCACGCATGTTGTAAATAGTTAATTGTTATATTAATCATGTACAAATGTTTATAGCCTGTGATTCATATGTAACTTTCACATTTTTCAATGTAACATTGTTGTTTCTGTTCCATGTAAACCGCTATGATTAACTGATATGGCGGTATAAAAATCACACAAATAAAATAGATAAAAGGTTCAAATAAAGACCCTTTTGCCAAAATAATCGGTTGACCAGGAGGGCTCTCTAAGCTCTTATGTACTTTTGGTAATATAAATTATCACCATCCTTGGGAAGTCTACAATTCTGAAAGCAAATTCTTTAATATGGCCTACCCAAAAGAGCCATAAATCAGACCAATCCACTAGACCTTTTTTAAATGTTAAGAATCACAGTTTAGCCACTAAAGCTCTTGCAATTGACCAAGGATTGACGATCCCAGATATCAAAATCTCGTGGTCACCCTTTTAAATTAAAAACAGTCCGGCTGGGAGTCGACAGCCAGACCCCACCAAGAATACCTCAGATTTGGCCACATTAACATGGTTGCAGACGGTTCACCATGTTCAGTCACCACTTCCAACAGTGGCCCAGCTGCCTGGCCCAGGTTCATCATATATATGAGAACGTCATTCACATATAAAGCTATCTTATGTCAGACTATTCAGACATCAAACTCCAAATTTGCACCCTACAACAAAGAAATCTGTACACTCTTTATTAACCAAGATGCAAGCTCTAGGCTTCTGATATAACAATTATCTACAGTCAAGAAATGGCTGTGGAAGATCAAACTCTCCATGACCAGAAGCAGCAGCACTTGCTCCAATTGGAGTTGAAGCACTTTGGCTAGAATGTTAATATCCATGTTAATGAAAAAAATGGGCCGATGTAAGCTACACTCAGCCACATCTGTCCTTTTTTAAGAAGGGTAATTGTGACCTCAAGCAAATCCCCCAGAAGGCACCTGTCCTCCAGAAATTCCCCAGATACAGAACCCACCATTAGGCAAATGTTTTATAAAAAAAAATTGCTGGGTAACCATCTAGGCCTGGATACTTCCCCCAGAACAAAACTTTATCACTTGAATTAACTTCCCCTAGTAAGGGTATTTTGAGAATCTTTCACTAAAATGTACTGGGGTGCATCTAACAGCACAAAAATGAATATGCAGTAGTTGAAATCATTGTTGCTATCGAGAGGGTGTCCGACTTGTCTTTGGCAATTACCATACTGAACGGCCTGTAATAGTGATCTAGCACTATCTCCTCCTACAAGCAAAATCAATTTCACACCATACCTTGAACTACTTATAATAATGAGTAGACCATTTTTCCTGGCAACCCCATTTACCTGGCAACATAAATTGTTATAGTAATCCAATGAAGTCATTACACAAGCTTGCACTATCCCCTTATAAAGTTCTTGCCTCAGAAAAGGCTTTAACCTCTGCACCTCCCGCAGCTTCAAAACAACAACTATTCCCAAACTTTGGGACTCCAAATCAAGAGAGCCATCCAGTGATACAGCTAAATCTCACACCTTCTCAGCCTCCCAGATCTCCATCCCCCTCAACTTCCACCACAATGGAAGGGACAAGAGAATTTGACCCTGTAAACCACAAAACCTTGGCTGCAGCATTGTTCAATACTAACCCATTCCTCTCCACCCATTGCACTAATGTTTCCAAATTACTATTGTTCTCCACCTCCCTCAAGCTATTATCCTTCTTGCTTAAGATCCATATATGCATATCACCTGCACACAGAAACCAAATAATCCCCAATAGCTGAATAAGTACACCGAATGGCCACAGAAAAATATTTACTTGCAAAGGAACCAATGCAAAGCCTTGTGAATACTGCAGTCAGCTCTACACTGGGGCAGACAGGTAACCTCTAACTTGGACCAAACAATAGCTCCCTGTCAAGAGGGAAGCAATCCAGTCCAAGACCACATCCATCTGTCCTTCCTCCTCACATCTTCTCAACAACAGGAGGGGTGAAGCAGGTGGAAAGCACTAGACATATCTAGCAATACCAGGCAAAACATCTCCCCTTTATTCCAATCATCAAGCATTTCATCCATCAAGGCCACCAGCAATTTCTCAGTACTGTGACTTGACCTAAACCCATGCAGGGTCTGCTGAACATAAGAAATGCCATACTGGGTCAGACCAAGGTCCATCAAGCCCAAGATCCTATTCCCAACAGTGGCCAATCCAGGTCTCAAGTATCTGGCAGGTTCCCAAAAAGGTATATAGGTTCCACAATGACTGTCCTGGGGTAAGCAGTATATTTTCTGGATATTCTTTATAGATGGTTTATGGACCTTTCCTCCAAGAACTTGCCAAAATCTTTTTTAAACACAGCAACACTAACAGCTTTTACTACTTCCTCTGATAATGAATTTGATTACGCGTTCAATGAAAAAATATTTTCTCTTATTACTCTTAAATGGGTTACGTAGCTTCATTGCATGTCCCCTAGTCATTCTACTTTTTTGATGGAGTAAACAACCTATCTACATTTACCCATTCTATTCCATTCATTAATTTATAGACTGCTATCATATCTCCTTTCAGCTGTCTCTTTTCCAATGAATGAATTAAAGTGCCATCACTTCCACATCTAAGTGGGTAATAAAGAACACAGACAACAAATAGACTACTAAACATACCGCAATATGAATAAAGATGTATTCAATGAAATAAAAATATTTAAGTGAATAAAACACTTGATTGGATCCATATCCAGAATAAACTAGCCCAAATAGATGAATTTTTATTTTTAGTTATGCATATAAGTGGCCCAAATATTTTTTTATTTTTTTTTTTTGTATAATCTGTTTATTGAATAGAACATACAATACAAAACAACCAACAGGTTCACATAACAGTGAATTTACATTTCAGAACCCCTCCAGGCGTGGTTGTGTCTGATCCATCGCCCAGAGGCCAGGAACCTCAAACAAGGCAAAACAAGCCGGTTGAATACTAACCCTTATATTTCCCCCCCCCCAATCCCGAAACCCAGCTAAGCACAGAACCAGGAGCATCTCTATCCAACCTTAAGCACCTCGCTGCGGGCAATAGGGCCCAAACTCTGAATATAGGGCATCCAGACCAACAGAAACTGGGCCCAGCGCCTGGGGGACCCCAGTGCACGGCGTCGTTCAAAAAGCATAAGCTGATGGAAACAGTTACGCCATTCACAAAATATAGGGGCCTCCGCCTCTCTCCATCTACGAAGAATAGGTCCTTTCCCCACCAGACAAGCCTTACGCACTAGAAAACGCTCCCATCTCCCCTTAGGGTGGAGTGGTCCCAGGCAATCCAGCACCACTAATAACCCTGTCCAACAAACCCGCTGCCGCAAAAGACCACCGAGATAATCCCCAATGCGCTGCCAGTAAGAGCGGATCACGGGGCAATTCCACCACATATGACCCAGATCCGCTAAAGAGCAAGAACACTTTAGGACAGCCTCCAGATTCGGCAAGACGACTCCGCAACGCCCTCCTTGGGGAAAAATGTGCACGAAGGATAGATTTATATTGCACCTCCCGCCACCGAGCCCCTTCCGCTAAGTGCCGAATCTGACGCAGAGCGGCCAGCACGGAGCCCGGGTCGACCGCCCGGCCCAGGTCCCGTGCCCACGCTCGTTCCAAAGCTACACAGTCCGGGGGGTGCTCAAATTTATCTAAGCGCTGTTTCAGGTCGGCAATAGTTGGAGGACTCTCCGCCCCCAGGCTCAAAAACTCCAGGATCTGTGTCGAATGCTCCACACAGAGTTCTGACCGGGACAAAGAGCCTACATAATGAGACAGTTGGGCGTAAGCAAAGCTGGAAGTTTGCCGATTCAAGCCATATTCCTCACAAAGCTCCACCAAAGTCTTACATTTCCCAGCTGTATCAACTACATTTCCTAAACAGCAGATACCTACCCTCTCCCATTGCCGAAAGGCGGACGAATCGGAACCAGGGGTAAAACTAACATTGCCTCGCAGAGGTAGCCAACACGAAACTGTGGGATTTCTACCCCAAAATTTATTAAGCTGCTGCCAAGTACGGCGCGTCGCCTGCAGTAAAACACTATTGGTCAGCCGGGTAGGTAACTGCGCCCCGGGTAGCTGCAAAGCTGCTTCTAAGGCATGTGGCGCCACGAAGGCCCGTTCTAGCTCGCGGGGGGTGTACACTTCAGTATCCCCCAACCAATCACTAAGATGTCGCGCTTGACAAGCCAGCGCATACTTCCAAAAATCCGGAACCCCCACGCACCCGGTCCGCCAGCTTCCCCGCAGCCGAGACAGCGGTATGCGCGCTCTGGCCCCTTTCCATAAAAAACCGTCGGACTTCCCATTCTATACGTATCACATCTCGCCGCAACAACCACACAGGAAGGGTTACCCATTCATGGTTATGCATATGTATATAGTTTACCCTGTTTTCCAAGTTACTTGTTCCTGTTCAATGTAATGACCTGACTTTTGTTCATTGTCGGTTACCTTTTTGTTTTATGTAAACCGCGCTGATCGCAAATAGTGCGGTATATAAGAAATGTAAATAAAAAATAAATAAATAAAATCCAATAAAGAATACGTGGAAGTATAACCATCTGTAAGGCCGCCACCCGACCCAACAGAGACAGAGGCAGCTGCGTCCAGGCCCGCAGTTGCGTCTGAAGTTTCAAAAACACCCGTTCAAAGTTTGTTTTATACAATGACGCAGGCACCCTAGTCAACACTATACCTAAATAAACAAAGGCCTCATCCGCCCATCGTAGGGGAAAATTGCCCGACCATTGAGCCCGCATCGTACCCCCAACATCTAGGGCCTCGGATTTCTCTGTGTTAATTCGTAACCCTGCAAATCTACCGTAGGATGAAAAGGCTTCCAACAAATTTGGCAAAGAGCGCTGGGGAGACGTGATATGAACCAACATATCGTCCGCAAAGGCGGCCAGTTTAAAACCCGCTGCCCCAATCTGCACCCCCTTAATGCTCGTGGATTCCTCCACGGTCCGTATCAGTGGATCCAATGACAAAACAAAAAGTAAAGGTGAGAGCGGGCACCCCTGATGCGTACCCCGTTCCAAACGAAATGGGTCAGAGAGCATTCCATTGCAAAGGATGCCCGCTGTCGGGTCCGCATATAACAGCGTCACAAAACTGCAAAACGTATCCCCCAGTCCATAATACGGCAACAAACCCTTCAAATAATCCCAGTGTACCTGATCGAAGGCTTTCTCAGCATCAAAGCTGATCAACAAGGAAGGCAACTCCCGTTCTCGGACCCATTCTAAAGATGCCAAAATCTTCTGTAAATTGCGGACAGCATAACGTTCTCTAACGAAGCCCACTTGCGACTCGTGGACCAGGCCACCTAGCACCGAGGCCAACCTATCTGCCAACACTTTCGCCAAGATCTTCATATCAAAGTTCAACAGCGAGATAGGGCGGTAGGAAGCCGCCCGAGTAGGATCCTTCCCGGGTTTGGGTATTAGAGTAACATAGGCATGGTTAGATCCCCAGGTGAACCGGCCAACTTGCGCCCTGTGACCATACATTCCCACGAGAACCGGAGAAACCAAGTCCCCGATCACCTTGTAGAACTCTGCTCCAAAACCATCAGGCCCAGGCGCTTTACAACACTGCGCACGTTGGATAACGCCGCTAACCTCCTCTACTGTGATCGGGGCGTCCAAACTAGCCAGCTGTGCTATCGTCAATTTTGGTAGAGTCAGTTTCCGCAAATAACCCTGCATCTCGGACAAAGACCCCTCCCGTCGCGCTATGGCCAAAGTTTTTATGTATTATGCTTTTACATTTTGTATAATTTATCTATTTTATGTATTTTATGAATTTTTATGTATTTTACTATTTGTGCACCGCTTTGATTGTCTCAGAAAGGCGGTTATATCAAATAAATAAACCTAAACCTAAACCTAGAGTTGTTGGAAAAAGGAACAGAACTGCCCCACAATAGCCCGGTTATCTTTATACAAAAAACCTCTCTCATCCCGCAGGGCGGCTACCGACCGAACACCACGACTACCACGTAGGCAGCGAGCTAGGAGACGGCCTGGTTTGTCCCCAAACTGATATAAACAGTATCGGTAATACAGATGGGATTTTTTCGTCCGCTGATGTAGGAGTTCATTAAGTGACGTTTGCAGTTCCCAAAACCGTTTCCGGTTAACCCCCGAGGGGTCCCCGGCACAGCGATGATGCGCCCTGACCACCTGTTTCTCCAAGTGCACAATTTGCAGCGCCAGTCGTCTACGCTTTCGCACCACGTATTCAATAATGTTACCCCTCAGCACTACCTTAGCAGTTTCCCAAAGCAATTCTGGATCAGCAGTAAGTACTTCATGGTGGACCATAAAATCTTGCCAGCAACACCGCAGATGGGCTTGAAACTCCAGATCTCGGTCAAGACCCACTGGAAACCGCCAAATGCGCGTCGTATCGGCTACCGCCCCCCACGCTAAATCCACCCAGATCGGAGCATGATCCGACACCGCGGTTGGACCAATTTGCGCTTCATCCACTTGTGAGAAGATCCCTTCCGAGACCAAAATATAATCTATGCGGGCGCTAGACCCGTGAGCTCGCGATTGATGAGTAAAGTCCCTCTCGAGGGGGTGTAACAAACGCCACGGATCCACGACACCCAAACGCCGGCACAGCTCCCGAAGCGTTGCCGTAGTGGGAGCCCGCCCTCTTTCGCCCCCAACCCCAACAGTGTCCACAGCGATATCGAGGACCCCATTCAGGTCACCAGCTAATATCAAAGGAACATCAGGTAGCTGTTCCACCTTAGAAGCCAAGCGCGCATAAAATGCGCGATCTAAAACGTTGGGACCATAAAGGTTCCCAAGAACTATCGGCCTGCCATCTAAGTGACCATACAGCAAAAGATAACGGCCTTCCGGGTCCACAAACTCTTTTATCAACTCAAACCGTATCCGTTTACTAATAAGTGTGACCACTCCACCCTTTCTTCCTTTAGCCGGGGCTCCCCTGCTCTGCCCCACCCACGCTCTTTGCAATTTTGCATGTTCATCGGCTGTCTGGTGAGTTTCTTGTAGCAAGGCGACATCGCACTTCAAGCGCGCCAAAACTTGTAACACTTTTGATCTTTTAATAGGGTTACCTATCCCGCAGACATTCCAAGAAATAATCTTCAGGTTGGATAGTAGACACTCAGCAAGTACAAAACAAACCAGCTAGTATATTGTGGGCGAACCTCCCCAGCCTGAGGTCCCCCCCCAGATAGAAGAATGCTCCTTATTAACCACAAGCTCTCACCCCCCTTCTCCCTTTCCCTACCCTACCCAACCCCCACCCTCGATGTCCCCCCGCCCCAACCCTCCCTCGCCCAGCCACCCCCCTCCCCCGACTGAATAATCTCCTCTCCCTATCCATAGGAGACACTTAGGATGTGAGTAGGACCCCCTCCCCACCTATAAAACAGTACTATCCCCAGCCAACCACCCCCACCTAGAAACCCAATAACCTAACCCCCCCTCAGCTCCCCCCTCCCCCAATCCCCTCAACACTCACACCAAGCTCCCTAACGGAACAAAAAAGGGCAGATGGGGGGAAACAGGGATGGGACACCCAACATACCCAGTCACAGCAATAACAGCGTCAGTAAGGAAGGCATATACTGGGTAGGCAGCACTCCACAAGCAGAACCCAACCAACAGGGGACCCATTATGAGCCAAGGCAAAAAAAAAAAAAACACAGGCCAACCCTAAGGGGCCGCAGATTAAACGCTGCAATGGCCAACCCCAGCAAATGCAGCATGGAGTGCTCCCCACCCACACAGTCCCGCAACTCCGGGTCCAGGGGGCCCCAAGATCCGGTGATGGTCTGCGCGCTCTGAAGTCCGAATAAGGAGGGCAGTGTGGGTATCTCTGGATCTAACGTTCTCTCCATAGAGTCATGTGGAGTAAAGGTGATAGCGTCTCGGGCAGGAGACCGCCACCTCCATTCGAATTGTCCAGGCCAGTATGGTCTCAGAGAACTGCGTATATCAGCTGCTGTATTTAGTGCACAAGTTGCTCTCCGTGACCCAGTGCAAGCGGACCCATTTCGAATCCCCTTCCAGACGGAGATGTTGCAATACGGGAGAGGAAATGTTAAACAGATTCAAGAGGCCTGAACAAAGCCGCTGGCCTGTCAGGCGCATAGTAGCTACTATGTTGCATTAAGATGTTGCCCTGAGGGACGAAACAAACATTGTAACACTGCTAAGTAAGATAGTTGCCTGTTACCGGCTTTACAGGCTACAATCCCCTTGCCAGCAGCACCAGGTCAATCGTTCCAAGGGAACTAAAACCTTCTGAGGAAGTCCGCTGTCTCCCGTTCCCTCTAGCCACACCGAATCATACTTGGGCCTATGCTCCCGCTCTCCGCATGCAAAGGGCCGTCTCTCCAAAAGGACTGCATGAGCACCAAGGAGAAATTAAGGTTCAGGTACAGCAGTTATTTAGTGGCCCCGCAGACCGGTTCTACCCCATCAAGGGGCATATCAAACCACGATGTTAGTTCCCAGCTTCAACCGGGGCATCAGCAGATCAAACATTTCTCTGCCAGTACAAAGAGCCAGTGCGCTATACAGTCTAGCCCCTGTCCCCAGTCCGAAGATGTGCCCTCTCACTCACATGGCAAGTTGCTTGGGTCCGTCGCGGGTGATATAAGCCTCTCCACATAGGCAGTAGCCTCGCCCGCTGATTCGAAACTCCGGCGGGTACCCTCGTTCCATATCACAAGTCGCGCTGGGTATTGTACCTGAAAACGGATGCTCGCAGCAATTAATTTTTGGCAGAGGGAGGCATAAGCTTTCCGGCGTTGACTCAATGCGGCCGAGTAATCCTGGGTAACACGGATTCGCATATTCTCCCATTCCACCGCTCCTTTCTGTCGCACAGCTTTAAGCAGCTCCTCTTTCTGCGGAAAGCTGAGAAACCGCGCCAAGACCACTCGGGGTCGGCGATCGTTCGCCGATTGCTTAGGCCCTATCCGGTGGGCGCGCTCCACTATAACTGGGCTGAGCAATCCGGTCTCTGGCCGCAAGGATGTCGCCAAAGCCTCCACAAACCCCGGAAGGTCTTTATCAGGTACGGAGTCAGCGACGCCCAAGAACCTTAAATTATTCCGCCTGGACCGGTTTTCCAAGTCATTCAGCTTAAGCGCATGGTCCATGGCAAGTTTTTGCGCCGCTCGAAGTTCCCGCTGGAGTGTTGCCAGGTCTTCCTCGGTCTGGGCTATTCGGGTCTCGGCCTCGTGCATGCGGGACCCCAGTGCACCCAGGGAATTTTGAATAGCGTCCATTTTAGTATGCAAGGCATCAAATTGCCCCGACAGCGCACTAGTCACCGCTGCCGAGACTTCCGCTGGCATGGTCGGCGAGGTGGGAAGCCCAGTCTGCTTCGGGGGGGAGTCCACCATTTTGGATGCCCCGGCTCCACGGTCCTTCTCCCTTCGCCCGAGTTTAACCGCTGAAGCCATGGCGGTGTGGAGGCGAGATACGGAGCCAGGAGCTGATCAAGTCTCCCCTTACAGTGGGGCCACGGCTGGTAGCTTTACACGGCGGTTTTTCCACGGTTTAGGGAGTAGGGGGCCCAGAGCTCAAACCAGACACGTCCGTTCAAGCTCACCACATCACGTGGTCCTCTGGCCCAAATATTTAAAAAAAAAATAGACTTATGTGGTTGGTATCGGCACATAAGTCATTTTGAATATCAGGCCCACTATCTTTCTCCCTATTTATCAAACTTTCAGAGACACACGCCCAGAATTAAACAATCTTTTCCCCTCTTTTAAAGAATAATTTAAGTCCTGCTCACCAGCCCCTTGTCTGCTTTTTCTCCTGCCAGAAATTCTAGCACCGGAACTGCTCAGGACACACCTAGCCAATCTGGTTTTCAAGATAACCACAATGAATATGCATGGGTATGCCACATATTGTGGTTATCCTGAAAACCTGACTGGCTAGGTGTGTCCCGAAGATTGGGTTGAGATCCCCTGTGCTAAAAAAAAACATGGCAGCCATGCTGATGAAAGCTGTGCTCTATGTAACAGGTTTCCCTGTCCTAGGTGGCCCAAAATGAAAGGGCCCAAGCACAGAAATGGGACAAGGCCTGACCAAATTTTGAACTGAGTGGCAGACTTTTGCCACTTTTCTCCCTGCCCCTCTGTCTTTCTGTTGCCAGCAGCACACACAGGTTTGAAAGGCAGGAACAGGCAAATCACTGGATTCAGGAAATGCCTGCTGTCCCGTTTCAAATCTGCCAGCAGCAGCAGGCACTGGGCCCAGGAACTCTGCAGTACAGAGATAGTAGATAATAGAAAACTGTAAAAATCCAATTATAGTTTCCTTCCTCTCCGAATCCTCAGGGTCTTCAAATAAATGTATCACAGTTTATAAAAGGATTAAAGGAAACCCAACATCTCAAAACTGAAGCATGATCCTTTGTTGCAGTTCATAAGCAGCACACTGATTTTCTGAAAGGTTTTTTTTTTTAATCTGTATTTATTAAAAGAGACACCAACCACTTTACTTTGAGTATGCATGTGTAACCTGGAGGTCCTCCCTACCTGCCAAGGGAATACCACTGTTAGATTCAGGATCCCTATACCTTTGGGCATTGGGAGCACACTAGGGCCTGGGATCAGGATTCTGGGACCTGAGCCAGGTGGAGCTGCGATGCTCTTGACCGGAGACATTAATTGCCCAAATGCCCCTGTGAGATGCCCCTCTGGTAAGTCCACTGATGCCCTCTTGTTCTCCTGAGCCCCTGTGTAAATAACAGGAATCACTGGTGCTTGAAAACCCGCACAACTTTACTAGACAGCTTCTAGGTAAACACAATGAAATAAGCAGCATACAATATTATTTAGAGGAAAATAAGCATGTTAAATTTTAGGCAAGCAGCTAAATTTCTTAAATTATTTATGTACTTATCAAACAACGAAAATATGTCCAGGCTATTGTTATGTAACTATGTTTACAGTCCCAGGTTTATTAAATTAGGTACTTTAGAGGAAAAAAAAAAAAAGGAAATCCAAATCAACTTGCAGCAGATCAGGGACAAAATCGAGCTGTGTTACCCCCGTCTGTTGGTGGCCACTATGAGAATGCTTGCTCTTAATTTCTCAGCTGGAACCATTGGGGGAGGGGGAACAACCTTTCAACTTTGGATAGGAAAGTTCCCATCAACTCAGTCTATATTTACTTCTGCAAAATCTCCATGAGCACTGCTTAAGAGAGACCTCGTCTCTGGCTGACTGTGTTCCTCAGCCTGTTCTAACTGTTCCAGTCCCTGAAAATTCAGCTCAAAACCTCTTCAGAAAAAAAACACCACCCTCAGTTGCTGAGGTAAATCATGCAGATTACCTTTGGTTGTTGGACGGCATGTTTCCTGGTCTTCACCTCTTTCCTCTGCATGTGATATCTCAGCTCTGGAATAGCTGAAAATCCTCAGGATTGCCCTTTCTGCTTCTGCAGCCAGCACCTTGCTCTCCCTCTCTCTTGCATACCCTTCTCTTTCTTCACTTCAGAAAACTACAACTTCGGTACTTAATATTCCTTCCATATTGTTCTCTATTTTAAATTTCAAATGTAAATTGCTTTGTTGTATGTGATTGACCTATTTCTTCCATACTGTCTTATTTCTTATTCTAATGTAAAAACCTTTTGTTGTAAGATTTTCATAAGATTTTTCATACTGGGTCAGACCAAAGGTCCACCAAGCCCAGTATCCTGGTTTCCAACAGTGGCCAAGCCAGGTCACAAGTACCTAACAAATTCCAAAAGTAGCCAATTCCATACTACTTATCCTCAGGGATAAAACAGTGGTTTTCTCTTGGACTACCATAATAGCCATTTATGGACTTTTCCTCCAAGAATTTCTCCAAGCCCTTTTTTAAACCCAGCGACACTACCTGAATTTACCACATCCACGAGCAATGTGTTCCAAAGACTAATTATACGTTGAGAGAAAAAAATATTTCATCCTATTTTAAAAATACTACTTTGTAGCTTCACGGCATGTCCCCTAGTCCTTGTATTTTTGGAGAGAGAGTAAACAATTGCTTCGCATCTACCCGTTTCACTCCACTCAGGATTTTATAGACCTCTATCATATCTCCCCGCAGCCGTCTCTTCTCCAGGTTGAAGAGCCCTAACCTTTTTAGCCCCTCTCATAGGAGAGTCACTCCATCCCTTTTATTATTTTGGTCACCCTTCTCTGTACCTTTTCTAATGCCACTATATCTTTTTTGAGATGTGGAGATCATAATTGCACACAATATTCAAAGTGCAGTCGCACCATGGAGCAATAGAGAGGCAATCCTTTGTTTTATTTTCTATTCCTTTCCTAATGATTCCTAACATTCTGTTTGCTTTTATGGCTGCTGCTGTACACTGAATAGATGTCAATGTTTTGTCTACAATCATACCTAGATTCTTTTCTTGGGTGGTGACTCCTAACGTGGAACCTAGCATGATGTATCAATAGTTTGGGTTATTCTTCCCTACATACATCACTTTGCACTTGTCCACATTAAATTTCATCTGCCATCTGCACACTCAGTCTCTCAAAGTCTTCTTGCAGTTTCTCATAATCCACATGAAGTTTAACTCTGAATAATTTGGTGTCATCTGACAATATAACCACCTCGCTTGGTGTTCCCAATTCCAGATCGCTTATAAATATGTTAACAACCATTGGTCCCTGTACAGATCCTTGGAGTACCTTCCTCCATTTAGAAAGCTGACCATTTATCCCTACTCTGCTTTCTATCTCAACCGGTTTCAATCCACAATAAGACATTGTTTCCTATGCCATGACTTTTTAACTTCCTCAGGACTCTCTGATGTTGGACTTTTGGCATACACTTTCTGAATGTCTAAATATATTATGGGGGTCATTTTGGAAGCCCTATTCATGCTTTGGACGTCTGAAAATGGGCATAGAGATTCTCCAGAGCTATTTTAGAAGTTGGCTCTGGGGACATCCCCAGCATGAAGACGTCCAAGTCTGAATGGGGGCATGATAGAGGTGTGGCTGGGGTGTTCCCAAGAACTTGGACATCCTCACCTGATCTCAGAAATGTCATGGACATCTGGCATCGCGTCTAAGTTTAGCCCTACTCCTGGTACAAACAGGCACCAGAAAAGTGCTCATTTGAGCTGAAAAACATTCAGAGGGTGTGGAGAAGAATGCACTCTGTCAGCAACAGTAACGGTGGGATTTGAACCCTGGCTTCCCTGGTCCTAGTACACTCTATTATGCTATCCTAGACATCCAGGTTCTGAAATACGGCTCTGGGGATATCTATGTAATCAACCGCAGATATCCATTTTAGGCACGTCCAAGTTTGTGACATCGTGTTTGCACCTCGGCTGTGCCTGCTTTTTTTCAGGCGTTCTGGTCTAGGTGATTGGCTGCTGAGCTATCTTAGCCTTTATTGCAACTCCCTTTCTGAATGCCCTAACTATCCTGAATTTCTATCCATAAGGATTCAATGGCACATTTTAATTTCCTACAGAACTTTTATTCTATTTGACTCAATGTTCTCTTTAACATACAGTATAGTACCATTCCTCCATCAATTTGTTCTACTACATGTTCCAGATTCACTGAGATTTCATTCAGCTCTGAGATTCTTACTCATCTCCATGAAATATCCTGCCATGGGTAGCTTCTTCACGTAAGAACATACGATATGCCATACTGGGTCAGACCAAGGTCCATCAAGCCCAGTATCCTGTTTCCAACAATGGCCAATCTAGGTCATAAGTACTTAGCAGTTTCCCCAAAAGACACAGGTTCCTCAATGCTTGTATTGGGTCAAGCAGTGGATATCCCGGGTCCCCTTTAATAATGTTACAGGTGAGTAACTACGCTATCTCCAGGTTTATGGACCTTTCCTCCAGGAACTTGTCCAAACCTTTTTTAAACCCAGCTACACTAACAGCTTGTACTACATCCTCCGAAGAAAGAATTCATTTAGTCTCCCAACTACAGCTTTATCCTCCCTGCGAGTCTTTTTCCCCTTGATAATCTAATAGTCCAGCTGAATCATTCCCCAGCTTTTTGCTTCATACGAGTGTACCTGAAAGAGATTTTATTGTGAGTTTTTGTTTCTAAGGCAAGCTTCCTGGGCCATGGATCACTGAGTGAGTCTTCTTTAATAATGCCTGGGTACTTTGAAAGAAATAAAAGGGGGTCTTGTTTTAGCTTCCAAACGTTCCTTAGCAAATGTGGAGGGCTTCCCTTGCAGTGGGGAGAGCAGTCCTGGTCATCGATTCACAGCTACATTTTCTCTTCCTCAGTGGGCTGCCTTTCCAAACAAAGTCTCTCTGCAGAGAGACTTTGATCACACTCTGTATATCACAAGGTATTTTGTAACCTGATGTACCAATTTTTTTAAGATCAATATCCCAAAATTGGCTGATCAAGAGTTGGTCACCCTCCTCAGCTCCCTATGTCAAACACACACATTGACTCTCTCCTGCTTCCCCATTGAGAGGCATCCCATAATGCCTAGCAGCATGTGGAAGTTAACCCAGTCACTGCTGGATAATGCAGGAGTAAGTCAATCAGTTTTCCTTTTCACCACTATAGCACAGCTTAGGCTAATTCAGTTCAAAAACTGTCAGTACTTGCCTTCAAGCAGGCATAGCAGAACAGTTTCTTGGTGGAAGGCTCTAACAAATCACTCTTTGGTCTTGCCCCCAAGCTCTCTAGTTGCTGCTGCTGTGTTGGGTAAAATATCGGTGGGGCCATGGCCCCTGTTGCCCATCCCATTCACTGGCCATGCCTTCAAGCTTTATGTCAGTCCTGCAGCAACAGCACCGCCTCTGTTTCAGGTTGTTCACTCCTCCCAACCAAAGAACAAATCAGCTCTGCTACATCTACCACGCATTTCTTTTGTAAGCTCAATGGGGATGAAACCTGCATTTAGTGAGGACTCTCACAAGCGTTTTTGAGTTTGCAATGAGCAGGACTCTTTGTAAAAGGAGATGGAGATGGAACAGATTCCTGTCTTCTTGTGGATCATTGAGAAAGCTAGGGGAGGATGTGCAAGAGGACGGCAGGGTGTGTGGCAGATGTGGGTGGAAAGGCTGCGTGTGCTATTGTTTTCTTCTCTATTGTAACTCAAGCAGCACCGCCTCCTTCTCCTAGCAACATTCACATTCCCTGTGAGTGGGAGGACAGTCTTTACTAGAGTAAGGGTGAAGAAGTGGTGGAGAAAAGGCAAAGGGGATGTGGGCTATTTTCTCTTTAGAAAGCCATTTGAGAACAAAGGATCATGATATGATGATCTCAAACTGGAGGGAGGCTCATAGGAAATACTCCTTTACTCAGAGATGCTGGATGCCAACCAGCAAAATTTAGAGTGATAGGTACACTAATGGCATAGGAGGGACCAAGGTATAGGACTAGTAATGGAAGTCGATATACTCAAATCATATGGAACAGTAAAGGGCCATAAGGAGAGACGATAAAGCCAACCTGCATCCAGCAGCGGCACAGCTGTGTCAAGCTGCAAAAGAGAGTAAATTCAAAGATGAAACAGCATAAGGCTTTGACATTCTTCAGATACAACTGGGAGACAGTGGAAGATTTCCTAGATTACAGGTTGCTTTTGGCTTGATTCCTCAGCTAAAGAGAAGTACTGTGACGAACAGCTGGGAAAAGGCACAAGGATAAATGTAAGAAAGGTAAATGGTCACAGCATGATGTAGTTGGTCTGCACCTGGGCAGACTAGGAGAGTTTCTGATGACTAATAAGTTACATCAAGGCAATTTCTCCAAATGGATTAGCTTTGCACAATCCCATGACAGTCATGAACCTCGCTCCTAAGCCAGAGTATGTGGAATATGATCTCAGCCTCTCAAATTTACTCGGCATAGTATTTGCATCCTGTACTGTGTAAGTTTCTTCATATTCTTCTGGAATGCTCCCAGTTTGGGAAAAAACAAGATCTGCATTCCTGTTAAATAAACACAGAACAAAAAAATAGTTGTGCCCTGCAATGTCTCCTTTCTCCTTTTATTCTCATGCACAATCACCAATTGAGTTCTTCTAAAGTCTAGAGCTTGATAAAAGGAAAAGGAAGAGGAAGAGGGAGGCTACGGCTCCTAGGAGCCAACTTCTCAAAATGACAGGGGGTAAAAAGATAATTACACCTCCCTGAATACAGTGACAGAGTTTGCTGAACAATGGAGGTGCCCAAGCACCCACTGCGCTCTCAGTGCTTTTTTCCATTTTTTCTAGGAACCAAGTTACATTGAAAAGACAACATTTTATAAGAAGATCCACACAAAAGTAATGAAGCCTACTTTCTGGAATGCACATGTGCACTCGCATCCAAGCACATATCGAAAAAAAACCCCTCTGTCAGAATCTCCTGACATCCTGAAAATTTGATGCGAATAGGACATCAAAAATATTTGTTGAGCTGGATGTCTGAAAATAGGCACTTAGATGTCCCCAGGACCATTTTAGAAACGGAATATATAGATGTCCCCAGCACGAGAACAAAGGAGCGTGGCGGGAAAATGGCCTGAGAATTGCACATCACGGTTTCAGAATGACAGAAGAATGTCTACCCTGGTTGGTGAGACGCCTATAGATGATCCCGACCATGAATAAGAAGAAAAAAGTGCTTCTTTCATGGATGTAACGCTTCTAGGGTAAACTGTATAATGCACTTACATTGCCACAATTATTTCCTTCCTGAAGAAAGCTGAGAATAAACATATATCCAAAACATTTATTAGCCCACCACTGCCCATCTGAGTATTTAAAATAGCAGACCAGGGCATGCAAGTCTCGTATCATGGACACTCCACTTCTGGGATACCTCTGCTGGCACATCCAAGTACCTGATCTGAGGTCATGTATACAGGAACATAGTAACAGAATATATGACAACAGATGAAGACCACAATGGTTCATCTAGTCTGCCCAGTAAGGTGGCTACAGTAGGTGCACCTGCTGCTCCGTGCAGGTCACCCCCTTCTAATTTGTTGACGTTTAAAAGATAAAATAAAAGTAAACTTATCCTCTTGCTATAAAATGATCCACTGTGTCTCTCCCATGCCATTTTAAAATTCCGTCACTGCATTTGCCCACACCACCTCCATCCGGAGGGCATTCCAAGCATCCACCACCCTTTCAGTGAAAAAGTATTTCCTGACATGGCTTTTAAGTTTACTTCCTTGTATCTTCATTTTATGCCCTTTAGTTTTACAGCTTCTCCTTTATTCATTAACACCCTTTAAGTATTTTAATGTCGGGTATCATATCTCCCTGTCCCTCCTCTCTTCTAAACGGGGTCGGCCATCCACTAGACGAGCTAGGCAGCCTCCTAGGTAGGCAGCTTTGTGCTGCCGCTTCGTTACCTGTGGCAGACCATGCGCTTCGGCACACATGACCTGCCGCTTCTGATGACCCCCGACACAACTTAATGTGTGCTGAAGCACATGGCCTGCCGCAGGCAACAAAGCAGCAACATAAAGCTGCCACTTAAAATACTGCCTCTGCTGCCTGCCTCCCTCCCTCACCACCTCCCCCCCCCCACCCAAGATGGAATGGGCAGCATTGGGGGGCATGGGCAGCACGGCTCGGCGAGGAGGGCACAGCCTAGGTTTCCAGCTGGGGCAGCAGAAACCCTTGGGCTGGCTCTGACTCTAAAGTATACATATTTAGGCCTTAAAGACAGAAACATGACAGGAGAAAAAGACAATAAGCCTATCCAGTCTGCCCTTCTGTAGCAATTACTATAGTCCCTTTTTTTCCCTTTAGAGATCCTCTGTGTTTGTCCCATGCTTTCTTGAATTCAGATACTGTCCTTGTCTCTACTACCTCCACTGGGAGACTATTCCAAGCATTTATCACCCTTTCTGTAAAGAAATATTTTTGCATATTACTCCCGAGTCTATCCTCTTTCACCTTCATCCTATGTCCCTTGTAGCAGAGCTTGCTTTCAGTTGAAAGAGGTTCTCCTCCTGTGCATTGATGCAGTGGAGATATTTAAACATCTCTTATCATATCTCCTTTCTCCCGCCTTTCCTCCAAAGTATACATATTGAGATCTTTAAGTCTGTCCCCATATGCCTTATGACGAAGCCCACTGACCATTTTGGTAGCCACCCTCTGCACAGACTCCAACCTATTTATATCCTTTTCAAGATGTGGTCTCCAGAATTGCACACTACTCAAATGAGGTCTCACCAAAGATTTATAGAGAGGCACTATCACCTCCTTCCTGCTGGCTATTCCTCTCCCTATGCACCCAAGCATCTCACACAGGCTAGCAATGCTGAATCCTTTGAAACTGAGTCCCTTAGCACTAGCAGAGACAACTTGAAGAGGGGGAACAGCTCTGCACGTCCGGACTTTCTACTTTGAACTTGTCATTTTGACTTAAAACTTGATGGGTTTTGTGCTCTTTTCTTGATATTTTAACTTGACTACTCGGCACAGTCTTTTCTAACTGTTCCCAACCTGCTGAGAGACTTTTGAAATCCTTCAGTCCAGGCCTGCCTCATTCCTGACTGGCACATAGCAACTGCCTGCAAGTTCCATTGCTGACGTCTTAATTTTTAGTTAATTATTGTATTTTAGATAGCTACTCAGACTTTTCACATCACTACTTTATCACCGCAGCCATCTAAAACAAGATAAGTAAATAATCAAACTAGTCTAAAAAATTATCTGTATTTTACTTTATTTATTCACCTTCTAATTTAGTTTTTATCCCTCTCCTTTCTCCTGATAGAACTTTGCCGTCCTACACTCCATTTCTTAAGTTGGAGTTACATCCCCCAATTTCTTATGGCTCCACTCTCCCTAACCTTCTCCCCTCATGCCATCAACTTAATAACCCCCTCTTTTTCATCCTCTCTCCGCCTTCCCTTCCACCCTTTCTTCAGCTCTTGAGCTCCACCTTTTTCTTCCTCTTATTCTTCGCTCTCCTTTCTCTCTGAAACACACTCGTCCTCATTTCTACTGGGCCATCTTCTCTCTGCCTCGCACACTTCTCCTATCATCCGGTGATATTAACCACAACCCTAGACTTTAATCTCACTCCTTTCTCAACCACCCCAACCTCATTCATATTCCTCTCCTTTCCCCATCCTCTCTCCCTTTCTCATGTGCCTTATGGAATGCTCATTCCATTTCTAATAAACTCCCCAAACTCAAAATCTCTCTCTCTCAAGCTTTCCATCTTCTAACTCTTACTGAGACCTGCCTCCTCCCTGATGACACTGCTTCGGTTGCTGCCCTCTGTCACGGCGGCTACCAATTCTCCCACACTCTTCATGACACTGGTGCTGGTGCTGGGTTTCTGCTTTCTCCTTCCTGCCAATTCCAGCCCCTCCTACCTCAGTCTCACTCCTTTTCCTCCTTTGAAGTCCATTCCATCCACCTTTTTAATCCCTCACCTCTCTGGATAGCTATTATTTATAGACCCCCTGAAAAGTCCAACCCTATCTTTCTTATCAACTTTGACTTATGGCTTTTCTTATTTCTGGATTCTTCTTCTCCCTCCCTTATTCTTGGTGACTTGAATATTCATGTTGATAATCCTTCTGACCCCTATACTTCTAAGCTCCTATCGCTTACCTCCTCATTCAACCTCCAGCTTTGCTCTTCTGCCCCCACTCATCAGCATGGTCACTGCCTTGACCTTGTTTTCTCTTCTAATTGTTTGCCCTCTAATTTCCGTACTCAGTTCTTCCCTTATCTGAACATCACTTGCTAAGCTTCACTCTTCATCACTCTCCACCTCAATCACGCCCCATCACCTGTCTTTTTAGAAATCTTCATACTGTAGATCCATTGGCTCTCTCCACTACTGCCTCATCACCTCTTTCCTCCATTTTATCTTCTAAGTCTGTTGATGAGACTATAGTTTCCTAAAGTACTGCTCTCTCCTCTGCTCTGGATGCTCTTGCTCCGCCCATGCCACATCCTGTGAGGCGCACTATACCTCAGGCCTGGCTGTCTTCAACTACCCACTATCTACACTCCTGTGCCCGCTCAGCTGAGCGCATTTGGCTCAAATCCTGCTCCCTTTCTGATTTTTTTCACTTCAAATTCATGCTTACTTCCTTCCAATCAGCCATAGTACTCGCCAAGAAAAATGATCATGTCCATCTGACTAACTCTTGCCTCTGACGCCTGCTGTCTCTTCTCAACTTTCTCCTCAAGGCACCTCCACTTCAGACCCCTACTTCTCTTTCTGCTAAAACCCTATATGACTATTTCTATGACAAAGTCCACAAGATTACATTCCACTTCCCCACAAGATCAGCTTGTTCCCTTCTTCAATGCCCTCAATCTCTATTACCTTTTCATCCTTTTCTAAGATCTCCAAAAAGGAAATCTCATCTTCTTTCCTCCTCTAAACTTACTACTTGTTCCTCTCATCCCATCCCCACCCATGTCCTTAACTCCATCTCCTCCTCCGTCATCCCTTCCATCTCACATATTCTCAACCTATCGTTCTCCACTGCAACTTTCCCTGCAGCCTTCAAGCATGCTGTGGTCACACCTCTCCTCAAGAAACCTTCACTTGACCTTACTTGTTCTATCGACCCATCTCCCTTTTTCCCTTCATTTCCAAACTTCTTGATTGTGCAGTTCTCCACCAATGCCTTGAATTTCTCTCCTCTCAAGCCCTCCTAGATCCACTGCAATCAGGCTTTCATCCCTTCCATTCTAATGGAACGGCTCTTGCCAAAGACTCCAGCAACTTGTTCCTGGCCAAATCGAAAGGAGTTCTCAGTCCTCATTCTTCTTGACCTTTCTGCTGCTTTTGACACTGTTGACTACCACCTTCGCCTTGACACATTGCCCTCACTTGGTTTTAGGGGCTCTGTGCTGTCCTGGTTCTCTTCTTATCTCTCACATTGCTCCTTCAGTGTTTGTTCTGGTGGCTCCTCCTCTACTGCTATCCCACTCTCAGTTGGTGTAACCCACAGATCTCTATATCCAGTCCCTTGGTGCTCTCATCTCCTTCTATGGCTTCTAATGCATAGTTACTCACCTGTAACAGGTGATCTCTGGGAACAGCAGGAATTTAGTCTTCACATATGGGTATCGTCAGTACCAACGGAGCCTGCATGGGAACGCTCCCCAGCGTCTAATAGGAAAGCTTTTAGGAGCATCCCACAGTGTCTGCGTGCTGCCTTCCCGCCATTCCAACTCTCCCTCTTCAGTTGAGTTTATAGCTGAGAAAGGAGAGAAGGAGAGGGAGAAAGAGAGATATAGAGAGACAACTCCTAGGGGAGGTGGGTGGATTGTGAAGACTAAATTCCTGCTGTTCCCGGAGATCACCTGCTACAGGTGAGTAACTACGCTATCTCCAGGAATAAGCAGGAATGCAGTCTTCACATATGGGGACTCCCCAGCTGAAAGATGCCAGGGAGATGGCCCCAGGAAGCTGCAAACCCATGGTGAGATGGGTCATGCTTCCTCCCATGGATCTCTGGCAGCCAAACCCAGATTGTGGGTAGAAGTTGTATTAAGTCTGAAAGAGATGCTGAAGAACAGCTTGGCCAAACAAGGCATTCCGACAGGAGTCCTTGTCTAAACAGTAGTGGGCTGTAAAAGTATGCACAGAAGCCCAAGTAGCTGCTCTGCAGATGTCGTCTATAGACAAAGAATGAAGGCTAGCCATAGAGGATGCCATGGCTCTCACACTGTCGGTCTGGCCTAGGACTGTCTTGTAGCTGAGCTTGGCTTGGAATACTCGAAAAGCAAGGAAGATTGCTCTGAGTTCTAGGAGGTTTATGTGAGGACAAGCCTCCTCTGGGGTCCAGAGACCCTGGGTGGAGAGATCGTGCAGGTGAGCTCCCCATCCCAACTGGGACACATCTGTTGTTAGAGTGGCCTGGAATAGGGGCTGCTGGAAAGGAAAGCCTATGAGAAGGTTGTCCAGCGACTACCACCATTGGAGGGACGAAATAAGATGTTTTGAGTTTCTTATTTTGTCCGACAGGCGACCTGAGGCCTGTGTCCACTGAGAGGATAGGGTCCACTGGGCTGCTTGCATGTGAAGACGAGCATAGGGAACCACATGTACAGTGGATGCCATATGTCCCAGTAGCTGAAGCATTTCCCGAGCAGTTAGGGAGTCTTTTACCGCTGCTTGGGAAGCTAGCTGCACTATACAAAGACAGCGGGGCTGTGGAAGGAAAGCCCTTGATTGTCTGGTATCTAGGCGAGCTCCTATGAATTCTAGGGACTGAGAAGCGAGATGGGAGTTTGGAAGGTTTATGACCAATCCCAAGTAATGCAGAACTCGCATTGTGAGTAAAAGCAGAGTTGGCTTCTGGAGCTGTGGGTGCTCGAATGAGCCAGTCGTCCAAGTAAGGGAAGATAAATATCCCCAGAGTTCGTAGGAATGCAGCTACTACTGCCATGCATTTTGTGAAAACTCTTGGGGCAGAAGCCAGACCGAAAGGAAGAACCCTGTATTGGAAGTGTCTTCCCTGGAAAAGGAATCAAAGGAATTTCCTGAAATCTGGATGGATGAGTATATGAGTATATGCATCCTTTAGATCTAAAGAACATAGCCAATCCTGACTCTGAAGATATGGCAGAAGTGTTCTGAGAGACATCATTTTGAATTTTTCTTGGAACAGATATTTATTCAATTCTCCGAGGTCCAAAATGGGTCTGTGTCCCCCTGTTTTCTTTGGGATGAGAAAATAGGGGGAGTAGAACCCTGTACCCTGTTGAGATATGGGTACCTCTTCTATTGCTCCTTGAGCAAGAATTATTGTGACCTCCTGACTCAGAAGATCGGTGACAGGGGTTTGAGAATTGAACTGTCTTCTGATTGTAGGAGGGGGCATGCTGTGAAAATGAAGTTTGTACCCCTCTCGTACAATGGACAGAGTCCAATTTTCTGATGTTATTTGGTGGCAAAGTGACATAATCTGCCGGGTATGGTAGAGGGTTCTGGACTCTGCAGGGGCAGGAAGGCTAAGTTCTCTAGAAAAGAGTCAAAGCCCCTGTGGAGGCTGAGCCTGCTGAGCTGGCTGAGCTCTTGGGACTTTTGGTTTCTTCTGTTGTCTAGTTTGTTGCTGTTGTCCCTTTTGGGCAGCATGGACTGGACAGTGACCCTGCTGAGTATAAGAAGGATAAAACACATTGAACTTGAACGTCATGCCCCCTTAGATTCACACTAATACGGCTTTAGACCATACCATAGCGTAGAAACACTACTTGCAGTTATCTTTGATGATATTCTAAAATACATTGACAAATCAGAACAAGCAGTATTACTTATATTTTTGGATATATCGGCTGCCTTTGATTCAATTAACCATCGTATCCTTTTTGAAAGACTCAAACAGATTGGTATACATGGTACTATTCTTGCATGGTTCCAATCATATCTAACTGATCGATCGCAACAAGTAAAAATAGGAAACCATACATCTAAAAACCTATACGCAAAAACAAGGAATCTCACAAGGATCTGCATTGTCAGCTCTACTCTTTAACATATATTTACAACCTATATGCCACATCATTCAACAGTGCAAATTAAAATATGCAATTTATGCTGATGACGTTATGATTTATCTCCCTATGGACATAGACTCCCTGGACGTCTCTAATATCAAATCATGCTTCACTAAAATTACGCAATGGCTAAATGAACACAATCTATACATTAACTTCAAGAAAACAGAAGCATTATTTGTTTCTAGAAATCAAAAATTTACCCCCCCAACAGAAATAAAAATTGAAAACATAAGCATCCCCATAAAAGATGAAATAAGATACCTTGGCGTTATCATAGACAGAACGTTAAGTCTAACACACATCAGGAATACAACAAACACAATATATAATAAATTAAGATATCTTAAAAATATAAAACTATATCAAATCTGGACTTCAGATCAGTCCTTCAAGCCCTGATCCTGCCTCACTTAGATTTTAGTAACATAATTCTTCAAGGTATTTCAAAACATGCTTTACACCAACTAAAAGTAGCACAACATGTTGCTGCAAGAATGCTTATAAATGCAGGTCCAACTGAACACATAACCCCTATACTGTACAAACTTCACTGGTTACCTATACAAAGTAGGATAAAATATAAAGTTATCATAACAACATTCAAACTGATAAGAGATATAGCCCCATCATATCTAACTGATCTACTGACAATTCATTCAAGGACAAGAACAGTGAGACAAAGGAACCTGAACACTCTACTTGTTCCAAACAACTTTTCAAAACTCAATAAAACTACAACAAATAGGGCATTCAGCTTCAATGCTCCTTTAATATGGAACGCTCTGCCGGATAAACTCAGAGATATCACAGATCTTTCAGCATTTAGAAAAGATCTTAAAACTCACCTATTTATAGAGTACTTTGGCGACTCATTCCCAAATGATGAAATATTTCCCACTTAAACTCATGTATACTCTTATTCATTGATACACAACTTACTTTTTCCTTTTTCTTACTCTATCTTACAATACCCAATTCTCCACATTATCACATTTAATCATTACATTAATAATTCTAGTGAACTACAATACATTTTTCCTTGCTCAGATAAGATGAAACGATTTTAAAACTTGTAAATATTTTAAATCTGTAAATATTTTAAATCTGTATATATATTTAAACTATCTATATACCTAATCAGCATTTACTCACCATTGTAACCCTCAAATTACCTTTTCTATTATGTACAATGTAATGTTCACTGTAATTTCAATTGTTTGAATAAGTTTCAATGTAATGTTCAAGTTTTGTTCTATGTAAACCGCTTTGATTTTTCTGAAAGGCGGTATATAAAACCGTTCAATAAATAAATAAAACTTCTTTTTCTTGTTGAAAAATAGTTTTTTTATTAGATCTTTTCTTTGCTGGGTTGGCTGTACACTGACAGCCTGTCCAAGGTAACATTGTCAGAGTCAATCTCATTAGCTTTTTCTTGCCAGTTCTTGCCAAAGATTTTCTCCTGTGCAAGGAATGTTACCCAGTTTATCTTATACCCAAATTTCCAAGTCTGATGCCTGAAGCCAGGCAATACGACGTGCACCAATGGAGATAGCAGAGGCTCTGCTGATGCATTCAAAGCAATCAAAGGCTGCACGGTTGACAAACTTGGAAACATCTTGGGCATGTCTGATCAGAGCAAGAAAATCCTGTCTTTTATCATCATGAAGAAAGGGGCTCATAAGCTCCAAGTCTCCTCTAACCTCTTTGAGGAACATTCCCATGTATAGGCTATATGAGCTGATTCTAGCTAAGAGCATGGAAGCATCGACGCCCAAAAGCATCGAGAATCCTGGACTTGCAGCCTGGAGGATTGGAAGAATGTCTTTTTGCACTCTTTATCTTACGCATGGCCGATTCCACTACCATTGAATAGTGTGGCAATTGAGTCTTTTGAAAGCCAGGACAAGGTGGAACTCGGTACATTGTATCGAGTCTGCAAGAGAGTGTGGAGATGTGGTTAAAGGAGTCTCCCACATTCTCAGCATGAGATCATGAAGGATCTTATGAATGGGCAGAGTAGCTGCCTCTTTAGGAGCTTTAGAGTACTGAAGAATCTCTAACTCTTCTGCCCTAGGTTCCCTTTCAGGAGCCACTGTGATTGAAAGGCCTCGAGTCACATCACGAATGAAATCCTGGAAGGACATGTCCTCTGGAGGAGACATTCTACGCTGAGGAGAAGAAGATGGATCCTCTGGAAGAAGTGCTCTGGTATCGGCAGAGTCATCGGAATCGGAAGATTCAAAATATCTCTGATCCCGATGTTTGCGCAAGGCACGGTACCGGTATCAAGCGATCAAAGTCGGTATCGATCCTTCGATACCGGGGATGGACTCTAGACTCGGCATGGGGGGTATACCTGCCGAGGCCGGTGCCATTGATACCGGTGTCGGTACCAGTGCCTATTGAACGGTCTGAAGTGGTTTCAATGATACCGAAGCCGTTAGAAGAGCCACTAGGCTGCGTTCGATAGCGAGAAATCTTTGATCTATCACTCCTGCCGATGCCTGAGTGTCGGTACTGGTAGAAGCAGCCGGGACCCCAGAACATGGCACCAGTAATCCAGCAGAAGTGGAAGTCTCGAGAACATCCTGGAGCCCCGTTAGTGCTTTGGAAGCCGAAGCCTCCCACCGGAGCTGTTTTGCCGGTGGACTTTCCTCAAGGGCAACGCCTAAGGCATCTCGATACTTTGAAGGAGATATACCCTTTGAGGACCGGCTAGTCTTTGCAGACTTATGTTTGGTTACCTGAGATCCATGGGAGGAAGATGAAGCCCTGGAAGACGTCGATGCAACAGACATCGCATCTGTGGCAAAAAGGGTACCGAGTTTTGCAGCTCTATTCTGCAGGCCCCTCTTGGTCATCTTTCTACAGGAGAGACAATCCAATGGAGAGTGGTCAGGTCCCAGTCATGGGTGTCGATGACAGATATGGTACCGCCACACTTAGAACATTTTTTAAAACCAGTAGCTAGTTTTTCCATTCTAAAAGAAAAATGGGCCTAGTGCCCAAAATGGCACCTAGCACCGAGAGGGAAAAAGCTTCTGAAGAAAATACTTCAGAAAAGAAAACCGGCGGTACCGGTAGACGTCGAATGAAGGCAGACGCGATCACAAAAAACAAATAAGTAACAAGAATTTTCTGCGGTGACAGGGTATGCGGCCTGTCGGCTCCACGGAAAACGAAGAACTGAAGAGGGAGAGTTGGAATGGCGGGAAGGCAGCACGCAGGCACTGTGGGATGCTCCCAAAAGCTTTCCTATTGGATGCTGGGGAGTGTTCCAGTGCAGGCTCCGTCGGTATCGATGATACCAATATGTGAAGACTACATTCCTGCTTGTTCCTGGAGATTATCATTTTTATGCTGATGACTCTCAAATCTATCTACACCTGATATTTCCCTGACACTCCAGGCTCATATCTCTGCATGCCTATCTGATAAAAAGCTGCCTGGATGTCTGTGACACCCCCACTTGTCTAGGAGGTTGCCTATAGGCAGGGGCGTACCTCCTAATGTCCCTTTTAGTATGGGTTCCCAGAGCCGAGGCTTCTGGGGCTTGTAGTTGTGTGAAATGATGAATAGGCCGAGGGTTTGAAGGCAAAAACACAGGAAAATTTATTTTTCTCTTCCTTTGCACCAAAAACACATATTATTTATTTATTTATTTGACAAAATTTATTTATTTATTTATATTAACAAAATTAGGATACTTCTCCAACAAAAGAAAAAGAATTTTCAGATCAAGAACTTCAGAGTGACAAAAGTTGCAATTGCTTCTTCAGCTGTTACATAATGCAGCTTGATAGTTCCTATCTTCAGGAACAAGCAGGCATGAGTCTTCACATATGGGTACATCAGTACCGACGGAGACTGCGCGGGAACGCTCCCCAGCGTCCAATCAGAAAGCTTTTGGGAGCATCCCACAGCGCCTGCTTGCTGCCTTCCTGCCTTTCCCAACTGTCTCTCCTCAGTTCTTCTTTTTCCGTGGAGCCAGCAGGTCGTGTTCCTGTCACCGCAGAAGAATTTCCTTATTTTTTTCTTTATTTCTTTTGTGTCACGTCTGCCTTCTTCGACGCTGTACCGGTATCGCCGGTCTTTGTTCTTCTTGTAAAAAAAAAAACAACACCTTTCTTTCCGTTCTTTTTCTTCAGGTGCACTTGAGTTTTGGGCCTTAGGCCCAAAGCTTTCTTCCCTTAAATATGGAAAAGCCTGCCTCAGGATTTAAAAAGTGCACAAAATGTGGCGGTACTATTTCCGTCACTGACACCCATGACTGGTGTCTAAAATGTTTAGGTCCTGACCATTCCATAACAGATTGTGTGTCCTGTTCCATGATGTCTAAAAGAGGTCGGCAGAACCGAGCTGCCAAGCTCAGTACCCTGTTTCCCTGTGACGCGGCTTCGGTGGCACTGACATCTTCCAGGGCTTCTTCTTCCTCACATGGATCTCAGGTAACTAAACATAAATCCAGCCGGTCCTCGAAGGGTAGATCTCCTTCTAAGCATAGAGATGCCTCTGGCCTTGCCCTCGAGGATTCTGCACCGGCAAAATTACCCCGGCGGGAGGCTTCGGCCTCTAAAGCATCATCATCGGGGTTCCAGGATGATCCTGACAGCGTGGCCTCGACAGATCTCTTGGTGCCATGCTCTGGGGTACCGGTGGCTTCCACCAGTACCGATTTCCAGGCATTGGTGGCGTCGATGGATCAGAGGATTCTGTCCATAGAACGCAGTCTGGCGGCTTTCCTTGTGGCATCGACGCCCGTGGTACCGCAACAGACTACTCCGCCGGTACCGGCTCTAGCATCGCCATCGGTACCGATCCCGGTACCGGTGGCGTCGACATCGGCATCGGTGTCCGCTATGCCGGTACTCTGTCCTCTGAAGCCCTCCGGTACCGATATCCCGGTACCAGTTATTCCCGATACCGATCCTGGTCGTTACGGATATCGGGCTTTGCAAGAGCATCCTGACAGACGATACTTCGATTCCTCTGAGGACTCTGAGGATTCTGAAGAGTCTGTCGATGCAGTGATGCTTCTTCCACAGGAGGAGTCCTCTCCTAAACGAAGGATGTCTCCTCCAGAGGACTTGTCTTTTCAAGACTTTATCAGAGAGGTGGCTCGGGGCCTCTCTATTACAGTGGCCCCAGAGTCAGAGCCCAGAGCCAAGGAGTTAGATATTTTACAATATCCTAAAAGTCCTAAGGAGGCAGCTACTTTACCTGTTCATGAGATTCTGTATGATCTCATGTTAAGGATGTGGGAAGCACCTCTAACCACTTCTCCTCATTCTCACAGGTTGGATATCATGTATCGTGTCCCTCCTTGTCCTGGTTTCCATAAAACTCAACTTCCTCACCACTCTATTGTGGTTGAGTCTGCAATGAGAAAGATTAGAAGTGCCAAAAGACATGCCTCTAATCCTCCAGGACGTGAATGTAGAACCCTGGATGCTTTTGGAAGAAGAGTCTTCCAAGCTTCCATGCTTGCTGTGAGAATTAATTCTTATAGTCTCTACATGGGAATGTTCTTTAAAAGAAGTCACTGACCATTTGCAGACTTTAAGTCCTTTTATGTCTGAAAATAAAAGGCAAGAATTTCTCACTGGGCTCAAACATGCCCAGGACATCTCCAAATTCTCCAACCGTGCAGCTTTCAACTCCTTTGAATGCGTAAGCAGAGCCTCAGCTATTGCCATAGGTGCATGTAGGATTGCTTGGCTTCAAGCATCTGATTCGGAGATCTGGGTTCAAGATGAATTGGGAAATATCCCTTGTACAGGTGAGAACCTGTTTGGTAAGGATTGGCAAGCAAAGGCCAATCAGATGGATGCTGAAAATTCTGCTTTGGATAGACTATCCAAATCCACAGCTGCTCCTGCTAAGAAAAGGTTGTTCAAGAAAACACCTTTTTCTAAAAGGGAAGATTCTATCCTGCTTATAGTCAGCGGGCATCTTCTGCAGCTCAGTTCCCTTCCAAACGTCAGCAATCCTCCAAACAGAGCAAAGCAAAGGCTGCAAAGCCTGCTCCAGCCCAGCAACCTCAGCCCCCTCAGGGCCTTTGACATTCTGCTAGAGAACTTAGCCTTCCTGGCTCTAGAAGGACCAGAGCCCTCCACCATTCCAGGAAGGTTATGTTACTTTGCTCCCAGGTGGGGGCAAAATACAGCGGAGCAATGGACACTCTCCATCATAAGAGAGGGGTACAAACTGCATTTTTCAAGCTTGCCCCCTCTCACAAGAGTGCACCAGTTCAATTCTCCAACCTCCCTCCTCAGCCTGTTGGAGCAGGAGGTTGCCACTCTTCTCGCCCAGGGGGCAATAGGGGAAGTGCCTCTTCAACAACAGGGCACAGGGTTCTACTCCCCCTATTTTTTTATTCCAAAGAAAACAGGGGGCTTCAGACCCATCTTAGATCTCAGAGAATTGAACAGATTCCTAGTCAAAGAAAAATTCAAGATGGTTTCTCTAGGAACTCTGCTGCCATACCTTCAGAGTCAGGACTGGCTTTGTTCTCTAGATCTCAAGGATGCGTACACTCATGTTCTCATCCATCCAACTCACAGAAGGTTCCTTCGGTTCCTTTTTCAGGAGAAGCACTATCAATACAGAGTGCTCCCTTTTGGTCTGGCCTCTGCACCAAGGGTGTTCACGACATGCATGGCAGTGGTTGCTGCTTTTCTGTGCACCCTGGGAATATTTGTCTTCCCTTACCTGGATGACTGGCTCATTCGAGCTCCCACACAGAGGCCAGGACTTCTCTAACCTACACAATGCATATCCTTCAGTATTTAGGGCTGGTAATAAACATCCCAAAATCCAGCTTGATCCCTACTCAGTCCCTGGAGTTTATAGGGGCGTTACTGGATACCACAAGGGCAAGGGCCTATCTTCCCCAGGCCCGTTGCCTTCGCTTGATGCAGTTAGCTTCTCAAGCAGAGTTGAAACCCCTACTAACTGCTCGAGAGCTATTACAGTTGCTAGGCCACATAGCATCCACCGTACATGTGGTACCATATGCTCGCCTTCACATGAGAGCAGCTCAGTGGACTTTATCCACCAAATGGACCCAGGCATTAGGCTGCCTGTCAGACAAAACAGGAAACACAAGTCGCCTCATTTTGTCCCTCCAGTGATGGAAGTCCCCTCAAACCCTGTGGCTGGGGTCCCCCTTTCAACAGCCTCTACCCCAAGCAACTCTTACAACAGATGCTTCTCCAATGGGCTGGGGAGCTCATCTTCAGGACCTCTCCACCCAGGGCATCTGGTCCCCACAGGAGACTTGTCTACATATCAATCTCTTGGAACTCAGAGCAATCTTCCTTGCTCTGCGAGTTTTCCACACCCTGCTCAGCCACAAGACAGTCCTTATCCACACAGACAATCAGGTAGCCATGTTCTATATAAACAAGCAGGGAGGAACTGGCTCTCTGCAACGAAGCTCTGCGACTGTGGGCCCTCGCCAGAGAGCATCACATTCATCTTCTGGCAGTTTATCTTCCAGGTGTTCAAAACTCTTGGGCAGACAGACTCAGTCGAGTTCTGCTTCTACACGAGTGGTCCCTACATATGGACCAGGTATCCAAGATTTTTCAAATTTGGGGAACCCCGGACATATTCCTCTTTGCAAGTCCGTGGAATGCCAAACTTCTCCGGTTCTGTTCCAGAACTCCGGCTCAGGGGGCTCAGGCAAGGGATGCTTTCCTCCTTCATTGGGGTCAAGACTTCCTGTATGCCTTTCCACCCATTCCCCTAATTCCCAAAACCCTGTTCAAGCTTCAGAGAGACAGAGGCCACATGATTCTCATAGCTCCACATTGGCCACGGCAAGTGCGGTACCCTCTGCTTCTACATCTCTCTCAAGCTCCCTCTCTAGAGTCAGGGTCTGCTCCAGACCTCTTCTCTCAAGAGGACGGAAAGTTGTGGCATCCCAATCCCCAGTCTCTGCATCTCAGGGCTTGGTTGCTGAAGGCCTAGATCTCCAGGATCTTCATCTTTCTCAACAAGTGAAAATGTTCTTTATGCTTCCAGAAAACCTTCCACTAGACGTTCTTACGCTTTCAAGTGGAAGAGGTTTACCATCTGGTGTTCTGAAAAGGGTCTTAACCCCCGTGCCATACCTCTGGAATCGTTTCTGGAGTATCTCCTTCATCTGTCTAATGCAGGCATTAAGACAAATTCAGAAAGGGTCCATTTGAGTGCTATTGCAGCTTCCCTTAAGCCTCTAAATGGACAACCTGTTTCCTCTCATCCTCTTGTAGCAAGGTTCATGAGAGGTCTCCTTTTAACAAAGCCTCCCATTAGACCACCCCCGGTGGCATGGGACTTAAATTTGGTTCTTGGTCAGCTTATGAAGCCACCTTTCGAACCTTTAGATACCACCTCCTTGAAATACCTTTCTTGGAAGGTTATCTTTCTCATTGCAATTACATCAGCATGCCGCATCAGTGAATTGCAAGCACTAGTAGCTAATCCACCTTATACAAGGTTCCATCATGACAAGGTGGTCCTTAGGACTAATCCACACTTTATGCCTAAGGTGGTCTCGCCTTTTCATCTCAACCAGGAGGTCTACCTACCTGTCTTTTTTCCAGGACCTCAAGCATCAAGTGCAGAGAGGAATCTTCATACCCTGGACTGTAAGAGCTCTGGCTTTTTACTTACAAAGGACACAGCAACATAGAACGTCTTCCCAACTCTTTGTTGCCTTTGATCCTTCTCATTTGGGACAACCAGTCTCCAAGAGAACACTTTCAAACTGGATTGCCCAATGTATTTCTTTCGCCTATCAGAGCAAGAACCTTTCTCTGGAGGGCCATGTCACAGCTCACAATGTGAGAGCCATGGCAGCCTCAATGGCTCATCTGAACTCTGTGTCTATCGATGACATCTGTCGAGCAGCCACTTGGGCCTCAGTTCATACCTTCACAGCCCATTACTGCTTGGACAAGGACTCCCGCCGCCTTGTTTGGTCAGGCTGTTCTTAAACACCTGTTCCATACTTAATAAACTCCTACCCACCATCCCTCATGGGATGTCAGAGATCCAGGTGGGGAAGTGCAGCCCTGTCCCAGGGACATACAACTTATGGGCTCTCTCCCTGGCATCTAAAGCTAGGAAGCCCCATATGTGAAGACTACATTCCTGCTTGTTCCTGGAGATAGCACAGTTACTTACCTGTAACAGGTGATCTCTGGGAACAGCAGGAATAAGTCTTCACAACCCACCCACCTCCCCTAGGAGTTGTCTCTCTCTCTCTATCTCTCTTTCCTTTCCCTCTCTCTCCCTCTTTGTCTCAGCTATAAAACTCAACTGAGGACAGACAGTTGGGAAAGGCGGGAAGGCAGCACGCAGGCGCTGTGGGATGCTCCCAAAAGCTTTCTGATTGAATGCTGGGGAGCGTTCCCGCGCAGGCTCCGTCGGTACCAACGTACCCATATGTGAAGACTTATTCCTGCTGTTCCCAGAGATCACCTGTTACAGGTAAGTAAATGGAAATTACACTAACCTGGTAATTGTAGTTCCTGGAGGGTCCAGTTTAGTCCTCCAACATCGGGTAGTGCCCCTCCTCCTGCAGCCTGGAGACTGGACCAATCAAGTCTTCTGTAGTATATATGCAGACGGAGCTCCCAGAAGCCCCCAGTGTACTAGTAACAAAGCATACTTAACGAAGCAACACATTAGATTAATATACAAAATGACATAATGAAAATGACATAATTAAAGAACAATTTGTTTCCCCCCCACAAAAATATCCAACTTTCTCCCCAAACGAGGAAGCCAGAACACTGTATTGCGCTGGAACCAACGCCCCAAAAATCAAAATACAGCTCCGTATCAGAAATCTCAGGAGCTGACTGAACACCTGAGAAAGGAAGAGCCATAGCCAAAAACGCGGCTGCAAAAAAGGTTCGAACGGCAAGAGGAACCGTCTTATGATCCACCGTTCGGAAAGCGCGCCGCATTTTTATAACAGATAGTCGGGAGGGAAGGAGGACTAAACTGGACCCTCCAGGAACTACAATTACCAGGTTAGTGTAATTTCCATTTCCTGTTCGGTAATCCAGTTTAGTCCTCCAACATCGGGATGTAACAGAGCAGTTAAGACCGGGCGGGACCTTGCCATCCGGCGCGCAGAACCGCCGAACAAAAGAGGAATCCCGAGCCGCTGACACATCTAAACGATAGTGTGTACTGAAAGCATGCAGAGACGACCAGGTGGCCGCCTTACAGATATCTGCTGGTGGAACTAGGCTATACTCCGCCCAAGCGGTCGCCTGAGCCCTAGTGGAATGATCCAGTAGCCCCTCCGGAACAGACCGCTGCTGCAACAGATACGCAGACGCGAACGCTTCCTTGAGCCATCTTGCAACGGAGGCCTTAGCCGCCGCTTCCCCTTTACGTGCACCACCGAAGAGCACGAATAGCCGGTCAGTCTTCCGAAAAGATTCGGTAGCCGTCAAATAACGACGAAGTGCACGACCCACATCGAGACGGTGAAGACTTTTGTCCGCCGACCCGACAGAGTGGGAAGAAAGAACTGGAAGAAACACTGCCTGATTCACATGAATAGGGGAAACCACCTTCGGCAAAAAGGAAGGGACCGGGGAAAAAGACAAAAAAGGTTCTCGGCAGGACAACGCATGTAGATCTGAAATACGCCGTGCCGAACAGATGGCTACAAGAAAAACCGTCTTCAGTGTAAAATCTTTCAGAAACGCCCTACTCAGGGGTTCAAAAGGTTCACGAACCAGGGCCCGCATCACTAGATTCAAGTCCCCCGGAGGAACGAAAATCCTGCGGGAGGGCCGCAAATGAAAAACAGTCGTAAGAAAACGACGTACGTCCGGATAAGAACCGCGGAGACGGCCTAAAACCTTTCCTCGATAGCAAGAGATAGCCGCCAACTGGACTTTCAGGGAACTAGCCGCAAGGCCCTTATCAAAAGCAACCTGAAGAAACTTAAAACGACGGAAACGGAAACCGTCGCCGCCCGGACTCCACGCCGGGAGCACCAGTCTTCAAAGATCCCCCAAATCCGAACGTAAGTAAGAGAAGTGGACGTTTTCCCCGCCCGCAGTAGGGAAGAAATCACCGCGGGGGGAGTAACCCTTCTTTTTCAGCCGAGCCCTCTCCATGGCCAAACCGTAAGCGAGAATCGACCCACTTGGGGCATCCGCAAGGGTCCCTGAAAAAGAAGATTCGGCAGCGTGGATAGGAGCCAAGGAATGCCGTCGCTCAGCCAGACCAGATCGGCATACCAGGGCCACCCAGGCCAGTCCGGGGCCACCAGTAACACTCGACCCCGATGGCCCTCGATGCGCTGAACGACCCGGCCAATCAGAACCCACGGAGGAAAGACATAAAGAAGGCCGGACGTTGGCCACGGCTGAATGAGAGCGTCGAGCCCCTCGGACATGCGCTCCCTTTGCCTGCTGAAGAAGCGTCCTGTCTCGGCCGATTGAAATGTCGCCATGAGATCCATGAAGGGCGCGCCCCCCCCCCCCCCGACGAACTATTTGCGCGTAAACTTGCGGGTTTAGCTCCCACTCTCTGGGGTCCACCCGCACTCTGCAGAGAAAATCGGCCTGAACATTGTCTGCGCCTGCAATAGGCGCTGCCGAGATGGCCGGAAGACGAGACTGCACCCAATTGACCAAGGCCATCGCTTCTGATTCCAGGGCCATGCTGCCGGTGCCCCCTTGGCGATTGATGTAAGCTACGGTGGTCGCAATGTCCAAGAGGACTCGCACCGGCCGGTCGAGAACTAGGGCTTTGAGGCCAAGAGGGCTAGCCGCACCGCCCGCAATTCGAGGCGGTTGATCGACCAAGAAGTCTCCAGGGGAGACCATTCCCCTTGAGCGAAGCGGGTCTCGCAGTGAGCCCCCCAGCCGGTTAGGCTGGCATCCGTTGTGAACGGAACCCAAAGTGGAGGCTCCAGGGAATCCACCGCGCCAGGTTCTCGGAGGAGAGCAACCACCGGAGTGATCGGCGAACCGCCCTTGGGCAAGTCAATCTCCTGTTCAACGAGTCGAAGTGGTTGGACCAATGGCGCAGCAGAGCACTCTGCAGCGGGCGCATGTGGAAGCACGCCCAGGGCACCACCTCCAAGGTTGCTGCCATCGTACCGAGGAGCTGTAGCTATCACCATGCAGACGGAGCGGGCATCCCCCTGAAGAGTCGGACAAGAGACCGAATGCGGCGCTCCGGCAGGCACACCAAGCCCCGTGCTGTGTCGAGGCTCACTCCCAGATACTCGAGATCCTGAGTCGGGCACAGACAACTCTTGCATTCTTTCACCACCCAGCCGAGGGACCGCAGCAGAGCCACCACCCTGCTCGTGACGTGCACACACTCCCGACTGGACTTTGCCCGAATCCACCAGTCGTCGAGATACGGATGGACCAGGATGCCCTCTTTGCCCAAGGCCGCCGCGACCACTACCATCACGTTTGTGAAGGTGCGGGGGGGCCGTGGCGAGACCAAACGGCATGGCCGGAAATTGGAAGTGGCCCCACGGAAGAGCGAAGTGGAGAAACCGTTGATGAGACGGCCGGATGGGAATGTGCAATGTGGTCTGCAGCGGCTGTGGAAGATCCTGCAGCAGGGGCTCTGAGGAGGGGGGAGATAAGGTGCTGAGGGACCAAGCGAGCAACGCAGTGGGTATGGGGAAAGCCTCCGGGATGCAGCGTGCAGGTGTAACACAAGCAAGCTATTAATGTACCCTTCGGCTGATTACATTTCACATATAATACAGTCAGAGAAAAAAGCATTGTAGAGACTTAAACCACCTTTCCTCTTCTTGTGTGGGGTTTCATTTATTTATTTATTTATTTATTTATTTATTTTTTTGCATTTAAAACAAAAAGCAAGGAAGGCTCAGGGAAACCCAAGACTGTTTAAGAAAAGGATTTTGAAACTCCACGTGCCTCCACAGCATGATTAAGTGTGTGGAAACTGCTGTTTAGAGCTGTTTCCTCTAAAAAGAAACACTGAAGAGAAAAACAAAACAGCCGCTGGCACCGAAAAACTGTCAGGTATTCGCAGAACTGAGAAGGGAACTCATTCACTGTGCTGGCATAGAGAAACCTTCAAGGTCAGGGTAAGGCAATTACAGTGACTGAAAGTAGGGAAATTAGAGTGGGATCCCTCCGCAGCCATTCAGACCTCCATGGTAGGGGCTGAAAGGTGTTTCTGGGGAGGGATGTAGAAGCTCAATCCAGCCATAGGAAAATTACAGTGAGCATGCTTAATTAGGCCGAGCCCAAAACAGTCAGGATCCAAAACACTGACTTAAAACCTCAACCAAATGGTATATTGAATAAGACAGGTACAATAATCAGTAGGACGTACAAAGTAACCCGGCTGCAGTTTGTGGACTAAAAAGTCAAAGTAGGCACTTCCAAACTCAGGGGCAGCCGGTCCGGATACAGCTGAAAGCATCCCAGAGCAGCTGAGGCAAGGAAGAAAAAAACAAAAACAGAGTACTCACAGTTTTCTTACAGAAAATGATACCTGAACTTCCTGGAGGTATCCAAACTCTCGTGGTAAAGACTCAGTGCAGCGTAAAGCCAATGGAGAGCTCCCCCGAAGCCAAGCTCCGGAGTTCCCAAGTTCCTCAGGGGAAGCAAGATGCTGGGGGAAGAGCAGAGCTGATGCCTGAGGTCCCTGTGTTTCTTCTGACAGCCTATGCAGCGTAAACCTGAATAAGGCACAGGGAGAACTAAAAAGAAATAACTGTGTCCCGCAGGAACAGGCATTTAACAATATTCCCCATAATAGGTAATGCCTCAGCCAGCCTTCTTTGTTGGGCACAGTGGGGAATGGAACCCATGAGCCCTGCACCCTTCGTCAGTGACTCAGCATTGTACTGTGGCTCTGAATTGCATACTGTTCTCTATCCCTGCCTTCTGTACTTTTTATCCATTATGTTCATACATAGGCAGAGAAAAAAGTAACCTCTGCACAACTGACATCTAGCAAGTGTTGTGGAAAGAAGAAAAAAAAAAACTGAAACAACAATATAGCTTTTAGAAGTCAGCAGAGAAATAATCTGGCTTCCCGCCAAAAACCGAGGCTCATTAGCTATTCAAAATGGCCACCAGCAAAAATAAAACACCAAAAGAGTGAATTAAACCCCCCAAAAGCTAAGAAATTAACTTAAAAAGTCAAAGAAGAAGGTGGGAGGGTTGCAGGCATGAGAGAAATGCCTAAAATCGCTGAAAAATCAAGAAAAATCAATCGAGTTACCACAGAGCTGCAAACAGCAGTGGGAAAAGACATTCCAGGTCTGAAGAAACTGCAGCACAGCTCTTGCAGATGCCAGAGTCAGTCATTGTACCTCTGCGGGACCCACAAATCACACATTGAGGTTTGGCAGCCATGCTAAGGCAACCTGCTTCCAGGGGGAAAGAAGGAAACAGGAACAGGGAAGCCCACAGCAAAGGGACTAACCGTATTCAAATCAGTACAGCTTTAAATTTAAAACTTTTTTTTTTACAGAAAACAAAATACTCCCCAGAATCCTAGGGGTGCCCTGAGCAAAATCGCCAGCAAAAGAAACCCCAAAAATGCCAGGGGAACCCGTGCACAAGTGTTAAAAAGTGCCCTTAAAAAGCACACTTTAGAAATCCAAAATGGCCGCCGCATTTTTTCACCCACAATAAAAAAAGGCGCGAAAATACAAAGGTAACCAAATAATATGGAAAAGAAAGAAAACGACCCTCTAATACAGGGCAAGCGAAAAAAATCAGGAAAAAGTGCAATTCGGAAGCCAGGGGAGCCGACAGAGCCTCTGACAATGCAAAAAACAACAGAGCTGAAAAGTTAAAGCAAGGAAAATTCCTACCAGCTCAGGGAACAGCAAGGAACTCAGCCAACTTCTCCAAGTGACAGGCAATGCTGTAGCAGGTATGGCTCTTCCCCGAACAGTCTTGGGGAGAGCTCAACCCAGGTTTCAGATATTCCCAGGCAGGAAGGCAGGAGCCCAATGCAGGTCTGGCTTCCCCCAGGATGTACCCTGTGGCAATGCTCCTTTTTTATTTATTTATTTTTTTTTTTTTAAAGATACAGCTACCTAGCAAAGAAATGGTAAATAAAGGACCCAAAATAAAACCCCAAAAGAACTAATTAACTAGTGTTGCTCCTTCAAGTGTCACTTAGTGTGCCCAGAAAGGGCACAGAAGTCTGCAAGCTGCAAGGAGACTGGACACACTGGGGGCTTCTGGGAGCTCCGTCTGCATATATACTACAGAAGACTTGATTGGTCCAGTCTCCAGGCTGCAGGAGGAGGGGCACTACCCGATGTTGGAGGACTAAACTGGATTACCGAACAGGAACTGTGCTTTACTTCTGGCTTAAGCAACTGCTTTTCCAAACTGTGCAATATTCAAATTAAAGCTTCTTTTACTTCTGGCTGTTGCCCACTCAGATAGTTCTCTTTCTTAAATATTCAAATCAAGCCTTTGAATATTTTCTAGCTGCTTTAAAACACCAGCAACTTCATTTCAAACCTTTTCAGCACTCTAGGCACAAGACATACTGGTATAATAGCTTCTGGGTCTTTCCACATTAAACCCTATAGCTTCTTCATTTTGTCTTTATACAAAAAGCGCAATCCATTTGAGATTCTGTAGAGGCATTATCAGAATCATAATTATCTATCTGCATGTCCTCATAATCAGGATCTGTTGTCTCCTGACTGGAATCAGCTTGTGGGAACGTAGGCTTAATTTCTTTTAACAATTTTAAAACCTTTTCCCAGCGAGACCTCTCTCTATGTTCAGGGGTTTTTGATGGGCTATGGAGATCCTTATCTTTCAATAAACTGTTCAAGGCTTCTAATGGGCTCACCTTCTTTCTAGCAACAGTTCTTTTCACAGGCCTTTCCAGAAGTGAAACTCTCCCCACAGCTTCCTGCTGGGCTGTTCCCGTACCTTGCTTATAGTCTGCAGCTTCCTCAGGCCAAATGCTCCTGTATCCAGGGCCAGCTGTAATTCCTCTACAACACGGGCTTCCTTCAGGGCTGTAGTTTCCTGTGTTTTGGCTGCAATGGGAATCCCTTCTGAGGCTGTCTTTGGAGCACCTCTCTCTCTCAGCTTCCCTGAAAGATTCCTTTCCTTCTGGTTCCCTCGTGATCTCCTCGCCTTCTGTTTCCCTGGTGGTCTCCCTTCTTCCTGTTCCCTGAGGCTTAATGAGTGGGGCTGCCCTACAGCCTCGAACTCCTCCTCCAAGTGCTTCTCATTACCTCTCTTGGTTGCCTTGGAGCTTGGGCGTGGTCTGAGCTCAGCAGCCCCGTGTGTGTGTTTTTTCACTTTGGCTGTACTTTGAAAGTCAGTGCTCTCTGGGCTATCCCTTTGCTTGAAGGTAAATGTTTGTCTTTTATCTATTTCCATGGGCTCTAATACAGTTTCGCCACCACATGTCTCATCGCCATTTGAAATTGTTTATTCACAACTTGATATACCGCCCCCCATTACATCGGGGCAGTTTACAATATACATAACAGAAAGGAAAAAAAAGAAATTACAATCACTGAAAAGAAAAGACGAGAGAGAAAGTTAGAGGAAACAGTGGAACAGGGAGAGTGGGGTCATACAGATTCAGGGGGGACATTAAAAGCTAAGGAAAAGAAGTGGGCTTTGAGAAGGGAACGGAATTTGGGATAGGAATCTTCAAGTCGGAGAGCAGTAGGAAGAGAATTCCAGAGGGCGGGACCAAGGTAGAAAAATGCTGATTTTCGGGTGGATTGCAAATGAGCTTGAGAAGGGGCTGGGAGGTGCAGAAGATTAATATGAACAGATCAAAACCAAACTTCCTATTTTTCCCCCTAAACCATCCTCCCCTCTTCCTCCATCTCTGTTAACATTCATACTTCCTGCTTCTTCAGCCTGCAACCTTGGGATCATCTTTGACTCCTCCCTCTCCTTCTCTACACATATCCAGCAGATGGCTAAAAACCTATCGTTTCTTTCTCAATAAAATTCACCCCTTCCTTTCTGAACACACTACTGAAACACATATCCACTCTTTAGTCACCTCCTGTCTTGACTATTGTAACCTCCTCCTTGCTGGTCTCCCTCTGTCTCATCTCTCTCCCCTTTAGTCTGTTCAGAACTCTTAACGTGTGGCTAATCTTCCGCCAGCCCTGATATACTCATAGAACTCCTCTTCTCAAATCACTTCATTGGCTCCCCTTCCGTTTCTATATCCAATTCAAACTTCTCCTTCTGACCTATTCATGCATTCATTCTACTGCTCCTCACTACCTTTCCTTTCTTCTTTCTCCCTACACTCCTCCTTGTGAACTCCGCTCTTCCTCTAGCTTACTTCTCTCTTTGCCCTTTTCTTCCACTGCCAACTCCAGACTTCGATCCTTTCACCTTGCTGCTCCTTATGCCTGGAACAAACTACCTGAATTGTATATCAGGTTTCATCTCTCCCCCTTTTCTAATCCATGCTAAATGCTTACCTCTTTGAGGCTGCCTTTGGATCCTGATCCCTTGTTCTCCTTTTGTCTCCTTACTTTTCCCTATTTGTACCCTTGTTCTCAACTTCTGTACTGTCTGTCTTGATTAGAGTGTAAGCTCTAATGAGCAGGGACCGTCTTTTATATGTATCTGTACAATGCTGCATACACCTTGTAGCCCTATATAAATGATTAATAGTAATAGTAGTAGCATCCCTCTGACTTTTGCCGCCACCATTTCTACCTGTTTAGCCACCTTCATCATCAGAAACAATCACGTCCAGGTCCTGCTCTTCATTCGTGGAACCCCCCTATACTGTACTGCTCCCTTGGAGTTTTGCAGCCCAAATGCACGACCCTGCATTTTTTAGCATTAAATCTCAGCTACCAAATTTTCAACTATTCTTCAAGCTTAGCTAGATCCCTCTTCACGTTATCTACTCCCTCCTGGGTGTCTATTCTATTGCAGATTATGGTATCACCTGCAAAGAGGCAAGCCTTTACCAAAAGCCCTTCTGCAATATCACTATAAATGGTAAAAAGAATCTGAGCAAGGACAGATCCTTGTGGCATATCATTGGTAACATCCTTCTCCTCAGAGGGAGCTCCATTTAACTGTACCCTTTGTCACCTCCCACTTCCAGTCTCGTCTCATACATCTTCTGGCGCAGGCTCCAAATCATTTTAGTGGCCTTCCTCTGAACTGTTTCAAGTCTTTTTATATCCTTTGTGAAATATGGTCTTCAAAACTGAATACAATATTCCAAGTGAGGCCTCACCAATGACGTCTACAGGAGCATTAATACCTCCTCATTTCTGCTGGTTAGTTCTCTCTGTATGCAACCCTGCATCCTTCTGGCTTTGGCCACCATCTTGTCATATTGCTTCGCCACCTTGAGATCCTCAGGCACTATCCTTCCAAGGTCCTTTTCTTGGTCCATGCACACCAGTTTCTCGCCCCCTATCACATACAATTTGTTTCTTTTGAAGAGACTAGAGAATATACTTTTTTTTAAATTGAACTGAATTAAAAGATTTCTTGACTACTTTTCAGAGGTTTACACTCACGTCAAGTCTGAAAGGATTGAAAGATGAAATTGCCAGAAAATACAAGTGAATAGTAAAAGAAATAACAATGGTGGTGTAAAAAGAAAAGGGAAGTGATAAAATGATAAGCCATAAGAGAAAGTGTCAGGAAAGCATTGATTTATTTATCTTAGCGAACAAAAAATATGTCTATCCTGAAGTTTTTGATCATTTAACTTCAAATGACCTGGATGGTTCTGAATCAGACTTTTGATAAGGGGGATGTTTACTAAGCTGCGCTACCTGTTAATGTGGCAAATAACGCATGCTAGCACAGTGATTTATTTTTGCACTAGCTGCAGATCCCATGCTAACTTCTAGAGTGGATGGAATAGGAGTGGAGAGTGGGCATGTCCGCAATACGCCATTACCGTGGGCATGCTCCTTGCACGGTAACCAGAAAGATGCAGACAGCGCAGGTGCTCATAACACCACCTCAATGTATGGCGATAGCTGCATTCCATGATGTTGTCAAGGTGTGCTCTCTCAATTTGGGTGCATTATCTGCTCGGGAAATGCTGTGCATACCCCCAACAGACAGCATATGGCTTTTGCAGCTAACACTATGCTATCTGTGCTTTTTTGCCATATTAGCTGCAAAAGCCTAATGCACTTTTCATCTGATCATAAGATCAGTATTGTAGTGGGTTTAATCCTACTACTACTACTGAGCATTTGTATAGCGCTACAAGATGTACGCAGAACTACATAGATACATGTAAGAGACATTCCCTGCTCATCAGAGCTTACAATCTAGTCAAGACAGACAACACAGCAGCTGTAGACCCGGGATACGTCTAGGGGGAATGGTAAGAAAACACAAAGGAGATCAGGTGAGTAAAGACCCGAAAGCAGCAGCGAAGAGGTAAGTTTTCAGCCTGGATTTGAAAAGGGCCAGAGAAGGCACCCGATGTACATACTCAGGTAGTTTGTTCCAGGTATGAGGTGAAAGGAGCGAAGTCTGGAGATAGCAATAGAAGAGAAGGGCACAGATAGAAGCAATTTGCCAGAAGAGCGGAGTTCCCGAGAAGGGGTGTAGGGAGAGATAAGAAAGGAAAGGTAGTGAGGAGCTGCAGACTGAATGCACTTATAGGTCAGCAGGAGAAGTTTGAACTGGATGCGGAAATGGATAGGGAGCCAATGAAGTGACTTGAGAAGATGGTGATATGAGCATGATGAGGCTGGCAGAAGATTAGCCATGCAGCAGAGTGTTGAACAGATTGAAGGGGAGAGAGATGATTCAGAGGGAGACCAGCAAGGAGTAGGTTACAATAGTCAAGATGTGAGGTGATTAAAGAGTGGATAAGTGTCTTAGTAGTGTGTTCAGAAAGGAATGGGCAGATTTTGATGATGTTATAGAGAAAGAAAAGGCAGGTCTTAGCCATCAGTAGGATGTGTGTGGAGAAGGAGAGAGAGAGGAATTGAAGACGATCCCAAGGTTGCGAACTGAGGAAACAGGAAGAAGTAGAGAGATCCACAGAGAATGAGAAAGGAGGAAGGGGAGAGGAGGGTTTAGGGGGAAAAATAAGAAGCTGAGTTTTGGCCATGTTCAATTTCAAGCAGCGGTGAGACAACCAAGCAGCAATGTCAGAAAGGATTACCAGAGAGATTTCAGGTGTAGAGAGGTAGATCTGAGAGTCATCAGCGTAAAGATGGTACTGAAAGCCATGGGATGAGATGAGTGCATCAAGGGACTGGGTATAGCGAGAGAAAAGGAGTGGACCCAAGACCGATCCTTGGGATACACTAACTGAGAGCAGGATGGTAGTACAGGAAGATCCACCAGAACAAACACTGAAAAAGTGATGGGATAGATAAGAAGAAAACCAGGATAGTACAGAGCCCTTTAAACCAAACGAGGACACGGTATCAAGGAGAAGGTTAGGTTGAGTAAAGGCCCTTGGATTTTGCAAAGAACAGATCACTGGAGACTTTGGCAAGAGCCGTTTCAGTAGAATGTAAAGGACGAAAGCCAGATTGTAAAGGATCCAGGAGGGCTTGAGATGAGAGAAAGTTGAGGCAACAACGGTGAATTGCACATTCAAGTAGTTTAGAAATGAAGGGGAGGAGGGAGATGGGTCAATAATTAGAAGGACAGGTAGGATCTAGTAAGGGTTTGAGGAGAGGTGTAACTATAGCGTGCTTGAAGGGACAGTTGCAGTGGAGAGCAATAGGTTGAAAATATGAGAGATGGAAGGGACAATCATGGAGGAGGATGGGGCTTAGGAGATGGGTGGGGATAGGATCAGAGGAGCAGGTAGTGAGTTTCCTCCTCAGAGATCACAGAAAAGGAAGAAAGGGTAGCAGAGGTAGAGAGGGGAAGCTGGGAGTGAAGAGGGGGAGAAGGGGAAGTAGCTGAAAACTGTTCCCCTATGGAGAGGTTTCCTTGCCTCTCTCTGGTGGGTGAGTAGGTGCTTATTCTTGTTTTTTGTTTCTCACCTGTTTTGCCACTGCAGCATCTAGTGTGCAAGTGCTTAGCGGGAGGGGAAGGAATGATGGGTGACTGGCTGAGGAGGTGTCTGGGAGGTGAGGAGGGGGGGGGGGGAGAGGTGACAACAGAGATTGGGTAATGAGAGCATGGTGCAGGAATATGAGAACAGGGAGAGGAAGGGTAAGAGAGACCAGGTAAGGGCAGTGACTGGGTTCAACAGAATGCTGCTGACAACATGGGGGATGGCTGTGAAGAGAGGCTACTGGCATTACATTAAGAGCCTAATTTACTAAGCTCTCTTTTCCTTTAGACACAGACTAGGGAAAAACAGCCTTAGCAAATATGTCCTTAAAGAGGAGCAGTAGACCTCAGAAGAGAAAATCCCCCACATCCAACTTCAGTGAAAACAAATGGGAAGGCGGGTTTCTGCCACTGGCTCCAAAGTTTTTGAGCCAACTCCTAAATCCTAAGAAAATCTGTCAGATGTCAGGTTTGCATGCGTACTACCTCTCTCATGCATATTCACTAGGGATATCCTGAAAATCTGAGCCATTGCTCCCCCTCAAGGACTAGTAGTGAATACCACTGACCTAGGATAATACTGAAATCTGTGTGTTTGGAGGTCTTTGCTCTTTTATGAAGCAAATTCCGTGTAGGCAGCAACATTTCCACCAAGCTGTGTGGGCATCCTCTGCCCCTGCCGCCGCTGGAAGGAGTTACTGCTCCTCGTAACTAATGCTACTACTACTATTACTACTAATCATCTGTATAGTGCTACAAGGCATACACAGCACTGCACAGAGACATGTAAGAGACAGTCCCTGCTCATAAGATTACAGTCTAGTCAAGGCAGACAACAGAACTGGGTACTAAGATAGATCTAGGCCAGGGAATGAGAAGGAAACACATAAGAGGTGAACAAGAGACTACAGGGATAGCAGCATAGGCAGAGGAGTCCCACACAGCTTCACGGGGAAAAGTGGCAGGGAGATTCTGGTAAGTATGCCTCATCAGTTGATAACGTTCCTCCTCTAATCTGACACTGCCCCCTCTGTGATGCTTTTTATAACTGCTCTTGAACACTGTACATTCTTACTGGGAAAATCCCTTCACAAGTCAAGTGTGATGGTTTGCATTTGGCATTAGTTTTTTTTTCCTGCTGGCCTCTAACAGTGGGCAATTCAGCTAGCACTTTTGTGACAGGAGAGGCCAGACTGCTCCTTATAGGGCCCTGTTAAATAAGCAGGCAAAGGACCAGAGAATGAACCGCCATCCTCAATCACTTAATTTCTCAAGGGAGGTACTGTATATGGGAACAGCTCCTGGGATCTGAGAGGGACCCCGGGCATGTGACTGAGTAATTGCTGGTGCTGATTGGAGCCAGAAAGGAAGACAAGAAAAGAGATAGTGACAGAGATCAAACAATGCTTGAATATAGTTAGGTGTTTATAAATTATCCTTCCAATATTTAACTGCAGTGGTCACTTTTTTTTTTTTTTTTTTAATGCTGGCTGCCACAGTTAAACTATGGATATTAAGCACTAGGATCCAGATAAAGTGATCACCGGAGCCATTCCCCGAATCAGTGCTGTACCTAGCCTTCTGTGAGCGGTGCAGCCGCACAGGGTGCAAAAGATTGGAGACACATTTGGAGTTGTCGGCCTTGGCTCCCACCCACGCTGCCTGTTCTTGTCCCGCCCCTACTTTTTTATATTCCCTTGACAGCGGCACAGTGGCAGCAGTGGAGTGGACCTGATCTCAAATTGAAAAAGAAAAAAAAAAAAAAAATCACACAGGTCTTTCCGACTCCATGCTTGCGCACAGGTCTGATCCCTCCCTCCTAAGACGAAGGCTCACATCAGAGGAGGGAGGGACCAGACCACCCATTCAAACGCGGGTCTTTGCAAGGACAGGCAGCATGGGAGAGAGAGAGGGGGAGCCAGCTAGACATGGAGGTGTGGCTGTAAGATGAGGAGATGCTGGGCATGAGGCAAATGTGATGGGGGGGGGGGCCGCCAGATGTGCAAATTGCACAGGGCGCATTTATGGCTTGGTACGGTCCTGATCCGGATAGCAGCAATATTCAGCTGCTATCCAGATAGCCTGTCTGCATAGAACTTAGGACAGCAAGGTCTACTATCTGGAGACGTGCCTTTTGAATATCAGCCCCTATAAATGTAGGGCCCGATATTCAACATGATTAAGCAGTTAGTAAAGCTGCTATCCACACGGTGAATGTGATATTTAGCGGCACTACCAGGAATTTTCAATGCCAGGGCTGGATATAACCCTGGCGCTGAATATCCGGGTTTACTGTTCAGGGCCAGTAGCTAGCCATGCTAGCCACCAGCGCTAAAAGCATAGTTACTCACCTGTAACAAGTGCTCTCCGGGAACAGCAGGAATTTAGTCTTCACATATGGGTATCATCGGTACCAACGGAGCCTGCGCGGGAATGCTCCCCAGCGTTCAATAGCAAAGCTTTTGGGAGCATCCCACAGTGCCTGCGTGCTGCCTTCCCGCCTTTCCCAACTGTCCCTCTCCAGTTGAGTTTATAGCTGAGACAAAACAGAGAGGGAAAGAGAGAAAGCGAGAGAGATAGAGAGATACAACTCCTAGGGGAGGTGGGCGGATTGTGAAGATTAAATTACTGCTGTTCCTGGAGATCACCTGTTACAGGTGAGTAACTATGCTATCTCCAGGAACAAGCAGGAATGTAGTCTTCATATATAGGGACTCCCTAACTGCAGATGCCAGGGAGATGGCCCCAGAAAGTTGTGTGCCCTTGTGAAAGGGCTCCACTTCCCCCCATGAATCTCTGGCATCCTACCAGGGATGGTGGGTAGGAGTTGATTAAGTGTGGAACAGGTGTTGAAGAACAGCCTGACCAAACAAGGCATCCCGGCAGGAGTCCTTGTCTATGCAGTAATGGGCTGTGAAGGTATGTACCGAAGCCCAAGTAGCTGCTCGACAGATGTCGTCGATAGACACAAAGTGAAGATGAGCCATTGAGGCTGCCATGGCTCTCATATTGTGAGCTGTGACATGGCCTTCAAGAGGAAGGTTCTTACTCTCATACGCAAAAGATATACAGTGTGCAATCCAGCTGGACAGTGTCCTTTTGGAGACTGGAAGTCCCAAATGACTAGGATCAAAAGCAACAAAGAGTTGAGAGGATTTTCTATGTTGCTGTGTCATTTGCAAGTAAAAGGCCAAAACACTTTTACAGACCAAAGCATGAAGATTCCTTTCTGCATTTGAGGCATGATGAGGCCTTGGAAAGAATACAGGAAGGTAAACCACTTGGTTTAAATGAAAGGGCGACACCACCTTTGGCATAAAGTGTGGATGAGTCCTAAGGACTACCTTATCATGATGAAACCTTGTATAAGGAGGATCAGCCACCAACGCTTGCAATTCACTGATGCGACGTGCTGATGTTATTGCAATGAGAAAGATAACCTTATAGGAAAGGAATTTCAAAGAGGTAGTGGCTAATGGTTCAAAGGGCAGTTTCATGAGCTGCCCAAGTACCAGATTTAAGTCCCATGCCACCGGTGGTAGCTCAATGGGAGGCTTAGTTAAAACAAGGCCTCTCATAAATCTCGCTATGAGAGGATGAGAGGAAATAGGTTGTCCATTTAGAGGCTTGAAAGAAGCTCCAATAGCACTCAAATGGACTCTCACTGAATTGGTCTTAAGCCCTGCATTTGATAAATGAAGGAGGTACTCCAGTAATGATTCCAGAGGTATCGCAAGAGGGTTAAGACTCTTCTGCGAGCACCATATGGTAAACCTTTTCCATTTAAATGCATAAGAGCGTCTTGTGGAAGGCTTCCTGGATGCATGAAGGATATCCTTTACCTGCTGGGAAAGGTTAAGACCGTGAAGTTCTAGGCTTTCAGCAACCAGGCCCTGAGATGCAGAGACTGGGATGCCACAGCATCCCGTCCTCTTGAGAAAGAAGATCTGGAGCAGATCCTAACTCCAGAGGCGGAGCTTGAGAGAGATGTAGGAGCAGAGGGTACCACGGTTGCCGTGGCCCACATGGAGCTATGAGAATCATATGACCTCTGTCTCTCTGAAGCTTGAACAGGGTTTTGGGAATTAGGGGAATGGGTGGAAAGGCATACAGGAAGTCCTGACCCCAATGGAGGAGGAAAGCATCCCTGGCCTGACAACCTCGAGCCGGAATTCTGGAACAGAACCGGAGAGGTTTGGCATTCAGCAGACTTGCGAAGAGGTCTATGTCCGGGGTTCCCCAAATTTGAAAATTTTGGCCACCTGGTCTACATGGAGAGACCATTCGTGTGGAAGCAGAATGCGACTGAGTTTGTCTGCCCAAGAGTTTTGAATGCCTGGAAGATACACCATAAGGAGATGAATCTGATGCTCTCTGGCGAGGGTCCATAGTCGCAAAGCTTCATTGCACAGCGACAGAGAGCCTGTTCCGCCCTGCTTGTTCACGCAGAACATGGCTACCTGATTGTCCGTTTGAACTAGGACTGTCTTGTAGCTGAGCTGGGTATGAAATACTCGAAGAGCAAGGAAAATTGCTCTGAGCTCCAGGAAGTTGATATGGAGATAGGCCTCCTGTGGAGTCCAGGTACCCTGGGTAGAGAGGCCATGCAGGTGGGCTCCCCAACCCACCTGTGAAGCATCTGTTACAGTGGCATGGGGTGGGGGTTGCTGAAAAGAAGACCCCACCAGAAGGATTTTGGGTGACTGCCACCATTGGAGGGACAAAATAAGGAGATCTGAATTTGCTATTTTTGTCTGATAGGCAACCTGAGCCCTGAGTCCACTGAGTGGATAAGGTCCACTGGGCTGCCCTCATATGGAGGCGAGCATAAGGAACCACATGCACGGTGGATGCCATGTGGCCTAGCACCTGTGGCATTTCCCGAGCAGTGAGGTGAGGTTTTAGCACTGCTTGGTAAGCTAGCTGCACAATGTGAAGGCAGTGGGGCTGTGGAAGGAAGGCCCTTGTCTGTCTGGCATCCAGAATATTTTTTTTTTAATTTAGCTGTAATTATATTCCGCTTTTCACCGGGTCAAAGCGGTCAATTGGGGGATACATTTAACACGAGGGGATATGAGACACATATGCTAATACTTACAGGGAACATGGGCAATGGAGGGTTAAGTGGCTTGCCCAAGACCACAAGGAGTGCCTATAGGACTAGAAATCCCAGTCCCTCCGGCCTGAGATTGCTGTCCCCAGGTGGGACTTGAACCCCCGGCCCTCTGGCCTGAAGTACCTTGTCCTAACCACTAGACCACTCCTCCCAGGAGCTCCTACAGAAGAGCTCCTATAAACTCTAGGGATTGAGTGGGAGCAAGGTTGGACTTTGGGAAGTTTATGACAAGTCCCAAATACTGAAGGATGCGCATTGTGCGAGACAGAGCCATCCTGGCCTCTGGCTCTGAAGGGCTCGAACGAGCCAGTCTAAGTAAAGGAAGACGAATATTCCCAGGGTGCAGAGAAATGCTGCTACCACAGCCATGCATTTTGTGAAAACCCTTGGTGCAGAAGCCAGGCCAAAAGGAAGAACCCTGTATTGGTAGTGCTTCCCTTGAAACAGGAATCGAAGGAACTTTCGGTGAGTTGGATGGATGAGAACATGAGTGTACACATCCTTGAGATCTAGAGAACAAAGCCAATCCTGACTCTGAAGGTATGGCAGCAGAGTTCCTAGAGAAATCATTTTGAACTTCTCTCTGAACAGAAATTTGTTCAGTTCTCTGAGATCTAGAATGGGTCTGTGTCCTCCTGTTTCCTTTGGAATAAGGAAATAGGGGAAGTAAAACCCTGTACCCCGTTGGGGAATGGGGACCTCTATTGCCCCTTGAGCAAGGAGCATAGTGACTTCTTGACCTAACCGATCGTTGAGAGAGGTCTGAGAATTGAACTATCTTACTACTGTAGGAGGGGGCATGCTGAAGAAATGAAGTTTGTACCCCTCTCTTACAATAGTCCAATTTTCCGCTGTTATCTGACCCCATCTGGGGGCAAAATGACATAACCTTCCTGGAATGGTGGAGGGTTCTGTGCCTTTTAGGGCCAGGAAGGCAAGATTATCTAGACAGGAGTCAAAGTCCCTGTGGAGGCTGAGTCTGGTGAGCCGGTTGAGGCTTAGCTGCTTTTGGCTTCCTTTGTTGCCTAGGTTGTTGCTGCTGTCCCTTTTGGGCAGACTGACCTGAACGATGTCCCAGCTGGGTATAGGCGGGATAAAACTTTTTCTTCTTGCTGAAGAATGGTTTCTTAGAGGATGAGGATCTTTTCCTCGCAGGATCAGCTGTAGATTTGGACAATATATCCAAAGTGATATTGTCAGCATCAATCTCATTAGCTTTTTCCTACCAAAGAGATTCTCTCCTGTGCAAGGTATATTCCCCAGTTTGTCCTGTACCCAGATTTCCAAGTCAGATGCCTGGAGCCAGGCAATTCTGCGTGCACCTATGGCAATAGAAGAGGTTCTGCTTATGCATTCAAAGCAGTCAAAGACTGCATGATTGACAAACTTGGAAACATCCTGAGCATGTTTAACAAGAGCAAGATAATCTTGCCTTTTATCATCAGGAAGGAGAGGGCTCATAAGCTCTAGATCTCCTGTGACTTCCTTAAGGAACATTCCCATATACAAGATATAGGAAATGATGCTAGCAGAGAGCATGGAAGCCTGGAAGGATCCACGTCCAAAGGCATCAAGAGTCCTACACTCACGTCCTGAAGGATTAGATGCATGCCTTTTTGCGCTCTTTATCCGTCTCATGGCTGATTCCACCACCATGGAATGGTGTGGTAATTGAGTCTTCTGAAACCCAGGACAAGGAGGAACTCGATACATGGTGTCGAGTCTTCGAGAATGAGGAGATGTGGTCAGATGTGTTTCCCACATCCTTAACATAAGATCATGCAAGATCTCATGAATAGGTAGGGTAGCTGCCTCCTTGGGAGCTTTAGGGTATTGTAGGATTTCTAATTCCTTTGCCCTAGGCTCTTTTTCAGGAGCCACTGTGATGGAAAGACCCCGGGCCACATCTCAGATAAAATCCTGGTGGAGACATCCTACGCTGAGGAGAAGAGGAATCCTTGGGAAGAAGTACTCTGGTATCGGCAGAGCTTTCAGAGTCTTCAGATTCATTCGAGGATTCAAAGTATCTCCGATCCGGGTGATCGTGCAAGGCACGGTACCAGTACCGGTACCGATCGAAGTCGGCATTGGAGGGGTCTGGTACCGACTTGTCGATACCGGATGGATAAGTATGACTCGGTCCCGGTAGAACACCTGTCGATGTCGATGCAGTTGGTACCGGTACCGGAGTCAGTACCAGTACCGGTTGAATTGTCTGAAGTGGTTTCAGGGGCATCGAGGCCATGAGAAGAGCCGCCAGACTGCATTCAATAGCCAAGAATCTCTGGTCTATCGACGCTGCCGATGCTTGGGTATCGGTACCGGATGAAGCAGCCGGTACCCCAGAGCATGGCACCAGTAGTTCTGCCGAGGTTGAGGCCTCGAGAACATCCTGGAGCCCCGTTAGTGCTTTGGAAGCCAAAGTCTCCCGCCGGGGCAATTTTGCCGGTGAAAGTCCCTCAAGGGCAACGCTACCCTTTGAGGACCGGCTAGATTTATGTTTAGTTACCTGAGATCCATGGGAGGAAGACGACGCCCTGGAAGACGTTGCTGCCACGGAGGCTGCATCGGAGGGAAAAAGAGTGCTATGCTTTTTGACATCATCCCGCAGGCAACACACTCCGAAATAGAGTGGTCAGGACCTAAACATTTGAGGCACCACTCATGGGTGTCGGTGACAGAGATGGTACCACCACACTTGGAACACTTTTTAAAACCCGAAGCGGGTTTTTCCATTTTAAAGGAAGAAGTTGAGCATAGTGCCCAAAATGACGCTTGGCACCTGAGGAGAAAATAACTGGAAAAGATTCCAGAAGAAAGGGTTTTGGGGTTTTTTTTGGAAAAAAAGAAAGAACCGGCGGTACCGGTGTAGCGTCGAAGGAAGGGAGACGCGACCACAAAAAAGAAGAATAGAAGGGAATTATTTTCTGCGGTGACAGGATGTCGGCTCCGCGGAAAACGAAGAACTGGAGAGGGACAGTTGGGAAAGGCGGGAAGACAGCACGCAGGTGCTGTGGGATGCTCCCTAAAGCTTTCCTATTGGACGCTGGGGAGCGTTCCCACACAGGCTCCGTCGGTACCGACGATACCTATATGTGAAGACTACATTCCTGCTTGTTCCTGGAGATTGGGAGCTACTCAAGGGCCTTTGAATTACATCGAGGAACATGTCAGGGTTGCCCCCTTTCACTCCTGTTTATTTCATCAATGGAACCATTGGCACAGAGGGTGCAGGAATGTGCAAGAATAGAGGGATCCAGGGTTAAAGTATCACAATACAAGATCTCCTTATTTGCAGATGATTTGCTATTTATGGTGGTGAATCCAGAACACTCACGCTGGTGTTGGTAAAGGAAATGGAAGAGTATGGGCAAGTTGCAGTGTTTCACATGAATGCCCCAAAATCCTAGATTTTGAATATTTCCCTTCCTGAGGAAGAATGTAGGAGGCTACAGGAGAAGTTACCATGTAGATGGGTGGGAGGGGGCATTAGGTATTAGGGGTTCATCTTATACTGCGTTTAGAGAATTTGTTCAGCGCTATCTGCCACTCTGGAACAAAATTAATACTGATCTTGCTAGATGGAGCAAGATAGATATCTCCTGGATGGGCCGCGAAGATGGTAGTTTTGCCCTATCTGCTGTACTTATTTACCATATGGCCTTGCCAATTTCATTACCAATTACTTTTCTGAGTACGGTTCAAAAGCAGGTAATGCAATTTATATGGGCAAATAAGAAGCCTAGGGGAGCGTTGTGGCAATGCAAAGAGGGATAGACTGGCATTCCACAATTCTCTCGTTATTTTGAGGCCACTCAGGTTTGATTTGCTCTTGAGTGGTGGCTCAAGGGTGAGCGCAAATGGGTCACACTGGAAGAGAGGGAGGAGGGGAAATATACTCTTGGAACCAGGATATTGGAGCTGGGGGAGGGGAAGACAGGATCAAAATCCGTTTGTAGCATTGACCATGAAAATCTGGCAAAAGTGGAAGAAGGTGTGGTTGGGCTATAATGGATATTCCAGATTTACTCCCCTGGAGGGGGGGAATAAGGAGGTTTTCCCAGGGCTCTAGGAAGGGATTTTTACGCAATGGGCATCATTGGGTTTAAACTGGGTAAGGAAAATTTGGGAGGAGGGAGATATACTTTGTTTTGAGGCCTTGCGGGAAGAATATGGATTGGTAGAGGCAGATTTGCTGTATCTCCAAAGTGGCTCATTATGTAGGGCAAAAGTATGCAGTTCCTTGCTGACATCACCCACAGAGGTGGAAGAACTATTTAAGCGAGGGGGAATTAAAGGGGCTATCTCTGAGTTGTACCATATGATGGGGGGGGGGAGATGAACAAAGCAAGTACCAGCTCCTATGGGAAGAGGATTTGGGGGAAGGGATGGGAATTACTGGAAGAAGGTATATGAGGACCTCTATAAAGGAGTGATGGCCTCTAATTTGCTGGAACATAATTATAAGATGCTCTATCGGTGGTATCTCATTTCCACTACACTAGTACACCTCTATGGAAAGGGGTCAAACCTTTGCTAGCGACAATGTGGGGAGCGGGGACATTCTTCCATGTTTGGTGAAATTATGAAAAAAATATGTTTTTATTGGGTAAAAAGTTTATGTGGTTGGGGAAGGGCTGGGTGTGCAATTGTATCCTGCTCCAGAGATGGCCTTGTTAAATATTGCCCCAACTAATTTACCTGGGGAAATGGTGCCCTTTCTTAGGGTGAGGTATATGGTAGATAGGTTGGCTGTGGCCTAGAGATGGAAACAAGTAGACCCCCCAGGTTTGAGGGAAGTTGAACTGCGAGTGGGTCATTTGTATTTAATGTGTAAATTAACTGCACTGAAGCATTATCAGATACATACCTTTGTAAAGGCATGGAAAAGGTTTTCAGAATGGAAGGGTTTACACGATAACTGATGTATGATCGATGTACAATTTTGGGCCTGGGCTTGGTCCTGGGTAGGTGGGGGGTAGAAGTTGGGGGTAGTGGGTTGGGGGGGATTTTTTCAAGAGGGAGTGTTTTGATTGGTCACGATTGTCCGTTTACTATTAGTAAAAAAAAATAAATGGAAAAAAAAAAAAGAAGGAGGAAGCGAATGGGATACCATCATTGCTTACAGTGCATTGCAAAAGTAAAAGTATTCATCCCCTCTGTGTTTGTTCTGTTTTGTCGCATTACAACCTGGAATTAAAATGGAGATTTGGGGGTTAGCACCATGTGATATACACAACATAGCAACGACTCTGAAGATGCAAAATTTTCTTTCTTGTGACACAAACAATTAAGACAAAAAACAACTGAAAGCAGGAGTGTGCATATATATTCACTCTCCAAAGTCAATGCGCTGTAGAGCCACCTTTTGCTGCTAATACAGCTGCAAGTCTCTTGGGGTATGTGTCTATTAGCTTAGCACATCTAGCCACTGGGATTGTCACCCATTCCTTAAGGCAAAACTGCTCCAACTCCTTCAAGTTAGATGGGTTGCGTTGGTGTACAGCAATCTTCAAGTTCTGCCACAGATTCTCAATTGGATTGAGGTCTGGGCTTTGACTAGGCCATTCCAAGACATTAAATGTTTCCCTTCAAACCAGCTTTAGCAGTATGTTTAGAGTCCTTGTCCTGCTGGAAGGTGAACCTTTGTCCCAGTCTCAAATCTCTGCAGATTGAAACAGGTTTTCCTTAAGAATTGCCGTGTATTTAGTGTCATCCATCATTCCTTCAATCTTGACCAGTTTTCCTGTCCCTGCAGATGATAAACGCCTCCACAGCACGATGCTGCCACCACCATGTTTCACTGTGGGAATGGTGTTCTCGGGGTGATGGGAAGTGTTGGGTTTGCGCCACATATGGCGTTTCCTATGATGGCCAAAAAGTTCAATTTTCATCTCATCTGACCAGAGAACCTTCTTCCATGTGTTTGGAGGGTCCACCACATGCTGTTAAGAAAACACTTTTGGAGTTTGCACATTTCTCTCATTATTTTGGGGTTCATTTTTAGACAATATTTTTTTTTCTATGGGCAGGGACAGAAACAGAATTGCAAGAGTTTTTCATATGGATAAAACTCTTTAAAAACTAATATCCAAATCACACCGAAGTATCATTCTATGTACATTGAATTTTTGGATTTAATGATATATAAGCAGAATGATCAGTTATTCACTACATTATATCAAAAATTTGTTCAAAGAAACACTTTACTGAGATACTATAGTTACCACCCAGACCCTTTATGTAGAAGTTTGCCATTGGGACAATTCTTACGATTGAAACGTTTATGTACTTCAATATCCGAGTTTCATAAGTTTGCTACAGATTTGGTTCAGCATAGAGGTTATCCCCATCAATTAGTGTGACTAGCATATAAAGGAGCACAGTTCAATCATCCTGAATGGTGGCAAGCACAAGATGCCAAAAATAATTCATTGGTTGGTCCCACTAAATTTGTTGGGGTTTTACCATTTATGAAGAATTCAGCACAAGTGACAAAAATATTTTAAAAAAATACTGGCATATTTTATCAATTCATGCTTGTTTTCAAACATCACTGATGACTGCCTATCAGAGAGGACAAAACATTGCAGATTTTGTAATTCGTACAACAACATCAGCAGAGAGAGCGTAGTTACTCACCTGTAACAGGTGTTCTCCAGGAGCAGCAGGAATCAGTCCTCACTTATGGGTGACGTCGGCGCCGACGGAGCCCTCGCGGAGCAATTTTCCCCAGCTTTCAAAGAAAGCCTTTGGGAATTGCAGCGCGCATGCGCGGTAGTCTTCCCGCCCGAAGGTGCCATCTTAGCCAGTCAGATGACATAGCTAAAAAAGACAGCATAAAAATTTGCAAAAAGAACATAAGCAGACGATTGCAACTCCAAGGGGAGGAGGGAGGGTAGTGAGGACTGATTCCTGCTGCTCCTGGAGAACACCTGTTACAGGTGAGTAACTACGCTTTCTCCAGGACCAAGCAGGAAGTCAGTCCTCACTTATGGGACTCCCAAGCTCAAGGCTACCGGAGACCCTAAGCACAAAAATGAGCTCCCTCTAGCTCAGCAGCACAGAAGGATAGAATCTTCGCTGAATTATCACCCACCGGTAGCCCACATCCGGGATGGAGGGTAGGAGTTGCTCAGACCTCAAAGAGATTACGGAGGACTGCCTGTCCGAAAGCACTGTCCCTACGGGACTCCCTCTCGAGACAGTAATGGACCGCAAAAGTCTGGCTCGAAGACCAAGTAGCGGCCCGGCAGATGTCTGCCAGCGGAACAGAGCGGAGGTAAGCCACTGACGTGGCCTTTGCCCGAACGCAATGAGCCGTGACTCGACTTTCTAAGGCGAGTCCGGCTGCCCCATAAGCCCAAGAGATACAGTCCGCAACCCAGATGGACAGAGTACGCTTGGAGACCGGGAGCCCCAATTTATTGGGGTCAAAGGACACAAAAAGCTGCGCAGCTTTACGGTGCTCCCGCGTACGGTCAAGGTAGAAGTTCAACGCCCTTCTACAGTCCAGGGTATGGAGGACCGTCTCAGCTCGGCTGGAGTGTGGTCTGGGAAAGAAGGTTGGAAGTACCACCTCCTGATTCAAGTGAAAAGGGGAGACCACTTTAGGCAGAAACTTTGGGTGAGTCCGCAGGACTACCCTATTCTTGTAGAACCGAGTGTAGGGGGGATCAGACACGAGGGCCTGTAATTCACTTACGCGCCTAGCGGAAGTGAGGGCTATCAAGAACAGCGTTTTCCAAGACAGAAAACGGAGAGAGCAGGTAGCCATAGGTTCAAAAGGCGGACAGGTGATCCGCTGTAAAACCACATTCAGGTCCCAGTCAGGCGCTGGCGGGCGCAGAGGTGGTTTAAGTAGTAGGAGACCTCGGAGAAACCTCGCTACGAGAGGGTCGTTGGAGAGAGGTCTGCCGTCCACCGGCACATGATGTGCGGAAAGAGCACTGAGGTGAACTTTGACGGAGTTGGACTTAAGTCCCAGATTAGAGAGGTGTAGCAAGTACTGTAAGATCACCGACACCGGGCAGGAGAAGGGATCCTGAGACTGTTGGGTACACCAGACTGCAAAGCGACGCCATTTAAGGGCGTAGCATTTGCGGGTAGAAGGCCGTCGCGAAGCCAAGACGACCTCCTCCACCTCTGCCGGCAAGAGGAGAGGAGCAAGGACTACCCTCTCAGCAGCCAGGCCATGAGGTTGAGAGACCTGAGGTTGGGGTGCAGTAGGGACCCCTGATCCTGGGTGAGGAGATCCGGTTGCACCCCCAGAGGGATTGGATCCTCCACCGCCAGTTGCAGCAAGAGCGGAAACCACGGCTGCCTGGGCCAGCGAGGGGCCACCAGGATCATGAAAGCTTTGTCTCGGAGAACCTGGAAAAGGGTCCGAGAGACTAACGGGATGGGAGGGAAAGCGTACAGAAGGCTCCCCGACCATGAGATCAGAAAGGCGTCCGCCGCCACCCGAAGGGGGTGAGGCTGACGAGAGCAGAAGCGAGGAAGCTGCCGGTTGTGAGGACTGACAAAGAGATCCACTGTGGGGAGGCCCCACCTGAGGAAGAGCTTCTGAACGATCAAGGGGTCCAGACGCCACTCGTGCGGCTGGAGGACCCTGCTGAGTTTGTCCGCCAGGCAATTTTCTTGGCCCGGGAGATAAACTGCCTTGAGGAGAATGCCGTGACTGACGGCCCAAGAGCAGAGCTTCTGTGCCTCCCGGCAGAGGAGGAAGGAGCCCGTGCCCCCCTGCTTGTTCACGTAGAACATGGCAACTTGATTGTCCGTCTGGACAAGGACGGACTGTTGGGAGGTCAGGTGGGAGAAGGCCTTGAGAGCTAGGCGGATCGCCCTGAGCTCCAGGAAGTTGATCTGCTGAGCAGACTCCCACTTGGTCCAGAGGCCCTGAGTACGTGCCTCTTGGCAATGGGCTCCCCAGCCCAGGAGGGATGCATCGGTGGTCAGCACCCGGGTCGGCTGAGGTGACTGGAAAGGCATTCCCAATACCAGGTGCGGCTGCCGGAGCCACCACCGGATAGACGAGACCAGCGGCTCGGAGACGCGCACCAGGTCTGCTAGGCCGCCCGTGGCCTGTCGCCACTGCTGGCGGAGACACCACTGAGCAGGCCGCATATTCAGGCGGGCATTGGGGGTCACATGGACGGTGGAAGCCATATGGCCGAGCAGTCTCAGGAAGCGCCTGGCGGAGACCAGGGGCTGGCTGCGAAAGCGGTCGGCTAGGTCCATGAGCCGCTGAGCCCTGTCGAGCGGTAGGTACGCTCGCGCCTGAGGGGTGTGCAGCCTTGCGCCGATGAACTCGAGATCCTGTGAGGGGAGCAAAGTGGACTTTGCGAAGTTGATGACAAAGCCCAAGTGCTGCAGCAGAGTCACCGTGCGGCACGTGGCGGTGGTGACCTCCTGAGCGGACGCTGCTCTGATGAGCCAGTCGTCGAGGTACGGAAAAACATAGAGGCCGTGAAGCCGGAGATGGGCCGCCACGACCGCGAGACATTTTGTGAAGACTCGCGGTGCGGAGGACAGGCCGAAGGGCAGTACTCTGTACTGGTAATGATTTCCTGCCACCACAAACCTTAGGTATTGGCGGTGGCTTGGGTGGATGAGGATGTGCGTGTAAGCATCCTTTAGATCCAAGGAGCATAGCCAATCTCCCTGCTGGAGGTAGGGCAGAAGGATTCCAAGGGTAAGCATTTTGAACTTCTCCCGCACAAGGAACTTGTTGAGGTTGCGCAAGTCCAGGATGGGTCGGAGGCCTCCTGTTCTCTTTGGTATCAGAAAATACCTTGAATAGAAGCCCTGACCTCTCAGGTGGTGTGGCACCGGTTCCACCGCCTGATCCTGCAGAAGACCTGCTAACTCCTGAAGGAGCAACTCCCTGTGCAGAGGGGGGCGCGGAGGCTCTCCCGGAAAATAGGAGGGAGGGACCTGATGGAAGTGGAGAAGGTAGCCCTCTCGCACGACCTGAAGCACCCAGGCATCTGCGGTGATGCTGGACCACCTGTCGGCGAAGTGAACCAGCCGGCCTCCGGTGCTGGGGGGAACCAGCGGGGGGGGAGAGGCTATGCCGAGCGAGTCAAAAACCCCCACCCTGCTGAGCAGGGGCTGGTGGCGCAGGCTTGGGGGCTTGCTGCCTACGGGACCCGTTACCCCGTCCCTTGGCCTGCTGGCCCTGTTGGGGAGCTGCAGGGGCCTGATAATGGGGGTATTGTTTGTAGGCAGCCGCCTTCCTCGGGTAAAAGGTCTTTTTTCCCGAGCCCTTCTTTTTCTGGGAAGGGGCGGAGGTCTTCCTAGAAAGCCTGGTCCTGGTGAGAGTCTCAGTCTCAATTTGTGCAGCCTTTTCCGCCATGGGCTTGCCAAAGAGGTTTTCGCCTCGGCAGGGGACATCGACCAACTTGTCCTGTACCCAGGGCTCAAGGTCGGACGACTGAAGCCAAGCCTGTCGGCGGGCACCGATGCCGGCTGCGGCTACTCGAGCCGAGGCTTCAAAGCCATCATAGGCTGCTCGGGACATGAACTTTGAGCATTCCCGAATACCTGTGGACAAGGCTAGGAACCTCCGCAAGGGTTCCTCGGACAAACCAGCGGAGAAGCCGGCTAGCTCTTTAGCCAGATCCCTGAGATACATGCCCATGTAGAGCTGGTAAGTCTGGACACGACAGGCGAGCATAGAGCCCTGGAAGCACTTTTTGCCAAGGCCATCCAGGTTACGGGCCTCCCTTCCAGGAGGCACCGAGGAGTGCATCTTCTGGCTCTTAAGACGATGCATGGCCGATTCCACTACCATGGAATGGTGTGGCAACTGCGCCTTTTGAAAGCCAGGGCTCTTGCGGACTCGATAGATAGAATCGACCCGCTTGCTCAGGACCGGCGAGGAGGCCGGACTCTCCCACATGCGGAAGAGTAGTCGTTCCAGCATAGGAGGAACCGGCACAGTAAAGTGTTCCCTCACGGGAGAGTCATACTGGAGGGCGTCGAGCTCTTCGGCTCGAGGCTCCTCCTCGGGGTCCGCAGGGAAGGCCAAAGCCTTGGCCATATCCCTAACGAAATCCGAGAACCGGGCATCCTCCGGAGGGGACTGCTTCCGAGGCTCGGACTCCGGAGAGTCCGATGGGACACACCGAGTCCGGAAAGAATCAGGTGACTCTTCCTCCTCCGACTCCCAGACCGACTCCGACGAGGACTCGGTGGGGTCGGCTCGGGCAGGGTGCGGCGCCAGCCGCCCCGACGCCGAGGGAGTCGGCGTCGGCGACCTCGGTCCCGAACGGGAGGCCGAGGGCGACCGCGACCGAGGATCGACTCGAGTTCTCATCGACTCGAGGATCGGCTCGGTCTCCGGGGTCGACTTGGACGTCGACGTCCCGGCGGTCGGGGCAGCGACGCCAGCGAAGCCAGCGAGCAGTGCCCGCTGCTGGTCCATGAAGGCAGACAATCTGCTCTCCAAGGCCGTCAACCTGAGTCCGAGCTCAGGCGACCCAGCAGCCCCCGACTCGGGCCCCGACGGCGTCGGGCCCGACGTCGGCTGACGCGGAGGCGAGTCCAGAAGGACAACAGGACTTACCCGGGCAGGCATCTCCGACTCCAGGCGAGGTCGCTTCGGGAGGTGTTCCTTCTCCAAGGACCCGGGGCGGCTGTCGGGGCTATGCGACCTGGCCCTCGCGGAGCCAGGAGCGTCCACCGACGCCGCCCTCGCGGGTTTTTCCTTCCGCCGATGGTCCCCGGAGGGAGAACCCCGGTCGGAGGAGCTCCGTCGACGGTCCGAACTGGAGCCTTTCGACAGTGAGGCCTCCGACGAGGTCCGGGTACGGCTGGGGTCAGCGAAGATTCTTTCGCGCTGATGCCGCCGACTCCTCAACGCCTTCGAGGACAGTTTGCTGCAGGGCCCACAGATCAGTTCCTCGTGATCTGGGCCCAGGCAGCGGAGGCAAAAGTCGTGTGAGTCGGTGAGTGACATATTTCGGTCACACCGACCACACCGCTTAAAGCCACTGGCAGCCATCGGGGGAAAAAGGGCCCCTGCGAGGTCAAAGGACCGGGCTGCCAGGGAAAAAACGAAAACGAAAGCTGACTAAGTCAGAAAAACCGAAAAACCGTTAGAGGACTCGAGACCGGCGTCGCGAGTCCGGGCGGGAAAACGACCGGCGTCGAACCGAAAGACAAAAGGATAAATACAGAGGAAAATCAACTTTTTCGCGGGGACAAGACGGGGACGTCGGGAGGGCTCCGCGGAAAAAAGAAGACTGGCTAAGATGGCACCTTCGGGCGGGAAGACTACCGCGCATGCGCGCTGCAATTCCCAAAGGCTTTCTTTGAAAGCTGGGGAAAATTGCTCCGCGAGGGCTCCGTCGGCGCCGACGTCACCCATAAGTGAGGACTGACTTCCTGCTTGGTCCTGGAGAATATTAGCAATCTTAATAGCAATGTGGCCACTTTTCATTTACTGCTTGTGATTTTTGCCAGCAAGCTTTAATAGGATCAGAATGGACCGATATCTCTACTAATATTACTTATAGAGCACATCATAGAACTTCTTGTCTAACCGCATTTGTGGTTTATCTACTTATTTGTCCCTGCCAGATGAAATATGTAGGAAGAACGACCTGTCCAATTAAGCTGCGTCTTCAAGAACATCATTCTAGGATAAACATGAAGGTGTTATCAGCTCCCACGGTAACCTATTGTGTGCAGTTGGGTCACACCTTTCAAGACTTAATGTGGAGAATAATTGATTATGTTCCATTAAATCCAAGAAGAGGGGATCAGATTTCACAACTACAATATTTGGAACAATTTTGGATTTTTAAGCATACGATGGTGTCTCAGGGACTAAACTTGAACATAGATTGGTGGAGTTTATTATAACTTCTTTCAAGCAAGATTATAGAAGACAGCAAGCTCAATTGCAGCACATGGCGGTGATCAATATGACATGAGTTTGGTTGTGATTTTTCAGCTAATTAATTGCATAATGGCAAATTGATCTTGATGGACAGCATCTGGCGCTATAAGGCTAACCCTATTCAGGCTTTGACTTACAACATTCTTTGAGTTCAAGAGGTCAAACAGGAACAGTGCAATCGCTTGAGGAACAGCTAAGAATCTACGGGGGCTGGAAACATGGCGCTGTGTCGCTTTTAGCATTTATGTTGGCATTTAGTGCTTCTGTTGATATGAATATGCCTGGACTTACAATGCTGACGCAATGGTTGGATTGAAAAGTTATGTTAACTAGCAACCAGCTGATTGTGGCCGGTGGGGCCCTCCAGGTCTGTTAAGAATTGTGAGATCATAGGCACGTTATTGGAGAAGAAATAGCTGTAGCAGTGTTTCAAAAAGCATCATCCTTAGAAAGGATCATCCCTTTCCAATAGAAGCTTACTACGAAAGTTAAGTGCGACTGGGGGTTCGCTTAGTGCGTTATCCCTTGGGTTTTAATTTTGAGAGTTCAGCAGTAATTGTTCTTAATAAAGAGAAAAAAAGGAAGGTTTGCTGTGAGAGAGGGTTTCGCTTTTGTGGCAAATGGTCCAACAATAAAAAAATATCAAAAAAACAAATAAGGTCTTTGAGTGCTGGAGTAGAATACTTAGGGTAATTATATTGTAAGGTTTTTAGATTTACTTATTGTTCTGGGAATATTTTTGCAATAAACCATTATAGTCTTCTTTGTAATAGGACATGATTATTGGCACCCTTATAAACAATTAATATCAGTTTGTACAGAAGAACCACATTCCCACTGCAGTACAATTAGATGCACCTGTGATCAATTGTTAGTACACACATGACTTCAATCAACTAATGAAAGATGGCTCTAATGTTTAAAATAGCCACATTCACGCCCAGCTCCACTTTCATAATGATGAAGACAAGAGAGCTGCCCATGACCGTCAGAAAAGCCATTATCACCAAACATCAGAAGGTACAAGGCCATCTCCAAAGACCTTGGGATGCCTGTGTCTACAGTTCGCAATGTTAAGAAACTTTCTGCTCAATGAACTGTCAAGAACCTCCCAGGACATGGTAGGAAGAGGAAAATTAATCCAAAAAGTCTTCGAAGGTTAGTGCAAACTGTTGCAAAAACATCACATACAACATCCAAAGAGCTTAAGCAACCTGGAGTGCTGGTTTCAACCCGCACCATATGCCGCACACTAAACAAAGAAGGACTTCATGGGTGAAGGTCAAGGAAGACCCACTGCTCAAAGGCAGACATAAAAAGCCACACCTGATCTTTGCCCAAACCCACCTTGAGAAACCACAATTCTTCTGGGAAAATGTTCTGTGGACAGATGAAACCAAACTTGAGCTCTTTGGCAATGCAGACCAGCAATATAAGCTTCATTTCTTCGCCTGTAAATGTAAGTATAAAAACACCCTTCCTACAATTAAATATGGTGGAGGTTCCATAATATTGTGGGACTGTTTTGCTACCTCAGGAACTGGAGGCCTGGAACATAAAGGAATCATGAAGTCAGAGGACTGTCACTGTATTTTGGAGCACAATTTGCTACCTAGTGTCAAGAAAGCTAAGTCTGGGTCGAAGGTCATGGATCCTCCAGCAGGACAATGACCCAAAACATATATCCAAAAGTACAAAAGAATGGTTAAAAAGGAACAAATGGACTGTTTTGAACTAGCCAGCAATGAGTACTGATCTCAATCCAATTGAGAACCTTTAGAAAGAGCTGAAATCTGCCATTGATAAAAGGAATCCTGGAACAAATCACAGTTAAAGAGTGGGAAAAACTACCAGCAGACAGATGTATGAAACTTTTAGATGGTTAGAAGAAATGTTTGGAGGCTATCACTGCCAAGGGTTGTGCAACCAAATATTAGTGAAGGGTACTATTAATTCTGTCCAGGTCATATTTTGTTTTTTCCTCAGAAATTACTACAAGTAAGTTGCACATATTTTTTTGACCTATACCTTTGAAAATGCTATTAAAATATTCTGACATACAGTTGGAATATTTCCAACTATTTATTTATTTAGCTGTATTTATATCCCGCTTTTCACCGGGTCAAAGCGGTGGAACATTAAAAGGGGGGGGGTGTACAATAACACAGGTACACTAAAAAAAATTTTTTTTAAACTGCCTCTAATGTTTCAATTGATTTTTACGTTTTTTGGTGTGCTGAATCCAAATCTGGTAACCAATTTGCTCCATCACGTACAGATTTTTTGCTACATTGGGTTAGCAGTTTGAGGTGAACGTTTCAGATTGAGTGCAATCGAGATAAAAGTTTCTTGGATGAATTCTTTATACTAATTGTTTAGTAGTTATTCAAATAAGAATAAAGAAAATTGTAACAAGGCAGCACATAAGAATAGAGTAATGTCAACAAAACACACTGTGATGGTAGCAAAATTGTCTGCACTTAAAACAGCCACATACATGTGCACAAACATTGAGCATATAAGAGCGAGGTTAGACACAAAGCAAAGCAAAGAAATGTGCAAAAAATGTTGTACAGGTATGTATGTAAGAATAGAAAACGCAAACCGCACCATTGCAATACATGAAGACAAACACCCGATGGTGTGAAAATAAAATTCTAATAAATGAGATCCGACACTGTGGTAATAACTAGCAAATTTTTATTTCAAAGTTTAGTAAAAACACGATATTTGTCAACACAGTTTAGATTTTAAAGTCATTCTTGGGTCAATCAATCTCCTGGTGGGCCCGTTTCTTCTTCCCCCAAATGCTTCTCTTGGTGCGCTGCTTGGCGTATTTTTCATCTGGGGTTTCCCGCAGCAGCAACCAGCAGAAATCAGCCATCATAGTGGTGTTCCATCTTCCTTGGTACCTTCTCTCTGCGTCCTTGATGTCCTGGTGAAACCTTTCACCTTGTTCTTCACTGTACGCCCCCAAGGTTTCGGGAAAGTAGTTCACATGGGAGTGCAAGAAATGGACTTTCAGGCTCATGTTACAGCCTTGTTCTTTGAAGGCATTGAGCATCCTGGCAACAATATCCTTATAGTTCTCATCCCGCCTGTTCCCCAAGAATTTGAGAACAACATCCTTGAAGGAATCCCAGGCTTCTTTTTCCTTCTCAGACATCGTTTCAGCGAATGCTCCATCTGAAATGAGTTTCCTTATATCAGGGCCAACAAACACTCCTTCCTTTAGCTTTGCTTCAGAAAGTCGGGGGAACTTTGAGCAAAGGTACCGAAAGCACTCACCATCTTTTGGAAGGGACTTGATGAATTGCTTAATGAGACCCAACTTAATGTGGAGAGGTGGTAATAGAATTTTATCACGAGGTACCAAGCTCTCATGAAGAACATTTTTCTCACTGGGTCTCAAATACTCCCGAATTGGCCAGTCTTTTTTCCCCCAGTGTAGGTCGCGGGCCCGGCTATCCCACAAGCAAAGGAAGCAGGGATATTTGGTGAAACCGGATTGCTGCCCTAATAGCATGGATAGAATTTTAAAGTCTCCACAAATCATCCACTTATGCTCAACATAACAAATCTTCTGAAGAATCAGGGCCAAATTCTCGTATTTTTCTTGGAGAATAACAGAGTGAGCAATAGGAACTGAAGCAAATGTGTTGCCATTATGAAGAAGAACACCTTTTATGCTGTCTTTTGACGAATCAATGAACAGACGCATTCAGCAGGATCATACTTGATTTTAAACTTTTCCATCACTCCGTATATATCGTTGCAAAATACCAAATCTTCCTCTTTGCTGAAATACTTCAAAAATTGTGTCTCGTGGTTGCGGTACCAATAAAAAGTTGTTCCTGGTGACAATAGATTTTTCTGTTTAAGCCGAGAACCTAGCAGTTGGGCAGCATCTTTTGGGAGTCCTAAATCCCGGACTAAATCATTCAATTCAGCTTGAGAGAAAAGTTCAGGTTTCGGATCTGGTTCAGTTTCAAACTCGGAAGTACTGGACTCATCGGGAAAAGTCATCTGATGAGTCTCATCATGATCAGAACCGTCCACACAAATATGATCCAAAGATTTTGGTGGTTCAGGCACAGGTACTTCATTGCTATGAGGCATAGGCCTAATTGCTGAGGGAAGGTTGGGGTAACTTATTACGTTCTTATTTTTTAAGTTGTATCCCTTCACAATGCAAGAGCAAAAATAGCAGTCACTGCTGTGGTCTCTTTGTTCACGCCACATCATAGGTATTCCGAAACGAAATGCTTGTTTTTTACCTTTCATCCATAAGCGTAGATCTTCCTCACATGTCTTGCACACTTTGCGAGGAGCCCACGGTTTGTCTTGATCGCCTAACTTCAAACCGAAATAGGCGAAATATACTTTTTTAATAAATGCAGAAATGTTCCTCTGCCGCTTTTTCACGGTATATTCCCCACAAATAAAACAAAAACTGTCCGGAGAGTTGACGCAACCTCTGGCTCTGTGAGCCATCACAAATACACAGCACTGCAAACTACAACTGTAGTGAACCACTTCGGAATAAAGCTGGATTACGACTGAGCAAACAAAAGGTAATAATGAACTTGCAAGAAACTGAAATTTGACAGGAACGTTCATGTCGCAACCACCGTGTTTGAGTGAGCGAACGAGGCGAGGCGAACAGGAAAGAACATGCGCCAGCGCGAGTACTGGATTTAGCCCCCCGCCTCCCAATTGTCCTGTTAATGTATAAAATGAATACAAAACACTCTAAAATATCATGAGGGAGTGTTTCTAGTTAGTTAACCATTACAACCTTTATTTTGGGCCAAGAAAATAAACTGCAGTCGGCTAAAAAAAAATTATGTGAACATTCCTTATATGGGTAAGAAATCTAATTTTGCAAGAAAACGTGACGTGATGGAACATTTTGGCTATTTTTCCTGGATTCAGCACCCCAAAATCTATAGGAATCAGTTGCAAAACTGGAGGCAGTTTTTTGGTAGTGTACCTGTGTAATCAATTGCAAGGGTTTGGGGCCGTCACCAAGTGGCCAACAATAATGATTTTAACAAATATTTGGGACATAGACATTGTGTTATAGTTATAGAACATATGTTCGGGGGGATGAAATAGGGTGACTGGGGGGGGGGGGGGGGAGTCAGTGGTAGGTGCTTGTTTCTGGTCCGAGGAATTCCTGGAATAGTGCAGTTTTTAGTTCTTTCCTGAAAAATAAGGGGTCTTTGTTGCTTCTGATGTGATTTGGTAGAGAGTTCCAGAGGGATGATGCATATAGTTCGAAGGCTCTGTTGCAGGTCCGTTGATTGCATTTCGTTCTTTTATGTGGGATGGTGAGGGAGGAGTTGGTGGTTTGTCTGGTTGTTCTGTTGTGGGCTGGTTGAGGCAGTAGTGTGCAGAGCTGGGAACTCTGAGTTTGGTAGAGGGCTTTGTGGGTGAGTAGGGCGGATTTGTAATTGATTCTAGCTTCTAGAGGGAGTATGTGTAGCTCCCTCAGGACTGGGGTGATGTGGTCCTGTTTTTTTGCATTCTTGATAATTCTTGCTGTGGTGTTTAAGGCAGTTCGAAGTGGGTTGATATGAGTGGCTGGAAGTCCATGGTAGATTATACTGCAGTAGTCCAGGTGGGGGAGTGTCAAGGCTTGCATCACTGTTCTGAAGTCCTGTGGTTCAAAGAGAGGTCTGAGGCACTGTACTGTTTTAGCCTTGTGGAAGATTGTTGCGGTGGTTTTTTTGATCTGTTGATTGAGTGTGAGTGCTTGGTCTATGATGATTCCTAGGTATCTTATTTGTGGTTGTATTTGTATTTGTGTGGTCCCAATGTCGAGGTGTGAAGGTGGTGTGAAGTCTGGGTCCTTTGTTACTATGAGGGCTTCAGTTTTCTTTATGTTGATGGATAGGTTGTTCTTTTGTAGCCAGCAGGATACTTCGGTGAAGCATTCTGATAAGTGTTTATTGGTTGGGTTGGAGGTTATGTTTGGGGCATAGAGCATTATGTCATCCACATAGATGTCTCAAAATATTGTACATAGCATACCTAAAATGCAAGGGTGCCAATAATGTTGATCACAACTGTATCCTCATCTCCTTTGTCCCAACCAAAGTACATACAGGATTTTTCCTCTAAACTTGACTTACTTTTGACCGTTTGATACATCCTTGCATTAATTAATAACGAGAGGCTCTATATAGCATAGTCAGTAATTAAGGAATGATCCCCTTTAAAAGGATTCTGTTTGCATTGGACTTGCTTTGTAAAGGAATTTCTGAACTTTAATTAGGCAGAGGACACAGAATACAGTAGTTCAATTCTGTCCATGCTTCTGTATAATATCAAAAAGTGCATTATTAAAAATTTAAAGCAAAAATGAAATAAATATGGTACCCAGTTTTTATAGCCATATTTAAACCCATCCATCCATAAATATATGTTTCTAATGTGATAAATTATAGAACTATTTTAAGAGGTGACTGGAAAGCCCCTCAAGATATTACCTCATCCTTCTCTCTACCTCAAGGCAGGGTCCACTGTCCCACTTGTCTAACCTGGTATTTCCCGACCCAGTCCTGGAGGAACACCCCACTAGTCATTTTCAGGATTTCCATAATTAACTTGAATGAGAGAGTGGTCTACATTGCAGACCCAGTGTGTGCGCCAATTTCTCTCATTCACATTCATGGTGGCAATCCTGGAAACTTGAGTAGTTTTGAGTTCCTCCATGATTGGATTGGGAAATGCTGTTTCCAACCTAAAATTTTCCCTGTTGTAATTTGAACCCATTTCTTTCTACCCCATTTCCAATGGATTAAGAGAAAAACTGATCACCACCCTCATTTAACCACCTTTTTGATGTGAATACTGCTATTAAATCACCCCTTTGAGTTTCTATAGACTAAAAAATGTAACTCTTTCAAACCTTCCCTCACATGTCAAGTTACCTGACCTAGAATTATGAACAGGTTCGACCAATCCCAGGTGCTAGGTTGCCATGGTGCCTAGAAACTGCACCCTAGCACCAGGAGTTCATGCCCCTGAAAGTGTTTATTAAGCAGTGCCTCGCCCTCCTCCACCGCAACTGGCTCTGCTCACTCGCTGTCTCTCTCTCTCTCTCTCACACACACACACACACTCCCCCCCAGCCATCACCTGGAGTCTCTCACTTTGCTGCTGCACTGCCGCTTGCAGCTTCACTTCCTTCATACCATGTCTGGCTCTCTGCAAAGAGCCTGAGCCATGCAGTGGAGAGGTTCAGGCTGATCAGGCAGTTTAAAGTCTTGCCAGATCAGCCTGACCTCCTCCTGCGCACAGCTCAAGCTCTTTGCAGAGAGCCAATCACGGTGTGAAAGAAGCAAAGTCACAAAGAGCAACACAGCAGGAACGGTGAGAGACACCGGGTGATGGCTGGAGGGGGGGGGGAGGGGTTAGAGAGAGAGAGAGGGAGAGAGAGAGACTGGGTGAAGTCTGCGGGAGGCTATGAGAGAGACACTGGGCAAAAGCAGGGTGCAGGGGTTATGAGAGATTTATTTTTGGTTCACATATTACCAGGCCATGGTGATATAGGAAGCTGCCTCAGGTGAGCTATAAAGGGTCACCAATATGCTGTTGACATACTCACTGGGGTTGGTGGGAGGGGGAGGGGGAGGAGAAGGGTCATTGCTTTATGTTGGCACTGGTTGATGGTACATTAAGGGCTTGATTTATTAAGCTCTCTTTTCCTATAGGAAATGGGACAACAGTAAATCAGGCCCCTCAAAAAGGAGCTGCGATATATTTTGGGGATGGGGTGGAGGGGCACTATGGTCGAGGTCTGTGGCCAGCAACTAAATTCCAAGAAGAGTTTTAAAGGCCTGTATTAAAGAATTAGGAAAATCCTCACAGCATCTTTTGTACAGGATTATTCCTACACAGTTCTTTCTGTAGATTTTTTACCTTTCTGAAGTTGCAGGAGACTGTGTCCTGCAAGCAAACTAAGCATGTTTTCTGTACTCATCTTTCCAATTTTTGCCCGAAACCTGCATGTCCAAATGAGAAAAGACAGTTTAGCAGGTTCTTTTATATCATCGCTTTTGCTTACCCTAAATTCTGCAAAGCTGGACCTTCTCTTATCTTTTCTGGCATACATGCACACGAGGGTAATTTTATAAGCCTTTTAGATGTGTTTCACAAGCAATAATGCCTATCATGGAGGCTCCATTAATCTGTCTGTCTGTTCATACACATTATGCACAAACACATACACCCCACAATAAGACATTTTTTGTCTTTGTATTAGCTCTTGGGTTGGATACTTTCTCCTGAGCAGAGATCATTGCACTCCACCCTTGACAAAGTGGCAGCCAATTCTAAAGGATTCCCGTGGAAGAGGAAAATCCTTCTAAGATGAGAATTAATGAGCCATGGAAATCCATCCTTCTTCTCTGGGAATAACTGATGGAACCCTGCTGAGAGAACCATGCTTTATTCAAATTTTTAATGGCCCTCAGGGACACGATTAAGTCTGGAATGACTCTACTAATTTGTGTGATGTGCACCGGAAGACAGAAAACCCTAGTCCCCGAGTCCATCATAACTCTTTAATCTCAGTTTGAAGATCTGTGAAAGATCACTGGGATTATGGCAGGACAAGTCTGCATTGTACAGTGACTGCCTGAGGTTAGTCGTTCCCTTATGGTCTCCTCTGTGGGCCTCCCTGAACTCACATACTCTTTAAATGTTCTCGTTACTGAACATTAGCTCCCTGGTTCCTTCACTGGAATTGTATTTTCTGAAGAGATTCTGCGTTTTAGATCTTGCCTTGTTATTCCCCTATCTTGGGATGAAATTTGGACAAAAGAAGCTCTGATTTTACAAGAGTTGGCGCCTCTCAAGCCAATATTCAGTTGCAGTGATTAGCGTTTTGCTTCAACACTGGTCATCATAGCCAAAAATATCCAGATATTTAGCACTGGTATCCTGATAGCCAGATAATAGCACCTGTTCACTACATTCTCTGGATATTATCAGGATAACAGTCATATTCAGTCCATTATGCAGAAAATGTGCCTCTTCTGACCTCACTCCACCAATGGACCACCCTGGTGCTATCTGAATATCACCGCTTAATACTGCCACATAGCCTGGGCCAGCACCACTTGTCTGGATAGTAGGTGCTATAATCCAGATAAATGGTTTGAATATTAACCCTTCTGTTTTCAGTTGTTTGGACAGAAAATAAACCCAGATGCCATTATGAGCTGCTCTTCTGCCTCATAATATAAAAGACAGCATACCAGGTACAATCAGTGATGCTACATCGCTTTTTAACTGGAATCGAAGACTTATTTTTCAAAGATTTGCCACCTGTGGTCCAATCAGACACCTCCTAGACCAATGCAGAAGAACCCACGATATCCTCCTAACAGCCCCAAAAGAGAAAAATAACACCAGGTTGTGTGCTGCCTTTCTCAATGTCTCCTAAAATAAATCTTTTTCTGCATGAACAAATCCATACTACTGGCACCTGAGAAAGTCTGCGGGATTTTCATAAGATGATAAGATTTCCCATACCGGGTCAGACCAATGGTCTATCAAGCCCAGTATCCCGTTTCCTGTAGTGGCCAATCCAGGTCATAAATTCCTGGCAGGATACAAAAGGTAGATAGATTCCATGCTGCTTAGCCAGCAGTGGATTCCTCCAGTACACTTTAACAACGGTTTAAGAACGTTTCTTCCCGGAACTTGTCCAAATCATTTTTTTTAATGCAGCTATGCTAACAGTTTTACTACATCTTTTGGCAACAAATTTTAGAACTTAAATTATACATTGAGTAAAGAAATATTTCTGAGATTAGTTTTAAATGTACTACTTTTAGCTTTATTTCATGTCCCCCCTAGTGTTATACTTTTTGAAGGAGTAAACAACCGATTCATATTTACTTGTTCTACCTCTGCTCATTATTCTATAGACCTCTATCATATCTCCCCTCAGCCATCTCTTCTCCAAGCGGAAGAGCCCTAACCTTTTAATCATTCCATGCCCTTTGTCATTTTGGTTGTCCTTCTCTGTACCTTTTCCAATTCTGCTATATCTTTTTAAGATGCACCAACCAGGACCACATGCAATACTCAAGGTGCGGTCGCATCATGGAGCAATACAGAGGCATTATGATAGCCTTTGTTTTTTTCTGCATTCCCTTCATACATAGCAACATAGGGGGGTATTTTTAAACCACAAATAAACTGCATGTACATGCAGGATGTATGTGTATCCCACGAAAATGTCTAAAACCGTATTTGAACCTTCGTGGCCCCGCACATACACAACATACAAACGTGGATCCCAGAACGTGGGTGGGAGGGGGTATAACAGAACACAATAATGGGGGAAATCTATGCCAGTGGCCCTATGGCACATATCATGTGCACAGGTCATGCGGTTGGTTACATATGTGGGCCTATGATTTGCAATGCGCATACAAGGTCTGACCCTTGAGACAAATATATGTGATGGGCTGTTTTGGCCTAAAGCAGCTCTGTGACTGTTTGAGGTCCACTTGTGTAGGTATCGTGAGTGTCTGTATGCATCTCGTAATGTAGTGATCAGGTATGATGATGGATTGGACGTACTGATGTCCATGGTTTCCATGTTATTCGGTGCAGGGCATGCTGTTGGCAGACATTTGCTTTTGTGGGACTGCAAGTGAGAGTGTGAGTGTGTGTTTGTGGGCTGCATGAGGCAGGTCTAGATTGCACATCCACATATCTGGGGGGGGGGGGGGGGGGGGGGGAGAGAAAAGTATGCCTGGCATTGTATAGTCATGTACACCACCTGCATACCCCGGGAGGTCGTCTGCTGCCATGTATGTAGTCCTGCACTGCATCCTGTTCCAGTAGGTTCACTCTCTACCTATTTTCCTGCTCCATTACTGTGCACTGAGACTGCTTTGTAGTGTTCTGGGCATGCCACAGACTGGTTTCCATTGTCTAACCTGCATCCTCCTATGGGTATCATCAACTTACATTGTCATTCAGCCTCAGAATAGCTCTATCCTTGCACACAGCAGCTTCACAGCTGCCTGTTTTGAAGGGGGGCATAGCCATTCGCGGGTATATTGCGGGGCAGGGTCACAGACATACATCTTTTTGGAATACAGTGAATAAGGGGATGTATAATGCTGTTGTCAGTGTATACCTGTCTTTGTACAACATAGCACTGTGCAGGCCACGCCTAACACGTCTATGTGGGTGATTCTGTGCACACGGCTACATCTATCCCCATGTGTGCGGAACTGGGGTCTATTTCTGCACGTTTCCATTTGGACATGCCTGTTGCCCAGACATGCACGTTTTCGGAATTGGCCTCATAGTAAATGATGGCAGATAAAGGACCAGCATGGTCCATCAGGCCCCTTTCCTTGTAATTCTTAGCATTCTATTAGCTTTTTTGGCTGTCACTGTATACTGAGCAGAGGATTTCAAGGTATTATCCATGACGACTCCTAGATCCTTTTTATGTTGCACAAGCGTGACAGTAAAGTAGCAGCTGCCTCTTCGCAGATCAGAGTGAAGGACTAATAAGAGACATGGAGAGAAAGCTCCACCTGGTGAATCAGTGTTAGAGCCAAATACTGGATCTGCGCTCTTGCTATATTCCAAAGTAAGACTCTGTGAAGGCAAGTTACTTCTAAAGATTTTGTTTATTTTTGGTACCTTCGTGCTAATCCTCTTTTTTTTGCCCCCTTCTTTAATTGAAATGCATATTCAAGGAGCACGGCATGTGTTGCAAGAAGCCAGAGAGAAAGTGTTTCATTAGGATATTGAGGCACATCAGACGGTGTCTCTAAAATGTAATTGTATGTTATATCAAAGCCGACTGATCGCTTTCTTTTTCTTTAACCTTAGAAAATTAATTTGCATATTGTTTGCTGCGAGGAGAACTAGGAGTGCACGGCAATTTCAAAAATCATTTTTAGAGCGACAGAGGTGCTGTACTTGTGTAAAATGCTGATGAGCCAACAAGCATGGAGATAATTCCCAGAATGAGAAAAACAATAGAATAATTCATATGACCCACAATCCATTAGCACGAGAGAAACTGCATTTGTTGCTCGCATCTGCAAATCAGTAATATCGTAGAAAATTCATAATGCGGTAATAAGTGTATAATGGATGCAGACTGGCACTTCAGGACGACACTAGCTCTGGAAAGGCTGGCATACAAGATGTGTTTTCTTTAAAATTGGCATTAGGTATCTTTTCTTAATTTCCCAATTTTTAAACTATAAATGGTCACTGCAGTTATATTCACCTAGACCAGCGGTTCTCAACCTGTGAGTCGCGACCCCCCCCCCACGGGGGTCGCCACAGGATTTAGTAGGGGTCGCCTCACTCCGCTGTTAAAAAAAAGAAAAAACGCACAAGTTGCTGCCACTGCCGAGTCCACTTCTTGGCAGTGGCAAACTCACCGTTTCCCTTCTATTGCAGCCACGGCTCCCTGCCTCTTAGGGAACCGTGGCTATGCCTGTAAAACCATTGCGGAGCCTTCCTGCCTCTTGATAGGCTCCGTGCAGCATTGTCCCGCCTCCAAAGGAAGTTGTTTACCACTTCCTTTGGAGGCAGGACAATGCTGCCGTTTAGAGACAGAAAGACTCCACAACGGTTTTACAGGCATAGTCACGGTTCCCTAAGAAACAGGGAGCCGTGGCTGCAGAAGAAGGAGGCAGACATGGGGAGAGGAGAGCAGGGAACCTGCAACAGGGCCGACATGAACAGAGGGGGTCTGACATGTAGGGAGGGAGGGAGGGGGGCTGACATGGACAGAGGGGGGCTGACATGGATGGATGGATGGGGAGAGGGGGAGCTGACATGGAGAGGGGGGCTGACGGAGGGATGGAGGGAAGGGGCTGACGGAGGGATGGAGGGAGGGAGGGAGGGCTGACATGGACAAAGGGAAGAGACGGGGGACATACTGGACAGACAGGGGATAAATGCTGGACAGAGCGGAGAGACAGTGCGGGTTATGATTATAATGGGCAGATGGGTGGGGGGCTAGGACTGGTAATGGGTTGATTAGGGAAGGCTAGGACTGGGAAAGGACTGATCAAGGGGGAGGTTGGGACTGGTAATGGGGTTGAGGATGGACTAGCACTGGAAATGAGCTGATTAGGGGAGGCTAGGACTGGTAATGAGCTGATGGGGGGGTAGGACTGGTATTGGGCTGATTAGGGGAGACTAGCACTGGTAATGGGGTTGAGGGGGGACTAGCACTGGAAGCGAGCTGATTGGGGGCTTCGACTGGAAATGGGCTGATTGTGGGAAGGGGAGGATAGAGCTGCTGGCCCTGGAAGAAAACTGGGGGCCAAGGCTACAAATGGGCTGATACGAGGGGATGGGAGAATGGAACTGGAAGGGAGTGGATCTGAGAGGGGCTGCCATGGTATTTGTACTAGAAGGGACTGGTCAGTGGGGAAGGAGGGGGACTGGAAGGGAATGGACACCAGTGGCAGTCATGGGAATGCAAGTTGACATTGGAAGGTACTGAGAGTGAGGACTGGAAAGGGGCTGATACTGGGGAGGATTACTGGGACTGGAAATAGGCTGATGGAAAGAAGTGAACAAACAGAAAGAAGAGATAAGAAATGGGAGATGGACCATAGACCACAGAAAGAGAGCCAAGAGAAGACAGGAAAGCAGAAGCCTCAGATCTGGACCAGCATGATTAGAGAGTAAATTGGTCAGACAACAAAAAGGTAGAAAAATCATTTTATTTCATATTAGTGATTTGACTACAAAATCATCATAATTTTGAAATCAAATATTGTTACTTGTTATTGTGATTAATTGTTGTGATTTTTTTAAAGAAAATTTACTTTATTTAAAACATATTGCAAAGGCCTATAATATATTAATAATTCAACAAATGATTACAGCGACAATGCGTTAACGGTAAAGGAAGAGAGACGCATTTGATTTTATCATTGGGGGTCACCACAAGTTGACCAATGGTAAAAGGGGTCACGGTACAAAAAAGGTTGAGAACCACTGACCTAGACCAAAGGTTCTCAATCCAGTCCTCGGGAAACACCTAGCCAGTCAGGCTTTGAGGATAACCACAATGAATAGGCAGGACAGAAATGTACCTACAATGGAGGCAGTGCATGCAGATCTCTCATATGAATATTCATTGCGGTTATCCTGAAAACCTGACTGGCTAGATGTGACCCGTGGACCGGGTAGAGAACACCTGACCTACATCTAACAGAAATGGAGTGAGGGAGTATCATAGTGGTTAGAGTTGTATGCCGAGAACCAGGGAAGCCACAGTTTGAATCCTGCTGATGCTCCGTGTGACCTTGGGCAAAATGTCTTAACCCTCCATTGCCACAGGTAAACTGAGAGAAACTATATAAAAAAATAGACCAATTATGGATTGAGTGAGTCATTTTGGATATATAGGTTTCCCCAGAATGACTTACTAGGTCTAATGGTCCTATATTATTAAACATTGAAAACATGGTTTGTGTTTGGGAAAAATAAGAGTCAAATTGACTGGAGAGGTTTTCTAATCAGACTGGACAATAATAGTCTCTTCATTACCCTCTAAGCCTGGATGTCCTGCTATAAAATAAAAGTCTTTATGGGGTAGTTTTATAGTCATTTTTGCACATATACTGCTAAGCATAGACAGAGACCGCCTATCCAAGAAGGGTTGAAGTGTCTTCTACAGCAGAATGGATGACTGACTGGGTTAGAAACTGGTTGAGTGGGTGCAGCAAAGTGTACAGGTAAATGGAGTTCAATTTGAGGAAAAGAACATTATCAGTTGTATGCCAAAGGGATCTCTCTTTGGTCCAATTCCTTTTTAGCATTTTTGTAAATGATATTGCGGTAGGGCTGTTGGGTAAGTTTGGGAAGATACCAAAATCTGCAATAGGGTAGACACCCAGGAAGGTGTAAACAACATGACGAGGGGTCTAGAAAAGCTTGAAGAATGGTCAAGAACTTGGCAGCCAGGATTTAATGCTTAAAAAAAATGCAGGGACATGCATTTGGACTGCAAAAATCCAAGGAAGCGATACAGTATAGAAGTACTTCCATCAATAAAAGAAGAGTGGGATCTGGGGGCAATTGCTTCTGATGATCTTAAGGTGGCTAAATAAGCAGAAGAGGTAATTGTGAAAGCTAGAAGGATGCTCAGGTGCATAAGGAGAGAAATGGCCAGCAGGAAGGGGATGATAGTGCCTCTGTCTAAGTCTTTATAGATCATATTGGGCCAGAAGGACTGGAGTTTTCTAGTCCCACAGGTGCTCTTGTGGACTTGGGCAAGCCACTTAACCCTCCTTTGCCTCAGGTACTAGAAAGACTGTGAGCCCTTCAGGAACAGGGGATTATATATATACATATACATATATATATAAAATAGAACCTAAATGTAAACCACCTTGAATAGCTAAAAATATTTTACTGTTAATATACTTCCCTTTGGTGCTCAAGGGAAGAGTTTATATTTAAAAAAAATAAAAAAAAAAACTTCCCATCTCCTCTATTTCCCTTTTTTATTTTTTATCCATAAGCATCTGTATGTTCTTCTCTAACCTACCTTCAACTACTTCTGCTGTTATATCCACCCAAACTCACTATACACTTCTAATTAGAAAATAGAACACATTTTAATTTTCTAAACCAAAGAATCTTTCTAGTTTTAAACTTATTGTTAAGCTTTCACCCTCTCCTTAAATCTTCAATCTGTTCTTTTTAAACTTTCACCTGAACCTACCTGAGATTCTCCATCTGAAACTTTTAAATCAATTTCTATCATTTACCCCTTTTCATACTCACTCAGTCTCCAACAAAACCTATCAAACTTTCCAAAATCATCCAAACAGAGGCCTCTTCAGTCACACCAAGCAGTGCGCATCCATATACATTCAAGCCACAAAATGCCAGTCTCACTAAAATTCCATCTTCTCGGGAACTGTGCTGCTATGCCTGATGACCTCAACAACTAGTTCCACTCTATTTTAAATGTCTTTTTCTCCTTCTTCCTTCCAAGCTCCTCTATTTTCCTATGTGGAGCCCTATTACATTTTTTAGATCAGTTCTCTCTCTCATCCAGTGACTGCAAGATGAGTTCAGTGAAGTCAGTCGGCAGAGATAGGCAAGTAGAGCTGACCATCATGCTACACTGTCATCCACCAGATCCCTCCTCTTGCCAGACTTTCTCCCAGAGCCTTGGGACAGGTCCTGGAAAATATAGCAAGGCTGCAATCAGCAGCCTTTGAGCAGCCGTGGCTCCCTTTTAAAAAAAAACCCACCCTCCAGGTATTTATTTTATCTTTTCTTTTTTGGTTACATTAAGACTACCAGAAACAATCACACCCAGGTCCCGCTCTTCTTTCATAGAGCGAAGTACTTCACCCCCTACAGTGTACCGCTCCCTTGGATTTTTGCAACCCAAATGCATGACACTGCATTTTTTAGCATTAAATTTCAGCTGCCAAATTCTTGACCATTCTTCAAACTTAGCTAGATCCCTCCTTATGTTATCTACTCCTTCCTGGGTGTCTACTCTATTGCAGATTTTGGTAACATCCACAAAGAGGCAAACTTTACCCTACAGCCCTTCCACTATATCATTAACAAAGATGTTAAAAAGAATCGGACCAAGGACAAATCCCTGGGGCACATCACTGGTAACTTCCTTCTCCTCAGAGTGAGCTCCATTTACCTGTACCCTTTGTCACCTCCCACTCAACCAATTTCTAACCCAGTCAGTTACTTTAGGGTCCATCCCTAGGATGCTCAGGTTTGTTTATAAGTCACCTGTGCAGAACGATGTCAAAGGCTTTACTGACATCTAAGTACACCACATCTAGGGCTCTCCTTTGGTCCAACTCCCTGGTTACCCAGCTTCGTCTGACAAGACCTGCCTCCGGTAAACCCATGCTGTCTCGGATCCATCTTTGGACTCCAGAAATCTCACCATTCTCCCTTTTAGCAGTGTTTCCAATAATTTACTCACTACAGGAGATTAGACTAACAGGCCTGTAGTTTTCAACCTCATCCTTATTTCCACTTTTGAGTAAAGCGACCACATGTGCCCTTCTCCAGTCCTCTGTGACCACTCCCAGAGGACAAAGAGACAAAGAGAAATATTACAATGATACATGCAAAGAAACAGAATCAGAAATTAGAGGAAGGATAAGATTGGTTTTCCTAAAGTTACAAGAGTTAAAGAAAAAATTCTAGCCTCAAACTGGAATGCTAAAAGCTGCTCTCGGATCTATGTTGAATGATGCTGAGATGATCTAGAGAAGTTGGAATGAAAACAGAGTCATTAAACCATAAAGAGGAAGTGAATCAGCAACCTTTTCAACCTGTACCTTATGATCAGGAACGACTCACTGGTCAACATTGAAATCGTTACTGACTTTAAAAGGCCCTAATCTGTAGTATCTTGGTGAGCTGAACACGAATATAACATTAAAAAATTTTTATTGGCTCTCGTTTTGAAGATATTGCATGTAGTTCATTTTTGACGTTTCACCATGTAAATTTATCCAGTAGGACATCAACAACATCCCAAATAAGCCTTGAATGATGTAATATTGCATGATACCAGCATGCACACATTATCCAGAGTTGACTGTATCATTTTCTGATGCAATGCAATACTACTGCCAGACGGCTGCTGAAGCCATCTGACGTCAGCAGTGTACTATACGCAGTTGGAAAGGAAAGTAATCTGGTATTCTGTTCCGATATTGAAAGCCTCATGAATGCCTTAAAAATCACTCATGACCCACAAGACTGGAGACTATTTATAGACTCTTCAAAACTGAGTCTGAAGGCTGTGCTTTTGAACAATGGAAACCGTCTTCCATCTATTCCAGTAGCGCATGCTGTCCACATGAAAGAGACATACGATAACTTAAAGCATCTACTGACCTCCATTAACTATAACAAGTTCAGCTGGCACCTCTGTGGTGACTTGAAGGTAGTTGCCCTTTTAATGGGACTGCAGCAGGGATATATAAAATACATGTTTCTTATGTGAGTGGGATAGCCGAGCAAGGGATTGGCACTACTTGCGGAAGGAATGGAATCGCAGACAAAATGTAACAGTTGGAGAGAATAATATCCAGCACCCAGCTCTGGTTGAGGCTCACAAAATCCTGCTACCACCCCTTCACATCAAACTAGGTTTGATGAACAACTTCGTGAAAGCCATGGACCGCACTTCGCCAGCTTTCCGATACCTGCATGAAAAATTCCCTCGACTCAGCGAAGCAAAGATTAAAGAGGGAGTTTTTGTGGGTCCTCAGATTCGAGAGCTCTTCAAAGATGACTGGTTCAACAACTTGCTGCAGGGTGATATGAAAACAAGCATGGAATGCTTTTCGCCTAGTGTCAAACTTTCTCGGGAATGTTAGCGCAGAAAACTACAAGGAACTAATAGAAGGCATGCTGATGCAGTATCAGAAACTTGGCTGCAATATGTCTCTAAAGATCCATTTCCTTGATTCCCATCTCGATTTCTTTCCTGACAACTGTGGTATGGTCGGCGATGAACAGGGCAAACGTTTTCACCAGGATATCGCAACAATGGAGCAAAGATACCAGGGAAAATGGTCCACTACAATGCTGGCTGACTACTGCTGGACACTCCCCAGAGAAGCTCCCGAACAGCTGTACAAGAGACAGGCGAAAAAATCTAAGTAGTCTATGACTTGGTTTTTTACAGGTATTAACCGAAGGCCTATTATATTTACTATTGACATAATTCTTGTAGATTACAAAAAACCTAGAGCCAACTTTGCAATTTCAATGTCATATTCGTGTTCAGCATATAAAAATTGATAAGAAATGACTTTTTTTTTTCAGTAACATGACTTTTGTAAAAATTTGTTAACCAGTGTAATGAAAGAAGAAGTCAAAGTAGCATTACAAACATTATCAAAAGAAGAAATTACCGGGCACTGATGGCTTTCCCATTGAAATATTACAGCAATCACATGCAGCTATTAAAATACTTAAAAGACTGCCAGAAAATTTGGAAGACATCATCATGGTTAACTGATTAGAAAAAAAAAATCAGTGTTCATAACAATACTGAAGAAAGCTGATCCAACTGACCATGGAAATTACTGCACAGTCGCTCTGATCCCACATGCCAGCAAGACTGTTCAGTGGAAACTACACCCATACCTGGGACAAGAACTGCCTGAGGTGCCAGCAGGAGTCAGGAGAAGGCAAGGAGCAAGAGACATTATCGTGGATGCGAGACGAATCCTTGAAAACGCAAAAGAATACCAAAAGGATATCTATGTGTGTTTTATCGACCACAGCAAGGTCTTTGATTGTGTAAATCATGACTTCCTATGGGCCACATTAAAAGACATGAGTATCGCAGAACATCTGATAGTTCTCATTCACAACCTTTTCATTGATCAAGAAGCAACAAGGAGAAAGAGACTAGTTTACAATTAGCAAAGGTGTTCAACAAGGCTGCATACCTTTCCTCTTACTGGTTCAACTTATATGCCAAACAAATCATTGGAACATCAGCTCTGTATGAAGACTACTGGGGTGTGAAGACTGAGCCAGTAAAGTTGTACTGCTAGCATGGCAAAGTGAAGACAGTTTAAGTCTCCCACCCATCTCAATCATCTGCTTATCAGGATCAAGAAACATGGGGGGGGGGGGGGTGGAATATGCAGCAGCAGCAGCTAGCTGTTCTAACACAACTGGCCATCGCCACTGAACCTAAGACCCAGATATTCACTGCCGGGGCCATATCTGGCCACCAGCACCGAATATCCGGGTCGACTGGTTACTTTCAGCGGGGAAAGTTAGGCTACCCTCTCAGATGCCTAACTTCCACCGCTTTGTGACAACCAGGCAGCGGCTCAATAACCGTGGTAGTGGTGCTGAATAACCCGGTTAGTGCAATTAAAACAGTCAGCAGGTCTGCTAGTTGTGTTAATCCTCCTTGCCCCCCCCCCCCATAGTCTTAATGTGCCTGCATCTGAATATGAAGAAAAATATCCTACAACTGGTAAAAATCACCTGGGCTAATATGCTTTCCTAACCCCAGCAGGGGAACCAGTTTATAAAGTTGCTCATGTTGACCCTTCAATAAAAAGATATTAAAAAAAAATCAATAATTTTCATCTTTGATTAAGAAGAAATAGAAGACAATTTTAACCTACTTGGATCAATAATCAAAAATAAAAAAAAGCAGTCAAGAAATCCAACACCACAATGTTCTTGGCAGAATGGCTATGAAGAACCTGGACAATAATTTTCAAGTTCAGAGATGTATCTTTTGATACAAAAATTCAACTTGTCCAGGCCATGCTATTTTCAATAACACCATATGGATTCGAAAGTTGGACAGTTAAAAAGAAAGACAAGAACAGAATAGATGCCTTCAAATTATGGGGTATGTTTACTAAACCGGGCTAACGGTTAACCCGGGCTATCTGCAACTAGGTCCAACTGAATAATATTGGACCTAGTGGCAGATAGCCTGGTTTAGTAAACATACCGCTATGTGTATACCAGAAGGATGTTTGAGGGTATAGGGAGAGGGAGAAGAATAAATAAATCAGTACCAGAGAAAACCTACCCTGTTTTCCTTAGAAGTTCAACTGACAAGACTTTGACTTTCATACTATGGATACATCATACAAATAAAGAGATCATGATTAGAGAAAGACATCACGCTTGGCAAGGATAAAAGATCAACACAAAAGAGAAAGGCCAGCAATGCAATGGATCGATATATAGAGTGGCATCCATGGCTGTTGTTATCAACAATCATCTACCTGATTGAAAATCAAACACAGTTTAGGACAACTATCTACAGAGTCGCCATGAGCGGACATCAACTTGATGGCACTTAACAACAAGTTAACAACTAGTTTTATATAATAGGATATAAGAAATGTTAAGCAAGCATGATTTGAAGTGGGTTGGAGTTATGGTTAGAATTTTATCGCGCTAGATCAGGGGTTCTCGACCCAGTCCTCAGGACACACCTAATATGCGTGAGAGGATCTACATACAATGCATTCATTGTGATTATCCTGAAAGCCTGACTAGCTAGATGTGTCCCGAGGACTGGGTTAAGAACCCCTGGGCTAAGTTGTAAATGGGAAATGAGAGGGGTCTGTTTATTGTGAATGCTTTGTCGTAATAAGATCTTGTTAGCCAAAAAATAGTGGAATAAAAGTCTGAATATCCTGTTAAGATCCAAAATTTAAAAAGCAGTATAACATCAACACAATTCAGAATTCGGTTCATCACCTCACTCCACATTATAAGAGACAGGCTATTCCAGTCGTGTTTTACCCTACTGCATGCATAGACTTGCAATTTTGATTTTCAATGCACCATCTTTATCCACGCGGATCTGAGTGCGATGGCTGTATTTGTGTAAGATGAGAGATGGTGCTCTGGTTCATTGGTTCTTAGTCCAGTCCTCAGAGGCTGCCTAATCTGATAGCTTTTCAGAATAACTATACATCAGATGCACATCTCATGCATATTCATTGCGAAAATCCTGAAAAAACTCAAGTAGGTTGTGGCCCTCAAGGACAGAGCTTGAGCATTCTTATTTTAAAAGGTTTGAAAATTAGGACAGCCATGCAACTCCACATCATAAGCAGCCCAGTCCTGGATTTACCCTACTGCATGCATGAACTTTCAGTTCTGATTGTCCCACTGAGTTTACCAAGATGATCGAAACTCGATTAATGCAATCGGGGCCAGTACAAGGGTATTGGGCGTCCTGGGCCTTACCCCCCACCCCCCTTCAGCCTTACCCCCCCCCACCCCCATCCTCAAACAACCACAACAGCAACTTTCCTATAAAAATGCATAATTGGACATCATACTTGTAACCATTAAACTTTGCTTTGTATGAATGAGTGTGCCTGCTCTCCCTGCAGGTAAAAGGATGTGCTGACGGATCTTTCAGTTTGTCTGGCTGTCGGGATCTATAGTTTTGCTTTGACTGCTGCTGCTGTTTGCTACCCCTCAGAAGCTACTGCCCTTGGTGGTCACCTAGTTTGCCTAAGAGATGAGCCAGTCCTACATGCATTAGGGTAAAACCAGGACTGGCGTAACCTATTCCTTATGACATGGAGTTAGGTTGCAACCCTATTGAAAATTCTTCCTTCTTCGCTACTCCAATTACTCCAGTATTTCTCAATCCAGTCCTTGGGGCACACTAAGTTGGGTTTTCAAGCTGTCATGAATATGCTTAAGATAGGTTTAATGCATACATGTCCATGGCAGACATCCCAAACACTCGACTGGCTGTGTGCGACCCAAGGACTAGGTTGAAAAACATGAATGATTCTGAAGCCGAGTAAACTAGAGCAGTGGTTCTCGACCTGCTCCTCAGGGGCCTCCTTGGCCAGTTAGGTTTGCAGGAACTCCACATTCAATATGAACAAGATATGCCTGAATACAAGAGGCAGTACATGCATATCCATCATGGATATTCTGAAAATCCAGCAGACGAGGCAGTTTTCGTCTTACACCAATACAGCCATCGCACTCAGACCTGCAAATTATGAATACAGCACAAGCACCTGCAGCATGGGCTCAGGGGAAGGGGGTTTCCAAAAACACAGCATGAACACACACCGTTCTTTCCAGTCAGTGTAAAAAGCTAAGAACTAAACTGCTCTGAAGTGTCCTTTCATTTATATTCTCATATAAGAAAGAAGTTTTTTAAATATTTTGAGCAATCTGGCTGAACTCAGACAGATGATGTCAGTGGTGTGTGTGTGTGTGTGTGTGTGTGTGTGTGTGTGTGTGTGTGTGTGTGTGTGATAGCTGCAGAGCATCTTGCTGCAGGCCCCAGAATGCAAGCCAGCTGCAGTCTCTCTGCACAACTGATTTGGCCCGAAATCTCATTTGAGTCGTGGATGTACAAAACTATTATGCTATTTGGCAGCCAAATAAAAACCTTGGGAGCAAAAATAACAGTCAATAAAAAACAAAGACTGTTGTAATTTCTAGTCCGTTTATTCCCCACTGGCCTCTGCCTCCCACTCAATCCTGGGCCACAGCGAGGGCCGGCTTTCTAGTGCATACTAAGCATTAGTAAAAGGGACCCTTAGTAGGGGTAAGAGAACTCAGCCAAAGAAGAGTTCATAGCATAAATCATGAGAAGGAAAATATCTGAAGGCTTTTGTCTCACTTGACCACTTCAACATAACTGGCTCCTGGAATAAAATATTACTATGTTTTCTCACATCTCACTGTGCATTTAGCTAAATGATTCTCAGCTGCAGTACTAGACCCCCTTCTCTAAGCCAGTTCTCAGCCATTACCAAATTAAGACCTTCAAAAATGTCTTTAAGGCTCCCAGTCCCCAAATCTCTATTTAATAAAATGTAATTATTTCAATGAAGTTTATTAGCTAATCTTATTCAAAAAATGGATATACAATTGTAAATGGAGTGGAGGAGTGGCCTAGTGGTTGGGGCAAGGTACCACAGGCTGGAAGGTCAGTGGTTCAAATCCCACTAGAGGACAGCAACCTTGGGCCAGAAGGACTGGGGTTTCTAGTACCACAGGTGCTCCTTGTGGTCTTGAGCAAGCCACTTAACCCTCCATTGCCCATGTTCCCTGTAAGTATTACTGTATGTGTCTCGTATCCCCCAATTGTGTTGTGACCACTTTGATTGAAGGATAAGGTGGTATACAAAACTATCTAAATAAAAATCTTTTATTCAATATTAATTTGGAGAAAAGTATATGCTTCCAGCATAAGACAAAGTAAGCAAGTTTCATAATCTTCTCTTGTTTTGGTGTGTGCATTGATCTTCCAGCAAGCTTGAAACAGTGCAACATATGGTGTGTGTTCCTGGCTGAAAGGGTGGGGTTAGCAGCATGACATCATCATGATATAGGGACTCAAGGAGCTCTGAAAATTAAAAGGACCATGCAGCACTCTTTATATTCACAAAATATAAATAGATAAATAATTAGTTCCATTATGGATGGAATGGAGATGTAGCCTAGTGGCTGAATGGAGTCGATCCAGAGGGTGGCTACTAAAATGGTCGCTGGTCATCATAAAGCATGCTGGGACAGACTTAAAAATCTAAATATATACCTTGGAGGAAAGATAGGATAGGGAAGATACAACAGAGATATTTAAATACCTCCAAGGTATAAATGCACAGGAGGCAGGCCTCATTCAACAGAAAGGAAGCTCTGGAACGAGGAGTCGTAGAATAAGGGTGAAATTAGAATAGACTACGGAAATATTTCTTTACAGATGCTTGGAATGGCTTCCAATGGAGGGGCACAGATGAGGATGGTACTTGAATTCAGCACAGAGGAATCTCTGGAGTAAGAGGAAGGGACTGTAAAGATGAGCAGTTGGTTTTTCTTTGATTTATTAACAGTCTGCTCTTTGCAATGCATTGTAATGGATCACCATCAAAAGCAACAATGTCATAGTTGGAGACCAGAAAGGCCATATGGTCTTTATCTGCCTTTACTTTCTATGCTTCTATGTGGAGCAACAGGCTGAGCACACTACAAACCAGGGTTCAAATCCTGCTGATGCTCCTCTTGACTTTCCACAAGTCACTTCACCCTTCATTACCTCAGGTACCACTCCACTGCAAATCCCTAGGGACAGGGAAATAATTGCTTGTACCTGAATGTAACTCACTTTAAGCTACCAATGAAAAGATGTGAACTAAATCTAAATAGGTTTATACAGATGAATGGATTGCGTTCCCAGCCTATATTTTTAAGGCTCCTTTTAAATCCAAGCCCAAATCCTAAGTGTTTAATACCCATGTTGTCAGGGCTGGCTCTACCATTAGGCCCACCTAAAACACAAATGGTCAGAAGGCGGCCCACTGCCACCGCCCCTCACCAGGACGTGGCGGCTATGCCTTTAAAATGTCACTGCAGCGCTTTCCTTCACCTCTGGTGCTGCAATGTTGTTCCTGCTTCCGCCCTCTCTGATTCCACTTCCTGTCTGCATGGGGGCACAAGTGTCTGAACCAATCGCTTCTGCACCCCATACCTAAGGAAGTGGAATCGGAGAGGGCGAAGGCAGGAGCAACACTGCAGCACCAGAGGTGAAGGCAAGCACTGCAGGGCCATTTTAAAAGCATGGCCGCCACTGCATGTCCCAGAGAGAGCAGCAATTGGGGTGGGCACTAGGAATGAGGTTTGCCTAGGGTGTGTCGCATTCTTGCACTGGCTTTGCATGTTATTATGGAAAGTGATTAAAGAGATGCACTAGTCTTGAATATATCATCAAGCGGGGACTATTTCTTACACAGAAGTGGACAGCACTGAATACAGCTAGTAGCACTACAGGAATAAGCAGTAGTGAGCGGCTTGTATGATCGCTGTGTGTTTGGTGTTTTCAGGAGCATGTGAGGGAAATGAGGGCTCTGAAAGTAAAGGTTCTTTTTTTCCAACCCATGCATTTCATTGTACTCTGGATATGCGCTTCTCAGACCGAAGGCTTTAGATCTGGGCAGAGCTTCCCATTTTCCTACTATTAAAAAGAATGGATGCAAATCCATTGACACAGAATACATCAGACAGACGGCTATGGACAAACAGACGGTCAGACAGATGAGCAAATCTATCATGTCCCTGAAAAATTAAATGTGGCAGTATCAGTGGGCACCTTGGGTCTGCCTGCAGGCACATACCTTGCTGAAGTGTGCCTGTATTTTGCTCATGGCCACGCCCAAGTCACTAGCAACGTACAGCTGGCTTCTCCAAGCTGTAACGACTGGAAAGAAGTGTAAAGGCCATTCTCTGCCAGCAGCATTGCTTTACCTCAAGAGCATTCTTTGCTGGGGGAGGAAGCTGGTCCACTCCCTCATCTGCTGGGCCACTGTCCACCAATGTTCCAGTGATGCTGCTTGGGAGTCCTCCACCCACGCTGTTGCCGGTGGAGGAAAGTGCTACGATATTGTGGTGTTTGCACTGCCTGCTCCTCACAACTAAAAAGGTGATATCGCAGCACATGTCTCACCAACAGCAGCTCAGGCGAGACTCCCACACAGCTTCATAGGAATGTTTGCTGCTCACCTCCCTCCACAAAACTCCTAGCTTTCAAATGGAGAATCACTGCTGTCAACCACCGGCACCTCCCGGAACCTGGGAGAGCAGAAGCATAGAACATTCTAGCCAGGGTTGTCACAAGAGATGGGCAGAGGGACTGCCCTGGTCACTAAGCCCAAGAGGCACTATGCTGTCAGTCTGTGGGCATGCAAGCCCCAAAGGGAAGAGGGGCACCAAAAACAGCCCTCGCCCTAAGTGTTATTTTGTACAGCGACTATCCTAATCCTAGCTGAGAAGGCTCAGGCTTTACCATAAGGCAGTGGCTCTAAACTGAGTCCTCAGGATACATCCAGTCAGTCTGAGTTTCAGGAAAAAAAAACAGTACAAATCGTGGTATCAAGGAAGGACAACACTGCTCCTTTGCTCTGAATTATTCGAGACACGAGAGAAGGTTGTGTCAGATACCAATTGGTGGCTGCGATCGAGCATTTTATTTTGTAGATAAAGGCACAAAGTTTACATAATCGTTCTGAACCTGTTGGAAAAGTACGCCTGAATTCCCCTGACGAAGGGGATTCGAAACACGGCCTGTATCGGGCGTTTGGCCTAAATTGTGTGCAATAAAGTTCTCCTTCCTTGATACCACGATTTGCACTGGGTTTCTTCTGTTCACGTGGTACCGTGCTTTTTTTGGGAGTCTGAGTTTCAGGACATCCACAATGAATATGCATGAAATTGATCATCCAGTGGAGAGAGCACATGCAAATCATCTCATGCATATTCACCGAGGATAGTCTGCAAGCCAGACCGGCTGGGAGTGTCTCGAGGACTGCTTTGAAAATCCTTATCAAGAAGAAATGAGACAGAGCCGAAAAAAGTCAGTGATCGCTACTCCAGATACCAAATATGGCTGGAACTGGCACGCTAACCTATATTCTGTTATTAAGCACATTAAACCGTCTCCTTTTTTCCAATCCTTTCCATTTTGCCCTGCAGATGGAATTTCTGCAGTAGACGCTGTGGTTCTGCATCACTGTCTTTGTACTGCATTGAGCATTTCCCTGCTGGTTCCTTCTATTTTTCTCCGACTTGATGGTGATGGCAAACAGAAGCTGCAGAGTTGCCAAGCTACCCATTTCCAGGAGTGAGAGTTTAAGCCAGTCCAGGATTTCTGACAATCTCATTCTGATGCACGATGGGACCTGTAGCACAGATTCCAATGGGTAAAAATCAGGGACTACAAATACCATACTGCATTACAATATAAATTTAAACCAGAACTGAAAAAAATCTCACTCCTGGAACTGGGTAACTTGACAACTCTGGAACTGATCGGAACAGTCATGAAAAATGAAAGAAGCTTACTGCTCATGCTAACCAATTCTATATCATGAAAGTGAAAAGATAAATGCCATCCTTATATTTTCTCCCCCTCCCTAACTTACTCTTTTGTTTCCCCTTCTTTGGTTTTTCAGCAAAGTGAAACTGGTATCTTCCTGATAAATCTTCAATGAGGGACTCTGCACATCAATGCAAGGAAATGGAACGATTAAAGGGCTGTTTTTAAACATCCATGTCCTCTTCAAGAAGGAGCACCCATGCTTTCATCATGTGCTGAATGGATACCTGGATTATGCTGAGAGGCCCTTCATGCTCTGCTGCACCATTTGACACTACTTAAAAATGTGGGATCTGTACATGTCATTGCTAGAAACATGTTATTTACTTCAAAATATTGTGTCTGTGAACAACAAAACATGCACGTTAAAACAATCACCAAGCAAAATGAGTAAAATAACACAACCACAATTAAAATAAACTAAAAATACATAAAATGATGGTAATTCCAAATCATAGTTGGAATAGGATTGATTGATTGATTAAATAGTAAGTAAGTAAGTAAGTACCAGGAGTTTAAGTCTCCTCTGTTCACATACATACAACCATTTATTTGTCGATCAGAGTACTTGAGTACTACTAGAGTACTATATAAGAGGCGCACACACACAAACAATTCTTAGCGATGCCTTCATTACTTCCTTCACAATCCAGTTCTGTCATTTCAAAGACTTCATTTTCTATTGTGATGCCAATTTTAATGTACATCTGAAAAGAGCTTTGAAGCACATCAGTACTTTTATTAATCTAATACCTACTTAGGAAATAGTTTTCCTATTATGCTAAGAACAAAAGCATTGTATATTGTATTTTCAGACATATGGTTTTGTTCCACAAACTGCAAATGGACGTATGTTACTATATCAAATGCAGTGTGACATTAGTAAATAACCCGGGATTCCACATTGGGCACACTCCTCCGGGTCAGGTGCCCTGTGCCATTAATTGGAGGAGTGCAAGCTTCATGGTGCTGTAGCACTGGGTGGCGTTTCTATGCTGTTTGATTTTGCAACAGAACAGAATGTATATAATTATATGCAAATTAGTGCACCAATCACCGTTTCTATAGGCAGGGATATAAATACAATAGGACTATTACCTAGGGGAGCCGTAACAGTAGCGTAATGTAGCAAATAAGCGAATGTTTGGTCTAATTGCAGGAATAAGTTAAGCCATGGCATAGTAAAAAAACAAAGCCTGCAGACACAGGAGACAGGCTCTTCCCTAATTCAGATATACTGTATAGACTATATTTTTGTGAATATGTTACATTATAAATCAGGACAGCATTTTGTATATCTTTCCCTTCTATATTTTATATACAGAATATAAGCTTGCCTTCTGCTTATTCCATAGTACAATTGAAATCTAATATTTTAGGGGATATGTGAAAATAGACCGTAATTTACTTTAAGTTTTGTATACAATGGCACAAATGCGATATGACCTAATAACTCCAATACTGTTCTAAGCCAGATATTTCCTACCTAACAGCTTATAGTGCTATAGGATGAAGAGCATAATTAACAGAGTATGGGGGGGGGGGGAGACTCCAAACTAGTCCCATCTTCCTACAGTTCCTGAGATGTTTACAATAAAAATCAGTGCAGCCGCTTCTGTAAGATATACACTACACCACTGGATTTTGAAGGCTAAAAGTTTCCATGGCACAATACCAACACGAAGAAAATCAGCACGCAAAATATCAAATTTGCATTGCAAAATTTGTCCTGCAATTATATTTCCGTTGTTATCCTGTGAACTTGCGAACAACACCACATTGCCAACAGCACAAAATCAAATCACTTCCAATAATTTCGACTGTTTTCTTTGCCTCGGGGTTTTTTTTTCCCTCAAAACTGTTAACCGAATAAACCGTAACCTGCTTTGCAGCGTGGAGCATGGCAGAGCTGTAAAGAGGCAGGACACAGGGAGGCTGGGTGGGAAGGAGGGACGGGGGCAGGATCGGCCAGCACTGTCCCCCACGTCCTAGCTGCAGGGACGGATCTGGTGGTTGGCACACTTCTCCGATCCCTGCCAGACCGAAACAGGGCTATTACCGGCTCTAGGCCTTCCCTCTCCCTTTCCGTCTAGTAATCAGGGTGAAATCTGCCTGGCTAAAGGAGGTGTGTGCATGTGTGTTCATATGTGTGTATGCATGTGTGTATATGCGCATATGCGTGTACGTGCATGTGTGTCTGTATGAGCGTGACTTTGTGTCGGGGGGGGGGGTCTGTAACCCTCAACCAAGACCCGGCAAGGTCACGGTGACAGGTAGTTCCCTCCCACCGGGTCCTGCCCCAGACAGCGGATGCCAGCCCGCGGCACAGTCACTTATTGCCCGTAGCCCAGCTCTGCACCCACCTGGCGAACGCGCGGCTGCTGGGGGGATGAGGAGATCCCGCCTCCTGCGGCGGAGGAGGTGGGCGAAGCCATCTTTCAGCAACTCTCCTCCGGGGAAAGGAGAAACTCTCGCAGCCCCTCGGGAGCTCACCTCCGTCTCTTCTCCAGTAACTCTAGTCCACCGTTTACGAGCAGCATCCGAAGAATCTTGCACCAGATGGTGGAAATCGTCAGCCTGGTATATATCCCTTTCCGAAAAGAAGGCGCCGCCTGCCAATTTGAATAGCGGTGTGTGTTCTGCAATGGAGAGGAGGGGAAGGACGGGAGCAGGGAGCTAATCAATGACCTTTCCCTGCCTGCAAAAGTCAGTGCGGCTGAGCCTCGGATGCTCGCCCTGCAGAGGGCGCTGTTGCCGCTCTCTGGCAGCTTCCCAACGAGATGTAGAGAACAGCTAATAGTAATTATAATAATGCAGCAGGAGAAGGGAAGACCCTCACTGCCTACACGCCCCTTCCTCTCAGCAACCCAAGTGCAATGAACTGAGAAAGAAAACTGTTCCCCTTTTAGAATGATTGCTTTTCTTTGCCCTTGCAGTGAGCCGTTTGCCTCGATTTCCCCCTTCTCTGGGGCACATGAGATCAGGATCGGCATTTCCCCTGGTCTTCCTACTCCTGCTTGCTGGGAAGGAGGGAGGGTGGCGGAGGAATCCAGTGCTTGACATCTTTTTTTTTTAGTGCCATTCATAGCGACCCAGCTACCTCTGGGTTTTCTTGGCAATGTATCACTGGAAGTAGGTTGCCAGCCTTTTCTTCCGAGGCAATGGAGAGTAAAGTGACTTGCCCAAAGTCACAAGGAGTGCCAGTGGGAACTGAACCCTAGATCTTTTGGGTACTACGCAGTTGCTCTAACCACTAAGCTACTCCTCCACTCAGTAGGTCTTATTTCTTTCACACTTTTTTCTCACTCCCCCCAGCCTCCCATTAGCACCATGATGAGGATTATTATTCTGCAAGGATGTTATGCGAATTATTTCTAGCACTGCGCGCTAAATCCAGAGACCCTACAGGTGCATCACGCAAGGAGAAGTGCGCAAAAAGTAGCCGTGACTCTTCTGCGCCTGCGCCCTGCTCTTGGCGCGGCGTTAGTGCAACTTGCTAGTGGGTGCAGGGTTTTCCTCTGTTTCTGCCCAGCACACTGCAGCTGTTACTAAGTGAGGAAGTGAAGCACTGCTGTTGTTCCACTCTGAAACGTAAATCTATTACTGTGTAAATCCCCGTAAATAAGCATTGCATGGATAAATAACACTGGATGCATTGTGTATTGTTTTTTCCATAGCCACTTCTTTTTGCCTTTGGAGAGCTCGGGTAAAACTCGAAGGGCTCCAAGTTTCCTGCCCGCCTATTGTACATTAGTGGCAGAAGTGCAAATTGACTATGAGATGGAAACTTAATGGATACTTTTAAATGCTTACATTCCTTTAACTTGGATGAGGCCAATGAGAGGAGTAGGAGTGAAAGTACGTTAGTAATTGCTCTTGCTAAACTCCACTCCCTAGCAGATGATGGCTTTCAGTCCGCAAAGGGAAGAAGAAGAGGGGACGTGGAGCAACGTGCTGCCCGCGGGCAGAGGTGAGGAAGGAGCAGTGCTGTCAACTAAAAACGTTATATCGCAGCACCTCCCTTCATCGTCAGTAGCACGGCTGAAGGACTCCTGCACGGCTTCAGGGCAACGTTGATGTGGAGAACTGTTGCACTCGGCATCATGAATATCTTTTAAAAAATCAAACTGATTTCACGAACCCTCATCCCCCAAAATTGAACTCCACCGCACAATGGTGTTTTGACACAAGGCTAGTTTGAATGAGCCCAGCCCTTTTGCAACTCGCTGCATTTTGCTATCCCCAGCTTTAAACTGAAATGCGCGGTGTATAGAGACGCTGACAGCACATGGGACTCCTTAGAAACTTACGGCTAGATATTTAAAAGAGTTTACCAGCCGGTGCTGCACAATGTGGATATAGTTCGAGGGCAGTGTGGGGGTGGGGCGAACCCGGCACCTATCTGGTCACTTGCAATTTTCCACCCACTGACTAGATAGATAACCGCAAAAAGTCAATGGCTGTCCTAACTTCATGCGCTTTTGCTGTCTGGTTAGCAGCTGAATATTGCCGCTGATGAGATACCGTCAGGGGCAAAACTGGATATTTAGCACTGGTAGATATCTGGCATCTGGTGCTGAATATTTAGTTTCATTTTTGCCCACGGTGTCCAGGTGCTTTGCAAGCGCTGGCTGCTACACGCCGAATACTGGGCCCTTAAAAATTAGCACTCTGACCTAATATTGATCCCTATGGACCTGAGTTTGGTGAGGGGTAATGCAGGTAGAAGCAAAAGAGCAGGGCAAATTGAAGCAAGCAATCAAGCAGCAGTCAAAAATGATTTAAAAGAGAGCTGTCTTCTTTATGCTTCCTGTATGCTATGCTATGCAATGCGATGCGATTTTTTAATACTACACTAATGTCAGCCAAGGTTCTACTGACAGGTCATCAGTTTGGTGGGACTGTAGGAGAGCTGGAAGCTGCTTCAGGACCTGCAATACCAGTAGCTATGCCAGAGCCACTCGGTTGGGAATTGTGAGAATCTTCTGGAATACGCTGCCATTGGGAGTTACAATGAAAGGGAAAACTCCATATTGGCCACAGCGATAAAAAAGACATGGATTCGCAGCTGGGTGAGAACAGCCTCTAAGAAAGGAGCTGTAACTGTGAGGGAGGAGAGCAAACAGCCTCATTGCCTGTGATATGACAGTGACAGAGGTAGATAATGAAATCCTAACATGGGCCAGCCAGGGCTGTCAGATCTGATTATAGATTCATTAGGTTTGATGCACTAAAGGACTTTTCCCATTTTTGTGTCTACAGGAGACTGCTTTGGACTCACTTCACTTCCTTTCCTCAAAGATCTTTGGAAAAAAAAAGTTCTGACAAAATGAAGAATTTTTAAATAAAGAAATTCTGGGTGTAAAGGAGGGAACCAAGCTTAAAGGTAGCAAATAAAGTGATGAACTCTAGATTGAGGCAGCTAATATTTAATGCTAGAAAATACAGGGTACAGTATAGGCCACAGTTCTCCAATTCCGGTCCTGGGTGGCTGCAAACCAGTCAGGTTTTCAGGATGTCCCTAATGAATATGCATGAGATAAATTGAATACAATGAGGGCAGTGCATGCAGATATATCTCATGCATATTCAAGAGGGACATCCTGAAAACCTGACTGGTTTGTGGCCCTCTGGGACCAGAATTGGAGATCCCTGGTATAGGCAATGAAGTTCTGTGCACAAAAGCAGAGTGGAATCTGAGAGTACTCATATTTGATGATCTTAAAGTGGCAAAATAAGATAAGGTGACTACAAAAGGCAGAAGAATTCTTGAATGCACTGAGGGAGAAATAGCCAATAAGAAAATGGAGGTGATAGGTTCCATAATGCTTGTCCCGCGGCCTTTTTGGGAACCTGCCAGGTACTTGTGACCTGGTTTGGCTACTCTTGGAAACAGGATACTGGGCTTGATGGACCTTGGTCTGACCTAATATGGCATTTCTTATGTTATGCCTACAGATAAGTCTTTGGCAAGATCTTATTTGGCATACTCTGTACAATTCTGGAGATTGCACCTTCAAATAATATAAACCACATGGAGTTGGTCCAGAGGGCAGTTGCTAAAGTGGTCAGTGGTCTTCATCATAATGTATATGGGGACAAGCCTGAAGTTGGGAGAAGGGAGAGATGATAGAGACATTAAATACCTACAGGGAAGTGGGCCTCTTTCAGTCAGTTAAAAGGAAGCTTTAGAACAAAGGGTCAGAAAGCGGAGGGGGGGGGTAGACTCAGGAGTAATCTAAGGAAATATTCCTTTACGGAAAGACCAGTGGATGCATGGAACAGCCTCCCAGCGCAGGTGGTGGAGACAAGGACAGCTATATGAATTAAAGAAAGCATGGGGCAAGCACAAAGGATCTCTGAGGAAGAGGAAGGGATTTTAGAGTATAGTAGTTGCTATGAGTGGGCAGCTTGAATAGACTGTATGGTCTTTACAGTATCTATTGTCATTTTTCTATGTCTCTGTGATGAAAGTCCTTTTAGAAGATTTGGGTGGCATTTACATGTGTAAAAAGCTAGTTTACAGGTGTAAATGTGCATATACGAGGTGTGACAAAAAAGAAATGAGACTGTGGCAGCCACGCCCATGACAATGCCACTTGGCTAACCGCTTATGTCACTGTGCTGTGCAACATCTCGCCACTATTCTGCTATAATATTTTGTATCTCTCTAACTCTGTTTTTCTTTTTCAGGTTTTTTTGTAGCACACTGCTCCATTGCTTTGACCCACAACTGGAGGTGGCAGAAATATGGAGCAAAGAATCAACTTGAAATTTCTGGTTAAGTTGGAGAAGGGCCCAACTGAGTGTCTCCAACTTCTCCAAAAGGCTTATGGAGAAGATGCAATGTCAAGGCCGCGAGTATTCGAGTGGTACAAACCTTCAAGACTGGCCGCAAGGAAGTGGAGGATGACCCCAGGTCAGGATGGCCTTCCATGACAAGGATGGCTGAGAACATTGACAGAGTGAACCAGCTGGTGTGGAGTGATAGCTGAGGAGCTCAGCCTGAACAGGGAGTCAGTGCGGACCATCTTGGTGCAGTAGCTGGGGATGCGGAAGGTGTGCACCAAGATGGTGCACAGGCTTTTATCAGACAACCAGAAGGAGCACCGGGTCAATGTTTGTCGAGACTTGCTAGAGAAGATCGGAGAAGATCCAGAGTTTGTTGGTCGAGTCATCACAGGAGACGAGACTTGGGTCTTCCAGTACGACCCTGTAGGCAAGAGACAGAGCCTGTGGTGGAAGACTCGACTGTCAACCAGACCCAAGAAGGCGCGCATGTCCAAATCAAAAATCAAGATCATGCTGATCATATTCTTCGACCAGAAGGGAGTGGTCCATCATGAGTTTGTGCCTGAGGGTCAGACAGTGAACCAGCACTTCTACCAGCAGGTCCTCAATCGCCTTCATGACTGGGTTCGGTGCAGCAGGCAGGCTCTGTGGAATGACAAGTCGTGGCTGCTCCACCACGACAATGCGCCTGCACACACCACGCTCAGTGTGAGGCAGTTCTTTGCCAACAGATCACAGCTCTCAACCACCCTCCTTATTTCCCAGATCTCGCACCATGCGACTTCTGGCTCTTCCCCAGGCTGAAGACTGTGCTCAAAGGAACTCATTTCGCCTCTCTAGAAGAGATCAAGGCCACTGTAGAAGAGATCAAGGCTGAGGGACCTCAAGGAGGAGGACTTTACCAAGTGCTTCCATACATGGCAGAAGCGAATGCAGAAGTGCATTAACTCTGGGGGGGGGGGGGGATTACTTTGAAGGAGGCAATGCGTAATTTTTCTGTAGATTTTGTAATAAAACATTTATGAGACAGTCTCGTTTCTTTTTTGTCACACCTCATATATGTAAGTAAATATTTTAGAAAAGCCGATATATCTGCAGCATACACAGATTTCCAGGGGCACGTTCTGGGTGTGGTGTGGGCAGACTTTAAAAATATACATGTGCTTCCCATTTTACAAGGAGGATACATGTATATTTCAAAATATTTCCTTATCAGTATTTACACCTCCGAGTCGCACATAAGCATACTCTGCTCATCTGGACCTGGGATTTCCAGAAGTGAGTGAAGGGGGAATTGTGCTTATCTTTCTCGTCTTAAAACCACCTCAAAAGGCCAAGCATTTGAGGTTAAGATTTCAGCTCCTCTAATTGGCTCCTCTTGTATGTGTAGCTTGGCAAAATCGAGCACTGCACATGTGCCTGCTGCACTTACATGCGTGATACCTGGCATGAAACCATATTTTTTTTCATTTAGTATACTTATAACCCATCCATTGTAAAAACTACATAGCAGTTTATAATCTTGCCATACATAAAATGCAAAGAAGGCACGCAGTATAACATTGTTGAACAGTTTCCATCTTTCCTGCGTTTTCCATGCAACACTTCTGAAGTCATGGTAATTTGCATGCCATTCGTTTTACTGCATCACAAGTATAAGGTTTTCTTAGTGTGCGCATTTGAACACTGTGTGCTGATGCTTACCACAGCGCTCTATGGCATGGTTTATTGCATGGAACCCTAAAGCCCGAAATAATAAGCTGTGCCAAACTTTAGTAGGGAAGTTTCTTTTGATTTTCCCATACTAACCCTACTCCCAATGCAAGAAGGGTTTTAGTGCAATACTTCACATTAAATGTTGCCTGTGGCATGGCCGGCCCCAGAGTTGGTTCAAGGTTTTGGCATCCTAGGCATATCTTAAGCTTTACACCCCCCTGGTTGGCAAAATCTATAGTTAGCTTTGAATTCCCTGTTCTTTGCCCCCCCCCCCCTCCAAAAGGATTCTACCTTAGGCAATCACCTACTTTGCCTAGTGGTAGGCCTGTGTTGCACCAAGAAAATATTGAAGCCGACATTCAAAACATTTATGTGGGTAAAAGTATCCCCCTCCCCTTTCTCTGCGTATCTTTGTCCACACTAACCTTTTGTGTAGGCAAAGGTACCTGAATAAAAAGAGGGTGCGATTCGAGGTATGGTGTGTGCAGCCTAACACAACATATTTAGTTGGATTTATACAAATAATAGGCCTGAAGTTGACTGAATAAAGTTATCTGAATAACTTCATCCAAACACACAGGAGCAAACTTACCTGGATAATTTATGTTAAATATCCACATAAAGATTTCTGGATATCCTACCTGCTCAGTAAGTTTCTGAATATGAACTTCAAGGATAATAGGATTATGCACAGCCCAAAAAAAGTTTGGTTCATGCTCATATTAAACACATTTTTCCTGATTTTCAGGCCTTTTTTATGTTCGAGCTGCATATTTGTCTATTTGATTACACATTGTATATGTGCAGAAAGTTAAAATTGTATGGCTGTATATTCATAGGTATACATGCACACAAGCAATTTGCAGGCACTTTTAATGTTTAGGTGCCCAGATGAACTGAACCAACCATGGCAATGCACACCCCTAGTATATAAAATTCCGTTTTGGCACTACTGCTTATGAAGTTGTTTGTAGTCATTTCAGGTCCTAACTTACAGATGCCAGTTCTGGCACAGAGAAGATTTGACCACCCTTGCTTTTTAATGCCTTTACCCAAGGTTCATTATGTCATTTGATTAACCACTTACAGGAGGAGCCCCAAGACTCTTCAGGACTTTCTCTTTGAATACTGATTACAATTAGAAAGTTGTTCCATGCAGTTACCATTCTTTCTATGAAGAAGCACTTTTTATGGTAATTCTATTCTGAGCATGTGAGTTCCATTTGAACAGCTCATATTCTACATCTCCCTTCTCCTCCTCGTTGTCTTCCTACTACTTCCTATCATTTTTTTAAACTTGGAATTTATCAACGTATTACAGAATAGTAAAAAGACAGACAAGGAAGTAATTATGTACAAATCAAATAACAGTACACAATCAAAATTCTGTAGACCATATCATGGAGAAAAAGGGACCATACCAAAAGGAAAAAACATTTAAGATACTCAAGGCATCACCCTACACCAGGCAAATGAATTATAAAATAGTTAAAGAAACAACTCCTAAAGATCAGAGGGGCAATTATCCTTCTTTACTTTTAACAAAATCTTCTAATTGAAGAGGGTCAGAAAAAACATAACAAAACCCCTGCAAGTGGGCCAAACACCTGCACGGGAATCTCAAAACAAAGGTGGCCCCTACGGCCAGAGTTCAAGGCTTAAGCGCCAGGAAACTCTTACGCCGCAACTGGGTCATCATCGACATATCAGGAAAAATTGTTATTTTCTGGCCACAAAACAGAAATTGCTTTTTAGGAAACTATGATTTTAGCACTTATAATTTATCACTCTCGCACGCAAAAGTTACCACTAATGTTGCTCTGTTGTGTATGAAATCTTTCAAAGATTCAAGAAAACTAGACAGATGAATTGACTCCTGAGAGGCGACTGGGGCACCGTCCACAAGCTGTTTATCAAAAAACTAATAGGAATTTGCGATAGTCAAGGTTTCTGCATTGGCTAGTTGTAGCACATCCTTAAAATACTTATGAAGCAAAATCAAAGGGGAGAAAAATATGTTTTAAGAAAATTAAGGAGTCGCAGATTACGAGAACGCAAAGAATTTTCAAGTGTCTGAATTTGCTTATGCAGAACCAGACTATCTTTAATTCCAGCCACTCCTGAAACCTGAATATTGGTCAATGAGTGCTCAAGTTTCCCTATTCGAAAATCAAACTGAGACAGCGTTTAATCTTGAGAAATAAATTTAGCAATTCTTCTGAAAAGGAAGTAGTTCGATCAATAAACCCTTTTAAAAGAACATTAATACTAGCAACCATTTTCCATATATCTAACAGAGAGACAGAATCAGGGGGGTATCCACCTGGCTCTGTGAACTCAACATTCCAGTGGAACCCTTTAAAGACTTAGGCAAAGAAACTGGCATAGAAGAAGAAGGAGAAGCCTCCGGAAGAGACAAGATCTCACCCATAACCACGCCCCCATCTGACGAGAAGCAGCTGAAGGTGGTGGTGGTGGAGAGGTTGCCCCAGAGAGAGAAGAGGTAGACAAATTCGATAACGCCTTCGCTGGGAAAACAGACACATGCTTATCCATTGGGCCGGCTGCTTTAGGTGCCACTGTTGGCATGGAGGAGATTTTCTGGATCTTGTTCTTATGCTACCACAGCTCTTGTGTCACCTAAATGGCACCAAAGGGGCAAACCCTTAGGGGTATGTTTACTAAACTCCGTTGCTGTGCGGGTCCCCGTTAGTGTGCTGGTGCCATATAAGGAGTGGGCGGGCCAGGCAGAAAAAAGCAAAAAACCGGACCGTACGTGTGTGCGTCGCGCTAATGTGCGGGGCCCACATTAGCGCGTGGGAAGGCTAAGTGGGGCGCTGCTGCAAAACCAAACAACAGAGCCGTAGTACAACGGTGAAGACACCGACCAATGGTGGAGGGGCCAGGGGTTCAAACCCCCATTGCACTCAACAAAAAAGACCAGCTGAGGCACCAACATTTATGGGCAAAAGTGCTTAGGAGACATATTAATTTTGGGCGGCAGAAGGCGGCGCACTGTTATTTTTATTACGGCATGAGGCGGCGCACTGTTTAGTGTGGGCGGCAGATGGCGGCGCATTGGTAAATTTGGGTGGCAGAAGGCGGTGCGCTGATAAATGTGGGCAACAGAAGGCGGCGAGCCGGTGGGCAGAAGGCGGCGCGCTGATGTGTGAGGGGGCAGTCCAATAGTGGGAGGGAGAAGTGGCGCGCTGATGTGCAAATAACAGGAACGGAGCCATAGCACAATGGTTAAGACACTGACCACTCGTGCAGGGATCATGGGTTCAATTCCCCACAGTGCCCATTGAAGACAGCTGGCTGAGGCATTATTTTAGGGGCATATCCATGTTGTGCGGCATAAGGCGGCGCGCTGTTAATTTAGTGCACCACAAGATGGCGCGCTGATGGCTACAAGGCTGCGTGCGGATGCACAAACACAGGAACAGAGCCACAGCACAATGGTTAGGACACTGACCAATGGTGCAGGGGCCAGGGGTTCAACCTCTCACAGTGCCCAGTGAACAAGGCTGGCTGGGGCAGTATGTATCATGGTGAGGAGTGCTGTAGGAGGCCTTCCATTTATATTTTATTTCCCACCACTAGTAAACCCGCTCTCACAGTGTGTTAACATACGGATGCCCATAAGGCACATGTTACAGTGCACTGTCCGCCAAGGCACCCTAGAATGTCCCCTATAGGGCACCATGTATGTTGCGACACAGGATAATGTATAGTGCACCCTATATGGATGGCAACCATAAGGTGGCCTATAGGGCGCCCTATAAAGCACCCTCAGAGGCACCTAATGGGTATAGTAAGCTGTGTGTGGTTTTGCCGGCATAGACATATGTACAGAAAATAAAAATAAAGCTGTGGACAGCCCTATCAAAGGGCCCCACTGTGGGTTTGAACCCATGACCTCTGGCTGTACAGGGAGTGACGTAACCATTGGGCTACGGCTCTATAGCTGACAGCAAGCCCCTGGCTGGCTGCAGAGAGCCTGCACGTCACCCCACAGAAAGTCTGCTGTTGTAGACAGGATAGGGTTAGGCCACCCGTACCCATGATGCACTGCACATGCAAATCAGCTGTCCACAGATGCACACAAGATGGGGAATGCACCCCAACAGCTACCCGGCCTGGTAGGGGGAATTGTCCATGTGCACCCACACAGCACCTCGGCCTGGTAGGGGGTCCTGAGCGGGTGGACTACCAGCAAAGAGTAGCTACACACCGTCACATTGTGCGGGTACTGTACTCACCCTGAGGGTGTGATATGGCGGCCAGGACCAGGTCCACAACACCAGCCATGGCTGGATGAGGCCATGACAGAGCTCCAAAACAGTACTAACCTGTGAGATAGGAAGGTGCTGCAGAAACATGTTGGATATCTCTGTCTGTCTCAGTTAGTGGAAACCCCCAAGAACCCCTAGGTGGTCAAAGAACAACCACCACCCCCCCCCCCCCCCACGGGTGGCAAACAGGGCCCCCCACCAACAGATCCCCATCCTACACCACCCCCCCGGCAGCAAAGTGGACCATCAAACCCCAGTCCTGCTGGGGAACAGACACCATACAGGGCAGTCCAAGCAGCTCCACACACATCCATAACACAATATCAGGCAGACTTTAGGCCTGGATATCCAAAGATGCACCCCAGCACTATCTGATATTCACCTGCAGCAAGCCATCAGCCGCTGCACCCTGCAAGGCACTCCATCAAGACACATACCAGCTGTGAACAGTCTGCTGGTTAGCCCTGATGGAAATGCATGCACCCAAAACTGGGTGGCAGCACACACAAGCAGAGAGTTCTGTGAGGAGGCCCCAACAGGAAACCCATATATATCACAAGAGAGAAACACAATACAGCACTATGGGGGTGCCTAGCCATGCTGTCATCACTGCACACTCAGGGTGAAAGTGCTCCCCCAGCAGCACATACAGAGGTCACCCTGTCTGTGTAGGTGGTGGCCTGGCACTACAATGTCACAGCCAGTGCCCTATGCCCTGTGCAGATGCATCCTGGCCAGCCCACCATGTCTGACCTATACCCATGGTACATTGCTGCTCATTATGCACATTGGCAGGCCAATACTGGCAGTAGTGCTGGCAGTGTGGGTTGGGGAAGGTGTTTGCAGCCAACACACACTGTATAGACAGACACACACTCCCACACCTATGCCAGCATTGTGCTACTATTGAGGGGGTGATTAGCCTTGGCCACCACACCGGTCCTGGGCACGGCACAGCCATGGATATGGTACGCAGTACTGCTGGGGGTCACTCCCCAGGGTGGTGAACACCGTCAGAGGCCAGGCCTGGAGCACGCACCGCAGACACCAAACAGATTGTTCGGATGGGGTCAACTAGCAGTATGTGCGTAACGTAGGGATATCTATCAGCCTGTACTCTTAGCAAACATTTCAGAGCTGTGTACCTCAGGTGTAGGGTGACATTGCTAAGGTATGCAGGTGCTGATATTGGGAGATGCACGCAGGGTCCAATGTTCTGCCTCTACAGGAGACATTGGCCAATGGGGCCTGTGGGTGTGGGTGTGGGTGTGGGTGTGTCTGCCCCTGTTGGCTGCTGGTTTACGGCAGCGCTTCCCCACTCCAGCCCAGTTTTGCATCACACTGTTCGGGTCTTCCTGCTGTCCCTCATGAATATGCATGAGCTACATCTACATGCCGTGGGGGTGGTGCATAGATATACAGCACAGACATTTGTATGAGTGGCAGCATGGAACCTGACTGGTGTGTGGCCCACCAGGACTGCATTTGGGGGATTCTGCTGTAGGTTCTGCCCCTGTTCATGGTGTCTGTGCTCAGTGGGGTAAAAGATAGACGTATTACCATTGCACATGTCCTTGTCACCAAAGGTGTGTCCTTACTGTCACTGTTTATTTGTGGGGAAAATATGTGGGCAGGATTGCCGGTAGCCCCAGCTGGTCTTTGAACCTGTGACCTTCTGTTCTTGCATGCACTGTCTGTGTGCACTGCACCACCATGTAGCCACAGCTTGGCTGAATTCCCTGGATAGTCCATGACTGTGGATCCGGCAGGGCCTGTCTGTTGCTGTGGACTGTGCCAGCCTGCACATGGCTAGGCCTCTGTCTTCTGTCGCTAGCAGCCACTGCCCCCTGCACCACATGTACTCATCCGCCAACATGCTGGCATGAGCTTCTCCCATAAAAAGCAGGTGACCTGATTGGAATGTGGCAGTACGGGACTGCATTTGGGGTACTTGGCTGTGGGTAATGCCCATTGTTGTGGTGTGTGTGCGTTGTTGGGTAAAATATGGGTGTTTTCCCATGCTTATGTCCCCTGCAATACAGGGGTGTCTGTGCTATCTGTGTTTAGTGGTGGTTAAGATATAGGGACTGGGCTGGCAAGTGCCCCAGCTGGGCTTTGAACCTCTGACCCTCGAGGTACTGACTCTGTCCGCTGCACCACACTATGGCCACATAGATAGTGTGGCCCCTGGAGGCAGGATGGAGTCACAAACCCTGCTCTACGCAAATTTACTGTGGGCATATGCACCCTGTCTGGTGACAAACGTGCACATAAACCCCGGAAATGACCACGTGAAATGGGGACAGAATATCACCACGCTGGGCAACAGTGATATTAATGGACAACCATAGCAAACACTCCCAGGAAAGCTCCACAAAAGGAAATGTTTTTTGGAAGAGTCTCCGCTCCGTAAACCCTTCCAAAATTCATTTCTTTTTTCTGGAGCTTTGATGGGTGTGTTTTCTGTATTTGCCCATCACTATAACTGTTCCCCAGCTGAATTACTATTTTTAATAGTTCTGTTGTGGTCATTTTCTATTTTTATTTGCACTTTTGTGCTGTGCACATGTATCACACTGCTCACGTTTTGCTGGTTTCCCCGGTTTTCCTGTACATTGCTGACGGAAATGGTTTCTCTTCCCTTTAAATGCTTTCTACCGCGAGTGTTTCCCTCGTGGTAGTTTTTACATGCAAATTCGGGCCCGATACTGTGCGGGGAGCCTCTCCCCTCCCACTCTCCACCCATTGACCCCGTCCCTCTGCCCCTCCGGAGCCTTCCTCCGCCCTCCTTTAGTCGTTCCACGCCTCTATCGGACATTTGCGGGCCCGCACTTGTACGGGGCCCGTTAGTGTGCCGCGCACCTTTGCGGGGATGACACGCACGTGTGCGGGGCATTTAAACGCGTTTATTAGCGTTTCAGTGCCGCGTTTCCGTGCGCTCTTTTGCGGCGCGCACATTTCCGGTTTTTAGTAAACATCCCCCTTAGTCCACATGCCCACAGTCGCATGGCAGAAAGCCGGTTTTTAAAGCAGCAGTTGCCTCCAGGTGACATAAGGGGTAGAGCTTCTCCTCGGCACAATCTGAGCTGGCTCTCCTTTCACACACCGAGCAACCCCCAGGCAACAACACTGCATACAGCTCTCCTTGCAGGCAAGCACCTCTCTCCCCTTCTTCCTATCATTTATATAGCGCTACTAGGCATAGACAGCACTGTACGCATATATGTCAAAGGCATTCCCTGCTCCGCAGAGCTTACTATCTATTCAAGACAGGCAAACAGAACGAACAGGAGACTAGGGTATTTCTTTAATAGAAATGATTAAAACACACATGGCTGTTAAACAGAAAAATAAGGGGGTCAGGATCCAAAAGCAGCCTCAAAAAGATGGGTTTTTAGCCTAGATTTGAATAGGGCCAGGAGCCTGATATATCGATTCAGGTAGTCTATTCCAGGAATACTGTGCAGAAAAGTAGAACAAATGGAGTCTGGAGTTGGCAGCAGAAGAGAAGGGCACAAACATTGATTTGCCTGAAAGTGGAGTTCCTGAAGAGGGTTGTATCTCCTTGGGATCTCCGCTCATCAGGCAAATTGCTTTTATCTGTGCCCTCTTCTTCTACTGCCAGCTCCAGACTCTGTTCGTTCCACCTTGCTGTGCCATCTCCTTACCCCTTCCTCTTCATATTGACTTAACATTGACTTCTGGGATCACAGATCTGAATCCAACTGAAGCATTGTTAGTATATCTTATTCATATTTCAGCTACGCTACTCAGAGCAAAGTGCTGGATTTTATGGCGTGTGGCTTCTCCCCGTCTTTTCCAATGAATGATCTTTGCGCTCATTTTCTACTGCGCGCTTCCCTTTCTTCAGAAGGCATGATCCAGTGAATCCTTCTGTTTCAGAAGTACCATAAAGAAAAGTTTCACATTATTCTTAGGGGCAATTTCTACAAATGAGTTACAGTGTGGGTCATAGGAGGCCCCCTTTTACGCGCTATTCCATATCGTCTCTGAATGGAAACATCACAAATACAAGGATGCATAATCCTCCCAGGAGCTTAGTATCATCTCACTAGACATGCTTCCTGCAAATCTCTGTCTCTCGGTTACCTCCATTGCAGTTCCACACACACATGCAATTTCACATACTGGAAGCCAACTCCAGTCTGACATACTGATTTCAGAGCATGCTCACAACAGCTCTTGGAGCGCTACCAATAGGGCTCAAAACACAGTGGTTCACAGTCTCTGGGTCATACCATGTAGCACAGGTGTTACATAGTTGAAATAGGGCAAAAATAATATTAGAATGTGAAAGGGCATGGGATAACCACAAGACATCATTAAAATCTTCATTGCCTGAGGAAGAGACTTTAATATTCCAAAATGTTTATATTTGCAGCAGTGGCGTATTGAGGGCAGGGTGGTGGGTGTGGCCTGCCCCGAGTGCTGGCTGGGAGGCGGGTGCACCTTGGCCAGCCCCACATAAGCAGTGCCGCAAACATACTATTAAGTTGGCTTGCCGCTGTGCCTCGTGCTGCAGGGACCGGCTGGTGTTCTCTCCCAGCTGATATCTCACAAATAGTGAGACCTCAGCTGGTCTTCTCTCCCGGCTGAAGTCTCGGTAATCATTAGACTGGCTGGGAGAGAACACTGGCTAACCCCTGCAACACGAGGCACTGCGGCAAGCCAACTTAATAGTAAGTTTGTTGTGCTGCCTATGTGGGGCCAGCAAAGGGCGGTTGCATTACGGTACATAATACCACATCGTGTGGGTGGTGCCCACCCCGGGTGATGGGAGACTGGGTACACCACTGATTTATAGACACTTGTTAGTCAAGGTTGCTACATTGGTTCTCTTTTTATTAATAATCAATTGATCATTAAATGGAGGCAGGATTCAGAAAAAACTAAAAATAGAAAAGGAAAAATGACAGCACATAAAGACTATACTGCTTGTCTATCCATACCAACAAAAAAGCTTTACAATCCCTTTTATCCCTTAGATGTCCTCTGTGTTTGTCCTCATTAAGATACAGTCCTCGTCTCTACTACTCGTACCTCTACCGGGAGACTATTCCACACATCCACCTCTTTCCATAAAGAAATATTTCCTCAAATTATTCCTTTTCACTTTCACCTTATATCTCCTTATTCCAGAGTTTCCTTTGAACCGGACAAGGCTCTCCTCCTGTGCATTCTTCCAAAGTATACATCTTAAAATCTTTAAGTCTGTCCCCATATACATTATGAGAAGCCCACTGACCATTTTAGTAGCTGCCCTCTGCACTGATGGTATCCTGTTTATATCCTTTTAAAGGTGCGGTATCCAAAATTGTACATAGTACTTCAAATGAGTTCTCACCAAGGACTTATACAGAGGCAATACCACCTCCTTCTTGTTGGCCATTCCCCTCCCTATGCACTCAAAAATTTTGTTGGCTCTCACCATCACCTTTTCTAACTGTTTAATCACCTTAAGATCATCAGAAACAATCACCCCAGATCCTGCTTGCCTTTCATGCACAGAATTACTTCATCCCCTATACTGTACTAATCTTTTGGATTTTTGCAGCCCTGCATTTTTTTAGCATTAAATCTTAGCTGCCAAATTCTAGACCATTCTTCAAGCTTTTCTAGATCCCTCCTCATGTTATCTACATCTTCCTGGGTATCTACTCTATTGCAAATTTTGGTGTCATCTTCAAAGATGCAAACCTTACCGGACAGGCCTTCACTTACAAAAATGTTTTAAAAAATCAGGCCAAAAGCCAATCCCTGTGGAATATCACTAGTAATGTCCTTATCCTCAGAGTGAACTCCATTTACCAGTACACTGTGTTGCCTCCCCCTCAATCAGTTTCTTACCCAGTCAGTCACTTTATGGTCCATCTCTATGGGCACTCAATTTATAAATCACCTGTACTAAATCTTGTCAAAAGCTTTGATAAAATCTAAGTACACCACATCTAGTGCTTTCCCTTGGTCTAATACTCTAATCACCCATTCACCCACTCAAAGAAATTAATAAGATGTGTCTGACAAGACCCGCATCTAGTAAAATCATGCTGCCTTGGATCCTGAAATCCATTAGATTCTAGAAACCTCGCTATCCTCTGTTCCCAATAATTAAACAGAAATTAGTCGCCACAGAGAAGTCAGACTATCCAGCCTTTAGTTCCAAACATCCTCCTTACTTTTCCTTTGTGTAGAGGGACTACATGCGCCCTTCTTCAGTCCTCTGGGACCACTCCTAACTCTAAAGAAGCATTGAAAAGGTTAGAAAGTGGGGCTGCCAGAACTTCTCTAAGTTCTTCAGTACTCTTAGATGTAGCCCTATTGTTTTGTCAACTTTTAGTTTAGCTAGCTCCTCACAAGCACAGATGTCTGCAATGCATTCAAGATTCACCTCACTTCTGTTCCTATTTGTCTGTGTTTTCTGAGCTTCCTACTCCTGGTATTTCATCTGTGAACACAGAGCAGACATATTTGTTGAGCAATTCAGCTTAATCCTCATCAGCTTGTACATCTTACTTCCCTTCACCCTTATAAATATTGCTTTTGCACTTCCTCCCATCACTAAAAGAAAGTGTGTGCCATTGAGTCAATGATGATTCTAGGCAACCCATCCCCTTGGTTTTCTTGGCGAGCTGGGTTGGGCTTTCTTGACAAGGTATGACCTGAAGTAGATTGTAAGGCCTTTCGTCTACACAGTAAGTCTATAGTACCTGGGTATTCCAAGGTGGTCACCCATCCAAGTACTAGCCAGTCTTCACTCTGCTTAGTTTCTGAGATCAGTTCTGATGAGGCTCATTCAGGACAGCAAACTGGAGTACTAACCTATCTAAAGGATGTCTTGTCCTCCCAGTTTACTGCATTGGCTATTTTTTCTTCCATTTGCATATTTGCTTTTCTGACTACTTCCCCAGTTTCTCTTGTTGTTGTTGTTGTTAAGTGCCGTCGAGTCAGAGTCGACTCATGGCGACCCTCTGGATAGCTATCCTAAATTGTGTTCGATCTTCAGTCAGGCGGCTCATTGTTGACAGACGGGTACCCGTGGCTGCTGTTATTGTATTTATTTATTTATTTATTTAACAATTATTTCTATACCGCTCTTTCACAAGTATCAAGTGCGGTTTACAATGAACATTATGTTATATGGTATGGTTAGTATCATACCAAGTCATTTTACATAGAACATAGAACAGTTGAACTAGGTACAGGTAACAGTATAATATTTAAACAGTAAATCAGTATGGATCCATAAACAGTATGGATCCATCTCATTGCTGGCCTTCCTCTTTTGCGTTGACCTTCTATCTTCCAAGCATAATGTCTTTCTCTAATGATCTCTCTCTTCGCATGATGTGTCCAAAGTATGAAAGTCGAAGTCCTGTCATCTGAGCTTCTAAAGAAAGCTTAGGTTTGATCTCCTCTAATACCGACTGGTTTGTTCTTCGGGCAGTCCATGGTATACACAGTATTCGCCGGCAGCACCATAATTCAAAGGCATCAATTTTCTTCCTGTCTATCTTTTTCACTGTCCAGCTTTCACATCCATATGATGTTATTGAAAATACCATGGCTTGAACAAGTCGAATCTTTGTATGGAGAGAGACATCTCTGCTCTTGAGAATCTTATCTAGGTCTTTCATAGCCATTCTGCCAAGAGCAATGCGTCGTCTGATTTCTTGACTGCTTGTTGCTTCTTTATTGATAGTTGATCCAAGTAGGTTAAAGTTGTTCACAATTTCAATTTCTTCTCCTTCAACGATGAACCTGTTGATTATGCCAGTTGTGATGATCTTTGTCTTCTTTACATTAAGGTGCAGGCCCATTTTGAGACTATGTTCTTTGATTGTGAGAAGCAAATGTTTCAGATCATCTTCACTTTCAGCCAGTAATGTGGTATCATCAGCATAGCGAAGGTTGTTGATGAGTCTTCCACCAATCTTCACACCTCTGTTGTCTTCATACAATCCTGCTTCTCTGATGATTTGTTCTGCATATAAATTAAACAGGTAGGGGGAAAGTATGCAGCCTTGTCTTACACCTTTGCTTATTTTAAACCATTCTGTTTCTCCTTCTTCCGTTCGAACTGTTGCTTCTTGATCAATGTACAGATTGCGCAAGAGAACGATCAGGTGTTCTGGTATACCCATGCTTCTTAATGTGGCCCAGAGTTTCTCATGGTTTACACAGTCAAAAGCCTTGCTATAGTTGATAAAGCACAAATATATATACTTTTGGTATTCTTTAGTCTTTTCAAGGATCCATCTCACATCCGCAATGATGTCTCTCGTTCCTCGCCCTTTCCTGAACCCTGCTTGCACTTCAGGTAGTTCTTGTTCCAGGTATGGTTGTAGTCTCTTTTGAATAATCTTCAGTAGAATCTTGCTGGCATGTGGGATCAGAGAGATTGTGCGATAATTTTCACAGTCAGTTGGATCACCTTTCTTTAGTATTGGTATAAACACAGATCTTTTCCAGTCAGTTGGCCATGATGTTGTCTTCCATATTTCTTGGCAGAGCCTTGTGAGTACGGTAACAGCTGCATCAGATTGCTGCAATACTTCTATGGGAATGCTATCAGTGCCTGGTGCTTTGTTCTTTGATAAGGCCTTCAATGCTGCTTCAACTTCTTTTTTCATCACCAATGGTTCCCGATCATAAGGTACAGGTTGAAACGGCTGTTGGTCCACTTGATCTTTATCATATAAAAACTCTGTATATTCCTTCCACCTTTTCTTGATCTTCTCAGCATCATTCAACATAGAACCTTGAGCATCTTGTAACATTCCAATTCGAGGCTGGAACTTTTTCTTTAACTCTCGTAGCTTTAGGAAAGCCGATCTTGTTCTTCCTCTAATAGTTTCTGCTTCTATTTCCTTGCAAGTGTCATTATAGTACTTTTCCTTGTCCTGTCTTGCTGCATGTTGGAAATCTCTGTTGAGTTCTGCAATTGTCTTTCTTTCTCCTCTGGCTTTAGCTTCTCGGCGTTTCTGGGCAATTTTCAGAGTTTCTTCTATCATCCATTTTGGCCGTTTTTGCTTTTTCACCTTTTGTAGAGACTTCTCGCTTTCTTCCAACACAACCTTCTTGATGTCATTCCATAACTCTTCCGGAGCTCTGTCATTTGTATCTAAAGCAGCAAATCGATTTTGCAGGCAGTCTTTAAATTCCAGTGGTATATTCTCAAGGTCATATTTTGCTGCATTCATGAGTGGTTTGCTCTTTTTCAACTTTAGCTTGAGTTTGCATACTAGTAGTTGATTATCTGTACCACAGTCAGCTCCAGGTTTTGTCTTTGTTGATGTTACAGAGCTTTTCCATCGTTGACTTCCACATATGTAGTCAATTTGATTTTTATATAATCCATTCGGTGAAGTCCATGTGTACAGTCGCCGCTTGTGTTGCTGGAAGAAGGTGTTTGAGATGAATAGATCATTGGTCTTGCAGAATTCTATCAGTCTTTCTCCAGCTTCATTTCTTTTGCCAAGTCCATCTTTTCCAACTACTTTGCCTTCTTCTTTGTTGCCAACCTTTGCGTTCCAGTCACCCATGACGATCAGGATATCCTGTTTGCATGTTCTGTCAATTTCAGCTTGTACTTGTTCATAGAACTCTTCAATTTCATTCTCTTCTGCAGCTGTTGTTGGGGCATATACTTGAATTATAGTTGTGTTGATAGGCAATCCTCGTAGACGAATAGAGATTAAGCGTTCGCTGACTGCATTGTATTTCATTACAGTTCTTGTACATTTCTCTTAGCATGTCCAAATATTGTTGCTTTTCTCCCTCTTTCTTGATCTCTTGTATTTTATGAAGGTCACCCTCTTTTTCCTTACCTTTTTAGCTACGTTTATCAAGAACAATAGTGACCTCGTTTTTCTATTACATTTATTCACTTTCCTAACAAAAAGGCTTGTTCCCCTTAAAATATACCCTTTTAATTTTGCTCATTGCTTTTCTATATCCCCCAGTTGTTCCCATCCGGCTAACAATTCCTTGAAGTATTCCCCATTCTTAACAAAGTTTGTTTTCCTAAAGTCTAGAACCCTCAACTTTTGAATGAACCATCTCAGCCCTTGTCCTAATACTGAAACAAACCATTCGGTGATCACTGGATGTGAGATGATCACCCACTATAACATCAGAAACACTCTCCCCATTTGTAAGCAGCAAGTCTAGTATGGCCTCCTCCCACATGGGTTCCATTACCAGTTGCTGGAATACTTCTGTCTGTAGAGAATCCATGATCTCTTTTCTTCCAGATATGAAGTTCTGATGGCATAAAATTTCTATACAAAAAGACACAACAAAGTAGCACGCCTTCTCCACTGGAAACTCTGTAAACACTACAACATTACTGTCCCTGAAAAGGACTGGGATCATGACCCTAAGAGAATAACAGAGAATGAAGAGGTTATGATCACCTGGGACATTCCCATTCTGATGGATAAGAAACCGGATGCCAGGAAATCTGACATAGTGGTAAAGGAGAAGAATAGCAGAATGGCATTGTAGAAGTGTTGGTACTGAGTGATTATTCTGTGAATTGTGTAAAGAGGCAGAAGATCCCGAAGTATCAAGAAATGTAGTCAGGGCCAAAGAAAATGTGACAGAAAGATACAGAAATCTTTCCCATTGTACTGGGAACGACAGGCTTGATAAAGAAGAATTTCCAGGCACATCTTGATAAACTACCCATACCTGTTACATCTTATGAACTCTAGAAGGAAGCTCTCTTTGGCATGACGCAAGTATTACACCGAACATTAGCAGTGAATTTGAGAGACTAAGATCATACTCCACATACCCTGGCTTAGAAGTGAGGTTCACAACTGTCATGGTATCCACAAAATTAACCCATTTGGAGAAAATGCCCCTAGATGACATTGCAGCAGGGATGTCCCAATCAACATCCTGTATATTGAAATCATCTATCAATAGCACTTCTCCTTTCATAGTAAAATTGTGAATGTCTTCAGTTAAATCTCTGTCCACTTCTTCTGCCTGTGAAGGAAGTCTGTTTTTCATACTAGTGTAAATGAATGTTCCATTCCCTCTTTCTAAATTAACCTGCAGTGCTTTCTCCTTTCCTTGTAAGCCCTGTAATTCTGTTGCTTTAATATTATTTTTTACATATAGTGCTACTCCTCCTCCCTTTCTTCCTACCCTGTCCTTCCCGAATAAATTATAACCTGGTATAATTATATCCGAGTCATGGTTCTCTGTGAACCATGTCTCTATGACTGCCACTAAATACAAGTCCCCTTCTTCCATTAAAGCCTCAGTATCCTGAATCTTATTTCCCATACTATGGGTATTAGTAAATACCACTTTTCAGATGTTGCCCCTTTTTTCCCATTTCTACAGAGGTATTTTGATAGTGTATTTACCTGATGGCTTTTACTTACCTGGGGCTTTATTCACCCATCCCTAAAGAACTTAAAGCCTTCTTCAGTAGGTTAACCAGTCTGCTGCGGAAGACACTGACCATTCTTGGATAGGTGGGCATCATCTCTGCTCAGCAGCCCTTAGAAAATCATCCCACGGTCCAGGAAGCCAAAATGCTCTCAATGACACTAGTCATGCATTCATCTCTAGAATGCTATTATTAAGGGCCACTGCAAGGGTCTTAGCCACCCTAGGTGAAACTTCAGCCCCTTGCAATTAGCTTTTAGTTCCCTAACACCCTCCCCCCAAGATTTTGAATATTACACTCAATTGTAATCATCTCAATACCATCCCTCCCAGATTCTATAAAAATGTGTATTTCGGCATCAGACTTTTAAATATTATACTATATTTCGCAAATATATATACAATGAGGTAGATTTCAAAAAGCCACTTACAAGAATAAATGAACTATTTGCATAGGGGGTCATTCCGATAAGGATGCCCAGGCCTCTTTGCACCCGATCGGAATCGGATGCACAGGGATAGACACGATTCTGATCCCATGGGATCAAAATTGCGACTAGGCCTATACATGCAGGCCGGGGTCCGATTTCCATCGGCGTGCACGTACAGGCCCCTGCTTGGCTAACTTAGTCAAGACTCCTGAATGGCCTTTACTGAGGAAGATGTAGGGGTGTTACCTATGACTTAAATGGTATTTAAAGGTGATGCCACAGAAGAATATCGCTACACCGGGAGGATGTATTACAACTATTTGATAAACTGAAGAATAGCAAATCACCTGGGCCAGATGGTATATATCCAAGGGTGTTGAAAGAACTGAAATATGAGATTGCAGACCTACTGAAGCAAAGAACTCATTCAGTCTCTCCGCTATGGCCTTGTCCCCTCTTAGTGCCCCTTTTACCCCTCTATCATCTAATGGTCCAACTGACTCTCTCACAGGTTTTTTGCTATGAATGTACTTGAAAAAGTCTTTTATTATGCATTTTTGCTTCACAGCAAGCTTCCTCTCAAATTCTCTCTTTGCCTGCCTTATCAATGCCTTGCATCTAACTTGCCAGTGCTTATGTTGTTTCCAGTTTTCATCATTTGGCTCCTTTTTCCATTTCCTGAAAGATGCTCTTTTGGCAACAGCCTCTCTGACCTCATCTTTAAACTATGCTGGCAGTTTTTTGGACTTCCTTCCACTTTTCTTAAAGTGTGGAATACAGCTGGTCTGGGCTTCCAAGATAGTATTTGTAAACAACACCCAAGCTTGATGTAAATTGTTAACATTTGCAACTGCTCCTTTTAGTTTTTTCTTAACTGCTTTCCTCATTTTATTATAGTCTCCCTTTTGAAAGTGAAAAGGTAGTAATGTGGATTTCCTTGCTGTCCTTCCTCCATTTATTAAATCAAACGCGATCATGCTATGATCACTATTGCCAAATGGCTCCAACACCCTTATCTCTTGCACAAGATCTTGTGTTCCACTAAGGAGTAGGTCCAAAATGGCTTCCCCTCTTGTTGGTTCATGAACCAGCTATTCCAAGAAACAGTCATTTATTTTATCTAGAAACTTTATCTCCCTAGCATGTCCTGCTGTGACACTGACCCAGTCGATAATGGGTGATTTCAATTACCCCGGTATTATTACTGTGCTATAACATTTATTAGCTTCCCTGATTTCTTTGAGCATTTCATCATCCATTTGTTCATTCTGGCCAGGTGGTCGATAGTACACCCCCACTGCCATCGCCTCCCCCTTCCCCTTTTTACATGGAATTTCAATCCATAGAGATTCTACAGTGTATTTTGTTTCCTGCAAAACTTAATCCTTTGTGGCTCGATGCCCTCTCTAACATAGAGTGTAACCCCTCCACTAATTTGATCTGCTCTATCATTATGATATAGTTTGTACCCAGATATCACAGTGTCCCACTGGTTGTCCTCCTTCCACCATGTCTCTGAGATACCAATTATAAAGAAACCTTTATAAAGAACAAAATTACTGAACATGTAGATATGGCTTAATGGGAGACAGCCAACATGACTTTGGCTAAGGAAGGTCTTGTCTTAATAATATGTTATGTTTTTTTGAAGGTGAATAAACAGGTAAACAAAGGTGAATAAGTTGCTATAGTGTATCTGGATTTTCAGAAAGCCTATGACAAGGTCCCTCATGAAAGTCTCTTGGGGAAATTAAAGTCATGGGATAGGAGGCCATGTACTATTGTGGATCAGGAAATGGTTAAAAGATAGAAAGCAGAGGGTAGGGCTAAATGGCCAATTTTCCTAATGGAGAAAGATGAATAGTGGGGTACCCCAGGGTTCTGTGCAGGGTCCGCTGCTTTTTAACATATTCATAAATGACGTGGAAATGGGAATAACGAGTCAGGTAATCAAATTTGCAGATGACACAAAATTATTCAAAGTTGTTAAAACCCAAGAGGACTGTGAAAAATTGTAAGAGGACCTTGATAAATTGGAAGACTGGATGTTCAAATGGCAGCTTTGATAACTTGCCCTCCAGCACTGACGTAATGCTTTTGATAATCTCTCGCACCATTGAATCCTGCATGCCAATCTCTGTTTGGCAGGCCTCCATCATCATTTTTTTCTCGGCACCCGGGGCCTTCTCACTGCACTCCCACGGGCTTTTCCCTGCCATTGGCTGCCCCTCCAGCGACGTCCACTTGCTCTGCAGACTGCATCAGGGCTTCCCCACTCTCTCTCACAGTGAATCCAGTGAGGCATTTCTAAGCTGCAAGGCGAAGATTTTCAGGGTAGTTTTAATATAAATTCAGGAGCCGAGTGCTTGGGCATGTGCTCAGTATCCCGTCATCGCATGACCCCTCATCTCCAGCAAAACATTTAACAGAGTGTTACATAAGGGATTAATAAAGAACATAGAAAATAAACCCAGGAATAAAGTGTAAAATCTGCAAGTGTAAATAGCCTTTTCTTTCATGGAACGCAGTAACATAACAATAGAGTAGATGACAGCAGATAAAGACCAATATGGCCCGTCTAGTCTTCCCAGTAAGGTGGTTAGGGTTGTAATCTACATTTCTGTTTTTTATCCTACCTCTCTAACCATATCTATGTTGTTAAAATGGCCACTGCAACATCTGAACTTTTGCACTTGTCACAGTACTCCCCCAGGATACTATTCTTGTCCCAGTTCTTTGTAGTCTCTTTTTTTCATCCCTTACTAAATTGATTCAGTGCCTGGGCCTTAGTGGTTACTTCTTTGCTAATGACATTCAAATTGTTTACTTTGCAGACTATAAAGACCCAACTCTCATTTCAACACCTCTCTCATTACGAGCTTCCAATGGTTCATCAATCACAACATGAAACTGAAGCCTTCCAAATGCAAAGTACTATGTGTTTCTCATCACCTTTCTCATCACCCATCATTGAAAATTGCCCAGTCCCCTTATCAGTTTGCATCACCATACTTGGATGAAAACTGACTCACTCCTGACATTCCAACCACAAATGGCCTCTTGTCAAATCCTCATTTGTACACCCTGCCAAACAGGGCTGGTGCTAAAGTTTCTGGTGCCCCCCTACAACCTATAAATCAGTGATCTTCCTCATTAGCTGATGACCTGTGGCTACACCCACATTGTTGATTTTGAGAACACTTTAGTTTTTAATATGTTTTTCACTTCTTGCCATTTTATTTTTCTAATTATTTTTATTTTACAGTCCCTCATTTGTTATTTTTCAGCATTTTGGTGCCTCTGCCAAAGGTCAGTGGCCCCCTGCCATGCTTACCTTGCTTATTGTGTTGTGCCAGCTCTGTTGCCTAATATACTCAATTACATCACTCTTCGACCAGCATAACCTAAAAATCTTTACCTTTGCTTTAATCTTATCATGCCTTGACTACTGCGGCTCTCTATCCATGATTCATAGATTACAGTTAGTGCAAAATGACGCAGCTAGATTCATTACTGGAACAAGGCGGTATGAATGCATAACACTGTATTTGAAAGCACTACATTGGCTTCCTGTCATCTTTAGAATTTGCTACAAAATCCTTATCACAATGCATAAGGTACTTCATGCTGGACTCCCACTCTGTCTCTCAAACTTCCTTCTTTCTTGTTGCTCTACATGCACAACCCACAAACAGTACCAACATCAACTTCTCTCCCCCTACCTTCACAAATTCATCTGGAAACCACACGACAAACTCCCTTCTGCTACTTTGGTCCCTCCCAGTGGAATGCCCCCTGCCACCGATTTAAGAAACAAACTCAACAGAAACAAATTTAAAATCAAATTAAAAGTCTACCTTTATAAGAAGCTTTTGGGGACTATTTCCTTCTTTTTTATCCTACACCCTTATAAGTCATTGTACGTGTAAACTCTTTTTCATCTTCACACTTGTGTTATGTTAACCACGTCACTGATCCTGACAAGCTCCAGAAGCAGTATATAAAAAAAATGAATAAACCAAACTAAACTAAATTAAACAAACTACCTCTCCATACAGGTTAGCTCCCATGCCTTTGTTTACAGTTGGATATTTGAGGTTCCCTCAGGATTCACTGTTCAGCCAGGTCAGGTTCAAGTGTACATCCATAATCCTGAGGAAGGAATAGAGAACCGGGCACCAAAGTTTGCAGAAAATGTTTAAGAAGAAGGGATTTTAAATAGAGGATGTTGAAGAAACTGTAGAGACATGGGGTCTTTTATAAAAATGTGCTAAAGTTCTCTTTTGTGTGGCAATCAAATTCCCACCATTAAGCCAGAAGTACATTCCGGGTTATTACTCAAAGCAAGTTAAATGTTCATCAGAGGCTGATCAACATATAACATGCCAATCCATTTATTTTCAAAAAATATACAGATAATATTAGGGTGATTATATCATTAAACTTCCCGTGATGTTCTGCCACCAACCTGCAGGTGGCTCAGTTCCTGGAAGAACCTTGCCTGGATTAACCTCTCACCTCCAGCTAGCACTGATCAATAGTTCCATTCAGAAGGGTGGCCACCTTAACCTACTCTATGTCTGCTCTTTCCTTTCAGAGGCCATCTTGTTGCTGTGTGGGATCTGTATATAAATCCAGCCCTGGCTAGACCTCTTTGCTGGAGCTTGGTCTGCACCTTGATGTTGCCTTGTGTTTCGTTTCCTACTATACTCTGAATCGTGATTTCCCTCGTTGGACATTCCTAGGTCCTATATTAGTTCCTGCTGAGCCTTGCTCCTGCCTTGCTCTTCTTTGGTGAGAGCCTTATGTTCGTGTTTCCTGTCTTCAGGGTTCTTCAACTCCTGGTTCTCACCTTGTGTTCTGGGTTCGAGCAGCAAAGACCTGGCGGCCACCAGCACTGTAAGATTTAATCCGAAGGGAAGGTGGTTACTGCAGGCAGAAGACCCCATCCTAGCTACTCCTGGTCTTGGGGTTCCCTGTCTTGTAGAGAGCCTGTCCATGGACCTTGCCTACTCACTATTCTTGGGCCTTTCCTACTGACGAGATCTGTCACATCAAGCTCTGGCCAGTATAGACACTGCTGAGCTAGCTGCCATCCTGTCTGTGCAGGGGAAACTCCTGGGGGAATTAAGTTAGCAGCTGGGTCAGCAGGATCAGTATCTAAGGCAGCAGCAAATGCAGATTGAGGTGCTGTGCCAGACTATCCAGGCCATGGAAGCACAGTCTGCAGAACCTATTTCCCCAGGTCCAGTGCTGGAGGTACTTCTAGCGCTACCCAGGGCCGGCGCAAGGAGATGAGGTGCCCTAGGCGAACCTCCTCCCTTGTGTGCACCCATTGCCACTGCTGTTGCCCCTCTCCAGGACCGACAGTGATGGCAATAGTTGCAAATAACCCTGCTGAGCTTACCTTCAAGCTTCAGCACTGTGGAGCTGTCTGCTTCTAGCCTTCTATGACGCTCAGCAGAAGTTACAATCTACGCAAGACAGAAACAAAACAGAGAGGGCTGTCGATGTTGCAATTAACGTGGATGCTTCCCATGACACCTCAATGAGCGGTGTTTAGTGTGCCCACATTGTGAATGTTGCTGCCACATATTAGGTGATTTGTCCATGCAGTAACTGCTGAGAAAATGCTAGCCATGCCCCCCCCCCCCCCCCCGATAGTTACAGTGGAGGCTCCGCGGTTACCGTGTGTTGGTTTTAGCACTAATCGCGCAGTTTGTGTGAAATCCTGCCAGACTTTAGTAAAAGGGCCCCTTTGTTTTTTTAGCTAGTTTCAGAAGTCCAGAAAATGATAAAACCTTTATTTCTGGGTAAAATAAAAAAAATTCTGAAACAGACTGATTCAGATTACTATTTCACTACAGGAGAGATACTTAAGAAAAATAGTTCTGCAAAAAAAATACAATCCTGTCTTAATTTCTTTTCCGTTTTTTTCTCTCAGGAAGCAATTGAATAAGAGATGCGATGGCAGATACTTCTAAAATCGTCTCCACAGGTAAGTATGTATGTGTACTCGGTTCCTTTAAAATGTAAGAGTTTCACCTCAAATTAACTGTGAAGCTGGAATGTGTTGGGTGCGTGCACCAGAAGGTTTTCTTTGGATATTAAGGGACTGGTTATTTATACCCTATTTTACCTGTTATACCTGCTTAATGCATACCCAAGTTTAATTTTCCTGTTTAATGTATACCCAAGTTATTATACCTGTTTCACTGTAAGCACAAATCACGAAATTGAGATGTGCAACTCGTATGTTCATTGTAAACCGCACTGATGTCGAATAGCGCGGTATAAAAGAGACTGCAAATAAATAAAATAAATAAATAAATATTGGATGTCATTCTCTCCTCCGCTGGTAACAGGATCTGCCCTCTTCTTCCCTGAACCTCCTATCTGAATTATAAAAATCAATTTAAAAATTCCCCGTCTCCCTCTCATATTAATCTTCTGCTTACACTAGTTAGTGGGTTTTTTAGGTGTAAGCTGTTTTCTTTAGTGCTTACTGTACTCTGAATTAATTTCAGAATAAACGATAATCAGTGTTCATGCACTCAGATTTTGATTTTTTTAAAATCATCCTGAGGTCAGATTGTGAAACTGACCAAATTTTTTGCAGCCAAATGTATTTTTTTTTAAAAGTTCTTCTCTTTTCCCCTTCAGCACCTATATGTGTGAGTCTCTGACTCTGGGCAGGGGTTTGAATCAATGAAAGCAGTATTTTTTAAAATTCTATATTTACGAATGCCAGCTCAAACCTTTCTTTCTCACACTTCCTTTCATACCTATGGCGGCTCGACCAGTTATTAATTTTAAAACTCTGTCACACGTTTGCCTGGTTTTCTCTCTCACACTGAAACATTCATTCACACTCAAAACCTCAGAAAATGTTTTTTTCTTTAAATCCTCTGACTGGTTAGTTTGTATCAAGAAGTTTCCTTTGTATCACTTTAAACTTAACTTTGCAAACTTTCAAAATTTTGATCCCATCACAGAAGCAAGACAATTACATTAACCTCTTTCAAGTGAACTTTTTCTCCAAATGCATTTTCTGAAACCCAGTTGAAAGCCCAGAGAAACCAATTATGACTGGAGCACTGCTGTCACATGACAAGAGGGGCCCTCAAGTGAAATTTCCCAACAGTGGCTGCTTGTCCCTCAGCAACCTAGTTTACAACCAATGTTCCATTAACCTGCTTCCAAGTACCTCCCCTAAGTACAACCACAAGAAACCCCAGCATGCCCCCCCATATACAATATGGCCCCAGTCGGCCCAAGCATACACTCAATCGCACCACATTTGCACAGCCTCATTCCTGCTGCTTTACATGCTTCCGACAGCCAGCCCATCTGGATCCCATCAGAATAATATGATAACTCATATGCGACCCCAATCTAAAACCTGTGGAGTTGATATTCAGAGCACTTAGCCAGCCAGCTAAGGCACTCAACACGATATTCTATAGTGCCGCTGAATATCGCCACAGACTGCCCTGGCACTATATGGTTAGTGCAGGAGGAGTCCATGGGCCAGGCACTAACCAGATAAATGGTGATTTTATATGATTAGCCTGATATTCAGCTGACACTAATTCACCAAACTTAGGCCAGATACTGCCGCTAAATATCCCACCAATATTCAAGCATCACGGCTGACCACCACGGCATTTGAATATCAGCAGTTCTGAAAATTGGCCCCTATTTTTGTAATCAACTGGTTACACGATGTTTGAGCCAACCAAAGACAGAAAACTGCCTTTGGGCTTGGTCTTTATTATTATTATTATTATTTATTAGTGCTTATATACTGCAAATCTATTGCAAACTCTGTGGTTTACAATAAAACATATGAAATAATAGTGTCCGTATTAAAACAAAAGCAAGAGAAAGCAGCAACACAAAACTTAACAACATAAAATACCTAAGATTAACTGAATCCAATAACTTAAATACATACAGTTGTGGTCAACATTATTGCAATTTTGCATTTCAGGTATGTTGTGTACAGTATCTTAAGAAATAATTGGAACTGGAGGCCTAGAATGTATTAAGGGAATCGCAAAGTCAGAGGAACAGCAAGGTATTTTGGAGCAAAATGTGCTACCTAGTGTCAGAGAGCTAGGTCTGGATCAAAGGTCATGGGTCCTCCAGCAGGGCAATGACTCTAAACATACATCCAAAAGTATAAAAGAATGGTTAAAAAGGAACAAATGGACTGTTTTAAACTGGCCAAAAATGAGTCCTGATCTCAATCCAATCGAGAACCTTTGGAAAGGGCTGAAATATGCCATTGGTAAAAGGAATCCTGGAAACATTCATGATCTTGAACTAATCATAGTTGAAGAGTGGGAGAAACTGCCAACAGACAGATGTACGAAACTTATAGGTGGCTACCAGAAACGTTTGGCAGCTGTTATCATTGCCAAGGGCTGTGCAACCAAAGATTAGTGAAGGATGCCATTACTCCAGTCCAGGTCATATTTTGGGGGGTTTTTTCTTAGAAATTACTGTGTTTAAGTTGCACAGACATCTTTCTTGTTGTTGTTTTTATACTTTTGAACAAACTATTAAAATATTATCATGACATACAGTTGGAATATTTGCAATTATTTCTCAAGATATTGTACACAATAAACCTAAAATGCAACCGTGCCAATAATGTTGACCACAGCTGTAAGCAAACTCTCGGGAAATTAAAATCAGAAGGGAAAGCCCTAAATGTAATACTTTAAAAATCAGCATTACCCTAAACTGGATCCTGAATAAAAAAAGCAAAATATGTAACACCTGAAAATAATGGGAGATACGCTCATGCAGTCGTACCCCCGGAATCAACCAAGCTGCTGTTTTCTGTATGATTTGGAATGGCTGCAGGTGGGACACTGGTAGACGAAAGTGAATAACACTATTTATTTATTTATTTATTATTTATTTAATGTACATTTGTATCCCGCTGCTTCCAGTGATCAGCAGCGGTTGCTATACATGGGAGAGTTGGCTGTACCGGCCAGTAATTAGAGTATGTACATTTTGATTAGGGAGGGGAGATAGTGCACAGCAAGCATGGGGTTACAGGATTTACAGTTGATTGAATATCGCAGCTACATACAGGGTACTTAAACCTATTTACAATTTATACGAAGGATCCTTATATACATATTTACATACGGCTGGGTGCATTTCATGGCATTAGTGCATTTCATGAAGTTAAGTTGAAATGTGATTGGAAGAGGTGCGTCTTAAGTTGTTTTCGAAAGTCTTTCAGATCGCAGACTTCACGTAGATCACTTGGCAACCGGTTCCAGAGTGCCGGAGCTATAAATGAGAATGAGCTATTATGATCAAGAGGTGATAAAATAGTCGTGTGAATCACAGATCTAAAATCACCTGTAGGAAAAAAAAAATCTTCAACTGTCTCACTAAGCGAAGTTTAAAAAAGATCTCTTTACCCAATCACAAATGTGAGGGTGAAACAATAACTGTTCATCTATCAAGATACCCAAATAATGAACCTGACACACAATAGGAATTTTACAACCTGTGATCTCAACTGAGTGTCTCATCAGATGACCAGTGCCTCGGTTTTGGATAAATTTCGCCTCAAACTCTGAAAGCACAACCAAACAGCTACTGGAGCAACATCTTTAGTCAACAGACAAAATAGCATAAATAAATAAGGGCATTGTGGAACTCCCCATTCTAACCTGATCAATTGAGATCGCTGAACTCCCACAAAAACAGTTTCCCCTCCAAGATGCGGGTTTCTCCTACCACTGTTACCTTGCTGGTCAGGAAAACCCTCCCAAATTCTTGATAGATTAGGTGTGGCATAAAAAAGTCACACGTGCAAAAATTCTAGTAGACATGGTAGAACCTGAAGATTTTTTACACTATTACCAAATATAAGGCATTTTCTACCTTATATGACAGTTTGACCCTACCTGGTGCATCCCAGGATACATTGCATGGGGCCAGGCACCAGCATTTTTCAAGATGGTGGTGCAGGAGCGGGAGGATGTGGGCAATGGTCCCACTCCTTTTTAAAGGTACCAGGAGGCCGGGGGGATTCAGGGCTGCTGGGCCACCAGGGCTTTTTTTAGTTGGGTAGGCGGGGGGGGGGGGGGGAGATCAGGGTCACTGGGCCACCAAGGATTTGCTTTCTGTTGGGGGCATCAGCCCCCCTGACAGTATTTTGATGGCATCGGGGGCTTTATTCGATGCCTAGATAATCTAAGGGGAAGTTTGATACTTCACCTCAGATGATCCAGGCATCGGGCAAAACTCCTGATGCCATCAAAATGCTATTGGGGGCACGCATAGCACGATTAAACCACCTCAGACCCAGGTGTAGAGATATTGGCGCTTGTGGTTGCGTAATCCTCTATGTGTTTTAATATGCTTGGTGTGCGCTTGCTTTTCCTTTGCTGTTTAAGGGCGCCTCAGTCTCTTTTCTGCATTTGGCTTGTCGGAACTTGTACTTATAAGTTGCGTTATCTTCACACAAAGGACGCGTTGGTCTTTCTGCAAAAGCCCTTATATTTGTACCCAACGCAATGGAGTGTGAAGAGAGTTCCCCAAGGTCACAAGGATTTAAACCCTTGTTCCTCTGGTTCTCAGCTTGCTGCTCCTCTATCCCCAATGATGGAATTATGCCTTAGATTGGGGAACATTATTTTAATCTAATTATTTTGAATTAGATGTAAAGTTTATTCAGAAATATTTAAAAAAGAATTAAAGTCTATTTTAATTGAAAGGCAATCCTCCATTGATCCTTTATAGGTGATCTAAATGGTAGAGCCTTGGATTTGTCTAAGTTGAGAGGCAGTCCTGAAAAGCAACTGAGAATGGATCACTCCTTTATCAGGTGAGGTAGGGATCTAATTGGGTCACTAATGTGAATTAGTACGTTGTCTGCAAATGCTGTCACTCTGAATATCTGCTTGCCAGGGTCAGCCTGTCCACTAGGCGGGCTAGGCGTCCTCCTAGGGCGGCACACCACGATTTTTTAAAGCAGTGACTTTGTGCCGCCACTTTGGTGCCCGCAGCAGGCCATGGCATTTCAGCACCCACAGCAAAAACCATGGCCTGCCACTCCTGCCCCCCTCCAACACAACTTCCTGTCAGAGAGGGGCAGGAACGGAAGGCCATTTGTGTGCACGGGCGCAGAAGAACATGGCCTGCCGGTGCAGCAAAGTCACTGCTTTTAAAGCAACGAGTCATGCTGCTGCCCTGCAGGAGATGGATTCGGGCAGCGTGGCAGGAGAGGGCCGACAGTGGCGGGAGCTTCTGCCTGGGGTAGCAGAAACCTTTAGGCCTGCCCTGCTGTTTGCCCTTGTCTATGTCTATTCTCTCGTTTTATGATTAGATTTCATGTTAATGTTTTATTGATGTAAGAGATTGTTAATCACTTAGGAATGTGGATAGGTAGTTTATAAATAATAAAATCAAATGAAATACCTTTTAATTTGAATAACAATACATTTGTTTTACTAGCTTTCAAAGGTTAAAACCTCAGGTCCTCAGATCAGGACGGTATAACTTCTCAGCCGCACTAAAAGTATACGCGAGGTTGTGCACTGTGCTACTTTTATCCAGATATTGCGGAGGCATTCCTGGAAAGGTGTTTAGGCCAGTGAAGAAATCAATGTGTAAGTTTGATTTTCAAATCGATGTATACTGTTTTACCCACCATTTTGCAACCTGTACTAACATGCAAGTGAAAATATAGTGTATGTGAGCACTTTTAATTCTCCTATTCTGTGGGCAGCTTTTATTTATTTTATTTAGCTGTTTATTTATTTAGCTGTATTTATATCCTGCTTTTCACCAGGTCAAAGCGGTCAATTGGGAGATACATTTTAACACGAGGGGATATGACACACATATGCTAATACTTACAGGGAACATGGGTAATGGAGGGTTAAGTGGCTTGCCCAAGACCACAAGGAGTGCCTATAGGACTAGAAATCCCAGTCCCTCCGGCCTGAGATTGCTGTCCCCAGGTGGGACTTGAACCCCCGGCCCTCCGGCCTGAAGTACCTTGTCCTAACCACTAGGCCACTCCTCCCTTTTAAAGGGAGAGGAGTAGTTTGTGTCTGAAAATTTGCTAGGAGGTATATGAGCTCATACATTCACAGAAATACAGGCCATTTAGAATGGTCCTTTTAAGTTTACAAAACTTTTTTTTTAAATCTAGAGATTGCAGTAAACAATCTATGGGGTAGTTCTTCAAACAAATTGAAAAAGACATTGCTTCAAACAAAGGATAATTGGCATGAATGACAAGCAGTATGAAGGCGAGGATACTACTACAAGACCAGTGTATGCTGCTTTAAAAGTGGCATTGACAGATTCCTGCTAGCATTTGGGATCACAAGATATGACATTGAGTTGGAATCCTGTTTGAACTGACATTCTTAGCACTCCCAAAAATTAGAACTGGCAGAAGCATCCTTTGCACTACTATGGGTCAGAAGGGGGCTCCTCCTCAACTCAACCTGCTGAAACACCAAGAGGAGCAAATTCTTCAACCGGAGAAGGAGGATGCAAACTGAGACCTCTTTCTTGGAAGACCTCTCTTTATTTTTCCTAATGATCTTGGCCATAGAGAGGCCTAGTCTTCACAGAGATTCCTTTCAGTGCTGATATTTGCATCCTCCAGTTGGTGCCAAGGAGGTCCATGTAGTGGTCCTAAGTTTGAGTCTGAAGTCTTTATGGGTTCAAATTTATGAAAGAGGCAATGTTTCTCCTTGAGGGTTCCATGCCTTCAGTCTGGTTCTTTCTCCAGAGGAGAATGGATGGATACATAACCTGCACTTCTTATGGAGGGCAGATTCCAGTTCAGGCTTGTTTCAAGGGACTTGGACAAAGGGCTTTCCCAGTTACTCTCTGAGAGGATCTTTTCCTCAAGGAAAGAGAAATACACGGGACTGCTAATTTGCCTGGTCTTCTTCTCTTGGAATCTGAGCTTAGGTCTGGTAGCTCTGACCTCTCTTTTTCTAGGGCCTTATAGGATACCATCTCCATAAAGGGGGGGGGTTATATCACGTCTGCCTGAATTTAGGCTTATCATATCCAATTTTAAGAAAGGCAAATGGCAGAATTGAGGCTTTGCTTCTACTGCATTCCAACTCTAAGCACTGAAGCTTGGGTTTTCAGGCCAGGAGAGTCTCTGATATGCATAGGAGAGTCCTGAGAACTGTCATGGCTTCCTCCTGCCAAGTTTAGGTGGACCTTGGGTACTTTCCACTTGTCTAGACTGGTCTGGCATGGACAATAAGGAAGATTAATTTTAAACTTACCTATTAATTTCCTTTCCTTGAGTCCTGCCAAACCAGTCCAGAACTCATCCTGGAAAGCTGTGTCAGCCAAAAATAAAAACAGTTATTGCCCTGTTGCGCATTTTGGAGTTATATGGGTTTAATTTTACCCTTGGTTTCAAGGCTTATCTTGCCTTTGAGTTACTGACCAAGGAAGAGAGAGATTTTTTTCACTGCATTGGATTTGGTTTTGATGGTGTTTTGGAAGCTTGCAAAAAATCAGTTTGATTTGTTGTCTTTGAGGGGTTTTTACCCTAGGCTCTTAGCTATGACAGATATACTGAAAAGCAGAAGGCAGCACCATCCCCCTATGAGGAGAGTAAAGTCAGCTCTGAACTTGTTTTCATCATTTCCATCTTCTGTCAGGGAAACATAACCATCTTATTCTGTAGACAACTTTCAAAGGGAAAGCAGTAGTTTGTGTTTGAAAATTTGCCACAAAGTATATGGGCACAAAGTACCCCCATACATTCACAGCAATGCAGGCTATTCATAATTGCCCAAACTTCTTTTAAAATCTATGGACTATAGTAAACAGGTGAGGGGTAGTTCTTCAGACAAGTTTAGAAAAAGATTGCTTCACACAAAGGATAGTTGGTATGGATGGCAAGGTATATTAAGATGAGGGTACTACTACAAGGTCAGCGTATGCACTTTAAAAGTGGTATTGATAGATCCCTGCTAGTAAATGGGATCACAAGACATGGGCATTGAGATAGTCCATAAATGCTATTTATAAATGTCATGTGCTGCCTTCCATTTGAAACTGTCTACTGTCTGACAGTGCTCATATGACAGGCAAGCAGAGGGCTTGCTGGAACACTGCAGAAGAAAATTACCATGCTGCACAATGCATCTGCATATTATAATTTGCTTAATGAGCCAGCAGAAAAGCTATTGTGCTGGAGGTGATTTTTCTTTCCTAGCAGCTATGAAAAATGTGATCAATGAAGTCTTCTGTGGAATGCATCGTCACCTAAAGCTGACATCTTTGGGATTTTCATGCTTTCCCTTATTTTTGTATTGGTCTCCGAAGATAATTAAATCCTTAAATTTATACTATCTTTTCTTAAATATGCACAAAGATATACATGTTAATCTTCAATCAGACCACTGGCTTCTCAAATTATTATGTTACCTTCTTTTCATGACCTTCTGATGTCTTGCTCTGTTTTTCTTGTCGACTCCTTTTGAATTTTGTTCTGATCTTTTTTAAAGGAAATCAATTGCATTTTTCTTCTTCTAGAACATATAGAAAGAAATAGATGAGTTGTGAAGCTAATTGGTGATAAAAGTATCTCATTTCCAATATTTCCTGATAACCTGCACTCCCATAGCGAAGGAGGTCAGTGGGAGCACCACATATGGGGATCAACGGGAGCACGACATGAACTTCAGCAGCAGTAGCTGGCGGATTGCAGAATTTCTCTGAGGAGAGAAAAATGTTTCTCTTCAAGTTTTGTTAAGTACCTTCATGTAGTGATCCCGTTGTCCGATGCCAAATCTCATCAATGCAACACTATATTTGAAGAATGGTAGGTAAGAAAAGGAAAACTACACACTGGCCACATGTCGCCCAGAATAAAACCCATTGCTTACACACCCATTGCTTACACACCAGAGCTAGAGATGGTGATAGCGTTAGTGCACACACAGCAGATGAAGATAACACCGCTGTTGCAGATAAAGGCCTCGCTGAATGTGTCTCTGTACCCACTGCAGCACGAGAAGTCAATGGAAAAGCTAAGAGCATTAACTACAATTAAATGGACTCCTGCAGATAAAAATAAATAATATACTGATGCCCTTATACTACAAACCATATAGTTAAACTGAGAGGTTGTACACAGAGAATCTTCCAAAAAATGGATCACAGTCATAGGAAAAGCTGCAAAAAAAATCTCAATGCAAATTTAAGATACCTAATTTTAAAGGTCAAAGTAAAGAAGTACATGAGTGAGAATGCCTTAAAGCGAATGAAATAGGAAGAACGCGGAGACCTGGGCAGGAGTACCATGCAGAAAAAGAGAGAAGAACCTCGGAAAGGAACAAGAGGAGACACGCAGAATGTGCAGAAAGCGAAAGAGGGGTGCTGGAGAAAGAAGGGCTTATGTACAGGGGAGAGAAGGAGGCGATCCGGAAAGGAAGAGGTGAGGCAGTGAGAGGAAGAAGGGATCTGGAAAAGAATACCAGAAATAACCATTGTTGATAAGAGAGAAAAAAGAGGCTTGGAAAAAAAATGTTAGAATGAAGTCTAAGGTAGAGGTGAAGAAAGGAGATCTGGAAATTCAGGAGAGTGAGATCAATGACATACAGGCCAAGAAATCAACTGAAGAGAAAGAAGAAAGGCAGGGGAAAGACCAGGTGTGGAGGAATTAACAGTTGAGCTCCTAGCCCATGTGGAAAGCAATGAATATGCTGGCTTCCAGTTGAGGGAAAGATTACCCAAGTTGAATTTAACACCTAAAGTAAAGAGGACGATAAAGGGACCATCTACTGACATCATGGAAATAAATTAAATACAATATTATACAACAAAATTATTCCTGAAAGCATTCTACCAACAAAAATGCAGGGCTGGACAAAGAAAGTAATGATAACTCCTCCTTGGGTATAAGGCATTGAAGGAAAATAAAATCACTGCCTGCAGAGGTGTCCCCAATAGACTGGCATCTAAAAGGATTAAGATAATCACAGATAATAAGATAGATCCAAAACTTCAAACTGAAACATGCTGCATTAACCCGTTTTGGACCAGCGTATCTTTTACATACATAAGGTTTCCATACTTAATACTCAACTATTTACTAATTAATGGTTATAAATTCAGTGGAACTATGTTTAGCTATTATCATTATGTCAAAAAGCGTTATATACAGATTTTTTATCTGAGATCTAGTTAGTTTAATAGATAGTCGAAGCTTGCTGATTTTGACGGTACTGGCGGCTCAACATAAAAAGATCACAACAAATAGTAAGTAGCTTATAATGTTGTAATAGCTACTATTTTGCAAATAAAAGTATTTGTAGACTTTAGAAAATAGGTTTAGATAACTGTAAGTTACTTAGTGTCAGAGTTATTGGTGCGTATATCGGCCTTGTATGTTTTTCATACACTGGGCTAATACGTTGTCGAAACTAATTGTTGTCAAGCATTCAGTTCTAGGTGCAATATCGACACACTGCATCAGAAGTGTTTTCACGTGTATCATATTCCGCCGTCAGAATGTACTGTTGACAAACTATATTATATCATAATAAAGTGTTTTAAATGAAAACTGCAGTTTCAATAGTATCATACAGTATGTTATGTCAATGAATATTGGAACTGAATCCTATCTTTTCTGAAGACGGACAATATACTATATTGGACTAGTGTATGAAAAACATACACTATGTGAAACTTCTATTTTCTGCAAAGTTTTAATATTTTTTATTATTGCCGGTATTTCATAGTTGTTTGAGTATAACAAATCTAATACATCATCCAGAAAAGAGAAAGAATATGCGAGCTGTCCAAAACAGGTTAAGAGAAGACAACCTTAAATCCATATGCTCCAATACTAAATTGAAAGTAGCAACTGAAGTAGCATGGAGGAGTAGCCTAGTGGTTAGAGAAAACAGCCTAATACCCAAGAGATCAGGGTTCAATTCCCACTAGCATGGCTTGTGACCTTGGGCAAATCACTTTACCCTCCCTTGCCTCGGAAGAAAAGGGCTGGCAATCTGCTTCCAATGATACCTTACCAGGGGCTGCTGGATCACCAGAAGTCAGTATTGACTTGATGGCACTTAAAAGAAAATAAATATGGCATACTGAATAAAACCACTTTGACCAGTGCTAAGAAAAGTAGAAATCTAAGTATAGCATCTATTAAATAAGGGGGTCATTTTAAAAGCCTTAGTTGCAATTTGGATGTCCGAAAATGTGGAAATGCCTGTTTCTCATCAGTGCTCACGGGCTTAACAGAGCCGCGAGGGAGAAACTCTCCCTTCGCGCTCTGAAACCTGATGCGGAGAGGGGCTGATGCAGGGAGGGAGGGTTCTGCCGGGCATGGAGGGGGGGGGGGGCTGCAGGACACTCGATTCTGCCGCTGCTACGGCGGCAGCAGCAGCAGCCAGATTTTTTTTACCTGGGCTGATGGGGGGGAGGGGGGTTAGGAATGGTAATGGGCTATGGGGGGGGCTAAGTCTGGAAATGTGGTGATGGGGGGGTTAGGACTGGTAATGGGCTATGGGGGGCTAGGACTGGAAATGGGCTAATGGGGGAGCTAAGATGGGACTGGACATGGGCTGATGGTGTTAGGACTGGTAATGGGCTGTGGGCTGATGGGGGGGGGTTAGGACTGGTAATGGGCTATGGGGGGGCTAAGTCTGGAAATAGGGTGATGAGGGGGTTAGGACTGGTAATGGGCTATGGGCGGGCTAAGACTGGAAATGGGCTGATGGGGTTAGGATTGGAAGTGGGCTGATGGGGGATTAGGACTGGTAATGGGCTATGGGGGGCTAAGACTGAAAATGGGGTGATGGGGGTTAGGACTGGAAGTGGACTGATGTGGGGCTTAGGACTGGTAATGGGCTATAGGGGGCTAGGACTGGTAATGGGTTGGGGGGGTTGCTAGGACTGGAAATGGACAGAGTGGAAGGGGAGGCTTGAATTGCAAATAGCTGATGGGGACGGGGTCTTGGAATGGAAATGGGCTGATTGGAAGGGGGCTTGAACTGCAAATAGCTGATGGGGAGGGGGGCTTGGAATGGAAATGGGCTGTGAGGGGAGGGAGCTAGGACCGGATATGGGCTGATGGAGGAGCTAGGATAGGACTAGAAATGGGTTGTTGGGGGCAGGGGCGGCCCAATGGAGGTGCGGGGCCATGTGCGGAGACTCGGTGTGGGGCCTCATTTGCATAAGGGGCCTCATTTGCATACATATTTGCATAATGTTACCATACACTAACTTTTAGTAAACATGCCTCTTAATGAGTGTCTGGATAAAGAAAGACTAAAAGATTTCTACATTACTATAATCCAGTGCCAACCGCCAGGCACATTAGGAACTACTACAAACACTGCCCATTTAGAACCCATAGCAAACCCGCTGTATCGTAACAGCACTACCAGGACTCACAAAGCACCAGACCTCAAAAGGCAACACTGCAAATATTAAACCAATATATTTCAGAGAATAACAGTACATGACCTACTGGGGAAAGAGAACAAGTGGCAATGTCAAATAGGAATTACATAAACAGAATACCTCAGCTCAGTTACACATGCAGAACATAGACCATCACCAAACAAGGAATCACAATTTAGAAACAGGAAGGCAATAATTAAACTGGGAACCCCAAAAGCCAAACATGGAATGTACAACAACACTGTAGAAATAAAACTATAAATTAATTTCCTCTTGTACTAACCAAAGCGCAGACGTTAATGATGCACATTTCCCAGAGCTGACATATTCCAGTTAATAAATTAAAATAAAGAGATATCTTTCTACCTTTTGTGCAATTTTTTTTCAGTTGCAATTGTTCCAGCCACTTTCTTCTGGTTTCTTCGTGTCTTCTGCTAACTCTCCATCGACTGCTGTCCATTTGTCCTTTCTTCTCTCTTCTAGTTTTTTTCCATTCTCTCTCTACATCTGCTTTAACATGCTAATCTTTCTCCTTTTGCTCTTTCCTCATTCCTATTTCATCTACTGTTTTACCCCTCCATCCTCAATCCCCACTTACTCTCCCAATACCCAACCAATTGTAGATTTTTCTTCCCTCCCACACAAAATATTTTTCCCCTCTTCATTTCATTCTCCCAGCCCCATCCCATTCTAATCCTCCCCCAACATCAGCTCCCTTCTAGTTCCAGCCCCACCCAGCATCCTCTCCCTTCTAGTCCCCGCATCAGCCCATTTCCAGTCCTAGAGCCCCATCAGCCCATTTCCAGTCCTAGCTCCCCCATCCTTTCCAGTCCTATCTGAGTCCCTCCATCAGCTCATTTCCAATCCCAGCCCCCCATCAGCCCATTTCTAGTCCTTTCCTAGCCCCACCATCAGCCCATGTCAAATCCTAGCTCCCCTCCACTCAGCCCATTTCCAGTCCAAGCCTCCCATGAGCTAGCCCCTCCATGAGTCCATTTCAATCCAAGCCCTCACCACAGCCCATTTCCAATTTTAGCTCCCCCCAATAGCCCATTTCCAGTCCTATCCTAGCCCCTCCATCAGCCCATTTCCTGTCCTAGCTCCCTCCCCTCACAGCCCATTTCCATTCCAAGCCCCTGTCCCCATCAGCTATTTGCAATTCAAGCCTCCCCTTCCACTCAGCCCATTTCCAGTCCTAGCAACCCCCCAACCCATTACCAGTCCTAGCCCTGCCATAGCCCATTACCATTCTTAAGCCCCCCATCAGCCCACTTCCAGTCCTAACCCCCCCATCACCCCATTTGCAGTCTTGTTATTGTTATTCTCTGAAATGTATTGGTTTAATAGTTGTAGTGTTGCCTTTTGATAGGTAGGGTCTTGTGCTTTGTGAAACCTGGTAGTGCTGTTACGATACGGCGGGTTTGCTATGGGTTCTAAATGCGCGGCGTCTTAGAATAACCGGCGGAGGAATGAGAGAAATGTGTCCTCTGCGGCGATTCCGGAGCATAGACTGATTTTACAGGTCAGTATGGGAGATACCTTCCCCTGAAGAACTTGCCAATACGAAACGCTTGGGCGCCTTAGATTAACGGCGTTGGGATTTGAGTAAAGCTGGGAGATACTTCTGACATCGCTACATTAAGATTTTCCCTGTTGGACTGGGCAATGCCATGAAGGAAGGAAACGTCGGAGACAGAGCTGCAAAACAAAGGCGAACAACGTGGGGCGTTTTCATGATAAGTGCTGCTTCAGCTCAGTTTTAAATGACAGCGATGGACAGTAATAATTTTTAGGAAGTACCACCAGTGTGATTCTACAACTTTGTTCTTGCGAATCTCGCTGATACGGCGTGAATGAGAAGAGAAATCATAGGGACTATTTAGTAGAATCAATTGTACTGATCTTTTTCAGCTTGTTATACAAAGCAGATTATGAGAGCAGTTTTGCTTATTCAAGTTTTTTAAGTAAAACAATGAAAGATTAAAAACGAAGAAAATGAAAAAAATGAAAAAATAATAAAGGAAAAGCGTTTTTGGTTGTGAGACAGAGCAGAAGGCATTTATTAAAGGTCGTTGATGTGAACAGCAGCCGTAGTTTCATTGAGAAACTTGTTAAAAAATCCAAGTGATTGCTGCGTTGTTTTAAACTGAGACCTTAAGGCCTGACACTGTGTTTTACAACATTATTCCACAGGTTACAGTTTGAGTTTAGGCTGGTCCTATCACATGTGTTAACATGGGTTCTAAATGGGCAGTGTTTGTAGTAGTTCCTAATGTGCCTGGCGGTTGGCACTGGATTATAGTAATGTAGAAATCTTTTAGTCTTTCTTTATCCATACACTCATTAAGAGGCATGTTTACTAAAAGTTAGTGTATGGTAACATTATGCAAATATGTATGCAAATGAGGCCCCTTATGCAAATGAGGCCCCACACCGAGTCTCCGCACATGGCCCCGCACCTCCATTGGGCCGCCCCTGCCCCCAACAACCCATTTCTAGTCCTATCCTAGCTCCTCCATCAGCCCATTTCCAGTCCTAGCTCCCTCCCCTCACAGCCCATTTCCATTCCAAGCCCCCCTCCCCAACAGCTACTTTCAGTTCAAGCCCCCCTTCCACTCAGCCCATTTCCATTCCAAGCCCCCATCCCCATCATCTATTTGCAGTTCAAGCCTCCCCTGTCTCTGAGTCTCTGCACATGGCCCCGCACCCCCCTTGGGCCGCCACTGATGTCTGGAGCAGTGCAATGGACTTAGATGTCCTCAGAAACAACTGTGACCCTATGTTTAGACCTGTTCCAGGCATGAATAAGATTCAGGAAAGTGCTCATAAAACATCTAAAGATGATTGAACTCCACCACCACTCTCAATCACAGTGATAGCAGCAATGAGATTTGAACTCTGGCTTTCCTGGTCTATAATCCACTGCTCTAACCATTAGACTATTCCTAGGCATCCAGGGTCTTAAATACTATTCTGGGGATGTCCATGCAAACACCTGTCCATGTTTGTGAAATCGTGCCTGAACTTGGACATGCCTGCTTTTTTCTGATGTTCTGGCTGGACATCCCAGATTGCACTTGGACATCATTTGTAAAATGTGCCTTCACAAGAACATAAGAAATGCCATACTGGGTCAGACCAAAGATCCATCAAGCCCAGTATTCTGTTTCCAACAATGGCTAATCCAGGTTACAAGTACCTATCAGGTTCCTAAAACGTAGACAGTTTCCATGCTGCTTATCCTGAGGGTAAGCAGTAGATTTCTCCAGTCCACTTTAATAATGGTTTACGGACTTTCCCTCCAGAAACTTGTCCGAACTTCTTTTAAACCCAGCTACACTAACAGCTTTTACTACATTGTCTGGTAACAAATTCCAGAGTTTGATTATGTGTTGAGTGAAAAATATTTTCTCCAATTAGTCTTAAATATGCTACACTGTAGCTTCATTGAGTGTCTCCTAGTCTTTCTACTTTTTGCAGGAGTAAACAATTGATCTACATTTATTCATTCCACTCCACTCATTATTTTATAGACCTATCATTTTTATTTTATTTACATTCTCTTATATACCGTGCTATTCTGCATCAGTGTGGTTTACATTGAACAAACTGAAATTACATTGAACAGGGCATTATAACTTGGAGATAACCCTCCATAGCCCATGTTCCCTGTAAAATAGTTAAGTGGCTTGCCCAAGACCACAAGGAGCACCTGTGGGACTAGAAACCCCAGTCCTTCCGGCCCAAGGTTGCTGTCCTCTAGTGGGATTTGAACCCCCGACCTTCCAGCCTGAAGTACCTTGCCCCAACCACTAGGCCACTCCTCCACATCTTCCTTCAGCTATCTCTTTTCCAATCTGAAGAACCCTAATCTGTTAAACCTTTCCTCGTAGGGGTAATACTTCCATTCCCTTTATCATTTTGGTCGCTCTCCTCTGTGTCTTTTTTAATTCTACTATATCCCGTTTTAGATGTGGCAATCAGAACTGCACATAATGTTCAAGGTGCGGTTGCACCATGGAGTGACACAGAGGCATTATACTGTAATATCCTTGTTTTTATTCTTCATTCCTTTCCTTATGATTACCATAAGAAAGCTTTTGATAGCATCCTGCTGTCTTGGATAATAAATTGCCTTGAAATGCACAAAATAAACAATGGACTGATTGAGACTAACACGTTCGGATGGAATGCAGTTGCCATATTTCCATGGTGAAGTATGATTGCTTTTCAGGCAAACTCTTAATGCTTTGGCATCTGTGGGCTGATGTCCTGGGGCTTTTTCATTGACAGTTTACCATCGAGCTATGCTCCCTGAAGAAGCTGGTTGGCGAAATACCTGGTGTTGGTGCTGCAGCTCCGCTTAACGTCCCGGACAGTGGATTTTAAAGTCCATGGCCCAAAGCTAAGTTATAGCTACGTCATAGCTCTGTCGTCTATGCTGCCCATTGTTTCAATATTGCTGATGTCCACTAAACAGCCACATTAAATTATCAGTGTGAGGTTCTAATTAAGAAGTTTTTTCTTTGACCTGTAAGTGGAGTGGAGGAGTGGCCTAGTGGCTGGGGCAAGGTACTTCAGGCCAGAAGGTTGGTGGTTCAAGGTACTTCAGGCCAGAAGGTCAGGGGTTCAAATCCCACTAGAGGACAGCAACCTTGGGCCGGAAGGACTGGGGTTTCTAGTCCCACAGGTGCTCCTTGTGGTCTTGGGCAAGCCACTTAACCCTCCACAGCCCATGTTCCCTGTAAAATAGTTATCTCCAAGTTATAATGCCCTGTTCAATGTAATTTCAGTTTGTTCAATGTAAGCCACACTGATGCAGAATAGCACAGTATATAAGAGAATATAAATAAATAAAATGTCTGTTTAAATAGCATTTTGCTAGATTTACTATGAATATGCTGTTCCCATTTGAGCTTTTTCTTTATGATTCGCTCATGGGATGACTGAGGTCTTTCCTCTTAACCCTCTGTGTCTTTTGGTGGCTATGGACTATAATTGTTACTGTATGTTGTTCTGGTCTTTGTATTTATTTTCTATGAGGCTTATATATTTGAGCAGAGTTCTATTACTGATTCATTGAAGTATGAAGATGGACAGTTTGCTATTCCTAACATCAAGATCCATTGAGGAATGTTTCAGGGACTCTCTGTCGCCATTTTTGTTTTGTATAGCACTTAATCCACTCAGTAACGTGGTTCAGTGGAAGATTTGTTAGTCACACAGGGTGCATTTCTAGCTTGGTATGGACCTCGTTTTGAGGGTGGAGGTAGTTTTGCAGGAATGTGGGGCAGTTACAGTGGGAAGTTATTTTGGGTGGAGCATTTGCATGGGGATAGTTTTTGAGAGTGGGGCAGTTGCAAGGTGAAATGCTTTTGTTGAGTAGGGCAATTACAGGGGAGTAGATTTTGGGGCAGCAAAAATGGGGGGCAATAGTTTTAGAAATGGAGGCAGTTGGCAGGGTGGTGGGGCAGATACAGGGGTATTTGATGAGGTTGTTGGTCGATTGCAGAAGGCAGCTTTTGTGGTGGAGCAGCTGTGGGGTATTTTTAGGGGTGGGGCAGTTTGTGGGGGTTGTAGGGTAGTTGTGAATGAATGTGTTTTAGGGGCCAGGCAGTGTCTGGTAGGTGGGGCAGTTGTGGCATGACAGTTTTGGGTTTGTGGCAGTTTGCGGGAGGCATTTGTGGAGGTAGTTTTTGGGAGTAGTGCAGTTGGCAGGGTGGTGAGATAGTTGAGGAAGATATTTTTTAAGCATAGGGCAGTTTGTGGAGTGGTAAGACAGTTGTGAGGGGATATATGTTTTGGGATGGGGCAGTTTACGAAGTGTTGAGGTAGCTGCAGGAGGTTGTATTGTGGGATGGGGACAGTTATAGGTGTGGTAGGGCAGTTGTGGGGGTGTTATTTTTGGCAGTGGGGCAGTTTGCAGGGTGGTGGGTCAGTTGTGGGGAGTATTTTTGATGGTGGCAATATTTGGTGGGTTGGTAGGACAGTTGCAAGGGAGTATTTTTTGGGAGTGGGGGCAGTGTGCGGGGTTGTGGGGCAATTATGGGGGGCAGTTTGGGGGATGGGGAGAGTAGAGAATAGGGAGAGGCAGTTTGAAAGGAGCAATTCCCTAACTGCTATGTATCACTGTAGATAAGTTTCCATGCTACAGAAGCTGGAACTCCTTGTCCCATAGAAATACATTGGGCTAGATTTTTGGGGGGCTTATTTTCCTAGAAGCCCTGGTCTGATTTGGCCTATTTTTGAACTTGATGTGTCTTTTTGCCAGCTTTTATTCCATACACCAAGTTTCTCCCCATTCTGTTAAATGTTTGGAAAGTTATTTTGTATGCAGACAGAGAGACATTCTCGGCCCCTTTTATATAATGCTTTTTAAGTACCATTGGGGTGGAAAGAATTAAAAATGTTGCTATTAACTCTTAAGGTTCAAGGTGGCAATTTCACAAAACAAAGAGTAAACTCTATAACTTCAGATTCAATGAAGAATATAAAAAATAGCAGGCAGTTCAGGGAATCCAAACTGTAGATTAATTCATATGAATTCCCAAATCAAAAGATAAAGTTCAGTATTCAAAGGGTTTATGCATTTAGCATCAACTGAAAAAAGTCTAAATTTCTTGTGAATTTTCAATGCCACTTTTCGAATAGCACCCCCAAATGTTCTTACAGACTGCCCCAGTACTATCTGTATAATGCTGAGGCAGAGTGAGGGCACAGCTTGGGCATTTCACCTGGTGACGGCAAGCCATGATCTGTACAGCTGTGCAGTTAAATTTAGGACAACAAAAAGCCTATCCTATTGGTGCAAGGTTATGAGGTGTCCTAGTCGAACCTCATTCTTTGTTTCCCGCTCTGCTCTCACCCCTGCGCTGCCACTGCCTGGAACCAGCAACAGTGGCAATAATTTTAAACAGCACCACGGCGCTTACCTAAACCTTTGCCACTGTGGTGCTGTTCCTGCTTCTGCCCCTCTGCTGCAGACTTCCTGTTTGCAAAAGCCTGGATCAGTCTACAAGGACTTCCGAAAAAAACAACAAACATACTACAGATGGCACAGAATGTAACAGCTCGAATTTTGATGAACGTACCTTTCCTCAGATCACACCCATTCTAAGAGAACTTCACTGGCTACCTATACATGCACGCATAAGATACAAAATATTAATTACAACATTCAAGTTAATACACAACATTGCCCCATCATACCTTGCCTCACTCATTAATACACGACCCCCTAATCGGAAAAGGCGTACACACAATCTAAATACACTACAAACCCCTCTCTCCATTTGCAAGGTAAAAGTAAACACTAGCAATAGAGCATTCACATACATAGCTCCCACACAATGGAACAAACTCCCTGACACCTTAAGAGCTAACAAAGATCTTGCATCATTCCGTAAAAAGCTTAAAACACATTTATTCCAAGAATACTACAATCAGACAGAAATAACATAGAGCAAATTAGTACACGAAGCAATCCGATGGAGATTAACCCCTCCATTACCATATGAAACTCCAAATCCACAAAGAATCAAGTAAACTGTAAACCTACGTACAAGTACTTCATCATGAACACTGTATATAGTTAAATTATAACATGTGTTTTAACATGTATTCTTCTGTTATGTAAATAGTTTGAGTTAATTTATTGAGTTACGAGTTATTTGAAATTAATGTTACCTTAAAATGTTCAAAGTTATCTTCTTACTGTTACATGTAACTGCTAACTGTGCAGAGTTTAACTGTTAAATGTAAACCGCTGCTGATCACTGGAAGGAGCGGTATAAAAATGTTTCAAATAAATAAATAAAATAAAATCAGCAGTTTACACCACCATGCCGCCATGAAACCTGCATCAGAAGAGGCGAAAGCAGGAACAGCGCTGCAGTGACGAAGGTTTAGATCAGCGCTGAGGTGCTATTAAAATCATTGCCGCCACTGCTGATCTCAGAGAGGGGCGGCAGCAGTGAGCCCTCCACACACCATTGATGCTCTAGGCGACTTCCTAGTTCACCTAATGATAGTGCCAGCACCGTATGCATATAGCCAGCAGCAGGCAGTGGTTTATCTATATAATCAGTGCCACTGGCTATACGTAAAGTGGTCCTGAATATATGGAGTTTGAAATGCTGTGATGGGAGTTTTAAACAACTGCTTGCCCCACTGGCTGAATACTGAGCCGACAATGTTTTACCCTAGCACTGGCTTTCAAGCTGTTCTATGCTGGAGATGAACTAATATACTATGAGGGCTATATTTCACAGGAGAAGAAGAATGGATTTGTAAGACAATAAAAAGTAAAGTCCTCATATCAAATATCAGTCTGGTAATAAGCTTCCTAAGTCATGCCCTCCATTTGTGGCCATCTGCTGCAGTTAGAATAGCTGCTCTCAGAGTATAAATCCGCGGTGCTTTTCTTTAATGCAGCAAAATCTGCCAATTTTCTTTCCTCCTGGGTCTTGTAATGTGCTCAGTCCCCATGCACCTAACTCGTTAAGGATGCCATTTTCTCAGAGCAGTGTTTCGCTCACGCCCTGGGGAGCTCAGGTCACCGCTTATCATGCCCTCATGTTCTGACATCTGTGCATTTTTAAATATATAAAACTAGGGCAATACTGCCTAGCTCTGAATTGTTTGAGATTAGATAAGAATGGGAGGGATATTCAGCAGTCACCACTGAATACTAACCCTGGATAGTCAATGCTGGGGCTATATCTGGCCACCGACATTGAATATCCGGGTCTGCTGTATGGCGCCGATCGGCGTGGAAGATAACTGCGCAGTGTGATATTGAGCCACTGTCCAGTTAGTGACAGGTGCTGCCTCCGCTCCGCTCCAGAACGCCCACGACATGCCCTGACGCTACACGGTTAGCATTGGGGCATATTGCGGTAGAACCCATGGATATTCAACGGCACTATATTGGGCCCAATATTTATTTTTTTAAATCAACAGTGCTATTCATTGGATGCAGATTATAAGAACACAACACCGCCGAAGGGTCCAATGACAGTTTGGCCTGCAACTAGTCACAAAAAGGCACATTTTATAAAGGCTGTGTAGGTGAAATCTTGGACGTCCAAGTCAAAATGTCTGAAAGTCAGGGGCGGCGGGCAGCAAAGAAGGTGGGCACGTAAGTGCTGTGTAAAATTGGCCTGTCTCCATTCTGAAAGATACAAGTGTCTGCAAAATAAAAGGGAAATTAGGAACATGCAGTGGAATGGGTCAGACATGTGCAGATTTCCACCTGCCGCCAAAGAAGTAGCGAATATCTTTCATTAATGCAGAAAGCTCTCTAATGTCTGCTTAGAATGCCCAGCAAAAGCTTCTGTTTCACCTTAATAGGCTTCATCAGGGATTCCAATAATAAAATTAATATACAGATCACTGAGTGCTATTCGCCACAATTTTCTACAAAGCCTTCAAAAACGGGCATCGTCAATGCCTCACAACTTCTAAATCAGCGTCTGACGTCACACCCCTTTAAAGGAAAGTCACATAAGCTGATTCGCTCACAGAAAATGATGTAATCCTTCAACAACAACAACTTTATTGTATATCCACACTTAACCTAAACACTCAAAACACAACATACCAAATCCTAATACAATTTATACAATAAAAGAGGAAAATCCGAAAGGAACTCCACAGCCCTATCACTGACAATCAAATAAATAATGTCCATTCAATTTTATCATTTAATCCATTAGGGTCCAAAGTTTTCAGATCATAAATCCATTTCTGTTCTTTCTGAAGCAATAGACGACCTCTGTCTCCTCTTCGTATATTCGGAAGAACTTGTTCCAACACAGTACATCAAAGTTCTTCAAAAGTATGATTTACTGTAACACAATGCTGAACTAATGGAGTTTCAAGCCTGGCCTTGATAATACTATATTTATGCTCTGCTAGTCTCGTACGCAAGGGATGCGTAGTCTTCCCAATATATACCTTAGGGAAAGGACACCATAAGGCATACACTACAAACAAAGCGTTACAATTTGTATGTTGTTTCAACCTATAACTTATATTCGCATATTGAGCACATAATTGACTTTCCGTCATATTACAGAACGTACAGCATCCACATTTACTATGAGAATACACTAAAAAAGAAGAAGGAATCTGTTTCAGAACCGCTGAGCACAGCTGATCTCTCAAGTTTCTGCCTCTACTATATGCCACACACAAAGTATAGCTTGACAAAATAGGGTGGGACGAAAAAATCTTCCAACGTTTACGAATAGAGGCAGCCATTCGACTTGAAGGACTGGAATATGGCAAAACACACATAATAGGTGATATAACTGAAGACAAGGCAAAATCTTCATTTTTCGGCTTCAATAGCCATTCATGATGATTAAATTTCGCCCGTTTGTAGGCTCTTTTCAAAACTGAAGCAGGATAACCACGTTCCTGAAATTTTGATAACATTTTACTAGCTTGTATCTCAAAATCTGTATCAGATGAACATATGCGGCGGCATCAAAGTAATTGTGAAAATGGCAAACTTTGTTTCAAATGAATAGGATGAAAACTAGAGAAATGCAACAAAGTATTTTTATCAGTGGGTTTAGTATAAACCGTTGTATTGAATCTATCCTGCCATTTCGTAACTTGCATGTCTAAAAAGTGCACCATTGATTCTTGAATATTTATCTCAAACTTAATGTTACTACTACCACTATTTAGATAACCAAAAAAATTCCTCTAAACTATCTAACTGCCCACTCCACAGCAAAAAAAATGTCATCTATATAACGATGCCAGCGCAAAATATGAGAAGCATAATTAGAGCGATAAATCCACTTATCTTCAAAAGCATGCATGTAAAGATTTGCTAATGATGGTGCAAATGTCGCCCCCATAGCAGTTCCCGAAATCTGTTGAAAAAACCTATGTTTATATATAAAATAATTCCTTTTCAGTGCCAGTTCAGCCAAGGTTATTAAAAATCTTGTTGGAACTTTATGTGGTCGCGGTCTAACATTCCATATGTGGGTCAACACTTGTAAAGCCTCATCTTGAGAAAAAGGGAGAATGAAGGATAAAATTTAGATATGAATGGAGAGGCAGAAAAGAGAAAAAAACATTAAAAAGGAAAGATCGATGTTAGAGAGAGAAGGAAGGGAAGAAGACAAGAAGAAACAGATAAATGGAAAGGCAAACCAGCAAAAGAAGTTAGCAGAAGACCAACACAAGAAAAGTGGAAGGGAGAGGCTGGGACCAACCAAATTAGAAAAATAAAATTCCCAGACAACAAAGGTAGAAAAGAAACAAAATTGCAGCACTTTCAATTTCTAAGAAGTGGAATGTGTCAACTTTCGAAAATGTGCATCTCTTCTATTTTTGTATTTTGCAAAACACAGGATGATATGCATTTCAGTTTCTCTTTTTCCAGTATTGCACTATTCAGGGAGGGTAAATTTATAACAGGGCACCTAGGTTAATTGAACAGGAAGGTGCCTATTTTTAGCCTTTTTTTATAAAGATACATTGAGCCACATTCCGGGGGAGGGGAGGGGGACATCTGGGCTGTCCAGATGTCCCCGCTGAAAACAGGGCTGTTAGGACCTAATTCTGGTCCGTGGGAACAAAATGTTTCCACAGGAGCCAGAATCGAGCTTGAGGACGGTCTGGTGTGCCCCCTTGCCTGCGGGGACATTCTCCCCTCGGGCGCCCCAGACTGCCATGTTCCTGGTGCCCAAACCTCGCCACCCAACCCACAGCTGGCCCCCATGGCCTGGATCGGGCTGCAGGGACCCACTTGCACCCGGCCCTTTTCCCGGAGGGGCTCCCCAGGCCCGATTGGGCAAAAGGTGGTGCTTATATTACCTCTGAAGTGGTATAAGCAGCACCGTATAAGCAGCACATCCCAGCAGGCCCGGCAGCATGTGCAGGGCTGTGACCTGAATTGGCCCTGTACGTGTTGCCAGGCGGACTGTCCCCACTCTGCCCCCCGCTGGCTCACCCCATTCTGAAGCACAGGACGTATGGGGAGAGCCGATGGGAGAATAGAGTCTAGGCAGTTTGCAGGGCTGCATGTCCCAGCGGGACATGCAACCCCGCCACTCGCATTCTAGAATGAGGGCCATAGGCACCTATGTATCTTTATATACTAGCCACCCAGTCAGGGATATGTGGATTAGATTGGAAGGATACTTTCATTCAATAACTCAACAATCCACTTCCTCAGGGGATTCAGGTGTGCCATTCTTATGATCAACGTTCTTGGCTCAAAACATTGATTGTTTTGTGAGAGCTGAATAAATGTGTTCACTATTCACGAGTAACAGGAGATCTGCATTCTCCAAAGCTACCATCAATTCACTCTCAGGCTGTTGAGTTATTGAATAAAAGTATCCTTCCAATCTAATCCACGTATTACTGACTGGGTGTCTCTTGAGCGACGTGGTGTGGTGCTCTTTTGTTGGATCGGATCCACAAGCATCTTTATATACTAGTACAAAATCTTGCAGAAATTGTGCCTACATTGAAGACATGGAACTGCTTGGGAGCAGGCATAAATGTTAGCATGTAAAACATGTACGTAAATTGCAATTCCATCCACCCATACTCCTCCCTCAGCATGCTTACTCTAGAAATACACACCAACCTGCACTGTGCGTACTTTTAAGCATGACCTACTTTTATAAGAGGCCTTTTATGCGCGTAAATCAGCATTTTACGCACGAAAGGTCTATAACATTACTGTCATAGAGCTGAGCTTTTTGGGGTTTCCATTTCAGATTTTATTTGTATGTTTCCGTATTATGTGAGGCTCTGTCCATGTTCTGCTTGTGTGACTGAGGCGAAGGATTCTGCTAGCATGCTAACTGTAAGGCGCAGTCCATGCCCATTTCCCACCCCTTCCCCTCTCCATTGCATGATACGCAGTTAGCCCATGAGGTAGCATGCACGAAGTGTCGTGCCGGCATGATAACTGTTACCACAGTCAAGCACAGCGCATGCTAATTCACATGGTAACTGCTTACTGAACTTTAGTGAAAGGTCCCCTTAATTAGACATAGTGAGGACAATTTCCCAGAACTTATACAGATAAATATCAATGAATAGAGGAGGCATCTAACGTCTGAAAGCCAGAGAAGCCAAAGCTCAAATCCTACTGTGGCTCCTTGTGCAAATTAGTTAACCCTCCATGTAGGGCCAGTGCAAGAATATGAAGCACCTTAGGTATTCCTGCTGGCCCCCCTATCTGGGACCAGCAGCAGCAATTACTTTTAATCAGCGATTCAGCGCTTACCAATAACTTCCAGCACTGTGTGTTATTCCTGCTTCTGCCTCTCCGATGCAGACTTCCATAGGTGCGGCAGTGGTGGCAATGGACCACCCTCCAACCATTAGCGCTCAAGGCAGTCACCTAGTTGGCTTGATGGTAGTGTCAGTCTTGCCTCCAATGCTTGAGATAGTAAGATGGACTTAGATGGTAAGTCCTCTGGGACAGGAAAATACCTACTATACCAAAGGCCAGCCCTACCACTAGATGAATTAGGCATCCATCTAAGGTAGCAGGCTTTGGAGGGTGCGGTTTGACACTGCACCAGTACAGCCAACGAGCAACACTGGAAAAGCCCATAAAAGCTGCAGTCAATGGCGGCCCCCTGAACATCTGAGCAGGCACTCGTGATCATGGTCTTTTGCATCCCACCACCACGTCAGAGTGGGCAGGCTGCAGTAGACCTTGAGTGGTCAAATGCACACATGCAGTTATTTAAAGGTCACTGCTGACTGCAGCTTTAAAGGGCTTACTCAGTGTTGGCTGTACTGATGCCATGCTGCCACCCCCATTCCCCCACCAAAGCCTGATTTTTTTATTGCTTCCCACAGAGTTTGGTTGGGGAAGGGGGGAAGCAGCAGTGATAGAGGGATAGGAAGGGAGCAGAGATTATGTTCACCAGGGGAGGGGGTAGGTAAGGGAATAGGAGGGACATACTGGATACTTGGAAGGGGGCAGTAGGGAAGGATAGATTCTGGACACCTTGGAGGGACTAGGGGAGGGGAGATACCGGAGACTTGGAGGGGTTTATTTTATTTATAAATATTAATAATCCACAAATCAAAGGCCTGATTTTCAAAGGCTTTCACAGTCAACAGATCTGCTTGTTATTTATTTTACTGTGGGGGGTTTTATACTTCTTTTCACTGCATCAAAGCAATGTACATATAAATAGGGGTTACAAGCTGATACACTGAACAGTTAGCAGAACTTATGTACAGTAACAGAACTTACATACATTTTACAGGGGGATACACTTTGATACTAAGGGGGTCATTCCGAACAGTAAATAGTGGGGATGTACATCCGGTTTGGACATACAACCCCCACTATTCGCTGATAGCCTCTTCTGGCCCAATAGCTCACCGCACATATAAAGCCTTTGTGAGGAGAGCTCCAGACAGGTCGGGAAGGGGCAGTGACAGGGCGGAGAGTGGGCAGAGTGGAGGTGGGCCCACAACCCCGGATATACAAGGCCTATTTCAGTCACAGCCCTGTACATACGGCAGCGCAAAGATGGACGTCGGACTTATTCCACCCCCAAGGTGGAATAAGTTCAACGATCGGCAGAGATCGGGCCAGGAACCCCTCAACCTCAGAAGGCGCAGACTCAGGTAGGCCCTCACTGCCTGATCCCGGCCCTGGTATCTCCTTCTGAGGATGGGATGACGGGGAACATGCATGCTCATGGTGTTGGGCTGGCTGTGCTCCTGCATGGCGGCCCGATGCCATAGCAATGAGATGCTGCGGCACCAGGGCTCCAGCAGGAGCATAGGGAAGGATAGCCGGGTAAATGGATAGATGTTCCCCGTCCAAGTGCCTGGATTCTGCAACTGTAGCAATGTACAGCTCCCGCAGTTGCAGAATTGGGTGACTTTGGGCCACTTGCCCCGGATCTGAATTGATCTCCATGGGAATAGAACTAATGTACAGCTGGAATCAATGGAGTGTGCCTGGGCTTAAGCACATAAGAGAACCAAGTAATAAGTCTGGGCTATGGACTGATGAGTCGAATTTGGGTAATGGGAAATGGTGAGGAGGGGGGGGGGGCTAGGGGTTAGTGAGGTGAAGTGGGTTAAAGGAAGGAGAGGGAGTGGTTAATCAGGAAAATTTATGTTTGGGAGGGAGGAATGTCAGGCGAGGGGGAGATTGTGGGGGTGGGTGGGAGGGGGTGGGGAGGGGGATCTTAGGTGGGCCCAAAGTGTTCTGTGAACAGAAAAAGAGAAACATAATGGCAAAAAAAGACCACATGGCCTATCTAGTCTGCCTTTCCATATCAACTACAATAGGCCCCTTTTTTTTCCTTTAAAGATTTTCTATGTTTGTCCAATGATTTTTTTGAATTCAGATACTGTCCTCATCTGTACTACCTCTGCTATTCCACACATCTACCACTTTTTCTGTAAAGAAATATTTCTGCATATTACTCCCAAATCTATCCCCTTTCACCTTCATCGTATGTCTTCTTGTAGCAGAGCTTTCCAATTTAAAGAGGCTCTGCTCCTGTGCATTTATGCCACAGAGGTATTTAAACATTTCTATCATATCTCTCTTTCCTGCCTTTCCTCTAACTGTATACATATTAAGATTAAGTCTGTCCTCATATGCTTTATTACAAAGACCAATAACCATTTTAGTAGCCACCCTCTGCACCAACTCCATCCTATTTATATCCTTTTGAATTTCATACAATACTCCAAATGAGGATGCACCAAAGGCCTATTCAGTGGCACTATCACATCCTTTTTTCTGCTGTTCATTCCTCTTCCTATGCACCCAAGCATCCTTCTAGCTTTTGCTGTTGCATTTTCTACCTGTTTAGCTACTTTAAGATTATCAGAAACAATCACACCTAGGTCCCACTCTTCTTTTGTGGACAGAAATATTTTGTCCCCTACATGTACCGCTCCCTTGGATTTTTGCAGCCCAAGTTCATGACCCTGCATTTTTTAGCATTAAATCTTAGCTGCCAAATTCTCGACCATTCTTTAAGCTTAGCTAAATCCCTCCTCATGTAAACTACTCCTTCCTGGGTGTCTACTCAATTGCAGATTTTGGTATCATCCAACAGCCCTTCCGCAATATCACTAGCAAAGATGGTAAAAAGAATTGGACCAAGGACAGATCCCTGTGGCCTTCCATTAGTAACTTCCTTCTCCTTAGAGTAAGTTCCATTTACCTGTACCCTTTGTCACCTCCCACTCAACCAATTTCTAACCCAGTCAGTCACTTTATGGTCCATCCCTAGGTGCTCAGTTTGTTTATAAGTCGCCTGTGCAGAACAGTGTCAAAGGCTTTACTGAAATCTAAGTACACCATATCTAGGGCTCTTGAGCCCTAGATGTGTGTTTTGAGCTATTTATGGAAGCCAAGTAGGTCATTTATGTTTCTGATTTTTACAGAGAGGCAGTTCCAGAGGCTTGGAGTGTAGAGTCCAAATGCTCTTGCAGATTAGGGCATGTCAATTTTAGGGATAGATTTTTAGTTTTTCAAACTTTACAAACTACTAGTGACCAAATGAGGCAGTTTTGCATGATAAATATAAAGCTATCTTCAGAAGCTGCTTAAAGTGAGTGAGTCTTACCTACATCAAATCACAGTTGAAATACATGGAAATTAAGTAATATTTATTTGAACATACAAATAGTCTGAACAACACCTGTAGACACATAATTGTCTTTAAAATGTCATTTATGCAGTTAATTTAATGTTATCTAACACAATCCAGTAAAGAAGCCATATCTTGTTTGCTTCTGTTTCGGCTCATGAACTCTCTGCTGACCATCTGACCCCTTCCTCTCCCGATTCTACACATGAGCAGCAGCCTCAGTTGTCATTTTTACACACCTTTCTATGGACTGGGTGTGTGATGGCCAGTCTGGAACCACCATGGGCTTGCTCAGAAATGCCTTGATCTCAGCTATTGTCATAGTACAGGTAAGAGGAGGCTCAGAGACTCTCGAGCTCCAGTCAAGTAATTGGGTGAGTATAGTTGCCTCAGTGCTGATGGATGGTGTTTTCCTGGGTCTCACACTGCTGTCTCCAAGCTGAGTCTTTTCATCTCTTTCACCTCTGATCTTCAGTATCTTCTCCACTGCATCTCCTCTTTCCTGTTCCTCTTCACTGCATAACATAGCCTGCAGAACAGACTCGCTGTAACCATACCAAGCTGACCTTCTCACTGTAGTCATGATTATCTTCCTTACCTCATCACCCTGTTCTTTCAACAGTTGCAATTGAACCTTCTCCCTTCACAATATTGTCGGTGCTGTGGTATTGCACCCATGTCAATGACAATATAAAGAAAGAAAGTTCTGGTCTCCCTGCAGCACCAATCCCCCCTGGACAGCTCCTGATTCCCACTGGGAGCTGCCCAGGTCAGATCAGTGAACCCTCCGACAAAAGAATCATCCTGGCTAGCCAGTAGAGGAAAGCCCCCTCCCTCTCCACTCCCCTGATCCACTAGTCAAGGGGGCCCTATGGCTCCCTTTCTTTTCCTTCCTACCTCCCTGTTAACAAAGGCATAACACAGATAACCAGCCATCAAGGGAGGTCCCTATGGTCCACCACCACCCTGAACCACCCCATAGGCAAACCTTTAAAAAATATTGCTGGTCTAATGGAATGATGAGGCAGGAACAGTCTTCTCCACTCCTGCCCCCATCATCAGGTCATTTCAAAATGGCCACCATCATGAAGTGCTGTGCCAAACCTCACCATGGTCAACTTTGTTAAAAAGCAGCAGGCCCAGCACAGATCCTTGGAGTACTACACTATTCACCTTTCTCCATTTATAAAATTGGCCATTTAGCCCTACTCTCTGTTTTCTATCTTTTAACAAGTTCCCAGTCCACAATAGTACCAGTACTGCCTCCTCTCCCATGACTTTTAATTTCATCAAGAATCTCTCATGAGGGATCTTGTCAAAGGCTTTCTGAAAATCCAGATGTACAGTACTATATCAGCTAGATGTTGATCTGGTTTTACTTGCAGTCTAATAGTACACCAAATAGGACAGTTCAAACAAGACTAAACTTTTGTAATACGGTATATGTGGGGGCTCTAGATTATAAAGGATATAGCTGCTACAGAATACAGCTGCAAAGTTGACAGGAGGTTAGAAGGCTCAGGATCCTGTGATTCTGATGCAACAACAGATTTTTAGGCTTCATTTTTGGTCAATTTCTCCAAATGGGTGAGTTTCACACATACCATGATAGTCATGAACCTCACTTCTAAGCCAAGGTATGTGGAGTATTGGGGTCAAAGGGGTGTGCAACATAAAAGTTCAGTAATAGTAGTTGGTGAATTGCTGTGTATCTCTTCGGGGGACAGAATAAAGTTCCCTCCTCAAGTCTTGTTGAGTACCTTCATGTGGTTGTATAACATCTATACTAAATCTCAGCAAGGCGACACTACAGTGAAGTATGGTAGGAATGAAGAAAAATACATACTGGCTGCACGTCGCCCAGGATAAAAAGGTGCCCATCCGTAGCTTATGGACTAGCGCTAATGATGGTGGTTGCGATAGTGCAAGTGCTACAGATGCAGATAACATCCCTGCCATGGATAAAGGCCATGGTGAGCCTGTTCATGGACCCACTGTGGCAGGAGATAAACTACAGAAATTAATGAAAACATCAAGAGGATTAACTACAGTTTAGTGAACTTCTGCAGATAAAGAGGAGATAATGTACTGCTATTTTTATGCTACAAACCCTATATTTAAATCAAGAGGGTATACAAAGAGAATCCGCCAAAAACTGGAAGAAAGAGAAAAATGCCACAAGAAAAACTGTAAAAAGCAATAGAAATAAAGTCAGAGACCAAGAAAATGTGGCAGAAAGATACCGAGTGATTTCCCATCATGTTGTGATGCCACAGACCTAATTAAGAGGAATGCAAGCACACCTTGATAAATCACCCATACACGCCACATATCAGCTTCTCATTGAGCTACATTGTATCTTAAAGATGCTGATGCTATTAGACAAAGAATGGAGTGAAATGAGTTCTCATTGTTCAGCAGATTGCCTGGTGCTGTATGTTCTGAAGTGTAATCTTTGATCTGCTCAAAAGAATTTGTTGGCGGTGCTATAATAAAGGGAGTTTGTCTGTAATTTGCTAGAACTAAAGCCTTTTCGTAGCAGCTTTGGGTTTTGGTTCGTTTTTGGAATAAGTTTCCTAATATGTTGCATCAGGAAAGGGACTGTCGTTATAAGGCTGTTAATGCTTGGCTGTGGATGCAGGGTTGGGAGGGGGGTTATGGGTGATTTTGGAGCGAATTAGGACTGATAATGCATCAATGAAGGTAGAGTTATGATTCAGGTACATTTTAATGTGTTATCTTGTTGTAAATCACTTTCAGATTTTGTGATATAAGCAATAAATAAGTCAAAATAAATAAATAGATAAATATACAATCAGTTCTATAACCTAATTGAAAAAATAGGAAAGTTGGAGATAAGCCAATAATGTTCAAGCCCCTCTGGATTTAGACCTACTTTCTTTGGAGCCAGTGTAACAAATGTCTGTTTGAAAGAATTTGTCATAACACCCTGTGACAAACTAGACTTCCTTAATGTGCATACAGTACTTTAGAAGCAGCTGGACTTCTTTCACCTGAAAAAGAACCCTCAATTGTAGGAGATCCAGGCTACAAAAAGCTATACGGATCATTCCAGAACCCAAATAGGCTATTTGCAAGTGCGCGGGAGACGTGTATCTCGCAAAACGACTATGGGTGTATTCCAATCCACAGTGCATGGGGACATCCACAGTGCTTGCACGGGGATCTCAGCCCGCAGCCCAGATGGGCGGAATGGGGACATGGTTTTCCATGGAGACAAGTATAAAGTATTCCGGAAAGGCCCGTGAACATTTTTTATTACTTCCCCGCAGAAGTGTTTCCTGCTGGAGACATGGAATAAGGTCAGTACGTAGAAAATTTTCTGTTGTGTTCTATAATTCATTCCTGCAAGTGGAAGTGTGTGTGTGTGGTTTGAGGGTTGCAGGAATGAATGGATCTGGTGTGCTGATCTGCAATTTAGGGAGGACATAAATGCCTGGCCAGTACCTGGACCTTACGGATGATTACAATGTCACCAGGTGCAAGTGTGATAGGGCAGTCATACATCAGCTGTGCCAGGCAATAGGAGACATGACTGATGTTGTGCCAACATTCCCCAGATTATGCCATGAGGCTTACATCCTTTCTCAGACCAGGACCTATGCAAGCTGCGAGAGTGGTGTTATGTCTGGAGGCTAGCTACTTGGTATGATGGTACAGGGATCCCCCTCCCAAGTTCACACAGGCCTGACCAGGGGAGCAGTGCCACAAAGCAGACTCTGGGAAGGCAGACAGGGTTGTCGCACAGATAGCAGATGTATACAGACTGAAATAAACCAAAACAGAGAGTGAACATTGTATGGGACAGGTGTAGCCACATGTAGGGAGCTGCTGTGAGAAATGCCAGTACTCAGATATGTGGGAAACAGATGCCATAGTCAGAAGACCATAGTCATTAAAAAAGCATACATTTGTAGCTCAGCTATTTTATGCATCCTTTGGGGAACTGTAGGAGGGAGTTACTCAGTAGCAAATAAATATACATATAAATACTCGATATATCCAGGGGCATTTGCTATTTTTCCCAAAGTTCTATAGGTCCATCTGGCAAATAAACCATATGATATAAACTCTGTGTTTGTATAAATTAGACTTTGTTGCTGATAGAAAAATAGTGCAGATTTAGAATAAATTAGTTTTCTGAGGTAACAGGTTATGTAGCCCTTTGATTACAATTTACTAAGGTCACAAATCACTGTTCTAGCAACTAGCATCATTGATTCACTCTGCACTCAGATGTACAGTACATTGTCTAAGCTAGACCCAACCTCGGGGGGGGGGGGGGAATTAAGGACCAGTACTTTAGCTCTTGCCAGAACACTTGTAGCTGGGTCTGAAAAGTCATCTCAGGAATAGCACAAAGTCCAAAGTATAGCAGAGGTTCAATGTCAGCTACAGGCAGTAGAGCCGAGCCATGTGATAACACCAAGCTGCAAATCTGCAGGAGAGATTCACTCCTTCTGGAGGTTAGTCTTTGTCCTTCAGGCAGGCAGGCAGTTGAGCTAAGGAATGCAGAAAATAAACTGCTAGAATCAGGGCTAAGTTAAAGTTCCCAAGTAGTATTCAAAAGTTCTGCAAGTCTAGAAGTGCCCAGAGGTGTACAGAAGAAATGTGTAGAAGAACAGTCTAGAGTCTCTCTGAGTCCAGCATATAATTCTTTTGCCTGACCCCCCTCGTCATGGCATGGTGATTGATTGGTCAAAGATACTGTATTTCATCTTCAGCAAACCCTGTAACAGTGGTGAGGTGGTCCTTCTCCAAACAAGGGTCCATGGTGCAGGAAAGATGCTGGTATACAGGTGCATACATTGTTGCGAATCCTAGGCCCAGTAGCACAGTCTCTGGATAAGAGCAAGTTCTCTAACACATAGGCATGAACAGTAGCTCTGCTGTATGGTACATAATATTGCAGAATTGCATGATTTGCAGGTCTCAAGCTGAGTTAAAGCAGCAAAGGAATTCATCTTGTTTGACTCATGCTTTGGTTCAGAACAATTCCCATCTTGTAACAGGAAACCATGCTGCATGGTTCAAGCTTCAGTTTCTGAACAGGCACCAGCCCTACAGAATTGCAAAGTTAGTTAAAGTTTCTGTAAACCTGGTAAAAGTCCATACTTAGCATTTTAGAGCATTTTTAGAGATGACCAATGAAAGAATAACCGAAGTATTTTCATACTGCCAAGTACTTTTTGATGCAAGGTATGTCACGACCAACATGTTAATATTTACTTTTTCTTATAATATATTACAGCGCACTGAGATTACTTAGCACTTTTCTGGGCATGATAAAGACTAGTATGTAGTCTAATTTGCATCAGCATTCATTTATCATTAGTATTTACGAGTTGTCATATGTCTAGTTTGCATCAGTAAAATACTGTCAGTGAGAACAGCATCTTGGGAAATGCGTGTTTTAACCAAGGAGGCATGGCCACTTCACACACAGGCATCTCCCAGAATACCCTACACAGAGTATTCAAATTCTACATCCCTTCGCTATGGAACTCTCTCCCGCCCCTCCTGAGAGCCACCACAGACTTCAGGAAACTATTAAAGACTCACTTATTCACTGAGCATTTCCATAACTCTCCAGCCATCTAAAACATTGCCTATAACCAGACAGAATTGTAAATAGTTATTTGTTAAATGTAAGCACTGTTAACAGCCTTGTACATAGTTCTAATGAAATGTTTTATGTAAACAAGTTCTGTTCCATGTAAACCGCCTTGAGAATCTGAAAGCCGGTATATAAAAAAATGTTAAATAAATAAATAAATAAAGGCATCCACGGGTATATCACGGATACAGTCACATTCGGAAATGTGCAGCTGTCCAGAATATGGTGAGTGTGACTCCCACTCTGAATACACACATGGGCTGGCTGAACAGCATGTTGGATGTGCCACGCCAGACACGTCTACGTGTCGATTCCATAAACACGGGCGTATCTATACCTGCAGATGCGGAATAAGGACTGAATCATGCCCGTGCCTGATTTAAATGTGTCCGGCGGAGATAACAAGCCTACATGGAATCTGTGCATGGTACTCAGCATGGCATCAACTCCACCAACCATGCTATGCTCTGACAATGACTCTCCACAGGCTCTACTGGGCTCTCTCTGTTGCTAGCCTTTGTACTCTAGCTTTACTTTTCCATGGACTCTCAAAGACTCTCCTTGCCACCTGTCTCTCTGCTCTCGCTGCATCTTTCCATGGACTGTCCTGGACATTCTGCTCTTTTCCAGGGTTCCTCATAGACTCCTGCTGCCTCTCTCTCTCCACAAATATTTGGTGCCTCTGCTCCCCTTCTTCAGTCCTCTGCCTCAGCAACTCCCCTCCACAGGACATTTTCTATGGGCTTTTCTCTTCCAACCCATGTCCTCCATGGAGGGTTTTTTTTTAATTTGGAGTGCTACACCAAGAAGGTATCTCCCCAGACTTCCTTAGGAAGCAACTAACTCTTTCTGCTGACTGTGGGACTCTGGGGAGTAAGGTTCTTGGTTTATTCAATAGATTCTCCATGGGACCCATTTGATCCCAAAACCTCTTCCTTTCCCTGTCCATCCTCAGTGCCTCTCTTTCAAAGCCTGGCTGTTCTTCAGCTACATGCCCCATGGTTCTTTTCATTCATGGCCTCACAGCTTCTACTTGTGTCACCAAGGCCCAGGGCCGTACCAAGCCATAAAAGCACCTTGTAAAAGGTGTTGTCAAGGTACCATCACCTTGGCAAGTATGTAAATTAACTGTCTTGCAAAGGATTGTGGTTATTGAAGTCCATTCACACAAAGCTTGCCTTTTAAATAAATGAAGAAACTTGTAGTTGGTCGAGTGTAAGGCAAAATTAGAGTTTATTTATGGGGTGAATATTCCACACACAGATATACTTGGTAACACCATCCAGATAACTTCTCCAGGGTTTATTCAACATAAACAAGGCAACTGAAAAGCATTTGTAAATAAGTATCAAAGTCCTTTATGGAACAGAAAGGCTTTCTTACAGCCACTGCTATCAAACCTCATAGCAGTGCTGAGGTGGAAACAAACCAAAAAGGAAAAACTTCTTTGTACAAAAAAAACAGCTCTCTTTATCCACACAGAAAAGAACTTTTACATTCCACATGTGCTTGGCTTGTGCTGTGCTCTGCTCTACCAACAGGTGACAATGCTGATGCAATCAACAGCTTATTCTCAGCACACGGGCAAACTTCCCCAAAAGCTTTCTCTTTCTAACAAAACTTTCTGGGGAGCCAATAATTAGAATGTTTCCTTTTGACGTTTGCTCTTATTTGGAGGATTTTTCTAAACTAACAACCTACACAGGGAACAGTCCATACAAACATTCTCTTCATCAGACATTAAACCTTGCTCCTGAAATTGCATGGGTTCAATTTCACTGTCTGGCTCAGTGGGCTTTATTAACTGACCTCTATACAGAGAGGAACTGTTTCCCTGCTGTTTGCATTGCTCAGAGCTAGAGAAACGTTCACAGTTCATACCTGAATCCAGGCTGACATCAGGCTGATTCCTTTGGTATTCTGGCCAGTATGCAATAGAGTTTCTGTGTCCGGTCCTCCAGTTGTTATCTCTGGACCTCAGGGCCTTTTCTCCATACGTCCTCCAAGAGGTATTTGGGCTCCTTTTCTCCTTAGCTGCAGCAGACCTCTTCCTAGGTGCTGCTCGAGGGTCCCTGGCTGTGGATCTCCAGACCTCTGGCTTTCTCCAGTCCTCTGAAGGTTGCTTCCACCAGGAATCTCTCCAGGCATATGTACTTCTCTGAGTTCCTCTCTTGGACCGTCTGCTTCCTTGTCCTTGTTCCTTCAGGTTCAGGTTGTTCCTTCTGTTCCTCCTGCTTCTGTTCTTCCTGCTCCTGTTCCTCCTCTCATCCGCCCTTCAGAAGATTCCCTTCTAGTATTAAAGGGCATAGATTGCAACTCCTCCCTTGCATTCTTCAGGTGTTGTGGATTAAACTCTCTCCTAGAAGATGATTGATTAGGGATGAAATAATGGTTTCTCTGATTAGACTCATGCTTTTCCACTTTAGCTCCTCTAGGGGCTTTCTGCAAACTGATGCATCCTGGAACATGTAGTCTTTTAGGGAAACAAGCTGTCTTATTTCTCTGACCTGCCAGCACAGGTCCCTTGATCAGAGTAAATTCCCCTCTTTTGTCCTTACTCCCTGAGCTTTGATAAGCTTCCTTATCACAACCTGTGCGACTTGCAAACCTGGTGCCCCCCTCAATGACATCAGACTTTTGTCATTTGCCCCATCCCCCCATGCCTAGCATAGCTCTTCTGCCCCATCCCCCATATCCAGTATCTTCCCATCATACCCCATGTCCTCATGTCTAGCCGGCTGCCCTTTGCCCGCCGCTGCTTTTCCTGTTCCCTTGGCAGCGGCGGTGGTGGCAGTAGTGGACCTCCAATATAAAAAAAATGCGGGTCTTTCCGACTCCATGCTTGCATGCCTGGTCTGATCCCTCCTTCCTCTGAGGGACCAGATCAGCCATGCAAGTGCGGAGTTGGAAAGACCCCAATTTTTTTTTTTAATTGGAAGTTACGATACAACAGCCAGTTTGCTATGGGTTCTAAATGGGCAGTGTTTGTAGTAATTCCTAATGTGCCTTACAACCACCGACTCAACTACATTTGTCCTTCAAGAGTAAAAATCACTACAAGTCCCAGAATACCCTGGTGACAACAAAGGGAACTTTATTCAAAGGAGGACATATAAGGCCGTTTCCAGCTTGTAAGCCCTTGGGCCCAACTGGAGGCGTCGCACTATGCAGTTTGTGATATTGTGGTATGTGGGTTTTTTTTAATGTCTTTTGATGTGTAAACCATGATATCATCTGTGTAGATGTAGCATCTTATATTGTATTTTTTAAAGATTGACATAAGGGTTGAAGGTATATGTTGAACAAGAGAGCGGAGAACACAGAACCTTGTCGGATTCCTTGTTCTTGAGGGAAGGTGGAGGAGAGTTCCTGATCGACTTTCACATACAGAGAACAGTTGGACAGGTAGGATTTAAACCATTTGAAGGCTGTTCCAGTTATACCTAATTGTGCAAGTCTTGCTAGGAGGGTGTTGTGATCTATATTATAAAAGGCAGAGGAGATGTCCAGGAATACCAGGAGATGTGCTTGGTTTACATTATCTAAGCCACAAAGGAGAGTATCAGATAAAACCAGGAGTAATGTTTCTACTCCATGATATGGGCAGAATCCATATTGGTGTTCGTCAAGAGGGGCATGACTATCAATGTAGTCTCAAAGCTGGATTTTCACAACTTTTTCTATGATTTTTGCTAGGAATGGAATGCTACAAAAAATTGGTCGCGTTATCAAGCAGTTACTACTGAAAAATTAAAGGAATTATCTGCTTAAATGTTTACCTCATGAAACTAGTAGGACGTAATATTATTGTGTACCAAGGTCTCAGTTTCAACTAGCGCAGCTTATATATCAAAGGGGCACTATGTACCTTCTTTAAATTATGCTGCTGTTCACATCAACGACCTTTTTTAATATGTACACTTTGACTATTAGTGTCCTATTCTTAAATTTTTTTAAGTGATTTTCTTCAAAACTTTATCAAATTATTCATCTCAGAATTCTTTCTAATAATCAAGAGAAAATTCACAGTGCTTCAATTATATTTCAATTTTCTTTCAAAACGTTTTCAAACATATCCATCTGTAAACAGGCTTATTCAAACTTCCTTACTGTTGCAGAAAAACTTTTCTCATTGTTAAAGCAAAAACATCATTGCTGCAACTTGTAAGAGAAAATGTATCCTTATGGGTACTCAGCTTCAGATGTGAACTTCAGGTGGTATGCTAAATTCTGAGGTAGAAGCAAAGGTGTTTTCAGCTGCAGTATAAATCCCGACGCCGGATGTCTAAGGCGCCCAAGCGTTTCACCATATCTTTCTTCAGGGGATTTTATTCAATGTGTCTATATAGATCACAAAACAAACACAGCCAAAGTGCTTCTTATTGACATCCTTCTACCATGTTTCATATTTAACTTTTATTCTATTATGTTGTAACAAGGATTATAAAAAAGACATACCGTAGAAGATTTCATCTCTCATTCAATTGCAAACTGAACTAACTGGACTGTCAGCCGATGCGACAAGGCGAAAAAACGCCGCGCATGCTCCTTAAGAGGTTACACTGAACCGATGGAAATTTAAAGGTTGGAGTGCCTACTCCACACACCCAGTAATCAGCGCTAGTACTCACACACAATCTGACCAATCAAGTGAAGCATTTAGGCCATGTGGGCGCACTGTGTTTAAAATGAATATCCAGCGCTGCTCTTTATATGATAAAGTCTGTTCGCGTGTCCTGTTGCCCGAAGGGAAATCCACCTGATCCAAAATGAAGCAATGTAGTTGTTCAAAGCTATGATTAGCCTCTAAACAATGTTGAACCATTGGTGCCTCCAACACTTTGTTGTTCACACGGCTCCGATGTTCCATCATTCGAAACTTAAACGATCTGATAGTCTTCCCTACATACAATAGGGAACAGGGGCATCGGACCACATACACTACGTATGATGATAAACATGTAGTGGCTTTTCGCAGTGTATAAAAAATGTGGATCGTGTAGCATTTGTGCCCTAACATTGGAACTTACACAATTTGAGCACGGTCAGAAAATTTATACACTGCGAAAAGCCACTACATGTTTATCATCATACGTAGTGTATGTGGTCCGATGCCCCTGTTCCCTATTGTATGTAGGGAAGACTATCAGATCGTTTAAGTTTCGAATGATGGAACATCGGAGCCGTGTGAACAACAAAGTGTTGGAGGCACCAATGGTTCAACATTGTTTAGAGGCTAATCATAGCTTTGAACAACTACATTGCTTCATTTTGGATCAGGTGGATTTCCCTTCGGGCAACAGGACACGCGAACAGACTTTATCATATAAAGAGCAGTGCTGGATATTCATTTTAAACACAGTGCGCCCACATGGCCTAAATGCTTCACTTGATTGGTCAGATTGTGTGTGAGTACTAGCGCTGATTACTGGGTGTGTGGAGTAGGCACTCCAACCTTTAAATTTCCATCGGTTCAGTGTAACCTCTTAAGGAGCATGCGCGGCGTTTTTTCGCCTTGTCGCATCGGCTGACAGTCCAGTTAGTTCAGTTTGCAATTGAATGAGAGATGAAATCTTCTACGGTATGTCTTTTTTATAATCCTTGTTACAACATAATAGAATAAAAGTTAAATATGAAACATGGTAGAAGGATGTCAATAAGAAGCACTTTGGCTGTGTTTGTTTTGTGATCTATATAGACACATTGAATAAAATCCCCTGAAGAAAGATATGGTGAAACGCTTGGGCGCCTTAGACATCCGGCGTCGGGATTTATACTGCAGCTGAAAACACCTTTGCTTCTACCTCAGAATTTAGCATACCACCTGAAGTTCACATCTGAAGCTGAGTACCCATAAGGATACATTTTCTCTTACAAGTTGCAGCAATGATGTTTTTGCTTTAACAATGAGAAAAGTTTTTCTGCAACAGTAAGGAAGTTTGAATAAGCCTGTTTACAGATGGATATGTTTGAAAACGTTTTGAAAGAAAATTGAAATATAATTGAAGCACTGTGAATTTTCTCTTGATTATTAGAAAGAATTCTGAGATGAATAATTTGATAAAGTTTTGAAGAAAATCACTTAAAAAAATTTAAGAATAGGACACTAATGGTCAAAGTGTACATATTAAAAAAGGTCGTTGATGTGAACAGCAGCATAATTTAAAGAAGGTACATAGTGCCCCTTTGATATATAAGCTGCGCTAGTTGAAACTGAGACCTTGGTACACAATAATATTACATCCTACTAGTTTCATGAGGTAAACATTTAAGCAGATAATTCCTTTAATTTTTCAGGAATGGAATGCTAGCAATCGGTCTATATGATGTGGGATCATCCTTATTAAGGGATCTGTTTTTGAGTATTGGTCAAATTATAGAATGTTTGAGTGCATTTGACATACAGGTAGTTCCTGATGTAAACAACTGAGTGACGATTTCCATGATGAAAGGTGCTAGTTCAGTTTTCGTTGCTTTTATCCATGCGACCAGACATGGATCAAGGTATGAGGTAGTGGTATTAATTTTGGTTATTGTTTCTAGGGTTTGTTTCTCATTGATGAAGTGAAAAGCTTGCCATTTATCAGGGAAGAGGCAATATTCTCTGAGGGGGAGGATAGTAGGAAGTTCTTTGTTTTTTAATTTTGTTGCTAGGTGGTTTGCTATTGTCTGGGGGTCATTTAGTGTGTTATATGTGTGATTTTGGTCCAAACCTCATCCAAACATTTTTTGAACCCAGCTACACTGACAGTTTTTACTACATCCTCCAGTAACGAAGTCCAGAGTTTGATTACACGTTGAGTGAATAAAATATTTTCTCTTATTAGTCTTAAATAGGTTACACTGTAGCTTCATTGTATGTCCCCTAGTCTTTCTATATTTTGATGGCATAAACAATCGATCTACGTTTACCCATTCCACTCCATTCATTAATTTATAGACCTATATCATATCTCCCCTCAGCTGTCCCTTTTCCAGGTTTTTAGCCTCTCTTCATAGGTGTATCCTTTCATCCCCTTTACCATTTTGGTGGCTCTTCTCTGTACCTTTTCTAATAACACTATATACTTTCGAAGATACGGCGACCAGAATTGCACACAATATTCAAGGCGCAGTCGCATCATGGAATGATACAGAAGCATTATAATATCCTTTGTTTTATTTTCCATTCCTTTCCTTATGATACCTAGCATTCTATTTGCTCTCTTGGCCGCACTGCACACTGGGCAGAGGGTTTTAACATGTTATCCATGATGATGCATAAATCTTTTTCCTGGGTTGTGGTTCCTAATGTGGAACCTTGCATTGTGTAACCATAGTTTGGGTTGTTCTTTCCTAGGTGCATAACTTTGCACTTGTCCACATTAAATTTCATCTGCCATTTGGATGCCCAGTCTTCCAATTTATCAAGGTCCTCTTGCAATTTTTCACAATCCTCATGGGTTTTAACAACTTTGAATAATTTTGTCTCATCTGCAAATTTGATTACCTCACTCATTATTCCCATTTCCAGGTCATTTAAGAATATGTTAAAAAGCAGTGAACTCAGCACAGATCCCTGAGATATTCCACTATTCACTTTTCTCCATTGAGAAAACTGGCTATTTAGCTCTACCCTCTCCTGTCTCCACCCCTGAGCTAGGGCGTGGCCTGACTTTAGCAGGGATCTGACTTTTCCCCTTATCTGGCTTGTAATTCCCCTGCACGTGTGCACTGCCATTCACTTCAAAGGGAAAATCAGGATTTTCTTCAAGTTCCATATCTTCCAGAGAGCTTTCATCACTACAATAGCTGAAGCAGAATCTTGGCTAAAGGAAAATAAGCTTCACATCAATTTCACCAAAACAGGGATCTTATTCACAACAAGAAATCAAAACTTTACCCCTCCCCCAACATTCAAACTCCATGACACAAATATACCAGTCAAAGATGAGGTTAAATATTTAAGCGTCACAATAGATAGATAGATAACTCTCAATGACAGCACAAATTAAGCAAATGGCAAGAACTATATTTTACAAACTAAAGACAATCCAGCACCTCAGACCCCTCTTCGAGACTCTTGATTTCCGTACACTAGTCCAGACCCTAATCACACCCCACCTGGATTATTGTAATAGCATACTACAAGGACTGCCTAAAAAAGCCTTCACACACTCCAGTTAGCCCAACTGCAAGGATCATATCCAACTGCAAGGATCATATCCAAGGCAAGACTAACAGATCATATCTCCCCCATTCTCTACAACCTACACTGGCCCAGTAGCCAGTAGGATAAAATACAAATCTTTAGTCACCACATTCAAACTTATTAATAATATCTCCCCATCTTTTCTTACAACCAACATACAAACCGAACCAAAAAACAGAAGTAGGAGAAAATTAAGTTAAACATACTAGCAATTCCCTCCTCAATCCACAAAACAAAACAAGCAACCAGTAGTAGAGCCTTCCCCTATACAGGCCTACTCTTTGGAATTCCCTTCCAGACTCAAACAGATCAAGAAAAAACCTTCAGACATTCAGAAAAGAACTGAGAACACTGCTGTTTACCGAACACTATAACAACCTCCTCTTCAGCGATGCATTCACGCACCCCAGCAACTCAACTACTCCCTAGCACATCCTTCCAGGCTGAGCAACCTCCCCCCTCAGCTTCCTCTGTTTGTTGCACATGTTGCAAAATATGTTAACCAACCTCCACTATACCCATTTCTGGTGTAGCTGGCATGTTATAAGTTCTCTGTATATAGTTTAAATATTGTTCTATGTAACTTTAGCTATTCAATGTAAACTGCCCCTGATCGTTGGAAGGGGTGGTATAGAAAACTGTTCAATTAAATAAATAAAGGGTCTATAAACCATTATTAAAAGGGACCCAGGAAGTCCATTGTTTGTTCCAATACAAGCATTGAGGAACCTGTGTCTTTTGGGGAAACTGCTAGGTTCTTGTGACCTAGTTTGGCCACTATTGGAAACAGGATACTGGACTTGATGGACCTTGGTCTGACCCAGTATGGCATATCTTATGTTCTTATGAAGTAGGAATTTTAATTGGGGCTGGAGGAAGGGCTAAGAGGACTAGCTAGTGGAGGTTTAACAAGCTTTGACAAAATTAAGTTAATTTTCTTTTCCCTGAAGTGCTGTCTGTTCTGGGTTTTGTTAGTGGAGATTTGACAAGCTGGGAGAGAATAAAAATAGCTTTTGTTTTTTCCTGAACTGCTGTCTGGCCTGTGTTTTAAAGAAAACCCCTTCCCACTACATGCCACGCTTACCACAGGGTGTAAATGAGATAGATCATCACAGTGTAAGTAGCATTTCCAAATATTCTCCTTCAAGAAATACTACTTCTTCACAAAGTGTTGCTGAGTCAATGTCATCAGGAAAACATACATCTCAAGAAACTGTCTATAAGAGCCTCACAGTAATGACTTCATTTGTAGTCAAGATGACACCTAAACGTCAAATAAAAAATGGACCAAGCTCTTGCAAGAGCAATATATGCTTCTGGAATACTATGATCAATCACTGAAAATGCATACTGACAGGAAGCATTTAAATTATTAAGACCATCATACATTTGCCCAGCAGACATTCTTTAAGCAAGCCTCTTGCAAAGACAGAATATGGAAGTGTAATACAATCTGTACAAGCAAAAAAATAAAAAAAATCAACGAAGCTCTGTGTTTTGGAGTTCTTACAGATAGATGGACAAACGTACCGTGAGAAGAAATCATAGACTCTGTGATAAGAACAGAGCTGGCTCTGGGGCAGCTGGTGTTCTGGGTGGGGGTGTTGATGGCACCCCTCATCCCTGGGTTGTGTTAGTGGAGAGAGGGGCCACTTCACCCTGCGGCACCTCTGGCTTGCATGCACTCACGATGGGATGGGTTGGATTGGTGGGAGACTGTGTGGTGTGCCCGGTTCACACTTGTACCAGGGGCTCCTGGTAGTGACCCTATAAAATTAAGTAACTCAGTTCTCTGGGCAACTGCCTTTCTCACCCTTCCCTAAGTCAAGCTCTGGATAACAATACCTTACCCAATATTTTACAAAAGCATTGATATATATAAACATTAAATTGAATATGTTGTTAGCTGTTTGAACATCCTTTATGACTGAAAAGGCAAAGACCAAAATAGAAATATGTGAAGTCCTAAAGAAGATTGGAACGGGCAAACTATTTGCCTTTCTAACAATGGAGTATGGATGGAGATCATAATGGACAAAGATCAACATGTTACTGCAACAGGATATGCTTCCCATGGCTTAAACTTACTATTTAATGATTTAATGAAATTGAACAGGCTGAAAAATCTATAAAAGAGCAAAAACAAGATTGTGCATATTTTAATCTGTTGATATTATAGCTGCAATCTTGAAGAAACTGCAGGAAGAAAAGAACGGGAAGAAGATGGCTCAGGAGTAAACCGAGGAAATATCTCTGTACAAAAAGGTGGTGGATGGGTGAAACAGACTCCCAGCAGAGGTGGTGGAGACAAGGACAGTATCAGAATTCAAGAAAGCACAGGTCAAGCACAGAGGTTCCCTAAGGGAAAAAAAGGGATCTTAGAACTGAGAAGGTGGTGTGGATGAGCAGACTAGATAGGTCGTATGGTTATTTTCTGCTGTCATATTCTGTTTTTATAAAATAACAAGAAACTTTGCAATAAAACTGTTCTTGTGCAATGATCTTGTTTTAACATTAACTAAAAAAAACCCAGAGTCTCTTCAAGACATGGTGATAACTATGGGGGTCATTTTGGAAGCCCTATTCGTGCTTTGGACATCTGAAAATGGGCATAGAGACATCCAAAGCATAGTAATGTCTCCACAGCCATTTTAGAAGCCAGGTCTGTGGACATCCCCAGTGTGAGGACATCAAAGTATGGACGAGGGCATGGTGGAGGCATGGCTGGGACATTCCAGGAACCTCCCAATCTCAGAACATCCATCATTGCGTCTAAGTTTAGACCCGCTCCAGGCATGAATAGGTTTCTGAAAAGTGCTTGTTTGGCTGAAAAAGATGCAGAGGATGTAAAGGAGAAAGCGCTCCATCATCCCCAGTACTCAACACAATTTCAGTGATAGCAACAGTGGGCTTTGAAGCCTGTTCCTAGCCCATTAGGCTATTCCTAGACATCCAGGTTCTGAAATACAATTCTGGGGACATATATGTAGATGCCCCTGCAGATGCCTATATTGGGTACATTTGTGTTTGTGAAATCATGTCTGCACCTGGACGTGCCTGCTTTTTTTCAGATGTTGTGGCTTAGGCATTCCAGATTGCACTTGGATGTCCTTTTTAAAATCCCCCTCTAAAAGGTCTTAACGCAGTCCAAAGTGTAATTGAACATTGTACTTGAGGAAGATGTCTTCTAGGTTCAACTGTAAAAGTCCTTGAAGGTTCTTAACCCAGTTCCCTAAGCAATTACTACTCTACACACCACTCAACCTCAATAACCCATCATAACACGAACTTCAACAATGTTTCTCTGATGTCTACCGGTGGTTATCCGAAAACCACCTACCCATAAACTTGAAAAAAACGGAAGCCCTACTCATTACCAGGAACACCTCATCCCCTCTCCCCCCCCCCCAACTCCATCATTCTCAACAACACTCAAATTCTAATCAAACCAGAAGTTAAATACCTGGAAATCACCCTCGACTGCCATCTCACATAGCAAACACAGCAAGAGCAATCTATCACAAAACCCACACACTACAGCACCTCCACCCCCCTCTGACTTCTCCTTGGTCCTACAAGCCCTCACAACACCCCACACCAACTCAATATGTTTATGCAATTTCTTGATATACCACCCAAGCTGAAGGGCATCAGAGTGGTTTACAATCACTACAAGCAGGTACTTGATACATTCCCTTCTCCCCAAAGGGCTCATAATCTGTGTACCTGAGGCAATGGAGGGTTAAGTGGCTCACCCAAGGCCACAAGGAGTGCCTATAGGACTAGAAACCCTAGTCCCTCCAGCCTGAGATTGCTGTCCCCAGGTGGAAATTGAACCTCTGGCCCTCCAGCCTGCAGTACCTTGGCCTGACCACTAGGCCACAGACTCCCCATAACAACTCTTCATTCCCCTCCAAATGGCATTACACACCACTGCAAGAACCATTACACATTTATATAAATATGAACACATCACCCCCATCCTCAAACACCTCCACTGGCTCCCGCTTCAAAGTAGAATACTCTACAAGATCCTGCTAATGACACACAAAGCCCTTTTCCACCACTCCTCCACCCACCTCAGCATTCTCATCACACTTCAACAATCACACAGATCCCGGAGAATCTCCATCACAATCCATAACAAAGAGTACTCAACAAGCCTCCGCTAGAGCCTTCGAATTTTATGCCCCAACCATCTGGAACTCTCTTCCAGACAACATAAGAAACACCGCAGATCTCCTAACCTTCCACAAACTCCTCAAGACGCACCTCTTCATCCTTCACTTTACCACCCCCTCCCCCAACATCCCAACAGCTAAACACCCTTCTCAATCTGCTCCCGAAACCCAGCTCTACATGAATACATAGACAGCTCACAATCACAGACAGAACAAACATATCAAGAGATATAAGAATGCACAGTCAACTCACATACCTGTGCATAACTAATCTTGTACATAGTTAACCATCTCAACTAACCTACCCTTGTTCATTGTACAAAGTTATCTGTTTGAATGTAAACATTCCTTGTATATTCTCAAGTTCACTGTAAACCACTTTTACCAATGCGAAAAGCGGTATATAAACCAGCCAAATAAATAAATTACTGCATTTGCATTAGACAGCTGGCAGCTGCACCCACTGCATGTAGAGTAAGCGGTTGCCTAGGATGGCAATTCTGGGGGAGGGGGTGGCAACAAGCAGCTACAGTCAAAGCAAAATAATAGATTCTGACAGCCACACAAAGAACCATCAGCATGGGTGAGCAATTTTCAAATAGTCTATATTCTTGGGTGAACAGCTTTCAGAAATTGCCTTCACCACGTGCATTTATTGTATATGTGAAACAAAGTTAATATTTAAAAGTATGATGCCCAATTCTGCAATTTTACAGGATTATTGAGGGGAGGGAGGTTGGTGTTAGGGTGATCATAATTGTTGAGTTTGTCAATTATCAAAATCCTAATGGGGCCTGATTTTCAAAGCATGTTTGACAGCAGGTGACTAACACATAACTCACTTATCTGTATATTTTAAGCAGTTATATGGATAGTAAAGGGCAATTTAACTCGCTAAATGGCCAGATATTAACCATATAATAATGGGCCAGCTTAGGGGAGGGGCAAAGGTGAAACAGACACTTATTCCTTTCATAACAATATTCAGCCACTAAACAGATAAGTTATCTATTTAATTTATGGATTTACTAAATGGATAGTTCCCAGCACAAACACCACTTACATGTGTATTCCTTGGCCCTACTTAAACGGATAGTACATAGAAAATTAAGCACCAGGGTCAGCATTTAATGTTATATGGTGGCTATCTCAGCTGAATATCAGGTCTATGGTGTCCAGGCCATTGAACAACGCAATCTCTGACTCCACTTGCATCCAAGGGAATTGGAATGAGGAGTAGTAGGTGTGCTGGAGGACCCTCCAATGGTGCGGGCTTCCATTATACATAGGCCAAAGACAGTTTTCAGCACCCTCACTATAAAACCTCCCCTACCTGCTTCTTGCCTGTGTCATACTTGTCCATCTTCTATAAAATGCTCTGTGTCTGGGACTATACATGCCAATACAGAAACAAAACAAATTATGAAAGAGTAAAGAAGCTTATTTCAATCCATAAAAGGCTTCTGTTTTCAGAATTCCACAAAGATAAATATCGAAGCTCAGAATAAAAATAAACTATCAATATTTCAGAAACAGAATCTTATTAGACAAACTTATAATTTACAAGGCTATCAGTCTGCTGACATATGCTACTATGTTAGTGGGTGCTAGCTACATTAACATGTGTTAGGAGAGGAGCAAAGATGGCTTCCATTTTATGCGATGGAGCGCAATTACTTATAGCGCATTTTAATAGTGTTAGCGCATGCTAGCTCATGTCAGTATCTTTAACGATTTGTTTAAAATAACATGATATTGGTTTCATATGGTGAATTTTGTCTATGGTAATTATGACACTAACAGAGCTTCCAAGTTGTCCAGTTCCAAGAGGGAAACCTTTTGGCCAGTCTTGGTTTTCAACTTACATTCCAAAGCAATGTGGGATTTGTAGTCCATGATTCTGCCTATTGACATCAATGCTGCAGATGCCATAATGTATCACAATGGAGTTATCAGAAATCCAGGGCTAGTCTAACATCTCCCCCTTGGAAATGAGTAATTTGACAGCTCTGTTGTAAATGATCCAGAAGAAAGACTGCCACTGTGATCAATTATTCTGCAGGCTGCAGTTCTAAAGCATTCTTTAAAGTACGTACAGTAGCATCACCTTACAGACCTGCTGATTTGTCTGTACAATTTTTCATTTGTGCATGCATGAAATATGTGAGTAACATAAAAGTACATAGGCAAGTTTTCATTCAAGGGCAGATGAAACCAACACAGGAATAAGGCAGGAGGATTCGGCACTTGGATCAAATACATATTCTCCATAATTACTCTCAGGGGGTGCCAAGTCGCATACATTATGCATGTGACACATGAGACTGGAGAGGGAACTCATGCACACATGCAAAGACCCCTTCCTCTCCTGCATTCTGGAAGCTGGCGGCAGAGGAGTAGTAGGTGGGTTCGCCACACACCATGGCTAAAGAATCGGAGTGGGAGTGGCAGAACGCAGGAGAGAGTCCAGAGCGGTGGCACTGAGGCCACACATGCAGGAACCTGGTAGAGAAAATGAGGGCTGGGGAATGATGGCTGTGAAGGAGGGAGTGATCATTGCCTGACAGGAGACATTGCTTTCATTTGCTGGAGGGGGTGGGGAGATAATAGGATATCAAGTTTATTAGAGGTCAGGGAAGGTTTGCTGAGGGAAAGAAATAAGGGGTAATTGAGGTCAAAGGGGGATGCCGGAAGAGAGAAATTCATTGATTGAGACTAAAAAGAAGGGGTTGCTCGGGGGAGGGGAGAGGGGTGTGTGTACAAAATGTATACTCCTCAAATATCACTGGAAAAATCTCACTTATTGGTCCCCAGTCTCACTCACTGGAGTAGTAAATCTCACTTTTTAGGAAAGGCCACCCTTGGCAGCTCTGCACTCCTCCCCCACACACACCTTTTAACACCCTCATACATGTACAGCCCTCAAAAAATATAAAATCTTTGGGCAAACACCCAGCCATATAGACCCTCCATATCCATACCTCATAGAGTCAATGATCTGTCCCTCAAGTTTCCCTCATACCACAAACCTCACATCCAAAACACACACACACACTAGCACCCACAGAGGCACAATAAGGTAGTGCGCCTCATCCATTGGAAACTGTAAACACTACAACATCATTGTGCCGGAAAAGCACTGGGACCATGACCCCAAGATAATTACAGAGAATGAAGAGGTTATAATCACCTGGGATACTCCCATTCTGATCAATAAAAAGCTGGATGCAAGGAAACTGGACATAGTGATAAAGCAGAACACCAGAACAGCACTGATAGAAACATGGTAACATGTCGGCAGAAAAAAACCCATATGGCCTATCCAGTCTACCCTTCCATACCAACTACTATAGTCCCTTTTCCCTTTAGAGATCTTCTCTGTTTTCCACATGCTTTCTTGAATTCAGATACTGTCCTGTTCTCTACAGCCTCCACTGGGAGACAATTCCATGCATCTACTACTCTCCACAAAGAAATATTTCCGCATATTACTCCCGGGTCTATCGCCTTTCACTTTCATCCTATGCCCTCTCATTATAGAGCTTTCTTTCAATTGAAAGAGACTCTCTTCCTGTGCATTTATACCATGGAGATATTTAAATGACTCTATCATATCTCCTCTCTCTGTCCCCATATGTCATGATGAAGTCCACTAACCATTTTGGTAGCCACCCTCTGCACCAACTTCATCCTGTTTATATCTTTTTGGAGGTGTGGTCTGCAGAATTGGACACAATATTCCAACTGAGGTCTCACCAAAAATTTATACAGAGGCACTATCACCTCCTTCTTCCTGCTGGTCATTCTTCTCCCTATGCACCAAGAAATCCTTCTGGCTTTTGCCATTGCCTTTTCTACCTGTTAAGCCACCTTAAGATCATCAGAAGCAATCACACGCACTCTTCTTTGGTGGAGAGAAGTACTTCACCCCATATACTGTACCACTCCCTTGGATTTTTGCAGCCCAAATGCATGACCCTGCATTTTTTTTAGCACTAAATCTCAGCTGCCAAATTCTCAACCATTCTTCAAGCTTAGCTAGATGCTTCCTCATATTATCTACTCCTTCCTGGGTGTCTACTCTATTGAAGATTTTGGTATCATCTGCAAAGAGGCAAACTTTACCCAACAGCCCTTCTGCAATATCACTAATAAAAATGTTAAAAAGAATCAGACCAAAGACATACCCCTGCAGCACACCACTGATAACATCCTTCTCCTCCAAGTGAGCTCCATTTGTTGCCTCTCACTCAACCAATTTTTAACCCATTCAGTCACTTTAGAGTCCATTCCTAAGATGCTCAATTTATTTATTAGTCACCTGTGCAGAATTGTGTCAAAGGCTTTACTGAAACCAAGATAGCCCCCTTCTCCACACCCAACCTCAAGACCTTAATGAGGCAATAGAGAACTGGATCACAACTATAAATAAAGCAGCTAAACCCACCTCCCTGCCCAAAAGATCACACAAAAAACAAACTGAGAAATGGTACACCAAAGATCTCTATAACCTCAAAAAGACACTACATAAGTTAGAAAAAAAAGTGGAGATCCCGCAAAACATCCGAAAATAAAGAACTCTACCTCACAACATTAAACTCCTACAAGGATGCAATCCTTGAAGCAAAGAAAGCTCACCACACTATTGTACTCAATAAGGCTATCAATCGCCCCAGAGAACTTTTTGACATTGTTAAATCCCTAACCAAAACACACACAAACATAACAATCACCACGGACACTAGCACACAATCCATAGCAGACCACCTGGCACTCAAGCTAAAGAAAAAATACACCTCTAATACATGCCTAGTAATGACCCCATGATAACACCTAACACCCTGCACAACTTCTACCTGATTAGGGAAAAACAGATCCTTGAAACTATCACCAAAATCAACACCACCCCTCTTACTTAGAGCCCTGTCCAGTATCCTGGATTAAGGTGGTAAAGGTTGAGCTAGCACCGGTGATACTGAACATAGTAAATCAATCCCTCCTCCAGGGTATACTACCAGACACCCTAAAACTATCCAACTAAAAAACAAAACACTCATCAAAAATGATCCTTCTTCATACAGGCCGATAGCAAGTATCCTGTTCGTAGCAAAGATTATTGAGAAAGTAATCCAACTCCAACTCCAGGACTACATAGACACCCATGCACCTCTAGATCCTCAACAGTATGATTTCCGCCCCTATCATGGAGTGGAAACCCTTCTCATGGCATTATTTGACACACTCATATGCGGTCTAGACAACCCTACCAAGCTTACATCATGGTGTTCCTAGACATCTCATCAGCATTCAACAATGTCGACCATGCTGTACTGCTGTCAAGATTGGCTCACATAGGCATTGCAGGAATGGCACTAAAATGGTTCCAATCCTATATCTCCAATTGCGCCCAATATGTACGAATTAACCAGGATACCTCCACCACCTTCCCCCAAGAACAAGGAATACCCCAGGGTTCAGCCCTATCTGCTCTCTTATTTAATTTATACCTGCAACCAATATGTGATATATTCATCAAATACAAAGTCAATTTCCACATACATGCAGACGATATAATGGTCTATTCCCCGGATGATATAAAAAATCCGCAATTCACCAATATTAAGGACTGCATATATAAAGCTGAATCCTGGCTCAGCAAAAACAACCTACAAATCAACCTTAAAAAACAGAAATATTAATCGCCACAAGAAACCAAAAGTCCATCCCCCCTACCTCATTCAAATTACACAACTTAATCTTGCCTGTCAAACAAGAAGTCAAATATCTAGGGGTCATTATAGACAGGGCCTTAAGCATGGCATCTCATATCAAACTCACTGCCAGAACAATACTCTATAAACTAAAAACTATTCAATACCTGAGACCAATTCTAGATCCACACGACTTTTGCACAATAGTTCAAGTGCTAGTGAACCCCCATTTGGACTATTGTAATAGTATTTTACAAGGTCTATCAAAGAAGTCCATTCACACCCTCCAGCTTGTCCAAAATGTATCTGCTAGGATAATAGAAAAACAGAAACATAGAAACATGATGACAGAAAAAGACCACATGGCCTATCTAGTCTGTCCTTCCATATCAACAACTACAACAGTCCACTTTTTACCTTTAGAGATCCTCTGTGTTGGTCCCATGCTTTTTTGAATTCAGTTACTGTCCTCATCTCTACCACCTCCACTGGGAGACTATTCCATGCATCCACTACTCTTTCCGTAAAGAAATATTTCCACATATCACTCCTGAATCTATCTCCCTTCACCCTCATCCCATGTCCCCTCATAGCAGAACTTGCTTTCAATTGAAAGAGGCTCTCTCCCTGAACATTTATGCCACGGAGGTATTTAAACATCTCAATCATATCATCTCTATCCCGCCTTTCCTCTAAGGTGTACATATTAAGATCCTTAAGTCTGTCCTCATATGCTTTATAATGAAGCCCACTAATCATTTTAGTAGCCACCCTCTGCACCGACTCCATCCTATTCACATCCTTTTGAAGGTGCGGTCTCCAGAATTGCACACTATACTCCAAATGAGGTCGCACCAAAGACTTATACAGAGGCATTATCACCTCCTTTTTTCTGCTAGCCATTCCTCTCCGTATGCACCCAAGCATCCTTCTAGCTTTTGCCGTCACATTTTCTACCTGTTTAGCTACTTTAAGATCATCAGACACAACCATGCCTAGGTCCCGCTCTTCTTTAGTGGACAAAAGTACTTCACCTCCTATACTGTATTGCTCCCTTGGATTGCTGCAGCCCAAATGCATGACCTTACATTTTTTAACATTAAATCCCAGCTGCCAAATTCTAGATCATTCTTCAAGCTTAGCTAGATCCCTCCTCATGTTATCTACACCTTCCTGGGTGTCTACTCTATTGCAGATTTTGGTATCATCCGCAAAGAGACAAACCTTATGTAAGGCCCTGTTACTCACAAGAGACCGATTACTAATAATTTCCTGTATAGTCCAGATCCAAAAGTCAGTACAGGTGCAATCAGAATCTCTGTTTATTAGATAACTGATGGACAAATACAGGCAGTGGGGAGGAGAATTTCTGACAGTCATCAGACACCAGACAACTCCAGAATCCCTCCTCCCATGAGTATAATAGTCGTGTTACATATATACATTTTTTGCTTCCATGTATTATTTCCATATATGCATAGTCTCCACATTCATCCCTCTGTGAGGCCCCCTCCTCCTCTCTCCTTCTGTTTCCTGTCATTGACCTTTCTGACCCCTCTGTTCCTGTTTCAACATCTCTAAGGCCTCTCTGTCTTGGTTATACTCACCGTCAACTGTCTACTGTCTTCAGGGCTAACGGCTCAGCTTATGCTCTTTGCATGGTTTCCTGTTTATGTGTTTGCATGACTATTTCTGGGCCTTCCAGCTCAGTAATATGCAGTGCAAAGATTTATATGATTTTATGCTGGCCTGCTTCTCCTTGCCCACTGTATAGTAGTTTGGTTGACATATATATTTTTATTAGAGCAGAATAAAAGCCATTGAGTGATTATGAACCAGGAACATTATAATCCCTTAACCCTTAAAGTAATCCGTTGACACTTAACTAACACTTAACCTCGCACCTAACCTCTACACTTACCCGACAGCCCTTCCGCTATATCATTAACAAAGATGTTTAAAAAAATCGGACCAAGGACAGATCCCTGGGGCACACCACTGGTAACATCCTTCTCCTCAGAGTGAGCTCCATTTACTTGTACTCTTTGTCGGCTCCCACCCAACCAATTTCTAACCCAAGCAGTAACTTTAGGGTCCATCCCTAGGGTGCTCAGTTTGTTTATAAGTTGCCTGTGAGGGACAGTGTCAAAGGCTTTACTGAAATCTAAATTCACCACATCTAAAGCTCTCCCTCGGTCCAACTCCTTGGTCACCCAGTCAAAGCAATCAATCAATCAGATTTGTCTGACAGGACCTGCCTCTGGTGAATCCATGCTGCCTCGGATCCTGTAATCCGTTGGACTCCAGAAACCTCACTATTTTCTCTTTCAGCAGCGTTTCCAATAATTTACTCACCACCGAAGTTAAACTAACCGGCCTGTAGTTTTCAACCACATCCTTACTTCTGCTTTTGTGTAAAGGCACCACATGAGCCTCTCTCCAGTCCTTTGGCACCACTCCCGACTCCAACGAGGCATTGAAAAGGTCAGTCAGTGGAGCTGCTAGAACGTCCCCAAGTTCCCTTAGTATTCTAGGGTGTATCCCATCCGGTCCCATCGCTTTGTCTACTTTAAGTTAAGCTAGTTTCTCACAAACACAGTCTTCTGAAAATTGTTCAAGATGTCCCTCACTTCTGTTCCTATTTGTGGGTGTTTTCTGAGGTCCTGCTCCTGGTTCTTTATCTGTGAACACAGAACAAAAATATTTGTTAAGCAATTCCGCTTTATCCTTATCAGCTTCTACATATTCCCCCCCCCCCCCCTGCACCCTTGAGTCTGACAATACCACTCTTGCCCTTCCTCTTCTCACTAATATATCTGAAAAATGTCTTATCCCCCATTTTATTGCATTGGCTATTTCCTCCTCCTTTTGAATCTTTGCCTTCTTGACTACTTTGCTAGCTTCTCTAAGTTTTTCCAAATACAGATGCCTGTCTTCCTCTCTCTGTGATCTCTTGTATTTCATGAAGGCTTCCCTCTTTTTCTTCACTTTTTCAGCTACTTCCTTAGAAACCCATAGCGGTCTCCTTTTCCTTTTGCCTTTATTTACCATTTTAACAAAAAGGTTGGTTGCCCTTAAAATATCCCCTTTCAGTTTTGCCCACTGTTTTTCTACATCCCCCAGCTGTTCCCATCCCACTAACGACTCCCTGAGGTATTGGCCCATCTTCACAAAGTTAGTCTTCCTAAAGTCTAAGATCCTCACCTAATAACCAAGACCAACCTATCTGAACACATGACTCAAATATTATATACCCTTCACTGGCTCCCAATAACTTCCAGAATACAATTTTATTTTTATTTTTTATTTATTTATTTAACATCTCTTATATACCGCACTATTATCATCAGCGCGGTTTACATGGAACCAAACATATACATACAGAAAAACTGTAGTGCATTTTACAAGTAACAGGAATTTGAACTTGGTAATAAAGGGAAACTATGTACATTATGTAACTATATACAGTAGTCTATACACATTAGTCACAGTTGAAGTTGTCTTGACCTGAGTATGGATGTAGTATTTCTCTTGTGCAAAACTAAATTGGGAAATAGCTTAAGAAGAGGTGGTGTTTGAGACTTTTTCTGAATTGTGTTAGGCTGGTTATGGCTCTCAGTTCTGGTGGGAGTGCATTCCAAGCTATTGGGGCATGAATGCTGAAGGCTCTTTTAGATGTTTCCTTAGTGTATCTGACTGTTTGTCTTGGGATTGTTAATGAGTTTATAGCAGTTGATCTTCTGGATCTATTGGGAGTCTGTGTGTGTAAAAGGTTGGTGATCGTTGATGGTGCTTGATTGTTTAGGGCTTTGAAAGTAATGATTAGTATCTTGTAGTGGATTCTTGCGTTGGTTGGTAACCAGTGGAGTCTTTTTAGAATTGGGGTTATGTGGTCTGTCTTTGATATTCCTTCGAGAACTCTAGCAGCGGTGTTCATCGCCAATTGTAGGGGATTTAAAGTTGATTGCGGGAGACCATGTAGAATTGCTTTTTAATTGTATAATGATATCTCCCCTCTTACCTCTTCACTATAATAAAATCTCAAACTGACACCAGACACAAGCGAAAGCACACTCAAAACCTTCTGCAAGTTCCAACCCTTATGTTGTTGTTGTTAAGTGCCGTCGAGTCGGAGTCGACTCATGGCGACCCTCTGGATAGCTATCCTAAATTGTGTCCGGTCTTCAATCAGGCAGCTCATTGTTGACAGACTGGTACCCATAGCTGTTGTTATTGTATCAATCCATCTCATTGCTGACCTTCCACTTTTGCGTTGACCTTCTATCTTGCCAAGCATGATGTCTTTCTCTAATGATCTCTCTCTTCGCATGATGTGTCCAAAGTATGAAAGTCGAAGTCTTGTCATCTGAGCTTCTAAAAAAAGCTTAGGTTTGATCTCCTCTAGTACCGACTGGTTTGTTCTTCAGGCAGTCCATGGTATACACAGTATTCGCCGCCAGCACCATAATTCAAAGGCATCAATTTTCTTCCTGTCTGTCTTTTTCACTGTCCAGCTTTCACATCCATATGATGTTATTGAAAATACCATGGCTTGAACAAGTCAAATCTTTGTATGGAGAGAGACATCTCTGCTCTTGAGAATCTTATCTAGGTCTTTCATAGCCATTCTGCCAAGAACAATGTGCCGTTTGATTTCTTGACTGCTTGTTGCTTCTTTATTGATAGTTGATCCAAGTAGGTTAAAGTTGTTCACAATTTCAATTTCTTCTCCTTCAACAACGAACCTGTTGATTATGCCAGTTGTCATGATCTTTGTCTTCTTTACATTAAGGTGCAGGCCCATTTTGAGACTATGTTCTTTGATTGTGAGAAGCAAATGTTTCAGATCATCTTCACTTTCAGCCAGTAATGTAGTATCATCAGCATAGCGAAGGTTGTTATGAGTCTTCCACCAATCTTCACACCTCTGTTGTCTTCATACAATCCTGCTTCTCTGCATATGCTTGTTCTGCATATAAATTAAACAAGTAGGGGAAAGTATGCAGCCTTGTCTTACACCTTTGCTTATTTTAAACCATTCTGTTTCTCCTTGTTCCGTTTGAACTGTTGCTTCTTGATTAATGTACAGATTGTGCAAGAGTACGATCAGGTGTTCTGGTATACCCATGCTTCTTAATGTGGCCCAGAGTTTCTCATGGTTTACACAGTCAAAAGCCTTGCTATAGTCGATAAAGCACAAATAGATATCCTTTTGATATTCTTTAGTCTTTTCAAGGATCTATCTCACATCCGCAATGATGTCTCTCGTTCCTCGCCCTTTCCTGAACCCTGCTTGCACTTCAGGTAGTTCTTGTTCCAGGTATGGTTGTAGTCTCTTTTGAATAATCTTAAGTAAAATCTTGCTGGCATGTGGGATCAGAGCGATTGTTCTATAATTTCCACAGTCAGTTGGATCACCTTTCTTTAGTATTGATATAAACACAGATCTTTTCCAGTCAGTTGGCCATGATGTTGTCTTCCATAATTCTTGGCAGAGCCTTGTAAGTATGGTAACAGCTGCATCAGATTGCTACAATACTTCTATAGGAATGCTATCAATGCCTGGTGCTTTGTTCCTTGATAAGGCTTTCAATGCTGTTTCAACTTCTTCTTTCATCACCAATGGTTCCCGATCATAAGGTACAGGTTGAAACGGCTGTTGGTCTACTTGATATTTATCATATAAAAACTCTGTATATTCCTTCCACCTTTTCTTGATCTTCTCAGCATCATTCAACATAGAACCTTGAGCATCTTGTAACATTCCAATTCAAGGCTGGAACTTTTTCTTTAACTCTTGTAGCTTTAGGAAGGCCGATCTTGTTCTTCCTCTAATAGTTTCTGCTTCTATTTCCTTGCAAGTGTCGTTATAGTACTTTTCCTTGTCCTGTCTTGCTGTACGTTGGAAATCTCTTTTGAGTTCTGCGATTGTCTTTCTTTCTCCTCTGGCTTTAGCTTCTCTGCGTTTCTGGGCAATTTTCAGAGTTTCTTCCGTCATCCATTTTGGCCGCTTTTGTTTTTTCACCTTTTGTAGAGACTTCTCGCTTTCTTCCAACACAACCTTCTTGATGTCATTCCATAACTCTTCCGGAGCTCTGTCATTTGTATCTAAAGCAGCAAATCGATTTTTCAGGCAGTCTTTAAATTCCAGTGGTATATTCTCAAGGTCATATTTTGCTGCATTCATGAGTGGTTTGCTCTTTTTCAGCTTTAGCTTGAGTTTGCATACTAGTAGTTGGTGATCTGTACCACAGTCAGCTCCAGGTTTTGTCTTTGTTGATGTTATAGAACTTTTCCATCGTTGACTTCCACAGATGTAGTCAATTTGATTTTTATACAATCCATTGGGTGACGTCCATGTGTACAGTCGCCACTTGTGTTGATGGAAGAAGGTGTTTGAGATGAATAGATCATTGGTCTTGCAGAATTCTATCAGTCTTTCTCCAGCTTCATTTCTGTTGCCAAGTCCATATTTTCCAACTACTTTGCCTTCTTCTTTGTTTCCAACTTTTGCGTTCCAGTCACCCATGACTATCAGGATATCCTGTTTGCATGTTCTGTCAATTTCAGCTTGTACTTGTTCATAGAACTCTTCAATTTCATTCTCTTCTGCACCTGTTGTTGGGGCATATACTTGAATTATAGTTGTGTTGATAGGCATTCCTCGTAGACGAATAGAGATTAAGCATTCGCTGACTGCATTGTATTTCATTACAGTTCTTGCAAGTTTCTTCTTTATTATAAATGCAACACCATTTCTTCTTTGTCTTTCATTTCCAGCATAGTAGACCATGTGATCATCTGATGCAAAGTGCCCGATGCCAGTCCATTTCAGTTCACTGACACCCAACAGATCAAGTTGCAAACGTTCCATTTCATTCTTGACCACCTCCAACTTCCCTTGGTTCATGCTTCGTACGTTCCATGTTCCAATGCGTATGACATCTTGAGAGCTTCTGACTCTCATTTCATGCGCAGCTACATCAGCAGTCAGACATCCTGAGGGCTTTGATCCAACCACATCATAAATGCTGGCTTTACTCTGAAAAGTCTTCAGCTCTTCCCCAGTAGCTAGTTGAGTGCCTTCCGACCTGGGGGTCTCATCTTCCAGCACTATAGCACAATTTGTTTTGTTGTAACTATCCATTGGGTTTTCATGGCAAGATACAGAAGTAGATTGCCGGGCCTTTCTTCTGCGCAGTTTAAGTTTGGTGTTGTTGCCGTTTTGTCACAGAAATGTGATCCTCCGCCGTCAACACTATCCCATTCTGCTGCTGCCCAGATGGGATATATACATTCATATACACAGCTCCTATACTTTGGAACGCCCTCCCTGACCAAATCAGAGCTACCAAAGATCTCCTAACTTTCCGCAAGGAATTGCAAACACATCTTTTCTCACAATATTATAATGCTCACCTAATAAACAATACCTCCACACCCCCCTTCTACCCCAACAGTCTAATACCTCCCATCTCTCTCCCTTATTTCAATGTATATAGCTAAGAAAATCCAGCCATCACTATGCCTCTTTAATTAGTGTGCACTGGTATGTATATTACTCCTGTTCTATGTGAAGCCAAACAGTCTGTTATGGTCATTTTGTTGTATGTAAACCGCGCTGATAAATAGTGCGGTATATAAGAAATTGTAATAAATAATAAATAAAAAATAAATAAATAAATATAGTTATTGTTCTAAGTTCCTTGTTTAAATTGTATTGGTTAAATATGTTCCATGTACCACTGTGTTGTAGTTCCATGTAAACCACCCCTGATCGCTAACAGGATCAGCAAATACCTCGTTTATCCTCAGCGCCAGTGGGCTTAACTTTAACAGAGCCACAGGAAAGAAGGGAAACACTGTTCCTTCTCATGGTTCTGCAAAGGTGAGCCGGGGCATTGGTCAGGCAACTGCAGGGGTCTTCTCCATGGTGGCTTGGACTGGAAATGAGATGAACAGGGCTGGTAATGGACTGGGCTGGGGGGGGGGGGGTGTTAGGACTGGTAGTAGGCTGATAGGGGGGCTAGGACTGGAAATGGGCTGATGGAGGGTTAGGACTGAAAATGGGCTGATTAGGGGGGCTAGGACTGGAAATAGGCTTATCAGGTGAGGTTAGGATTGGAAATGGGCTATGTCTGGAAGTAGACTGATCGGGGGGGGGGGGTTAGGACTGGTAATGGGCTGATCAGGGGGGAGGTTAGGACTGGTAGTGGGCTGATGGAAGGGCTAGCACTGGAATTGGGCTGATGGGGGACTATAACTGGAAATGGGTGCTTAAGGAAGGCTAGGACTGGAAATGAGCTGATCGGGGGAGTTAGGACTGGAAAGGTCACTCTAACTAATTGACCTGACATAACCTTGAGAAGAATCAAGCACCTTACACTCCACAATTTCTCTTCTTTCTCTCAACCCCACAATACATTACATTGCTCTGATTACTTCTTCAAAAATGCATAATATTGAAAGCACATGAGTCATCAAGAACAGACTAATTGTAAATAGTTTTTGGATATTTGAATCATGTATATATCTCTGATTGTTTGTTAGTTTATATGTCATCACTACCTTGTTCAATGTAATTCAGTTGTTTTATGTTAACTGCTATGATTCTTGATATGGCGGTATAAAAATCACATAAATAAAAATAATAAATAAATAAATGTGCTGATTATGGGGTCTAGGACTGGTAACGGGCTGATCAGGTGGGGTTAGGACTGGAAAGTGGCTATGACTGGAAATAGGCTGATCGGGGGGAAGGGGGCTAGGACTAGAAATAGGTTTATTAGGGGGGTTAGGACTGGTAATGGGCTGAATGGGGGCCTAGCACTGGAAATAAGCTAGGACTGGTAATGGGCTGATTGGGGGGGGGGGGCTAGCGCTGGAGTAGGCTGATAAGGGGGATAAGACTGGAAATAGGCTGGGACTGGAAATGGGCTGATGGGGGGAGTAGAGAGCTGCTGGCAGTGGAAGAAGACTGGGGGCTAGAACTGGAAATGGGCTGATGGGCGGGAGGGGAGGAGAGAGCTGCTAGCCCTGGAAGGAAACTAGGGGCGAGGGCTATGAATGGGCTGATGCGGAGGGATGAGAGAACGGGACTGGAAGGGAGCGGATGCTGAGAGGATCTACCAGGGAAAGGAGGAGGCAGGAAAGGAGCTGACACAGGGGAGGAAGGTGGGGGCAGGAAGGGAGCTGACACTGGAGGGAGGTGGGGACAGGGAGCTGACACGGGGGAAGGAGGGGGCTGGAAGGGAGCTGATATGGGGGGGAAGGAGGGGGCTGTAAGGGAGCTGATACCTGGGGATGGTACTGAAGGGAGACTGGAAAGGAGCTGACACTTGGGGATGAGACAGGTAGGTGGCTGGGTAATGGGGAGGAGGCTGGAAGGGAGGGGGCACTGGGGCTGGAAGAAAGTTGACATGTGGGGGTGGCACTGGAAGGGGGATGGGCCAAGGGTAGGGTGACTGGAAGGGAACTGACGGGGATGGTGGGTGGCACTGGGAGTGGAAGTGAGCTGATACCTGCAGTGGTATTTGAACTAGAAGGGGCTAGACAGTGGGGAAGGAGGGGGACTGGAAGGGAATGGACACCAGAGGCAGTCCTAGGAATGCAAGGCAGTTGACATTGGAAGGTACTGGGAGGGGAGGACTAGAAAGGGGGCTGATACCGGGGAGGGTTACTGGGACTGGAAAGACGCTGATGGAAGGAAGTGAAGAAAACAAAGAGAGAGATAAGAAATGGCAGATGAACCATAGACCATAGAAAGAGAGCTAAGAGAAGACAGGAAAGCAGAAGCTCAGGTCAGGACCAGCATGATCAGAGAATAAAATAGTCAGACAACAAAGGTAGAAAAATAATTTTATTTTCATTTTAGTGATTTGGAATTTGTGCTGTCTTTATATTTTACACAGTATGGGGGAACTGCATCTCTTATTTATCTGATGTTGCACTGCATGCGGAGTCTGGCTTCTTGGGGTTTCAGTTTAATTTTTGTCTACAAATTTTTATTTTTACTTTAGGTTGTAGTCACTTATTCTGTACTTGGTGAGGGTCTGTGTTCTGAGTATGTGACTGAGGCCAGGTGTTCTGTTAACATGGAGTTTGTACATAGGGATCTATACTGTACTGTAGTAATTCGACTAGTTCAGCTTTTCAAATAGGTCTATGGATGTTCTAGGGCCTGCTACAGTATTTATAGTGCTGCTTTTTTCTAGGTAGGTCCCTTGTATGAGTTTTGGAAGTTTATGCTGGTATGTATGGTATGGTAGATTTGGCCTTGGATCTTAGGTGACTTTTATAGGGATTTATATTAGTTCCCAGTATGCTTGGTACTGGAGAATGTTTGTTTATTAGTGAGATGATCAGAATCCGATTTTTTAAAATATATTTAGTTCTCTGGGTGAATGTCCTACTTCTGCTCTGCACCCATTGTCAAGGGAGAGGTTTCTATGGATGCAGAATATATATTCAAAACGAAAAAGTGAGAACCATAACACAGTTTATAACAGAATAAAATGAGTTATAATTTGGTTTTATAAGCTATACTGTGGTCCTCACTTCTTCTTTTAGTATGTGAGCATCTTGCATTTCCTTTGTTTTTTACGGAATATATATTTACGTTAACACCATGCTGGTCCAATGTGCAGTTTCAGGAGTTATGGTGGGGTTGCTAAGCCCTTCTTGGTGTTTATGTTGGAGTGGGAGGTGTTGTGTTGGGGTCACAAAGTCCCTCTTGTTTTTCAAAGGATGGGAAGTGCTGTGTTGGGGTGCCAAGTCACTCTTGCTTTTGTGGAAGTGGGAGATGCTGCATGGGTGCTGTTGAGCCCCTCTTGTTTGGCATATTTAGCAGCATGTTTCTTAGGCTCTGCCCTGCTAACATATGAACATAAGAAACGCCATACTGGTTCAGACTAAAGTCCATCAAGCCCAGTATCCTGTTTCCAACAGTGGCCAATCCATGTCACGAGTACCTGGTAGGTTCCCAAAAAGGCACACAGGTTCCACAATGTTTGTCCCAGGGCAAGCAGTGGATTTCCCAGGTCCTCTTTAATAATAGTTTATGGACCTTTCCTCCGGGAACTTGTCCAAACCTTTTTTAAACCCAGCTTTTACTGCATCCTCTGGTAACTAATTACAGAGTTTGATTAAGCAGGGCCATAGGTTAACTACAGGGAGGCAGTTACATTCCCCTGCAGTTACCGCATTTCAGCTTGGCAAAACAGCTGCCGGTGCAAATAAGGCCACCCACTGAGGTGGCATTAGTTGCACTCACGCTACTTGCGCTGAACCATTATGTCAGTTTCTGCCGACAATGCAGATGCATATGTGTGAGAGCTCTTTCTCTCGCCTCACTCTGCAGTAAATTATAATTTTGGAAAAGCAGTATTTACAGTGACACTTTTTTTGGATGGGCTCCTTATGTGAGTTTTAGAAGTTGGTGCTGATATGGTATGGTATGGTATTGCTCTATCGATACTCAGTGACTTTGTTGTAGGGTTTTGTATTAGTTCACAATATGCCTGATATTGGAGAATGTTTGTTGTTATTGTTGTTGTTGTTGTTTTTAGTGAGATGATCAGAATCAGATTTTTTTTTTAAAGATATTGAGTTCTGTGGGTGAATGTCCTGGTTCTGCTCTGCACCCACTGTTGAAGGGGGTTCTGTGGATGCAAAATGTATGTTCAAAAAGAAAAAGCAAGAACCATAATGCAGTTTATAACAACAAAATAAAAATAAGTTATAATTTAGTTTTATAAACTGTGCTGTAATTCTCGCTCTCCTTTACTTACTTGGTGTGGAGACATCTTGCATTTCCTCCATATAATCTAATCGGCTTTTTGGTTTGATTGAGTCCCTGACTAGAGTTTTGAGAAAGCCCCTCCCCCCCTATGGGGGAAGGGGGGGCACTATCTCATCCTTTGCCTTAGGCAGCAGATTGCCTTGAGCCCTGGGCATAATGTCCATGCCTGCAATGTAGGCACAGTCCTATTTGTCTTTATAAAATGTGCAAAATAGGTATCTTCCAGGCCACTTATCCTAGGTGCCCTGTTAAAAAAATTACGCTCTGTATGAACAGTGCTAGCCCATCCATTAGATGAATTACGCAGTTGGCTAGGCAGGAGACCCTAGTGGGTGGCATGGTGTGCCAAAGAAAGTTGCGACAGAGGGAGCAGAAGCAGCAGGCCTTGTGTTCTGCTGCCACTTTATAGAAGGAAGTGAGGGATCATCATGCTGCTCCCCTTCCCTAGATGAGATGATGGATGCGGGGGGGGGGGGGGGGCCGAAACCCTTAGGCCAGCCCTGGTTCAAGCGAAAATTACTCTAAAGCATTTTGGCACTATCAGTATAGGCGATTTAGTTTATTGAAATTTGATATACTGCCTATAGTGGATAGCAGCTAGGTGGTTCACAATACAATAAAAAGGAATAAAATATAACCAGAAAAAAGAAAAAGGGTTACAAAAAGACAACAACGACCAAAAGTAAGGGAATCTGGAAACAAAAAGGGAGAAACAAATGGAGGGCTTAGGTTACAATAATGGCGAAAGTAAACCAAGAAAAACAATAGGGAGGGAGGCATGTAAAATGCTGATTTATGCACATAAAAAAACTCTTAAAAAGTTAGGTGAGGCCTAAGAGTACGCATAGTACACTTAGGAGTGTCCAAGTAGAGGTATTGGAAGGAGTTTGGGTGGAACATGGGTAACATTGCAATTTACATGCAGGGCTAGCCTGTCCATTGAGCAAGAATGTTTTTTGCACAGGGCCCTGCGTTTCAGGAGGCCCCACGCAAAAAACATTCTACATCAGCCCAGCTAGATTTAAAAAACACAATCCGGCTGCTGCTGCTGCTGCCATCGTGGCAGCGGCAGAATCGAGCATCTCGCAGGGCCCCCCTGCAGCATCAGCTGCCTCAGCATCGGCTGTCAGAGCCGCGAAGGGAGAGCTTCTCTCTCGCGGCTCTGTTAGTCCCGCCAAGGCTGATGGGAAATCCCATCAGCCCCAGCGGGATTAACAGAGCCGCGAGAAAAGGAAACTCCCTTCACAGCTCTGAAAAGCCCGCGCTTTGGGAGCTGATGCTGCAGGGAGGACTCTGCCGGGCAGGGGGGGGGGCCCCGCGAGATGCTCGATTCTGCTGCTGCCACGGCAGCAGCGGCAGCCGGATTGTGTTTTTTTTTAAATCTAGCTGAGCTGATGGGGGGGGGGGGGGGGGAAGGGGTTTAGGACTAGTAAGGGGCTGTGGGGGGGGGGGCAAAGAGTGGTAGGGGGGTGTTGGGGGGGTTAGGACTGGTAATGGGATAGGGGGGGCTAAGACTGGAAGTGGGCTGATGGGGGGTTAGGAGTGGTAATGGGCTACGGGGGGGGGGGTTAGGACTGGAAAGGGGCTATGGGGGGCTAAGACTGGAAGTGGGCTGATGGGGAAGTTAGGACTAGTAATGGGCTATGGGGGGGGTAGGACTGGAAATAGACTGATGGGGGGGCTAAGACTGGAAGTGGGCTGATGGGGGGGTTAGGACTAGTAATGGGCTATGGGGGAGGTTAGGACTGGTAATAGGCTATGGGGGTTAGGACTAGAGGTGGGCTGATGGGGGGGTTAGGACTGGTAATGGGCTATGGGGGGTGCTATGACTGGAAGTGGGCTGATGGGCGGTTAGGACTAGTAATGGGCTATGGGGGCTTAGGACTGGTAATGGGCTCTGGGGGGGGACTAGGACTGGTAATGGGCTATGGGAGGGCTAGGACTGGTAATGGGCTATGGGGGGGCTAGGACTGGTAATGGGCTGAGTGGAAGGGGGGACTTGAACTTCAAATAGTTGATGGGGATGGGGGCTTGGAATAGAAATGGGCTGAGTGGAGGGGAGCTAGGATTTGACATGAGCTGATGGTGGGGCTAGGAAAGGACTAGAAATGGGATGATGGGGGCTGGGATTGGAAATGAGCTGATGGAGGGACTCGGATAGGACTGGAAATGGATGGGGGAGCTAGGACTTGAAATGGGCTGATGGTGTGGCTAGGAAAGGATTGGAAATGGGCTGATGGGGGGCTAGGACTGGAAATGGGCTGATGTGGGACTAGAAGGGAGCGGATGCTGGGTAGGGCTGGAACTAGAAGGGAGCTGATATTGGGGGAGGATTAGAATGGGATGGAGCTGGGAGAGTGAAATGGAGAGAGGAATAATATTTTGTGTGGGAGGGAAGAAAAATCTACAATTGGCCGGATATTGGGAGAGTAAGTGGGATTGAGGATGGAGGGGTAAAATTTGAGTGGATGAAATAGGAATGAGGAAAGAGCAAAAGGAGAAAGATTAGTATGTTAAAGCAGATGTAGAGAGAGAATGGGAAAAAACTAGAAGAGAGAAGAAAGGACAAATGGATAGCAGACCATGGAGAGTTAGCAGAAGACACGAAGAAACCAGAAGAAAGTGGCTGGAGCAATTGCAACTGAAAAAAAAATGCACAAAAGGTAGAAAAATATCTCTTCATTTTGAATTTATTAACTGGAATATGTCAGCTCTGGGAAATGTGCATCATTAAAGTCTGCACTTTGTTTAGTACAAGAGGGAATTAAGTTATAGTTTTATTTCTACAGTGTTGTTGTACATTACAAATTTGGCTTTTGGGGTTCCCAGTTTAATTGTCTTCCTGTTTCTAAAGTGTGATTCCTTGTTTGGTGATGGTCTATGTTCTGCATGTGTAACTGAGCTGAGTTATTCTGTTTATGTAATTCCTATTTGACAGTGCCACTTGTTCTCTTTCCCCAGTAGGTCATGTATTGTTATTCTCTGAAAAAATTGGTTTAATATTTGCAGTGTTGCCTTTTGAGGTCTGGTGCTTTGTGAGTCCTGGTAGTGCTGTTACGATACAGCAGCCGGTTTGCTATGGGTTCTAAATGGGCAGTGTTTGTAGTAATTCCTAATGTGCCTGGCGGTTGGCACTGGATTATAGTAATGAAGAAATCTTTTAGTCTTTCTTTTTCCATACACTCATTAAGAGGCATGTTTACTAAAAGTTAATGTATGGTAACATTATGTAAATATTTATGCAAATGAGGCCTATTATGCAAATGAGGCCCACACCGAGTCTCTGCACATGGCCCTACACGCCCCCCCCCTTGGGCCGCCCCTGTTTACACGCATACTTTACATGCTAAGATATACACTTGCTCCCAAGCAGCAGCCACAATCCAGGTGCTATTTCTGCACTATTTGTGCTAGCATTTTATAAATACACATAGGTGCCCATGTGTCTTTATAAAATAGGCACAAAATGGGCACCTTCTCCACCTCTCAACCAAGGCACCCTGTTATAATATTACTCTCCTCGTATCTGGTTGGAGATAGGGTACATAGCTGCGATTTCAGCTGCTGTACATAGAACAAGGGCTGCAGTTTGCTTTACTGAAAACAATCTTTAATTAACTTGCACAGAAACTGAACATTGCTGCTGTACACAGAGCTGCTGGTGGTCATATTTTTCACATGATGCGTAATCAAACTCTGGAATTTGTTACCGGGGGATACTGTCAAAGCTGTTAGTGTAGCTCGGTTTGAAAGAGGTTTGGACAAATTTCTGAAGGAAAAGTCAATAACCATTATTAAAGAGGACAATGGAAATCACTGCTTATGCCAGGATAAGCAACTTGGAACCTATCTACCTTTTGGGAAACTGAGAGGTTCTTGTGACCTGGATTGGCTGCTGTTGGAAAAAGGATACTGTGCTTGATGGACCCTTGGACTGGCATATGGTTTTGTTTGTTTTTTAGTGTCCTCAAGTCAACCCAGCATCACCTGGGTTTTCTTGGCAAGGTATGACCAGAAGTAGATTACCAGGTCTTTTCTTCCAAAGCAATAGAGGGTAAAGTGTCTTGTCCAAGATCACAAGGAGTGCCAGTGGGAATCAAACCCAGATCTCTTGTGTGTTAGGCTGCTCTAACGACTAGGCTACTCCTCCACTCTTATGTTTTTAATGTATGTGTATTCAGTATCACCTCCTATTCATGTAGTAGTGCTGAATAATGGTATTTTTAAAGTGCTGCATGAATGTAGCAAAATATGACCTTGAGAATATACCACCGGAATTTAAAGACTGCCTGCAAAATTGATTTGCTGCTTTAGATACAAATGATAGAGCTCCAGAAGAGTTATGGAAAGACATCAAGAAAATTGTGTTGGAAGAAAGCGAGAAGTCTCTACAAAAGGTGAAAAAGCAAAAATGGCCAAAATGGATGATGGAAGAAACTGAAAATTGCCCAGAAATGCAGAGAAGCTAAAGCCAAAGGAGGAAGAGAGGCAATCACAGAACTAAAGAGAGATTTCCAATGTGCAAGACAAGACAAGGAAAAGTACTACAATGACACGTGCAAGGAAATAGAAGCAGAAACTATTAGAGGAAAAACAAGATCGGCTTTCCTAAAGCTACGAGAGCTAAAGAAAAAATTCCAGCCTCAAATTGGAATGTTACAAGATGCTAAAAGTTCTAGGTTGAATGATTCTGAGAAGATCAAGAAAAGTTGGAAAGAATATACAGAGTTTTTATATGATAAAGATCAAGTGGACCAAAAGCTGTTTCAACTTGTACCTTATGATCCCGAACCATTGGTGATGAAAAAAGAAGCTGAAACATCATTGAAAGCCTTATCAAAAAACAAAGCACCAGGCATTGATGGCATTCCCATAAAAGTATTACAGCAATCTGATGCAGCTGTTACCATACTTACAAGGCTCTGCCAGGAAATTTGGAAAACATCATCATGGCCAACTGACTGGAAAAGATCTGTGTTTATACCAATACTAAAGAAAGGTGATCCAACTGAATGTGGAAATTATCACACAATTGCTCTGATCCCACATGCCAGCAACATTCTACTGAAGATTATTCAACAGAGACTACAACCATACCTGGAACAAGAACTACCTGAAGTGCAAGCAGGTTTCAGGAAAGGGCGAGGACTGAGAGATATCATCGCAGATGTGAGATGGATCCTTGAAAAGACTAAAGAATACCAAAAGGATATCTATTTGTGCTTTATTGACTATAGCAAAGCTTTTGACTGGGTAAACCATGAGAAACTCATGGGTACACCAGAACACCTGATCGTTCTCTTGCACAATCTGTACATTGATCAAGAAGCAACAGTTCGAACGGAAGAAGGAGAAACAGAATGGTTTAAAATCAGCAAAGGTGTATGACAAGGCTGCATACTTTCCCCTACCTGTTTAATTTATATGCAGAACAAATCATCAGAGAAGCAGGATTGTATGAAGACAACAGAGGTGTGAAGATTGGTGAAAGACTCATTAACAACCTTCGCTATGCTGATTATACCACATTACTGGCTGAAAGTGAAGATGATCTGAAACATTTGCTTCTCTTGATCAAGGAACATAGGGGTATGTTTACTGAACTGCGGTAACGTTACATAACGCGCGTTACGTAACGTTAATGATCGTTGACGTTCCGCGGCGCGATAAACACCACAGAAGGTGGAGAGAGGGCGGAGAGAAGAGGTTAATGGGTGGAGTGTGGGCGGGGAGAGGCTCCATTCACACTAACATGCTGATCTGAAGAGCTGAATCCTAACGCGATTGAAAACCTGCCGTTAGATGCACATATGCAGGAGAGAGAAACCATTTATGTGTCAGCAATGTACAGCCCAGGCAGGGAGCCCAAAAACTGTGATAGTAGTGCTCCATGTACAGCAATACCATAGTGCCAAAGTATGAATGGCCACTATGGCGATGGTGCAAATGGGGCATAGGGGGCCGCAGGCGGGACATGTAGCATGGGCAGCAGGGGCACAGGGTGGACCAGGCGGGTGCCTAGGAACATAGACACCGGAGATCAGCAAGACAGCAGTTAACCAAGGCCAAGCACAATCCACCAATATCTACCTGGTCCACCCTAGCCAATATTCGCTAGGGCACAGACCTGACATCCCCCCCAGCCATCCCTCCCCCATGTGGAGGGGACATAATAGTGGTAGGCAGTGATGGGGGATGTGAGGATGTCCATGTATGCCCCCCCACCCCGGAACCCGCTCCCTAGGAGGACGCCTACCTACATAGTGGATGGCCTGGGACTGCGCACTGCCAGCACTGACAGCAAATGGCCACGTCAGCTTGGCAGGGGGGCATGTGCCCGTACTGGAGGGGGCAGTGCCACCTCCCTGCAGTGGACCTAGGCCATGCTCTGCAGCAGTACGTGGTGTGCAGTGCAACATAAAAGATCTGGCTGAGGAAAAGTGCAGGTAGCCCCAGGGACTACCATGCATCTGTGGCAACAGTGTGGTGCAGTACACCCAGCCAGTGTGTCCAGGAGCAGAGGATCACAGGTGCAAGTCCCAGCTGTGGTTCCTGCAGAGCATGTCCCTATATGTTACCCTACAATGCAGATACAACAGCAACATGTGCAAAGCCCAAAGCAGCGGCGAACAGGGGTGAAAACACCCACTCACACAGGCTCCACAATCCAATGATGCATGGAGTGGCAGGCTGTTGGCCCCAGCATTGGGATGATGTTATCACCAGAGCACTACTACTACCCCCTGCACAGTTTAGCAATGTCGGCACTGTGCTCAGGACTAGTGTGGCGGGCAGGGCTGCCAACCACCCCTATCTTCGTATAATGCTGCAAAAGGAGTGAGCATGTGTGTATGTCTATCCATTGTTCTGTGGCTGCCCACACTTCACTGGGCCCAAAATGTCCCACTGTTACCAGCGTTAGCCTGATTAGATGCATAATGAGGAGCAAGGTATTCTGGGTATGGCCTGGACAGGGCAGATTGGCCAGGATGCATCTTCACAGGGTATGGGGCAATGGCTAGGACACTGTAGTGCCTGACCACCACCTGCATGGACAGGGTGGCCACAGCATGGCATGCTGGGAGGGCACTCACTCTGAACAAGCAGTGACCATGGCAGGTCTAGGTTCCCACATAGCGTTCTACACTATTTGTCTCTAGTGATATATTTGTGTTCCCTAGTGCTGGGGTCCCAATCACTGAGATGCCTGCTTGCTGCACATAGTTCCTGGTGGACTGTCTGCAGTTAGACTGTGCATGGTCGGAACACCTTTAAGGTACAGTCTGACTGTGCTGTCTGCTGGTGACTGGCAGACAGTGGTGGGAGGCACTTGGGGTTTCCAGACCTAACCCCAGCATTGCTGCTGGTCTGCCACTGTCCCAGTCATAGATATGGGTATGGCTCTGGCCCACCAACCCTGGAGGGCTGTCTTATACAAACAGAATGGAGGTTGCTTCCCTGGGGCAGGGGCACTGTTCTTTACCTACAAAAGGGTGTTGTGGGCCCTTTGGGGGTATGTAGTGTATACCACTGTGACCTATACAGCCACTGCTACACATCCTCATGCAATTCTAGGAACCCCTCTGCCCTGATAACAGCTGCCCATGTCAGCCAGACCCTCACACAGGGTACACACTAATCTGGCTGGTGTCTGGTCCCACAGGGCCACATGTGACTGCAGGATAGTGATGGCCACCAAATTACCTTTGGCTGCACTGCACGGAACACCTGTCACACACTGGTAGTGAGGGGGGATGTACAGCAGGACCTATCTCTAGTAGCTCATGTCCTGCGGACCTAGTGCTGGGCACCCATCCTATCACTCAGGGTGAACACAGAACCTGCACAATGGCATGGTCTGTAGCTACTCTGTGCCAGTATCACACACTGTCAGTTCGTCTTTCCAAGCTGGGGGACCAGAGAGGTGCAGACAATGTGCATTGCATCATGGGTACTGGTGGGGTTACCCTATCCTGGGGCACTCAGAGCAGACAATGTGTTCGGTGACCTGCAGTACTTCTGTACCCAGACATTGCTGTGACATACACCATGGAGGTATAGCCTACTGGTTAATACAACGCCATTCTTGGCAGTGTTCATGGGTTCAGTTCCTCATTGTTCCCCCCTCTCATGCCTGTCCTACTCATATAGTGTGCATGCCTGTAGAGGTCATATTTTTGCAGATCTGTGCGTCCAGCCCATAATACCCTTGCCACAATTGCCAACATTCCCTCGGTCCGTCTATCTGCGTCTGTCAGCTGTGTAGAGTCCTGTTTGCCAGTGAAGGCTGCCACCCCATGTCATACCCTTTCCTGCATTGTGCCTCTTCATGCTTGCCTCGCCTGTGCCTGATCTGCATGGCACCACCACTCCTCTGTCCACCCATCATTGTAACTATCCTGCCACCTCTGCCTCCACTGGGGGACATGTATTCCCATTGCCTGCCACCAACTGTTTTTCTGGTACTTTACATTGCCAACACCCTGTGCTGTGGAACAGCTGCCCCACCATGTTTGTTATAAGTACTGGCAGGCACATGGGATGCCCGCAGATATGGCAGGTCCAGCGGCTCCCACTCTCCCTCTTTCACTCACCTGTTCATTGCCTTTCCTGAGTGCTCTATCTAGTGTTAGGGCTACATCCGTCTCTGTTCAGCACAGGTCATGCATGTCATCCTGAGGCACCTTGCAGTCTCTAGGGCACACTAACCTAGGACACCATAACCTTGTTAGGCCACCTTAACCTATTGTTCCATAGCCAAGGGTGCCTAATATGGTGCTTAGCCTAGAAGGTCCTATAGGGCGCCTTATGAGGCACCTTACAGGGCACCTTACAAGGCACCTTATAAGGCACCTTACAGGGCACCTTATTAGGCACCTTACATGGCAGCTTACAAGGCACCTTACAAGGTGCCTTGCAAGGTGCTTCACAAGACGCCTTGTAACGCTCATTCGTCTAAGGCGCCTTGTAACGCGCGTTAGCTGTCAGCTTGCTGTAACGATGCAACGCCCATGCCTTTATATGGGCATCTCCACCTTTACCGTGGAACCTACCGTGAATGACATTACCGCAGTTTAGTAAACATACCCCATAGTCTTAAAATGGGCCTGCACCTTAATGTAAAGAAGACAAAGATCATGACAACTGGCAAAATTAATAGGTTCATTGTTGATGGAGAAGAAATTGAAATTGTGAACAACTTTAACTTACTTGGATCAACTATCAATAAAGAAGCAACAAGCAGTCAAGAAATCTGACAACGCACTGCTCTTGGCAGAATGGCTATGAAGGACCTAGACAAGATTCTCAAGAGCAGAGATGCCTCTCTCCATACAAAGATTCAACTCATTCGAGCCATGGTATTTTCAATAACATCATATGGATGCGAAAGTTGGACAGTGAAAAAGATAGACAGGAAGAAAATTGATGCCTTTGAATTATGGTGCTGGCGACGAATACTGTGTATACTATGGACTGCCCGAAGAACAAACCAGTCAGTACTAGAGGAGATCAAACCTAAGCTTTCTTTAGAAGCTCAGATGACAAGACTTTGTCTTTCATACTTTGGACACATCATGCAAAGAGAGAGATAATTAGAGAAAGACATCATGCTTGGCAAAATAGAAAGTTAATGCAAAAGAGGAAGGCCAGCAGTGAGATGGATGGATACAATAACAGCAGTTACGGGTACCAGTCTGTCAACAATGAGCCGCCTGACTGAAGACTGAACACAATTTAGGACAACTATCCAGAGGGTTGCCATGAGTCGACACCGACTTGACAGCACTTAACAACAATAACCACCACCAGATTTGAATATTGACTTGTGTCTTCAGGAAGTAATGCTTCTCTAAGACCATTTTCAGCTTTCAGAAAATCTGCAGTCTAGCTCCAGCCTAAGGGAAATGTGTTCTCTTCTGAACTTCTTTATGTACTATTCTTTTGGATTTAATGACTCTCTTTTGAAATCTGTTGTTCACAAGTACAATTGGGTATGGCAGATATTTCCCTGCCTCAGAGGGCTTACTATTTAAGTTGTACTTGAGGCAATGGAGGGAAAAGAGACTTGCCCAAGAGCATCTGTGAGAGAAGCGCTTTGAGCCTGGATTCCCTGGTTCTAACTGCCCACTATTGTATGAAGGAGATTTTCAAACTTCCCTGTTTTTACTACAATATTGGTGGTTTCTATTTACAAATTCTATTTTGTTCCTAATTAATGAACTGGCAAAATCTAAGATAGAATTATGTTCCTTACAGTGCAGAAGCTTATACATTCAACAATGACAATAATTATAAATACTGTAATTATATTTAAGTGCCTTTGTTTTATTCAAACAATAGCTACAAATTGAATAATTGTAATCATTAACTGAAAAAAAATGAAGGCATTTGTAGTTTTAACTTTCACAAATATATCAATCAATATAATTGTCTATAGTAAATTACCCATAATACATTTTAGAGGCCATTCTAGAACAAGAATAAGAGGTTTGTATGTGCAGTGGAGACGTTTATGTGCTGAAAATGTTCCCAACCATATTCTGAAATACTGCTGTCGTGCACGTCCATGGCGCTAGCATGAGGATCTCAGAATGTGCCCAAAAGGGGCGGAACAGGGGAATGGTCAGCCTCAGATACCTGCATAGTGTATTCCGGAAAGGCCTGTGTACATTCTGCAATTTCCCTGCAGACATCCCCGTTATTCCTGCTGAAACGTGTAATAAGGCCAAGACTTAAAAAATATTTTACTGTGCTCTTCAGTTCATCCCATATTGAAGAATGGTTGTGACAAATATGTGCTAAACTGGTGTGACTGCAGTCTAGAAAAACATGATGCTGCTATAAAGATGGAAAGCAGAGGTGAGGAAATATTTTAAGGTAAAGAAACAGTAATAAATACCCTTACAGAAATATTAAGAAGAACAACGGTATTTATTCTGGTTATGCCGAAATGTGCAGTTTGTGCTAAAAGAGCTAATCCAGGAGACCCTAACAAAACCTGTGTTCTAAAAACTGGGACTGTTGATGCAAGCATAGTATGTGAATGAGTCTGGAAAGGGAGATCATATGTGTAGTCCTGGGACATCATGCCATCATGGTATAGCAGCTGTTAGTTATAGGTTTGGTTTGACAGAATGATGTCTTTTGTGACTGCAAGTGAGAGTGTGTGGTTTCGGGGTAGCACAGGAGGATCTGGTGTGCTGATCTGTAATTCAGGGAGGCCATGAATGGCTGGCTGGTGCCTGGACCATATGGATGACCACAGTGCCTGCCAGTATGATAAGGCAGCTATACATCTGCTGTGCCAGGCACTGGGAGACATGACTGATGTTGTGCCAACATCCCCCAGATTGTGCCATGAGGCCTACTTCCTTTCCCAGTCTAGGATCTATGCAAGTTGCAACAGTGGTGATACAGTTGGGGTCAACATTATTGTCACCCTTGCAGTTTAACCCCTTAATGCCCCATGTCTCCTAAAGAAAAGTGACCAACAAAAGAAAACAGCGCTAGCCACTCAAATTGAGCTGAAAACAAGACCAGGAAGCGGCAGGTTCAACACCCAACACCTTTATTATTACAAATTAAGTGGCCTAAACCCAACACAGGACCGTGTTTCGTATATCACTTCATCAGGGGTTATCAGGGCACACTGATGGGTGTGTGGTATTCATAGACTTCACAATGCTCAGAGTAAAATTGAAGTCACTAATATCATAAAAAACTTCTATTGAGGAATACCAAGGACACGACTGCAAACTGTGTGCTGTTCCTTCAAGTGCCTCACTTCATCAGGGGTTATCAGGGCACACTGATGGGTGTGTGGTGTTCATAGACTTCACAATGCTCATTAGAGTAAAATTGAAGTCACTAATATCATAAAAAACTTCTATTGAGGAATACCAAGGTGTCCTTGGTATTCCTCAATAGAAGTTTTTTATGATATTAGTGACTTCAATTTTACTCTAATGAGCATTGTGAAGTCTATGAACACCACACACCCATCAGTGTGCCCTGATAACCCCTGATGAAGTGATATACGAAACACGGTCCTGTGTTGGGTTTAGGCCACTTAATTTGTAATAATAAAGGTGTTGGGTGTTGAACCTGCCGCTTCCTGGTCTTGTTTTCTCCTAAAGAAAAGTGGCCAGCGAAATGGCTTTGGACTATATATGCGCACATAGTTGACACAAAAAAAATCAAATAAAACAAGACCAATTAAAAAAGGAAATAGTATTAAAACTGGAACATTGCCTGGACATGATTTTGGCACCCTTATAAAAATTCAAATCAGTTTGAACAGAAGAACCATATTCCCATTATAGTAAAATTAGACAAACCTTTGACCAAATGTCGGTACTCACATGGCTCTAATGTTTAAAATGGCCACATTCACTCCCTGTTCCATTTTCACAATGGTGAAGCTAAGAGAACTGCCTGAGACCATCAGGAAAGCCATTCTCCAGGACCAAGCAGGAAGTCAGTCCTCACATATGGGTGACGTCGGCGCCGACGGAGCCCTCGCGGAGCAATTTCCCCAGCTTTCAAAGAAAGCTTTTGGGAATTGCAGCGCGCATGCGCGGTCCCCTTCCCGCCCAAGGGTGCCATCTTGCTCAGTCTTCTTTTTTCCGCGGAGCCCTACAGACGCTGTTTGTGATCGCCGCTAAAAAAGTTGATTTTTATTATTTTTCTTTTCTCGGTTCGACGCCGGATCCTTTTCCCGCCCGGACTCGATACACCGGTATCGAGTCCTTTCGTAATTTTTTCGGTTTTTGTCCTTCGTGACTAGCGTTCGCGCCAATTTTTCCTTTTCACTGGCAGCCCTGTCTTTTGACCTCGCAGGGGCCCTTTTTCCCCCGATGGCTGCCAGCAGGTTTAAAAAGTGTGATCGGTGTAAGAAACTTATGTCTCTTACCGACACACACGACTGCTGCCTCCGCTGCCTCGGACCCACTCATGACCCGATGATCTGTGGTCTGTGTGGCAAGATGTCCTCTAAAGCATTGAGGAGTCGGCAGCAACAGAAAGAAAGAATCTTCTCTGACTCTGCATTCCTCTGAGCGGGGGTCTCCTGCCCGGGAACATCATCGGAAAAAGAAACCCACGAGGGCGTCATCGGTGGACACTCCTGGTTCCTCGAGGGCCAGGTCGCATAGCCCCGATAGCCGTCCCGGGTCCTCAGAGTCGGAGAGGCCTTCGAAACATCCTCGACTCGAGTTGGAGTCTCCTGGACATCAAACTTCAAAGGGGTACAAGGCCATCTTTAAAGACCTTGGGATTCCTGTGTCTATAGTTTGCAATGTTATTAAGAAGTTTTCTGCTCATGGAACTGTCAAGAACCTCCCAGGATGTGGTGGGAAGAGGAAAATGAATCAAAGAAATCTTCAAAGGTTAGTGCAAACTTTTGGAAAAACACCACTTACAAAATCCAAGCAGCTTAAGACTGACCTGGAGCAATCTGGAGTGGTGGTTTCAACCTGCATCATATGCTGTGCACTAAACAAAGAAGGACTTCATAGGTGAAGGCCAAGGAGGGCTCCACTGCTCAAAGACAGACAGACAGACAGACAAAGCACAATCATTCTGGTAAAATGTTCTATGGACAGATGAAACCAAACTTGAGCTCTTTGGCAATGCAGACCAGTGATACATTTGCAGACAAAGAAATGAAGCTTATAAGGAAAAAAACACCCTTCCTACAGTTAAATAGGTTGGAGGTTCCATAATGTTGTCAGGGCTGTTTTGCTGCCTCAGGAACTGGAAGCCTGTAATGTATTAAAGGAATCATGAAGTCAGAGGACTACCAATGTATTTTGGAGTGAAATGTGCTACCAGTGTCAGAAAGCTAGGTCTGGGTCGAAGGTCATGGGTCCTCCAGCAGGACAATGACCCAAAACATACATTCAAAAGTACAAAAGAATGGTTAAAAAGGAACAAATGGACTGTTTTAAACTGGCCAGCAATGAGTCCTGATCTCAATCCTATCAAAAACCTTTGGAAAGAGCTGAAATCTGCATTGGTAAAAGGAATTCTGGAAACAATCATGAGCTGGAACAAATCGTTGTTGAAGAGTGGGAGAAACCACCAGCAGACAGATGTATGAAACTTATAGATGGCTACAAGAAACGTTTGGAGGTTGTCATCAATGGCAAGGATTGTGCAACTAAATATTGGTGAAGGGTGCCATTAATCCTATCCAGGTCATATTTTGTTTTTTTTTCCCCCTCAGAAATTACTACATCTAAGTTGCACAGACATCTCATTTTTGTTGTATACCTTTGAACATATTAAAATATTATGACAACATACAGTTGGAATATTTCCAATTATTTCTCTAGATATTGTTCATAACATACCTAAAATGCTAGGATGCCACAACTGTATATCTGGAGGCTGGCTACCTGGGTATGATGGCACAGGGATCCCCCCTCTCATGCCCACACAGGCCTGACGAGGGGAGAAGTGCCTCAAAGCAGACTGTGGGAAGGTGGACAGGTTTGCCCCACAGATAGTGGATATATACAGACTGATATATGCCACGATAGGATAGGTGTAGCTGCTGTGAGGAATGCCAGTACCCAGATACAGTATGTGGGAATCAGATGCCATAGCCAGAAGGCCATACTACTACCACTATTACTGATTATTTTTATAGTGCCACACAGACACAGGTAAAAGGTGGTTCCTGCTCAGCATGAGCTTACCATCTAGTCAAGACAGACAGCACAACAGCTGTGGACAGGATACATCTAGGGGGAAATGATAAGGAAAACACAAGGGAAAGTAGGTGGATGAGATCCAAAAGCGGCAACGAAGAGGTGCGCGTTCAGCCTGAATTTGAGAAGGGCCAGAGAAGACTCAGGTAATTTGTTCCAGGTATAAGGAGCAATAAAGTGAAAGGAGCGAAGTCTGGAGTTGGCAGTAGAAGAGAAGGGCACAGATAGAAGCAATCTGACAGAAGAGCGGGAGTTCCAGAGGAGGGGACTAGAGAGAGATAAGAGAGGAACGGTAGTGCAGAGCAGCAGAATGAGTGCACCTATAGGCCATAGGCACGAAAGGGGCATACATTTGTTCCTCAGCAATATTATGCATCCTTTGGGGAATTGCAATGTTAGTTTTGGGTTTTGTGCAATTGGTAAGGGTCTATCCTTAGCAGTTTGAAGCATGTTTGTAGAGAAGACCAAGACAGGAATCACTGGGGCTGTTTTAATGCACAGTACTATTTGATGCAAGGTATGTCCTGACATACATGTTCATATTTACATTCTCTTATACCATATTAGCGTGCATTTGGATTACCTAGCACCTTTCAAGGTATGAAGAGAACTGGTACATGGTCTAGGTTGCAGCAACAGTCATTTTTCATTCGTATTTATGTCTCGTTTGCATCAGCAAACTACTGTCAGTGTGAAGGGCAGCTTAGGAGATGCACATTTTTACCGAGGAGGCATGGCGTCTGCGGATATATCGCAGAGATGTGCAGGATCCGAAATGTGCAACTTTTCAGAATACAGTGGGCGCAGGGACATCCAAAACATTTATCCGTGTCCCATAATATTGATGGGGGATGTGTTTCTCCATTATATTGCATGACCTATGCCTGCACCCATGTGTGGGTTGCATGCTGGATGTGTGCACGGGCCGGCTGCATAGTTCTTTGTCCATGCTGCACCGGACATGTCTACCTCCCTGCTTCCAGACCCATGGGCATGCCTAGACCCCTGGATGCAGAATTAGGTTCAAATGGAGCCCATTTTCAATTTAGACGTGTCCGTGGGCCAGACGTGCAAGTTATGGAATCTGCCTCCACGGGAATAATTTTATTACCCCCCTTATTAGCAAAACATCCATGTGTTGTTCTATTTGGACTGTGGCAAATTTTCAAAGTGGAAGCAGTGTATATTTTCACTTTAAAAATTATCCCAGCAAAAGTGTTGCACATATTTACACCTCGTGACTTGTGTGGATAGTTTTTCCGTGAATGAAATGTATCTGGCACACATCGCTCCTCTTCCATCTTTAATGTTACATTTTGCTGACCAAACAAACTGTAACTGTTTAGTAGGTTGCAATTTTAAAACTGAAGATTTGTCCTTGTAACTCCAAAAGTTATCTGGCCAGTCTTTTTGTATATCAGCCACAAGGGGGATAATTTTATTTTTAGGGCACATAGATTAAGCGACCATGAAGACGCTTAGTTTGGTGCTATTTTGTAAAGACTCATAGGGACCCTTTTACTGAACACTGCTAACCAGTTAACATGCATTGTAGCATGCATTAACTAGCTGCAATGAACGCTAATGTGCAGAGCACGCCAGCTACCACTGCAAAAACACACGATAATCATTCATCACGCCCTAGGGTGACAAGTGGGCAGGTTAGGGGCAGAGTGTGGACATGGAGAGCACATTGCCACTAGCATGAGGGTAAATGCCGTCCTCAGTGGGTATCTTTAGGTGTACTCGTGCTAATTGTGCCTATGCATTTGTGGGCTAATGGCTGGGAACATACTAGTTACAGTCCAGCCTTGGAGGATTTGCACTTACCATGCATTACAAACACACATTAAGTGCAAAACCTTAGCAGGATGTAGTAAAAGGGCCCCATAGGTGCCTATGTGACTTTATAAAATACTAGCACAAATGCAGCAACAATAGCACCAATATTCAAGGTACAGACATAATGCCGGCTCCAGAGCAGGTGTAACTGTTGGTGTGTACGCATGTAACTTGCGACTCCAACCATGCTCTGCCCAAATTCTGCCCCGGTGCTTGCCTATTGTACAAATATGTGATAGCTTGCACTGTGCATAATTTAGGTATGATCTAATTTTAGAAGAGCCCCTTTGTGCACAAAAAATGATGCTTCATGCAAAAAAAAAAAATGGTTTATAAAATTACCCTCAATGTGTGTACGCAGGAGCTCATTCTTTTGGGTGCATAAGAAAATCTAAACAAACGGCTGCCATTGCTTGGAGAGATCCAGATGAGACTGCTCTCTACTCAGTATCCTGGGACGGAGTCTCGAGGACAAGGTTCCCTAGAAAACTAAATTTCTGTGAGGTCACCAGTAACTGCATCTGTGCCTGTTCTGGACCTTTGATTTCTGTATGGCATGTGTTGGAATCAAATGTGCCACTTGCCAGATTTTACGTGTGCATCAAATACCCCAGTAAAAAGATTCTATTTAGAACAATACTCTACTGTGTGGCTGTCTCTTTCTTTCAACTGGGAGCTGCAAGAGGACATTCCACAAGGCTAGGGAGTTGAAAGATTGTTACTTTCCCCCCATCAAAAAAGAATCCAGGAAGCCCGGTGGGTCTGCTTACCCCATCAATGCCAAAGGTGTCCCTAAATTCTGTTAACCAGGGAAAGAGGAGCTACAGATTAGATAGCTAGATTTTTAGTGAAAGGGCTAATTGCTTGAAGTGTTCCTTCAAATGCCTCTAGAGATAGGGAGAGCAGAGAAATCAATCCAAGACGGTATTTACTCTACTTGCCAATCCGCAGCAAAAAAATTAGATAGTCTTAAAATGACTTTGATCCCATTCCAGTGCATGTCTGGGAATTTTCTTCAGCCTGGGCAGAGATTGTCACCTAGTGGCCAGGAGTTGTGACCCACATTCAGTTGCCTCAACAAAGCAGCTACTGTATTCTATTAGTTAGAGAATAACCCCAGCTGCTAACAAGATTGAGAGAGTTTTATGTTCCTGTTTCCCTGCTGATTTCTACCAGTGCCACACCTTTGAATTGCCTCTTTCAGAGCCTCAGACATGGGAAGATAAACGTGGTAAAGGTCTGGATACCAAGGACTTGGTTTCCTAAGTAACGGCAAGCACATAAAAGCTTTCAGGATCTCCCTTGCCTGTAGCTTGCTCTCTCACTTGGGTAGCTTCAGTGCAGATATGCATACAAAGTATCCTGCTCTAATTGATCCCAGCTTCCAGGAGAAGCCTGAAAGGGTTTTGCTGCATGACTTGTAAATAAATCAACAACGTGGGTCAGCAACCACCCCAAAAGCTACCACAAGCAACAGAGCATTCACATATGTAGCCTCCACGTTATGGACTACACTTCCAGACTCATTGCGATCAGTCAAAGACCTCCAAATCTTCAGAAAAGAATTAAAAACACTTCTCTTCATTGAACATTACAGTAGCCTCAATTGCAACAACAATCTAGATACAACCATCACCCATGCACACCAGTCCCCATAATCCCATTCCCCCACATCAAAATCAGATTCTGTCCTCCCGTTAACAAAATAGCAAATACACTTGCTAATTTACTGATTGATGTATATATGTTACTGTATATAGTTATAAAGTCCTATATAACAATATGTATCTTACACTGTTCTATTCAAAATGTTGTTTGCAGTTAATGTATATAGTTATAAAATTCTATGTAACTGAATATGTATCCATCATAATATTATTCAAAACGTTGCTTCTTGTAAACCACATTTGATCTTCAAGAAAATGCAGTATAGAAATTTATAATAAATAAATATGTTAATAGTTATCATGTAAATAGTTATGTGATTTACCACTACAGTGTTCTATGTAACTTGTTTGTTTCAATGTAAACCGCCCCTGATCTTTGGAAGGGTATAGAAAAACGTTCCAAATAAATAAAATAAATAAATAAATAAAAAGGTTTCCAGATTGGTTGACTACAGAGTACACTGTGTTCCCATCAGCTGCTATGAAAAGGCTACTGAAATGATGCAGGGTCCAAATCAGAAGCTCAATGAGATGAGAATTAAGGACCTAAGGATCAAGACCTTAGTGGACAGGATAGAGAAGGTGGATATCACAGAGACACATATATATTTCACAGCAGGGCTTTTTTTTGAGTGGTAACCAGCACCTTTTTTCATTGTTTGCTAAAACTGATCCATGTCCTCATGAATTAATGAAAGAACCCAATATATGAGTACCGGTATTTTTTTTGTTAGGAAAAATGTGCTGCCTCATACAGACATAAATAATGCACACAAAGGAAATTTTTCTTAGCAAAAGAAAATTCTAGAACAAGAGGATACGAGGCACTAAGAGAGTAGATTCAAGAAGAACATTAGAAAATATTTCTTTTTTTTTTAAATACTTTCTTTTTATCTTTTCTACAAATGCAACACATCTCACTATAACAGGCTAAACAGATAAATCCCCCCATTCCACTTCCTTCCCACCCTCTCCTTCCTCCCCCATCCCCTCAAACCCAGGCTAAGAGCCGGGGGATCAGAGTACCAAAGGCAAATTCAGCTTCAACTGCACCCATCTTTCAAACGGGGCCTAGATTTTCTGAAACCATTTCAGAGTTCCTCTCCACACAGCAGTCAACTTGCTGAAGAAATGAATATGCCAAAATGTTTCTTATGTACGACTATCATAGTACTTCCGGTCTTTTCCACAGTTTGACCACCTACACAGGGCTGCAGTAGCTCTATAAAACAAAAGGATCATCACAGCTGCATTCAAGTCCAATGGCTTTCACAAAAGCAGAAGGTCGTCTGCATCCTTTACCACTTGTATACCTGTCATTTTAGCATAAAATCCTACAAAATGATCCCAGATTGTTGGATGTGAACACAACTCCACCACCCATGCATAAATGTACCCATCTTACCACAACCACACCAACACTCACCCATGCTTGAGCAATACATCTTAGTCTACGCCTCTCCTTAAGAAATCCTCACTTGATCCCTCTTGTCCATCCAATTATCGTCCCATTTCTCTCCTTCCCTTCATTTCTAAACTGCTTGAACGTGCGGTTTACCGCCGTTGCCTTGACTTCCTCTCTTTCCATGCTCTCCTTGATCCCTTACAATCCGGTTTTCGTCCCTTGCACTCTACTGAAACTGCTCTTGTCAAAGTCTCCAGTGACTTGTTCCTGGCTAACTCTAAGGGCCTTTACTCTGTCCTTATCCTCCTTGACCTTTCTGCTGCTTTCGACACTGTTGACCATGATCTTCTCCTTTACACTTTGTCCTCGCTTGGCTTTAGGGACTCTGTTCTTTCCTGGTTCTCCTCCTATCTCTCCCATCGCTCCTTTAGTGTATGTTCTGGTGGCTCCTCCTACTCTGTTACCCCGCTCTCGGTTGGTGTCCCCCAAGGTTCCGTCTTGGGTCCCCTCCTTTTTTCTCTCTATACTCAATCCCTTGGTGCGCTCATTTCCTCTCATGGTTTTCAGTACCATCTCTATGCTGACGACTCCCAGCTCTATCTCTCTACTCCTGATCTTTCTTCTGCTTTCTAGTCCCGGATCTCTAGCTGTCTCTCTGCCATCGCTGCTTGGATGTTCTAGCGTCGCTTGAAATTGAACATGACCAAGACTGAACTTCTCGCTTTTTTCTCCTAAAATTTCCCTTTCTCCTTCTTCTTTTTCAGTCTCTGTTTCATCCGCTCACAACTTGGGTATTATTTTTTACTCTTCGCTCTCTTTCTCCTCTCATATCCAACTCTTCGCTAAGACCTGTCGCTTCTTTCTCTTCAACATTGGCAAAATCTGCCCCTTTCTCTCTGAGCTCACTACTAAAACCCTCATCCATTCCCTAATCACCTCCCGCCTTGATTATTGTAACCTGCTCCTTGCTAGTCTCCCTCAGTCTATTCAGCATTCTGCTGCACGTTTGATTTTCCGTCAGCCTCGTTTTGCCCACATCACTCCTCTCCTCAGATCTCTTCACTGGCTCCCTATCTGTTTCTGTATTCACTTTAAACTTCTCCTTTTGACCTATAAGTGCATTCACTCTGTGGCTCCTCAGTACCTTTCTTCTCTCATTTCTCCTTACTTCCCCCCTCGTGTACTCCGTTCTTCTTCCCAGTTGCTTCTTGCTATGCCCTTCTCCGCTATTGCCAACTCCAGATTCCGCTCTTTTCACCTTGCTGCTCCTTATGCTTGGAATAAACTTCCTTTGTCTATACGTCCTTCTTCAAACTTAAGTTAAAAGCTCATCTTTTCGCCTCTGCCTTTGGCTCTTGATTTTGCTGTTCTCCTTCCTCCCCTCTTTTATTTCACCTTTCCTATTTCCTCTTTCACTTGTTCTTACCTCTTTCCTTTGTCCTGTCTCTCCTGCTCTCGTCTCTTTGCCCTTATTCTTATCTTCTTCTTCTCCTTTTCTTGTTTTGTCTTTTGATGTTTACATTTTAAATTTCTTGTTTTGTCTTTTTAGATTGTAAGCTTTTTTGAGCAGGGACTGTCTCTTGTGTGTTTTCTCTTTGTACAGCGCTGTGTGCGCCTGGTAGCGCTTTATAAATGCTTAGTACTAGTAGTAGTCGTAGTCTATTAGGGGTCATATACCACCTAGACAGAATCCGATAAAAATTTTCAATTAAATGGTCCTCACCGAGACCTGCAGCATGGATTGATAAAATGTTTCCACCAAATTGAAAAAAATTACTGAAACAGTTTCCCCAGTCATGTTCATGCTTTGGACATTTGAAAATGGGCTTAGAGATGTCCAAGGCACAGAGATGTCTCCAGAACCATTTTAGAACCCAGATCTGGGGGCGTCCCCAGCTTGAGGATGTCCATGTCTGAAAGGGCCATGGCTGGGGTGTTTCCAGGATCCTGGACCTCCCTGCCTGATCACAGAATTGTCATGGGCATCCAGCATCATCGCATCTAACGTTAGACTTGCTCCAGGCATGAACAAGTATCTGAAAAGTATATAACTAAAAATATCCAGAGGGTGTAGAGAAGAAAGCACTCAACCAGCTTCTGTACTCAGTACAATGTCAACAATAGCAGCAATGGCATTTGAACCCTGGTTGCCTTGCTCCTAATCCACTACTCTAACCATTAGACTATACTAGACAGTTGGGAGATCAGATCTGGTTCTGGGGATGTAAATATAGACATCCTTGCAGATTTCCATATCGGACACGTCCATGTTCATGAAATCACATCTGCACCTGGATGTGCCTACTTTTTTTTTCAGACGCTCTGGCTTAGTCATTCCAGATTGCACTTGGATAGCTCTTCTAAAATTCCCCTCCATATCTACGTAGTATCAGGAAAAATGCATAGATGGAGGAAAAAGACCTCAGATTATGTCCCTTTAACAACTTATATTTTAGATACCACAGAATGCACTAGCATGGCATTCAAGGTTACCCAGACTGATCCTTGCAGGTCTAGAAAAAAAAATATTCCCACTTAATCTTATATATCATGTGCTATAATTTAAAAGAGAAACTTATCTCCACATTCCCAGTGATGGCCAGCGTTTTGCAATCCATGCTACATCAGAGGTGTTACCTATAATATATAATAAGTATACAATAAAGTGATTGGACAGAATACTGAAGTGATGGTGTGGCACCCCTTCTGTGCACTGCTGAATTAAATAATACGGGAAGCACCATCACACTTCTAACCTAAGCCACATACTCATCAGAAACTTTAAAACAGAATTTTCCACTTCTCATTTTAATATAAATAACCTTGCTCTGTTATTAGGCACTCTTCCAAATCCAGTGGTTTTATTCCATTGCAACAACTCTTTGGAGTAAATTCTCCAACATGCCATTGCTGTCTGAACAAGACGCCGACGTCAGCTGTTCCGGAACTCGAACCCTGATGAAGTCAGTTTCATTAGAATGAATTTTATTGATAAAAGTCATAACTCTGAAAACAGTCTCAGCAGCATGATTATATTACTTGACAGCTAATCCTAATACTCTCTATTACTCTTTCTATCCAGACTGGAGTGGAGGAGTGGTCTAGTGGTTGGGGCAAGGTATTTCAGGCCAGAAGGTCAGGGGTTCAAATCCCACTAGAGGACAGCAACCTTGGGCCGGAAGGACTGGGGTTTCTATTCCCACCGGTGCTCCTTGTGGTCTTGGGCAAGCCACATAACCCTCCATAGCCCATGTTCCCTATAAAATAGTTATCTCCAAGTTATAATGCCTTGTTCAATGTAATTTCAGTTTGTTCAATATAAACCGCACTGATGCAGAATAGCACGGTATATAAGAGAATTAAAATAAAATATCAATAAGTGGTTGCAGTGAAAAACTGTCAGTAGTTGATCACGGTATCTCAAATTAAATAATCACTGCCTTTACCCTCTCGTACTTAAATTACTTCATTTAACTCTTGATATTTTAATCTTTTGATCTTTGGTCCCACGCACAAAATTACCAATCTAAATGTTCTCCACAGCTGGCAACAGCTGGTAGCTCCGATGGTGTGCATATGCTCCACTCAGCTGATATGCAGCTGTATCCTCCATCAATAGGGCACTGTGAATGTGATGTCCACAGCTAATCTTTCATTTGGTTCCTGCAAAAGCTACAATATGGACACTGTCCACTATACTGTAGATCAGGGGTTCTCAATTCAATCCTTGGGACACACCTAGCTAGCATAACCATAATGAATATGTATGAGAGAGATCTGCCTTCAGTGGAGGCAATGCATGCAAATCTCTCTCATGCATATTCACTGTGCTTATCCTGAAAACCTGACTGGCTAGGTGTGTCCCAAGGACTGGATTGAGAACCCTTGCTGTAGATGTATTAGATACCTCAGAGAAGACACAATCAATTGTATGTAAAATCGCTTCTTGTGGATCCTCTAGTATGAAATGCCACAAACCCAACCTGTTGTTTATCTCTACACATGGAAAAATGATCTCCTCACACCAATAAAGTATATAGAATGGTGAGAAATGTTTCTCTAATTTGAAGGGTTACTGCTAGTTCTTTCATCACACCTCATTCTAACCTGATGCTTCCCTGAACTTTAGGACAACAATGGTCATAACTAAGCATCTGATGGGACTTAAACATGCAGGAAAAACTGCTAGAGGGGGGTTACCTATACGGAGCAGCAGGTACAACACTAAACAAAAGCATAGAGAGGAGTAACCTGTGCAGAGTGGCAGGTAGAACTCTACAACTCTAGCTACCTTACTGGGAAGACTCGATGGACCATGCTAGTTTTTATGTGCTGTCATTTACTATATTACTATGGGGGGGGGGGGATATTCAGTGGTAGTGACTATCGCTTGTACAGCGCATAACTGTTGCTGACGAACCTTAACCCTGGATATTTAATGCTGGGGCCATATCCGGCCACTGGCACTGAAAATCTGGGTCTGCCACACAATGCTGCACAGCTTGGAAGCTAACTGGGCAGGGGCGATATTGAGCTGCTGCCCGGTTAACCCCCATGGGTAAAGATAGGCCAGCTTTTGCCATGCCTATCGTTACCCATGGATCACTAACTGGGCAGCGGCTCAATATCGCCCCTGCCTGGTTAGCAACAAGTATTGCCTCTGCTCTGCCCCACCCCCGAATGCTGATGACATACCCCAATGCTACACGGTTAGATCGGGGCATGTAAGCGTGTTACTCGGGGATATTCAGTGGCACTAACCATGTTACACTGAATATCCCTCTAAGCAGCATTTACATGTCCCCCCTATGTAACTAAAAGGGAGCCCATCCTCAAGCGTTTGCCCAGAGCCCCCCATATGTGTTTAAAATGGCCCAGACTATGTGAGGTGTTTTTAGCTTGCAATCTAGCCATCCTCAAAATTGCCCCCAATAAATGACATATGTCCTATATAATGCAGCAGAAAAGGGAATTCCTGCCTAGAGGAGCTTCCAGGAAGGAAAGTAGTAAATTTTATTTTAATAATGTTTGTATACCCTACTAGTTCTGGTCCGAATATAATGTATTCTACCTCCGCAGCCATCTCAAGTAGAGCAAACCATAGTCTCATTCACGGCTCCCTGATACGAGTTGCGCAATAATCTGAATCACTCTGCCTTGGAGGGCTAGACGTATTTAGTACTGTTCATGCCTTTAAAAACTATAATTAGTGAACCACCTGACCTGTCTTTTCTCCTCAGCTTCCTGAGACACCCTTTGTAATTTCCACAGAACTGAAGTCGGGCAACTAATTGCCTTACTAAAGTAATATTAGCAGTGCTCTGTGATTCTTCAGTTACAGTGTGTGATGACTGTAGTTCATTACATAGTTTAACATGCAAATCACAAAACATTGCTTAGGTAGTGAGGCACTGCAACCATTCTCAATTTGGCAGTGAAGAGTGAGAGAGATGGGAATTGTTATCCTTATTGTCTTTTCTGCATTGCGTAATTGTGTTTTTTTCTATTTTCATCATGGCCCATTTGCAAGATTTCTCTCCTTTTCCTTTTTGTTCTTTCCAACCCGATGGAAGTTGGAAAGAATTATATAAAAGCGATTGAAAATGTCTTGTCTGTCCATCCATCCATCTGTCTATCTGGGGAGGATTGGGGGGGGGGGGGGTAAAATAGCCCTGAAAATTTAATGGAATGGGGTGAAACTTAACCTGTGGGGAAACCTGGTAAAAAGACACATCAAATTTGAAAATGGGCCAGATCGGCCTGAGAGTTAGAGAGCAATAAGACCCCAAAAAGCTAGCCCAATGTATTTCTATGGGAGAAGGAACATAGAGACTTATATACAGGGAAACATATCAGGTAAGGAAGTCCTCTTTTCAATTATCTATCCCTGTTTTCTTATTTTTAAACCCCCCCCCCCCCCAAATTGCCCCACCATTGAAAATGTCCTCTCCCACAAAGTTCCACCACCCTACACACTGTCCCCACCCCCAAAAAATACTCCCTCGCAACTCCCCTACCAACCTGCCACCATGCAAAAATATCTCCCCACAACTGCCTCACCACCTTGCAAAGCGCCCCATCGCCAAAAGCTACATCCCCACAACTGTCCTACCACACCGATAACTGTCTCCAACCCAAAAAACAACCTCCAGCAAGTCACCAACCCCCAAAACTATGTCCTCTGTAAGTGCCCCACCACTCTCAGCTACTCCACCACAGACATAACATGTATACAGGACACACAGAACATGCCACAAAGATGCATATACACACAAACACATGAACACTGCATATGCACCACACAAACATACAACACACACCTCACACACACACAGATTAAGAATAATTCTCTGTATTGTGCACACAATTTTTCTATGTTTGGAGACCAAGCTTTAGAGAGCTATGTATTATTTTATCATACACTCTTATAGATGTGAACCTTTAGGTGATAGGAGAAGCCCGTGAAAAAATGCATAACCTGTAAATCCACTGAGCATTATTCATTGAGGAAATCCCCTTAGGGATGTTTCTGCCTGGTTCACTGCCCTTTTCGACATCAACTTCGCAACTAAGGGCCCCTTTGATTAAAGCCTGTTAACCGGTTAACATGCGTTTTAATGTGCAGCAACTGGCAAACGGCAACACTAACACACGAGCATGTCTGCCATTGCATGCTAAAACACACATTAATTGGCAGTCGTGGAATGGGGCAGGGAATGGGTGGAGAGTGGGCATAGAGATGCATTATCACTAGCACCAGGGCAATTCCTTAACTTATTCACTCAATGACCTCATAAAGCCATCTATGGCCACTTCCCCAGTGTGGAGAAACACCTACTCAATCACTTCCACAGGTATAGAGGCCAAAGCTGCAAAGATATAGCATCCTCTAAACTGGTACCATTGAACTGCATTCTGAAATTCTTCAAGTAACAGAGGTTTCATTTAGTACCTAGATCACAAACATATTTCAAATGTATGTACTTTCCTATTAATCTCTTTAAATCCATATTTCATTTCTATAGCCTACCAGCAAGTAGTTTTAAACCTAAGTTCCTCCAAAGAAATTACATTCCCCAAAATATCCATTTTATATTCCCAACTCTTCTTTTTAACTTCTGTTAGACATTTTCCATTTTCTATAATACAAGTACCTAGATATTTATATTTCTTTTAATTTAGAAATAAAGAAACAGAAAAATGATGGCAGATAAGACTATACAGCCTATCCAGTCTGCCCATCCATGCCAACTACTAAGCTCTACAACAATCCCTTCTTTTTCCTAACAGATCCTCTAAGTTTGTCCCATACTTTCTTGAATTCTGATACAGTCCGTGTCCCTATTACCTCCCCTGGGAGGCTATGCCACTTGTCCACCACTTTTTCCATAAAGAAATATTTTCTCAGATTACACAGGTACACTACCAAAAAAACTGCCTCCAGTTTTGCAACTGATTCCTATAGATTTTGGGGTGCTGAATCCAGGAAAAATAGCCAAAATGTTCCATCATGTCACGTTTTCTTGCAAAATTAGATTTCTTACCCATATAAGGAATGTTCACATAATTTCTTTTTAGCGACTGCAGTTTATTTTCTTGGCCCAAAATAGAGGTTGTAATGGTTAACTAACTAGAAACACTCCCTCATGATATTTTAGAGTGTTTTGTATTCATTTTATACATTAACAGGACAATTGGGAGGCGGGGGGCTAAATCCAGTACTCGTGCTGGCGCATGTTCTTTCCTGTTCGCCTCGCCTCGTTCGCTCGCTCAAACACGGTGGTTGCGACATGAACGTTCCTGTCAAATTTCAGTTTCTTGCAAGTTCATTATTACCTTTTGTTTGCTCAGTCGTAATCCAGCTTTATTCCGAAGTGGTTCACTACAGTTGTAGTTTGCAGTGCTGTGTATTTGTGATGGCTCACAGAGCCAGAGGTTGCGTCAACTCTCCGGACAGTTTTTGTTTTATTTGTGGGGAATATACCATGAAAAAGCGGCAGAGGAACATTTCTGCATTTATTAAAAAAGTATATTTCGCCTATTTCGGTTTGAAGTTAGGCGATCAAGACAAACCGTGGGCTCCTCACAAAGTGTGCAAGACATGTGAGGAAGATCTACGCTTATGGATGAAAGGTAAAAAACAAGCATTTCGTTTCGGAATACCTATGATGTGGCGTGAACAAAGAGACCACAGCAGTGACTGCTATTTTTGCTCTTGCATTGTGAAGGGATACAACTTAAAAAATAAGAACGTAATAAGTTACCCCAACCTTCCCTCAGCAATTAGGCCTATGCCTCATAGCAACGAAGTACCTGTGCCTGAACCACCAAAATCTTTGGATCATATTTGTGTGGACGGTTCTGATCATGATGAGACTCATCAGATGGCTTTTCCCGATGAAAAGTACTTCCGAGTTTGAAACTGAACCAAATCCGAAACCTGAACTTTTCTCTCAAGCTGAATTGAATGATTTAGTCCGGGATTTAGGACTCCCAAAAGATGCTGCCCAACTGCTAGGTTCTCGGCTTAAACAGAAAAATCTATTGTCACCAGGAACAACTTTTTATTGGTACCGCAACCGCGAGACACAATTTTTGAAGTATTTCAGCAAAGAGGAAGATTTGGTATTTTGCAACGATATATACGGAGTGATGGAAAAGTTTAAACTCAAGTATGATCCTGCTGAATGGCGGCTGTTCATTGATTCATCAAAAGACAGCATAAAAGGTGTTCTTCTTCATAATGGCAACACATTCGCTTCAGTTCCTATTGCTCACTCTGTTATTCTCCAAGAAAAATACGAGAATTTGGCCCTGATTCTTCAGAAGATTCGTTATGATGAGCATAAGTGGATGATTTGTGGAGACTTTAAAATTCTATCCATGCTATTAGGGCAGCAATCCGGTTTCACCAAATATCCCTGCTTCCTTTGCTTGTGGGATAGCCGGGCCCGCGACCTACATTGGGGGAAAAAAGACTGGCCAATTCGGGAGTATTTGAGACCCGGTGAGAAAAATGTTCTTCATGAGAGCTTGGTACCTCGTGATAAAATTCTATTACATCTCTCCACATTAAGTTGGGTCTCATTAAGCAATTCACCAAGTCCCTACCAAAAGATGGTGAGTGCTTTCGGTACCTTTGCTCAAAGTTCCCCCGACTTTCTGAAGCAAAGCTAAAGGAAGGAGTGTTTGTTGGCCCTGATATAAGGAAACTCATTTCAGATGGAGCATTCGCTGAAACGATGTCTGAGAAGGAAAAAGAAGCCTGGGATTCCTTCAAGGATGTTGTTCTCAAATTCTTGGGGAACAGGCGGGATGAGAACTATAAGGATATTGTTGCCAGGATGCTCAATGCCTTCAAAGAACAAGGCTGTAACATGAGCCTGAAAGTCCATTTCTTGCACTCCCATGTGAACTACTTTCCCGAAAACGTGGGGGCGTACAGTGAAGAACAAGATGAAAGGTTTCACCAGGACATCAAGGACACAGAGAGAAGGTACCAAGGAAGATGGAACACCACTATGATGGCTGATTTCTGCTGGTTGCTGCTGCGGGAAACCCCAGATGAAAAATACGCCAAGCAGCACACCAAGAGAAGCATTCGGGGGAAGAAGAAATGGGCCCACCAGGAGATTGATTGACCCAAGAATGACTTTAAAATCTAAACTGTGTTGACAAATATCGTGTTTTTACTAAACTTTGAAATAAAAATTTGCTAGTTATTACCACAGTGTCGGATCTCATTTATTAGAATTTTATTTTCACACCATCGGGTGTTTGTCTTCATGTATTGCAATGGTGCGGTTTGCATTTTCTATTCTTACATACATACCTGTACAACATTTTTTACACATTTCTTTGCTTTGCTTTGTGTCTAACCTCGCTCTTATATGCTCAATGTTTGTGCACATGTATGTGGCTGTTTTAAGTGCAGACAATTTTGCTACCATCACAGTGTGTTTTGTTGACATTACTCTATTCTTATGTGCTGCCTTGTTACAATTTTCTTTATTCTTATTTGAATAACTACTAAACAATTAGTATAAAGAATTCATCCAAGAAACTTTTATCTCGATCGCACTCAATCTGAAATGTTCACCTCAAACTGCTAACCCAATGTAGCAAAAAATCTGTACGTGATGGAGCAAATTGGTTACCAGATTTGGATTCAGCGCACCAAAAAACGTAAAAATCAATTGAAACATTAGAGGCAGTTTAAAAAAAATTTTTTTTAGTGTACCTGTGTTATTCCTAAGTCTGTTCCCTATCACCATCATCCTATGCCCCCTCGTTCCAGAGTTTTCTTTCAATTAAAAGAGGTTTTCCTCCTATGCATTTATGCCATAGAGGTGTTTAAATATCCCGCCTTTCTTCCAAAGTATAGATATTGAGATCTTTAAGTCTGTCCTCATATGCCTTATGATGAAGACTACTAACCATTTTGGTAGCCACCCTCTGCACAGACTCAATCCTGTTTATATCTTTTTGAAGGTGTGGTCTCTAGAATTGCATACCTATTCTAAATGAGGTCTCACCAGAGACTTATTCAGAGGCACTATAACCTCCTTCTTTCTACTGGCCATTTCTCTCCCTGTGCACCCAAGCATCCTTATGGATTTCACCATCATCCTTTCTGCCTGTTTGACCATCTTAAGAATATCGGAAACAATCACCCCAGGTTCTGCTTTTCTTTCATAAACAGAAGTATTTCGCTCCCCATACTGTGCCACTTCCTTTGATTTTTGCATCCCAAATGCACGGCCTTGCTTTTTTTTAGCATGAAATCTCAACTGCCAAATTCTTGACAGTTCTTCAGTGTTCACTAGACTCCTCCTCATGTTATCCACATCTTCCTGGAGAGTCTACCCTATTGCAGATTTTGATATCAGCTAAAAAGAGGCAACCTTAACCGGCTGCCCTTCCGCAGTATCACTTACTAAAATGTAAAAACAATTAGACCAAGGACCGATCACTGTAGTACACCACCTGTAACATCCTTATCCTCAGAGTGAACTCAGTTCACTAGTACCCTTTGTTGTCTCCCACTCAACCATTCTAACCCAGTCAGTCACTTTAGTTTCCATCCCTAGGGCGTGACATTTATTTGGCATTCTTTTTGCTAAACTTGTCTTAGTCCTTGTGAGCTAAGTCACAGTGTACTAGTGATTCTACAAGTTTCCAGTGATTGAGGTTGGCAGAGCTTAGCTATTCTACATGTAACACCTTCCCGCATTCTCACTGTGAAGGGGAGCTTTGGATGTAGGTCTCTTCCCAAGCAGGAGGGAAGATTACCTTGTAAGATCTTAGATTTAAGGGAAGTATCTTCCAAGACTTATCTTCAGAACCACTTTATAGGAGGAAGTTGGTATGGTTCATTGCTACCAAAGTATGTCCTATTCAAATGGGAACACTTTTATTTAGTGGAAACCCTACAATGTCTCTACATGTGGAAGCAATGCATTTGAGCCTGTGGAAGGAGAGAAGATATTTGTGACTACTACAGCAACCCCTGCCAGAAATAAAGGGGCTCTGGAAATAAGTTTTGGAAGAAACTTCCTCTAGTCCTCTGGAAACGGCTTAGTCTTCATATTCTTGGTTGTTTTTCTGAAGAACACGTGTTGAGATGGTAAAATCTCTGGACTTCAGATCAGTACAGATGATTAGTGCTGCTAAAGCAACTAGTCACTGGTACTGAACTTAAAACCTGGGTATTCAATGTCAGGGCCAAATCCAGGCTCCAGTATTGAATATCCGGCTGTCCAGATTGCTGCGAAGCTAACTGGGCTGCGGCGATATTCAACTGCTGCTTGGTTAGTTTCTGCAGCGAACGTTAGGCCAGGGTTTCCTATGTCTGACTTTCGCCACGTATTGCTAACTGGGCAGCGGCTCAATATTGCTGCTGCCTGGTTAGCAACGGGTGCTGTCCTAGAATGCCTCCCAGCAGCGGTGGCGCTCATGGATATTCAGCGGCACTAACCATGTTGGCATTTGCATAGTTTTCAGGTCTGCAAACTTTGTAAATGCCTTTGAATATCCCTCCCTTTGTATATAGCTTCTTCCACTGCTTGGATTCAAAGGAAATAGGAAGCCCCCCCAAATTATGACAAATCAGTCACAATTTTCAACAGACAGGAAAAGTTACAAACCCTGAAACACTTCTTGTTATTGGAGGACTGTCTGCTTCATATAAAAGTTAAAGACAAAGCCAAGAAAGAAACCCAGTTCAGAGTGAAATAAGAACTTCCAGTAATTAAACTCTGAAAAACAATTATAGTGAAAAGACCCTCTCTTTTTGTTGGAGTATAACGCACCAAAGTGGGGGGAAGCAAAACCACCCTCTCGCTGTGGTTACTCCATTTTAATCATTTGAAAAAGTAAACTATATAATTAAATTATTTGACTTAGCTACAATTTGCTTGAAGCTCCTTTACGCCACAGAAACCAAAGTGCACACTGTAATATGCCTCAAGCTCCTTTTCACCACAGAGACCGGAATATACGATGTGGCACGTTTCGGGCCTAAAAGGTTTTTGACCCTGCATCAGGTAAATTAGGGCTTGTAGTCGAAAAGCTTTAATCTTCAAAGGCAGAGCCGTCAGTGTTGGAAAAGTCCGAGTCGTTGTGCTTAAAAAAGCCGATGTCTGACGTAGGTGATGACAAAGCAGCCCAAAGAAAAGTCTAATCCAATAGACATAAGGCAGGTTTACTCACCAATCAGGGAGGAAGAGCCCTATGAGTCAAGGGAACCTCCTCTGCTGATTGGATAAAGCTGAAAGTATATCCCATACGTATTTTTCTTCTTTGAATTTTTCAAATCATACTATGCCATTCAAGAGAGGCTTTAAGACCTTCAGGGGAGACTGTTTGTAATTTAAAGATCCATCTTTGTTCTAATTTCTGAAGTTTGGAGATCCGATCGCCGCCTCTTGGATCAGGTGGAATATGGTCAAGAATTCGCCAGCGGAGTTGTTGAAAGGTGTGTGCTCTTTGCAAAGAGTGTTCCACCAGAGGTGCTGTGAGATTTTTTCAAACGTAAACAGGAAGCATGCTCACCCAAGCGCTGCTTTATAGACCGACTGGTCCAGCCCACATAGTAAAGGGTGCAAGGGCATATGATCAAATAAACCACAAATGCTGACACGCATGTGGTATGCAATTTAGATGTATAAATGAAGGATGTATGAACATCCGTACAAGTAAGCCCTACTATGCTGGTTTGACAATAGAGACAAGAGCCACAAACAAAATGGCCCAGGTCCATGTGTGAATGGAGAGGGCGGTCCAGCTGAGCTGTAGTTCGTACCACCAAATCTCTCAAATTAGCTCCCTTGGAATAAGCCACCATTAACCGTTTATTCTTAAAACAAGAGTGCAAGGGGAGGAGGAGGACGAGAGAGGGTGGCGCCCTCCCAGACGTTGAAACGGTTCTGTAAGAGACTAGGTATAATCGATCCCTGGCGAGTGATGCACCCCCTAGAAAGAGACTTTACACATCAGTCTCGGGCACATGGCACTAGTGCACGTATAGATTATGTGTTGACTTCGGGGACCTTGTTTGCTCACACCGAGGATGCCCAGATTGGTCCCTCGGAAGTCTCGGACCACGCAATGGTATGGATTGATTTACATTGGGGGAAGGATGCGACTCGGACACGCCTGTGGAGGTTTCCTCTAGAATTATATTCGGATGGGCAATTCCGCCATTTTATACGTCAGAGATGGGAGGAATTTCTCAGTGACCACCACGACCATTTAGATGATCCCGAATTAGTATGGGAAACGGCGAAGGTGGTTCTCCGGGGGGATATTATGATACGCTGCACGAAGGCGTCGGCTGATGGCCGAACGTATTATCACGCTTGAACGCCAGGTCACTAAACTCCGTCGGCGGTGTGCTCATACGCCATCGTTGTTGAATAAGAAGCAGTTATGGGAAGCCCAGATTGATCTCAATGAGCTGTTACATCAGCGAGCAAAGAAGTCAGTTCTGTTTTATCGGTTTCGATTGCATTGCTTCGGAGATAAACCTGGCAAGTTGTTGGCTCGGTGTTTGAGGGCTCGTCGGGGTCCTGCCTATGTGGCGGCTATAAGGGAGGGTCAGGGACGTGTTCACAAGGAGAGTGTGGAAATTGCAAAGGTTTTTCGTAGTTTCTTTCAAAACTTGTACAAAGCGGAATCTGGACCTCCTGAGGTGATGCAGGATTATCTAAAAGCATTGGAGCTACCTCAGCTCACTGTGGAACAGCGGGAGGTCTTAGACCTACCCCTTACTCCACAAGAGATACAATCAGTAATCTCCGCCGCCCAGTGCTATAAGACGCCAGGGCCAGATGGACTAGGGGCCGAATTTTATAAAATCCTGGGTGATTGTGTTAGTCCACTATTGCGAGAGGTTTTTGACACCAGGGCAGAGAGGAGAGCATTTCGCTGGGGGCGGAATCATGCTCATATCACCCTGATCCCAAAGCCGGGTAAAGACCCGATGCTAGCGGCTTCCTATCGACCTATCTCCCTATTAAACTTCGATCTCAAAATACTTGCAAAAGTTCTGGCCGAACGTCTGGCAGGGGTACTAGGCCATTTAATCCATGACGCACAAGTGGGTTTCGTGAAAGGACGCTACGCAGTTCGGAACCTTCGGAAGATCCTGGCCTCGTTGGAGTGGGTGCATGCCCATGGTATTCCGTCGTTACTGATTAGCTTTGATGCAGAAAAAGCATTCGACAGGGTGGATTGGCAATATCTCTGGAGACTACTACCGCAATATGGCATGGGGCGGACTTTTGTAAAATGGTGCAGAGCTTGTACGCCACACCAACGGCAGGCATAATGTGCAATGGACTCTTATCGGACGACTTTGTGCTAGAACGAGGTACGAGGCAGGGCTGTCCTTTATCGCCCTTGCTATTTGTTCTCTCCTTAGACCCGCTGATCCGCACCATTGTAACATCGGGAAAGGTAAAGGGAGTGCAGCTGCGGTCGCAGAAATTCATTATTTCGGCATTCGCGGACGATCTGTTAGTCCATCTGACATCCCCGGCCACTTCTCTGCAACCTCTATTGGACGAATTCTTGCGTTTCGGGGCATTTGCAGGCCTGCATATTAATAAAGATAAGTCTGAAGTAGTGAATGTTTTAGGGCAGCTCCGTAGTTCATGGAGAGGGCCCTTCCCTCTCCGATGGGCAGTTCGTCTATTTGGGTATAGTATTGACAGGAAGACCACAAGAATTATATAGGCGTAATCTGGATCGGATACTGCGGCATTTGGCTGTGCAATTAAAAGCCTGGGAACCTCTCCCGCTGTCCCTGGCTGGGAGAATAGCAGCGGTGCAGATGATTATTCTACCTCAAATCTTATATTGGTTGCAAACCTTGCCGGTCTGGTTGCTAAGTCGTGATTTGCGTAAAGTGGAGGCTTTGCTTAAGCTGTTTCTTTGGTGGGGGAAGCGGGCGCGCATCCCGTGGAATCGCCTGCTTGGAAAATGGCGAGAAGGGGGTATGGGCCTGCCCGACTTGAAGACCTATGCACTGGCCTGTCAAGCTAGACATTTGGGAGATTGGTTAGGGGGGACGGAAGTATATACACCCAGGACTTTAGAGGAGTGCTTAGTGGCTCCTGCGACTCTGTTGGGGATTTTGCATGGGTCGCATAAGGACCTATTGGATTCTATTCGGCAGAGTACATTAGTAGACTCGGCCCGGCGTACCTGGCAGCAGATTAACAAAAACTGGAATGACGCGTGGAGGGTGTCTTGTTGGTTGCCACTGCAGGGGAATGCCCAATTCACCCCTGGGTCTGAGACAGCAGTGTTTCGGGATTGGTGGATACACGGTATTCGGAATGTGGGGCACCTAGTTGACCCCGAGGGAAGCTGTAAATCCTTTCGAACTTTGAGTCGGGAATATGATCTACCCACTACGCATTGCTTTGCATATATACAAGTCTCCCACTATGTGGCCTCCTTGCCACAGGACGCGCTGCAAACTGAGCGGTCAGCCCGTATTTTGGAATTTTTTCAGTTGGGGGAGGAGCGCCCACCCTCGATTTCCAAATTGAAACTCAGTTTAGATCGATATAGAACTCTCCCCGATTATAGTGGAGTCGAAAGGGCTTGGGCAGCTGAACTGGGGGAGGACGTACACCCAGGGTCGGTTTTGGAGGCATTGAAAAGGATTGGCCGGGTGGCGCAGGGGGTGCGTTGGAGAGAGATTCAATTCAAATGCGTGACTAGGGCTCACTTTTCACCTCGGCGGGCACTGCGAAGTCGCCTGGAGACAGATGGTTCTTGCCCACGTTGTTCAGAGTCTTTGGCGACTCTCTTACATATGTGGTGGGGCTGTCGGGGAATACAGGCCTACTGGGCAAGGATATGCAACTTTCTCATTACACTGCTTCAGCGAAGGCTCCGCTGGACTGGCTCATTTGTAGTACTTGACCGGATGGCGACCCCAGGACCTGTGAAAGCAGGTGAACGTTTGCTTATGCGAAAGGCCTGTTTGGTGGGTAAAGGGCCGATTCTCAGATTGTGGAGAGAACGCCAGCTGCCTACTTTTAGTGAATGGCGGAACAGCTTCCATCAATTGATGCTAACAGAGCGCTGGTTGGCGCGGGGCAGTGCCAAGCGTTGGACAGTTTTTATGTCAGTCTGGGAGCCTTATATTCAGCAACTTGGGGCTCACAGCCGTAATGAAACCCTTCAATTGGGGAGTTAAATGAGTTTGGCCACGGAGAGCGGTGATGGAGGTACAGACTAAACTGCTCTTTGATGACCAGCTTGGATTAGGATGTTGAAAGTGGAGTGAGGGATGGTCGGTGGGATGGGGGGGATGGGATATAATGTAAAATAACCACCTATTATATTTCCTTCTGTTGGCTCCCGGTGGGGATAAGAGTACACCCCCCCCCCCCCCCGTGGAGACGTATGTTGATGTGTTGTTTGGACTTGTTGGTGGAATTAAATAAAGTTTAAAAAAAAAACAAAAAAAAACAAGAGTGCAACTCTAAAATTGGCCAAAAGCGACGCAGCGCAGATATGACCCCAGAGATGCATTTTACATAGGGAAAAACCGCAGTAATATTATCTGCTGTCATCTGCAGTTCTTGAGACGACCTGGGAGGGGTGAGCAACCATTCCCGGAGGGAAAAACGAGCTTGAGTATATGCTTTTTTGATTATTGAATGAGGGTATCCCCTAGCTAACAAACGCTGTCGTAAATCTTCGGCATGATGATAAAAATCTTGTAATGATGAACAATTACGCCAAAGCCTTAGAAACTGGTCATATGGCAAGCCACGTTTCAAAGGGACAGGATGAAAACTCGAAAAGCTTAATAAGGTATTCCATTGCACTGGTTTTCTTACAGAGATGTAGAAAAACCCTCAGATATTTTACTAATGGTAATACCTAAAAATTGAATTTGAGTTGGCTGTATTTGAGCTGTGAATTGGATATTGTTCCAGTAGTTATTCAATGATGATATAAACAGGGCAAAATCAGCTTCAGAGTTCGACCATAAAAAGAATATATCATCTAGAAATCTTCACCAGAAATCCACGTATCTAAATAAAGGAGCTGGGTAGACATATAGCTCCTCAAAATGGGCCATATAGATGGTTGCTATAGAAGGGGCGACTGTAGTCCCCATGGCAATCCCGAAAATTTGTAAGAAATACTTTTGTTGATATAGAAAGTAGTTGTTATTAAGAACAAGATCTAAAAGGTTCAACAAAAATGTCCGGGGAATCCGTGGAGGAAGATTCAATGGAACAGTGGCCAAAACTAATGCGGCTTCTTTTTAATTAATGTTAGTGTAAAGGGCCTGGACATCTAAAGTTACCAAAAAATTATAAGCAGTAGCATCAGTGTAGGCCGAAGGTTGTGACAAAACGTCCCCTGTGTCACGAATGTATGAGGGGACTTTGGCTGCTGCAGGTTGTAAAAAAAGATCACAAAATTTAGATAAAGGTTCAAGAAGAGAATCCCGACAGGAAACTATAGGCCTACCAGGTGAATTGATCAAGGTTTTATGAATCTTAGGAACCAGATAAAAAATTGGGATTTTAGACATTGTCCCACTATTATTCTCGCGCACAAATCTGGAGTAAGGTGACTCACAAAGAAACAAATTTTATTGGAGTACACATTAAACCACAAGGTACTCTACACAGACGTGTTTCGGCTAAGCTTTCGTCAGGGGTAGTTACCTTGAACATAAAAACAAAATATATATGTAAAATAGTGAAATAAACATGCACATGAATAAATAAAAATTATTTAATAAAGGTAAGTTGAAAAACAATCTAAGTTGTTCAAAAAAACAATACTTGTAAAGACAATAAAAATTGTAATAATAAAAACTATAAGACTTCTAAAAGTGGAAAGATGATATATAAACCAAACTATAAAGATAAACAGCAAGGGCTACGTATTGTTGATGTTGATGTATGAAGATAGAGTTAAGACATTGGGGGGGGGGGGGGGTGAGTAGATGGGGATAGGAATAGGAGGGAAATTATTAATAAAAGAGCATATTAAAGGAGGGGGGATGAACATGTATAGTGTGATAATGGTTTTAAGATTGTGACCAAATACTGAAACTATGAAAACTGCTCAATAAAAATATAAATAATAAAATGAAAAAAAATTCTACTGAACATAAAATTTAAGCAATCAATAAGAAACATAAAACCAATAACCTTAAAATAAAGGTGAAGGACACAAAATGTATACCTTACAGAACAAATATATAAGTGTATCTGTGAAATGGAGATAAAAAATGAAACCCAATAAAAACAATGAAATATAAAACAACTAAATTAAAAATACATAAATACAAATGAATAAAAAGGAATAAGGAAGAGGCACATGTGAGAGAGGAACTAACTAGTCCATATCGTATATTTCATAAAAGAATATTAGAGGAATCCAGTTACTCACTGAAGCACGGATGTGGATGTACTGAAGGGTACAACACCAATCCAACTCAATATTCCTGAAAAGACCAAAAGAGGATGAATGGGGAGACCATGGAAGAAGGGTCAGGTACCCCAAGGAAACGCTATACAGATGAAATGCGGGGTATCTTACATGGCTAAAAAACCTTGAAAACACCAATACTGGCATTTGGGACATACGGGGCTAAGTAATAACAAATTAAAAGGAACCAATCAAAAACAATGACAAATAAGAAAATGACAAAAAAACCCTCCTGCCATAGGGAACAGAACCAGTATGAATTGTTTATTTATTTATTTAACAGTATTTCTAAACCGCCTTATCATAATAATCAAGGTGGTATCACAGCAAACAATCTGGTAGTGTGAGTGTGTTATACATGCAGTGAGGGTGAGGATTTTGTTGAGTGTGTGTTGTCTTGTGTGCTAGATTGGTTTGAGCTATGTACAATGTGGGCTATATACAGTGGTGCTAAAGACATTTATATACATACAGTGTTAGGCGGTAACATGTGCTGTTATACAGACAATTAGGTTATGTGATGTGACCATAGTGTTCTATGAACAGCATGGTTTTCAGCTGTTTTCTGAAGTCTTTGAGGTCTGTGGTTGCCCTCAAGTCGTCCGGTAGTTTGTTCCATATTGTTGGAGCAGCCATGGATAGTGCTCTGTCTGTTGTGTCCTTGCGCGTGTGTTTGTATTCACTTGGGGTGCTGACTCGGTTGTGTGTTTGTTTTCTTCTAGGACGTGTGCTGGTGTCTGGGTGTATGAGGGTGTGCAGGCTGTTGGCTGATGTGTGCTGTTTTATCTTGAATAGGTTTATGATAGTTTTGTATCTGATGCGTGCACCGATTGGAAGCCAGTGTAAGTCCTTCAAGGTGGGTGTGATGTGCTCCTGTCTTGCAGTTCCGGATATGATTCGTGCTGCTGTGTTTTGTGCCAGTTGGAGTGGTAAATTGTCAAACACTGTTGAGTGATGACCCTTATTGGCGGGGCTCTAACAGGCATTAAAATGTTATCCAGGGGTAGTGATGTGCAATGAGTCCATGGTTGAAAAAAAAGTATAAAATTGAAGACATTAGGTTAAAAATCATCACTAGAATGGCAAGGCCACGGGCCCACCCCCCGCGTGCGTGCGGCCGGCGTTAACCGGGGGGGGGGGGCGGCCAGTCGCGCGTCTCGTTGCGGCTTTGGCCTCATGGTTCGCGGGGGCGGGCCTGAGGCATGCAGGGCGCCCATTGGCTCCTGCAGCACACTGAGGGGCGTGGGGGCCAATGGGGCGATTTGGAGCCGGGCGCTGGGGGGGGGGGTTGTTGAGGCGGCACGGTTACTCCGGCCTTTCCGTTGCCGGAGCTGAGGGTGTTGGACGTCCCGCCCGCCCGCCCGCCCTTTTTGTTTTTTGGGCACGAGTGTTGGTCTGGGCATTTTTGTGGGGTGTTGCATCTGGGGGGGGGGGGGGTGGCGGGATCCCGGAGGTTTCCGGGGTCCGGAGCCGGAGCCAAGCAGTAGGGCGGTGGTGGGGTACCCCCGACCCGGACAGTCCCTCAGGCTTTTGCTAATAATATGGCGAAGTCGGACGAGGGAGGCTAGGCGATTTGCCGGGGCCTTGACACGGCGGAAGCGGAAGCGGCGTCACTTTGCTACCCACATGGCTGGTGAGAGTTCGCTCTGCTGGGGGGGGGGCAAAGTTAATGTTTCAATTGTTGATGGTTATTGCTAACAGGTCAATAAAGCTGCGACCAGTTGAATTCCCAATTAAGTGTTGTGTATTATGATTAATGATAATCTGGTGTGGGGGAAGGGGTTGTGAAGCGGGGGCGTCGGACCGGTCCGCCTTACCCGGTTAACAACTGGAAAACACCTACCAATAAACTTGTGACTGTATCTAGTTAAAAGACCGGCAAACTAGAAATAGTGAAGGGGAATTGACTTATAGTGTGCCTGTTTGGAGAGTGGTTTTCAGACCCTGCCTGTGATGTGCATCCAGTACCTACCCTGAGGTGGTATTTTAGACATATGTGAACAAACAGAAAATAAAGGAATCAAAATATGTATAATGAAAATAAGCACGTGGCCTGTTGTGGCAGCAAAGGGGTGGCACAAAGTCGCCGTGTTGCCCACCATGGTCTCTACTGCCTTAGACAGCTGCCTAACCTGCCTAGTGGATGAGCTGGCCCCGTTTCTGAATTGCATGGTTTAGCAGTGCTTCCAGGGCACAATGTAAGGGATATTGAAGCACCTCAGCTCTGTGATTCCGAAACTCCCAATGAGTATCTGACAGTGGCTTGACTTTAAGCTGAGTAACATGTTATTTAAGTATAGACCAGCACTGAGTAGAAGAACTGACAACAACAAATAATACGCTTTAACACCCCAAAATAGGACACAGACAGCACAGATTTAACAGCATCCAGAATGACCAAATTCAAGCTGCGACTGCTACAGAGCATGAACAGAGCTTTCTTGTATCCTGCATTCTTTTTTGTACACCCTCGTCTTTTGGCCTTCATATTACTTGCATTGTCATAGCTCTGTCCTCTGAAGTTATTAACATCAATTTTCAAGCTTTGGAGGTGAGCCAAAAGAGTATCCACAGCACCTCACCAGTAGTGCCTTCCACAGCAAGGAATCCAGTAAAATGTTCATTAATCGATACACCACAATAAACAATGTGAAGTGTAGCCGACAGTTGCTCAATGTGGCTGCCATTGGGAGTGCTGTCCATAATCACACTAAAGTATTTTGCATGATTAATTCTTTCAACAGTGGCTTGAAGGATGTGCTTCCCCATTCTAGCAATCAATTCATTTTGGATATCTTTGCTGAGGTACTGTAATGATCAGCAATTTTCTCTTTTCTAATTCCTCTCAGGTGTTCATCATTACAGGAACAAATTTTGTCAACAGTTCAACCTGCCCAAGGAAATTTCCATTGCTAAATTCATGCAGCCTTTCTGTAGATCCACAAAAGCTCTGATTCCGTTCTGCCAAATAACAAATGATGGAAATGATTCTCAGGAGAACAACTTTCCATTAATTTCTTTCCATTGCAATTAACTCCATATTGACACTGTCAATAGATTTTTACAGCATGTATGTGCTGTAAATGTTCATGTTCTTTGAGAAAAGAATGGATGTGTTTCCATGCATTGAAGTCACTCCACAAATACACACATAATCACATCAGGTGTATAAACATGGAAAAAAATATATATATATAAACATGGAAGGAAAAAAGAGCCTCAGAATCCAATGAGGTGGGAAAACTGGCACAAGCAGTACATGCTCAAGCCCAAACCTCTTAGCATCAATGGCTCTAAAAAAACTCCTTCCACTACTCTTTTCAATTAATTTTACTCAACTAATTTGTCAAAAGTATATCAAATCATAATCCACATCTTCATAATCATCTCCTGCAATCTCTCAAAGCATGACTTGGCTATGATGTAAGTTCTCAAACAGACAACATGTCAAAACCAAACTTATCTTTTCATGGTATCACAGCTATTAAACAGGCTCACCGACGCCGCACTCAGGCTGCCAAGGCATTTCGCTGCACGCTTCTTTAAGGAATGCACAACCTGAACTGTGTTAAGGATGCTCATAGCTGTTGTGGTTGAATCTGATGATGTGAAAGTTGGAACCAACAGTGGAATGTGGCTATGACCATGCGTAACACAGTTCAGTTCAGAACCCACACATGAAGGGGGTCATACCAGACTTGGTGCATATCAATGGTGAAAGTGTTTCTGATGGTGGGGGCAAATACACTGAAAATGGCATGGGACAGACACAGTGGATCCCTTTATAGCAACATGATAAAAATCAAAATAAACTTAACTATCTCATATCTCAACAAATAGGGGTGACCTGCACGGAGCGGTGGGTACACCCCTAAACAAAGGGATGAGGAGGGGTGACCTGCATGGAGCAGTAGGTGCACCTATTCTTGCCACCTTGCTAGGCAGACTAGATGGACCATACTGGTCTTTATCTGCCATCATATACTATGTTATTATGTTACACTTTCAGTGCTCTAAAGCACCTAGCAGGCCTTTGCACACATAAAAGTAATTTTACAGGTCATTTTCTTTAAAGTTTGCTTTGTATCTGCTTTATTTATTTAACTGGGTCATGATTTTTATCTCCTTACCTCCTGTGAACTCTCCCCTGTCTGCCCCAGATTCAGCTGCTTCCTGCATCAGCCCTGTAGTCTGATTCCCCATACATTCATACACATATGTGCCCATACATATTCCTTCAGAATCAGTAAAGATTTATCTATTTGGCATGTTTCCTTATTTTGCATTACAACTAGAAAGTATTCCGCAATCTTCGCCTGACTTGTTACTATATGAAAATAGAAATGAAAACTATTATCAAAAGTGGCAAGAGAGGTCTCAGAAAATCAGGCAGCCATTGACTAATAATATAAAGTCATATGGATGAACCGCCCCTCACACATCAATGACCCTCTATGGAAAGCCACTCATTAGTAAAATGTTGATATATATATATATATATATCTATATCAAAATTTGTAAAAGATCGAGTGCTTAACTTATAGACATCCACCTTGAAGCACTCAATCTTTTACAAATTTTGATATATATATATAAAAACATTTTACTAATGAGTGGCTTTCCATAGAGGGTCGTTGATGTGTGAGGGGCGGTTCATCCATATGACTTTATATTATTAGTCAATGGCTGCCTGATTTTCTGAGACCTCTCTTGCCACTTTTGATAATAGTTTTCATTTCTATTTTCATATAGTAACAAGTCAGGCGAAGATTGCGGAATACTTTCTAGTTGTAATGCAGAGGATTTCTTTACCTATTATATTATTGCTCTGACGAAAGGAGACCGAGATTGGATGTTTCCTTATTTGACACTTTAGTTGAACTAAACAGCCTTTCATTTCAAATGCTTATTTCCTTATTTGAGACCTTACTGACTCTTTTCATTTATTTTTAATGTGGCTGTCAGCAGGTACTTTTAACTTTTTTTCTCTGCCATTACAGACTACATTACGACAAACTAAAAATAAAATTATTAGGCAAAAATTAATTGAAATTCTAAAATAATACCAGACTGCATCCAATACAGCACCAGAGAAACAGAGATCTGCAGATGTCCCTGTACTGTACAAAGTGTAAAGATAAAACATGTACAGCTTCGTATTCAAAGGGGTATATCCCGTTAACAGCATGGCGACGGCTTCTTAGAGGCATCATAGAGAAGGGCATTGAAAGTTAAACAACAGATTCTGAAGGGGGGAGCTTAAGGCTAGCACCTTGAACCAACTCTGGGGCCAGTCCTGGTTAGCAGGACCTGCTAACTAAATAAAGCCTACTGAAAGAGAGATTCAGAGAGCATTAACTGGCCAGTGCTGCTGAATGTCTCCTCTAAATGCCATGGTACTGTCTGGATAGTGCCAGGGAGGTCCATTGGCAGGGCAAGTGTAATCTTAGCACTTAACTGGTTAGCAGCGATTTTCAGTCCATTAACTAGCTAAGTGCCATATAAAGTCAGAACATTTCAATAACTGTCCTAATTTTATGCAATTCGGCTATCTGGACAGCAGCTGCTCTCTCCTGCCTTTCCTCCAAAGTATACATATTGAGATCTTTAAGTCTGTCTCCATATGCCTTATGATGAAGTCCACTGACCATTTGGAAGGTGTAGTCTCCAGATTTGCACACATTTGTTATGTTTGCTAAGGTTCTGTGAGGTTGAAGATTCGTTGCCATGTGCTTTGGTATGAATACTGGCTTTGCCCCTAATGGCTCAGGCTTATATTGATATGGTGATATCATAAGAAACTTCTGGAATTTTTACTCTGTCTCCACATCTGCTGTTGGAGAAACAACCCACTTGTCTGGACTGGTCTAGCAGATCTCAAGGAAAGGATATGATCTGGTAAATAAAATATCACCTTGCACATCGATAGGGCCATACCAAGGGCTGTGCAAATGGTGAGGCTGCACAGAGAACAAGTAGAGAAAGGTGCTGATATCATCACTGGGCTTCCAGGAAGCTCATAAAGGGTGAGTTATTACCTGTGGCTAGGGAGGAAGGGGGCACCAGATTTGTTAGTTGCACAGGGTGCATTTCTAGCTTGGTATGGTCCTGCATGTTGGTGCAATTTGCATGTGTAAATGATGATATTTAAACATGTAAATTGCAAATAGGGTTTCTAAAATAACCCCCTTTACTTCTATTTAGAATAGGAAATAGAAAGATGGAGGTCCTGTGAGCGCTTCAAAAGCACAAAAGGTGCTTAAATATTGAAAATCATTGTGCCTTGAGCCCTGACAGAAATACTAGTTGCCAAGTGATGAATAAACTCCAACTTCAAATAGGGCCTGATATTCAGCGGTGGTGACCAACATGATTACAGCGGCATATCTGGCCACCGGCATTGAATATCCAGGTGAAGCAGGCAGCTAACCAGACAGTGGCAATATTTACCACTGCCAGGTTAGCTTCAGGGGCGAAAGTCAAGACAGCCTTTGCTGCACTTGACTTTTGCCACCAAGGGATAACCAGGCAGCGATTGAATATCACCACTGACTGGTTTTCACTGGGTGTCACCCACAGAATGCCCCAGAACACCCCAATGCTAACTGGTTAGCATCAAGGCATGTAGTGGTGGTACTCATGACTATTCAGCTGACTATCCCACTTACTGTAGCGGCCTTTAGATGGTTTGCAAGTCTGTAAACCTGTAAATGTCTTTGAATATTGGGACCATAATTCTCTATTTAATTTTTAAGTTTGTAATCATCTCTGCATCTCAGTACATTTACGATTAATCTTCATGTTGTAACTATGAATTGCACATCGACTGCATAGGTTGTCATTGTAGTCAATGACAGACAGTTTATACAATAAGCATAAAACCATTTGCATTTTGATTCTTTCAGTGATCTGTTCTTGTTTTTGTGTAGATTGAGTATATGACACTTTGGTTTCTTTATTCTTTACATCTGTACTGCTCTCTATTGTACAGTGCATCTATATATTTATTGTATTTTTTGTTTATCCTGGTTTGGTTATCCATTCTATGGGTCATTTTAAAAAGTCCACCTAGTTAGTGCACATTTTTCTATATCTATTTTATAAACTACTAGCATAAGTGGCAGAGAATGCAGCTTAATTTAAGGTGTGATCACTTATACCAGTCCTAGAATTAGTGTAAATGAATGAGCCCACTTTTTGCAAGTATGCACATAAACTTTACCAAACAATATACTTCATTCCAATATCCCAAATGGAACAAAAGGGAAAAAAGGGGAAAAATTCTCTCAGGGTTGTTGTAAAATATAATCATACAAAATTTTTAAAAGAAGAGAAAAAGGATCTCAGACAAAATCGAGCATGTTAGCATAGGCATAGAGCATTCCAGCCCTTGGTATTCACTCGCTGCATCAATGATCCTCAAAAAACTCCTTTAATCTAATTAGTTATTCAGTTTTAATTATTCAATTTTTTAATTTTCCAGTTTAAAGACATTATAAATTAATTCAACATGCCACCATGCCCAAACTTCATGAGTAAGGTCCTACATACATAAGGGATGTAGAGACCATAGAACACTCGAGGTGTAATGAAAAATTAGACTTACCTGCTAATTGTTGTTCCTTGAGGAACTCCAGTCCAGTCCTGCACCCTCTGGGTAGTGTACCTCTTTCAGCAACTTGGAGACTGAGCATGTCATATTTTTGATGACACTAGTGTACATATTCAGCTGGCACTGCTTACCAGCCCCAGTACCTATTGACAAAGCAGATTCAGAGGAGCAACAAATAAGTAGTTAAACATGCAACAAACACTTCTACATCTAAATAAACTAGTACCCCCTCCATCCACTGGGAAGGATACCTCGTACCCCCCTCCAGGATGGGGAGGCCAACCTGTCGAGTGCCTGAGCAACTCCAACCAGCAGGAAGCGAGCAACTGACAGCTCTTCTGGTCCGCCCCCCCCCCCCCCAAATTCTGATTACACACTCCTCCCTGTCTCCCCCTGGCCACTTTCACCAGCAAGGGAACCAGCTTCAGGACCGGGGTGTGCACAGATTATCACAGAAAGCACTCAGGGAGGATTCCGGGACTGGACTGGAGTTCCTCAAGGAACAACAATTAGCAGGTAAGTCTAATTTATCTTTCCTTATCATCCCTCCAGTCCAGTCCCGCACCTCTGGGATGTATCAGAGCAATTAAACTAATGGGAGGGACCTGCACAACCAGCCTGAAGCACTGCCGATCCAAAACGAGCATCCCCCGCCGCCTGGACATCCAGGCGAAAATGCTCAGAGAAAGTATGCTGCCCTAGAGATCTCCACCGGAGGAACTAAACTATACTCTACCCACGAGGCTGCCTGAGTCCTTGTGGAATACGTCGGCAACCCTGCCGGCACTGCTCTACCCTTCAAGATGTATGCCAATGTGATTGCCTCCCTGATCCATCTGGAAATGGAGGCATTAGCTGCTGCCTCATTTTTGTATGGCCCACCAAACAGAACCAACAGACGGTCCGATCTCCAAAAGGACAATGCCTTTTTCACATATCTTTGCAGGACTCTTTTACCATCCAGGTGGCACAGGATGGAGATAGGAGTCGCAGGGCCTATATCCACTCTCGCCCACATCCGCGCTCACCAGAGCCGAAAGCAGCCTGATTTACATGAAATGCTGACACCACCTTGGGCAAAAATGAAGGTACAGGACACATGACCACTTTCTCCTTGGAGAAGAAAAGGAATGGCTCCTGGCATGACTGGGTCCGAAGCTCTGAAATCCTGCCAAGCAAATCGCCACCAGGAATATCATTTTCAGTGTCAAATCCTTCAGGAAAGCTCAACTCAATGGCTCAAAGGGTTCCCCAGACAGCACCATTAGCACCAGATTGAGATCCCAAGGCGGTACCACTGCCCTCTTTGGCAGACAGAGGTGGGTCACCGCCCCTAAAATGTTCAGCATGTCTGGGTGTGTACCCAACTGCAACCCATGGACTTTTCCAGTTGCACCCTCAAGAAACTGGCGGCTAGACCCTTATCAAAACCGGATTGCAAGAACACCAAGATTTCCAGGACGGAGGCAGTGAAAGGGTGTGCCTGCCTCTCTCTGCACCACGATTCAAAGATGTGCCCTACGCAGATGCACACCAGGTTCGTAGTCCTCCTCTGGACCTATAGCAAGGTCGCTATTCCCGAGCCCGATTATCCTTTCTTCTTCAACCTTGCCCTTTCAAAAGCCATGCCATAAGCAAGAATTGAGCCACCTGGGGCATGCAAAGCAGCCCCTGCATCAAGAGGTCCTTCCGAACCGGATGTCACCACAGTCAATCTGCCAGTATCCAAATCAGGTCAGCATACCATGGGCACCTCGGCTAGTCTGGTGCCACCAGAATTACAAATCCCCAGTGTGCCTCTATCTGTTGCACTAACCGGCCTATTCCCCACGGGGGAAAAACAGAGAAGACCCTCTTGGAGCCATTGCTGAAGCATCCAGGCCCTCGGACAGCCTCTCTTCTTCTACTGAAAACCGGCAGGCCTTGGCTGACTTCAACATCGCCATTAGGTCCATGACCGGTGTGCCCCATTGGCGGTCCACCACCTTGAACAACTCCTGATTGAGCTGCCACTCTCCGGGGTCCACACACACTTGGCTAAGGTAGTTTTCCGTCACACTGTCAACTCCCGCTACGTGCGTCGCTGATAACGCCTGGAGACGAGTCTCTGCCCATCCAAACAACCTTTCGGCCTCCTCCTCTAGGGCTGCATTGCCCATGCCTCCTTGCTGGTTGATGTAAGCCACCATGGTCACATTGTCTGAGAGGTCTTGGACTACCTTCCCCTGCAACCATGGCATGAAACTTTCTAGCATCAAGGTCACCGCTCACATCTTGAGCCTGTTGATTGACCACAGGGCCTCCTGCAGGCTCCTGTCCCTAAACAAAGCATCCTTCACAATAGGCTCCCCAACCTGAGAGGCTGTCATCGGTCATCAGCAGAACCCACACCGGGGACTCCTTCCAGGCTCCCCACATGCAGCCACCAACTGAGGGCTCTCCTGGTGCTCTGCGGGCAGGGGAGTACTTGGGACAAGGGTTGACTCTGATGGAACCATCGACAGAGCAGAGCCCTCTTCAGCAGTCGCATGCGTGCCCTTGCCCATGGGACTAGCTCGAGAGTGGCCATCATGGTCCCCAGAACCTGCAGATAATGCCATGCTGATGGTCTTGCCATCTTCAGGAAATGCCATATCGACTGTCGTAGCTCCTGCGCCCGGTGATCCGGCAGGAAAACCCTGCCCAAGTGGGTATCAAAGTATGCTCTGAAATACTCTAGCTCCTGGGCCAGTCATAACTGACTCTTGGCCATGTTGACCCCCCCAACCGAGATTTTGAAGGAACTCTCCCACCTGCCTGTTGCTCTTTTGTTATCATCCTTGGACTTCGCCTGGATCAGCCAATCGTCTAGGTACGGGTAGACAAGAACCCCTTCCTTGCGGAGAGCTGCAGCCACCACCACCATGACCTTGGTGAAGGTACGGGTGGGTGGTCACCAGACTGAAGGACAATGCTCAAAACTGAAAATGGCCCCTTGGCACCACAAAGCAGAGAAACTGCTGATGTTCTGGATGGATGGGAATGTGCAGATACACTTCCGTGAGATCGAGAGTCGCCAAAAACTCTCTGCTTCCTACTGCCACTATTACTGATCGTGGTATTTCCATGTGGAAATGCGGTACCTGGAGACAGCAGTTCATGCCCTCGAAATCGAGAATTGGGCAAAAGGAACCTTCCTTTTTGGCACCATAAAATACATGGAGCATTGACCATAGATGTACTGGTCTTGCAGAACCAGTTCCACGACTCCCAGCAGCAGGAGGCAAGTCAAGGTCTCTTCTACTGCCACCAACACCGCTGTGCCCACTTTGGGTAATCAAAGGAGCTTGTTCTTGCTCCAGCAGCGGTTATAGGCGTATCATGGTTTGCACGTCTTTAAGGCCAGCCCCTGGCATATCCTGGATCATCTGTCCTACTACTCCATGTACTGGGAAGACTTTCTGCGATTTCCATACCGCCTAGAACAGTGGATCCTACAGCGCCTCTTCCTCTGCCAGGAGGTTAGCAGGCATATTCAGGGCCTTGAGGGACACCAAGGTACACATAGAATGTGAGACCTTTGGAGATGAGGAATTGTATCAGTACCTGTTTGTAGTGATTGTAAATCACTTTGATGCCCTTCGACCTAGGCGGTATATCAAGAAATTGCATAAACATAAACATAAGCATAAAGATGAGCGCCGGTAGCTCCTCCCGGCGGAAAACCCGAACAATCCAGGCCTGATCATCCTGTTCTGGGCTCTCTCCTTCTTCCAACTCCTCCTGCAGATTTAGCTCCGTGTCAAGGTCTTCCCCATCCAGCCCCTCCAACAACAGCGATTGCTGCCACTCCTCTAAGCCTCTAGCCCACTGCTCCTGACTCATGCTCTTTTGTGTCTGACACCCTCTTCCTGTGTTCCAAGGCTGAGGAGCCGCTTGCCAAGCCCTGTTGATGTAGGCAAAACGTCTTATGCAAAAGTAAGACAAACTCTGGTGAGAACTCCCCTGGGAGCCGAAATTGCTCCCTGGGCTTGAGGGGTGGATGGTCCGGGCATCGTGCAGGGATCGGGGGCCAGATTGATTGAAGGAAAAATAGCGCCCCCCGCCCCCAAGGTTTCTTGCAACCGGGAGAGACTCTCCTGCCTCATCTCATCCTGCAGGCCCTGCTCCTATGATTTAGCCTCTTGCGTGTAGTCTAGGCAGGCGCCTGCCTCCGAGACCACACCCCATCATGGATCGCATATCTTGAGAATTTTTAGATTGCACTGCTGTGTTGTACCTTAAAGATATGAAATGGACCTTGCACTGATCCAATCAAACTGACACTTTCTCTGAGTAAAGTTTACATTTTTATTCTAATACTACAAATGGCTGTAAGGGAGAACAGCTTCACTTACAAGCAATATTACAAATTTAATAGCTACATAACACTGGTCAACAAATTTTTACAAAAGTCATGTTACTGAAATAAAAATAATCATTTCTTATCAATTTTTATATGCTGAACACGTGAACACGAATATGACAGTGAAATTGCAAAGTTGGCTCTAGTTTTTTTGTAATCTACAAGAATTAATGTTTACATCACAAAATGCTTGTCAATAGTAAATATAATAGGCCTTCGGTTAATACCTATACAAAAACAAGTCATAGACTACTTCTTAGATTTGTTCACCTGTTCGGGAGCTTCTCTGGGGAGTGTCCAGCAGTAGTCAGCCAGCATTGTAGTGGACCATTTTCCCTGGTATCTTTGCTCCATCGTTGCGATATCCTGGTGAAAACGTTTGCCCTGTTCATCACTAACCATACCACAGTTGTCAGGAAAGAAATCGAGATGGGAATCAAGGAAATGGATCTTTAGAGACATATTGCAGCCAAGTTTCTGATACTGCATCAGCATGTCTTCTACTAGTTCCTTGTAGTTTTCTGCCCTAACATTCCCAAGAAAGTTTGTTGACACTAGGCGAAAAGCATTCCATGCTTGTTTCACATCACCCTGCAGCAAATTGTTGAACCGGTCATCTTTGAAAAGCTCTCAAATCTGAGGACCCACAAAAACTCCCTCTTTAATCTTAGCTTCGCTGAGGGAATTTTTCATGCAGGTATCGGAAAGCTGACGAAGTGCGGTCCATGGCTTTCACTAAGTTTTTCATCAAACCTAGTTTGATGTGAAGGGGTGATAGCAGAATTTTGTGAGCCTCAACCAGAGCTGGGTGCTGGATATTCTTCTCTCCAACTGTTACATTTTGTCTGTGATTCCATTCCTTCCGCAAGTAGTGCCAATCCCTTGCTCGGCTATCCCACTCACATAAGAAACACATGTATTTTATATATCCCTGCTGTAGTCCCATTAAAAGGGCAACTACCTTCAAGTCACCACAGAGATGCCAGCTGTACTTGTTATAGTTAATGGAAGTCAGTAGATGCTTTAAGTTATTGTATGTCTCTTTCATGTGGACAGCATGCGCTACTGGAATAGATGGAAGACGGTTTCCATTGTTCAAAAGCACAGCCTTCAGACTCAGTTTTGAAGAGTCTATAAATAGTCTCCAGTCTTGTGGGTCATGAGTGATTTTTAAGGCATTCATGAGGCTTTCAATAACGGAACAGAATACCAGATTACTTTCCTTTCTGAAGAAAGGCTCCAACTGCTGGTGACGCTTTCGATATGAAGTAATGTTGACATCATCTTCTTCTAGAAGATTCCATTGTTGGAGTCTTGATCCTAGCAATTCTGCCTTGTTCTTGGATAAGTCCAAGTGAGGCAATTGCGGGGGCATATTTTTGGCATGTGTGCAGTTTGCAGAGTGATGAGTTAGTTGCAGTGGAGTGGTTTTTGGGGGCAGGGTAATTGAGGGAAGTATTTTTTGAGAGTGGAGGCAGTTTTCAGGGTGGAAAGGCAGATGCGCAAGGTTGTTTTTGAGGGTGGGGATAATTATTTGTGTGATAGGGCCATTGTGGGGGTATAGTTTTTATGGGTGAGACAGTTTGCAGGTTGGTGAAGTAATTGGGGGGGGGGGGTATTTTTTTGTGGTGGCAGCATTTGGTGGATAGGGCAGTTGCAAGTATGTACTTTTTGGGGATGCGGCAGTGTGCAGGGTGGTGAGGCAGTTGTGGAAGGGGTATTTTTGGTGGTAGGGCAGTTTGAGAGAGTAGAGAACAGGGAGAGGGTGTTTGAATTCCCTCACTGCTATGTTTCACTGTATGTAAGTTTCTATGCTACAGAATCTACAACTACTACTCCGACTGAAATACTGTGAGCTAGTTTTTTGGAGGGCTTATTTCTCTAGAATCCCCAGACCTATTTGGCCCTTTTTGAACTTGGTGTGTCTTTTTGCCAGTTTTTCCCACAAGTCAAGTTTCATCCCATTCCGTTAAATTTTCAGAGAGTTATTTTGCTCCCAGACAGAGTGACAAATGAACAGACATTCTCAACATCTTTGATATAATTCTTTCCAACTTCCTTCGGGTTAGAAAGAATAAAAGTACTGACTCTCCACAATGGACTTTCGTGGCATTATTTGTAAATATTTCTACATCCACAGAAGTCACCCTCAGTCAACAATGAAAGCAAATCAGAACATACAAAAACCAACAACAACAACTGGAAAGTGTACACTAGTAGTGTGATAGAAAGGCACATCGCCTCCATGGCCAGAATCAGTCATGTGAGGCTTTCCTCTGTGTCTCTCATAGGAAGTGTCGGAGGCTGCACGCATTTGTGTGTGTCGAGGGCTATTAGGGACTAGGTGGGTGAGTGTGTGGGTGTGTCATGGGGAGCATCATAGATTGTCTATATTTATGTATGTGTGTGTGAGTCAGTTGGGGGGTGCATGTGTGTGTCATTGGGATCGTTGGAGGGTGTGTGTGTGTGTGTGTATGTGTGTTTCATGGGGATTATCAGGGGCTCAATGTATGTGTGTTTCTCTCTCATGAACCCCTCCCACCAGGCTTCCTCCAACCTCTCTCTATCATGAACCCCCTCCACCACCTTTCCCCAATATTTCAAGGCCCCCCCCCCCACTGTTTCACGCAGTCTCTCAAGTCCCCCTCCCAAGGCTTCACCCAATGTCTCTCTCTCTCTCTCTCTCTCATTCTCTCATAACCCTCCCCCCCCCAGATTCACCCAGTCACGAGACTTCAAACAGTAAGATAAGCCAAATTTCCTCCATCATGGGGCTCCACCATTAAAGAGAGCAGATTGCGATGGGAGGAATGCTAACCTGCGGCATTTCAGTAGCCTCACATACACATGTTTCTTTACGCATAGTAACATAGTAACACAGTATATGATGGCAGAAAAAGACCAGAATGGTCCATCTACTCTGCCCAGTAAGGATACTAGAGTAGGTGTAGCTGCCACTCCGTGCAGGTCATCCCTCTCTATTTATTGAGGTATAAGACGTTTATTTTGATATTATCCTGTTGCTGTAAAGGGATCCACTGTGTCTGTCCCATGCCATTTTGAATTCTGTCACTGTATTTGCCCCGACCACGTCCATCGGGAGGGCATTCCAAGCATCCACCACCCTTTCAGTAAAAGAGTATTTCCTGATGTTGGGCTTGATATTCATAAGGCATTTACAGTTTACAGCTTAGTAAACCATGTAAATGCCTTAAATCGGGATATTCAATGGTACTTACATGTTGAGTGCCGTTGAGTGTCCCCCTCTAGCTACCCTGTGCGCACCGAAGCTATCCGGCTAGCGTGCAGGGCATGTCGAGGACGTTCCAGGGCAGAGCAGAGGCAGCAACAAATGATAACCAGGCAGCAGCGATATTGCATGCTGCCCGGTTTATGATCTGCACCGAAAAGATTGGTGAGGAAAACCCTTGCCTATCTTTGGGCACAGGAGCTAACTGGGCAGCATGTAATATCGCTGCTACCTGGTTATCTAATATGATTTCTGGCATGTGCGGCAATCCCCGGATATTCAGTGCTGAGGCTGCATATGACCCTGGCATTGAATATCCGGGGTTAAGGGTCGGCGGACAGGACTACGCGCATTGCAGTATATAGACTGCCCAGAAGAATATCAGGCCTGTTGCTTTTAAGTTTACCACTTTGCAGCTTCATTTTTATGCTCTTTAGTTTTACAGCTTCCCCTTCTTTGAAAAAAGATTTGTTTGTTCAATAAAACTCTTTAAGTATTTAAAGGTCTGAATCATATCTCCCCTGTCCCTCCTCTCCTCTATCGTATACATATTTAGGTCTTCAAGTCTCTTCTCATACATCTTTTGTCACAGGCTCCAAATCATTTTGGTTGCCTTCCTCTGAACCATTTCAAGTCTTTTTATATCCTTTGTGAGATATGGTCTCCAAAACTGAACACAATAATCCAAGTGAGGCCTCACCAATGACTTGTACGGGGCATTAATACCTCCTCTTTTCTACTGGTTATCCCTCTCTGTATGCAACATAGCATCCTTCTGATTTTGGCCAGTTAAGGGTAAGTTACTGTCTGGGGAGGCCCTGGACAAGCTGGTTGCTGAAGGATCACACTAGAGCACCCAAACAAGATAACCCTCAAAGAGGTCAACCTCGGGACTTTCGGAGGTTTATGTTGAGTCATTTCATTCCATTTCAGCGAGGTCGGTTTGGCACTCAAATTCAGCCTTTTTGGGGCTATAGGAGATCCTATAAGGGCTTTTTGTGGGGACCTGAGGGGCGGAATAAAAGTCCCAATGAAGCCAGGGGACCCCAGGCAGAAGTGGTTCCAATAGAAAGTCAGTTACAACACTTTTATTCCGTCTGGGTCAATATCACTACAGACCAATAGGTGTTGGATATAATCTGAGAAGGGTACGCGCTGGAGTTTGCTCGGCCCCTTTCTGAGGCATTCATACATTCACCTTGTCAAGCTCGAGCAAAGGCAACAGCAGTGCAGGACACCCTTCAGTGCTTGCTGCGCTTGGAAGCGGTGGTTCCAGTGTTGCAAGACCAATGCGGCTTAGGTCGATCTTCCATTTATTTTGTGGTTTCCAAGAAGGACAGATCCTTTTGGCCGATCCTGGATCTCAAGCACGTGAACCGCTCCTTGCAGGTGCCACACTTTTGAATGAAAATGCTGCACTCAGTCATTCTAGCTGTATGTCAAAGCAAGTTCTTATCAGCTCTGGATCTCACCAAGACATACCTGCATATTCCAATTCATCCAGAGCATCAGCAGTATCTGCGCTTTACCATCCCTATGGAGTATATTCAGTTCCAATCATTACCTTTTCGCCTGGCCACTGCACCACACACCTTTACCAGGAACATGGTGATGGTAGTGGCAACTTTGAGAAAGGAAGGTATCTTGGTTAACTGATACCTGAACAATTGGATCATCCAGGCAAAATCGGAGGCCGAGGGTGTAGCTACCACTTGGCAAGTGGTGGAGTTTCTCCAGAGTCTGCACTGGGTGGTCAACTTGTTCAAGAATCAACTCCAGCCCATCCAGCAGTTGATTTATTTGGGAGTACAATTTGATACCAAAGCAGGAAGTGTCTCATTCCCAGCAGAAAGGGTGCAGAAGTTTCAGCCTCAGGTACAACAGTTTTTAAGCAATGAAAGTGCAGATGGTGTGGTACAATCTACAGCTTCTGGGATCTATGGTGGCAGCTTTGGGTCTGGTGCCCTGAACATGGACTCACACGAGGTCCCTACAGCAGGCACTGCTTTCTCACAGGTCTCTGCAGTTCCAGCCATAGCACAGAGGTTAGTTTGTCTGGTAGACATGAGAGCATGCCTTGCCTGGTGTCTGCAGCCAAATCATCTGACAGCAGGACTTCCCTTGGAGCCTCTGGACTGGATTGTGGTGACAACAGATGCCAGCCTCACAGGGTGGGGAGTGCATTTATCAGTCACAAGTCACACAGGGGCGGTGGCCCCTGGAAGAGAGTGCTTGGTCCATAAATCGTCTGGAGATGAGGGCAGTTTTTCTGGCTCTCCGGTTCTTTCACCCTTTGATAGCTTGGAGGGTGGTGAGAGTGTGCTCAGACAATGCGACCACAGTGGCATACATCAACCAGCAGTGGGGCACAGGCAGTGCATTGCTAGAGGAGGAGATTCAGTCCTCACTGCTGTGGGCAGAAAAGAAACTAACCATCCTCTCCGCGACACATGTAGCGGGCAAGGAGAACATTTAGGCGGACTTTCTTGGTCGGCACCAGTTGGATCCAGGCAAATGAGAACTGAATACAGCGGTATTCCATGACATCACTCTTCACTGGGACAAATCGGTCATGGATCTGATGGCTTCTCTGGCTAATGCCAAGGCAATCAGATTCTTCAACAGATGCAGGGAGCACATGTCTGAAGAACTCGACGCTCTCGCACAGAAGTGGCTGTCGGAAGGCTCCCAATATATATTTCCACCGTGGGCCCTCATTGGTCGGCTTCTACACTGTATCAAGGCTCACAGCTGTGCAGTGATTCTCATTGCCCCGGACTGGCCTCACAGGCCATGGTATGTGGACCTGATATGGCTTCTGATCGCGGGTCTAATACTAATGCCTCAAGTGGATCAATTCTCACTTACGACTTGGCTCTTGAGAAAGCGAGGCAAAGGCAAAGAGGCTATTCACCATCAGTGATTTCCACGGTCTTGAAGGCCAGGAAAGGTTCTACTACCTTGGCTTATGTGAGAATTTTGCGAGTGTTTGAAGAACAATGTTCTTCCAAGGATATTCAGCATTTTTCATCCTCTCTACTGGATATTTTATTTTTCCTGCAAAACAGACTAGAGAAGGGGTTGATGCTCTTGAAGGACTAGAAACAATGTTCCCTCTAATTTTCTGTAGGCTGTGTGCGCATAAAATATCAGCTGTGTGCAGCTTTTGAAGGAAGGTTAAATTTTTGTGCGCCACATAACGACACTTGGAGTTATATACTTTAGAATTTGACTACACGTCAAAATACAGTATGTACACCACATTGATTTTAATCAAATTAAATGAAAATAGATGATTACTAAATGAAGCGGAAAATTTCTAGTATTTACAATCATAACTTTTAAAAAAAAATTTATTTTTTTATTTTAATATTTATAAAGTTTAATACAATTTAACATCCATACAATATCCATGAATGAAAATGAAAAAATGGAAAAACAAAATATACATCCAACATTAGGTAATAATTACAGCCATCCCACACTCATTTTCCCTCCGTCAGTCCACAAAAATTAGGAAATAGGGGAGTACTAAGAAATAATCAAACAGATATAATGATACAGTAACATATCAATTAATCACACGAATATTATAACAGGCGAATGGGAGACTCACACGTCAGCTGTATGAGAAGTTATAACATCCTCGACATCACTCACTTCCCTAGACTCCAAGAAGGCTAACAACTGCTTGGGCTCGAAAAACAAAAACATTTTTTGCTTAAAATTAACATAACATTTCACAGGAAATTTAAGTTGGAAGGAAGCGCCCAGGGCCAAAGTCCTAGGGCGAAGAGCCAAAAACTCCTTCCTTCTCAATTGGGAAATTCGCGCTAAATCAGGAAATACTCTTACTCTCGAGCCCATGAAAGCTTCATTAGCTTTCCTAAAATACATTTTGAGAATAAACATTTTATCAGTCTCCAAAGCGAAAGTAGCAAGGAGGGTAGTTCTTTCCATAACAATCTCCAGAGAACTCTCAAGGAGACCTGTGAGATCCCCCAACCCCGGATAAGAGGGGGGGGCCCCGCCTGCTCCACCTCTACCACCCAAGGATAGATACTGAACCCTGGTTAAGGGGGGAAACTGCTCCGAGGGGATTTTTAACACCTCCCCAAAATACTTCCGCAGCATCTCAGCCGCAGACAATATTGGGGACCTAGGAAATCCCAGGAACCGGAGATTACAACGCCGGGCCTGGTTTTCCAGGTACTCCATCTTCCTAGCAGTTACGTTACTATCCTTAAGATGAGTATGGACCAGACCCCGCAACTCGCCCATCTCCTTCTCCAGGGTGGCAACCCTACCAACTTGCCCTTCATGAGCTTTAGACAGAGAATCACAAGAGTCTCTAACCACATTAAGTTCCTTTTGAAACGTCCCACAAAGTCTGTTCATAGAATGATTCAGAGATGCCATGCCTTCCCATAGCGTTTCCATATTAATTACCGCGGGTCTCACCAAAGCTGGAACCTCAGGAAGTTCTTCCATCCTCGTCAAGAATGCAGACGCTGAGTGCTCCGCTGACACCCCCATCTCACAGCTCCGGCCCCGGCCTGCATTCACCGAAGAGAAAGACACCGCTGCAGCTGCACCTCCTATGGCCTCAAGAGTCGGCGTGCTTGCTGCAACCAGCTCCGGGGTCAAAGCAGCTCCAGAGGATATACTTCCGGGACGTGGCGGCGGTGTCCGCTCCTCGAGAGAGAGCCAGACACCCGACACGCTCTGGGGCGACACTCCTCCCTCTGCCCCAGCCAAAGACGCCGCTCCAACGCGGGGCTCAAAGCCGCACTGCCCCAGAGTGCGTTGGCCCGTAGAGCTCGATGATTTCTCACCCGGAGGTAAGGCGAGTTGCTTCCGCTTCCTCCGTCCCATCTCACGGTCGCCGCTCCACAGACTAAGACAACTGGTAGCAGGCGCTCACCGCTCCGCGCTAACATCCGCCATCTTGGTTACTCCCCATATGCTTTAACAGAAGCCATAACTTTTAAATTTTAAGATGTCTGTGTTGTTTTCTATCAGAATCAGAGCTGTAATTTTTGTGCGCTCTGTTGTAAAGTATGTGCGCTCGCTCGGCGAGGTGTGTGCGCGCGCACACGCGCACAGCTTAGAGGGAACAGTGACTAGAAAAAGGGACTGTTACTTCTGGAGAGAGATCTGCAACTGTGAGTATATACTTCTGGTAATTTTCTAAAAGGAATTCTTGGTATTAAAGCTAATTAATCTGTGAACCCACTATTTTTTGTTAAATCAGTCAGGGCCTAGTAGCAGCAGTTTAAGTTTAAATTTAAAACACAGAGGAGAACTTTCTGGTTACATTTCATACCCAGCAGAGAGCTTGTAGTTTAAATTTAATAGTCACTCAGGGCCTAGTAACAGCAAAGTACTTTTAGTTTAAATTTAAAACACAGAAGAGAGCTTTCTGGTTACATGTGGAACCCAGCAGAGAGCTTGTAGTTTACATTTAATAGTCACTCAGGGCCTAGCATCAGAAAAGTACTTTTAGTTTTAAAACACAGAGAACTTTCTGGTTACATTTCATACCCAGCAGAGAGCTTGTAGTTTAAATTTAATAGTCACTCAGGGCCTAGCATCAGCAAAGTACTTTTAGCTTAAATTTAAAACACAGAAGATAACTTTCTGGTTAAATTTAGAACCCAGCAGAGAGCTTGTAGTTTAAATTTCATAAGAAGTTAGAGCCTAGCAGCAGCTAAGAGCTATAATTTAAATCAAATCACAATATAGCTTACCTCAGCAGCACAAGACAGGGTACTGTGTAGCAGCCCTCTTTTAATAGGTATTATTTCCCTCCCTCCCCACACCCACCCACCCCTGGGATAATCGTAGCTTTATAGGTACTTACACATCTTAAAAGGCAGGAGGTGCTCTCAGGTGAAGCTCATTACCCAAATCAGTCATACACTAAGGACCTGAGATTAGTTAAGCTTCAGGTGAACAAGGTATATTACACGTATTAGGTACAGTTTTATTAGTATAAATACCCATAGCAACCCTTAGTAAGTAAAGAACTTAGATCTAAACACAAACTTAAAACTAAGATGCAGACAGCAGTCCAGCAGTGGGATGGGGGCTTTCCAGTCTTTTGCATTGAGTGTCACATGTATGATTTTATCCCAGTTGGTGAGAGGTCTTACGTGTGCACTAGGTGCAAGGAGCTCTTTGCTCTCAGGGAACGAGTCCGTTCTCTAGAGGCTAAAGTAGCAGACTTGGAAAGCATAAGACAGACAGAGAGGTACATAGACGAGACCTACAGGGATATAGTCCTGAAGTCCCACCTCCAGTCTGGCAGCATCCCTGTTACCATGGAGGAGAGAGGTCACGTGACAGGACAGCATCACTCTGGTGTAGCAGGAAGTGATCCTGTAACTAGGACATGTCCTCCAGGTGATGTAAAACCCTCTCGCACCGAGGAAGTTTCTCCAGGGCCATGTGCCCATGAGGGAAGGGTTAGGACAGCCGTTATAGTTGGTGATTCGATCATTAGGCATGTAGATAGCTGGGTGGCTGGTGGACGTGAGGATCGCCTGGTAACATGCCTGCCTGGTGCGAAGGTAGTGGACCTCACGCGCCACCTAGATAAGGTCTTAGATAGTGCTGGGGAGGAGTCTGCTGTCTTGGTACATGTCGGTACCAATGACATAGGAAAATGTGGTAGGGAGGTTCTGGAGGCTAAATTTAGGCTTTTAGGTAGGAAGTTGAAATCCAGAACTTCCAGGGTAGCATTCTCCGAAATGCTTCCTGTTCCACGTGCAGGACCCAAAAGGCAGGCAGAGCTCCGGAGTCTCAATGCATGGATGAGACAATGGTGCAGAGATGAGAGTTTTGGATTTGTTAGGAACTGGGGAACATTCTGGGGAAAGGAGGGGCTCTTCCGAAGGGATGGGCTTCACCTTAACCTGGATGGAACCAGGCTGCTGGCATTAACCTTTAAAAAGGAGATAGAGCAGCTTTTAAAGTAGATATTAGGGGAAAGCCGACAGTCACCCAAGAGCGGATGGTTCGGAAGAATGTATATTTGAAGGATACTACCAAAAGCAGAGAGGTTCCACAAAAGAGTAAAGTAGCCCAAATGCCCTCAAGTATGGAGCAGACAGAGCTTAAAGATCCCAAATTATCCATGTCTAACAATAGCCAAATTAATATGAATAAAATACATTCTCTAAAATGCTTGTATTCAAATGCTAGAAGTCTAAAAAATAAGATGGGAGAGTTAGAATATATAGCACTAAATGAAAGGTTAGATATGATTGGAATATCAGAGACATGGTCTAAGGAGGACAACCAGTGGGACACTGATACCTGGGTACAAACTATATCGTAATGATAGAGCTGATCAAATTGGTGGAGGGGTTGCTCTCTATGTTAGAGAGGGCATTGAGTCAGAAAGGATTAAAGTTTTGCAGGAAACAAAATCTGCTGTAGAATCTATATGGATTGAAATTCCATGTAAAAGGGGGAAGGCAATGGCAGTGGGGGTGTACTATCGAGCGCCTGGCCAGAATGACCAAATAGATAATGAAATGCTCAAAGAAATCATGGACCTCCTCAAAAATAGACCCCGTTATGTCCCCCAAAAAAACTTCAATCAATATTTTTGTCGGACATAGATCGTGAAGAGAAGGCACTGTAGACCAACCGTGTCCACCATAAGTGAAGTTTTGAGCGCTTGATGCAGGGGTCTCCCCCGAAACGTGCACGTCACGCATACCTCAGATAAGTGTCGTGCTTTTTCCTTGCTTAAATGCTTTTGGTGAATTTAAAATGTTTTGAACACTTTTGCCTAAGTGGTTGAATAAAAGGGATATGTATCGTGTTACTGGGTTGGTCTACAGTGCCTTCTCTTCACGATCTATGTCCGACAAAAATATTGATTGAAGTTTTTTTGGGGGACATAACGGGGTCTATTTTTGAGGTGTTTCTTTGACCACCGTTTTCTTGGGGTGTTTTTGATATCAAAGAAATCAAGGAAGCTAACAAATGTTTCAGCACAGTAATAATAATGGGTGATTTCAACTACCCCGGTATCGACTGGGTCAGTGTCACGTCAGGACATGCTAGGGAGATAAAGTTCCTAGATGAAATAAATGACTGCTTCTTGGAGCAGCTGGTTCATGAACCGACCAGAGGGGAAGCCATATTAGACCTAGTCCTTAGTGGAACACCAGATCTAGTGCAAGAGATAAGGTTGTTGGGGCCACTTGGCAATAGTGATCATAGCATGATCGCCTTTGATTTAATTAGTGGAGGAGGGATAGTAAGGAAATCCACAGTACTACCTTTAACTTTCGAAAGGGAGACTATGATAAAATGAGGAAAACAGCTAAGAAAAAACTAAAAGGAGCAGTTGCAAAGGTTAAAGACGTACATCAGGCTTGGCTGTTGTTGAAAAATACTATCTTGGAAGCCCAGACCAGCTGTATTCAACGCTTTAAGAAAAGTGGAAGGAAGTCCAAAAAACTGCCAGCATGGTTTAAGGGTGAGGTCAGAGAGGCTGTTGTTGCCAAAAAAGCATCTTTCAGGAAATGGAAAAAAGAGCCAAACGACGAAACCTGGAAACAGCACAAGCACTGGCAAGTCAAATGCAAGGCATTGATAAGGCAGGCAAAGGGAGAATTTGAGAAGAAGCTTGCTGCAGAAGCAAAAACGCGAAGTAAAGACCTTTTCAAGTACATTCGTAGCAAAAAACCTGTGAGAGAGTCAGTTGGTCCATTAGATGATAAAGAGGTTAAAGGATCACTAAGAGGCGACAAGGCGATAGCGGAGAGACTGAATGAATTCTTTGCTTCAGTCTTTACTGAGGAAGATGTAGGGATGTTACCCATGACTGAAGTGGTATTTAAAGGTGCGGAAGAATTGAAGGAAATATCGATACATCGGGAAGATGTATTACAACTATTAGATAAACTTTCAGAAAGCCTTTGACAAGGTCCCTCATGAGAGACTTTTGGCAAAACTAAAGAGTCATGGGATAGGAGGCAGTATACTATTGTGGATCAGGAACTGGTTAAAAGATAGAAAGCAGAGGGTAGGGCTAAATGGCCAATTTTCCCAATGGAGAAAGGTGAATAGTGGTGTACCCCAGGGATCTGTGCTGGGTCCGCTGCTTTTTGACATATTCATAAATGACCTGGAAAGTGGAATAACGAGTGAGGTTATCAAATTTGCAGATGACACAAAACTATTTAAAGTTGTTAAAACCCAAGAGGATTGTGGAAAATTGCAAGAGGATCTTGATAAATTGGAAGACTGGGCATCAAAATGGCAGATGAAATTTAATGTGGACAAGTGCAAGGTTATGCACCTAGGGAAGAACAACCCAAACTATGTTTACACGATGCAAGGTTCCACATTAGGAACCACCACCCAGGAAAAAGATTTAGGCGTCATTGTGGATACCATGTTAAAACCCTCGGCCCAGTGTGCAGCAGCAGCCAAGAGAGCAAATAGAATGCTAGGTATGATAAGGAAAGGAATGGAAAATAAAACAAAAGATATTATAATGCCTCTATATCGTTCCATGATGAGACCGCACCTTGAATATTGTGTGCAATTCTGGTCACCGTATCTTAAAAAGGATATAGCGATTTTAGAAAAGGTTCAGAGAAGAGCCACCAAAATGATAAAGGGGATGGAAGGATACTCCTATGAAGAAAGGCTAAAAAGGTTAGGGCTCTTTAACCTGGAAAAGAGACGGCTGAGGGGAGATATGATAGAAGTCTATAAATTAATGAATGGAGTGGAATGGGTAAACGTAGATCGATTGTTTACCTTATCAGAATATAGAAAGACTAGGGGACATGCAATGAAGCTACAGGGTAAACTATTTAAGACTAATAAAAGAAAATATTTTTTCACTCAACGTGTAATCAAACTCTGGAATTTTTTACCGGAGGATGTAGTAAAGGCTGTTAGTGTAGCTGGGTTTAAAAAAGGTTTGGACAAGTTCCTGGAGGAAAGGTCCATAAACCATTATTAAGAAGGGACCCAGGATATCAATGCTTGAACCAATACAAGCATTGTGGAACCTGTGTCCCTTGGGGAAACTGCTAGGTACATATGACCTAGATTGGCCACTGCTGGAAACAGAATACTGTGCTTGATCGAACTTGGTCTGACCCAGTATGGCATATCTTATGTTCTTATAACTCCTTAAGGGTTCAGGTAGTGGCCGTCTCCTGCTACAGAGGGCAAGTGCAAGGTTGTTCCTTAGTGGGACATCCAGATGTGATCCATTTCCTTAGGGTGGTGAAGCAAGTCCAACTGTCATAACGACTGGTGGTTCCTCCTTGGGACCTCAAACTAGCACTATCCATTCTAGCAGAAGCATCCTTTAAGCCACTGGCCAGAGTGTCATTAAAAGAACTTACCTTGAAGGCAATCTTCTTGGTGAATATCAGTTCTGCTCACTGAATTTTGGAACTTCAGACCTTGTCTTGCAGGGAGCACTTTCTAATTATTTGCAAGGAAAAATGGTTTTGAGGCCAGTGCACTCTTTTCTGTCTAAAGTGGTATCCCATTTTCATCTAAATCAATTGGTTTCTCTACTGGTCTTTTCTGTCCTGGGCAAGTCCGAGGAGGATCGCCAGCTTCACAGGCTAGACTTGCACAGAGTGCTGCATCAGTATCATAAAAGGATGGAATCTTTTTGGAAGTCGGATCGCTTATTCGTTTTGTTTGGAGGCCCTCGGAAAGGAGAGGCGGCCTCTAAGGCATCGGTGGCTCACTAGATGAAGGAGGCTATAGTCTCAGCCTGTAACATAAATGGCAAAGTGGTACTGGCAGGTATTAGAGCTCACTCAATGAGATCGCAGGCAACTTTCTGGGTGGAGCATAGCCTGATTCTGCCGTTGGACATTTGCAGAGCGGTGACATGATTATCATTGCACACTTTTATCCAGCATTACCGTTTGAATGTGTAAGCATCGGCAGATGTGCGTTTTGGGGCATCAGTGCTCCAGTCCAGTCCAGGATCCTCCCTGGTTGGAGAACTGGTGTCTTTCTCGGTCTCTTAGGTCTGACGATTGGAGCGAGTCTGGCTGTTTGAAAGGGGAAGATATTCCAGAGTACATTGATATATGGCTTGAGGTCTTCCCTATCGAGAGTGGACATCTGGACAAGTATGACTCTGTCAGCACAGCAGAGGGTAGGGCTAAATGGCCAATTTTCCCAATGAAGAAAGGTGAATAGTGGAGTACCCAAGAGAACTGTGCTGGGTCCACTGCTTTTTAACATATTCATAAATGACCTGGAAATGAAATAACGAGTGAGGTTATCAAATTTGCAGATGACACAAAACTATTCAAAGTTGTTAAAACCCATGAGGATTGTGGAAAATTGCAAGAGGATCTTGATAAATTAGAAGACTGGGCATCCAAATGGCAGATAAAATTTAATGTGGACAAGTGCAGAGTTATGCACCTAGGAAAGAAAAACCCAAACTATGGTTACATGATGCAAGGTTCCATATTAGGAACCACCACCCAGGAAAAAGATTTAGGCATCATCATGGATAACATGTTAAAATCCTCCGCCCAGTGTGCAGCGGCGCCAAGAGAGCAAATAGAATGCTAGGTATCATAAGGAAAGGAATGGAGAATAAAACAAAGGATATTATAATGCCTCTGTATCGTTCCATGGTGCAACCGCACCTTGAATATTGTGTGCAATTCTGGTCGCCGTATCTTAAAAAGGATCTAGCATTATTAGAAAAGGTACAGAGAAGAGCCACCAAAATTGTAAAGAGGATGGAAGAATACCCCTATGAAGAGAGGCTAAAAATGTTAGGGCTCTTCACTCTTGAAAAGAGACGACTGAGAGGAGATATGATAGAGCTCTATAAATTAATGAATGGAGTGGAACAGATAAACGTAGATTGATTGTTTACGCCATCAAAATATAGAAAGACTAGGGGGCATGCAATGAAGCTACAGGTAACCTATTTAAGACTAATAAGAGAAAATATTTTTTCACTCAACATGTAATCGAACTCTGGAATTTGCTTCCGGAGGATGTAGTAAAAGCTGTTAGTATAACTGGGTTTAAAAAAGGTTTGGACAAGTTCCTGGAGGAAAGGTCCATAAACCATTATTAAAGAGGACCCAGAATATCCACTACTTGCCCCAGTACAAGCACTGTGGAAACTGTGTCTTTTGGAGAAATTGCTAGGTACTTGTGAGCTAGATTGGCCACTGTTGGAAACAGGATACTGGGCTTGATGGACCTTAACCTGACGCAGTATGACATATCTTATGTTCTTATGTTGTTATGTTCTTACATAGTTATTAGTTATGCCTTAGTTAACACAGTTCAAGGATATGCTACTTCTGTTGCCTCATGCTGGGCTTTTCGACCCTAGGGGGATTTGTTTGTTGATGCTCTCTCACAGTCTGCTTTGTCAATAGGATACTGGATACTGGAGCTGAAGAGGGAGCTGTTGTACTGTGACATCAGAATTCTGACATTCTCAGTCCTCAGCTGCTATTGGAGGAAGATAACCCACATGGACTGGACTAGACTGGAGGGACTCAAGGAAAGACAATTACCAATTAAGGTCTAATATCATCTTCTTCCAGCTTTTGTAGATCTTTCCTCACCTTGTTCACTCCCTCAGAGGAGTCCACTCTGTTGCAAATTTTTGTGTCATTTGCAAACAGGCAGACTTTTCCCTTCAGTCCTTCAGCAATATCAGTCATAGATACATTAAACAGTACCAGTTCCAGGACCGATCCCAGGGGCACACCACTACTCACCTTCCTTTTCCGAGTGAGTTCTGTTTACCACCACCTTCTGTCATGTCAGTCAACGAATTTCTGATTCAGTTCACTACCTTGAGACCCATCCCCAGGCTGCTCAGTTTATTGATAAGCCTCCTATGAGGAACAGCATCAAAGGCTTTGCTGAAACCTAGATAGATCACATCCATTGCACACTTTTGATTTAGTTCTCAGGTCACCTAGTCAAAGAAATCAATCAAATTTGTTTGGCATGATCATCCTTTGGTAAAACCATGTTGCCTCATATCATGCAACCTATTAGTTCCTAGAAAGTCCACTATTCTTTTTCAGGAGTGCCTCCATTACTTTTCCCGCCATCGAAGTAAGGCTTTCCAGCATACAAAAATACAATTTCCCTGCCACTGAACCCTCGTCAATAGGCACCTATGCCTAAGTGAAACATACTTAAAAATTTCTGATTCAAGTTTCAGCAACCTAAACCTCTCCAATAACATTTTATAAAATAATACAAAACCCTATAAAAGTCACTCCGGACCAGACACATCAAGGAGACCATTCAGAACAGGCAGCACTGTAAATATTGCAATGAGCTCTAGAATATCAATACGCCTACTGGGAAAACTGAACAAGCTAGATTGCTATTAGTTCCTTCATAGAAACTCCATGCTAACAAAATACCTTGCCTTGGTCACGTACACAACAATGATAGAGCCTCATCAAGTACAGAAGACATTACCACAAACTAGAAATATGCAGACAAAAATTAAATTGAAACCCCAAAAAGTCACACTGCATGCAGTGCAACATCAGAAAAATAGAAACAGTGAGGTAATTCTCTCGTACTGTGCAAATTATAAAGATAGCAGATGTAAATTCCAAAAATTGACATATTCCAATCATTAAATTGAAAATAAACATTTTTTCTAGCATTGTCATCCAGCCATTTTATTTTTCTAATCATCTCATTCCCAGTCTCTGGTTTCTGCCTTCCTCTGGCTGACTTCTCTTAACTCTGTCCTCAAGAGCTCCTGTCCATTTACCACTTCTCTTTTCTGTTCTTGTCTTCATCTAGCAACATAGAAACATAACAGCAGAAAAAGATCATATGGCCTATCTAGTCTGCCCTTCCATACCAATTACTATAGTCCCTTTTTTCCCTTTAGATATCCTCTGTGTTTGTTGCATGTTTTTTTGAACTCAGACACTGTCCTAGTCTCTGTTTAGCAAATATGTAAATCTATTTATCTTTTTCTAAGCGGGTCTCAGACTTACGGGCTACTTCCGGTGATAAATATCACTTAGTGCACCTTTTGCATCAATGACCCATTTTCATATATTTCTTGTATCTTTCTTATAACTTATTCTAAACTTATATTTCAAACGTCCAGTTGGATAATATGAGATATCTTATATCTTATAACAGCAAGCTTATCTTTTTATCTTTGTCTTTTTCTTCAATTTCCCAACGCCAGACTGGGCGCCTCTGCGTTTCACAGCCTTTATGTTTCCTCAGGGGTTTTTCTTTAGATATGCTTGTGATGTCAATTATCTCATCCGTTGCTTCTAAAATTGAATCCCGGTTTTAAACAGATTTGTAGTTTCAATTATCTCTGGAACAACGAAAAACATCAAATTTAAAATCATTCTCTTTTATGCCTTCAGAAGAGACCATGTAACTAATATCGTTAAAAAATGACAACTGAGTGCTGCTCACCTTCTGTGGCTACCAAGCTTAAACCTGATTTTGGATAGCAAAGGGACGCGCATGCGGGTGTGCGTTTCCAAAGGTCTTTTAACTTCCTGTGTAATCAAGCTCGTGAAATTAAACAGCCTTAGTTAAAATTAGGATCAGGTGCATAAAGCCCAATCTATTTGAGTGTTCAAGCCTTGAGGGGTTATTGTTTGCAATGTGTAAATCCATCGTTGTTCTCGAAGGACCAAAGTTTGATCAAGGGTTCTACCCCCCGTACCACTATCAATTCTATCGATACAGAAACAGCGCAAATCTGCAAATGTGTGATGGAAAAGGAGGCAATGTTCCACTATTGGGGCTGACAATGATTTACATTTCAACCTGCTCTTATGTTCAGATAATCGGACCTTAAAAGGGCGCATGGTTTTACCAATATACAATAATTGACATGGACAACGTATAGCATACACGACCTGTGAAGAGCAGCAATTGGTCGTATGACGTAAGGAGTACTTTTTGTCATGATATTGAAACCACGTTAATTCTTCATTAACTGCACATAGAGAGCAATCTCCACACTGTGAATGGCCCTTTGATTCATTGAGAACGAAACTATTCGATGTTTTAAGGACCGTGGGGCATAACAGTTCCTTTAGATTCCTATTTCGAGTCCACACACATCTAATTTGTTTTTCTTTTAGTGCAGGCACACTTTGAATGACATTCATGTGTTTTTGGAGTATATCTTTGATTCCCTTGCTATGAGACGAAAATTGAGTAACCATATTAATTGTAGAGTCCAATGTAGTGATTGATGTGGAAGATCGTGGATTTAATAACAGCTCTCTATGATTGTACAATGCTCTTTTATATGCGCTATTCACTATGCGATCGGGATATCCTCTTTGTAAAAATTTGATCTTAAGACTCTTTGCATGCATTTTAAATTGTTGCGTATCAGTACAATTCCTCCGGTATTGGAGGAATTGAGAGAATGGTAAGCTGTCCTTTAGTCTGCGTGGGTGTAGACTGTCATAGTGCAGCAAGGCATTTCTATCTGTTGGTTTACAAAAAACATTGGTGATCCATCTGGTGGGTCCTTTTTGAACTTCCACATCCAGAAATGTAATGTGCGTTTGGCTGCAAGAGCTGGTAAATTTAATAGTAGTTTCCCTAGTGTTTAACCATTCCACAAATCTGTCAAGTGTATCTAGGGAGCCCGTCCATATGACAAAAATATCGTCTATATACCTGCACCACATTCGAACTTGAGAAAATAAATCAAATTGCTTCAGCCAGTGTTCTTCAAACGCCCCCATAAATATATTAGCAATGGAGGGGGCACACGTGGCCCCCATCGCAACACCAGATTTTTGGAGATATAAACAGTTCTCGAATTCAAAATAATTTTGAAACAACACCAATTTGGTTAAGTGTGCTAAGAACGCTAGATGGGTTTCTGTTAGATCTGATCTAGTTCTTAAAGTGATCATCACCTCCTCGTATGCTTTCTCTTGGGGAATGTTAGTGTATAAAGCACTAACGTCTAAAGTGACTAGCCAAAGTTGGGGTTCCATAAGCCATTGTGTGTTATTTTCCAGCAACTGTAAAAAGTGTGTTGTGTCTCGGACATATGATGGTATCTTTGATATCATAGGTCTCAAGAAAGAATCAAGGTATATCGACAGTGGTTCTAATACAGTGCCCCTAGTTGATACTATGGGTCGGCCCGGAGGATTATTCAGACTTTTATGAACTTTAGGCACTAAATAAAAACGAGCTGTCACTGGATCAGCAGGAGTCAAAAATCTCATTTCTTTGAAGTTAATCAGTTTTTGTTGTAAAGCCTGAGTGGTAAGAGCTTTGATCTGTTTAGAGAGATCTTTGGTAGGATCCTTTTGTAAAACGTGGTATATGGACGTGTCTGTAAGTTGTCGGTATGCTTCAGCTAAATAATCTTGTTTTGCCATGATTACTGTCGCACCTCCCTTGTCAGCCCGATGAATAATTAAATCATGTCGTGATTGGATTTCACGTAAAACCATCTGTTCCTGACGAGTGAGAGCATGTCTATGAATGGGAATAGTTTGAGTGAGATCTTCCACATCCCGTAAAACCAATGTACGAAATACAGTTAAAGCTGCTGGCAAAGGTCCTGGGGGGGACCAGTTAGATTTTAATGGGAGTTTAATCCTATCTGGTGATGGAGTCCCAGAATTCAAAGGCATCACTTTCTCACTGTTTAGTGAATCAGTCGATTCAAAAAATATTCTTAAATGAAGTTTTCTAATGAGATGTTCAAAATTGATCCGGAAAGTAAACATATCGAAATTGGTCTGAGGCACATAAGATAAACCTTTTTCTAACAAGTGAAAATAAGCAGTGGGCAAATCTTTCCCAGATATATTTATCACTAATGAAGGAACAGAGGTATTTACCGGCGGCGCGTTGACATTCTTTTTGTTTCTGTTGGATTGTCTTTCATCTTGACGTGGCCCTCTTTCACTATTGGAAAATCCTGTTGCCTACGATCCCCCTCTGAACCAGATGTGGTATCCCCATCGGAACTATTATCGAAAGTTGCCTCCTTTTCCATCACACATTTGCAGATTTGCGCTGTTTCTGTATCGATAGAATTGATAGTGGTACGGGGGGTAGAACCCTTGATCAAACTTTGGTCCTTCGAGAACAACGATGGATTTACACATTGCAAACAATAACCCCTCAAGGCTTGAACACTCAAATAGATTGGGCTTTATGCACCTGATCCTAATTTTAACTAAGGCTGTTTAATTTCACGAGCTTGATTACACAGGAAGTTAAAAGACCTTTGGAAACGCACACCCGCATGCGCGTCCCTTTGCTATCCAAAATCAGGTTTAAGCTTGGTAGCCACAGAAGGTGAGCAGCACTCAGTTGTCATTTTTTAACGATATTAGTTACATGGTCTCTTCTGAAGGCATAAAAGAGAATGATTTTAAATTTGATGTTTTTCGTTGTTCCAGAGATAATTGAAACTACAAATCTGTTTAAAACCGGGATTCAATTTTAGAAGCAACGGATGAGATAATTGACATCACAAGCCTATCTAAAGAAAAAACCCCTGAGGAAACATAAAGGCTGTGAAACGCAGAGGCGCCCAGTCTGGCGTTGGGAAATTGAAGAAAAAGACAAAGATAAAAAGATAAGCTTGCTGTTATAAGATATAAGATATCTCATATTATCCAACTGGACGTTTGAAATATAAGTTTAGAATAAGTTATAAGAAAGATACAAGAAATATATGAAAATGGGTCATTGATGCAAAAGGTGCACTAAGTGATATTTATCACCGGAAGTAGCCCGTAAGTCTGAGACCCGCTTAGAAAAAGATAAATAGATTTACAAGAGTACTGTCTATAGAATACCCGAAAGCAGGAAACACTAACACATTGGAGTAATTATTTTACATATTTGCTAAACAGTGGGATTACTCTAAAGAAGTTTGGGATCTATTGCGGTTGTGATTCACTGTCCTAGTCTCTACTACCTCCACCAAGAGACTTTTCCATGCATCTACCACTCTTTCCATAAAGAAATATTTCTGCATATTACTCCTGATTCTATCCCCTTTCACCTTCATTCTATGTCCCCTCGTTGTACAGCTTTCTTTCAATTGAAAGAGGTTTTCCTCCTGTGCTACAAAGGTATTTAAACATCTCTATCATATCTCCTCTCTCCTGCCTTTCCTCCAAAGTATACATATTGAGATCTTTAAGACTGCCCCCATATGCCTTATGACAAAGCCCAAGGACTATTTTGGCAGACACCCTCTGCACAGACTCCATCCTGTTTATATCCTTTTGAAGTTGTGGTCTCCAGAATTGCATGCAATACTCCAAGTGAGGTCTCACCAAAGACTTAGACAGAGGCACTATCTCCTCCTTCTTCCTGCTGACCATTCATCGCCCTATGCACCCAAACATCCTTCTGGCATTTGTCATCGCCATTTCTACCTGTTTAGTTAGCTACCTTAAAATCATCAGAAAATCACATTCAGTTTCCGTTCTTCTTACATTGACAGAAGTACTTCACCCCCTATACTGTACTGCCCCCTTGGATTTTTGCAGCCCAAATGCATGAATCTACATTTTTTTTAGTGTTAAATCAGAGTTGCCAAATTCTCGACCATTCTTCAACCTTAGCTAGATCCCTTCTCATGTTATCTACACCCTCCAGGGTGTCTATTGCAGATTTTCGTATCATGTGCTCTATATTCATCTTGGACTTTCATTTTTCAATTTTAGCTTTCTTCTATTTATTTTTCTTCTTCTGTATCCACTCAGATTTCACTCCTCCCTCACATTCAATCCTCAATCTCCCTCTTTTTTACTGCAGGTACCTACAGCTTTCTATTTCCCATACCTCAGCCCTCTCATTCCCCATCTCTGTTTCACCTTCCCCAGTCGCTCACAAACTCCCCCCTCTTTCCATCTCTTCCAGTGCCCTATTTCTCCTTTCTTCCTCACACCTGAAGTCCAGCATCTTCCCTTGTCTACTCCAGCATCTCCCTATCCCTTCCCCCTGCTCTGTGTCCAGAACCCCCCATGCCCAGCATTTCCCTTTTTTCTCTAGACTCTCCCTCATGTCCCGCATCTCTTCTTCCCTTCCCTTCAATGTCCAGCATCTTCCCTTTCCTTCCTTTCCCTAGCCCCCCTGTGTCAAGCATCAATCACCCCTTCCTGGATGGGGAAAGGGATGGGATCTCCCATTTCTAAATGGGGGTAGGGATAGGATCTCCCTTTCTCTCCCTAGCCCCCTGTCCAGCATCTCCCCTTCTCTTCCCCATTTTCTCTGTGTCCAGCATTTCCATTTCTCTTCCCCAGCCCCCCATGTCCAGCTTCATCCCCTCTCCTCTAATTCCCCATGTCCAGCATCTCCATTCCTTTTCCCAGCCCCCCACTGTAAACTAGGATCTCCCCTTTCCTTCTCTAGCCCGTCTCAGGGCCCAGTATCTCCCTATTCCTTTCCTTCCCTATCTCCCCTGTTCCAAGCATCTCTCCTTCCCTACCCATGTCCTTTCCCCCTGTCCAGGATCTTCCTTCTCTTCTGTAGTCTCCCGTCCAGCTTCTCCCGTTCCATAGCCCCCTCATGTCCAGCATCACTCCTTTCTTCCTCTAGCCCCTTTTGTGTTTATCAAATCCTATTCCCTTTCCTGGCCTCCTCCTATATCCAGCATCTCCCCCTCCCAATGTCCAGCATCAACCCACCTTCCCTTCCCTCTGCCAGGTTTGCCTCCTCCCATTGTTGCTGCCTACCCCCACCAGGCCTGCAGCACAGCTGTCAGCACAGTGTGGGCCTCCGAGCACATGCCTGTGCTCAAGGTCCTCCATTATACCATGCCTCCTCTGATGTAAATGTCCTCTGTCAGGGGGCGGGGCATGGCAGGCCTTGACAGTGCGCAGGCACTCAAAGGCCTCACACTGGTGCTGTGAGCTTTAGTGCTGCTCAGCTGCTCTGTCACACCAGCAATGCCACCCCCTGAATTCTCCCATTCTAGGCAGACACCTAGTCCTGTAGTGGAAGGTCAGCCCTGCTTCCATGGCATTCCTTGTATGGGAAGACAACTACATACATATTCCCAACATTGTACATTCAGTGCTACCAGAGATAGATGGTCTTTGCAACATATATGTACATTTGTGATCAGATGCTAAATGTGTTTGAGGCTAAAATACAATTAATCAGAAGACTGGAAAAGTGCTTTATCCTCTTCATGGTGTAGAAGGCTTATTGTGGGTCTAGGACCATCTGGTGATCTCTTTTTACTCTTTATTAATCTCTAATTACTTGATAGTCCCTCTGACTAGTGGTAAAGGTTTCCATTATTTCCATTATTTGCCCCAAGTATATGCGAGGATACGCCGGCATGCTGTGTGACAGGGCTACAAATAACAATGCAGTGAACGGGTGCCAAAAATGAGCAAGGGGGTCAGCCAGCCTGCCCACTTCAGATTTCTCATTTGGTTTTCTACCATTTCGGTTGTGTTGCTTTAATCCCCTATAAAACCAAAAAGTGGAGAACATGAATAATTGTGGTACTGGATGAATGAAGTAAATATGCCAGGAGCACTCACAGCAATTTCTTCACCATCATTTCTTTAAAAAACACAGCGAGGTAGACAAAGATTTTTCTAATCATGGCTTCTCAGCTCCCCAGCGTCATGTGCTCAGATGAGCTTAAGCCACTTTAAGTGATAATCCCAAAAACATATCTATTAAAATATTCATTGTGCCTCACATTACTATGAAATATTCATCCCTGCATCTCATTTAACAATGGAGCCCAAACAATGTGGTTTATCTTAAAAATTGAAGTCGTCCCACTCATTCCCAGGACCTCACTTGTATTTCACTGATCGAACCTGACATTGCCAGTACTATGTTTCAGAGTAATTCTTATGCTTAAGGGGGAGCATCAAACTTCACCAGTTAGAATCAAAGCTCCTTTAACAACTTTACTCCCCTCCTTCTTCTCCCAAACAGTTTGTTCCAGGAATTGTTAAAGGAGCTTTGGCCTGACATACTTATTCCATTTATTACTTTTATTGTAATTTTATACATCTAGTTCCATAATTATTCAGGCTATCTACTTTTTTGTTTCATTTTTATACCAGCAGACTCATTGGGTTTTGGATTTATTGTTTGTTACTGCTTGAATCCCCTGCCTAACAGCTCATGTGTTTTTAGAAGCTCTCTAGGGGGTTCTTGTCTAAAGTTCAGTCTGATTCTGCAGGAAAAAGCAAAATAGTAAACAGGCTCCTTGCACTGGCCCAATAACATCACAGATTTCAGTCTCTCAACAGGCTCCCAGCCTCTCCTGTCCCAATGCCCTTAGGAGGTTCCTGCAGAATAGCCTGGATGCTTCTCTTCTTTCTGGAGTTATCTCTGGCCTGTGACCTCTGAGAACCGAGTAACTGATCTTCCTTAACTGGCACTGGTGAGTCCTCACTTGGGATACTGTGTTCCGTTTTGGAGACCGTATCTTGCAAAGGATGTAAAAAGAATGGAAACTGTTCAGGGGAAGGCGACCAAAATGACGTCAGAAGCCTTATGAGAAGAGACTTGAAGACCTAAATATGTACACTCTGGAGGAGAAGAGGGATAGGGGAGATATGATTCAGACCTTTAAATACTTAAAGAGAAATAATGAACAAACAAACCTCTTCCAAAGACGGGGAAGCTGTAAAACGAGAGGGCATAACATGAAGCTGCAAGGTGGTAAATTGAAAGGCAATGTCAGGAAATACTTTTTCACTGAGAGGGTGGTGGATGCTTGGAATATTCTCCCGATTGGGGGGGGGGGGGCAAATATGGTGACAGAATTCAAAATGGCATGGGACAGACACAATGGATCTATTTATAGCAACAGAATAAAATCAAAATAAACTGAACCATCTAACTTCTCAACAAATAGGAGTGTCCTGCATGGAGCGGTGGGTTCACCCCTAATCAAAGACATGGGGAGGGGTGGCCTGCACAGAGTGGTACCTACTCCTGCCATCTTACTCCAGCCATCTTACTGGGCAGACTAGATGGACCATACTGGTCTTTATCTGCCATCATTTACTATGTTACTATATGTTACTATGGCATACTGAGTCAGTTAGGATCCCTGGCTGGCTTAATCATCAGACTAGGAAGCAACGACCAGCCTCAGTCAAAACAAAACAATCAACCCTGGCAGCCAGACAACTAGATGCACAGCTTACATTTGACTGCCAGCTCACTGACATTTCATGCCCTTCATCGTATCGTATCAAGCTGTTTTTCTCAAATTTGGCCTTACATTCCCTTATCCATGCATTAGTCATATCACGGCTGGATTACTGTAATGCCATCTACTGCAACCTTCAAATATCCTACTGAAAAGGTTACAACCGATTCAACACACAGTTGTCCGTATACTGTTGAATGCAACCAAATTTGACCATGCTACCCCCTCTGTCTATCTGAATTATTGGCTGCCCCTCATCTATCAGTTTCATTTCAAAATCTTCACTCTTACTCACAGAACCTATTACTCCAATCTCCCATTATATTTTTATCTCCCCTTTTGGTTCCCTACTGCCCCACAAAAAACTTGAGGTCTCAGGCCACTAACTTACTGGTGCTTCCCTCTCTGTGTCACGCACACCTGGAGTCCACACATTCAGCCTTTTACTTTCTTGCCCCTCGTCTCTGGAATTCCCTGACAGATTACCTATGCCAAGTCTAGCTATGGGAAGTTTAAGAACCTCCTTAAAACCTATTATTTCACCTGGGCCTTCCCAGTGTATCAGGAGCCGGGGTAGCATCAACTCACAGATTACCCCCTTAAACTCATGCGTCTGATCTCGCTTGCCATTTCATTTGTCCTTGTTTCCACTTTTACAGTAATTATCTTTTACTGATTGTTTATGGAGTTCTTTTCACCTCCTTTATATTTAGATTTTATCTGAACTGCTTTGATGCGAACCTCACCACAGACAGTATATCAAGTCTTTTAATAAACATAAACCATTCAAAGAACCAACAGCATGTACAAGGAACAAGGGAGAACAAATAATTTTCAAATAACCCATTTCCTGGATAAATATCCATTTACCCTGGGAAATGGTTGTGGACGTTACCCTCATTATGTACAATATGTACATACAAAACAAAATTTAATATTTAAAAGTGTGATGCCCACAAGTGAATTTTACATGACTATCCCTATATTATACAATCATGACTGTTCAGGTTAATTATGAAGTTCACAGGAGGGCCTGGGGTATGAAAGAGAATTGGGGGGGGGGCGCAAAGCTGAAGGTTCTCTTTGGACATGTAAAGCATAGTTCCTCACCTGTAACAAGTGATCTCCGGGAACAGCAGGAATTAAGTCTTCACATATGGGTACCGACGGAGCCTGTGCGGGAACGCTCCCCAGCGTCCAATAGGAAAGATTTTGGGAGCATCCCACTGTGCCTGCGTCACTGCCGTCCTGCCTTTCCAACTCTCCCTCTTCAGTTGAGTTTATAGCTGAGACAAAGGAGAGAAAGAGAGATACAGAGAGAGAGACAACTCCTAGGGGAGGTTGGTGGCTTGTGAAGACTTAATTCCTGCTGTTCCCGGAGATCATCTGGTACAAGTGAGTAATTACGCTATCTCCAGGAAAAAGCAGGCATGTAGTCTTCACATATGGGGACTCCCCAGCTGAGAGATGCCAGGGAGATAACCCCAGAAAGCTGCAAAATGCAGGTTGAGATGGGTCATGCTTCCTCCCATGTATCTCTGGCATCAAACCCAGGACAATGGGTAGGAGTTGTTCTAAGTCTAAAAGAGATGCTGGAGAACAGCTTGACCAAACAAGGCATCCCGACGGGAGTCCTTGTCTAAGCAGTAGTGGGCTGCAAAGGTGTGCACTGAAGCCCAAGTGGCTGCTCTACAAATGTTGAGATGTCGTCAATGGAAACTGAGTGAAGATTAGCCATAGAGGCTGCCATTGCTCTCACATTGTGAGCTGTGACATGACCTTCAAGAGAAATTCCTTTGCTCTCATAAGCAAAGGATATGCAATTTGCAATCCATTTGGACAGAGTTCATTTGGAAACTGATGGTCCAAGATGACTAGAGTCAAAGGCAACAAAGAGCTGAGAAGATTTTCGATGTTGCTTAGTTCTCTGCAGGTAAAAGGCCAAAGCTCTTTTACAATCTAGAGTGTGTAGAGTTCTTTCTGCATTGGAAGCGTGAGGCTTAGGGAAAAATACAGGAAGGTAAACTGATTGGTTTAAATGAAAAGGCGAAACTACCTTTGGCATAAAATGTGGGTAAGTTCTAAGAACTACCTTATCATGGTGGAACCTTGTATAAAGAGGATCAGCCACTGAAGCCTGGAGCTCACTGATGCATCTCGCAGAAGTGAGCGCAATTAGAAAGATTACTTTCCAAGAAAGAAACTTTAGGGATGTAGTGGCCAGCGGTTCGAAGGGCAGTTTCATAAGTTGCCCGAGGACAAGATTTAAATCCCATGCCATGGGTGGAGGTTTAATGGGAGGTTTAGTTAAGAGTAGTCCTCTCATAAACCTTGCTACAAGAGGATGACAGGAAACAGGTTGTCCATCTAAGGGCTTGTGAAAAGCCAGCAATGGCACTAAGGTGGACTCTTACTGAATTGGTCTTAAGACCAGAGGATGATAAATGGAGCAGATACTCAAGTAATGGCTCCACTGGCAGTGAAAAGGGGTTAAACTCCTTTTTAGAACACCAAATAGAAAACCTTTTCCATTTGAAGGTGAGGCTCGCCTTGTGGAAGGTTTTCTTGAAGCCAGAAGGATATCCTTTACCTGTTGAGAAAGGTTGATATCCTGGAATTCTAGGCTCTCAGGAGCCATGCACTGAGGTGTAGAGACTGAAGATTCGGGTGCAGTAGCATCCCGTTTTCCTGGGAAAGCAGATCTGGAGCATATCTCAATTCCAGAGGTGTGGCTTGAGAGAGACGTAGAAGCAGAGGATAACACGTTTGTCGTGGTCAATGTGGGGCTATGAGGATCATATGGCCCCTGTCTCTCTGTACAGAGTTTTGGGAATGAGGGGAATGGGTGGGAAGGCATAGAGAAAGTCTTGACCCCAGTGGAGGTGGAAAGCATCTCTTGCCTGACAGTTCTGAGCTGGAATTCTGGAGCAGAATCAGGGAAGTTTGGCATTCTGAGGACTTGCAAGGAGGTCTATCTTTGGGGTTCCCCAGATCCGAAAAATTTGAGCAATTTGCTCTTGATGAAGAGACCACTCGTGTGGCAGAAGTACTTGACTGAGTTTGTATGCTAAAAGATTTTGCATGCCTTGAAGATACACCACTAGAAAGTGGATCTGAAGATTCCTGGCAAAGGCCCAGAGGCGTAAAGCTTCATTGCACAATGCTTGTGAACCTGTTCCACCCTGCTTGTTAATGTAGAACATGGCTACTTGATTGTCGGTTTGGCCCAGAACCGTCTTGTAGCTGAGGTGGGCCTTAAAAACCTGAAGAGCATAGAAGATGGCTCTGAGTTCCAGGATGTTTATATGAAGGCAAGCCTCCTGCTGGGTCCAAAGACCCTGTGTGGAGAGATTGTCCAAGTGAGCCCCCCAGCATAACTTGGACACATCTGTTGTCAAGGTGGCTTAGGGTAGTGGCTGCTGGAAAGGAAAGCCTATGAGAAGTGATTGCCACCACAGTAGGGACCAAATGAGACGTGTCGAATTTCTGATTTTGTCCGTCAGGCAACCCGAAGCCTGTATCCACTGAGAAGTTAGGGTCCACTGGGCTGCTCCATGTGCAGTGGATGCTATATGCCCCAGCAACTGAAATGTTTCTCAAGCATTTAACAAGGTTTTTAGTGCTGCTTGAGATGCCAGCTGAAGTATTCAAAGACAAGTGGCTGTGGCAGGAAAGCCTTTGACTGCCTGGTGTCTAGACAAGCCCCTATGAACTCTAGAGATTGAGAAGGGGTGAGGTGAGATTTTGGAAGGTTTATGACCAATCCCAAGCACTGCAGCATCTGCATTGTGTGGGAGAGAGCAAAGCTGGCTTCTGGAGCTGTTGGTGCTCAGATGAGCCAGTCATCCAAGTAGGGGAAAAAGAATATTCCCAAAGTTCTTAGGAATGCTGCTACTACTGCCATGCATTTTGTAAAGACTCTGGGGGCAGAAGCCAGTCCGAAAGGGAGAACCCTGTACTGGTAATGCTTTTCTTGAAAAAGGAATCAAAGAAACCTTCTGTGATCTATTTGGATGAGAATATGCATGTATGCATCCTTTAAATCTAGAGAACATAGCCAATCCTGGCTCTGAATGTAAGGGAGAAGTGTTCCGAGGGAGATCGTTTTGAATTTTTCTTGCAACAGATACTTGCTTAACTCTCTGAGGTCCAGTATGGGTCTGTATCCCCTGTTTTCTTTGGGATGAGGAAGTAGGGGGAGTAGAACCCCATGCCCTGTTGGGATATGGGTACCTCTTCTATTGCTCCCTGAGCCAATAGTGAGGTGACCTCCTGAGACAAGAGTGGTGGAAGTGCCCTGAGAATTGAACTGTCTTGTCATGGTGGAAGGGGGCATACTGTGAAAATGAAGTTTGTACCCCTCTCGTATAATGGAAAGGGTCCAGTTTTCTGATGTTATTTGTTGCTATCTTCTGGAAAAATGAAAAAGTCTGCTGGGGATGGTGACAAGTTCTGGACCTTTCAGGGGCAGGTTGACCAAGTTCTCTATAAAGAAGTCAAAGCCCCTGAGGAGGCTGTCTTTGCTGTCTAGGTTGATGTTGCCCCTTCTGGGGAGCATGAACTGGACAGTGGCCAGCCTGGGTGAAAGATGGGTAGAATTTCTTTTTCTTGTTGAAAAAGGGTTTCTTAAATGTCTTCTTTTTGTTGGGTTGGCTGTAGCCTTTGACAGTCTGTTCAAGATGGTATTTTCAGACTCAATTTGATTAGCCTTGTCTTGCCAATCCTTGCCAAATAGACTTTCTCCTGTACAAAGACTATTCCCTAACTTATCTTGCACCCATTGTTCTAAATCTGATGCCTGAAGCCAGGCAATGCGACATGCACCAATGGAAATAGCAGAGGTTCTGCTAATGCACGCAAAGCAATCAAAGGTTGCACGATTCATGAACTTAGACACATTCTGAGCATGTCTGACCAGAGTGAGAAAGTCTGTTCTTTTGTCATGGGTGAGAAGTGGACCATGAGCTCTAAATCACCTGTAACTTCTTTAAGAAACATTCCCATGTAGAGAATGTAAGAGCTGATCCTGGCTAATAGCAACAAGGATTGAAAGCATCGACGCCCAAAGGCATCGAGTGTCCTCGATTCTCGGCTTGGAGGATTGGAAGAATGCGTTTTAGCACTCTTGATCTTACGCATCGCCAATTCCACTATTGAATGGTGTGATAGTTGAGTCTTTTGAAACCCAGGACATTGTGGAACTCGGTACATGGTATTGAGTCTCCGAGAGTGTGGAGACACTGTTAAAGGAGCTTCCCACATTCTTAGCATGAGATCATGCAAGATCCGATGAATGGGAAGAGTTGCAGCTTCTTTAGGGGCTGCCAGGTATTGAAGAATTTTTAATTCTTCTGCTCTCGGTTCTTTCTCAGGAGTGACCGTGACTGAAAGTCCCTTGGCTACATGTATGAAATCCTGAAATGACATGTCTTCCAGAGGAGACATCCTCCACTGAGGAGAAGGAGAGGGATCCTCTGGTAGAATCATTCTGGTATTGGAGTAGTCATCGGAATCAGAGGACTCGAGGTATCTCCATGCCGGATGCTCTTGCATTGCTTAACGACGGTATCGATCGAAGTCAGCATCGGACTGTCTCAATACCAGTCCCTTGATACCAGATATTGATTCAAGAGCCGGCATGGGGGGAAGCTCATCGGTTAAAGCAGGCATGGTCGGTACCTGTACCAGTACCGGTACCGATGACTGCGGAATCGCCTGAAGCGGTCTTAGCAGTACTGAGGCTGCTAAGAGAGCCGCTAGACTGCGTTCAATGGCCAGGATGCGCTGATCCATAGCCCCTGCCGATGTCTGGATGTCGGTACCGGTGGAACAGGCCACGACACCAGAACATGGCACCAGAGAGTTCCCCCGATGTGGAAGCTTCGGGAACATCCTGGAGCCCCGTTAATGCTTTGGAGGCCGGGGCCTCCCACCAGGGCTGTTTTGCGGTATGTTTTCCTCGAGGGAAATGCTAATAGCATCTCGATGCTTCGAAGGAGATCTACCCTTTGAGGACCGGCCGGTCTTGGAAGACCTGGGTTTAGTTACCTGAGATCCATGGGAGGAAGATGAAGCCCTGGAGGATGTTGATGCAATAGACATTGCATCTGCAGCAAAGAGGGTGCCGAGTTTTGCAGTTCTGTTCTGCAGGCCTCTCTTGGTCATCTTTCTACAGAGGAGATACTTCGATGGTGAATGGTCAGGACCTAGACATTTAAGACACCAGTCATGGGTGTCAGTAGCAGAAATGGTACCGCTACACTTTGAACATTTTTTGAAACCACTAGATGGTTTCTCCATTTTAGACGAAAAGAGGGCCTAGTGCCCAAATGGCACCTGTGTCCTAGAGGGGACAGACCCTCCAAAAAGAAGAATTCTTTTTGTTTTTTAGGAAAAAGAAGTAAGAAAATGGAGAAAAGACCGGTGGTACTGGTATAGGTGTCAATGGTGAAAGCAAACGCGACCACAAAAAGAAAATTTTCTGCAGTGACAGGGTTTGCTGCCTGTCGGCTCCATGGAAAACAAAAAACTTAAGAGGGAGAATTGGAAAGGCGGGAAGGCAGCGACGCTGGCGCAGTGGGATGCTCCCAAAAGCTTTCCTATTGGACGCTAGGGAGCATTCCCACGCAGGCTCCGTCGGTACCGATATCCATATGTGAAGATTACATTCCTGCTTGTTCCTGGAGATTACCCTTACACCAGCTCAGTTAGGCTATCCTTGTAGAGTGAGTTAGTTTATTTATTTATTTACTTACTTACTTGCAACATCTACCAACTGCTATAATGGATCTTGCTGGAATGGGAGTCTGGCATAGCTCAGCTCCTAAGAACAATGGGCCCGATATTCAAAGCAATTAACATGGTTAACAGCCACGTTAATTATGGTGAACGGGATATTTAGTGCACTAACATGATTAATGCTGCTGAATATCTGTAGCTGCTGATTCTACATGCCCAGATACTAATTGCTGAGCTTCAGGGCATGTTGGGGGCACTCTGAGGCAGAGCAGAGGTGGCACCAGGGCCGGCGCTACCCAATAAGCAAGGTAAGAGTGGAAGGGGTGCCGATATAAGGGACACCAAAGCTGCTACATTGACTGAGTTGGCATCATGAGAATCCTCAGTGTGGACAGGTCAGTGGCAGCGGGAAGCACAGCGGCACAAAGCCCGGCGGCAGATGATTTAGCTGTAAAAGCCACAGCATTGTCTTTCACTTTAATCAAAACTGTGCCCCTTCCTAGAATTGCAGTTGCAGAAGGAACTTGCTATGATTTTAGTTCCGGTGCACATGTCCTGTGAGGTGTACTGTATCTCAGCCCTTGCTGTCTTCCACTACCCACTATCTATGTTCCTGTGCCCACTCAGCTGAGCACATTTGGCTCAAATCCCACATCCTTGCAGACTTTCTACACTTCAAATTCCTGCTTGCCTCTTTCCAGTTAATCATAGTACTTGCCAAACAAGACTATTATGTCCACCTAACTAACTCTCTCGTCTCTGACCCTCGTCGTCTCTATACAACTCAACCCTCTCCTCAAGGTACCTCCGCCTCTGACCCCTCCTTCCCTTTCTGCCCAAACTTTGCCCGACTAGTTCCATGACAAAGTCCACAAGATTACGCTCCAATTCCCCCATAATATCAGCTCCATACCCTCTTCCCCCTCTTCACTCCCTACTCTTCCCCTCAACCTCTGCCAGCCTTTCTTCCTCTTCTAAGATCTCTGAGGAGAAAACCACACATCTTCTTTCCACCTCCAAACTCACTATCTGCTCCTCTGATCCTATTCCCACCTGTCTCCTAAGCTCCATATCCTCCACTGTCATCCCTGCCATCTCTCATATTCTTAACCTATCACTTTCCAATGCAACTGTTCTTGCAGCCTTCAAGCATGCTGTGGTCACACTTCTCAAGAAACCATCTCTAGACCCTATCTGTCATCTTTATCAACAATCTTCTCCTTCATTTCTAAACTAGTTGAATGTGCAGTTCACCACCATTGCCTTGACTTTCTCTCCTGTCAAGCCCTTCTGGATCCATTGCAATCTGGCTTTTATCCTTTACATTCTACTGAAATGGCTCTTGCCAAAGTTTCCAGTGACCTATTCCTGGTAGAATCCAAAGGCCTTTACTCGATCCTCATCCTTCTAGACTTTTCTACTGCTTTTGACATTGTTGACCACCACCTTCCCCTCGATACTGTGTCCTCACTTGATTTTAAGGGCTCTGTACTATCCTGGTTCTTTTCTTATCTCTCCTATCACACTTTCAGTGTTTGTTCTGGTGGATCCTCCTCTACTGCTATCCCTCTCTTTGTTACCCCAAGGGTCGGTCTTGGGCCCATTCCTTTTCTCTCTACTGTCTATACCCAGTTCTTTGGTGCACTCATCTCTCCTGTGGTTTTCAGTACTATCTCTATGCTGATGACTCTCAGATCTACCTCTCTACACCTCAAATTTCTCTGGCAATCCAGCCCAGATCTCTGCCTGCCTATCTGATATTGCTGCCTGGATGTCTCACCCCGTATGAAATTGAACATGGCCAAAACCAAGCTTCTTATCTTTCCCCCTAAACCCACCTCCCCCTTCCTCCTTTCTCAATCTCTGTGGATAACGCTCTACTACTCCCTGTTTCCTCGGCTCGCAACCTTGGGGTCATCTTTGACTCCTCCCTCTCCCTTCTCCACACACATCCAACTGATAGCTGAAACCTGACGTTTCTTTCTCTATAACATTAGCAAAATTTACCCCTTCCTTTTTGAACACACTACTAAGACTTATCCACTCTTCAGTTATCTCCCATCTATACTATTGCAACCTCATCCTTGCTGGTCTCCCTCTGAATCATCTCTCTCCCCTTCAATCTGGTCAGAACTCAGCTGCACGGTTAATCTTCCACTAGCCTTGATATGCTCATATAACCCCTCTTCTAAATGCGCTTCATTGACGCCCTATCCATTTCCATATCCAGTTCAAACTTCTCCTACTGGCCTATAAGTGCACTCATTCTGTTGCTCCTCACTACCTTTTCTCTCTTATCTCTCCCTACACCCCTCCTCATTTACTCCGCTCTTCTGGCAGATCCCTTCTACCTGTGCCTCTCTCTTCTACTGCCAACTCCAGACTTCGAGCCTTCCACCTTGCTGCTCCAAATGCCTGGAACAAACTACCTGAGTCTGTGCATCAGGCTTCATCTCTGACCCTGTTCAAATCCAGGTTGAAAACTCACCTCTTTGAGGCTGCTTTTGGATCCTGAACTGCTTAGTCTCCTGTGTGTTTCCTTACCATTCCTCTAGATGTATCCTTGTCCTTAGCTGTTGTGTTGTCTCACTTGACTAGATTGTAAGCTCTGATGAGCAGGGATCATCTTTTACATGTGTCTGTACAGTGCTGCTTGTGCCTTGTAGCGCTATACAAATGATCAGTAGCAGGGCCGGCCCGTCCATGGAGCAAGAATGTTTTTTGCACAGGGCCCCGGGTTTCAGGGGACCCCGCGCAAAAAACATTCTGATCCAAAAGTAAAATTTAAAAAATTTTTAAAAAGCTGTCTGCTGCCGCTTCCGGGGCCGCCGCGGCAGAATCGAGTGTGCCGCGGGGCCCCCCCTGTGCCCGGCAGAGCCTGCCCTCCCCGGTATCAGCTCTCTCCAGCTGCAGTCACACGCGCCGATTTCAGAGCGCGAGAGGAGAGTTTCTCCCTCGCTGCTCTGTTAAGCCCGCGGGGGCTGATGGGAAGTTCCCATCAGCCCCCGCGGGCTTAACAGAGCCGCGAAAGGGAAACTAGTCCCTTCGCGCTCTGAAAGCCAGCGCGAAGGGACTGCAGCTGGAGAGAGCTGATACCGGGGAGGGCAGGCTCTGCCGGGCACAGGGGGGGGGCCCCGCAGCACACTCAATTCTGCCGCGGCGGCCCCGGAAGCGGCAGCAGACAGCTTTTTTTTATTTTAAATTTTCCCTGGGCTGGGCTGGGCTGGGGGGGTTAGGAGTGGTGATGGGTGATGGGCGCTGGGGGGGGTTAGGAATGGTGATGGCGCTGGGGGGGTTAGGAGTGGTGATGGGCTATGGGGGGGTTAGGAGTGGTGATGGGCTAGGGGGGGGCTTAAACTAAAAATTGGGTGATGGGGGATTAGGACTGGAAATGGGCTGGTGGGATTAGGACTGGAAATGGGCTGGTGGGATTAGGACTGGAAGTGGGTTTATGGGGGGTTAGGACTGATGGGCTATGGGGGGGGCTTAAACTAAAAATTGGGTGATGGGGATTAGGACTGGAAATGGGCTGATGGGGAGGTTAGGACTGGTTATGGGCAACGGGGGGGCTTAAACTAAAAATTGGGTGATGGGGGATTAGGACTGGAAATGGGCTGGTGGGATTAGGACTGGAAGTGGGTTGATGGGGGGTTAGGACTGATAATGGGCTATGGGGGGGGCTTAAACTAAAAATTGGGTGATGGGGGATTAGGACTGGAAATGGGCTGGTGGGATTAGGACTGGGCTGATGGGGAGGTTAGGACTGGTAATGGGCTATGGGGGGGCTTAAACTAAAAATTGGGTGATGGGGGATTAGGACTGGAAATGGGCTGGTGGAATTAGGACTGGGAGTGGGCTATGGGGGGCTAGGACTGGGAGTGGGCTATGGGGGGCTAGGACTGGTAATGAGTTGGGGGGGTTGCTAGGACTGGAAATGGGCTGAGTGGAAGGGGGCTTGAACTGCAAATAGCTGATGGGGAGGGGGCGTGGAATGGAAATGGGCTGAGTGGAAGGGGGCTTGAACTGCAAATAGCTGATGGGGATGGGGCTTGGAATGGAAATGGGCTGAGGGGAAGTGGGGGGCTTGAACTGCAAATAGCTGATGGGGAGGGGGACTTGGAATGGAAATGGGCTGAGTGGAAGGGGGCTTGAACTGCAAATAGCTGATGGGAAGGGGGGCTTGGAATGGGCTCTTAGGGGAGGGAGCTAGGACAGGAAATGGGCTGATGGAGGGGCTCGGATAGGACTGGGAAGTGGGTGTTGGGGGGAGCTAAGATTGGAAATGGGCTGTGGTGGGGGCTTGGATTGAAATGGACTCATGGAGGGGCTAGAACTGGAAGTAGGCTCATGGGGGGCTTGGATTAGAAATGGGCTGAGTGGAGGGGAGCTAGGATTTAACATGGGCTGATAGTGGGGCTAGGAAAAGACTAGAAATGGGCTGATGGGAGGCTGGTATTGGAAATGAGCTGATGAAGGGACTCGGATAGGACTGGAAATGGATGGGGGAGCTAGGACTGGAAATGGACTGATGGGGGGCCAGGACTGGAAATGGGCTGATGTGGGGACTAGAAGGGAGCGGATACTGGGTGGGGCTGGAACTAAAAGGGAGCTGATGTTGGGGGAGATTAGAAGGGGATGAGGCTGGGAGAGTGAAATGGAGAGGGGAAAAATATTTTGTGTGGGAGGGAAGAAAAATGTACAATTGGCCGGGTATTGGGAGACTAAGTGGGGATTGAGGATGGAGGGGTAAAATTTGAGTGGATGAAATAGGAATGAGGAAAGAGCAAAAGGAGAAAGATTATTATGTTAAAGCAGATGTAGAGAGAGAATGGAAAAAAACTAGAAGAGAAGAAAGGACAAATGGACAGCAGACGATGGAGAGATAGCAGAAGACACAAATAAACCAGAAGAAAGTGGCTGGAACAATTGCAACTGAAAAAAAAAATGCACAAAAGCTACAAAGATATCTCTTTATTTTGAATTTATTAACTGGAATATGTCAGCTCTGGGAAATGTGCATCATTAATGTCTGTGCTTTGTTTAGTACAAGAGGAAATTAATTTATAGTTTTATTTCTACATTGTTGTTGTACATTCCAAGTTTGGCTTTTAGGGTTCCCAGTTTAATTATTGTCTTCCTGTTTTTAAACTGTGATTCCTTGTTTGGTGATGGTCTATGTTCTGCATGTGTAACTGAGCTGAGGTATTCTGTTTATGTAATTCCTATTTGACATTGTCACTTGTTCTCTTTCCCCAGTAGGTCATGTATTGTTATTCTCTGAAATGTATTGGTTTAATATTTGCAGTGTTGCCTTTTGATAGGTAGGGTATGGTGCTTTATGAGTCCTGGTAGTGCTGTTAGGATACGGTGGGTTTGCTATGGGTTCTAAATGGGCAGTGTTTGTAGTAGTTCCTAATGTGCCTGGCGGTTGGCACTGGATTATAGTAATGTAGAAATCTTTGTCTTTCTTTATCCATACACTCATGAAGAGGCATGTTTACTAAAAGTTAGTGTATGGTAACATTATGCAAATGAGGTCCCGCACCGAGTCTCCGCACATGGCCCCGCACCCCCCTTGGGCCGCCCCTGATCAGTAGTAGAAGTAGTAGTGGACAGCAGACATGGGAAAGAGCATTAGAAGTCAGGTGAGGAAAGTGGAAAAGAGAGACTGGGATGAACGTGACTGTGAAAATAAAATGCCCAGACCACAAAGGTAGAAAATACTTTATTTCGAATTTATCAACGGAGATATATTTGCTTTGGGAAGTATGGATCATGGATTTTTTTGTATTTTATTCAGTACAAGAGGAAATTTATTTGTGTATTAGTTCTCCAAGGTTCTTGTGTTCATATTTCTCTTTCTAATCTGTGTTTCCTTGTTCTGTATTTGGTGATAGTCTGTATTGCATGAGACCAAGGCACAGATTTCTTACTATGTAGTTTCTCTATGTAGAAACCTGTAATAACCCTACTTGCTCTGTTTTACCAGGAGTCAGTTTATTGGTATACCAGGGCCCCCACGGCCAGTCCGTCCACTAGGTGAGCTAGGCAGCCGCCTAACGCAGTCTGCCCGGCTGGGCAGCAGCAGCAGTACACATGGGCGGTGATGCCACCCCCCCCCCCCCCAGCTGCCACTGATTCCGTTTCGGGGGGAGGCAGGCAATTGCAGTATTTCCAAAAGCAGCAGCAAAAATGCAACGTATTTTTACATTTAACTCATAAAAGCTGCTATGTAGTGTCAGATCAAAGGTTCGTGAGGGTAATGTGTGAGATGTGTCCCATAAGTGAGCATTGCCCATCAGGTATGTTCCGTGTGAAAAAAAGCTTGAGAACCACTGCAGTATAGTAACCTAAAAATTAAACAAGAATAGGGTTGCCAAGTGGCTCCAAATGCTCCAATCCTGGGTTTACCGCATTGCATGCAGGGACTTGTAGTCTTGCTTTTCTTATGGAGTGCAATAGAGAAATCAGAACACATGTCCCTGCATACAATGGGTAAACCCAGGATTGGATCAAGCCTGTTGGCTGCATCTGGAGCCAGTTGGCAACCTAAACAAGAATGTGTATCAGTTACATGGATCAAATCACTTTGAACTAAGTTGGGTGCCTCTCTTGTCTCTGGGTTGGCTAAACTGCCCTTCTGCTGACTTGCAGTGTGACTGCCAGAATATAAGAGCACTGTTATAAGTGAGTTATGGTGGGGGGAAGAAGTGGTATTACATTTAAAAGGCAGTATTTTTTTTTTTTTTAGTGCCATCAAGTCAGTGTTGACTCATAGCGACCCAGTTACCTCTGGGTTTTCTTGGCAATGTATCACCAGAAGTAGATTGCCAGCCTTTTCTTCCGAGGCAATGGAGGATAAAGTGACTTGCCCAAAGTCACAAGGAGTACCAGTGGGAATTGAACCCTTGATCTTCTGGGTACTAGGCAGTTGCTCTAACCACTAGGCTATATCAAGTGCTGGTATATCAAGTGCCAAAACCATAAACCATACATATTCAAAAGGTATTTACACAGTTTACAGCTCAGTAAACTATGTACATGCCTTAAATCGGGATAGTCAATGGCACTTACCCAGTTAGAGCCATTGAATATCCCCTTCTAACCTCGCTACACACCTTGATGCTATGCAGTTAGCATCGGGGCATGTTGGGGACGTTCTAGGGTGGAATGGAGGAGGAGACTGTTGCTAACTAGATAATGATGATATTGCATGCTGCCCAGTTAGTGACCTGTGCCTAAAAGATAGGCGAGAAAAAACCTTGCCTATCTTATAGGTGCAGGAGCTAACTGGACAGCATGCAATATCCGGGGTTAAGGGTCAGCAGGCATGACTATGCACCACAGCAGTGCATAGCCTGCCCAAGTGAATATCGGACCCATACTTTTTAGAATTGCTGCATTTTGTATAAACATAATTGTTTCTAGAAACAATGGAGTAGGGAAGATGAAAGATCATGCTAGTTTGCTAAATTGGCTTTTTTTCCATTTTCAGAAATGCAAAGCCTGGAAAAAGTGAAATTATGCCATAAAGCATAGTTACTCACCCTGCAGTAGATGTTCTCCAGGAACAGCAGGAATCAATCCTCACATATGGGTGATGTTGCCGACAGAGCCAGCATGGGAACACTTCTCCAAAGGAAGCTCTTGGAGTGTCCTTCATGCATGCATGCTGGTCTTCCTGCCCGAAGGAGCCATCTTACCTCAGTATGATGACATAGCTTAATGAAGCCCAAAAATGATAAAAACAACTCCATGGGGAGGAGAGAGGGTAGTAAGGACTGGTTCCTGCTGTTCCTGGAGAACACCTGCTACAGGTGAGTAACTACACTTTCTCCAGGGCCAAGCAATAAGTCAGTCCTCACATATGGGACTCCCTAGCTACAGGCAACCAAAAAACCATGTAGACAGCCCAATGGGGCAACCAGAAAAAATGAACCAAGAAAACAGTGGGAAACGCTGAGGTCCCAAGAGTCAACATCATCCTCAGACATCAACCAACAGTCAACTCTGTGGACAGACAGAAGGAGTTGCATTAATTCCCAAAGAGGTGCCGGAGTATGGCTTGGCTGAAGGTGCTGTCACACCAGGAATCCTTATCCAGGCAGTAGTAGGCTGCAAAGGTGTGGCCAGATGACCATGTAGCAGCCCTACAAATCTCCACTGTGGAGTTGGAGCGCAAGTGAGTCACCAAGGCTGCCATAGCACAAACATTATATGCTGTGACATGGCACTCCAAGGTAAGCATACTCTGGGCATAAGCAAAAGAGATGCAGTCAGTCACCTAGATGGAGAGAGTGAGCTTGGAAATGGCTTCCCCAAGTCTGTTGGGGGTCGTAAGAAACAAAGAGCTGAGTGGCATAGCGATGGGACTTTGTCCGTTCAAGATAGAAAGCAGCACTCTCTTACAGTCCAAAGTATGGAGAGAGGCCTCTGCCCTGGAGGCATGAGGTCGTGGGAAAAAGTGGGCAGTACCACGGACTGGTTGAGGTGAAATGCAGAAACCACCTTCAGGTGAAATTTAGGATGAGTGCATAGCACCACTCTATTTTTGTAGAACCTGTTATAAGACAGGTGCACTACGAGTTCCTGCAGCTCACTGATTCTGTGCACTGAAATAAGCGCCACAAAGAAGATGACTTTCCAGGTGAGGAACTTGAGTGGACAGGTAGCCAGCAGCTCAAAGGGTGCCAACAGCAGCTGTCCCAGGACAACATTGAGATCCCACACCATAGGTGGTGGTCGAATAGGGGGATGAGAAAGCAGAAGGCCCCGCATAAAGCATCCTATAAGTGGATGAGCTGAAAGAGGCCGATCATCAATATTGCGGCGATATGCTGCAAGAGCACTCAGGTGAACCCTGATAGAGTTAGACTTTAGTCCAGAGTTGGAGAGGTGAAGCAAGTAAGTCAGCAACATCTCCACTGAGCAAATAAAGGATTGAAGGAGACGGAGAATCTGCGCCACCTGAAGGTATATTGTGAGATGCCAAGAGAATGGTTCTCAACATCTATGGGAAGATAGAACCCCACCAGAGCTACCTGCCCCCTTTCCCTGTCCCAAGACAAGCTATCCCTCATGCCTCCCAACCCCAAACAAGTTCTCCCTTGTGCCCTCTCTTAGCTGTAGCAAGAGGAGGAGGAGGCCCTTGGCAAGATTGCCCTTCAGGCCATGTCCTCCTCCTCTGTTTCGATGCTGAACTATCATGCTTTGGACCATGTGGTTCAAAGTGCAACAGTCTGACCAGAAATAGAAAGGGAGGACGTGGCTAGAGGTGCTAGGCTACTGCTGGAATCATGCTGCACTGGGAGGGAGACAGCGTAGCTGCTGCTACTGCCATCATTAGCAACTCTCCTCACACAAGTTCATCCACTTCATGCACCCAACCACCACATACACACAAGCACACCATGGCCTCCACCAACAGCACAGATATACACACTCCCACAGTATACTCTCAGAAACACTCACAGGACACCCACGCACAAAAAGCAAATCAAGCACAAGACCAACACCCACACAACCCCAAAGGAAGTTCACAGAACACTAAAACCCCCACCAACTATCTCAACAGAGCTCATAAACGCCAGATCCATACGAAACAAAATTAACACAATAGCTGACCACATCGAAGATCAGCATCACAGAAACATGGCTCACCCCCACAGACAATGTACTACTCAATCAATTAGTGCCCTCTACTTACTCAGCATTCAACTGCCTACGCACAGACCGGAGAGGAGGAGGGGTTTTGATCATTGCAAAGAACAGCCTAAAGTTCAAGTCACGAAGTGCCACAGACACAACAATGCAACACCATCACTGTGGAGAACAAATGGATGGCCCTATGCCTCATCTACAGAGTGCCCCATGCGCCACCAGAGGAACTAGCATCCACACTAGAAGTGGTCTGCGCAGTCAACACAAACCACAAACCCCTGCTACTGTTAGGAGACTTCAACCTCAAATCCACCACCAACAAGGATGCAGAAGCTTTCCTTCTAGCAATGGGTTCCTTTCAATACACCCAAATGATTAATACCCCGACACACAGACACGGATCTTCACCAGACCTCATATTTGCACCCCACTACCTACTTGACAGAGGCTCCACATCAACCCCCACTGTCACACCTGTACCATGGTCAGACCATCACTTAATTAAAATAAATATTGTCCCACAAGGAGGAAAGCACGAGAACTGGGACAACTCACCCACACAAAAAAGATTTAAGAGCTTCGACAGAGACCAATTTCTACAAGACACTCTACCCCACCTGAACTCAGAAGCAGATCGTCTAGACGATCAAATCGGAAACTGGAACAATGTCATAAATGCCGCAGCCAAAGCCACAGAATATAGACCCAAGAAAGCTTGCTGCAACAAATCACACCACAAACCATGGTACTCAAAAGTCATACGGAATGAAAAGAGGGAACTTAGAAAGCTAGAACGGCGATGGAGACACACTAAGTCGCCCAACACCCAGGCTCTATACCTAACAAAACAAAAGGACTACAACGAACTCATCAACCAAAATAAAAAAAAAAATACCACACAAACATTATACTCAAATCCAACAACAAACCAAGAGAGCTCTTCGAAATCGTGAAAACCCTCACCAAAGAACAAAAGACCGAAAGCGAAGTCCAAATAGACCCACAAGCATTTGCAGACCACATCCAAGAAAAATTCCATTCCTCTTCACAACCAAAAACAAACACAACCACCAAACCAACCACACCTCCAAAAACCTGGGGAAAATTCATCACCCCATCCACAAAGCAGCTCTCACACATCATCACTGCACTCAATACAAGCACAGCTCCAACAGACCCATGCCCAGTGACATGGATTAAAGCTACTAAATCAAACTTTATCCACACCATCCACAACATGGTGCACAGGTCACTGACCCAAGGAAACATGCCGAACCAGCTAAAGCGTGCTACAATACGACCAATCTCGAAGAAATCACCACTTGACAAGAACAACCCAGCTGCTTACAGACCGATTTCAGCATACCACTACTGGCAAAAATTCTTGAAAAGGCAGTACAGCATTAGCTACAGGACCACATTGAAAACCACACACCACTAGACATCAATCAACACGGTTTCTGCCCCAACCACAGAGTTGAAACACTCCTGTTATACCTTTTCGACAACATACTCCACCTCATAGACAACTGCAAGAACGGAATACTGATGATCTTCATCGACATTTCTTCAGCGTTCGACACAGTAGATCACAGAACTCTACTGGAAAGACTACAGAACATTGGGCTACACGGGTCCACCCTGAAATGGTTCCACTCATACCTAACGGACAGACAGATACAGGTCAAGGTCGGCCCCAACACATCCCGACCCATAAAGGTCAGGCAAGGCGTACCCCAAGGATCCGCCCTATTGGTGCTATTATTTAACCTCTACATTCAGCCAATATGCGACATCATGAAAGAACACAAAATACAATACACAATTTATGCAGATGACATCATGATATACACACCAATCACACCTGACAACCCAGACTACACCAAAATCACGGATTGTCTCATGCACATGACCAGCTGGCTTCAAGACAACAACCTGACCATAAACTACAGCAAGACCGAGGCACTAATCATCACCCGAAACACAGACTTCATCCCTCCACTCAACGTCAAGATAAACAACACAACCATACCAATAAAACCGGAAGTAAAATACCTCGGAGTGACTCTAGACAAGGAACTGAATCTGCAATCATACATAAGCAGAACCACCAAAAACGCCTACCACAGGATGAGACTAATCAGACGCCTCAAACACCTCCTCTCCCCGGAGCACTTCCGAACAGTCTGTCAGGCACTAATAACTCCAATACTAGACTTCTGCAACCCAATCTATCTCGGTCTCACAAAGCAGACACTCAGGCCACTGCAATGGGCGCAAAACACAGCAGCGCGCATTATATCTGGCACAGTGAGACAAGAACACATCACACCCATTCTAAAAGATCTCCACTGGCTACCAATAAGCTCATGCATCAAATATAAGACAGTCATAAACATATTCAAAATCAAACAGGCATCAGCTCTCAGCTTACAACCACTCATACAATCTGACAGAAGCACACGACCAAGGAGGAGGGGCACTTCCAACCGTGTTAACACACCAAAAGTCTTCACCAAGGCCCGCAAGGACACTGCAGACCGAGCCCTTTCACTGGCTGCACCAGTAATTTGGAACGCCCTCCCAGATGAACTACGATTAACAACTGACATCAAGGACTTTCGGAAGCAGCTCAAGATGACCCTCTTCATCGAACACTACGGGGGCGCCACATAAGCTGTTCGCCAGTCAGGACCACAAACCAATCCCCCCCCCCCATTCCCCCATGTATATAGTATTGTATAACTGCGCACGCTGTAAATAGCTCAACAAGAATCTACTTCACCCTACTACACATTGTTTGCTGTGTAGATCGCCTTGATTGAAGGAGAAGGCGGCATAGAAATCCTTTTTAAATAAAAAATAAAATAAATAAACTCTAGCCCTCAGTCTTCTGTGGCAGTTCTGCAGGGAATGAGGAACTCCACCAGAAGGGCCATTTTGCAGTTCTTACCACGGACACGGAGAGGCGGGGTATTGGGGGTCTGCATATGGTCATGTGTGGCAATTGCTGAATTTTGGAATCAGGCCTCTTATAATCATTTCTATCTTACCAAAGCAATTCTGTTATCGACGACACAGTACATGTGCTTGATTTGGATAGGAGCTGCACACTGTTTATACACAAAAGGGTAAGGATTGTTATGAAATGCATTCTGATTTATATGGGCTGACATTTTCCCCATCAGGCAGGATTCTGGAGGAACCACATGTGCTGTGTGCTTACAGCAGAACTGCATCCTCTAACAGAGGAAAGTCTCAGAAACAGCATCACTTTCTCCAAATCTTAGAATCCTTTTACCATCATTGCGTAAGGAGGTTTTGGATTTAGCTCATGCCTTTCTCAGTAGTAGCTCAAGGCAGAGTTGCATTAGTTATTTTTCTGTCCCTCAAGGGCTTACAATCTAAAGTTGCCCCAAGGCAATGGAGGGTTAATGACTTGCCCAAGATCACAAGGATCATCACTGGGATTTGAACCCTGGATTTCCTGATTCTTAGGCTTCTGTTTTAATCATTAGGCTATTCCTGCACTACAAAGAGGGTCAGAAGTACCTTTCAAGGACTTGGTCAAGATGCAGACAGCTGGAATAAAGCCAGTAGCAGTAGACTATATGCACGTTAACAAACAACAATCTCATCTTTGCTAATTCTTCACAAAAGATCGCTTTCCGGGGTGTAGGTAGGTTGGGGATAGAATTGAGGTGGTCAGGTTTGGTTTGAGAACCATCATCTGAGTCCTATAAATAAATAAAAACTCTCCTCTTCTCAGAATACTACAACTCATCTGCCTCCCCCTCTCTCCTCCCCCTCCCACCACTAGCAATGACCCATCCCCCCAAATATAAATAACCGCCTGTAATCTTCTCTGTTGTAAATACAGCATGTAAATAGTTTAAATTTATCTGCCACAATACTTCAGTATTAGTGCCTAACTGATAAGTAAAATGTAAATAGTTTATTGTATTATAGTTGGAAACGCTCTTTGTAACCAGGACCCTGAAAGGTTGTTCAATGTAAAGCGCCCCTGATCGATAGAAGGGTGGTATATAAGAAATGTTTAAATAAATAAATAAACAATGTTCCAACCTCTGCACAGTTCTTAATTCTAAATTTTAGACTTCGTTTTGTCAAGTTCATCTAGATATTTTTCATATTAATGCTTTCTTTCAATATCAAGACAAATACTCAGCATAAAAATACAATCCCAAGACCAGGGTTGAAGCAACACATTCATTTTCCCCTTCTGATTCCAAATGTTCTTCATTTGATGTAAACAGATTTTCATCTGATATGGAGGGGGGGGGGGGAGTATGAAGGGGGAAAGAACGTGACAAGGTGGAGAGAGGTGAGAGTGAAAGAAGGGGTTGCTGTGGGGGAAAAAGAAAGCCAGATAGGAGGACACTCATTAAGGAGACCCCCAAATAAGGGGAGATGGAAAGCTGAGGAACCAAGTGTTTGGACAGGAAGAACTTCAGATTGACAGATGGTAAAGGAAAGAAGAGAAGGCGGAGGAAGGATAGAGGTAAGAAAGAGAGAAACGGAGGAAATAGAGACAGAAGGAAAAAAAATCAATCTCAGAGAGAGAGAGAGATGAAGACAGAGAGAGAGACAGAGAGAGAGAGACAGAGAGAGAGAGATGAAGACAGAGAGAGAGAGAGAGAGAGACAGAGAGAGAGACAGAGATATGAAGACAGAGAGAGAGATATGAAGACAGAGAGAGAGAGAGAGAGATGAAGACAGAGAGAGAGAGAGAGAGAGAGAGAGATGAAGACAGAGAGACAGAGAGAGAGAGATGAAGACAGAGAGAGAGAGAGAGACCGAGAGCGAGAGAGATGAAGACAGAGAGAGGAGAAAAGTAAAATAGAAAGGAGAGCCTGGAGAAGAAGCTGGGAGAAAACAGACTAGAAGGAAACAGAAAAAATGAGTCCTACATGATTAAGAAATAAGACACTCATACAACAAAGACAGAGAAAAGCATTTTATTTTCAGTCTGATGATTACAAATTTGTAATACTGTGATCCAGTAACTGTTTAATTTCTGGCATAAGATGGATGCTGTGAAACTCAGTTCAAAATCTTCAACCTGGATGTAACTCTCTCATAGAATTTGCATATTAGAAATGGTGGATTGTGTTGGCTAATTTGATTTTTGTTTTTACAGTGTATAATTCATTTTCTTGTATGTAGGACATATTCACCAGTCCTGAGGATTTTGTATTGGGCTGAAAAATATTTTGTGGTAACACCAACTTAATGGGCCCAATATTCAGCGGTGGCAGTTAGCCATTGTAAAGCAGCTAGCCATCGCCTCTGAACTGACAACTAGGATATGATAAACCCTATAATCAGCCAAATACAATATTTTACAAAGTAACAAGTGGGGAAAGCATGTCTGTCTTTGACCTGGAGAACAGAGGGGAGGGAACAGTTTGAATGGAGCAGTACCTAGACCAGCGATGGCGAACCTATGGCACGCGTGACAGCTGTGGCACGCGAAGGCCTTGCAGCTGGCACGCGGGAAGGTCCGCAATCGAAAAAAAAAACAACAACCCTGTCTGCTGCCGTTGTCGGGGCCGCCGCGGCAGAATCGAGCGTGCCGCGGGGCCCCCCTGTACCCACCCGGCAGAGCCTGTCCTCCCCGTAGCAGCTCTCTCTTTGGAGCTGAGTCAGACGCGCCGGCTTGCAGAGCGCGAAGGGAAGAGTTTCCCTTTCGCGACTCTGTTAAGCCCGCGGGGGCTGATGGGAACTTCCCATCAGCCCCCGCGGGCTTAACAGAGCAGCGAGGGAACTCTTCCCTCGCGCTCTGCAAGCCGGCGCGTCTGACTGCAGCTCCAAAGAGAGAGCTGCTACGGGGAGGACAGGCTCTGCCGGGTGGGTACCGGGGGGCCCCGCGGCACGCTCGATTCTGCCGCGGCGGCCCCGACAGCGGCAGCAGACAGGTTTCTTTTTTTTTTTTAATTTTCCCTGGGCTGGGCTGGGCTGGGGGGGGGGGGTGGGGGTTAGGAGTGGTGATGGGCTGGGCTGGGCTGGGCTGGGGGGGTTAGGAGTGGTGATGGGCTGGAGGGGGGTTAGGAGTGGTGATGGGCTGGGCTGGGCTGGGGGGGGTTAGGAGTGGTGATGGGCTGGGCTGGGCTGAGGGGGTTAGGAGTGGTGATTGGCTGGGCTGTGCTGGGGGGGGGTTATGGGTAATTATTGGCTGGGCAGGGCAGGGCTGGGGGGTGTTAGGAGTAGTGATGGGCTGGGGTGGGGGGGGTTAGGAGTGGTGATGGGCACTGGGCTGGGGGGGTTAGGAGTGGTGATGGATACTGGGCTGGCTGGGGGGGGTTAGGAGTGGTGATGGGCACTGGGCTGGCTGGGGGGGTTAGGAGTGGTGATGGGCGCTGGGCTGGGGGGGTAGGAGTGGTGATGGGCGCTGGGGGGGTTAGGAGTGGTGATAGGCGCTGGGGGGGCTTAAACTAAAAAGTGAGTGAAGGGGGATTAGGACTGGGAGTGGGCTGATGGGGAGGTTAGGACTGGAAATGGGCTGGTGGGATTAGGACTGGGAGTGGGCTATGGGGGGCTAGGACTGGTAATGGGATGGGGGGGTTGCTAGGACTGGAAATGGGCTGAGTGGAAGGGGGCTTGAACTGCAAATAGCTGTTGGGGATGGGGCTTGGAATGGAAATTGGCTGAGGGGAAGTGGGGGGCTTGAACTGCAAATAGCTGATGGGGACGGGGCTTGGAATGGAAATGGGCTGAGGGGAAGTGGGGGGCTTGAAGAAGGGAATGGATGCTGGGTGAGACTGGAACTAGAAGGGAGCTGATGTTGGGGGAGGATTAGAATGGGATGGGGCTGGGAGAGTAAAATGGAGAGGGGAAAAATATTTTGTGTAGGAGGGATGAAAAATCTACAATTGGCCAGGTATTGGGAGAGTAATTGGGGATTGAGGATGGAGGGGTAAAATTTGTGTGGATGAAATAGGAATGAGGAAAGAGCAAAAGGAGAAAGATTAGTATGTTAAAGCAGATGTAGAGAGAGAGAGAATGGAAAAAAAACTAGAAGAGAGAAGAAAGGACAAATGGACAGCAGACGATGGAGAGTTAGCAGAAAACATGAAGAAACCAGAAGAAAATGGCTGGACCAATTGCAACTGAAAAAAAATGCACAAAAGGTAGAACGATATCTCTTTATTTTGAATTTATTAACTGGAATATGTCAGCTCTGGGAAATGTGCATCATTAACATCTGCGCTTTGTTTGGTACAAGAGGAAATTCCTATTTGACGTTGCCACTTGTTCTCTTTCCCCAGTATTCACTGAAATGTATTGGTTTAATATTTGCAGTGTTGCCTTTTGATAGGTAGGGTATGGTGCTTTGTGAGTCCTGGTAATGCTGTCAGGATACGGCGGGTTTGCTATGGGTTCTAAATGGGCAGCGTTTGTAGTAGTTCCTAATGTGCCTGGCGGTTGGCACTGGATTATAGTAATGTAGAAATCTTTTAGTCTTTCTTTATCCATACACTCATTAAGAGACATGTTTACTAAAAGTTAGTGTATGGTAACATTATGCAAATATTTATGCAAATAAGACCACTTATGCAAATGACGTGCTGGCACTTTGAGGAAATTCTTTGGTTTTGTGCGGCAGTTTGGGCACTCGGGCTCAAAAAGGTTAGCCATCACTGACCTAGACAGACTGAGCCCTGGATTGGCTGCAGAAAGAATGATAGACTTGCTGGGTCCATGGCATGCTGGGGACTTAATCAAGTGCAATATGTTTGGGAATTGCTGAAAACCAAAGGCATGCAAAAGTAACCTGTATTGCATGGCACGTACACCTCCTCCTCCTCCAAAAATGCAAACACATGGGGATGGTAACCTGCATGGTACCACAGCTTCTGCCCTAGCAGCCGTTCTACACAGCCTAGATGGACCATGTCAGGCTTCATCTGCCATCATACACTATATTACTATCGTGTTGGTTTGCAAAGAATAATAATAAAATGAAGCCAAGTGTGATCATGTATCAAACTATGAGATGTCACTATCAACAGATTTAAAACAAAGAATTTTATGGTTTAACCACAGGGTGCCACTGTTAAGAGTACATACGGTAGCAACAGATATTAATTGACAATACATATAGCAACCATTAAGAAAGCTATATGGTTCAGCTAGTAGGTTTCACAGTAGAATTTGCAAGAAAGAACAAAATGCACTTTTGAATGTCTTAAGACGCAGACAATCAAAGACAGAGGTGTGGCAGAATGGGGAAGGGGAGGGGGGAATTTGCATGGTGGAGAAAATATGCAGAGCATCCTTATGAGATTATTTCCAATCTATCTGTGTGCATGTGTCTGCATATATATCTTTGTGTATATTGTGTATATCTATGAATGTATTTTTGTATGAGTATGTGTGCTTGATTTGAGTGTTTACTGTGTCTATACGTGTGTGCATGTTGGCTCTGTTTGTGTCTGTTACTGGGAAAGCAGAGAAGAAAGAGGTAGTTTGAAACGTAGATTTATTGTTTATGTTATCAGAATATAGAAAGTCTAGGGGGCATGCACTGAAGCTACAGGGAAACCTAGTTAAGACTAATTAGAGAAAATATTTTTTCACTCAACGTGTAATCAAACTCTGGAATTTGTTACCGGAGGATGTAGTAAAGGCTGTTAGTGTAGCTGGGTTTAAAAAAGGTTTGGACAAGTTCCTGGAGGAAAGGTCCACAAACCATTATCAAAAGGGACCCAGGATATCACTGCTTGACCCAATACAAGCATTGAGAAACCTGTGTCTTTTGGGGAAACTGCTAAGTACTTATGACCTAGATTGGCCACTGTTGGAAACAAGATACTGGGCTTGATGGACCTTGGTCTGACCCAGTATGGCATATCTTATGTTCTTATGAAAGGTGCAATTCCCTAGCTGCTATATTTTATTGTGTCAAAGTTTCTATGGTACAGAAAATCGAGCCACTTCTCTCATAGAAATGCACTGTTTTTTGTTTTTTTTAGGGGAAGCTTATTTCTCTGGAACCCTTAGTCCCATCTAGTCCATTTTTTAACTTGATACATTTATTTATTTTTTATTTATATATATTTATATACCGCATCTTCCAAAGTTCAGTTGCGGTTTACAATGAACAACAATTAACAAAGTAAATTTGTTTTACAGGGAACGTCATATTATAACAGAACATATTTACAAGGAACATCATATTATAAGTAAACAGTCAAACAATGTGAGATAAATACAAAGTGGCACAGATTAACTATATACAGTTTTTATATGTATATATATACATGGATGTGAAAGGATGTAAGCTGGGAGGTAATCGTGGGTGTGTGTTTTTGTTTGTGTTAAAGGCTTTTGCTTAATGTGGACTGAATACCTGTTTAACCTTTGTCTAGTGCAGGCGCTGAGTTATCTATGTTATAGTATTTGGTGAACAGATAAGTTTTCAATTTTTTACGGAATTCCATGATTTCGGTTAAGATTCATAGCTCTTCTGGGAGGGAATTCCAGGTCATTGGGGCTATGTGGGAAAAGGCTCTGTTGTTTGTTGATTTATGGGCTCTTGTATAATCTTTTGGGGTCTTTAATCTGTTTAATTGTCCTTTTCTGTGTGTGGGCTTGGATGGTTCTTTGTGTATTAAGTTACATAGCATGGTTGGGGCCATGTCATATAACGCCTTAAATACAGTTATTATTGCTTTGTAGGTTATTCTACTTTGAATTGGTAGCCAATGGAGGGAGGCTAGTATTGGTGATATGTGTTGGAGTGAGTTAATTTTCAATATAATTCTGGCTGCTGCGTTTTGCGCTAATTGCAATCGTTTGATGTTTTGTTTTGATATGCCTATTAAGATTAGATTGGCAAAGTCAAAATGTGGAGTTATTGTTGCTTGGATTATGCTGATAAAGTCTTGAGTAAATACTAGCGGTCGAAGTTGTTTGAGGGTTTTGAGTTTGAAGTAAATTTTCTTTATGGTATTGCTAATGTGTGTTTCCATCGTTAGATAAGTATCTAGTATAACGCCTAGATACCTTATTTCGTTTTTTATTTTAATTTCTTGGTTTTGAAGTCTTATGTGTGTTGGTGGAATATAAGTTTTGTCCTTGGTCAAAATAAGAACTTCTGTTTTAGTATGGTTTATGTGGAGGTTTTGTGTTTTTAGCCACGTTGTGATTTCGTTATAGCAGTCCGATAGTAGTTGTAGCGGTATATTGGGTATCGAGAATGGTATATACATCATAATATCATCTGCGTATAGATGATATTTTACTCCAAATTTTTTGAAAATGTTGCAGACAGGTTTTATGTAAATATTGAAAAGTAGGGCTGACAGCGCTGAACCTTGTGGTAATCCGATCTCTTGTTTATATGTGTTTGAGTTTTGATTCCCAATTCTTACATTTTGCGTTCTATTATTTAGGTAAGATGAGAACCAATTATGTACTGTGGTATTTAAGCCTATTTGCCTCAAGTTATTGAGCATTATTGTGTGGTGTATGCTATTCAAACGCAGCTGATATATCAATAAAAAGTAGAATGAAGGCCTGTTTATGATCGTCTATCCCTCTTAGGAGCGCATCTATTAGAACTGTGAGGAGTGTCTCAACTCCATGACGGGGTCGAAAGCCATACTGTTGCTCATCGAGCGGGTAAGATGAGTCTAGGAAGTCCTGAGTCTGTAATTGAACCACTTTTTCAATTATTTTAGCTAAGAAAGGTATGCTTGAAATAGGTCTATATGATGCAGGCAAGGTTTTATCAAGTTTGCTATTCTTAAGGATTGGCCGTATTTGAGCGTGTTTGAGTGCGGGCGGTAGGTAGCCTTGGGTCAGAGAGAGGTTCACTATTGATAGGATATAGGGTAATAGAATTGGTAGTGTATTCTTTATCCATGTTACTGGACATGGGTCTAGGTATGAGGTTGTGGTGTTGAGGCTGGTGATGATATTTTTTAGTGTCTCTTTAGTTATGGGGTGAAACTCTGACCATAGATCTGATTGCTTGCATGATGATTTGATAGTGTCTATAGACATTGATGGCATTTTTGCTTTGTTTTGGTAATGGTAGGCTAGGGTTTGAACCGAGATGTCGGTGATTTCATTGTCAGAGGTTTGAGGGTTGGTTAGGTTTCTTACAATGGTGAATAATTCTCTTGGCCTGTTATATGATTTTGATAGTATTTTAGCATAGTATTCTTTTTTTGTACTGTCTATGGTATCTTTATATTTAGTGAGTTGGTTATTATATATTTCTTTATGTATTGTCAATTTAGATTTGCGCCAGTTGTGTTCTAGTTTTCTAAGATTTCTTTTCATTTGTTTTAATGTGTTGTTGAACCATGGTTTAGTATTTGTCTCAGGGTAAGTGGGCTTTTTGTATGTGTGGTTAATTTTGGCTGCATTGTAGATGGTTTCATGCCAGTTCTTGACAGTGTCATCTAAGTTAGTTGCAGATGAAAGGAGGTGGGGAATTATTAGGTCAATAAATTCTTCATTGTTGAATTTTTTGAATTTTGATGTTGTAACATTTATGGGTTGATTGTTAGTGCTATTAAAGGGGTATGTAAGATTTAATTTTATAATGTAGTGATCAGACCAGGGTATCTGTGTACATTCAACTGAATTGGGATTTATTAGCTTGAAGAGTGCATTAGGGAGAAGGATAAGATCGAGTGTTCCACCTTTTGTGTGTGTGGATGTGTTTATTATCTGATGATATTCCATGTCTGATATTGTATCAAGGAACAGTTTAGATTCCAGTGTTGGTAGCGAGGGAAGGTTAAAGTCTCCAAGCATGATTATAGGGTGTTGTTCTGTGGATGAACTGAGGAGTTCGATAAAGGCGTCAAGGTAATCTAACTTTTGGTTTGGGGGTCTGTATACTAGGCAGAGTTTCATGGGACCGATCTTTATTAATAGTGTATCTGTGTCGTTGGAGATGTTTGACTGGATTGATTTGGCGCTTAGTACTTTTCTTGTCATTATTAATACGCCTCCGCCTTTTTTATTGGTTCTATGTTTATAGAAAGTGTCATAATCTTCATTATTAAGTTGATTTAAGTAGACTGTATCTGAATCGGAGAGCCAAGTTTCTGTGACACATAATATGTCTGGTTTGGAGTCTGCTATTAAATCATTAAATATGGGCAGCTTGTTTTTCATTGACCGTGCATTGATAAGGATGCATGAGAGGGATGTTAGGTTGTTGGTGCATGTTCCCTTGGTTGTATGGTATGGGTATGTTTTTATGTGAATTAGTCTATGGAAGTTTGGTTTAGGATGGTTGTTTGGATAAATGTGTCCGATATGGTTGTTGTCCCGAGTGAGTGAGTGAATTATGGGAATTGTTTTATAATTTTTACTGTTTAGGCTTAGTGTTAAGTCAATAGTTAGAATTGCTAAAACTAGACTGATATTAAATAGATTCATTAGCAAAATGTTTGTACGTGTCATTTTAACTGTTTTGTGGTTAGTGGCGCTAAGCAGTTATATGATGGGGTAAAATAAATGAGAGAGAAAGAAAGTCACTAAGTGGTTGTGTTATGAAGAGAATAGACTAGGTGGTTGTGTTATGCAGAAAATAACAACAGTATTGATTAATGATAATCTGCTAAAGACAACTGTAATAGAATGTATGGTTGTTACTTATTAGTTAGCTACTTATTTACAGCAGTTCTGAGTGATGACTTACTGTCTAGCAACGGTAATAACTTACTACTGGCAACAGTATCAAGTGATGTCTTACTACTGGCAACAGTATCAATAATTTACTACTGGCAACAGTATCAAGTGATGACTTACTATTGGGAACAGTAATAGGTACTGTTGAAAACAATGATGTAGAGAGAGCTAGTGAAGTGTTTAATTGTGATATCAATATCAATTGTTGCAACAGTTTAATCAGCATTGATTAGTTATGTATACTATTTGTCACACTGTAAATCTTTAGGCTCTTCAGGTAAAGTACTTATCAATTAATGTTAGGTTCAGAGCAGTTTCAACAATGAGAATTAGTACTGGTAATGGTATAGTATTTCAGTAGTATATCTTACTGACAACAGTAAATAATCGTACTGGTTATAATCTATATATGTGCTACTGGCAACAGTATTAATTTCAGGCTATTTGTGATGGCTGTATGAATTAATACTAACAATAGTAATGTAGTTTTGTTGTATATCTTATTTACAATATTGATCAAGTTATACCAGATTATGATGTAGTTTCTATGAAAGATAATCTACTTAGGGTCTCAGAGGTTATTCACAGTTGAATAGGCAGAACCGAGGGAAGATTAATCAAGCTAGGATGTAATTGTTATTTGAATTTTCTAGTATAAACAAATAAGATCAACTGCAGAGGGCGGGTCTGTTGAGGGATTCCTGTCATCAGGTATACTTGCTGCGGTTTGGTGGCTGTCAATTCGGTGCAGTGCAGGGGAGTAAGGTAGATTCTGCGTAGTTCTTCTTCTGCTTTTTGGTGGTCAACGAGGGTCTAGTAGAGCCTTTGCCTAAGGGCCGTGCCAAAGGGCCCTCTTGCGCGGCCCTCAGGCGCGGGCCCGCAAGGCGCGGGCGCGCCGGCTGGCGCTTCTTTTTAAATTGCTGCTCCTGCTGCCCGGATTGGGCAGAGCGGCCTGGTGGGGGTGGCCTGGTGCTCCGACCCGCTCGATCCCCGCCGGGAGAGCAGCTGGAGGGTCGGAGTGCTGGGCTGCTGAAGAGGCCGCGCGCCGGCTGGCGCTTCCTTTTAAATTGCTGCTCCTGCTGCCCGGATTGGCAGAGCGGCCTGGTGGGGGTGGCCTGGTGCTCCGACCCGCTCGATCCCCGTCGGGAGAGCAGCTGGAGGGTCGGAGTGCTGGGCTGCTGAAGAGGCCGCGTGCCGGCTGGCGCTTCCTTTTAAATTGCTGCTCCTGCTGCCCGGATTGGGCAGAGCGGCCTGATGGGGGTGGCCTGGTGCTCCGACCCGCTCGATCCCCGCCGGGAGAGCAGCTGGAGGGTCGGAGTGCTGGGCTGCCATTTTCCCCTATGTCAAATTTGAACACCCCCCCCCACCCCCATTAAATTTTTAAAGAGTTATTTTGCCTCCAAACAAAGAGACATTGCAGACCCTTTATATAAAAACTATGTTCCAAAATTCCATTGAGTTGGAAAGAATAAAATTGTGGTTGCTGTGTTAGTTCACTGACCTGATAAAAGAAACATAGGTCTTGAAAGCTAGTCACCCATATATTGAGCTAGTCCAGTAAGAGGTGTCACATCTTTCCTGGCTCTTATATAAAATTGTGCAATAAAGCAGATGGACACATGGTGGCAGCATTGTTTAAAAATTGCCAATTCGGGCTTCCGGTTTGGCAATGAGCTGACCAGACGTGTTTTGATCAGCTCCGGGTAAATACCCTGCAAATCTGCAATTAACCTCTCCAATTTATATAGAATTCGCCTTCTCCTGTTCTCCATACCTCGGCACGGGTGAGCATCTCCTGCCGGGCAACTCTCTAGGACACGGAGAGCCTCCTAAGAGATCGTAGACTCAATGGCCTCAAAAACTCTTCGAAGAGAGAAGCCCCGAGGACCCGAAGCCAAGATGGCTGAGGGGGTACCTGCAAGTCCGAGCTCGGGGGGGCACGCCGAATTGGTAGTAGAAGTGAGCACAGCGGTGGTACGCGCGTTGGAAACTAGATTCCAGGACCTAACAGAAAGCCTGCGCGATCTCAACCACAATTTCACGGAATTTGCGGGGAGAGTGGAACAAGCGGAGGCCCGCATATCCGATGTCGAGGACATGCAGCACTCCCTGGCAGCCAAGGTGGAATCCCTGGAAGCCCTTGTAAAGCAACATAGCGATAAACTAGACGATCTCGAAAACAGAGGATGTCGCAAGAATCTCCGATTTGTGGGGATCCCAGAAACGGTAGGAGATGGCGCTCTTTTCGGCTATCTACAAACCTGGCTTGATAAACTGCTGGGTGGCACCGGGGAGACCCGGGTGAGGCTGGAGCGAGCCCATCGCTTGGGGCCTCGGTGGGAGCAAGCACAAAGACCCCGAGCTGTCATAGTCCGCTTTCTGGACTACCGGCAGAAGGAGGAGATACTTCGGGCAGCCCGGAGCCGTCAGCTGACAAACCAAGATACTGAACGTATTTTAGTATTCCAGGATTATTCGGCCCTGGTCAGCCAGCAGCGCCGAGCTTTCTCCCCAATCTGTGCCCAGCTGATTTCCAAAGGGATCCGTTTTTCTCTGCTCTACCCCGCCCGTCTACGTGTGGATCACCAAGGCCGCTCAAAATTTTTGACAACGCCAGCAGCGGCTGCCTCTTTCCTGGACTCGTTGAACACCCCGACCGACGAGGCTACCTAAAAGACGGTGTGTAAAGTTGGAGACCTATGTGCCCTGGGAGGCGAGATTCTGGACTGTGCCGGACAAAATGGGGGAACCGCGTTTATTGCTATGAACCCCTGCACATGCTCCATTTGAACGACTGCTCAATCTTTTCTTTTCTTTTTTTTTTTTTTGGAAAAGGAGCTGTGTAGTTAATTGCCCAGAGCGGTGAAAGATTGCTACTTCTTTGATTGTAGTAGGACTGGTGGGTTACAAAGGTTACAAATGTTATCAATGTTACAAATGTTACTATTTCCATTTATCGTTTGTTGCAAGTTTCTTTATTGTAAATCCAGCCCTAGAGATACTATATCGGGAATTGGAGACTGTAGGAAGCTATTTAAGTGTTGGATAAGGAGGGGGGGGAGGGTAGCGATATCTACATATTAAGGGTGTGGTGAATGGAGTTGGAAGCTTCGGGGGAATTGATGACCCGGGTTAAAGTGGAGAAGTCGGTTTGGGGGGGCCTGTAATGTGTATGGCTGGGGTTCCAGGGTGTGGTAGTGGGGCGGGAGAAGATGGGACTCCACCGGGGGGGCGGGGTTTGTATTAGAGGCGTCGTAGTCCACCCCAGACTAGAGCACCGGCTGGGGGGAGTGAAGACAAACACGTGGACGAGCTCAGGGATGAGGTGTGGACCGGCAAGTTGTAATTTAAGGTATTTTATAGTTCCTTAATTAGGGTTGGAGGTGGGCAGAGAATGTCCGAGACGGGTTGGGGGTGGGCCTGCTGCGACGGGCGGAACACAGGACCGCGGAGGCATGGCGAACTACGCGCCGTTGACTTTGATTCCTGTTGCCGGGCGTTGCACCGGCCCCTTCCTCTCTCAGCCGCTATAGCTTACGGGCTGTGCAGCCTGCGCCCTAGGCTCTACTTATAGGGTGGGGATGGGGAGAAGGTGCTATGACAATGGAGGAGAGGGGGGGAGGGTGAGCGATTGATTGTTCAGACTCCTATGTATGACTGAGGAAGATCCCCTGGGGCCGCTGTCATAAGGACCAAGATATATTTAGAGTGATACTGCCGCGTTTAGAGAGAGATCCTTGGTGGGGGGGGGGGGAGGCTGGTGGGAGCCTATTAGGAGAGAACCTGGATAGAATTCTGAGGGGCTGTGGGCGGGGGGCGGAGGAGGGAACTCACAGCAGAATATACGGCGCCAATAGATATAACCCCACTGAGAATTCTGATGGTTGGGGGGGGTAGCGCGGCATAGGGCCCTCCCCTCCCCTTCCCCAATTAAAGTATGGAGTATTGGTGGAGATGGATTGGACACCATGGGGGAGGGTGTAATAGACTAATATCTAGATTGGCCTTAGAGGTTAACAATGGACGGAACTTGGGAAGGGGTAGTCCCGAGTGCCAGTGGAAGACTGCCCGACCAGATGGGTGGACAAATGGGGGTTGTGGGTGGGGGGGGGGGGGGGAGGCAGAGGAGGGATGGAGGGGGGAAGAAAGGAGGGGGAAGGGGGGTGGAGGGTTGTATTTCCATACAGGTTTGGTTGCAAGGTTGTATCCTCCCAATTACTCAGGGGGAGGGGTTCCAGGCTGGGGGGACCCCTGTCCGACAAGAAAATTTTTCTAGTTGGTGGAGACTTGACACTGCCTCGTGCCTCTGAAGATTATCACCTGGAATGTCTGTGGGCTGGGGACTCCGATAAAGCGATATAAAATTTTGCAGGCTTTAGCCAGACAACAGTGCGATATCGCTCTGCTACAAGAAACCCACCAGACAACCGAAGAGCATAATAAACTTTGTAAGTCTTGGGTGGGACAGGTGTGGGGGTCCCCTGCCAAAGGGAAAAAAGGGGGGGTCGTTGCTTTGGTCCATAAACGGATCCGGTTTGCAGCAGACTCTGTCATAGCTGACACTGAGGGAAGATATCTTTTGCTTTCAGGTCACTTGGAGGGGAAACCAATAATAATAGGCAACCTCTATGGACCCAATGTGTTGGACCCCAATGTTTATAATGGACTAGCCTCTAAGATAGAACAGTTACCGGACTACCCTTTACTATTAGGGGGAGACTTCAATGGGGTCCTTGATGTCGACTTAGACACCTCGAGAGGAAACGACGGGCGGGATAGACTCCCTGTCACCCGGTTATTACAACGATTTCGGAAGCGGTTAGATCTGGTCGACCCTTGGCGACTACTCCATCCCATGGAGCGAGACTTCACACACCAATCCCGAGCACATGGCACCAGCGCTCGTATAGATTATATTTTACTCTCGGGGGGTCTGTTCGCCCAGGCAGGAGAGGCTCAGATTGGCCCCCTGGAAATTTCAGACCATGCACTGGTATGGATAGAGTTACATTGGGGGGGAGACCCCCTTGCTCGGATGCGACTTTGGCGATTCCCTCTAGACTTGTACCGTGATGCCCAGTTTCATCTTTTTATTCGTCAACGTTGGCAGGAGTTTATGAGCAACCATGAATGCCATAGAGAGGATCCGGAACTGGTCTGGGAAACGGCGAAGGTGGTACTACGGGGCGATATTATTGGCTTCGTGGTGCGGAAACGCCGGATGATCGCTGAACGTATCATCCGTCTTGAAAGGCGGGTTGTAGGTCTCCGTCGGCTATGTGTCCGTGCCCCATCAGCTCCGAACAAAAAATGCCTGTGGGAAGCACAAGTTGATTTAAACGAATTGCTCCATCAACGGGCAAAGAAGTCTCATCTTTATTATCGATATCAACTGCATTGCCACGGGGATAAACCGGGGAAGCTGCTGGCCCGATGTTTGAGGGGGCGGCGGGGCTCCCCCTTGATAGCGGCTCTCCGCGACGAAGGGGGCAATTTACAACGGGGAAGCAGGGAGATGGCCCGGGCCTTTCGGAACTTCTTTCAGTCAGTCTATGCGGCAGAAGTGCCATCGGGGGATATAAATGAGTATTTGGAGGGGATAGACCTCCCACGACTGACCGTAGAACAGCAGGCGATGTTGGAACAGCCCTTGACTACTCAGGAAGTGCAGTCAGTTATATCTGCGGCGAGTTGCTACAAATCGCCAGGTCCTGATGGATTTGGTGCGGAGCTGTACAAGATCCTTGGGGAGGCTGTCAGCCCACTATTACGAGAGGTTTTTAGTAGCCGTACAGAGAACGGGACCTTCCGCTGGGGGCGGAATCATGCTCACATTGTACTGATCCCCAAACCAGGTAAAGACCCGTTGTCGGTAGCCTCCTACCGACCCATTTCATTACTCAACTTTGATCTGAAAATCTTTGCGAAAATCTTAGCAGTTAGGTTGGCGGAGGTCTTGGAACACCTGGTACATGGCTCGCAGGTTGGCTTTGTTAAAGGCCGATATGCGGTCCGGAATCTACGGAAAATTGTGGCCTCCTTGGAGTGGGTGCATCATCACCAGCTGCCGTCTTTGCTGGTGAGCTTTGATGCTGAAAAGGCCTTCGATAGGGTTAACTGGCAATATTTATGGTGCCTCCTGCCGAAGTATGGACTTGGACCAATCTTTTGTCGAATGGTGATGAGCTTGTATACGCAGTCGACGGCCGCGGTTTTATGCAATGGGCTCCTTTCGGATGCTTTTGAGTTGGGCCGTGGTACGCGGCAGGGCTGCCCGCTTTCCCCCCTTCTGTTTGTCCTCTCGCTTGATCCCTTGATAAGGACAGTTGAGGACTCGAAGGAAATACAAGGGGTCAGCATAGGAGAACAGGGATTTAAACTTTCCGCGTTTGCGGACGATATATTAGTCCATCTGCTTAATCCTGGCCGCTCCTTACGGAAGCTGCTGGCAGAGTTTGGGAAATTTGGGAAAATTGCGGGGATGCGTATTAACCAGGAGAAGTCTGAAGCCTTAGATCTTCTGGGAAAGCTGCGGGTTGCATGGACTGGGGAGTTCCCGTTGCAATGGGCGACAGATGAGTTTATATACTTGGGAATCGTGTTGTATTGCCGGCCACCATTGCTGTATAGGCGCAACTTTGACCGTACTCTGCGACGCCTTCAGATACAGTTGAAGGCTTGGCGCTCCTTCCCACTCTCTCTGTCTGGGAGAATGGCAGCAGTACAGATGGTGGTCTTACCCCGTTTATTGTACTGGTTGCAGACACTACCGGTGTGGTTATTACGTCGGGATATGCGTCGCCTCGAGGCCTGTTTTCGTAGTTTTCTCTGGAAAGGTGGCAAAGCCCGCATACCGTGGATTCGGTTATTGGGGAAATGGAAGGAAGGAGGGATGGGATTCCCAGATTTAAAGGCTTATGCTCTGGCTTGTCAAGCACGACATGTTGGGGACTGGCTCGGCGGGACAGAGTTCTATACACCCAAGGCCCTGGAGGAATGCTTTGTGGCCCCGCTAACACTGCTTGGGGTTCTTCATGGGGAAAATCGTAATCTCCCTAGCTACCTTGTACATAGCGTGCTCATTAGCTCGGCTAGGCGGACCTGGCAATTTCTTAATGGAGCCTGGGGCAAGCCCTGGCACACCTCTAGCTGGCTGCCCATACAAGGAAATACGTCCTTTCCCCCGGGCTCTGACTACATGCTTTTTCGTGAGTGGCATGAGCGGGGATTAAGGAGCGTAGGACATTTAGTGGAATCGACGGGGAAATGTAAATCATTTTTGACGTTAAGTCGGGAATATGATTTGACTCCCCGGCATTGCTTCGCGTATATTCAGGTGACCCATTATGTCTCTTCTTTAACAAGAGACGCTTTGCAGATTGAACGCTCCGCGCAGATCCTCGAATTCTTTGGGTTGGGAGGGGAGCTACCGTTGTCGATCTCTGCATATAAGTCCCGATTGGCAAAGCTCCAGACCCCGCCGGATTACCGAAAGGTGGAGGAGGATTGGGCGGCTGAGTTAGACAGTGAAGTGGTCCCGGGTACGATCCGAGCGGCCCTACGACGAATAGTAAAACTGGTACAGGGAATGAGGTGGAGGGAGATACAATTTAAATGTCTCACTAGAGCCAACTTCTCGCCGAGGCGAGCGCTACGCAGTCGCTTGACGACTGATGGTCGCTGCCCCCGCTGCTTAGAGCCCATGGCGACCCTGCTGCACATGTGGTGGGACTGCACAGTACTGGAGTCTTACTGGGCGAGGATCTGTGCTTTCATAGGGGGCCTCCTGCAGCGGAGATTGCGTTGGTCTGGTTCCCTTGTGGTGTTGGATTGCATACCCTCTCCCTGCCCAGTTAAATCAGGGGAACGTCTACTAATGCGCAAGGCTTGTCTGGTGGGGAAAGCGCCTATTCTCAGGTTGTGGAGAGATGCCTCGGCTCCCACATTCGGAGAGTGGCGGAATTGTTTTCACCAGCTGATGTTGATGGAGAGGTGGGGGGCGCGGGGCAGTGTCAAACGATGGACAGCCTTTATGGGTGTCTGGGAGCCCTATATTCAGCAGTTGGGGGTTCGATGTTGTAACGAGATCTTACAGGTCGGCAGTTGAAGACCCTGTAATGGAGGATGTCTGGAGCTGATGGGTTATAAGGGGGATACCACTGCCCTAGAGTGTGGGGTGGGGTGGGGAGGGGGGGAGGAGGGCGAGGGTGGGGTGGGGGGAGGGTAATAGGGTTTCAATGTAAAAATCCACCTCTTTTGTCTTTTATTTATGTTCTGCCCCGGTGGGGGGGATCAGAGTACACCCCCCCCCCCCGGAGATCTATTACTATGTTGTTGATGTTGATTGGTGGTATATAAATAAAGTTATATAAAAAAAAAAATTGCCAATTCAAGAGCAGGTGAGAGATTGAAGCCATGGAAAGGCCGAACCCTGAAGATACTGTATAAACGTCCAGAGATCCAGGTCACTGACACTCATGGATAAAGACTGTGAGGACAGATAATGATCACCAAGCTCATCTAGTCTGCCCACACCTCACCTGAGCAGCTGCAGTTGTGGGAAGATATATAAAATGGGAAAGTGAAAATACATTCCCACAAAATGACGACAAATTCATTCAGTAAGTTATTTGGTAAATTCCTAGTTGTTGTTGTAAGTGCCGTTGAGTCAGTGTCTACTCATGGTGACCCTCTGGATAGTTGCCCTAAACTATGTTCAGTCTTCAGTCAGTTGGCTCATTGTTGAAAGACAGCACCCATAGCTGCTGTAGGGTTGCCAACTGGCTCCAGATGCGCCCGACAGTCTTGCTCCAGTCCTGGGTTTACCCCAATGCATGCAGTTACTTGTAGTTTTTCTTTTTGTATAGAGTGCAATGGAGAAATCAGAACTACATATCCCTGCATGCAATGAGATAAACCCAGGACTGGATTGAACTTGTCGGGCACATCTGGAGCCAGTTGGCAACCCTAAGCTGCTGTTACTGTATCGATCCATCTCATTGCTGGCCTTCCTCTTTTGCATTGACCTTCTACCTTGCCAAGCATGATGTCTTTCTCTGATGATCTCTCTGCATGATGTGTCCAAAGTATGAAAGTTGAATTCTTGTCATCTGAGCTTCTAAAAAAAAGCTAAGGTTTGATCTCCTCTAGTACTGACTGGTTTGTTCTTCGGGCAGTCCACGGTATACACAGTATTCTTCACCAGCACCATAATTCAAAGGCATCGATTTTCTTCCTGTCTGTCTTTTTCAATGTCCAACTTTCACATCCATATGACATTATTGAAAATACCATGGCTTTGTATGGAGAGAGACAGCTCTGCTCTAGAGAATCTTGTCTCGGTCCTTCATAGCCGTTCTGCTAAGAGCAATGCGTTGTCTGATTTCTTGACTGCTTGTTGTTTCTTTATTGATTTTCGATCCAAGTAGTTTAAAGTTGTCAACTATTTCAATTTCTTCGCCATCAATGATGAACTTATTGATTTTGCCAGTTGTCAAGATCTTTGTCTTCTTTACGTTTTAAGACTATATTCCTTGATCTTGAGAACCAAATGTTTCAGATTGTCTTCACTTTCAGCCAGTAATATGGCATCATCAGCATAGTGAAAGTTGTTGAGGAGTCTTCCACCAATCTTCACATCTTGGTTGCCTTCATACAGTCCTGCTTCTCTGATGATTTGTTCTGCATTTAAATTAAACAGGTAGGGGGAAAGTATGCAGCCTTGTCGTACACCTTTGCTAATTTTAAATCATTCTGTTTCTCCTTGTTCCGTTCAAACTGTTGCTTCTTGATCAATGTAAAGGTTCTGCAGAGAACTATCAGATGTTCTGGTATACCCATGCTTCTACCTTCCCAAATTATGTCCTGTGTAGCTTACAGCATTAGTAATACTTGTGTACAGTCATTTGCCACAAAAAGAGGGTACTTGAGTCAACAGAAGATAAAATAACTTGTCCAAGGTTACAGTGTCAGTGGGAAAAGTGGGATTTCAATTCTGGTTTCTTAGTCCATTGTTCTAAATGTAGGTTATTTTCACCAGTGCTTTTGAAAATAGTAAGCCCCTCAGTATTACCACCACTTGCCCTGTGTTGAAAAAGGTGTAATAAAGAGCTAACCTCGTGCAAGTTGACACTTTTTTCTTTTTTTAAATTTATATTTATGCATAAGCATCTGTATTACAGCAATTTAACACAAGACTGTAACATGGGAAGCATAAAAGAAGCATAAGAATGCAGTTAGATACTAGGTTGGAAGAAAATTTATAAATTCATCTTATAGAAATCTGCCACTGTCCTGTTGGAGATGAATCATACATTTCTTAAATGCTGACTTTTAAAAATGGTGGGCCCGGTATTGAAAGGGATTATTGCAATAAGGAGACCTGCTAACTGTGTTAATCCTCTGGCCAGGATATTCAGCGGCACTAAAAGGGTTAGTGCCATGGAATATCTGTGGGTGCCGTTGCTGCACGTCCCATTGCTAACTTGTGAGCATTGGGTTATTCCAGGGGTGGCACCTGGTGATAATCAGGCAGCGGCTCAATATTGTCGCTGCCGGGTTAGCACAACATGGCAAACGTTAGGCATAGTAAAAGCTGGCCTAACTTTCACCACTGAAGCTAACTGGACAGAGGCTGAATATCACCATTGCCCAGTTAGCTTCATGGCAATCCAGGCAGCCCGGATATGGCGCCAGCAATGAATAAATGAACCAACTCTAGAGCGAAGTAATAAAACACCAAGTTTATTGAAACCAAGGAGTATCAATCACCCGACATAGCCATGTTTCGGCATAGCTTTTGTCAGGAGTAGGTAGCTCTAAAAAACACATATAGATGTAGAGGCCAATTCTGAGTTATGCGTCCCCAGGCCGACGGATGTTCAGACATCTGGACGGCCTGGAGATGCACCCGATTCTGCTGCAGCAGGGGCTAGAGGGCCCTGTGGGAGCAGAATCGTGGCATAGTGTTTGGACATCCGGGATGTGCCCCAATTCAGGCACCCCGGACATCCAGCCACATCCCCGGCTAGCTCGGTCTGGCTCCTGCATGGAGCTGCAGTGCCATGGCACCATAAAGGAGCCGCGTTCCCGGCAGTAAGAGCAGGCTCTGCGTTCCCCGTAGCCTGACCCCCGATCGGGAATTCCATGGCCAGGATCAGGCTGCAGGACACCCCTGCACCCCCTCACCTGTTCTCTGCACCCCAGCTCCGACAGCCCTCAACATCCAGGGGGACTTATTCCATCTCTGAGGGGGAATAAGTCCCCCGTTTAAACAGCTGACCCTGGGCGTACAGGGCCGATCTTGGAATCGGCCCTATACATCTGGTTTAGGCGTCATGCCCCCGGCCCGTCCTCATGCCTTCCTCGGCCTGCCCTGTACAGATCTCCCTGCATATCTCTGCTATACATGCGGGTAGCTCTTTAGGTGGAATTACCACCCAAACGTTTAGCGGGGATAGATGTCCCAACCGGAAGTCCATTCCCGCTAAACGCTGTTCAGAATCTACCCCATAGCAAATTAAAACATAAATATACCAAATAAAACAATATTAAACTATCAACATTGTACTAAATACAGAAAGCATATAATCATGCAGAGAAAATTCATGTACTTGGATCGTGTGAAAAATGCATGTACTTGGATCTCATGTTAGCAAACAGAGTGATAATGAGTAAACATAGATCTCATGTTAGCAAGCGAAGTAATAATGAGGAAGTACCATAAAAAAGTAACACAGGTACACTAAAAAATTTTTTTTTTAAACTGCCTCTAATGTTTCGATTGATTTTTACGTTTTTTGGTGCGCTGAATCCAAATCTGGTAACCAATTTGCTCCATCACGTACAGATTTTTTGCTACATTGGGTTAGCAGTTTGAGGTGAACGTTTCAGATTGAGTGCGATCGAGATAAAAGTTTCTTGGATGAATTCTTTATACTAATTGTTTAGTAGTTATTCAAATAAGAATAAAGAAAATTGTAACAAGGCAGCACATAAGAATAGAGTAATGTCAACAAAACACACTGTGATGGTAGCAAAATTGTCTGCACTTAAAACAGCCACATACATGTGCACAAACATTGAGCATATAAGAGCGAGGTTAGACACAAAGCAAAGCAAAGAAATGTGCAAAAAATGTTGTACAGGTATGTATGTAAGAATAGAAAACGCAAACCGCACCATTGCAATACATGAAGACAAACACCCGATGGTGTGAAAATAAAATTCTAATAAATGAGATCCGACACTGTGGTAATAACTAGCAAATTTTTATTTCAAAGTTTAGTAAAAACACAATATTTGTCAACACAGTTTAGATTTTAAAGTCATTCTTGGGTCAATCAATCTCCTGGTGGGCCCGTTTCTTCTTCCCCCGAATGCTTCTCTTGGTGCGCTGCTTGGCGTATTTTTCATCTGGGGTCTCCCGCAGCAGCAACCAGCAGAAATCAGCCATCATAGTGATGTTCCATCTTCCTTGGTACCTTCTCTCTGCGTCCTTGATGTCCTGGTGAAACCTTTCACCTTGTTCTTCACTGTACGCCCCCAAGTTTTCGGGAAAGTAGTTCACATGGGAGTGCAAGAAATGGACTTTCAGGCTCATGTTACAGCCTTGTTCTTTGAAGGCATTGAGCATCCTGGCAACAATATCCTTATAGTTCTCATCCCGCCTGTTCCCCAAGAATTTGAGAACAACATCCTTGAAGGAATCCCAGGCTTCTTTTTCCTTCTCAGACATCGTTTCAGCGAATGCTCCATCTGAAATGAGTTTCCTTATATCAGGGCCAACAAACACTCCTTCCTTTAGCTTTGCTTCAGAAAGTCGGGGGAACTTTGAGCAAAGGTACCGAAAGCACTCACCATCTTTTGGAAGGGACTTGATGAATTGCTTAATGAGACCCAACTTAATGTGGAGAGGTGGTAATAGAATTTTATCACGAGGTACCAAGCTCTCATGAAGAACATTTTTCTCACCGGGTCTCAAATACTCCCGAATTGGCCAGTCTTTTTTTCCCCAGTGTAGGTCGCGGGCCCGGCTATCCCACAAGCAAAGGAAGCAGGGATATTTGGTGAAACCGGATTGCTGCCCTAATAGCATGGATAGAATTTTAAAGTCTCCACAAATCATCCACTTATGCTCATCATAACGAATCTTCTGAAGAATCAGGGCCAAATTCTCATATTTTTCTTGGAGAATAACAGAGTGAGCAATAGGAACTGAAGCGAATGTGTTGCCATTATGAAGAAGAACACCTTTTATGCTGTCTTTTGACGAATCAATGAACAGCCGCCATTCAGCAGGATCATACTTGAGTTTAAACTTTTCCATCACTCCGTATATATCGTTGCAAAATACCAAATCTTCCTCTTTGCTGAAATACTTCAAAAATTGTGTCTCGTGGTTGCGGTACCAATAAAAAGTTGTTCCTGGTGACAATAGATTTTTCTGTTTAAGCCGAGAACCTAGCAGTTGGGCAGCATCTTTTGGGAGTCCTAAATCCCGGACTAAATCATTCAATTCAGCTTGAGAGAAAAGTTCAGGTTTCGGATCTGGTTCAGTTTCAAACTCGGAAGTACTGGACTCATCGGGAAAAGCCATCTGATGAGTCTCATCATGATCAGAACCGTCCACACAAATATGATCCAAAGATTTTGGTGGTTCAGGCACAGGTACTTCGTTGCTATGAGGCATAGGCCTAATTGCTGAGGGAAGGTTGGGGTAACTTATTACGTTCTTATTTTTTAAGTTGTATCCCTTCACAATGCAAGAGCAAAAATAGCAGTCACTGCTGTGGTCTCTTTGTTCACGCCACATCATAGGTATTCCGAAACGAAATGCTTGTTTTTTACCTTTCATCCATAAGCGTAGATCTTCCTCACATGTCTTGCACACTTTGTGAGGAGCCCACGGTTTGTCTTGATCGCCTAACTTCAAACCGAAATAGGCGAAATATACTTTTTTAATAAATGCAGAAATGTTCCTCTGCCGCTTTTTCACGGTATATTCCCCACAAATAAAACAAAAACTGTCCGGAGAGTTGACGCAACCTCTGGCTCTGTGAGCCATCACAAATACACAGCACTGCAAACTACAACTGTAGTGAACCACTTCGGAATAAAGCTGGATTACGACTGAGCAAACAAAAGGTAATAATGAACTTGCAAGAAACTGAAATTTGACAGGAACGTTCATGTCGCAACCAACGTGTTTGAGCGAGCGAAAGAGGCGAGACGAACAGGAAAGAACATGCGCCAGCACGAGTACTGGATTTAGCCCCCCGCCTCCCAATTGTCCTGTTAATGTATAAAATGAATACAAAACACTCTAAAATATCATGAGGGAGTGTTTCTAGTTAGTTAACCATTACAACCTCTATTTTGGGCCAAGAAAATAAACTGCAGTCGGCTAAAAAGAAATTATGTGAACATTCCTTATATGGGTAAGAAATCTAATTTTGCAAGAAAACGTGACGTGATGGAACATTTTGGCTATTTTTCCTGGATTCAGCACCCCAAAATCTATAGGAATCAGTTGCAAAACTGGAGGCAGTTTTTTGGTAGTGTACCTGTGTAATCCATTAGACAATGAGTTACCTTATATAAAATAAAATAAATACAGTTGGCTAAAAAGATAATAAAATAATTCATAGAAGTATGACTAACTGGACTATAAAACTGTATTATGAACCAAAAAATTTGGAATATATAAAATATTTTTAAAATAGTGCAAAACTATATGCAGAAACAAGTAAAAGGCACACTCATGTAGGTAAAATAGAATAAGATATAAATTAAGCACACTCATGAATACAGAAAAGGGGGCATAAAAAACGTAGGGGGCGTTTACTAAACGGTGGTAGCGGACTCTGCGATATCGGAGCCGCAGCCCCATTGAAATCATTGGGGACGTGGCTCCGATATCGCATGGAGTCCGCTACAACCATTTAATAAACACCCCCCTTAGTGTATAAAGCACAATCACGTATGAAGACAATGCACTTTATAAAGAGAATACAAACAGTGAGATGAGAATGAAGCCTTAAGATACAAAATCAATTCGGAAAAGAAGTAGGAGCTATGAATGAGGAATGCCAAATGCAAATCATGCTATATCCAAGGGAATAAATAATTATTAAGCTACCGGCATGGAAGGAAAGTACTTTTGAGAATGGCAAAAAGATGGCAGGGGAAGGGGGAGAGAAAGCATTAGATTTGAAACTACCTGTGGGGTTTCTTATGTGAAAAGTTAATAATGTATATCTATAGGCTAAAAAGTATTTGATGTAGATAATAGACATATGAGAAATGTACCTTATTGCACAAGTAAATTGTAGTGCCGCAAACATATGAAGTTAGATGCCCAGCAACATCGGCATTGAAGGAAACGGCTTAGAAAACGGTAGGCGTTCAGAACCTGCACTTTTAAGTAAATTTTGGCACCACAGGCAAAAGGAAGCCTTGGAAACCAGAACAACAAAGGTAAAGTGAAGGCAGAATAACGCCAATGTGGAGCTATTGCACTAATCAAAAAAGGAACTGCGATCGCATACAACTGGATGTGAGATATTATAATTGAAGACCCACTGTCCAGCATATTAACATGAAAGAGGTGTTACCATATAAAACCAAAAGTAAATGTAAAAAAAAGTCGGGAGAATAAAAATTTGATCAAGGACAAATCACAATGAATTAAAAATGAAGATCTATAGCGCAAACAATAAAAAACATAAACCAAATTAAATGGGCATATGAGAACATATAAGATAACTCAGCCCTTAAAAATAAAAATAAAAATAAAAAACAAATATAAAAGGCAAAAAATGGCAGGAGTTGAAAGATATTGTAAAAGGCAACTAAAACCAGAAATCCATCACACTAGTAATAAAACAGACCAAATAAAATGAGCATGTAAGAAATCCTTAGTCCTAAAAATTGCATTAAAAAGATAAAATAACGACCGGTGTAAAAACAACAGGCTGGGCACCTGATGAGCTAATATCAGAATGGGGCTGTTATGGGAAATAGAGCCACACAGTAAATGTACTAGGCCAGACTGGGCACCTGAAAAGCTAATATGAGAATGGGTCTAGGGTGGCCAACTGGCCCCAGTTTGTAGGAACACCTTGATCCAGTCCTGGCTTCACATTGCTGATTTCTCCAAGGAAATCTAGATAGCAAGTCCATGCAGCTAGTAAGGTAAAACCAGGAATAGATAAGGGTGTCCCCAAGATATGGAGTCACTTGCCCACCCTAATGGGGCCTGTTATGGGAAATAGAGCCACAAAGTTAATGTACCAGGCCAGGCTGGGCACCTGAAGAGCTAAGATCAGAATGAGGCTGCTATGGAGGGTATTGAGAGGTACAGTGGGGAGCAGGGCATCTTGCCCTCATATATGGCTTAGTCATTGCACTGGAGATGACTACTGCTGTTGTGTGTCTGTCATGCAGATGTAGTACTGAATGTCCAATGAAGGCCATAATGTCCCACTGAAAGTCCAGTGCAGGCCATATGTCCCACTGCAGCCAGGCCCTGGGTGTGGTTTCCTACTTGTTCAGAATGTGCCTGCCAGGATGTTTGGAGGTCAGGGTTTATGTCCTTGTTGGCAGAAACCTGGTGGTCTGGTGAATTGGGTGTGCTGTGGCCAAGCATGTGGAGCTGTAGCAGAATAGTTGGAGCACTGGTTCAGTAAGGCAAGGTCCAGAGTTCAAATCCCACCTGTGACCTAGGTGATGTCACTGCTCCCTCTATTATCTCTGTGGAGGGCCAGCCAATATATTTCTGATCCCATTGCCAGGAAAACCCATGGGGGTTTTATTCTGGGATACCCAGGGCTGGCCCTAGAATTGGTTCACAGTGTTGCTGCCCTAGGCAACACTCAAGCTCTACACCCCCTCTCACAGTCACTATCTATTATTTAGCTTTGAATGCCCTGCTTTTTCTGCTCTCTGGATGTTGCTGCCCTAGGCGACCACCTAGTGATTGGGCCAGCCCTGGGGTACCTTTACTATATGTCAGTAGCGGTGACCGCCTGCTATGTGTGCTGCAGCCCAATTGGATAACACGTGACCACAGCACACATAGTGGGCGGTCACTGCTACCGGCGTTCGGTGAGAGCTGCTGTCTGGTTTCTGTGTTGTGCATATTAGTTCTGCAGACAGGCTACAGCATGACACATTTCTACCCATTTCCATGGCACCCACAGACATCACCATGGATTACATGTGCACCCTTCACTGCCAGTGTCCAACTGCCTCCCACATTCATCTCCCACACTGTTTTACACGGACATTAGCGCTGTACTTCAAGCTCTGTCTTCCCATTGCTAAACTACTGCAAAGGTATATACCAAGGACTACCTAAACAAGCCCTCTATCAATTACAAATGGCGCAAACTTTTGCCTCATGCACTCTCACTGGAACGAGAAACACTGGCCACATCAAGCCTTTACTAAAAGACTTTCACTGGCTACTGATTCACAGCAGAATCAGATACAAAGCAACCATGAACATTTTCAAAAGCCTTCATGATCAACTTACTCCTTGCAATTTACTCTATATTGGCAAAACTAAGAGGCAGGTTCGCACATGGATTGTGGAACACAGAAGTTGCATCAAAAGACAGATCCCAGACAACCTCTAGTGGCACATTGGATCGAGAAGTCCCATAACATAAGTGACCTGAAATATTTTGCACTGAAGGTGGTCCATCCGAATTGGAGGGGAGGAGATATTAATAAAGTACTCTTATGGTTGGAACAGAGGTACATGTTTTGGCTCAACACTATGACTCCTCATGGACTCAACATGGATTTGGTTTACTCTGTTTTTTTGCAATTGTTGCCTCCCCCCCCCCCTTTTTTATCCTGTAATGCTTCCTTTTTAATTGCTCTTTTTTTACATTATTTAATTATTTATGTTTTAATATATTACAATTTATTTATTTCTCCCTCCCCCTCCCTTTCCTCCTCCTTCCCTCCCTCTCCCCCATCCCATCCCTTGCCCCTATTCCCCCTGCCTCCTCCCCTTCCACACCCTTTCCTCTTTCCCCCTCCCTCCTCTTTCCACTTATCCCCTCCCTTCCTTCCCTCCTCCCTTCTCCTTCTTTGTCTCCCCCCCCCTTTGCCATTCCCTCCCTTTTTCCCTTCCCCCTCCCCCTCCCTGGTTTTCCTTTCATTCCTCATTTTTTAGATTCCTGCTTTTTACCATTTTTATCCTTAATTTTGAGCTACCCACTGGTTCTTTGAATGTTTTAATTTTATGTTCACCATTTTTCTCGATGGTTTCAACTGAGTTGGCTCAACATAAATGCTTATTGTGGTTGGGTTAAAAAAACCAAATATTGTGGCTTCATCTCAGGGCTGGCCCAAGGTTTTCTGCTGCCCTGGGCAGAAACTCTAATCTTGTTGTCCCCCAGGTCATGCCGATGCCCCCTCAGCTGCTGCCGATTCTGTTTCAGGAGGGGGAGGTGGACAGCAGCAGTATTTCTAAAAGTGTTGGCTCTTTGCCACCTCTTTTGGAAATACTTCTGCTGCCCGCCTCCCCCCCCCCCCAAACAGAATCAGTGGCAGATAGGGGTGTGCAGTATGGCTGCCCATGTGTGTCGCTGCCACTGCCCACCCAGGCCAGCTGTCCTAGGCAGCCACCTACCTTGCCTAGTGGACAAGCCGGCCCTGCTTCATCTATGCCTGCTCCTATACTACACCTTATCTTAACTATATAGTAGGCAACATATTTTAATGTTTGTTTTATTACTAATTTGAAAGTCATGTGATTACTAGTACTTCCATCTTTTCATTATTGATGGGATAATTGTATTACAAGTCATGTGATTATTTGCCCTACTTTCCGAGATCTCCTTGGTTTATATCTTATAATATATACTTTTCATACTTTTAGGTTTTTGATTCTGTGTTGTTTTTACACTCCCTTATTTTATTTTTTTAATGCAAGTTTTAGGACCAAGGGTTTCTTACATGCTCATTTTATTCGGTCTATGTTTTTATTACTGGTGTGATGGATCTCTGATTTTAATTGCCTTTTACAATATCTTTCAACTCCTGTCATTTTTATTTTTAAGGGCTAAGTTATCTTATGTATTCTTATATGCTCATTAACTTGGTCTATGTTTTTATTGTTTGTGCTATAGATCCTCTGCTTTAATTCATTTTGATTTATCCTTTACCAAATTTTTATTATCCCAACTTTACTTTTGGTTTTATATGGTAACATCTCTTTCATATTAATATGCTGGACAATGGGTCTTCATTTATAATATCTCACATCCAGTTGAATGCGATCGCAGTTCCTTTTTCAATTAGTGCAATAGCTCCACATTGGCATTATTCTGACTTCACTTTATCTTTGTTGTTCTGGTTTCCAAGGTTTCCTTTTGCCTGTAGTGCTAAAATTTACTTAAAAGTGCAGGTTCTGAACGCCTGCCGTTTTTAAGCGTTTCCTTCAATGCCGATGTTGCTGGGAGTCTAACTCCATATGTTTGCGGCACTACAATTTACTTGTGCATTTAAGGTACGTTTCTCATATGTCTAGTGTCTGCATCAAATACTTTTTAGCCTATAGAAATATAGAAACATGACGACAGAAAAAGACCACTATAGATAGACATTATTAACTTTTCACATAAGAAACCCTACTGGTAGTTTCAAATCTTATGCTTTCTTTCCCCCTTCCCCCGTCTTTTGCCTTTCTCAAAAATCCTTTCATGCCAGGAGCTTAATTAATTAATTAACCCTTTGGCAACAGCATGATTTGCATCTGGCATTCCTCATGAGACATTCATAGTGCCTACTTCTTTTCTGAATTGATTTTGTATCTTAAGGATTCATTCTCATCTCACTGTTTGTATTCTCTTTATAGAATGTATCTTCATATGTGATTGTATTCTACAAAGTAAGCTTTTTATGCCCCTTTTTTGTATTCATGAGTGTGCTTAATTTATATTTTATTCTATTTTACCTACATGATTGTGCCTTTTACATGTTTTATCTTTTCTGCATATCATTTTGCACTATTTTAAATGTTTTTTATGTAGTCCACATTTTTTTTGTTCATAGTACAGTTTTATAGTCCGGTTACTCATACTTTTCCAAATTATTCTATTTGTCTTTTTTAGCCAACTTTATTTATTTTATTTTATATAAGGTGACTCATTGTCTAATGTATTTTTTATTTTTATTTATTAAACAGGTTTTATATACCACTTTATCATTTCAATCAAAATGGTTTACATTGTAACTTAAAATTGGTAATGTACATTAAACAGGAATATTGATAACTTTGATTTTTCTGAGGCAATGGAGGGTTAAGTGACTTGCCCAAGGCCACAAGGAGTGCTAGTGGGAATCATACCCAGGTCTCTGGGTTCCCAAGCCAGTGCTCTGACCATTAGGCTACTCCTCCACTTACTTTTCTATGGTACTTCCTCATTACTACTTTGTTTGCTAACTTGAGATCCATGTTTACTCATTTCACTCTGTTTGCTAACATGAGATCCATGCATTTTTCACAAGACCTGAATGTTTCTCTACATGATTATGTGCTTTTTCTTTTTAGTACAATGTTGATAGTTTTATATTGTTTTGTTTGGTATATCTATGTTTTTATTTGGTATCATGCTCATTCCATCCTGGACGTACAGCCCCTCGGTATGTCCGGATTGAACTGGATGTACAGAGAGGGTTGCAATTCTGAACCCATGGGGCACATCTAGCTCTGCAGGACCAGAATCACAAACAGTCCTGTACGTGCAGGCCAGGACTGAGATTCAGCCCTTCTAACTCAGTCAGAGCTTTACAATGGAGCACCAACGCCATGGTGTCCGGTTGCCATGGCACGGCGGCTCCATTGTAAAGCTGCGATCCCGGCCGCCAGCTGAACAAAGGCTTTCCCCACAGCCCGACCACTGATCCAGCCTCCTAAGGCCAAGGTTGGGCTGCGGGGAATGTCCTCGGGTCCCCCTGCCCCATCCACACCACAGGCCTGCCGAAAAAAAGATGTCCAAGGAAGTTATTCCACCTCAGAGGTGGAATAACTTCCCTGCACAAGCTGCCGGCCCTGGATGTACAGGGCCGACATTAGAATCGGCCCTGTATGTCCAGAGCTGGCGACCACCCACCACTCGCCCAACTCTGCCCCCGATCCGCCCCTTCCCCGCCCCCATCTAACCTCCCCATACAACCAGCGAGACGGTTAGACGCTGGCGGGGAGGGCACGAATAGCAGGGATGGACATCCCATTGGGAACGTTCATCCCCGCTATTCGTGGGATAGAATCGGGCCCCATATCTATATGTGTTTTTGAAAACTACCTGCCCCTGATGAAGGCTATGCCGAAACATGGCCGCGTTGGGTGATTGATACTCCTTGGTTTCAATAAACTTGGTGCTTTGTTACCTCGCTCTGGACTTGGTTCATTGGATTCCTCTGCAAGTGTACTGTCCGCTTTTGGTGTTTGAACTGTCCCAGCACTGAATATCCAGGTCTATAGTTCAGTGGTGGCGGCTAGCTACTTTAGCAGCACTTGCTGCTGCCGCTGAATATCAGGCCCGGTGTATCCAGAAAACAAAACTACTCTTTTGTAGCAAGTGTTCTCCATGGACAACAGGATAAGTCCTCACATATGAGTGATATCACCGACAGTCAGAGTGCAGGAACAGCTTCCCAGTTACCTGCTTGTCCACAAACAGCTACTCACCAGTGGCAGGTGTTCTCTGTTGACAGCAGGATAAGTCCTTATAAAACCTTCCCACCTCCCTTTGGAGTTGTATTCTACATTCATCTATGTAAGAGACTGAGACTGCCCTCATGGTGGCAGCAGGCGGGAAGTGGCTGGCCAAACCAGTCCAAAACGTGGTATAAGTTCAAAATGGATTGTCTTTATTAATTATATTGTCCTGGGGTACACGACACTTAACCCGACAAGGCTGTATTTTGGCATGCCTTCTTCAGGGGTTACATAGGCATTCTATACAACATAAATGAACATGAATAAATAAAAGATACATTAAAAACAATAAAAATATTTCTATTAAAACACATAAAACAAAAATGATCACAGAGATAATACAAGAAGAAACCATATTAAAGAAAACACTGGATGCCATCGGGATTGACTGAGAACATGCACATTTATAAAAAGTTGGCCTGACTATGATAAAAGTATAGAAAGTAAAATAAACATTGATAGTTTATGCTAGTATTTAATAAACATTGATAGTTTATGCTAGTATTTAGACAATAAATAATCAAATCTATAAAAGTATCAAACAGTAATAAATAATGAACTAAAACAATATAATATTACCACCCTCTTCAACAATATAATCACGGGCATCGACAACATCCGTCAAGGTTTTGTCTTTATTTTCTTAGACATCGCTGCAGCATTTGACTCAGTAAGTCATGAACTTCTCCTGGTGCGACCACAAGAGAAGGGCATCTGCGACACTGCACTCGAATGGTGTAAATCATATCTGGCTGGAAGACTGCAACATGTAAAATCCGGAGCAGTAGAATCAAAACCTTTCCATCAAAGGCAAGGAGTACCGCAAGGTTCCTCTCTATCATCACTCATGTTCAACATATACATGCAGTCCATCTGCAATATCATCAGATCTTTCAATGTGAACTGTTTGATATATGCAGATGATATACTGCTCTACATGCCATTCTCTACAGATCAAATGGACCTTTCCCCTCTGATAGAATGCTTTGACGCAGTTTCAGAATGGCTCCAATCTTAAAACCTCCGTATTCAACACAAGAAAACGGAGGTGCTCTTCATCATGAGAGACCACAGTTTCACTCCACCACCACATATAGTTAAGGAAGCAGATCTGCAAACAAAAGACACAATAAGATACCTTGGGGTCACTTTGGACCAGCGTCTTGACATGAAGGTACACATAAGTAACATAGGAAGAGCTATCTACTTCAAGATCAGAACACTCAGGCATCTGCGTCCCTTATTAGATCCAGATGACTTCCGGACTATAGACCAAGCACTAATCTTACCTCACTTCGACTATGCTAACGCCATCCTGCAAGGCCTCCCACAATCTACCTTGAACCCGCTACAACTCGCCATGAATGCCGCAGCAAGGGTCCTTCATGGGGCCTCTAGGAACGACCATGTGACACCTATCCTGAAGCAGCTTCACTGGCTCCCCATACATGGAAGGCTTGTTTTCAAGACTTTACTACTGACCTTCAAGGCCGTCAATAGTCTTGCATCCTACTCACTTACAGAGCTCATTCACGTCGTCCCACCTAACAGATCCAGAAGACCAACAGCAATAAACTCTCTAATAATTCCGAAGGCCTTAACAAAATGCACCCTGACAAAGGCAAACAGGGCATTCAAATTTTGCGCCCCAAGATGCTGGAATGCTCTTCCATCAAACATTCGTGCTATCATTGACCTAGCCCAGTTTAGGAAGGCACTCAAATCTCACCTGTTCCTCAAGTACTACCCAGTCAGCAATGACGCCTAGCTAACCCCTCCAAAGAAAGTAACTACACGATACTTACCACAGTTTTCTCATAACGCCTGTTTGTAGATATTTCATGTAAATAGTTCCCCCATGTTATCCACGTTTGTACACCTGTTCTCTGTAAAACCGAACAGCCTGTTGTTCTGGTCTTTTTGTTTCATGTAAACCGCGCTGATATCGAATAGTGCGGTATATAAGAGATTGTAATAAATAAATAAATAATATAATTACTGTAAATTCATATTATATAAGTGATTAAAAAAGAGGCATAAAAAACTATCATTACTAAGACTATTGTTGTGTGAAATAAACCAGTTTGATATTAAATAGGAAAGTCAAGGATATATTGTACACAAAACATAGCCATGTAAATATCTTTAGTTTTATTCTGATAGACAATTTAGAACGGTTTGAAGAGAAAACACATTCAGAGAATGTGTCTAATATAACAAATTTCAATATCAAAGTACCCTCACAAACTCATAAAAATAAAAAGGAGAGACATATCATAGAAAAACCTTATCGAATTATATGTGAAAGTAGTGTGTTAAGATCACATGGACACCATAAAACGGATGGCTTAATAGCAGCTAGCCTTTGAACCTTTGTTGCAGAAGAGCAATAGCGAACACATCAAGCTTTTTAGAGTGGGAAAACTAGCAATGGAAATAGGAAAACATTATTATCACTGAACTTATAACGTGAAGTACTATTTAGAAACAGTTACCATTAAACATATACAGTAATTTATTTAAAGTGGGACTGTGGGTAGTATGGGAACATAACATAGCGGGAGGAGAACAGCGGCTTGGGTCAACAAATGCCAATACAAAGTAACCTGTGAGGAATGTGAACTTTTGATCATATATTGTAGGAATCAGCTACTCTAAAAAGAGCAAATTATAAACTGAAAATTCACATAAACACAACTGTACCTTTACGTGCAATTGTAAAAGGTTCCTCAATCCGGCAAACATACATTCATGAAAAGCAAGCTGTGGCACAGTAGTTCATTTTAAACCCTTTTTGGTGCCAAATTGTAGCGTTACCAAAAAAGAGGTACCTTCTTTAAAAAAAGGATTTAAACAAAAACTGCATGAGAATACTAATTCTTTTCAATGGAGAACATGAGAAAAAGATAGAAAGGAGAAAAACTGGGAAACTTTGAATTTATTGTTTATATCAATTTATAAAGGTCAAAGTTCAAATGAAGAATATTATTTACATTTTTAAAGTCGTGTTACTTAATATCCACTTCTAAAAAGATTTAATCCCGTTTAACATTTATGAACTTGATAAACACAGAACTTACTATATAGACAAATACTCCATAATAATAAAAAAAAACTACATGCGTACCCAAAATTAGAAACACTTGTATTGCACCACATTTCAGCCATCGGTTCCTGGCCCTCTGAGCCCTTTAAAATCAATTTAAGAGCAATATAAACATCCAAAATTGAGATAGCTTAAGAACATTCCTACCATCAATTCCTATCTTGGAGAGCCCTTATTGCTCAGTTAAGATTTAGCCATGGTCCCTGTAAACAAAACTGTTGTTCTAATGTATAACAAAATCTATGCAAATATACTAAAAATGTACGGTTTAGACATAATTTAAAATAAAACATTAAAATTTAAGTAAAAACCTAATAGGGACTGTATGAGGTGAAATAAAAAAGATAAGAACATTCTTTAAAAAACACATAGATATCCATTATACTTCCCTATTATGTATAGTAATAATATGTGAATCGGCATTAGAGACGAAGACTAAACTGTAACTAAAAGGTGAACTAACCAATAAAATATACTAAGACCAAAAATAAAATTACACTTAGAAAAGTAAAACTACCATCGATCCACTCTTGTACTTCAATTATAAAAAGAGCCAAAAAAAAATCTTCACTTGTTTGGTTAAGACTGTGATATAATAATGAGCATAAAAGAATTGTTTGGACATAAAAATATAAATAAAGCGTAGTTACTCACCTGTAACAGGTGATCTCCGGGAACAGCAGGAATTTAGTCTTCACATATGGGTTTCGTCGGTACAGATGGAGCCTGTGCGGGAACGCTCCCCAGCGTCCAATAGGAAAGCTTTTGGGAGCATCCCACTGCGCCTGCGTCGCTGCCTTCCCGCCTTTCCAACTCTCCCTCTTCAGGTGAGTTTATAGCTGAGACAAAGGAGAGAAGGAGACAACTCCTAGGGGAGGTGGGTGGGTTGTGAAGACTAAATTCCTGCTGTTCCCAGAGATCACCTTTTACAGGTGAGTAACTATGCTATCTCCAGGAACAAGCAGGAATGTAGTCTTCACATATGGGGACTCCCCAGCTAAGAGATGCCAGGGAGATGACCCCAGAAAGCTGCGAAACCCAGTTTGAGATGGGTCATGCTTCCTCCCATGGATCTCTGGCATCGAAACACGGGAAGGCGGATAGGAGTTGTTCTAAGTCTGAAAGAGATGCTGGAGAACAGCTTGACCAAAAGAGGCATCCCGACGGGAGTCCTTGTCCAAGCAGTAGTGGGCTGCAAAGGTATGTACTGAAGCCCAAGTGGCTGCTCTACAGATGTCGTCAATGGAAACTGAGCAAAGGTTAGCCATAGAGGCTGCCATTGCTCTCACATTGTGAGCTGTGACATGACCTTCAAGAGAAAGACCTTTGCTCTCATAAGCAAAGGATATGCAATTTGCAATCCATTTGGACAGACTTAGTTTGGAAACTGGTAGTTCAAGATGACTACAGTCAATGGCAACAAAGAGCTGAGAAGATTTTCTACGTTGCTTAGTTCTTTGCAGGTAAAAGGCCAAAGCTCTTTTACAATCTAGAATGTGTAGATTCCTTTCTGCATTGGAAGCGTGAAGCTTAGGGAAAAATACAAGAAGGTAAACCGACTGGTTTAAATGAAAAGGCGAAACCACCTTTGGCATAAAATTGGAAGACTGGGCATCAAAATGGCAGATGAAATTTAATGTGGACAAGTGCAAAGTTATGCACCTATGGAAGAAGAACCCAAACTATAGTTACACGATCAAGGTTCCACATTAGGAACCACCACCCAGGAAAAAGATTTAGGCATCATTGTGGATAACATGTTAAAACCCTCGGACCCGTGTGCAGCGGCGGCCAAGAGAGCAAATAGAATGCTAGGTATCATAAGGAAAGGAATGGAAAATAAAACAAAAGATATCATAATGCCTCTATATCGTTTCATGGTGAGACCGTACATTGAATATTGTGTGCAATTCTGGTCGCCGTATCTTAAAAAGGATATAGCGTTATTAGAAAAGGTTCAGAGAAGAGCCATCAAAATGGTAAAGGGGATGGAAGGATACTCCTATGAAGAAAGGCTAAAAAGGTTAGGGCTCTTTAACCTGGAAAAGAGACGGCTGAGGGGAGATATGATAGAAGTCTATAAATTATGAACGGAGTGGAACGGGTAAACGTAGATCGATTGTTTACATTATCATAATATAGAAAGACTAGGGGACATGCAATGATGCTTCAGGGTAAACTATTTAAGACTAATAAAAGAAAATATTTTTTCACTCAACATGTAATCAAACTCTGGAATTTGTTACCGGAGGATGTAGTAAAGGCTGTTAGTGTAGCTGGGTTTAAAAAAGGTTTGGACAAGTTCCTGGAGGAAAGGTCCATAAGCCATTATTAAGAAGGGACCCAGGATATCAATGCTTGACCCAGTACAAGCATTGTGGAACCTGTGTCTTTTGGGGAAACTGCTAGGTACGTATGACCTAGATTGGCCACTGTTGGAAACAGGGTACTGGGCTTGATGGACCTTGGTCTGACCCAGTACGGCATATCTTATGTTCTTATGTGGGTGACTTCTAAGAACTACCTGGTCATGATGGAACCTTGTATAAGGAGGATCAGCCACTAAAGCCTGGAATTCACTGATGCGTCTCGCAGAAGTGAGCGCAATTAGAAAGATTACTTTCCAAAAAAGAAGCTTTAGGGATGTAGTGGCCAGCAGTTCGAAGGGTGTTTCATAAGTTGCTCAAAGACAAGATTTAAATCCCATGCCACGGGTGGTGGCTTAATGGGAGGTTTAGTTAAGAGTAGTCCTCTCATAAACCTTGCTACAAGAGGATGAAAGGAAACAGGATGTCCATCTAAGGGCTTGTGAAAAGCAGCAATGGCACTAAGGTGGACTCTTATTGAATTGGTTTTAAGACCAGAGGATGATAAATGGAGCAGATACTCCAGTAACTGCTCTACTTGTAGTGAAAAGGGGTTAAACTCCTTTTTAGAACACCAAATAGAAAACCTTTTCCATTTGAAGGCATAGGCTCACCTTGTAGAGGGTTTTCTTGAAGCCAGAAGGATATCCTTTACCTGTTGAGAAAGGTTGATATCCTGGAATTCTAGGCTCTCAGGAGCCATGCCCTGAGGTGTAGAGACTGAGGATTTGGGTGCAGTAGCATCCCATTGTCCTGGGAAAGCAGATCTGGAGCATATCCCAACTCCAAAGGTCTGGCTTGAGAGAGACGTAGAAGCAGAGGCCCATGTGGGGCTATGAGGATCATATGGCCCCTGTCTCTCTGAAGCTTGAACAGAGTTTTGGGAATGAGGGGAATGGGTGGGAAGGCATAGAAGCAGTCTTGACCCCAGTGGAGGTGGAAAGCATCCCTTGCCTGACAGTTCTGAGATGGAATTCTGGAGCAGAATCAGGGAAGATTGGCATTCTGAGGACTTGCAAAAAGGTCTATCTTTGGGGTTCCCCAGATCTGAAAAATTTGAGCAACTTGTTCTTGATGAAGAGACCACTCGTGTGGCAGAAGAACTCAACTTAGTTTGTCTGCTAACAGATTTTGTGTGCCTGGAAGATACACCACTAGAAGGTGGATCTGAGAATTCCTGGCAAAGGCCCAGAGGCATAAAGCTTTATTGCACAACACTTGAGAACCTGTTCCAACCTGCTTGTTCACATAGAACATGGCTACTTAACTGTCATTTTGGACTAGAACCGTCTTGTAGCTGAGGTGGGTTTGAAAAACCTGAAGAGCATAGAAGATGGCTCTGAGTGCTAGGATGTTTATATGAAGGCAAGTCTCCTCCTGGGTCCAAAGACCCTGTGTGGAGAGATTGTCCAAGTGAGCCCCCCAGCCTAACTTGGACGCATCTGTTCTCAAGGTGCTTGGGGCAGTGGCTGCTGGAAAAGAAAGCCTACGAGAAGGTTTTCCAGTGACTGCCACCACTTTAGGGAAGAAATGAGATGTGTGGAATTTCTGATTTTGTCCATCAGGTGACCTGAAGCCTGTGTCTACTGAGAGGTTAGGGTCCACTGGGCTGCTCCCATGTGGAGTCGAGCATAGGGAACCACATGTACAGTGGATGCCATATGCCCCAGCAGTTGAAGCATTTCTCGAGCAGTTAACCTGTTTTTTAGTGCTGCTTGAGATGCCAGATGAAGTATTCGAAGGCAACATGGTTGTGGCAGGAAAGCCTTTGACTGCCTTGTCTCCTGACAAGCCCCTGTGAACTCTAGAGATTGAGAAGGGGTGAGGTGAGATTTTGAAAGGTTTATGACCAATCTCAAGTACTGCAGAATGTGCATTGTGCGGGAGAGAGCGAAGCTGGCTTCTGGAGCTTATGGTGCTCGGATGAGCCAGTCATCGAAGCAGGGGAACACGAATATTCCCAAAGTTCTTAGGAATGCTGCTACTACTGCCATGCATTTTGTAGACCCTTGGGGCAGAAGCCAGTCTGAAAGGAAGAACCCTGTACTGGTAATGCATTCCCTGAGAAAGGAATCAAAGAAACCTTCTATGATCTATGTGGATGAGGATATGCGTGTATGCATCCTTTAGATCTAGAGAACATAGCCAATCCTGGCTCTGAATGTAAGGGAGAAGTGTTCCAAGGGAGATCATTTAAAAAAATTTTCGGAACAGATACTTGTTTAACTCTCTGAAGTCCAGTATGGGTCTATATCCCCATGTTTTCTTTGGAATGAGGAAGTAGGGGGAGTAGAAACCCATGCCCTATTGGGATATGGGTACCTCTTCTATTGCTCCCTGAGCCAATAGAGAGGTGACCTCTTGAGACAAGAGAGTGGTGGAGGGGCCCTGAGAATTGAACTGTCTTGTTATGGTGGGAGGGGGCATACTGTGAAAATGAAGTTTGTACCCCTCTCGAACAACGGAAAGGGTCCAGTTTTCTGATGTTATTTGCTGCCATCTTCTGGGAAAATGACAAAGTCTGCTGGGGATGGTGAGAGGTTCTTGGACCTTTCAGGGGCAGGTTGACCAAGTTCTCTAGGAAGGAGTCAAAGCCCCTGAGGAGGCTGAGTCTGCTGAGCTGGTTGAGCTCTGGGGACTTGGGGTTTTCTTTGCTGTCTGGGTTGCTGTTTCCCTTTCTGGGAAGCATGAACTGGACAGTGGCCCACCTGGGCGTAAGATGGGCAGAATTCCTTTTTCTTGTTGAAAAAGGGTTTCTTAAATGTCTTTTTTTTTTTGCTGGATTGGCTATAACCATTGACAGTCTGTTCAAGGTGGTATTTTCAGACTCAATCTGATTAGCCTTGTCTTGCCAATCCTTGCCAAATAGGTAATATTCCTTGTACAGGAGAAAATCAAACTTATCTTGCACCCATAGTTCCAAATCTGATGCCTGAAGCCAGGCAATACGACGTGCACCGATGGAAATAGCAGAAGTTCTGCTAATGCATTCAAAGCAATCAAAGGTTGCACGATTCATGAACTTAGACACATTCTGAGCATGTTTGACCAGAGTGAGGAAGTCTGTTCTTTTGTCATCGGGGAGAAGTGGAGCCATGAGCTCTAAATCCCCTGTAACTTCTTTAAGAAATATTCCCATGTAGAGAATGTAAGAGCTGATCCTGGCTGATAGCATCGAGGATTGAAAGCATCGATGCCCAAAGGCATCGAGTGTCCTCGATTCTCGGCCTGGAGGATTGGAAGAATGCGTTTTAGCACTCTTGATCTTACACATCGCCGATTCCACTACCATTGAATGGTGTGGTAGTTGAGTCTTTTGAAACCCAGGGCATTGTGGAACTCGTTACACGGTATCGAGTCTCTGAGAGTGTGGAGACACCGTTAAAGGAGCTTCCCACATTCTTAGCATGACATCATGCAAGATGCGGTGAATGGGAAGAGTTACAGCTTCTTTAGGGGTTGCCAGGTATTAAAGAATTTCTAATTCTTCTGCTCTCGGTTCTTTCTCAGGAGTCACCGTGATTGAAAGTCCTTTGGCTACATCACGTATGAAATCTGGAAAGGACATGTCTTCCAGAGGAGACATCCTCTGCTGAGGAGAAGGAGAGGGATCCTCTGGTAGAATCACTCCGTTATCGGCAGAGTCATCGGAATTGGAGACTCAAAGTTTCTCCGTGCCGGGTGTTCTTGCATTGCTTGACGCCGGTATCAATCGAAGTCGGTATCAAACTGTCTTGATACCGGTCCCTCGATACTGGATATTGATTCAAGAGTCGGCATAGGGGGGAAGCACATCGGTTAAAGCAGGTGCGGTCGGTACTGGTACCGGTACCGATGACTGCGGAAACATCTGAAACGGTCTTAGCGGTACCGAGGCTGCTAAGAGAGCTGCTAGACTGCATTTGATGGTCAGGATGCACTGATCCATAGCCCCTGCTGATGCCTGGATGACGGTACTGGTGGAACAGGCCACGACACCAGAACATGGCACCAGGAGTTCCCCCGATGTGGAAGCTTTGGGAACATCCTGGAGCCCCGTTAATGCTTTGGAGGCCGGAGCCTCCCGCTGGGGCTGTTTTGCCGGTATGTTTTCCTCGAGAGCAACGCTATTAGCATCTCAATGCTACGAAGGAGATCTACCCTTTGAGGACCGGCCGGTCTTGGAAGACCTGGGTTTAGTTACCTGAAATCCATGTGAGGAAGATGAAGCTCTGGAAGACACTGATGCAATGGACATCGCATCTGCAGCAAAGAGGGTGCCGAGTTTTGCAGCTCTGTTCTGCAGGCCTCTCTTTGTCATCTTTCTACAGAGGAGACACTCCAATAGTGAATGGTCAGGACCTAAACATTTAAGACACCAGTCATGGGTGTCGGTAGCAGAGATGATACAGCAACACTTTGAACATTTTTTAAACCACTAGTTGGTTTCTCCATTTTAGAAGAAAAGAGGGCCTAGTGCCCAAAATGGCACCTGGCACCTAGAGGGGACAGACCCTCCAAAAAGAAGAATTTTTTTTCTTTTTTCTTTTTAAGGAAAAGAAGAAAGAAAATGAAGAAAAGACCGGTGGTACCGGTATAGGTGTCGACGGTGAAGGCAGACGCGACCAGAAAAAGAAGATTTTCTGTGGTGACAGGGTTTGTTGCCTGTTGGCTCCACGGAAAATGAAAAACTGAAGAGGAAGAGTTGGGAAGGCGGGAAGGCAGTGACACAGGTGCAGTGGGATGCTCCCAAAAGCTTTCCTATTGGACGCTGGGGAGCGTTCCCGCACAGGCTTCGTCGGTACCAACGATACCCATATGTGAAGACTACATTCCTGCTTGTTCCTGGAGATTAAATGATATAAAAACTCAGATGGAAATAAAATCCACTTGTTAAGTAAAACCACTTGTATGATAAAAAAAAAACACTTGTATAATAAAAAAAACTTGTATGGTGACAAATCAGAGCTTTAAAATAGAGCAAATAAAGAACATGACCACTAGATGGTGCTGTGCCAATACAAATTATTAAAAAGGAAACGTAAAAATAATAAAAGAGGGGCCCAAAGAGAATAAAAATAAAAAACAAGAGGACAATTGCAATTAGGGAGACAAATCAATTCTGAAAAAATGTATAAAAACAAAAATAATTAAAAACAAACCATAAATATCAAAAACATATATATATATATATATTATATGCATATAGGACAGCTATATTTGCATAATAAAATAGAAGCCACTAAGGGTTCTATAGGAACACTGATAGATCAGTCTTAGGGTTGAGACCATTAGGAGTCATAGTATTAAGTACAAAAATATAACGTTGTTCCAATCTTAAGATCGGTTTATTAAAATCTCCTCCTCTCCAATTCGTTATTGAACACAAAGAAGCACAAGTCTGAAATCTTGTGTTGTGCATCTTGCCAATGCTAGACTAATGGCTTATCTGTCAAACCTCTTTTTAGGAAGCTTCTATGTTATATGATTCTTGCGCATACATTACATGTTGTTTTTTCAATGTAAGGTGGCTGGCAAGCATAGTGGAGAATTTCCAAAAACCTCTGGAAGGTAACTAGGAAGCTTGGGCTCTGTTGGTGACATCAGGACATTATTCTGCTTGTCCACGAAGAAACAGAGGTAATACAAATCTTTAGTTAGGATAAATACAAATATTTTTGTTAATAGAATGTTTAAACGTCTTGTTTTGGACAGGGTCCAAACAGTTTTGTATTAGCCCATAAGTTTGCTCAAGAGTTTCTTATGCTAATCTTACTCCTGATATAGAAAGTAATCTCAAGCAAAACCACTGCATTAAAGTAGTTATTTACTCTTTTTTTAAAGCCGCTTCTTTACATCAGCGCAGGACTAGGTTAAAGATGCAGCCAGGAGCAAAAAATTCATCTGAGGTGATCCAAAATCCATGGTGGCACAAGTGGGTCCCACCATCCCAAGCCCCCATGACCCAAGTCAGCCAATCCCCAACCCTATCCTCTAACACCCCCCCCCCCAAGATATCTTATTGGTGGCCCAAGTGGGTCCCCATCCCCCCCATATGACACCCCCCCCCAAGAAATGTCATTGGTGGCCTGTATGACCCCCTCCTATACCCCCGACTTCCCCGATACCTGTGAGGCAGGAACGATGTCTGTATGCTCCTGCTCTGCTCTGCCATCTTGAAAAATGGCGGCTCCTGACCCTGCATGGTACATTCTGGGACACACTGCACAAGGTCATTTTTCATGATGGTGGCAGAGAGGCAGGAGCATGTGAGCATCACTCCTTTCTCCGAGTGTTGAAAGTATCAAAGGCATGGATTGGGAGAAACAGAAAGGGAGCAGCAAGAGACCCATGGGTCACCAATAAGATTTTTGGGGGGTTTGGGATGGCAGTGGGGATATGAGTTAGAAGGGCTAAGGGCCACCAATAGGATTTCTTGGGTTATTTGAAAGTGGGGAGCCACTTGGGCCACCATAAGATTTCTTGGTGAGGGTGGGGGGAAGGGATCGGGAGTGTCAGGGAGGTGGTATTGGCTGGGAGAGGATCAGGAGACCAGCATATTTTAAAAATAAAATAAAATCTCCCTTCCTCTCATTGTGAGCCAATCCTTCTTCATGCAACGACAGGAAGGGAGATTTTTACTCACAATGCAGAAAATGGCTGTATCTTACTGATGTGGTGTGTGCGTTTTTTTCTGACAATGCACACTTTTAATACAGCCATAATTTGCATGCCATTAGTTTACTGCATTGGGAGTAAAACTTGTTTTAGCACTTGCATTAGAATGTTGTGTGCTGGAGCTTAGCCCAGTGTTCTAACCAGAGCCAGCCCAAGGATTTCTGCTTCCCTAGGCAGAAACCCCAGCCTCGCCACCCCCCTCCCTGCTGATGCCACCCCCCTCAGCTGCTGCCACCGCCACCACCACCACCACCACCACCCCCCGCCGCCGATTCAGTCTTGGGAGAGGGAGGCAAGCAGTGGCAGTATTTCCAAAAGCGGTGGGTTTTTGCTGTTGCTTTTGGTAATACTGCCATTGCCTATCTCCCCCCAAATGGAATTGGCGGCAGCTGGGGGGGTGCAGCTGCCACCCATTCAGGCCAGTCACCCTAGGCGGTTACCTAACTTCCTAGTGAACAGGCCGGCCCTGGTTCTAATGCAGCACTTGCTGTATTGAGGCTAAGGGCATTATTCCTTCCTCTCCCTCTCCCCCACTATCACTATACCAGTATTCATTTTCATCAAAAGGATAAGAAGGGACTGCCCCTCTTTCACAACTCATACCTTATATTTGATCTTAAACAAAAAGGTCCAGAAACTCAAAAATGGGATCCCACATTATTTGAAGATACCTCTGGCTTCCTGGTCATTGAGGGCTGTGATAGCGTAGTTACTCAACTGTAACAGGTGTTCTCCAGGAGCAGCAGGAATCAGTCCTCACATATGGGTGACGTTGGCGCCGACGGAGTCCTCGTGTGGAGCATTTCCCTAGCTTTCAAAGAAAGTCTTTGGGAATGCAGCGCGCATGCGCGGTCCCCTTCCCGCCCAAGGGTGCCATCTTGCTCAGTCTGATGACATAGCTAAAAGACAGCAAAAAACAAAATGAATCATATGACTGCAACTCCAAGGGGAGGAAGGAGGGTCGTGAGGACTGATTCCTGCTGCTCCTGGAGAACACCTGTTACAGGTGAGTAACTACGCTTTCTCCAAGATCAAGCACGAAGTCAGTCCTCACAAATGGGACTCCCCAGCTGCAGGCTACCGGGAACCCAAGCTGAAAAATAAGCTCCCTCTAGAGCGTCAGCATCCATGAAAGAATCCTTTCTGAGAACGCCCCCGTACGGTAGCCCAACACAAGGGCCGGAGGGTAGGATTTGTCTAAACCTCAAAGAGATTACGGAGTACCACCTGTCCGAAAGCACTGTCCCTACGGGACTCCCTCTTGAGGCAGTAGTGGGCCGCAAAAGTCTGGCTTGAAGGCCAAGTAGCGGCCCAGCAGATGTCTGCCAACGGAACAGAGCGGAGATGAGCTACTGACGTGGCCTTTGCCCTGAAACGGTGGGCTGTGACTCGACCCTGCAAGGAGAGGTTGGCTGCCCTGTACTTCCAGGCGATACAATCCGCTACCCAAAGAGACAATGTACACTTGGAGACAGGCAACCCCATTTTATTAGGGTCAAAAGATACGAAGAGCTGAGGAGCCCCTGTGTACGGTCTATGTAAAAGGACAACGCCCTTCTACAGTCCAGGGTATGCAGGACTGTTTCAGCCCGGTTGGCATGCGGCCTGGGGAAGAATGCTGGAAGAACCACCTCCTGATTGAGGTGGAAGGAGGAGACAACCTTCGGAAGAAACTTAGGGTGAGTCCGTAAGACCACCCTGTTCTTATAGAACCATGTGCACGGTCTATCAGAAACCAGAGCTTGTAGTTCACTCACACGCCTGGCAGAGGTAAGAGCCACTAAGAACAATGCCTTCTAGGAAAGGAAGCGTAAGTGACAGGTAGCCATTGGCTCAAACGGTGGGCAAGTAAGTTGGTGCAAGACCACATTCAAATCCCACTCAGTGGCTGGTGGACGGATCGGAGGCTTGAGCAAAAGCAGGCCTCTGAGGAAGCGGGACACCAAGGGGTGGCCCGGCAGAGATTGGCCCTCTACCTGTGAGTGGTGTGCCGATAGAGCACTGAGGTGGACCCAAACAGAGTTGGATTTAAGGCCTAGGTCCGACAGGTGAAGCAGATACTGCAGCAGCACTGGCACAAGGCACGAAAAAGGATCCTCCTGGCACTGAGCACACCAGGTGGAGAACCTACGCCACTTGAGGGCATAAGATTTCCGGGTGGATTGCTTCCTAGAGGCCAAAACCACCTCTTCCACTTCCTTAGGTAGAAGTAAGGGGGCTAGAACTACCCTTTCAGCAGCCAGGCCATCAGATTGAGGGACTTGAGGTTGGGGTGTAGGAGAGATCCCTAATCCTGAGATAGGAGATCGGGTTGCACCCCCAGAGGGAGTGGAAACCATGGTTGCCTCGGCCATCTGGGGGCTACCAGAATCACCGAGGCCTTGTCCTGAAGAACCTTGAACAAGGTGCGGGCCACTAGGGGCGTGGGAGGAAATGCATACAGTAGGCCCGTAGACCAAGAGATTAGAAACGCATCTGCTGCTATTCGCAGAGGATGCGGTTGCCTGGAACAGAACCTGGGTAGCTGACAGTTCAGTGGACTCGCAAAGAGATCGATGGTTGGAAGACCCCATCTTAGAAAGATCCCTTGGACCACCAAAGGATTCAAATGCCATTCGTGAGGCTGTAGAATCCTGCTCAATCTGTCTGCCAGGGAATTTTCCTGGCCAGGCAGATAAACTGCCTTGAGAAACATGTTGTGTTTGAATGCCAGGGAACACAGGGCCTGTGCCTCCTGACACAGAAGTTTGGAGCCTGTGCCCCCTTGCTTGTTCACGTAGAACATTGCCACTTGATTGTCTGTCTGAACTAAGACAGACTGGTGAGAGAGGACATGAGAGAAAGTCTGTAGCGCTAAGCGGATAGCTCGCAACTCCAACAGATTGATCTGCTGTGCGGACTCCCAAGGAGACCAGAGGCCCTGAGTGCAAGCCCCCTGGCAATGTGCACCCCAGCCCTGAAGGGAAGCATCGGTTGTCAGCACCTGTGTGTGTGGAGGCACCTGAAAAGGCACCCCCTGGACCAGGTTCAGGAGATGTAGCCACCACTGTAGGGAGGCTGCCAGCAGTTTGGACACCCTTATCTTGTTGTTCAAGTCGCCTGTGGCTTGCACCCACTGAGCTCTGAGGCACCACTGAGCAGGTCGCATGTGCAGGCGGGCATTCGGAGTTACATGGACCGTGGATGCCATGTGGCAGAAGAGCCTTAGGAAGTTTCTGGCGGAGACCAGAGAACCACTGTGGAACTGTTTGGCCAAAGCCATCAGTCTGTGTGCCCTGTTCTTGGGCAAATAAGCCTTTGCCTGGAGGGTATCCAATCTTGCCCTTATGAACTCGATGTCCTGTGAGGGGAGCAAAGAGGACTTTGCGAAGTTTATTACAAAGCCTAGATGCTGGAGAAGAGAAACAGTGCGAAGGGTGGCCTGTCTGGCCTCTTGCGGAGACTGACCCCTGATGAGCCAGTAGTCCAGGTATGGAAAGACAAAGATGCCCTGGTTTCTGAGATAGGCCGCCACCACCGCCAAGCACTTGGTGAAAACCCTGGGGGTGGAGGTGAGGCCAAATGGAAGACTTCCTCCCACTACAAATCTGAGATATTGTCTGTGGTCTGAATGAATGAGGATGTGAATATAAGCATCCTTCAGGTCTAAGGAGTATAGCCAATCTCCCTGCTGGAGGTAGGGCAGCAGTATTCCAAGGGTAAGCATCTTGAACTTTTCCCCTCTCCAGGAACTTGTTGAGATTTCGCAAGTCTAGGATGGGCCTGAGGCCTCCTGTCCTTTTTGGTACCAGAAAGTACCTGGAATAGAAGCCTCGCCCTATCAGGTGGTGAGGCACTGGTTCCACCGCCTGCTCCTGTAGAAAACTTGCCAACTCCTGAAGGAGGAGGTTCCTGTGCAGAGGGAGTCTTGGAGGCTCCCCTGTAAAATAGGAGGGAGGTAATTGGTTGAAGTGGAGTAAGAAGCCTTTTTGGACTAGGCTCAGTACCCAGGTATTCCCTGTTAGGGCTGACCATCAAATCTGTGGGTGTACAGTGTCAGCCGGCCTCCTGTGCTGAGTGGAACCAGCTGTGGGGGACAGGCTATGCAGTGGGAGTCAAAACCCCGCTCCCTGCTGTGCAGGAGCCGGAGCTGGCGGCTTGGGGGTTTTCTGCCTACGGGGCCCATGTCCCTGCACCTTGGCCTGCTGACCCTGATGGGGAGCTGTAGAGGCCTGGAGCTGAGGGTAGGATTTGTAGGCAGAGGCCTTCCTCGGGTAAAGGGCTTTTTCCCCGAGCCCTTCTTCTTCTGAGAAGGGGCAGAAGTCTTCCTGGACAGCCTTGTCCTGGTGAGAGTCTCAGTCTCAATTTCTGCAGCCTTTTCAGCCATGGGTTTGCCAAAGAGGTTCTCACCCTGGCAAGGGACATCGACCAACTTGCAGATGACACAAAACTGTTTAAAGCTGTTAAAACCCAAGAGGAAAGTGGAAAACTGCAGGAGGACCTGGATAAATTGGAAGACTGGGCATCCAAATGGCAAATGAAATTTAATGTGGACAAGTGCAAAGTCATGCACCTAGGAAAGAACAACCCACACTATAGTTACTCGATGCCAGGCTCCACATTAGAAGCCACCACCCAGGAAAAAGATTTAGGAGTCATCGTGGATAACATGTTAAAACCCTCCACCCAGTGTGCAGCGGCGGCCAAGAAAGCAAACAGAATGCTAGGTATCATAAGGAAAGGGATGGAGAATAAAACAAAGGATATTATAATGCCTCTGTATCGCTCCATGGTACGACCGCACCTTGAATATTGTGTGCAATTCTGGTCACCGTATCTTAAAAAGGACATAGCGTTATTAGAAAAAGTACAGAGAAGAGCCACCAAATTGGTGAAGGGGATGGAAGGCTACTCCTATGAAGAGAGGCTAAAAAGGTTAGGGCTCTTTAGCCTGGAAAAGAGACGGCTGAGGGGAGATATGATAGAGGTCTATAAATTAATGAATGGAGTGGAACAGATAAACGTGGATCAATTGTTTACGCTATCAGAATATAGAAAGACTAGGGGACATGTAATGAAGCTACAGGGTAAACTATTTAAGACAAATAAGAGAAAATATTTTTTCACTCAACGTGTAATCAAACTCTGGAATCTGTTACCGGAGGATGTGGTAAGGGCTGATAGTATAGCTGGGTTTAAAAAAGGTTTGGACAAGTTCCTGGAGGAAAGGTCCATAAACCACTATTAAAAAGGGACCCAGGATATCAATGCTTGACCCAGTACAAGCATTGTGGAACTTGTGTCTTTTGGGGAAACTGCTAGGTACGTATGACCTAGATTGGCCACTGTTGGAAACAGGATACTGGGCTTGATGGACCTCGGTCTGACCCAGTATGGCATGTCTTATGTTCTTATGTTCTTAACTTGTCCTGGACCCATGGCTGAAGGTCCGGTGACTGTAGCCAGGCCTGACGGCGTGCACCGATGCCGGCCGCTGCTACTCAGGCCGAAGCCTCGAAGCCATCATAGGCTGCTCATATAGTAACATAGTAAGTGACGGCAGATAAAGACCAGCATGGCCCATCTAGTCTGCCCAGCAAGATGGCAAGAGTAGGTGCACCTGTCGCTCTGTGCAGGCCACCCCTCCCCATGTCTTTGTTTAGGGGTGAACCCACCACTCCATGTAGGACACCCCTATTTGTTGAGACGTTAGATGGTTCAGAAGTTAGATGGTACCGTTTATTTTGTTTTTATCCTGTTGCTGTAAAGGGATCCACTGTTTGTCCCATGCCGTTTTGAATTCCATCACCGTGTTTGCCCCCACCACTTCCATCGGGAGGGCATTCCAAGCATCCACCACCCTTTCAGTGAAAAAATATTTCCTGACATTGCCTTTCAATTTACCACCTTGCAGCTTCATGTTATGCCCTCTAGTTTTACAGCTTCCCTGTCTTTGGAAGAGGTTTGTTTGTTCATCATTTCTCTTTAAATATTTAAAGGTCTGAATCATATCTCCCCTGTCCCTCCTCTCCTCCAAAGTGTACATATTTAGGTCTTCAAGTCTCTTCTCATAAGGCTTCTGACGCAGGCTCCAAATCATTTTGGTTGCCTTTTTCTGAACAGTTTCCGGTCTTTTTACATCTTTTGCAAGATACGGTCTCCAAAACTGAACACAGTATTCCAAGTGAGGCCTCACCAGTGACTTGTACAGTGGCATTAGTACCTCTTCCTTTCTGCTGGTAATCCCTCTTTGTATGCAGCCCAACATCCTCCTGGCTTTTGCCACCGACTTGTCGCACTGTTTTGCCACCTTGAGATCATCAGAGATAATCACACCAAAGTCTTTCTCCAGAACCGTGCATACCAACCTCTCACCCCCTATCGTGTACATTTCCCTTAGATTTCTGCTACCCAAGTGCATGACACTGCACTTTTTCACATTAAATCATAGTTGCCAAGCATTAGACCAGTCTTCCAGCTTTTGTAGATCTTTCCTCATGTTAACCACTCCCTTGGGGGGTCCACTCTGTTGCAAATTTTTGTGTCATCTGCAAAAAGACAGACTTTTCTATTCAGTCCTTCAGCAATATCAACTCACAAATATATTGAACAGTGCTGGGCCCAGGACTGAACCCTGAGGCACCCCGCTAACCACCTTCCTCTCATCCAAGTGAGCTCCATGTACCATCACCTTCTGCTGTCTGTCAGTCAACCAATTTCTAATCCAGTTTACTATCTTGGGACCCATCCCCAAGTTACTGAGTTTAATGACAAGCCTCCTATGAGGAACAGTATCAAAGGCTTTGCTGAAATCCAGATAGATGACATCCATTGCATGCCCCAGATCTAGTTCCTTGGTCACCCAGTCAAAGAACTCAATCAGATTTGTTTGGCAAGACCGTCCTTCGGTAAAACCAAATTGCCTCGGATCTTGCAACCTGTTGGTTTTGAGAAAGTTCACTATTTGCTCTTTCAGGAGCGCCTCCATTACTTTTCCCGCCACCGAGGTAAGGCTCACGGGCCTGTAGTTTGACACTTCTTTCCTGTCACCACTTTTGTGTAGAGGTACAACATTAGCCATTCTCCAGTCCTGAGGAACCTCTCCTGTTTCCAAGGATCTGTTGAAGACATCCTTTAACAGTCCTGCAAGAACCTCTCTGAGCTCTTTCAGTATCCTGGGATGTATCCCATCCGGTCCCATGGCTTTGTCCACTTTCAGTTTAGCAAGTTGTTCTAACACCTCATCTTCTGTGAATGGTGTGGTATCTACTTCATTCCTATTTTTATATTTGGGAGTCACAGCTGGTCTATCTCCAGGATCTTCTTTAGTAAAAACAGAGCAGAAGTATTTGTTTAGCAATTTCGCTTTTTCAGTGTCACTTTCCACGAGTTCTTTCCCAGCACTTCTGAGTCCTGCAATTCCAACTCTGATCTTCTTCCTTTCCCGAATATACCTGAAGAAAGTTTTGTCGCCACTCTTAACATCTTTAGCCATCTTTTCCTCTGCCTTTGATTTTGCTATCCTTATTTCTCTTTTAGACTCTTTGAGCTTGATCCTGTATTCATTTCTGTGTTCTTCTGTTTGCAAGCTTATGAATTTTGCGAAAGCTGTGTTTTTTGCCTTTATTTGAGCAGCCACCTCTTTGGAAAACCAAATAGGTTTCCTTCTCCTCTTGTTTTTATTTACTTTTCTTACATATTTATCTGTTGCCCCTTTTATTGCTGCCTTTAGTTTAGCCCATTGCAATTCCACTTCCCTTATCTCCTTCTACCCCGTCATCTCCTCCTTTAAGTACTCGGCCATTTTATTGAAACTAGTGTTTTTGAAGTTTAGGACTATGAGCTTGCTATGATTGGCCTGTACCATGGCTTTTATCTCAAACCACACCGTGTGATGGTCGCTGTTGCTCACAGGGGCGCTCAAGCAGACATTCAACACGCTATCACCGTTGGTGAGCACTACATCCAGCGTTAAGCTTTCCCTGGTTGGTTCCATCACCATTTGTCTAAGTAATGCATCTTGGAGAGCATCCACAATTTTTTTGCTTCTTTCCAGATGTGCAGAAGGAGTAATCCAATCCACATCAGGTAGATTAAAGTCACCCAATATGATTGCTTCCCCCTTTGTTGCTATCTTGGCAATATCTATAATCAATTCGTTATCTCTCTCTTCAATTTGAGTCGGAGGTCTGTAGACTACAGCAATATGGATGACAGTGCCATCTCCTCTTTCCAACGCAATCCAGAGCGCTTCTTCTTTTCCCCATGTCCCTTGCATTTCAGTAGCTTTAATACTGCTTCTGACATACAAGGCTACTCCTCCTCCTTTTCCATTTTCTCTGTCTCTTCTGAATAGATTATAGCCAGCTATGGCTATATCCCAATCATGCGATTCATTAAACCATGTTTCTGTAATGGCCACGATGTCCAAATCCGTTTCCACCATTAGGGCTTCCAGGTCTGGAATTTTATTGGCTAAGCTTCGAGCATTTGTGCTCATTGCTTTCCAGCATTTACCTGGCTTGTGTGTATTTTGCATTGATTTTATTCTGCCCACTTCTTCCCACTTGTTTTTGATGTGTGGTTTTTAAAAGTGTGTCTGTTTCTGATGTTATTCTGCTTTTACAGGGGATGGCATGCAGCTGTTGACCTTCCACATCCGTCAGCCCCTTTTCCTAGTTTAAATGCATATCCACATACTGCCTGAATTTTTCACTTAGGTTTCTTTTCCCTGCGACAGAGAGATGTAGTCCATCAGCACAGTATAGTCTCTTGTTGGTCCATCTGTTGCCCTAGTTGTCAATAAATCCGAGATACAAACTTCGAGCACTCTCAAATCCCCAATGACAAAGCTTTGAACCTCTGCAAAGGTTCCTCAGAGAGGCCAGCAGAGAACCCGGGAATCTCCTTTGCCAGGTCTCGGAGGTACATGCCCATGTAAAGCTGGTAAGTCTGGACACGGCAAGCCAGCATAGAGCCTGGAAGCACTTTCTACCGAGGGCGTCCAGGTTCCGGGCCTCCCTGCCGGGGGGCACCGAGGAGTGCATATTCTGACTCTTCAGACGATGCATGGCCGATTCCACAACCATGGAGTGGTGCGGTAGCTGTGCCTTCTGGAACCCAGGGCTCTTACGGACTCGATAAATGGAATCGACCCGTTTGCTGAGAACCGGAGCCGAGGCCGGTGCCTCCCACATAAGGAAGAGCAGCCGTTCCAGCATTGGAGGAACCGGTACAGTAAAGGCCTCCTTCGGTGGAGAGGATCTGCGGGGAAGGCCAAGGCCTTGGCCAAGTCCCTCACGAAGTCCGAGAACCAGGTATCCTCCGGGGGGGGGGGGGGACCTTCTCTGAGGAGGAATCGAGTGGCTCCGGTCAGGCGGGCACCGATGCCATCTGCCCCGACGCCAAGGGTACCGGCGTCGACGACCTCGGCCCCATACGGCAGGCCGACCTTGGCCGAGGATCGACTCGAGACCGCATGGACTCGAGGATCGGCTAGGCCTCCAGGGTCGACTTGGACGTTGAGGTCCCGGTGGTCGGGGCAGATGCACCAGTCAGACTGGCGATCAGCACCCGCTGCTGTTCCATGAAGGCAGCCAAACTGCTCTCCAAGGCCGTCAACCTGAATCCAAGCTCAGGAGACTCAGCAGCCCCCGACTCGGCCCCCGACGGCATCGAGGCCGACGTCGGCTCCCCCAAAAGAGATTCCACGAGGACAACAGCACTCATGTGACTCGGGGACTCCGGCTCCACACGAGGTAATTTAGCAGGCATCTCCGGCTCCGAGGACCTGGGACGGCAGTCGGGGCTATGCGACCTGGCCCTCGAGGGTCCAAGAGCGTCCACCGACACCGCCCTTGTGGGTTTCTTCTTCTTTTTGTGTTCCCATGAGGGAGAGCCCCGCTCAGAGGAGCCCCGACGATGCTCGGGGTTGGACTCCCGAGATGTTGAGGCCTCTGACGAAGTCCGCGCCCGGCCGGATGCAGAGTCAGAGAAGATCCTTTCTCGTTGATGCTGACGGCTCCTCAACGCCTTAGATGACATTTTGCCACACGGGCCACAGATCATCGGGTCATGATCGGGCCAGAGGCATCGGAGGCAGTAGTCTTGTGTGTCAGTGAGAGACATCAGTTTCTTACACCGATCACACTTCTTGAACCTGCTGGCAGCTATCGAGGGAAAAAGGGCCCCTGCAAGGTCAAAAGACCGGGCTGCCAGTGAAAAAAAGAAAAAAAGGTGTGAACGCTAGTCTTGAAGGAAAAAAACCGAAAAAGTAGCTCCGGCTCGATACCGGTGTACCACGCCCAGGCGGGAAGGGGAACTGGCGTCGAACCGTCAAAAAAACCACGAATTCTTAGAAGAAAATCAACTTTTAACCGGTGTCACGGGGCTGCAGGCCTTCGCCTAGGGCCCCGAGGTTGCAGTTGCCTTACTATCTTCTGGTAACAAGAATAGTCTCCAAACCAAGTGTTTAAGGCAAAACAAAATAGGGCTTTATTCCCCTTCCCCCGAGGATATCACGCGCACAACAAAAACATGGAAAACAAAACAGTTCTTCTCAAAGAAAAATATCTTCTTTTTCTTTGGTGTCTTACAGGGCTTCAACACAAGGACTTAATATCATCCGCAAGACATAGGGTACAATCCATGGGAGTATATTCTGAAACACTGGAGTTACTTTCCCATTGCATATCCTCACATTCCCTGGGTGTTGAGTTTGGGTTCTACAGCCGACTTTGTGAAAAGATTCAGATACCTTACAGGGACACAGTTCTATGCCAGTGGGTTTAAAAATACCTGTAGGTGTGGTGTTTCCTCTCCAGCTCTCCTTTTCCACCCACCAGTTGTTAGGGTTTAGTTTATATCTTCCTGCAGATCTTTCTTGTCTTGTGCTCTGCTCTGGCCCTCCGTTCCACACAGAGCTTCTAGCTTTCCCTCTCACACTGCTAGGCTCCCACCTGTGTAAATGCTGAGGTCTTTCCTCTGGCAGTGAGGACTGGGGACTTTCCTGCTCTCCTGGTCTGGGCAGCTTCCTAGCCACAGGTTGTGCCTTCCTTCTCCCTGGAGCACTGGCTTCTCTCCCTGGGCTGTAGTCAGGTTCTTTGTAGGACCTCCAGCTACCAACCGTCTGAGCACTTCTCTTGCCACGTTCCTCTGAAGCCTTGCCTCTGCTGCTTCCTGTTCCAGTGACACGCCCACTGCTTCCTCTGTTCAGCAGGCTTCCCTCTCTGTGACCTCTGCCTCTCTGGTTGCTGACGTCTGCTGGATCTCCGCCCTCTCTGTCCTCGCTGTTCTCTCTGTCTTCTACCCAGCAGCTTTTATCTCCCTGTTCTCTGCACGCTGACTGTGCTTTCTGGGGCAGGTGATCATAATCAGTTCCTAAGCTTTCTACTACATCATAGCTTGGGTGTGGTAGTTTTACTCCCCTGTTCCTTTGCTTCTCCTGAGCTGCATATGCTGGCTGCCTCACAGATTCTAAGGTAAATTCCTCTTTTTTATCTATTTGCATGTGCTCTGTGTGAGCTTCTATGTCACACCGGGTGACCAAGACACACGTCTGTTGGGCTCCGCGGAAAAAAGAAGACTGAGCAAGATGGCACCCTTGGGCGGGAAGGGGACCGCGCATGTGTGCTGCATTCCCAAAGGCTTTCTTTGAAAGCTGGGTAAATGCTCCGCACGAGGGCTCCGTCGACGCCGATGTCACCCATATGTGAGGACTGACTTCCTGCTTGGTCCTGGAGAAAAAAGTGCTCTCCCACAGTTCAGAAGTTAGGGCAAACGTCTGAGCATGTACATCTCTTCCTGTGTGTAGTAGGCTCCTCAAGCTCCAAAGTTCAAGCGCAGAGATGTGGGTGAGGCTGTAGAATTTTGAGTTTGTCAGCTTAATATTTCTGAATCCTAGGGATGTAAGCAGCCTGCATTTGTATGTGACTGGGTAAGCCATGTCGGAGTTGTGAGGAAGCTACTGGAAGCAAGTAGAAAAGATATTGGAATAGTAAAAGATCTTGCTAATACAGATGGGCAACTACCACCAGCAGGCATGTCACATCAATTCGAATTTATCATTCCAAACTGATAGAAAAGGAAGAAAGTATATCTAGAACAGCAGAAAAACCAGGAATGTTGCTGTAGAAATGCATGACCAAATCTCTTGAACAAGGAGAAGAGGCGGGGGGATGGGGCATATTCAGATGTTACATTTAATACCCCAGCATTATCCAGACAGTGCTGAGGCATTCCAAGGGCAGAGTAGGGGCAGCACTGGCAGCTATGCACTTAGCAGCAATATTGCATAGAAAAACAGAAACATTACAACAGAAAAAGACCACATGGCCTATCTAGCCTGTCCTTCCATATCAACCATTATAACAATCTCATTTTTTCCTTTAGAGATACACTGTGATTGTCCCATGCTTCTTTGAATGCAGATACCATCCTCATCTCTACCACCTCCACTGGGAGACTATTCCACTGATCCACCACTCTTTCCGTAAAGAAATATTTTCACATATCACTCCTGATTCTATTCCCTTTCACCCTCATCCCATGTCCCCTAGTAACAGAGATTGCTTTCATTCAAAAGAGGCTCTCCCCCTGTGCATTTATGCCACGGAGGTATTTAAACGTCTCAATCATATCACCTCTATCCCGCCTTTCCTCTAAGGTGTACATACTAAGATCCTCAAATCTGTCCTCATATGCTTTATAATGAAGACCACTAACCATTTTAGTAGCCACCCTCTGTACTGACTCCGGCCTGTTTATATCCTTTTGAAGGTGCAGTCTCCAGAATTGCACATTATACTCCAAATGAGGTCAGACCAAAGACTTATACAGAGGCACTACCACCTCCTTTCTTCTGCTGGCCATTCCTCTCCGTATGCACCCAAGCATCCTTCTAGCTATTGTTGTCGCCTTTTCTACCTGTTTAGCTACTTTAAAATCATCAGACACAATCACACCTATGTCCTGCTCTTCTTTAGTGGACAAAAGTACTTCACCCCCTATACTATATTGCTCTCTTGAATTGCCGCAGCCCAAATGCATGACCTTGCATTTTTTAACATTAAGGGGCCTGTTTACAAAGCCACAGTATTGGCTTCCGCCTGATATCAGAGCCGGCCGCGGCCCCATTGAATTCAATGAGGCCATGGCTCCGATATCGGGCAGAAGCTGCTACCGCGGCTTTGTAAACAAGCCCTAAATCTCAGCTGCCAAATTCTAGAGCATTCTTAAGGCTTAGCTAGATCCCTTCTCATATTATCTACACCTTCCTAGGTGTCTACTCTATTGCAGATTTTGGTATCATCTGCAAAGAGGCAAACCTTACCTGACAGCCCTTCCGCTATATCACTAACAAAGATGTTAAAAAGAATCGGACCTGGAACACCCCCTATATAATAAGATAAGAGTTAGTAGGGAGGGAGGGTTGGGGGAGGGGGGAAGGGAGGGGACGGGGGGATATTGGGAGTTGGGAGGGGAAGGACTCTATGGGGGCACCTGGGCAACAGGATAGTTCTATGCTTATAGATATTATTTTAAAAAAAAAAGAGGGCTTAGATGTTGCAATTCTTTTGATTGCAGCTTCTGCGTTGTTATCATGTACATGTATTCAGTGTGCAGTTTGTATGGTTATTGCCTGTTATACTTGTTTGCTGCCTTTAAATAAAATTAAAAAAAAAAAAAAAAGAATTGGACCAAGGACAGATCCTTGGGGCACACCACTGGTAACCTCCTCCTCCTCAGAGTGAGTTCCATTTACCTGTACCCTTTGTCGTTTTCCACTCAAACAATTTGTAACCCAAGCAGTAACTTTAGGGTCCATCCCTAGGGTGCTCAGTTTGTTTATAAGTCGCCTGTGAGGAACGGTGTCAAAGGTTTTACTGAAATCTAAATACACCACATCTAGGGCTCTCCCTTGGTCCAACTCCTTGGTAACCCAGTCAAAAAAATCAATCAGATTTATCTGACAAGACCTGCCTCTGGTGAATCCATGCTGCCTCAGATCCTGTAATCCACTGGACTGCAGAAACCTCACTATTTCTCTTTTAGCAGCGTTTCCAATGATTTCCTCACCACCGAAATTAAACTAACTGGCCGGTAGTTTTCAACCACATCCTTACTTCTGCACAAAGGGATCACATGAGCCTCTCTCCAGTCCTTTGGCACCACTCCTGATTCCAACGAGGCATTGAAAAGGTCAGTCAGTGGAGCTGCTAGAATGTCCCAAAGTTACCTCAGTATTCTAGGGTGTATCCCATCCGTTCCCATCGCTTTGTTTACTTTACTTTAGCTAGTTTCTCACAAACACAGTCTTCTGAAAATTGTTCAAGATGCCCCTCGATTCTGTTCCTATTTGTGGGTGTTTTCTGAGGTCCTGCTCCTGGTTCTTCATCTGTGAACACAGAACAGAAATATTTGTTAAGCAATTCCGCTTTATCCTCATCAGCTTCTACATATTCCTCCCTCTTCACCCTTGAGTCTGACAATACACTTTTGCCCTTCCTCTTCTCACTAACATATCTGAAAAATTTCTTATCCCCCCATTTTATTGCATTGGCTATTTCCTTCTCACATGAGCAGTGTGATACATGTGCACAGCACAAAAGTGCAAATAAAAATAGAAAATGACCACAACAGAACTATTAAAAATAGTAATTCAGCTGGGGAACAGTTATAGTGATGGGCAAATACAGAAAACACACCCAGCAAAGCTCCAGAAAAAAGAAATGAATTTTGGAAGGGTTTACGGAGCGGAGACTCTTCCAAAAAACATTTCCTTTTGTGGAGCTTTCCTGGGAGTGTTTGCTATGGTTGCCCATTAATATCACTGTTGCCCAGCGTGGTGATATTTTGTCCCCCATTTCCCATGGTCATTTCTGGGGTTTATGTGCACGTTTGTCACCAGACAGGGTGCATATGCCCACAGTAAATTTGCGTAGAGCAGGGTTTGTGACTCCATCCTGCCAGGCTTACTACCTCCAGGGGCTGCACTGTCTATGTGGCCATAGTGTGGTGCAGTGGACAGAGTCAGTACCTCTAGGACCAGAGGGTCAGAGGTTCAAAGCCCAGCTGGGGCACTTGCCAGCCCAGTCCCTATATTTTACCCACCACTAAACACAGATAGCGCAGACACCCCTGTATTGCAGGGGACATAAGCATGGGGAAAACACCCATATTTTACCCAACAACGCACACATACCACAACAATGGGCATTACCCACAGCCAAGTACCCCAAATGCAGTCCCGTACTGCCACATTCCAATCAGGTCACCTGCTTTTTATGGGAGAAGCTCATGCCAGCATGTTGGCGGACGAGTACATGTGGTGTAGGGGGCAGTGGCTGCTAGCGACAGAAGACAGAGGCCTAGCCATGTGCAGGATGGCACAATCAACAGCAACAGACAGGCCCTGCCGGATCCACAGTCATGGACTATCCAGGGAATTCAGCCAAGTTGTGGCTACACGGTGGTGCAGTGCACACAGACAGTGCATGCAAGAACAGAAGGTCACAGGTTCAAGGACCAGCTGGGGCTACCGGCAATCCTGCCCACATATTTTCCCCACAAATAAACAGTGACAGTAAGGACACACCTTTCGTGACGAGGACATATGCAATGGTAATACATCTATCTTTTACCCCACTGAGCACAGACACCATGAACAGGGGCAGAACCTACAGCAGAATCCCCCAAATGCAGTCCTGGTGGGCCACACACCAGTCAGGTTCCATGCTGCCACTCATACAAATGCCTGTGCTGTATATCTATGCACCACCCCCACGGCATGTAGATGTAACTCATACATATTCATGAGGGACAGCAGGAAGACCCAAACAGTGTGATGCAAAACTGGGCTGGAGTGGGGAAGCGCTGCCGTAAAGCAGCAGCCAACAGGGGCAGACACACCCACACCCACAGGCCCCATTGGCCAATGTCTCCTGTAGAGGCAGAACATTGGACCCTGCGTGCATCTCCCAATACCAGCACCTGCATACCTTAGCAATGTCACCCTACACCTGAGGTACACAGCTCTGAAACGTTTGCTAAGAGTACAGGCTGATAGATATCCCTACGTTACGCACATACTGCTAGTTGACCCCATCCGAACAATCTGTTTGGTGTCTGCGGTGCGTGCTCCAGGCCTGGCCTCTGACGGTGTTCACCACCCTGGGGAGTGACCCCCAGCAGTACTGCGTACCATATCCATGCCTGTGCCATGCCCAGGACCGGTGTGGTGGCCAAGGCTAATCACCCCCTCAATAGTAGCACAATGCTGGCATAGGTGTGGGAGTGTGTGTCTGTCTATACAGTGTGTGTTGGCTGCAAACACCTTCCCCAACCCACATTGCCAGCACTACTGCCAGTATTGGCCTGCCAATGTGCATAATGAGCAGCAAGGTACCATGGGTATAGGTCAGACATGGTGGGCTGGCCAGGATGCATCTGCACAGGGCATAGGGCACTGGCTGTGACATTGTAGTGCCAGGCCACCACCTACACAGACAGGGTGACCTCTGTATGTGCTGCTGGGAGAGCACTCTCACCCTGAGTGTGCAGTGATGACAGCATGGCTAGGCACCCCCATAGTGCTGTATTGTTTCTCTCTTGTGATATATATGGGTTTCCTGTTGGGGGCCTCCTCACAGAACTCTCTGCTTGTGTGTGCTGCCACCCCAGTTTTGGGTGCATGCATTTCCATCAGGGCTAACCAGCAGACTGTTCACAGCTGGTATGTCTCTTGATGGAGTGCCTTGCAGGGTGCAGCGGCTGATGGCTTGCTGCAGGTGAATATCAGATAGTGCTGGGGTGCATCTTTGGATATCCAGGCCTAAAGTCTGCCTGATATTGTGTTATGGATGTGTGTGGAGCTGCCTGTAGGGTGTCTGTTCCCCAGCAGGACTGGGGTTTGATGGTCCACTTTACTGCCATTGGTGCAGGGGGGGTGGGGGGGTAGGATGGGGATCTGTTGGTGGGGGGGGGGCCCTGTTTGCCACCCTCAGAGGGGGGGGGGTACTTTGACCACCTAGGGGTCCATGGGGGTTTCCACTAACTGAGACAGAGATATCCAACATGTTTCTGCAGCACCTTCCTATCTCACAGGTTAGTACTGTTTTGGAGCTCTGTCATGGCCTCATCCAGCCATGGCTGGTGTTGTGGACCTGGTCCTGGCCACCACATCACACCCTCAGGGTGAGCACAGTACCCGCACAATGTGACGGTGTGTAGCTACTCTTTGCTGGTAGTCCACCCGCTCAGGACCCCCTACCAGGCCGAGGTGCTGTGTGGGTGCACATGGACAATTCCCCTACCAGGCCGGGTAGCTGTTGGGGTGCATTCCCCATCTTGTGTGCATCTGTGGACAGCTGATTTGCATGTGCAGTGCATCATGGGTACGGGTGGCCTAACCCTATCCTGTCTACAACAGCAGACTGTCTGTGGGGTGACGTGCAGGCTCTCTGCAGCCAGCCAGGGGCTTGCTGTCAGCTATAGAGCTGTAGCCCAATGGTTACATCACTCCCTGTACAGCCAGAGGTCATGGGTTCAAATCCACAGTGGGGCCCTTTGATAGGGCTGTCCACAGCTTTATTTTTATTTACTGTACATATGTCTATGCCGGCAAAACCACACACAGCTTACTATACCCATTAGGTGCCTCTGAGGGTGCTTTATAGGGCGTCCTATAGGCCACCTTATGGTTGCCATCCATATAGGGTGCACTATACATTATCCTGTGTCGCAACATACATGATGCCCTATAGGGGACATTCTAGGGTGCCTTGGCGGACAGTGCACTGTAACATGTGCCTTACGGGCATCCGTATGTTAACACACTGTGAGAGCGGGTTTACTAGTGGTGGGAAATAAAATATATATGGAAGGCCTCCTACAGCACTCCTCACCATGATACATACTGCCCCAGCCAGCCTTGTTCACTGGGCACTGTGAGGGGTTGAACCCCTGGCCCCTGCACCATTGGTCAGTGTCCTAACCATTGTGCTGTGGCTCTGTTCCTGTGTTTGTGCATCCGTGCGCAGCCTTGTAGCCATCAGCGCGCCATCTTGTGGCGCACTAAATTAACAGCGCGCCGCCTTATGCCGCACAACATGGAAATGCCCCTAAAATAATGCCTCAGCCAGTTGTCTTCAATGGGCACTGTGGGGAATTGAACCCATGATCCCTGCACGAGTGGTCAGTGTCTTAATCATTGTGCTATGGCTCCATTCCTGTTATTTGCACATCAGCGCGCCACTTCTCCCTCCCACTATTGGACTGCCCCCACACACATCAGCGTGCCGCCTTCTGCCCACCGGCTCGCCGCCTTCTGTTGCCCACATTTATCAGCGCACCGCCTTCTGCCGCCCAAACTTATCAATGCGCCACCATCTGCCGCCCACACTAAACAGTGTGCCGCCTCATGCCGTAATAAAAATAACAGTGCGCCGCCTTCTGCCGCCCAAAATTAATATGCCTCCTAACAACTTTTGCCCATAAATGTTGGTGCCTCAGCTGGTCTTTTTTGTTGAGCGCAATGGGGGTTTGAACCCCTGGCCCCTGCACCATTGGTCGGTGTCTTCACCGTTGTACTATGGCTCTGTTGTTTGGTTTTGCAGCAGCGCCCCACTTAGCCTTCCCACGCACTAATGTGGGCCCTGCACATTAGCGCGACGCACACACGTACGGTCCGGTTTTTTGCTTTTTTCTGCCTGGCCCGCCCACTCCTTATATGGCACCAGCACACTAACGGGGACCCGCACAGCAACGGAGTTTAGTAAACATACCCCTAAGTTTTTCCAAACATAGATGCCTGTCTTCCTCTCTATATCATCTTGTTTTTCATTAAGCCCTCCCTCTTTTTCTTCACCTTTTCAGCTACTTCTTTCGAAAACCATAGTGGTCTTCTTTTCCTTTTACGTTTATTTACCATTTTAACAAAAAGGTTGGTTGCCCTTAAAATATCCCCTTTCAGTTTTTCCCACTGTTTTTCTACAACCCCCAGCTGTTTCCATCCCACTAATGACTCCCTGAGGTATTGGCCCATCTTGGCAAAGTTAGTTTTCCTAAAGTCTAAGACCCTTGCTTTTGAATAGATTCTAACAGCCCTAGTCCTAATACTGAACCATACCATCTGGTGATCACTGGATGCAAAATGATCTCCCACTGTAACATCAGTAACACTTTCACCATTGGTAAGCACCAAGTCCAGTATGGTCCCTTCATGTGTGGGTTCTGTTACCAATTGCCTGAATAGTTTTCCCTGTAGAGAATCCAGGATCTTCTTTACTTCTAGATGATACTGCAGCCGGAATGTGCCAATCAACATCTGGCATATTGAAATCCCCTATCAGTATCCTTTCCCCTTTCCTAGCAATGCTGCGTATGTCTTCAATTAACTCTCCGTCCATTTCTTCCTCCTGTGAGGGAGATCTGTGTATCACACCAATGCAAATAGATTTCTCTTTCCCTCTTTCTAGTTTAACCCACAGTGCCTCCTCTTTCCCTTTTAAGCTCTGTAGTTTCAAAGCTTTAATATTCTTTTTTACATATAGTGCCACTCCTCCTCCCCTTTTTCCTCCCCTGTCCTTTCTGAATAAAATATAGCCTGGTATAGTTACATCTCAGTCATGGTTTTCTGTGATCCATGTTTCTGTAACTGCCACTAAATCCAAGTCAGCCTCTCCCATTAAAGCTTCAACATCTGGGATCTTATTTCTTATGCTATGGTCATTTATACACACCACTTTCCATATGTTGTCTCTTTTACCCATTTCCATAAAGGTATTTAATGTTTCACTTACCTGGGAGCTTTCACTTATCTGGGGGCTTTCTTCACTCATCCCCAACAAATTTAGTTTAAAGCCCTCTTCAGTAGATTAGCCAGTCTGCTAGTAAAGACACGTCAACCAATGTTCCCTCTAATTTTTTGTAAGCTGTGTGCGCATAAAATATCAGCTGTGCAGCTTTTGAAGGAAGGTTAAATTTTTGTGCGCCACATAACGATATGTACACCACATTTTTAAATGAAAATAGACAATTACTAAATGAAGCGGAAAATTTCTAGTAATTACATTCACAACTTTTACATTTTAAGATGTCTGTGTTGTTTTCTATCAGAATCAGAATCGTAATTTTTGTGCGCTCTGCTGTAAAGATTGTGCGCTCGCTCGGCGAGGTGTGTGCGTGCACACACGCGCACAGCTTAGAGGGAACAGTGACGTCAACCTTTCTTGGACAGATGAACACCATCTCTGCTTTTGAAACCTTGGACCAGCATCTCATAGTCCAGGAAACCAAAACGCTCTCAATGACACCATCCACACAGCCATGCATTCATCTCTAGGATGCGAGCTTCTCTGCTTTGGCCTTTACCCTCAACAGGAAGGATTGAAGAGAACACCACCTGCACACCTATCCACTTCACCCTCTGTCCCAGAGCCATGAAGTCACTTTTGATATGCTCAGAGGGATACCTGGTAATATCATTTGTTCCAACATGGATTAGCAATATTGGGTAATAGTCAGTGGGCTTGATGAGTCTCGGCAAACTCTTCATAACATCTCGAATTTTGGCACCTGGCAGACAGCATACCTTTCTGGACATCAATTCTGCTTGGCAGTACCCCTCAGAAGAGAGTCACCCACCACTACTACCTTTCTCTTCCTTTTAGTCACTGATTCTGAAATTTTGGGGCACTTGAGCTCTGGTTCTTCCCTTTCCAAGGATGCTTTCACCTCCTCCACTTTCAGGGCTGCATAATGGGTTCTTCAGTTCAAGGGCTGGAGAAGTTGGATTGGTGATTCTGCAGGCCCTGGTGACTTGTGTCCAACCTTCATCATTCTGTAGGCACCCATCTTCTCCTCTGCTGGAGAGCTTGGATGTTGCAAGAAGTATCTCATCAATGAACTTCTCATTATCTTGAATGCTTCTCAGCCTTGCCACCTCCTCTCTGAGTTCCTCCACTTGTTTCTTGAGAGCTTCAGCATGAAGGCATCCTGCACATGGACCCAGTCCTGCAACTGGCATTGGGACCTCTGTCTGGTCAAAGGTAGAAGCTGTAACGGGGGCAACAGCTTTAGCGATATGATCATCAAGGGGGAGGGTCCAATACTTCCAGGGACAGCCCTGTGTGAATGATTCCCAGTCCAATGCCCCATGACCTCGGGACCTGAGTAGGCGTGGCTGCCAGGTGAGGTCAAGGCCTCTATGTTAGCCCCTGAGGGCATCAATTCCACATTCAAAGTCGGGGCTGAAGAGAAGGTCTTGTGGCCAAACAGCATCTCCCGCTGCCTTTCACGATTCCTGTGATCCTTGCTCATCATCTGAAGATAGTGAACAGGCAGAGGCATCATGATCAGCTCTGAGGCACCGCAGGCAGCAGTCATGGGGATCCGTGCAGGACATGGTGTGCCCGCAACAGTAATACAGCTTAAATCCACTAACAAAGGACATAGCTGGGAAAATGGTGCCTGCAAGATCAAACTCCAAAATCCTGGTTAGGGAGGGTGTGAGAAAAATCCTGCACACCGAATAAGAAAAAGTATCTGAAAAAACATGACGCCAAGGCGGCAGCAGTTCTGGGAACTGAGAAGGTAGCAGTACGCGACCAGATGAAAGAATAAGGAAAAACCAAGACAAAAAATGCAAACTTTTTCTGGGGGCAGACGAAATGTCTGATAGACTGCGGAAAAAAGAATACTGAGGTAAGATGGTACCCTTGGATGGGAAGGTGACCATGCATGCATGGTCTAACTCCCAAAGGCTTTCTGTGAAAGCTGGGGAGTGTTCACGTGAGCTCCATCGGTGCCAGCGTCACCCTGCTTGTTCCCAGAGAATAACTGTTTAGCAAGGAAGCAGACCTACACACAGGAACATAGAACACACATAAAAGAGGTTAGCTGCCTTTTCTCTTAAAGAACAGCAGAGGAAAAGTTAGGGACTTTGGTAAGTCTCTCTCGTTTATTTCAAGAGGTACCAAAGCTCTACCAACTGAACGATGACTGGGAAAAATCACATTGCCAAAGCTATTACCCCCTTTACAGCTTCTGCTTCTATCCAGACAGACAGCCCAATACCAGTCAAAGGACCAGCTCCATGTGCAAGATGCCTGGAAGCTTAAGCCCTCATGAAACAAGCGGAGAAGCACAAAGAAAAGGTAGGGCGGCTGAGAAGCATATGAAACAGCGAGAAGTACATTGATGAGAAGCTTCTTGAAGCATCCTAGTTCTCCAACAGAAGTGAAGATGGGATGCTACAGAATGAAGAGAGTTGGACACGAGTCACCAGAGCATGCAGAATAGACAATCCAACTCCTCCAGCCCTAAAATTGCAGAACCAGTATGCAGCCCTGGAAGTGGAGGAGGTGAAAGCATTCAGGAAAGAGAAGAACCAGAAGTACCCCCAAAGTTGCAGAATCAGTGATCAAAAGGAAGCGAAGGATAGTGGTGGTTGGTGACTCTCTTCTGAGGGGTACCGAGGCATCCATCTGCTGACCAGACTTGATCTCCAGAGAGGTGTGTTGTCTGCTAGAAGCCAAAATCCGAGATGTCACAGTTGAAGAGTAGGAGAAACTACCATCAGACAGATGTATGAAACTTATAGATGGTTACAAGAAATGTTTGGAGGCTGTCATCACCGTCAAGGGCTGTGCAAACAAATATTAGTGAAGGGTGCCATTAATCCTTAGAAATTATTAAATCTAAGTTGCACAGATGTCTTTTTTTTTGTATACCTTTGAACATACTATTAAAATATTATGATGTCATACAGTTGGAATATTTCCAATTATTTCTCAAGATTTTGACCACAACTTTAAATGCCCATAGTATGGGAAATAAGATTCCAGATGTTGAGGCTTTAATGTAACAGGCTGACTTGGATTCAGTGGCGGTCACAGAGACATGGTTCACAGACAATCATGACTGGAATGTAATTATACCAGGCTATACTTTATTCAGGAAAGACAGGGTAGGAAGAAGGGGAGTAGGAGTGGCACTATATGTAAAAAAATATCAAGGTGAGTGCTCTGTTCCTGTTTGCTGCATTTTCCTCTTGATTTGGACCTGGGTCTCAGTTGCTTTGCACTAGTCTGTGACATGTGGCTGTAAGGGCTATTTCATCTAGCCCCACTTTGGGATATTGTGAGTGCTCTGTTCCTGTTTGCTGCATTTCCCTCTTGCTTTGGACCCTGGTCTCAGCTGCTCTGCACTAGCCTGTGACGTGTGGCTGTAAGGGCTATTTCATCCAGCCCCACCTTGGGATATTGTGAGTGCTCTGTTCCTGTTTGCTGCATTTCCCTCTTGATTTGGATCCTGGTCTCAGTTGCTCTGCACTAGCCTATGACGTGTGGCTGTAAGGGCTATTTCATCTAGCCCCACCGCGGGACGCAGCTGCATGGACTTGGTTGCGTGCTCCGAAGGGGCACGAAGGAGGAGTAAGGAAGTTGCTTGCTCTCGGCATGGGGAAACGAAAAAAGAAATCCTTTGCTCCCCCAACGGTGAAAGCTGTTAAAGTTGTTGGTCCTCTTGATACTCATTTTGGAGTTATGGAGAAAGTTCCTTCAGCTTCTGTCATCGGGAAGGAGTATCCATCTGTGAGTATTGTCTCTTCCTCCTCCTCAACCTCATTTGGTTTTACTCCTCCCAACCTGAGTAGTAGTTCTGTTAATGCTTTCCCTGCTCTACATAAGCAGAGTGGGGGAACATTGGGACCTATTCCCCTGCCGGATTCTTTCCTACGTTTGAAATCTCTCTCTGACTCTAAATTTGTGCTACCTAAACCAGTTAGTTTCTTAGATGTTTCTGAGAAACCTGAACTTCCGCAAGATATTTCACTTAAAAGATATATGGGAAGTGGTGAAATGGACTGAATTATCTTTGCATTCTTCTCTTTCTCGTATTTCTACTTTCTCTGAGGAGGTGGTGGCTGCTCTTGACGAGCATGAGGTTAAATTTTCTTTATGTGATAATCGATGTTCTAAACTTGAATCTCAGACCTCATTAGTCCAGTCTGCCCTTGTCTCCTCAGTACAAGATTTTTTTGCTTTGCATCGTCAGAGTGAAATTTGTGAGAATGCTTTTTGTTCAAAAATTTGAGGTTTGTGAATTTTCCTTGTACTCATTTCTTGTCCTCTGGGATTTTGTTTTCCAGATATCTTAAGGATATCCTATTGCACCCTGATTTTGATTTAATTAAAATATCCAAAATGTATTATTTGCCTACGGGTGTGAAAGAGACACTTAAGGATGTTTGCTCGGATGGGCAGGAGATGAATCAATTAAGTGGGCCAAGCCTTGATTCGTCTGCTTATTTTAGAGACATCACTGGAGGAAATTTCCTCAAAAGCAACTCTTTTGGTGACTTTTCTAATGGAGTCGGACAAAGACTTGGTCTTAAAGCTCTATTTTTAAAAAAAAGTAGGTGAAATATTTTGTGCAGATTATACAGATTTTTCCTCATGTATCACGGGTTACTCAGAAGCGTAGGAAGGCCTTCCTGGAGCTGCGACATCGGGTCCTGGCTCAGGGGGGCCTCTTTTTATTTAAAGTTTCCCTGTAAATGTAATTTGGTCTATCAAGGTGTGAGGTATGTCTTTTTTGAGCCTTCTCAATTGGAGATCTTCTTACAGGGTAAGGGTTTAAATATTATAACTTGTTTCTTTCTTTGGGATTTTATTTCCTTTGCTGCTCAGGATATGATAAAAGGTGTTAAGTACTTTGTTTCGGGGTGATTTTGGTTTTTTGGGGCTCACCATTGATGTGGACTGTTTAATATGTACAAATGTATTATGGCATTTGTGTATTTTTTTCCTTTTTTTATTGTAAAAGCATAAAAATAAAAATATCAAAGCTTAAAACCAGAAAGAGGGAAAGACAAATCCATTTGCATTGGTGTGATATAAAGATCTCCTTCACAGGGAGAAGTGGGTAGAGATTTATTAGAAGGCACATGCAGTATTGCCATGAAAGGAGAAGTGCTACTGATAAGTGATTTCAATATGCCAGATATTGATTGGCACCATCCCTGCTGTGGTGTCATCTAGAATTAGGGAGATCCTAGATTCTCTGCAGAGAGAACTAGTCTGACAACTGGTAACAGAACCATACTGGACTTGGTGATTACCAATAGGGAAAGTGTATCTGATGTTATAGTGGGAGAACCTCTTGCATCCAGTGATCACCAAATGGTGTGGCTCAGTATTAGGATTAGGACTGATAAAAACCATTTAAAAGTGAGGGTCTTAGACTTTAGAAGGTCTTGCATGAAAGACGGGTCTGTCTCTATCTCCACTGCCTTGTCCTCCATCAGCTTTCCGAAAAGCTGCTCACCGAGGCACGGTACCATCCAGGAGCTTTTCCTGTACCCACTTCTCCAAATCTGAGGATTGGAGTCATGCCTGGTGATGGGCCCCAATGCCGGCAGCCGCCACTCGAGCCGAGGACTAAAAACCATCGTAGGCGGCGTGAGAGAGGTACTTTGAGCAGTCCGCAACAGACTTTAGCAGGGTACCGAACCTATTGAGGGGTTCACCCTCGAGGCCCGTGGAGAAATCTCTGAGCTCCTTGGCCAAGTCACGCAAGAGCATGCCCATGTATAACTGGTATGCCTAAAAACAGCAGGATAGCATGGAACCCTGGTAGGCCTTGCGGCCCAGAGTGTCGAGAGCCCTTGACTCCCTGGCCGGGGGGACTGAAAAGTGAGACTTTGGGCTCTTCTGCTTTCTCATGGCCGACTCCACCACCATGGACGTGTGGGGGAGTTAGGTTTTCTTGAACCCAGGGCTGCGCTGGACCATTTACATGGTGTCGAGGAGTTTACTCATGATGGGGACAGAGGCAGGCACCTCCCACATGTGGAGCAGCAGCCTGGACAGGATGGGAGGAACCAGGACAGTAAGAGACTCCCGAGGTAGGGACTCGTACTAAAGGACGTGGAGCTCTTCAGCTCGAGGGTCCTCCTCAGCCTGGGTGGCCAGGTTGAGAGCCTGTGCCACATCCCAAACAAACACCAGGAAGAAGGTGTCCTCGGGTAGCGAGTGCCGCTGGAATGTGGGTGGGGAGGAGTCCGATGGAAGGTCCCGATGAGCATGGGCTTCCAGGGAGGTATCCCCATTGGACTCCCAGTCTGAGAGGCCGGAAGAGGAATCTGAACCGGCCTGGTCGCCCAGACCGGCGGCCAAGGCCCACTTGGAGATGGAGGCCCTGGAGGATCTTGCCCCCAAGGAATGGGAAGGCGAGCGAGACCAACGCTGAAGATCCTCACGAGGCCTGGACAGATTTCAGCATCCCACGCGAGGAAGCCACAGTCTCTTGGCGCAAGTCAGCGAAACTGGATGTGCACGCCTGCTGGAATGCAATGAACGCAGAAATGTTGGTTCTAGGGCCAGCATACAGGACTCCCACGCAGGCATGCGGCCCTGTGATGCTGACTCCGGGGTCACTGGGTCGAGTGTCAAGGAGGAGAGGGGGTCCTCACTGGGACAGCCCTCAGGAGACCGGGCACCATCGCCGGGGTCTTCCTTATCTGTGCGAGGTACCTTGCGGGGTTGCTCCTTGTCCGATCTCGGGAATGCCGAAGGGGGCTAAGTGACCAAGCGCGGGAACATTTGCGCTTGTTGGGAGCCCCCAACAGCGAGGCCTTCTTCTTCTTGCACTGCTCCACTTCAGGGGGACCCCTGGTTGGAGTGCCGCCGAGAGCGCAGGGCCGAAGTGTGGGATCCCACCGGCGGAGAGACGACCGAGGGCGCCACTGGGGATTATGAGGCGACCTTTCTGAAAATGTCTTCGGACTTCTGCTTACAACTGAGCAGGGCTTTGGAGGACATTTTCTTACAGAGTGAACAGAGCTCTGGATCATGGTCAGCCCCGAGACACCACAGGCAGCAGTCATGGGTGTCCGTAAGTAACATGTTCCTACAGCATCTATCACATTTTTTTAATCCGGTGGCCATTGGGGCAAAAATGGCCCCCACGAGGTCGAAGACCCATGCAGCCAGCGGTTGGAGGAAAAAAAGGGTGCAAAGCCCATTAAGGTAAAAAAAAAAAAAAGGCAAAAAAAACGTCCCCTAATGGCCCTAAAAAGACAGAGCAGGGGAAGGACGTGTAGAGGACTGGTGCAACCAGAAAGAAGTTGGCTTGTAGGCCAAAAACAAAATACTTTTTCCGAGGGACGAGGACATGCATCTGAAGGGCTCCATGGAAAAAGGGAGACTGAGCAAGATGGCACCCTTGGGCGGGAAGAGGACTACGCATGCATGGCAGCAATCCCAAAGGCTTCTTTGAAAGCTGGGGAATTGCTCCACGTGGGCTCCGTCGGTGCCGACGTCACCCATAAGTGAGGACTGACTTACTGCTTGTTCCTGGAGAAAGACTAGCTTCATCTTGGAGCCGTCAGATGACATCACACACTTGTGTGCCTTATTCAGTCCTGCTTGTTGGCAGAAAATTTATGTACTGGGCTTGAATGGTATAATTACACATCTATTGTGTTTTATATTAATTTGTATGTACAATTAATGGAGTTATGTGAAGAAGAGGTTAGATAGATAAGTTTTTAATAGACTGGGTAAGAAGACTATATTCTTTCTTGTTAACATTCTCCATAATCCATTTGAAGGATTCTTAAATGTGGACTATCAAATTAAATAATTTAACAAAGGATTCCAGGGGTCATTGAAATCTCTCTTCAATTCATCTGTGCGCTATACACCGTCAAAGATGAGTCATTACCACATCAAGGTTTTAATAAAAACAATTACTATGGTCAGTATGGGGGTAATTTTATAAATAGACACTTTGAATTAGGCAGCAAGAACATTTACGTTGCCACTTAGATATGTAAATGAGTGCACTTGCAGTATGCCTCATTCTGGAGGTACGTGCATAAACACGATGGTGCATATTTTCATGTGGTCATGCATAGGGGCAGAGTTTACACATGCTCTTTACAAATCTAGGTGTGGGCATTTACCTCAGCTCTAGGGCTGGGGTAAGGGACTGCACATTAAATTAACAAGCATTTTTGACCACTTCTTCTAGCCTAAACCCCAAACAGATTACGGAGTACGGCCTGGCCGTAGGCACTGTCCCGACAGGATTCTCTCTCCAGGCAGTAATGTGTCGCAAAGGTGTTAGCCGAGGACCAGGATGCGGCCCAGGGTCTGACCCGAGAGGGTCTGCCCTCGACAGGGTGGTGGCTGGCGGAGATCGTGCTCAGGTAGACCTTGACCAAATTGGACTTCAGGCCCTCCTGCTAGAGATGGAGCAGGTACTGCAGGATCAAGTGTTTGGGGCAAGAGAACGGGTCGGCCTATACCCCCGAGCACCACACCGAGAACTGACGCCATTTAAAGGCAGATGAAGAGGTGCTAGAGTGACCCGCTCAGCTGCCAAGCCATGAGGGATAAGGACCTCAAGATCGGGTGAAGTAGCAGACCCTCCTCCTGTGTCAACAAGCCTGGCGTGCTGCTGAGGAGAACCAGAGGCTCCAATGGGAGGCAGAGCAGCAGCGGGAACCAGGGCTTCCGAGGCCACCGTGGGGCCACGAAAGTCACCGAGGCCCCTTCCTGCTGTATCTTGAGGAAAGTCGTGCGTCAACGACAGCAGGAAGGCATTGGATGCTTCCCTGTTTGGGTGCGGAACTGGGACGCAGAACTGCGGGAGCTGCGAATTTGCTGGACTGGCGAAGAGGTCCAGGAACAGAGTCCCCCAATGCCGGAACAGCCACTGTGCCATCTACGGGCAACGGCACCACTTGTGTGGCTGGAGGATCTGGCTCAGCCCGTCTGCCAGGACGTTGTCCTGGCCTGGGAGATAGGTGGCCCATGCCATATCCCCATAGGGCTATGCCTTGGCAAATCGCAAACGACCACAGGGCTACCACCTCCAGGCAGCGGCTGTAAGAACCGGTGCTCCCCTGCTTGTTCATATAAAACATTGCCACCCGGTTGTCTGTCTGGACAAGCACCGCCCGGTAGTGAATGTGGTGCTTGAGCGCCTGGAGGGCGAGGTGGACCGCCCAGGGTTAGAGAAGGTTGATTGGCTGTCGGGACTCCTCCAGGGACCAAGTCCCCTGCGTGTGGAGCTCGCTGCAGTGTGCTTCCCAGCCCATGAGGGAGGCGCCTGTGGTCAAGACCACGTCGTGCTGTAGAGCCTGGAACGGCATGCCTCGAATCAGATTCTGGGCATTCTGCTACCAGTCGAGGGACTCGGATAGCTGGGGAGTGACCAAGATGGCCCCTCTGAGACGGCCTGTCACCTGAGCCCATTGATCTTGAAGGCACCACTGCGCCGCCTGGATGTGCAGTCTGGCATCAGGGATGACGTGGACCATCGAGGCCATATGGCCGAAGAGACAGAGCATCACTCAGGCTAATACTGTGGCGCGGCGCTGAACTGCAGATGTCAGAGCGAAGAGGTGGTCTGCCCTGTCCTGGGGAAGGAAGGATGCCTGTTGAGTGTCGAAGCACGCGCTGATGAACTCCAGGGATTGGACTGGAGTGAGGTGAGACTTCGGGTAATTCACCAAAGCCGAGGTGCTCGAGGAGGTGGACAGTGCAGGCTATGGCCCGCTGCGCCTCGTCAGCCGTCTCTCCTGTAACAAGTTAGTTGTCTAGATAAGGGTAGATGAAGGTGCCCTGCAATCGTAGGTGGGCTGTGGCCACCGTGAGACATTTGGTGAACACTCACGGGGCAGACGCGAGGCCGAAGGGAAGCACCCTGTATTGGTAGTGGTTTCCTTGTACCCTGAAGTGCAAGTATTTCTTGTGTTTGGGGTGGATGACGATGTGAGCGTACACATCCCAAAGGTCCAAGGAGCATAGCCAGATACCCTGCCGGAGGAAGGGCAGCAAGGTGCGGAGGGAGAGCATTTTGAATTTCTTCTGCACCAGATAATTGTTGAGATTTCTTAAATCGAGGATGGGTCAGAAACTGCCTGTCCGCTTTGGCACAAGGAAGTAATGGGAGTAGAACCTGCAACCTTTGAGGTGCAGCAGAACCATTTTCCACTGCTCGTTCCTCAAAGAGAGTGGCAAGCCCCTGTGCCAAGAAGGCCTGTTCGTGGGGAGCTGAGGGGGCTCTGTGGGCCAGAAGGGTGGAGGAAGCCGGTCCAGGTGAAGGAGGTAACCCTCCCAGACAACCTGGAGGTCCCACGTGTCCGAGGAGACAGATTCCAATCAGAGAGCGAAGTGGACCAGGCGCCCTCCCACCGGTAGCTGGGTCAACGGAAGGTGAACTATGCATCTGGCGTCAAAAGCCCGGGGCCAACTGGGCCGGTGCCAGGGTCTGGCTCTTGGGTCCCTTAGGCTTACATGGGCCCTGGGGGCCTCTCTTGCTTTGTCCGCCCTGGGGTGGAGCTGACGCCGGAGAGTAAGGTGGGTAGCCCCAGTAGGGAAGACCCTTCCACTGGAAGGAAGAATTCTTGCCCTGTTGCTTCTTCTGCAGGAGAGAGGAAGTCTTTTGGGAGAGACAGGTGCGAGTGACGTATTCCGTCTCAATCTCCACTGCTTTGTCCTCCATCGGTTTGCTGAACAATTGCTCGCCCAGGCACGGTACATCGAGCAATTTTTCCTGGACCCATTGTTCGAGGTCTGAGGACTGGAGCCAGGCCTGCTGCCTGGCCCCGATACCAGCAGCTGGTACCCAAGCAGAGGAAAGCTATCGTATGCAGCGCGAGAAAGGTACTTTGAACAAGACGGACTGGAAGCGGCTGAGGTAATCGCCGTTGAAGCTTGCCTGGAAACCTCCAAGCTCCTTCGTGAGGTCACGAAGGAACATGCCTATATATAGCTGGTAAGCACGCCAGCATGGAGCTTTGGTAGGTCTTAAGCCCGAGGGCACGAAATTCCCTACCTGGCGGGACTGAGAATGAGTTTTTGGCCTCTTTTGCTTCCGCATGGCAGACTCCACCACCATCGAGGTATGAGGAAGCTAGGCCTTCCAGAAGCTGGGTCCTCGCTGGACCCTGTACATGGTGTCCAGGCGCTTGCTGACAATGGGGATAGACACAGCGGAAGAGCAGCCGGGCTAGGATGGGTGGAACTGGGACTGTGAGGGATTTCCTTGGCAGAGCGTTGTTTTATAAAATATCGAGTTCCTGTACACGGGCTCATTCTTGGATTGCATGGAGAGTACTAGGGCTTGAGCCATGTCCCGCACAAACTCCAGAAAAGAGATATCTTCAGGAGGAGACCACTGCTTCTGAACAGGTGGAGGAGGATACGAGGGGAGGCCCCAATGAGCCCGGGATTCAGGGCAAGTGTTCCCATCTGACTCCCAGCCCGAAATTTCCGAGGAAGACTCGGAGCTAGGTTGCTCGAGCAGAGCCTGTGCTGTGCGCTGGGCTCTCGAGGCCGATGCCCACCTGGATCCGGAGGCACTGGCTCAGGAAGATCTCGCACCCGAAGACCAGGATGGAGATTGAGTCCTCTGCAGGGATCTCTCACTAGGTCCCTGGCTCTTGGGGGTTGTCATGGCAGTCTGGGGAGCCATCACAGGCATTGCCCTCAAGATCTCAGGGCGCATGCCAGCGGGGCCTTTTACCAGCGCCTGTTGGAAAGCAAGGAAGGCATAAACGCTGTGCTCCAGTGCCAGCATTCGGGCCTCCCACTCGAGAATGGGGCATTGCGACACTGATGCCAGGGTGACCTGGTCAGGAGTCGAGGAGGAGAGAGGGTTCTCGCTGGCATGACCCTTGGGAGACTGGGCACCATCGACGGAGGCCTCCGTATCTGTACGAGGTACCTTTCAAGGCTGCTCCTTCTCCAATTCTTGACACTGCTGAGGGGGGCTGAGGGGCTGAGCGTGAGAATGCTCACACTTGTCCGGAGCCCCCAAAGGGTCATTGAGGACTTCGTCTTCCACTCCCAGTCGGGTGACCCTTGCTCAGAGTGATGCTGGGGGGCGCGGAGCAGCCACAGGGGACCCCAGAGGCTGAAGGTCAGTGGAGGAGGAAGCTACCAGGGACGCCTTATGGAAAATATCATCTAGCTTCTGCTTACGGCTCTGGATGGAGGACATCTTTTTACGAAGTGAGCAGAGCTCTGGGTTATGGTCAGCTCCTAGACACCTAAGACAACAGTCATGGGTGTCCATGAATGACATGTTTTTGGAGCATCTGTCATACTTTTTGAAACCAGAAGCCATGGGGGCAAAATGAATTCCCGCAAGGTTGAACACCTTCTGCTTGGCCAGTGGTTGAAAAAGCATGGTTACTCACTTGTAACAGGTGTTCTCCGGGGACAGCAGGAATCAGTCCTCACATATGGGTGACATCAGCACCGACGGAGCCCTTGCAGAAGCATCCCCCCAGCTTTCAAAGCAAGCCTTTTGGAGATGTCACTACGCATGCGCGGTTCCCTTCCCACCCAAGGGTGCCATCTTGCTCAGTCAGATGACATAGCTAAAAGACGGCAAAAATAAAAGATGGTAAATAAGCAACTCCAAGTGGAGGAGGGAGGGTTGTGAGGACTGATTCCTGCTGTCCACGGAGAACACCTGTTACAGGTGAGTAACCATGCTTTCTCCGGGAACAAGCGGGAAGTCAGTACTCACATATGGGACTCCCCAGCTACAGTCTACCAAGCAGCAGCAATTGAGTCCGTGTACACAGACCACAGTAGGACCCCTGTGTCTGATGAACCAGCCACTACAGTAGCCTAAACACAGAAGGATCAGAGGGTAGGAGTTACCTAAACCCTGAAAAGGTTATGGAGCACAGCCTGGCCGAAGGCATTGTCCCATCGGGACTCTCTTTCCAGGGAGTAATGGGCTGTGAAGGTATGGAGTGAAAACCAGGTGGCGACCTGGCAGATGTCCACCACTGGGACAGAGCGCATGTTTGCCACTGAGGCCATGGCCCTGACATGGTGCACTGTGAAGGGACCTTCCAGCGGGAACTTTGCCTGCTCATATGCGAGCGTGATACAGTCCGTCACTTATGTGGACAGCTTACACTTTGTCACCGCCTCCCCCCAGCCTACTGGGGTTGTAGGAGATGAAAAGCTGAGAAGCTTTGTGGTGGCCCTGAGTGCGTTGAATATAGAAGGACAAAGCCCTCTTACAGTCCAAGGTGTGAAGGACCGTCTCCGCCTGACTGGAGTGAGGTCTTGGAAAGAAGGTAGGGAGCACCACTTCCTGGTTGAGATGGAAGGGTGACACCACCTTCGGCAGGAATTTGGGGTGCAAGCAAATCACCACTCTGTTCTTATAGAACCTGGTATAGAGTGCCTCTGCCACAAGGGCCTGGAGCTCGCTAACTCTGCGAGCGGAGGTAAACATGAGCAGGAAAGCCACCTTCCAAGAGAGGTAGCAGAGGTGGCAAGTAGCCAGAGGTTCGAAGGGCGGGCGAGTGAGCTGCCCCAACACCATGCAGAGGTCCCAGTCAGTTGCCAGAGGGCGAACCAGGGGCTTCGATAAGAACAAGCTCAGAAGAAAACAGGTCAAGAATGGCGGGACGGAGAGGGGCTTACCATCCACTGCATGGTGATGCGCCGCCAAGACACTGAGGTGCACCCGGATGGAGTTCGTTTTGACCTCAGACTGAGAGAGGTGGAGAAAGTACTGTAACACCAGAGAAAGTACTGTAACACCAGAGACACCGGACAGGAGAAAGGGTCAGCCCCATGATCAGCACATCAAACAGAGAACCTGCATCACTTGAGGGCGTAAGCCTTCCTAGTAGAGGCCTTGCGAGAGGCCAGCAGGATGTCCTCCACCTCAACCGGAATCACCCTCTCAGCAGCCATACTGTCAGCGACAGGGACCTGGAGAGAGCCCCCTCCTGAGAAAGTAGTCCCAGGGTGGTCCCCAAGAGGATGGGGGAATCCACCATCAACTGTAGGAGCAGCGGGAACCACGGCTGCCTGGGCCACCGAGGAGCTATCAGGATGAGAGAGGCCCTGTTGCGGAGGGTCCTGAACAAGGTCTTGACAATCAGCGGGGTAGGAGGGAAGGCATACATGAGGCCTCCTGACCATGAGACCAGGAACGCGTCCGCTGCCACCATGGAGGAGTGGTCCTGCCGGAAGCAGAAGTGGGGCAACTGAAAGTTGTCCGGGCTGGCGAACAGGTTCGTCATGGGTTCTCCCCAGAGCTGGAAAAGTCGACTGCTACCCTAGGGTCCAGCTGCCACTTGTGCGGCTGGAGAACTCTGCTGAGTCTGTTGACCAGCTGGTTGTCCTGACTGGGCAGGTACACTGCCCGCAGGAGTATACCCTGTCAGATTGCATATGAGCAGAGGGATAGAGCCTCTTGACAAAGGATACGAGATTCTATGCACCCTTGTTTGTTCACGTAGAAATTCGCCATCTGGTTGTCCGTCTGACCAGCACCAGCTGGTGATGCAGGTGGTGAAAGACAACCCTCAGGACTAGGTGTAAGGTTCGGAGCTCCAGGAGATTGATCTGCTGGGTGCTCTTGTCTAAGGGACCAGTTGCCCTGAATACAGAGATCTCTGCAGTGGGCTCCCGAGCCGAGCAGGGAGGCATCCGTGGTGAGGACCCTGGAGGGGCTTGGGGCCTGAAAAGACATGCCTGCCTTGAGATGCTGGGGAGACTGCCACCAGAACAGAGAATCCGCCTGTCCCATAGGCGGCCAGTGGTCTGAGACCACTGGTCCCGGAGACATCACTGCGCTGCCCTCATATAGAGGGGAGCATCTGAGGTGATGTGGGCCATGTGCCCGAGGAGGCTCAGGAGAAGCCGAGTGGGCACCTAGGGACAGCGGCTCAGTCCCTGGGCAATAAAGCCTTTGACTGGAGTGTGTCGATCTTTGCCCCAATGAACTCCATGCACTGTGTCAGAAGAAGGTGAGACTTGGGGTAGTTTATGGCAAACCCCAAGTGCTGTAAGAGCTGGATGGTATGTGCGGTGAACTGCTGCACCTCTAAGGCCATGCCTCCCTTTATAAGCCAGTCGTCCAGGTAGGGAAAGATGAAGACCCCCTGGAGTCGGAGGAAGGCAGCCACGACCACCAGGCATTTGTGAAAACTCTTGGGGCAGAGGCTAGGCCTAAGGGGAGCACCCTGTACTAAAAATGCCTGTCCCCCACTACGAACTGCAGGTACTGCCTGTGGTTGGGGAAGATAAGGATGTAGGTATAAGCATCTTTGAGGTCTAAGGAGCATAGCCAGTCTCCCTGCTGGAGGTATGGCAGCAATGTTCCAAGGGACATAAGAACATAAGATATGCCATACTGGGTCAGACCAAGGTCCATCAAGCCCAGTATTCTGTTTACAACAGTGGCCAATCTAGGTCATATGTACCTAGCAGTTTCCCCAAGGGACACAGGTTCCACAATGCTTGTATTGGTTCAAGCATTGATATCCTGGGTCCCTTCTTAATAATGGTTTATGGACCTTTCCTCCAGGAACTTGTCCAAACCTTTTTTAAACCCGGCTACATTAACAGCTGTGTATACCATGGACTGCCCGAACAACAAACCAGTCGGTACTAGAGGAGATCAAACCTAAGCTTTCTTTAGAAGCTCAGATGACAAGACTTCGACTTTCATACTTTGGACACATCATGCGAAGAGAGAGATCATTAGAGAAAGACATTATGCTTGGCAAGATAGAAGGTCAACGCAAAAGAGGAAGGCCAGCAATGAGATGGATCGATACAATAACAGCAGCTATGGGTACCAGTCTGTCAACAATGAGCCACCTGACTGAAGACCGAACACAATTTAGGATAGCTATCCAGAGGGTCGCCATGAGTCGACTCCGACTCGACGGCACTTAACAACAACAACATTAACAGCCTTTACTACATCCTCTGGTAACAAATTCCAGAGTTTGATTACACGTTGAGTGAAAAAATATTTTCTTTTATTAGTCTTAAATAGTTTACCCTGTAGCTTCATTGCATGTCCCCTAGTCTTTCTATATTATGATAAGGTAAACAATCGATCTAGGTTTACCCATTCCACTCCGTTCATTAATTTATAGACTTCTATCATATCTCCCCTCAGCCGTCTCTTTTCCAGGTTAAAGAGCCCTAACCTTTTTAGCCTTTCTTCATAGGAGTATCCTTCCATCCCCTTTACCATTTTGGTGGCTCTTCTCTGAACCTTTTCTAAAATCGCTATATCCTTTTTAAGATACGGCGACCAGAATTGCACACAATATTCAAGGTGCGGTCTCACCACGGAACGATATAGAGGCATTATAATATCTTTTGTTTTATTTTCCATTCCTTTCCTTATCATACCTAGCATTCTATTTGCTCTCTTGGCCGCCGCTGCACACTGGGCCGAGGGTTTTAACATGGTATCCACAATGACGCCTAAATCTTTTTCCTGGGTGGTAGTTCCTAATGTGGAACCTTGCATCGTGTAACCATAGTTTGGGTTGTTCTTCCCTAGGTGCATAACCTTGCACTTGTCCACATTAAATTTCATCTGCCATTTTGATGCCCAGTCTTCCAATTTATCAAGATCCTCTTGCAACTTTCCACAATCCTCTTGGGTTTTAACAACTTTAAATAGTTTTGTGTCATCTGCAAATTTGATAACCTCACTCGTTATTCCACTTTCCAGGTCATTTATGAATATGTCAAAAAGCAGCGGACCCAGCACAGATCCTTGGGGTACACCACTATTCACCTTTCTCCATTGGGAAAATTGGCCATTTAGCCCTACCCTCTGCTTTCTATCTTTTAACCAGTTCCTGATCCACAATAGTACACTGACTCCTATCCCATGACTCTTTAGTTTTGCCAAAAGTCTCTCATGAGGGACCTTGTCAAAGGCTTTCAAAGGCTTTTCAAAGGCTTGTCAAAGGCTTTTCAAAGGCTTGTCAAAGGCTTCCCGATGTATCGATATTTCCTTCAATTCTTCCGCACCTTTATTTATTTATTTAACATCTTTTATATACCGCACTATTCATAATCAGCACGGTTTACATAGAACAAGAAAACATCAGACAAGATACAATTATCTGTTTTTTGTTTACATATAACAGGAATAATAACTTGGGTAACCAGGGTAATTATTTACAACAAATAATACCTTTAAATACCACTTCAGTCATGGGTAACATCCCTACATCTTCCTCAGTAAAGACTGAAGCAAAGAATTCATTCAGTCTCTCCGCTATCGCCTTGTCGCCTCTTAGTGCTCCTTTAACCCCTTTATCATCTAATGGACCAACTGACTCTCTCACAGGTTTTTTGCTACGAATGTACTTGAAAAGGTCTTTTCTTCGCGTTTTTGCTTCCGCAGCAAGCTTCTTCTCAAATTCTCCCTTTGCCTGCCTTATCAATGCCTTGCATTTGACTTGCCAGTGCTTGTGCTGTTTCCAGGTTTCGTCGTTTGGCTCTTTTTTCCATTTCCTGAAAGATGCTTTTTTGGCAACAACAGCCTCTCTGACCTCACCTTTAAACCATGCTGGCAGTTTTTTGTACTTCCTTCCACTTTTCTTAAAGCGTGGAATACAGCTGGTCTGGGCTTCCAAGATAGCATTTTTCAACAACAGCCAAGCCTGATGTACGTCTTTAACCTTTGCAACTGCTCCTTTTAGTTTTTTCTTAACTGTTTTCCTCATTTTATCATAGTCTCCCTTTCGAAAGTTAAAAGGTAGTACTGTGGATTTCCTTACTATCCCTCCTCCACTAATTAAATCAAAGGCGATCATGCTATGATCACTATAGCCAAGTGGCCCCAACAACCTTATCTCTTGCACTAGATCTGATGTTCCACTAAGGATTATGTCTAATATGGCTTCCCCTCTGGTCGGTTCATGAACCAGCTGCTCCAAGAAGCAGTCATTTATTTAATCTAGGAACTTTATCTCCCTAGCATGTCCTGCCGTGACACTGACCCAGTTGATACCGGGGTAGTTGAAATCACCCATTATTATTACTGTGCTGTAACTTTTGTTAGCTTCCTTGATTTCTTTGAGCATTTCATCATCCATTTGGTCATTCTGGCCAGGCGCTCGATAGTACACCCCACTGCCATTGCCTTCCCCCTTTTACATGGAATTTCAATCCATATAGATTCTACAGCAGAGTTTGTTTCCTGCAAAACTTTAATCCTTTCTGACTCAATGCCCTCTCTAACATAGAGAGCAACCCCTCCTCTGATTTGATCAGCTCTATCATTACGATATAGTTTGTACCCAGGTATCACAGTGTCCCACTGGTTGTCCTCCTTCCACCATGTCTCTGATATTCCAATCATATCTAACCTTTCATTTAGTGCTATATATTCTAACTCTCCCATCTTATTTTTTAGACTTCTAGCATTTGCATACAAGCATTTTAGAGAATGTATTTTAAGTACCAAAAAAGAAGCTAAGGATCCGCACAATATAGAAGAAAACAAAAAAGCGGAGCCTGGACTGGTATAGTAAACCTTGTTTATACGCCCCAACGCGTTTCGGCCACCGGCCTTCTTCAGGGGGTCTTAGAGAACACACCTCAAAAATAGTAAACATAAACATAAAAGTTAAAATCATAATATAGAAAAAGGTTTTGTATTACATCAATAAATAAATAAATAGAATATTGATGAAATAATAAATAAAACCATAACTTACACATAGAGCATCTAAAGGACAAACTATTAATCCATAATAGTTAATTAAAAACAAACTAATAGATAAAAATATATATTATAAAATACATATACACAAGAAAATAATAAATACCTTTAAAAAAAAGGGGGGAAAAAAGAGAGAGACGAGGAGAAGCAAACAATAAATAAATACCTTAGTAGGATCAAATTGAATGTTATCCCGGAATGAACCTACGGGATACTGACGGCTGACAATGAACAAATAAATTATTAAATAAGTAAATAAATACTCACAAAGCAAATAAATACAATTCTAAAACAATTCTCAGTCGGTTTCCCCTCATTTGCATAGATGTAAAAATGATGACATCCATTTGATAAAATGTTTTTCATTATTGTGTTTTGCCCATTTTTAATGTGTTTGTTACAAAAAGAGTACATTTCTCTAAGTATTTAATATATATTTTTTTGCCGTTTTTACTCAGTGCCCTTTAACCCGCAGCGGCGGGAAAATGTTAGTATTTAAGCGTTCGTTCCTAGTACGCCCCACTCCGTTAGTTAACAGTGCAATAGCACAGAACGCTGGCTCTTGGTAAGCTCCTTTTATACTTTCTTTGAAGATAATACAATTTAATGACATACTCTGATTTTGAGTCCATATGTTTTAACGATGGTTATGTGCTTGCTTTACAGCTATTTTGCCAACAGAGCATTTTTATTCAGTATTTATTTGTACGATCTTTTGCCGGTTCAAATGTTTGCCCTTTAACCTGTACAAACGTCATCCTTTGGGCGTCCGTTTTCAGCACAACCTACTGCTGTAGAGCAGAACGCTGGTTCTCGGCAAGTTTCTCCTTTTTACATTTAATACACATGTATTCAATATTTATTTGTTGTTCTTATTCAGTCCCCTTCACTTTGCACTGACGGGAACATGTCAGCATTTGAGCGTTCGCTTTCAATATGCCCGACCCCATTAGCCAACAGTGCAATAGCACAAGCGACTGTCTCTTGGTTAGTTCTTTTTACATTTTTGAATATAACGCAATCTAATCATATACTCTGACTGTAGGCCCATATGTCTTGAATATGGCCATCGGTTCGATCTACCGTTATTGTGCCAACAGAGTATTTTTAATTATGCGATTATTTGCCGGTTTAAGTCAATGCCCTTTAAACCTGCACAGGCGGGAAAACGTTTCTTTTTGGGTGTTCTCAGCACAGCCCATCGCGTCACTCAACAATGCAGTGGAGTAGAACGTAGGTTCTTGGCAAGTTTTATACAAAACAACACAATTAGAAGTTCCCGTGAGGGGTCTATAAGTTTGTGATAGATCTGGTGTTTGTTGTTCCCTTTTAAATAGTTGAGTACTGCTCGTCACCACATTTCATTTTCCGTTTTGTTTTTTTAAATTTCTTAAATATTTATCTTTTGTCTAACTCAATACTTTGTTTTTTTATTGTTCCACTCGTTATTATTTCATTTAGCATTATCGGTTCATATTTTTAGATATAAGTTGTCAGTACAATAAGTATGATATGGAAGTCACAATAGATAACTTCTTTGATATGACCTTCAAATCTATCATGCATTATTCCGGTTAATCATCCACCTTTCTCTACTACTTTGTGTTTTCTGGCTGTTATTTTTAGCTATTTGTTGGCAATACAACAAACACATTATATAAGCTGCATTTTTAAGATTACAATTTTTTGATGTACTTTTTAAGCACATTTAAGAGTGTCTCCACCTTTTTACAATTTGTTTTTAGAATAGGTTTTTTATATATTCTTTATACAATTCTCACATGTTTTACATGTGTTTTTCATATTATTTTTATATGCGTTTTTATATGGGCTCTATGATGATTTCTTCTTTACTTGCTTTTTTTGTGTTCCTTGAAGTACCTTGTTTGTTCATATATGAAAAGTTTTTATTACACATGTACACAGTTTTACTTTCACAATTGTTATTTTTATAAATGTTTTTTATACAGTACATGTGTTTTTTACACTTTTTTATGTATATGTATATTTATTTATGTAATTAATTATTTATTACTAACTGGTTATACATTTGTCAATATGTATTATTGATGTTTTAGAATTGTATTTATTTGCTTTGTGAGTATTTATTTACTTATTTAATAATTTATTTGTTCATTGTCAGCCGTCAGTATCCCGTAGGTTCATTCCGGGATAACATTCAATTTGATCCTACTAAGGTATTTATTTATTGTTTGCTTCTCCTCGTCTCTCTCTTTTTTTCCCCCTTTTTTTAAAAGGTATTTATTATTTTCTTGTGTATATGGTATTTTATAATATATATTTTTATCTATTAGTTTGTTTTTAATTAACTATTATGGATTAATAGTTTGTCCTTTAGATGCTCTATGTGTAAGTTATGGTTTTATTTATTATTTCATCAATATTCTATTTATTTATTTATTGATGTAATACAAAACCTTTTTTATATATTATGATTTGAACTTTTATGTTTATGTTTACTATTTTTGAGGTGTGTTCTCTAAGACCCCCTGAAGAAGGCCGGTGGCCGAAACGCGTTGGGGCGTATAAACAAGGTTTACTATACCAGTCCAGGCTCCGCTTTTTTGTTTTCTTCTAGAGAATGTATTTTATTCATATTAATTTGGCTATTGTTAGCCATGGGTAATTTAGGATCTTTAAGCTCTGTCTGCTCCATACTTGAGGGCATTTGGGCTACTTTACTCTTTTGTGGAACCTCTCTGCTTTTGGTAGTATCCTTCAAAGATACATTCTTCTGAACCATCCGCTCTTGGGCGACTGTCGGCTTTCCCCTAATATCTAGTTTAAAAGCTGCTCTATCTCCTTTTTTTTTTTTTTTATTGAAAGGCTTCCAAAAAATAGATAGCATCATAAACCACAAAGATCTTCAAAGAAGATGCAACAATAATAACATAACTTCAGATCAGAACAACACTGACAATATGCCTTCATTTTTGCAATTTTTAAAATAAGAAAACAGGGAACAGTAACCCCCCAACCTCCCTTTCTCCCCCCCCCCCGAAACCTCCCTAGCCCAGTACCACCCTCCCACCCCACCTCCCAATCCCCCCCACTATGGCTTGCTAATGTTCAAGCACGGGAGTGTGGTAAGCAAAAGACACACTCAGGGGGCAAGCTCCCTTTAAAGTTTGAATGTTCCCTCCCTCTTAGCCAGCATAGTCACGCACCATATCGAGAGACAAAGGGCGCCCACACCAGCTCAAAGCGCGCCAGGCGCATCCTACTGACCGCTACCCCCCGTTCCATGGCATATATATCCCACATCCGTTCCAGCCAAGCCTGAAAGGAAGGGGCCGAAGCACGCTTCCAGGCTGCTGCAAGGGATAATCTAGCTGCATTCAGGCCATGGCGGAGTAGAGCAAGTTGCAGAGCCCGTGCACCCGGCACCGAGGCCCCAAACAGGAATATCCCCGGATCCCAAGGGACACTCACTCCCAGAAGCAATTGCATCCGGTATTGTATACCCCTCCAAAAAGCGCGGATGCAGGGGCAATCCCACCAAATATGCCCTAGGGTACCCCGTTGCCCACAATTACGCCAGCAGAGGTCCACCGCCCCAGGATACATGCGCGCTATCCGCGCCGGGGTCATGTACCAACGGTACAGGATTTTATAATTGGTTTCACGGGCATTAATCGCTACCGCACTCTTCCACAATTGAGTTTCCGCCCGTTCCCACTGCTGCTCAGTATAGGAGAGGTTCAGGTCAGAGTTCCAAAGTTCCCTGTGCCTAGTAGAGTACGATTGGGATCCCTGCAAGTGGGCATACAAAGTTGCCACGAGTCCCTTAGTGGTAGTACACCCCTCACAGTAGCGTTCCAAATCTGTCAGGGCCCGAGCAACCTGGGGCCGAACAAGTTTGGATCGAACCCAGTGCGTCACTTGCAGATATTGAAAATGTTGCCTGGCCGGAATGTCAAATTCATCTTGTATCGCACGAAAAGGTTGTAGTTGACCATCAGCAAAAAGTTGTCCGACCAGACTAAGGCCGTGATGTCCCCACTGCCGAAAGGCTGCATCACTTAACCCCGGCGGGAAAGAGGCATTATCTACTATAGGGGCTAAAGGGGTTAAATCCATGTCGCGAGTTCGAAAGTGCTGGTCCCAACAACGGAGGGTATGAAGTATATAGGGATTGCTGGTGAGGATACCACGGCGGAGTTTTGGACTAAGCCACAGAACGTCTCCCAAGCCGGCTCCCCCCGCCAAGTTCATTTCCAATTGTACCCATCGCTTAGTGCTATCAGCAATCATCCACTCCACCCCCGCCCGGCATTGCGCCGCCGCATAGTACCAATGTAAATTGGGCATGCCCATACCTCCAGAGCGCGTACGAGCATAAAGAACCTGTCGCGCCAAGCGCGGGCGGCGATAGCGCCAGATGAATTTCATAAGCAGCTGCTGCCAGATCGCCAAGGTAGCCCGTGCGATGGGGAGCGGCAGGAACCTGAAAAAGGTAGAGAAAGCGGGGAACAACCACCATCTTGACTACGGCTATACGCCCGAACCAGGAAAGGAGCAGGCCATTCCATACCTCTAGATCCCGTCGAATCTGACGAAGCAAGGGATCGTAGTTGGCTTTAAAGAGGTCTGCCCTCTCCACAGTCAAATTCACCCCTAAATAGCGTAGAGCTCCGGACACCCAACGAAGAGGATAAGCCGCTTGAAGTTCCGCGCAAACCACCCCGGGGACCCCAACATTCAAGATCTCCGATTTAGTGTAATTAATTTTAAAACCGGACACCCGAGCATAGTTTTCGAACAACTGTATCGCAACTGGGAAGGAAGTGGACGGATCGACCAGGGACAGTATGATGTCATCCGCAAAGAGTGCAATCCTATATTCCGCCGGGCCAATAAGAACCCCCCTCAAACCTAAATGTTCTCGAAAGCTTTGAGCCAAGGGTTCCATCGCGAGTGCAAAGAGCAGGGGCGAAAGAGGGCAACCCTGTCGCGTGCCCCGCTCCAGCAAGAAACGCCTCGAGTGTCCCCCATTAACCCGAACGCACGCCTGGGGCGATAAAGATTACGAACCCAACAGATAAAATTTGGACCGAAGCTCATTGTCTCCAGCACACACCATAAATATTCCCAATCGACCCGATCAAAAGCTTTTTCTGCGTCAATCCCCACCAGCAGGGCTGGTTGTGGTTCCCGCTGGGCTACGTGTATGACCTGCAACATACGCCTAATGTTGTCTGCAGCCTGGTGGCCTGGCACGAAGCCAACCTGATCCGGGTGGACCAAGCTCGGAAGGACCCGATTCATGCGCGCCGCCAACACAGAGGCAAAGATTTTAACGTCAACGTTTAACAGGGAGATGGGGGCGGTACGACGCTGCGTCGTGCAGTGGTTTACCAGGTTTGGGTATCATCACGATCAGTGCCTCGCGCAGGGACGGCGGTAATGAGGCCCCTGCCAAGATCTCGTTGAACAAGACAGTCAAGGTTGGCGCTAATTGTGTCCTAAACTTCTTATAATATTCTGCTGGGAAGCCATCACTACCTGGCGCACTGCCAGTTTTCAATCGTCGAATTGCAGTTTCCACTTCGTCTACCGTTAATTCAGAATCTAGCTGAGCCCGATCAGAGTCGGAAAGATGCGGCAGACCAATCCCCTGCAAATAATCCTGCACACGATCCCGCTCAAAGGGCTCCGCCTTATAGAGCTGCTCCAGAAAGTCAGCAAAGAGATCACGTATCTCCCGGGAAATAACCCTCCTCCGTCCCCCAGCGTCGCGCAGTTCTCGCACCACTCTCGCGGATTGTTGTTGGCGAAGACGCAAAGCTAGGAAGCGGCCTGTTTTGTTCCCATGCTCATAAAAAGTTTGCCGTAGTTTCCGACGTTTATTATCTAATTCTCTCTGCAGACACGCATCCAAGTTGGCTCGAGCGGTCCGCCACTGGTGCAGGACCTGTCGGGAACCAGTTCGGGCGTGTTCCAGACCTAGGCGAGTAGCCTCCTCCACCAACAGGGCGTGGTCACGCGTCCACATTTTGCGCGTGCGAGCTGCCTCCGCCATGAGTTGACCTCGAGCCGTAGCCTTATAAGCATCCCATACCGTGGGGAGAGGAACATCCCCAGAATTGTTAAGCTCAAAAAATTCCGTGATAAAACGGACATGGTCCTGCACTGCGCCCTGCCGCCGTAGGAACCTCACGTCTAAGCGCCAAAGCCGTTGGTGTTCACTGTACAATCCGGCCGGAAGAGCGAGCCAGCACGGGGCATGATCTGACCAAGTCAGCGCTCCATGTCCAGCCTTCACTCTCCCGTCCATCAGGCGCTGGTCCAATAGAAAATAGTCGATGCGAGTGTGAACCTGATGGACCGGAGAATAGTACGTATAGCCTCTTTCCCCCCATGGGTGTCCCTCCAGACGTCCCTCAAACCTAAGTCGAGCATAAGACGCTGTAGGGCTCTTGCCGACCCCCCCACTCGCCCCCCCAGCGCGACTTGTGGAATCCAGATGGGGCACCAGATGCACGTTACAGTCCCCCCCCAGAACAATAGGACCCCTTGCAAAATCCGCCAGCAAGGCTTTCAACCGTGCAAAAAAGGCCCCTGACCTGTATTGGGAGCGTAAACATTAGCTAAGGTTAGCAGGTGCCCTTCTAAGTGGATATTCAAGAAAAGCCACCTCCCCAAAGCATCTTGCTTTATCTCCTCTATCTGGAGAGAGAGGCTCTGATGAAATAGTAAGGCTACTCCCCGCTTCTTCCGTCCTTGTGCATCTGAGGCCACCCGCACCTCAGTATACGGGGACCTCTTTAGCCAGCCCTGCTTACAGTTCTGAAGATGGGTCTCCTGTAAGTAAACAATGTCCCCCTGCAAGGTGCGCAGTTCTGAGAACAGCAGGGACCTTTTCCTCGGGGAGTTAAGGCCCTTAACATTCAAAGAAATAAAGCGCACCATTAGCAATTACAATCCACTCTCTCGCTGTCGCCTACTATCCAGAAGGTCCCAGTGGTAGCTCCCCCCCATCAAACCCGGGGAATTGGTGAGTCGGGCCCACCCACTCCACCCTCCAAAAACAGGAGCCATAGTCCCTCCTTCCAAGCCCAAGCACACACCCCAATTCCACATTGAAAAAGAGCCTCCCCTCCCACCCTTCCCCCCCCCTTCCCGTCAATACCACCTGCCTGTTTAAATTATTACAGGACACGGTAAATTGACCACAAACCCCGAACCTCCCAGAACCCCTCAAAGCAAAAGTTCAACCTAAACAGTAAAAAAAAGAGAAAAACATACTCCCCACTACTCCTCCACCTCCCCCAGGTCATCAAACTCACCATACCCCTTTATCAAGGCAATAACATCAACAAAATGTTTGCAGATCATCCGCCACCCCTCGTGTATCAAAAAAGGGAGGGACCCCAATCTAATTTCCACCACCACTTATCAAAAAAATCAGGGGACCCACAGATTGAGACTCCTTAAAAAAGAAAAAGTAAGAGGAGCTCCTCAAGTCCACAAAAAGAGATCAAGTGGACTTGCCCACCCGAGTCCACCTGGAGTGTTGGGGCTTAGGGGGCGGCGGATGAGGCTGAGCATTGTCATCTACTAAACCCGCCTGGCGAAGGGCTCGCCAGGCTTCGGTGTAGTCCTTCGCAGAGATCTTTTTGTTGCCCAAAAGAAAGTTCATCCTAAATGGGAAGGACCAGGAATAGCGAATCCCCTTGCTGTTCAGGACCGCTGAGACTGGCTTCATCTCTCTCCGCCGCGCCAGGGTGAACGTCGAGAGGTCCTGGTAAATGGACATGGTTGCGTCCTGAAATCGGACCGTCTTTTTCTCCCGGCCTCGACGGATAAGGAGCTCAGCATCAGAATAGCGCAGAAATCTCACGATGACATCACGAGGTTGGTTATTGGGGGGTTTCCCCAAAGCGCGGTGAACTCGTTCAGTTTCCATACCAGAGGCGTGTGCAGCCAAGTCCTCCGTCGAGAGCAATTCCGTTATCAGCAATTTAAGTACAGTTGGTAGATCTTCTCCGCCCCCTACCGCCTCTGGGATCCCACGGAAACGCACATTGTTGCGGCGGGAATGGTTTTCAATGTCATCAATTTTATAAGTCAGTTCCATTGCTTGCGCATGTTACCGATCGAAAGCACATTGTAAATCCATCAGAGTCCCATCTTGTTCTACCATTTTGGTCTCCACGTCTTCTACTCGGGTTCCCAGTTCCATGACGTCGGTCCTGAGCTCGGCGACATCTTTCATCAGGTCCTCCCGTAGCGCGCGAAATTCATTAGCTAATTCCGCAAAGCCCCTACGGAGTTCTTGTTTGAGTTGAGCCGAGGAGGGTTGCTTATGCGGATCCAAGTCCTCCTCGCTGACAGTCTCGTCATCAGAACCTGATGGGAGGGGTTGTTCGTGTGGACTACTTGGGGGTCCGGACTTACTCTGCAAGCGCTGGGAGGAGCGCATCCCCTCCCGAGTTTCAGAACTTTTGGCTTTAGCAGCCATCTTACAAAGTCACCAAAGTCACACAGTGGTACGAGAGAGAGATGTATCCAATGCCAGCAAAAGTGGGGACACCAAGGAGACAGCGGCGTCCAGGTTTTCACAAATCCGCAGCGCAGTCACCACCTCACAGTGTCAGGAGATGTGCACAAGCAATGTCAGCAAGGCATAGGGCACTGGATAAACAGTGAGGCCAAAGGAGAAAGTTGCCTCAGCCCTCCCAAGGTAACAAACATTTAACAGGGCCCCCAAGGACCACTCAGGGAAAATGTAAGCTTCGGCGGGACACCAAGCTCCTAGGATATATCCCCGGTCACCAGCTCCGAATTCAAGCCACAGTGCAGAGGAGGAGAGAGTTGACGCCTAAACTTACCCCCCTCGGGGTGATTTGCAATGGCAGGAGAGGATAGCAGGCACCAGCTGATGCCACGCGGTCTCCACACCGTCTCCGTAGGCTTCACAGGCAGGGATTCATCAGCACATGCAGAGGCCTCTGCGCCAGGAGTAGTTGCCCCCCCTGATCAACGGGCTGCCGCACGTTCCACAGTGCAGCGCCCGGAAAGCAGCCACTCAGTCTTTCAGATCTCTGCTCCGCTCCGGTGATATTTAAACCCCGCGCGGGGCCTAGATGTTGGTCGCGGTATCAGTCAGGCCCAGCGCCATCGACGGATGGAGAAGTTCAGCAGGCCATGCTTCAGGTGCGATCCCCGCGGTCTTCCAGGCTCCAGAGTGCCCGCCACGCCGTTGATCCAGGTTCCGAGGGGATCGCTTGCTCGTGCCGACCCAGGGTAGGTAGAGGGGAGCAGGTTGCTGCAGTTAGCGCATGTTTTCTAGAGTTTTTGGGGTTGTGAGGACGGAGCTCTTTTAAAATGCGGCCATCACGCTGCGGGCTCACGAGCGCCCCCCCGCTCTATCTCCTTTTTAAAGGTTAATGCCAGCAGCCTGGTTCCATCCCGGGTAAGGTGAAGTCCATCCCTTCGGAAGAGCCCCTCCTTTCCCCAGAATGTTCCCCAGTTCCTAACAAATCCAAAACCCTCATCTCTGCACCATTGTCTCATCCACGCATTGAGACTCCGGAGCTCTGCCTGCCTTTTGAGTCCTGCGCGTGGAACAGGAAACATTTCAGAGAATGCTACCCTGGAAGTTCTGGATTTCAACTTCCTACCTAAAAGCCTAAATTTAGCCTCCAGAACCTCCCTACCACATTTTCCTATGTCATTGTTACCAACATGTACCAAGACAGAGTAGTTACTCACCTGTAACAGGTGTTCTCCAGGAGCAGCAGGAATCAGTCCTCACTTATGGGTGACGTCGGTGCCGACGGAGCCCTCGCGGAGCAATTTTCCCCAGCTTTCGAAGAAAGACTTTGGGAATTGCAGCGCGCATGCGCGGTCCCCTTCCCGCCCAAGGGTGCCATCTTGCTCAGTCTGATGACATAGCGAAAAGACAGCAAAAAGTTAGCAAAAACACCTAGTAAAAATGACTGCAACTCCAAGGGGAGGAGGGAGGGTAGTGAGGACTGATTCCTGCTGCTCCTGGAGAACACCTGTTACAGGTGAGTAACTACTCTTTCTCCAGGACCAAGCAGGAAGTCAGTCCTCACTTATGGGACTCCCAAGCTCAAGGCTACCGGAGACCTCAAGTCGAAAAAATGAGCTCCCTCTAGCTCAACAGTACAGAAGGAAGGAATCTTCTCTGAATACGAATCCGGCCGGTAGCCCAACACTCGGGCCGGACGGTAGGAGTTGCCTAAACCTCAAAGAGATTGTGGAGGACTGACTGTCCAAAAGCACTGTCCCTGCGGGACTCCCTCTCCAGGCAGTAATGAGCCGCAAAAGTCTGGCTTGAAGAACAAGTAGCAGCCCGGCAGATGTCTGCCAATGGAACAGAGCGGAGATGAGCCACTGACGCAGCCTTCGCCCTGACATGGTGGGCCGTGACTCGACTCTCTAAGGGGAGGCCGGCTGCCCCATAAGCCCAGGCGATACAGTCAGCTACCCAGATGGACAAAGTACGCTTGGAGACAGGAACCCCCAACCTATTGGGGTCAAAAGATACGAAAAGCTGGACAGCTTTACTATGTTCTCGCGTACGGTCAAGGTAGAAGGATAAGGCCCTTCTACAGTCCAGGGTATGCAGGACAGTTTCAGCTCGGCTGGTATGCGGCCTGGGAAAGAAGGTGGGAAGAACCACCTCTTGATTGATATGAAAAGGAGAAACCACCTTTGGAAGAAACTTAGGGTGAGTCCTCAAGACTACCCTATTCTTATAGAATCTATTGTATGCGGGCTCCAATACTAGGGCCTGTAGTTCACTAACGCGCCTAGCGGAGGTAAGGGCTACCAAGAAGAGAGTTTTCCAGGAAAGGAAACGAAGAGGGCAGGTAGCCATGGGTTCAAACGGCAGACAGGTAAGCCTTTGCAAGACCACATTGAGATCCCAGTCAGGGGCTGGAGGGCGCAAAGGAGGCTTAAGCAGAAGGAGGCCTCTGAGAAAACGTGCCACCAAGGGGTGCGAGGAAAGAGGCTGGCCCTCCACCGGTGAATGATGTGCAGAGAGAGCACTGAGGTGGACTCTGACCGAATTGGATTTGAGGCCTAGATCGGAAAGGTGAAGCAAGTATTGCAGCACCACCGATACTAAGCAGGAGAAGGGGTCCTCAGAGCGCTGAGAACACCAGACAGAGAAGCGACGCCATTTAAGGGCGTAAGATTTCCGTGTGGAAGGTCGCCGAGACGCTAGGACGACATCTTCCACCTCCGGAGGTAGTAGGAGCGGAGCTAGGACTACCCGTTCAGCAGCCAGGCCATCAGATGAAGGGCCTGGAGGTTGGGGTGCAGGAGAGTCCCCTGATCCTGGGTCAGGAGATCGGGCTGAAACCCCAGAGGAAGAGGGGTGTCCACCGCCAGCTGTAGGAGTAACGGGAACCAGGGTTGTCTCGGCCACCAGGGCGCTACCAGAATCACTGAGGCCCTGTCCTGGACAACTTTGAATAGCGTCCGGGACACAAGTGGCGTGGGAGGAAAGGCATACAGTAGGCCCGTGGACCACGAGATGAGGAAAGCATCCGGCGCTACCCTGAGAGGATGCGGGTGCCGTGAGCAGAACCTGGGAAGCTGCCGGTTCAGAGGACTGGCAAAGAGATCCATGGTGGGGAGGCCCCACCGGCGGAAGATCTGCTGAACAACTACTGGGTTTAACCTCCATTCGTGTGGCTGCAGAATCATGCTCAGTTTGTCGGCCAGGCAATTGTCCTGCCCGGGCAGGTAAACAGCTTTGAGGAGGATTCCGTGGTCGACTGCCCAAGAGCACAGTCTCCGAGCCTCCTGGCACAGAAGGAGGGAGCCTGTGCCACCCTGTTTGTTCACGTAGAACATGGCAACCTGATTGTCCGTCTGGACCAGTACAGATTGACGAGACGTGAGGTGAGAGAAGGTCCGTAGAGCTAGGTGGATCGCCCGGCGCTCCAGAAAGTTTATTTGCTGAGCAGCCTCCCAAGGGGTCCACAGACCCTGAGTACATGACCCCTGGCAATGCGCTCCCCATCCCAGGAGAGAAGCATCTGTGGTTAGCACCTGGGAAGGTGGAGGAGACTGAAAAGTCATGCCAAGAACCAGATTGGGCAGGTGAAGCCACCATTGCAGAGAGGAGACCAGGCGGTCGGAGATCTTTATTGAGTCCGCCAGGCTCCCTGTGGCTTGATGCCATTGAGTGCGAAGGCTCCACTGAGCAGGCCTCATATGTAGATGGGCATTCGGAGTGACATGGACCGTGGAGGCCATATGACCAAGCAGTTGCAGGAATTGTCTGGCCGAGACCAGTGACGTGCTGTGGAACTTGCCGGCCAGAGCTATGAGCCGGTTGGCCCGCTCCAGAGGCAAGAAGGCACGAGCCTGCAGAGTGTCCAACCGTGCTCCTATGAATTTGAGATCTTGAGAGGGGAGCAAAGTGGACTTTGCGAAGTTTATGACGAAGCCCAAGTGCTGAAGCAGAGCCACTGTGCATCGAGTGGCCTGAGTGGCTTCTATGGAAGCCTGTGCTCGGATGAGCCAGTCGTCCAGGTAGGGGAAGACGAAGAGGCCTTGGAGCCTCAGAAAGGCTGCTACCACTGCCAGGCATTTCGTGAACACCCTGGGAGCGGAGGATAGGCCAAAGGGCAGTACTCTGTACTGATAATGATTCCCCGCCACCACAAATCTTAGATATTGTCGGTGGTCCGGATGAATAAGGATGTGAGTATAAGCATCCTTTAGATCCAAGGAGCATAGCCAATCTCCCTGCTGGAGGTAGGGCAGCAGGATTCCAAGGGTAAGCATTTTGAACTTTTCCCTCTGCAGGAACTTGTTGAGGTTGCGTAAGTCCAGGATGGGCCTGAGACCTCCTGTTCTTTTTGGTATCAGAAAGTACCTGGAATAAAAGCCTTGACCCCTCAGGTGGTGGGGCACCGGTTCCACAGCCTGTTCCTGAAGAAGACTTTCCAACTCCTGAAGGAGTAAGTCCCTGTGCAGAGGGGGTCTTGGAGGCTCCCCTGGAAAGTAGGAGGGAGGGACCTGGTGAAAATGTAAAAGGTAGCCCTGTTGAACTACCTGAAGCACCCAGGAATCGGATGTTATGGCTGACCACCTGTGGGCAAAGTGGGTCAGCCGGCCTCCCGTGCTTAGAGAAGCCAGCGGAGGGGGAGAGGCTATGCTGACGGAGTCAAAAACCCCCACCCTGCTGAGCAGGGGCCTATGTAGTAGGCTTGGGGGCTTTCTGCCTACGGGACCCATTACCCTGTCCCTTAGCCTGCTGACCCTGATCGGGAGCTGCTGAGGCTTGATATTGTGGGTGGTGTTGTTTATAGGCAGACACCTTCCTCGGGTAAAAAGGCTTTTTCCCCGAGCCCTTCCTCTTTTGTGAAGGGGCAGAAGTCTTTCTGGACAGGCGAGTCCTGGTTAGAGTCTCGGACTCAAGTTCCGCAGCCTTTTCAGCCATGGGCTTGCCAAAGAGGTTTTCACCTCTGCAGGGGACATCGACCAACTTGTCCTGCACCCATGGCTCGAGGTCGGATGACTGAAGCCAAGCCTGACGGCGAGCACCGATGCCGGCTCCGGCTACTCGAGCTGATGCTTCGAAGGCATCATAGGCTGCTCAAGAAATAAACTTCGAGCACTCTCGAATACCAGTGAACAAGGCCTGGAACCTCTGCAAAGGTTCCTCGGAGAGACCAGCAGAGAACCCGGCAATTTCCTTCGCCAGGTCTCGGAGATACATGCCCATATAGAGCTGGTATGTCTGGACTCGACAAGCAAGCATAGAGCCCTGGAAGCACTTTCTACTGAGGGCATCCAGGTTCCGGGCCTCCTTACCCGGAGGCACCGAGGAGTGCATCTTTTGGCTCTTGAGCCGATGCATGGCCGACTCCACCACCATGGAATGGTGCAGTAGTTGTGCCTTCTGGAAACCGGGGCTCTTGCGGACTCGGTACATGGAATCGACCTGCTTGCTTAACACCGGCGTCGAAGCCGGGCTCTCCCACATGCGGAAGAGAAGTCTTTCCAGCATCGGAGGAACCGGTACAGTAAAGGCCTCCTTTGGGGGAGAGTCATACTGGAGGGCCTCGAGCTCTTCGGCTCGAGGCTCCTCCTCCGGATCTGCGGGGAAGGCCAAAGCCTTGGAAATATCCCTCACGAAGTCGGAGAACCGGGTATCCTCCGGGGGGGATCATCTCCGCGGCTCGGACTCGGGCGAGTCGGAGGGGACGCACCGAGTCTGAAACAAACCGGATGACTCGTCCTCCTCCGTGTCCCAGCCAGACTCCTCCGTGGAGGAATCGAGCGGCTCCGGGAGGCCGAGGGAGACCGTGGCCGAGGATCGACTCGAGCTTGGATGGACTCGAGGATCGGCTCGGCCTCCGGGGCCGACTTGGACGTCGACGTCCCGGTGGTGGGGGCAGATGCACCGGCGAGGCCAGCCATCAATGCCCGCTGCTGGTCCATGAAGGCAGCGATACTGCTCTCCAAGGCCGTCAATCTGAGTCCAAACTCAGAAGACCCAGCAGCTTCCGACTTGGGCCTCGACGGCGTCAGGCCCGACGTCGGCTCCTTCGGAGGCGAGTCCACGAGGACTACAGTACTCACGTGTCCAGGAGACTCCACTTCGAGACGAGGATGCTTGGAAGGCCTCTCCGCCTCCGAGGACCCGGGGCGGCTGACGGGGATATGCGACCCGGCCAAGGGACCAGGAGTGTCCTCCGATGCCGCCCTCGCGGGTTTCTTCTTCCGACGATGTTCCCGGGCGGGAGACCCCCACTCAGAGGAACTCCGACGACGCTCGGAGCCGGAGTCACGAGACGTCGAAGCCTCTGACAAGGTCCGGGCCCGACCGGACGCGGAGTCAGAAAAAAGTCGTTCCTTCTGAGACTGCCGACTCCTCAGGGCCTTCGAGGACATTTTGTTGCAGGGACCACAAATCATCGGGTCATGATTGGGTCCGAGGCAACGGAGGCAGCAGTCGTGTGTGTCGGTAAGAGACATAAGTCTGGTACAGCGATCACACTTTTTAAACCCGCTGGCAGCCATCGGGGGAAAAAGGGCCCCCGTGAGGTCAAAAGACCGTGCTGCCAGAGAAAAAGAAAAAAGTGGCGGGAACGCCAGTCACGAAGGACAAAAACCGAAAAATAGTGAACGGACTCGATATCGGAGTATCTAGGCCGGGCGGGAAAAGGACATGGCGTCGAACCGAGGAAAAAACAAAACGAAAAAATCAACTTTTTCAGCGGCGATCACAAACTACGTCTGTAGGGCTCCGCGGAAAAAAGAAGACTGAGCAAGATGGCACCCTTGGGCGGGAAGGGGACCGCGCATGCGCGCTGCAATTCCCAAAGGCTTTCTTCAAAAGCTGGGGAAAATTGCTCCGTGAGGGCTCCGTCGGCGCCGACGTCACCCATAAGTGAGGATTGACTTCCTGCTTGGTCCTGGAGAAAGCAGACTCCTCCCCAGCACTATCTAAGACCTTATCTAGGTGGCGTGTGAGGTCTGCTACCTTCGCACCAGGCAGGCATGTTACCAGGCGATCCTCACGTCCACCAGCCACCCAGCTATCTACATGCCTAATGATCGAATCACCAACTATAACGGCTGTCCTAACCCTTCCCTCATGGGCACATGGCCCTGGAGAACCTCCTCGGTGCGAGAGGGTTTTACATCACCTGGAGGACAGGTCCTAGTTACAGGATCACTTCCTGCCACATCAGGGTGATGCTCTCCTGTCACGTGACCTCTCTCCTCCATGGCAACAGGGATCCTGCCAGACTGGAGGTGGGACTTCAGGACTATATCCCTGTAGGTCTCGTCTATGTACCTCTCTGTCTTATGTTTTCCAAGTCTGCTACTTTAGCCTCTAGAGAACAGACTCGTTCCCTGAGAGCAAAGAGCTCCTTGCACCTAGTGCACACGTAAGACCTCTCACCAACTGGGAGAAAATCATACATGTGACACTCAATGCAAAAGACTGGAAAGCCCCCATGCCGCTGCTGGACTGCTGTCTGCATCTTAGTTTTAAGTTTGTGTTTAGATCTAAGTTCTTTACTTACTAAGGGTTGCTATGGATATTTATACTAATAAAACTGTACCTAATACGTGTAATATACCTTGTTCACCTGAAGCTTAACTAATCTCAGGTCCTTAGTGTATGACTGATTTGGGTAATGAGCTTCACCTGAGAGCACCTCCTGTCTTGTAAGATGTGTAAGTACCTATAAAGCTACGATTATCCCAGGGGAGGGAGGGAAACAACACTTATTAAAAGAGGGCTGCTACACAGTACCCTGTCTTGTGCTGCTGAAGTAAGCTGTATTCTGATTTGATTTAAATTATAGCTCTAAGCTGCTGCTAGGCTCTAACTTCTTATGAAATTTAAACTACAAGCTCTCTGCTGGGTTCTAAATTTAACCAGAAAGCTCTCTTCTGTGTTTTAAATGTAAGCTAAAAGTACTTTGCTGATGCTAGGCCCTGAGTGACTATTAAATTTAGACTACAAGCTCTCTGCTGGGTTCCAAATGTAACCAGAAAGCTCTCTTCTGTGTTTTAAATTTAAACTAAAAGTACTTTGCTGTTACTAGGCCCTGAGTGACTATTAAATTTAAACTACAAGCTCTCTGCTGGGTATGAAATGTAACCAGAAAGTTCTCCTCTGTGTTTTAAATTTAAACTTAAACTGCTGCTACTAGGCCCTGACTGACTTAACAAAAATAGTGGGTTCACAGATTAATTAGCTTTAATACAAAGAATTCCTTTTAGAAAATTACCAGAAGTATATACTCACAGTTGCAGATCTCTCTCCAGAAATAACAGTCCCTTTTTCTAGTCCTTCAAGCATCTTGAACTTCTCACTCACCAGGAACTTGTTAAGGTTGCACAGGTCGAGGAAGTGCCTTAGGCCCCCCTGTCCTCTTTGGCACAAGGAAGTACCTGAAGTAGAATCCCTTGCCCTTGAGATGGTAGGGACCGGTTCTACCTCTTTGTCCTCGAGAAGACCTGCCAACTCCTTCAGGAGAAGGTCCTGGTGAAGGGAAGACCTGAAGGGCTCTCCTGGGAAATAAGGTGGAGGTGTCTGAGTCAGGTGGAGGAGGTAACCCTCCCTGACCATCCGAAGTGTCCAGGAATCGGTGGTGATGGACATCTATCTCTGGGCATAGAGGGCCAGATGTCCCCCTGTGGGCTGATGATCTCCTAGGGGTAGAGAGACTATACTGAAGGAGTCAAAAGCTCCCCCCTGGCTAGGCCGTGGCTGGTGCCTGGGGTTTTGGAGCCTTCTGCTTATGCGGGCCATGCCCATGTCCCTTGGCCTGCTGACCCTGTTTGGGAGCCGGGGAGGCCTGATAAGGTGGGTAGTTTCGATAAGCAGTTCCCTTCCTTGGGTAAAAGAACTTTTTACCCGAGTCCTTCCGTCGACGAGGGGCAGCGGTCTTCTTAGAGAGGCTAGTCCTCATCATGAACTTGGTCTCCAGCTTGGCAGCCTTGTCGGTCATGGGTTTGCCAAAGAGGTTCTCTCCTTGATATGGGACATTGACCAATTTGTCCTGAACCCCCATTGCTCAAGGTCGGATGACTGAAGCCAAGCTTGGTGGTGTGCACCGATGCCCGCCGCAGCTACTCAGGCCACCGACTCAAACCCATCATAGGCCGCTCAAGACATGAATTTGAGCACTCACGGACTACCTTGGCCAGGTTCTTGAACCACTGCAAAGGTTCCTTGGAGAGACCATCTAAGAACCCGATGAGTTCCTTCGCCAGCTCTCTCAGGTACATGCACATGTACAGCTGGTAGGCCTGGGTGCAGCAGATGAGCATTGAGCCCTGGTAGCATTTTCTGCCAAGGGCGACTACGGTGCGGGTCTCCCTGCCGGGGGCACCGAAGAGTGCATCTTTTGGCTTTTCAGCCAACACATGGCCGACTCCACCACCATGGAGTTATGCGGCAGCTGTGACTTCTGGAAGCCCGGGCTCCAGCGGACTCGACACATTGAGTCGAGTCATTTGCTCACCACCGGCACAGAAGCCGGTGTGTCTCACATTCGAAGCATGAGTCATTCCAGGATGGGAGGAATAGGCATTGTGAGCAATTTCCACGGAGGGGCCTCGTACTGGAGGATTTCCAACTCCTCCGACTTGGTTGGGAATGCCAGGGCCTTAGACAAAATCCAGGGATCCCATATCCTGGGCAGGGACCACCACAGAGACTCCGAGATGGGAAAGTCAGAAGGGATATTGTGGTGGCGACGGATATCGGGGGACTCCTCGTTGTCCATCTCCCTCTCGGAGTAGTCTGTCGAGGACTCGTAGGAGGTCTGCTCCGTGGGCCTTGGGGCCCCTGATGCCCTGCAGCTGGTGCCCGGCAAACTTGCCGGGGATTACCGCAGTCCCATCAAGCGGGACTCAGAGTGAGACCTCGGCCGAGGATCGACTCGAGGCCGAAGGACTTCGAGGATCAGCTCTACCTCCGGGGATGTCTTGGATATCGAGGGCCCGGTGGTTGGGGTGGATGAACCGGTCGTGCCGGACAACAGCACCCACTGCTGGTCCATGAAGGCAGACAAACTGCGCTCCAGGGTTGCCATTCTGAACTTCAGACCAGGGCTCCGCAGCCTTTGGTGCAGGTACCGAGGGACTCTGGCCTGATGCCGGCTCCCCCAAAGGGGAATTCTCGATGAGGATGGTGTCTGGGGACTGAGGCCAGTCCACGGTCGTATCCTTTTGAGGGGGCCTTTGCAGGCCGCTCCTTCCCCAATGCCTCAGACGAGCATCTCGGACTGTGGGACCAGGCCTGGGCAGCACCCGGCCGGTCGGAGCCATCCAAGGACACCACCTTCGAGGGTTTCTTCTTCTTCCTGGGTTCCCCCAAGGGAGACCCCCTTTTTGAGGACCAACGACAAGACTCGGGTTCAGAGGGTTCTGCTCGAGATGTCGGGGTCTCAGACAAGGCCCTGGCCTTCGGAGGCATCGGGGACTCGGAGAAAAACTTATTATACTGCTGCTGGCGGCTCTTGAGGGCCGTGCTGGACATCCTCTTGCAGAGACCGCTGGCTACCGGGTCGTGGTCTTGCCTAAGACAGCGAAGACCGCATTCATGTGTGTCGGTCAAAGACATGATTTTTTTCTCCCTCTGTGCTGCAAGCGGGAGAAAAAAAGGCACAATTCAGCCAGAAAAAGAAAATAACGCAAGACTACAAAAAATAAACCAAACCTAATGCCGAAGCATTGAGGTCAGTAGGCGGGAAGAGTACCAGTGCAATACCAGAGGTGAGTGTGAAATCGGAGAAAGAAAAAAATCAACTTTTTCCGGGAACAAGCCAGACAACATCTGAAGGGCTCTCAGGAAAAAAGGAGACTGAGCAAGATGGCACCCTTGGGTGGGAAGAGGACCACGCATGCATGGTGGTATCTTCTAAAGGCTTTCTTTGAAAGCTGGGGGATGCTTCCACGAGGGCTCCGTTAGTGCCTACGTCACCCATATGTAAGAGCTGACTTCCTTCTTGTTCCCGGAGAAGGGCGTGAAATGCACTAGAGACAAAGAAAAAAATGAAAAACAGCAAACTTCCGGGGCCCACTGCCGAGGCAGGGCACTGGGGATGACGGGAAGAGGACTGGGAAACCGGAATTAGAGAGACAATTATGAGACTTTTTCTGAGGTACAGGGCCGTGCATCCAAAGGGCTCTGCAGAAAAAAAAGAGACTGATCAAGATGGCACCCTTGGGCAGGAAGGGGACCACACATGCGTGGTAGCATTACCAAAGGCTTTCTTTGAAAGATGGGGAAATGCTCCATGCGGGCTCTGTCGGTGCCATCTCCCATAAGTGAGGACAGACTTCCTGCTTGTTCCTGGAGAAACGGTACATTCCTACCAAAGCATTACTAGGATCTGCAGACAGCACTACTTTCCTGCTTCTATGTTCTCCGCAAGAGCCACGGTCATCTCTGATGCTAGTGCCCTGAGTTTGTATACCTCCAAGTGTGACATAGGGCTCAACTCACTGCTCTGCTGAGAAACAAGTGCTGTCACATTTAAGAAGCTGCTGTCACATTTAAGAAAGCCTGTCACTGCTTCAAATCCCTTTGTTCTTATTTTATTTTTTTTACTTTTTTTTTTAGAAAAAGAACAATAAAAAAACCCCAACCTATTGGCAAGCAGCCTCTACCCTACAGCCTGCACTTGAGGTACCTGAAAACAAAAACCGCCAATGGTGTTCCAAAGGGATAGGGAGAGAGACCAGAAGGCCTATCACCCTAACAGAGACAGTCCCCTAAGCTAAATGGGGAAATTTTACTTACCGATAATTTCCTTTCCTGGAGCCCAGCTAGATCAGTCCAGACTATTGGGTTATCTCCCCCAACTAGCAGATGTGAGACAGAGAAACCACTAGAACAGTGCTGTGACATCACCACTAGCACCTTACCCAGTACAGCTAAACACACTCTTCAGTCATGGAGTCTGCTAAGAGCCCTAGCCCCATTCATAACCATTTTTAATAGGGGAACTATATACAGTAAAACAGGCACATTCAGAAGTCCCTCTGGGAACACTGCAAACCCGCCAGTCACCATTGGAGTGGGTCCTGGACTGGTTTAACTGGGCTCCAGGAAAGGAAATTATCGATAAGTAAAATTTCCCCTTCCAGAGCGCCCTGCTAGACCAGTCCAGACTATAGGGCAGTACCAAATCTACTCCCCAGTTGGACAGGTCAACAGTGCAGCCGACAACATCTTTGTGCCAAAACGGGCTGCCGCACACGCTTGCACATCCAAGTGATAATGCCACGCAAATGTGGAAAGGGAGGACCACGTTGCTGCTCTGCAAATATCCAAGGGCGCCACAGCGGATAACTTCGGCCAGGAGGCCTCTTGAGCTCAAGTTGAATGCGCCTTCAAGCTGGAAAGCACCACTTTACCAACTAATATGTAGGCCGAAGCAATGGTATTTCTTATCCAGCAGCCTAAAGTGGCCTTGGAGGCCGCTTGTCCCTTGCGGGGCCTCACAAAGAGGACAAATAAATGGTCCAACATCCAAAAGGAGTTCATGGCCTCCAAATAGCATAGGAGGATTCTGCGAACATCCAATCTGCGCAGATCCTTGTCTTTTCTAGCGCACCGCTTCAGAGCGAACGTCGGCATGGAAATCTCCTGGTTAAGATGAAAAGGGGACAATACCTTGGGCAGAAATGAGGGTTCTGTTCGCAAGGAAACTCCCTCTGGAGAAAGGGACAAAAAGGGGTCACAGCACGAGAGAGCCTGCAGCTCAGAATTTCACTGCGCAGAAGTCATGGCAACCAGGAAAACCGCTTTTAAGATCAAATCCTTGAGAGCAGCCCAACACAAGGGTTCAAAGGGCTTGTAAACGAGCTACCGTAGCACTATGGAGAGATGCCAAGGGGGAACCGAAGGACACATCGGGGGCCATAGGGCATGCACACCCTAAGAAAGTGACTGACATCCCGATGAGTGGCCAGGGACTTGCCCTGGACAGTCCTCCGAAACGCAGACAGGGCTGCCACTTGTACTTTGAGAGAACTGTAAGTCAGGCCCTTCTGAAGGCCATCCTGCAGGAAGGCAAAGATAACTAGAATGCTCTTACGTCAGGGCAAGAGTGCCTGCCGTGCACACCGGCATTCAAAAGGTTGCCAGGCTCATACATAGACTAAAGAGGTTGACGGTCGCCAAGCGCACAACAGTGTAGAGACCACCGCAAGGGAAGAGTCCCTGAGAATTAGGCGCTGCTTCTCAAGAGTCAAGCCTTGAGCGAGAAAGGACCTGGATCGTCCATTAGAACGGGTCCCTGGCATAACAGACCTTTCCATGTACCTAAGGAAAGCAGCGGCCCACCTCGAGCCGGACAAGCTCCACGTACCAAGAGTGGCATGGCCAATCGGGCGCCACCAATATGATGAGATGAGGGTGCTGTTCTATGTGCTGAAGGACCCAGGGGATCAATGGCCATGGTGGGAAAACATACAAGAGTGGTTGTGCCAGCCACAGCTGGACCATGGTATCTACCATCCCCACCCCTCTCTGTCTGGAGAAGGACGGGACCATGGCATTTAATGGAGTCGCCATGAGATCCAGTGTTGGCAGGCTCCAGCAGGCCATAAGGCACCGAAAGGCCCAGAGCACCAGCTCCCACTCACTGGGGTTGAGGAGATGTTGATGGAGGTAGTCAGCCTGAACTTTGTCCTCTCCCACTATGTGCTGGGCTGAAAGAGCCTGCAGATGTTGTTCAGCCCAAGGAAAGAGAAGATTCATTTTGCACGCGAGATGCCTGGGCACTAGGTGCCTCCCTGTTGATTCACATAGTCCACCGCAGTTGCATTGTCTGACATTACCCATACCGTCCATCTGCAGAGTAGGAGCTGAAATTGGTACAGAGCCAGCCAGATGGTGTGAATTTCCAGACAACTGATAGACCAGCGAGCCTCCTGTGGTGACCAGGTGCCTTGAGTGGTCTGATCCAAACAATGAACTCCTGAGCCAGTTAAACTGGTGTTGGTTGTAGCCACTATCCATTCCAGCTAATCCAGTGGAATTCTGCAGGGCAAATTCTCATGTGTATTCCACAAGCGGAGGATGCGGCACACTGTCGGTGGAAGAGGAAGTGGAACTACATGGTCCTGGGAGCAAGGGGACCAGTGACTCAGAAGAGAGCTCTGTACTACTACTACTATTGAGCACTGGTATAGCGCTACAGGACGTATGCAGCACTGCACAGACACATGTAAAAGATGGTCCCTGCTTATCACAGCTTACAATCTAGTTAAGACATACAACACAGTAGCTGTAGACACGGGATACATCTAGAGGAAATGGTAAGGAAACATAAAGGAGACCAAGTGAGTCAAGATCTGAAGGCGTAGAGGGCGCATGTGCGCTCTGGCCCATAGCATGACCTCTAAGGTTGCCGCCATGGCCATAAGGAGCTGCAGATAATACCAAGCCCAAGGGAGCAGAAGCTTTAGTAGCTGTCACTGGAACTTGCGCCAATGTTTCTCCGTGAGGGATACTTGACCCCTATGGGTATCAAAGTGGGCTCCTAGAAACTCCAAGCTTTGAAACAACATGAGGTGGCTCTTGCTGTGGTTGATTACCCAGCCGAGCTGCTCTAGGAATTGCACTGTCTGTCAGACTGAGCGCTATGTGTTGGAAAACGACCAGGACTGAATGAGCCAGTCGTCCGGGTACACATGTACACAGATCCCCTTGTGCTGCAGCACCACAGCCACAACAACCATCATTTTTGAGGTGGTCTTTCGGGTGGTCGCTAGCCTGAAAGGGAGAGCACATTACTAAAAATGCTGTCCCAGAATGGCGAACCGGAGGAAGCGCTGATGGACAATCATGGATGGGGATGTTCAGGTACGGTTCTTTAAGGTTCAGAGTGGCCAGAAATTCTCCCGGCCGCATTGCTTAAATGACGGAATGTACCGTCTCCATGCAAAAGTGGGCCACTCGCAAGTTCTAATTGACCCCTGAAGATCGAGGATAGGCCAAAAGGCTACATCCTTTTTGGGGATCACAAGTAGATGGAGTAGTGGCCGTCTCTACACACACCTGGAGGCACTGGCACTAGTGCTTGAAGGTGCAATAGCCTTAGGAGAGTTTCATGGATTGTTTTGCATTTGTGTGCTGAGCCACATGGAGAAACCATGAACGCATCTCGAATGGGCCGGGCCAATTCGAGGGCACAGCCATAACGGACGACCTCCAGTACCCAAGCATCCAAAGTGATATGAGCCCATTCCTGGTAAAACTGCCAGAGTTCCCTCCGATCTGCGGCACCACAGAATGGGCCCCAGGCCGTCAACACAAAGAACAGTTTGTGTTACATGTTTTAGTGCCGCCAGACTTCTTAGGTCCTCTGGCTGATCCCTATGATTGCTGTGCTACCTAAAAGGACTGTTCATGACTAGCGGAACTGATCCCTACGATTGCTGTGCTCCCTAAAAGGACTGTTCATGACTAGCGGAACTGTAGTACAAGGAAGACACTCAGTTTTGATATTATGACTCGCGATACTCCGGGCGAGACATACTGGAGCTGGCGGGCGTGGAGCGGCGAGAGGATGTCTTTGTTTCATCCTCCAGCAAGTGCTGTGACTTGACCTCCCCAAGGTCTTTTGCCAACTTTTTCAAATCCTCCCCCAAAAAAGAGTCCATCCTTGAACAGGCTTTTGGCAAGGCGCGCTTTGGAGGTGGCAATCGCAGACCAGTTCCTGAGCCAGAGCCACCGGCAGGCCACAGTAGCTGCTACCACTCTGCAGGCATCCAAGCGTAGCAAGTCATATAATGCATCTGACAAGAAGGCATCAATGGACTCTAGATGTGCAGAAATCAAATTCCTTGGCAGCACCTGAGTTCAGCGCAACAAGGCTTGAGCTGCCAATCCCCCGCATGCCGAGTCCTGCACTGCTAAAGATGAGGCAGAAAAGACAGTCTTCAGAAGCTTCTCCACCTTCCTATACTGAGGGTCCTTGAGAGCTGCACCTCCCACCACAAGGATGGTCGTCTTTTTGGTGACGGCTGTGACCAGGGAGTTCACCTTAGGATAGCACAACCAAAGCTGAAGGTCTCTCTGGGACCAAGCATAGACCCTGCCTAGGCAGCAGGCTGTCCGTAAGGAGGCATGTGGTGCATCCCATTCACCCTTTACCAGTTGCTGCAGCTCAGGCAGGAATGGAAAGGCCTTAGCTGTTGCCTTGACCCCCCGCCATAGGATAGGGATGGAGGTAGACAGGTCTGTAGGCTTGATTGTCTCTGGAATGCGGAACTCTGATGTAACCTGACTAATAAGCACGGAGACTTCCTCCCTACAGAACAGCCGAATCACTTGAGACTCGCTGTCTTTCTCTGATAGAGAAAACTTGCCCTCCTCCAGAATGGAATGTGGGCGATGACATATCCCGGTCACTGCCCTGTTCTTTGTCATCTGGGTACTCCAATTCTCTGAGGGTCCAGGCCAGGCTCTTACGCTGATGCTTGGGACTCAGTGCTCCAGTTGCGGTATCCTTATGCTTTCTTGCAGAACCGGTCTGGCCAGTCTGGTTGCAGTCAATATTCATGCATGGAGAACCCCGTGGGGTGCCCTCGTGACCCCCCTTCCATAAGTCCCAGGAGTGTTTAAACAGCATGGCAAATTCCACCACTTCTGCAATACACCTGAAGGCGCAGCATAGCAGCTGATCGAGTCTCCCCTGCCGTGTGAGAGCAGCTCCGGCGGGGAAATATCACCCCCATTGGTGGGATTGCCCAAAAGTTCTGCTTGCTGTGGGCCAGAAGCTACGGACAGTGCAGGCGGCAGATCCAATACCTGTTGTGCGGACAACACATCCCCCGCAGCCAAAGTGGGAGGATTACCGAATTCCACCTGCAAAGTCTGACTGGGATCGGCAGCACAGAGTGCGCAGATGCAATCAATGAACCCCGGTGCTGTCTGCCGCATCCCATGCAATGCGGGGCCTTGTTAGACATAATGGCAGTAGAATATACATGTTTTAGTCTGCACAGGAAATCCAGGCTGCAAATTCTCCTCATGAGAAGGGGCCTTCAGCGCAGGACAAAACAGCTTGAAGGAGGTCGCAAACCACCACAGTTAAGGTAGCACACAAGGGGGGGGGCGGAGCCTGAGGGGGGGCGGAGCCTGATGTCCAGCGGGTAGGACGCTTTGCGTTGAAGCTCCCGAGAGGCCTACTTAGAATCCTGACTTAATACCTATACAAACTTACTATTTTGCTCCGAGCTGACCGGGGTACCTCGGGGGGGGGATGGCGGCCCATAAACCAGCGCGCTTGGACTTCGGGTCTCCTTCTTCTTCTCACGGAAAACGCTCCAAAACAGAGGTGTCCTCCCCACAGAAGATGGTTCCATTTCGTGAAAACCCCGAAATGCACCTGGAGATTTTGGAGGAAATACGCGGTGTGAAGGAATTGGTGCAGTCCAATGGAGAAGCGCTTCGAGCCATGCGAGAAGACTTTGGAGTGCTCCAGGACCGACTTGAAAGTCTTTCATTACGGCAGGACAACATGGCGGGGGTCCTCGACTCGCACGCGGTGCGCTTGGGCAAACTGGACAAGGCTGAGCGCCAGATACAGAATCTTCAAAAGGAGTTAGAAGATAGCAATAATCGAGCCCGTCGCAACAATGTGAGGCTCCTCGGAATGCCGGAGGGGGTGGAAGCAGGAGATATAAGAGAATTCTTGCTCAAAACTCTTCCCTCCTTGCTGAAGATCACGTTTCATAGAGAACTGGAAATCGATCGAGCACATCGTGTTCCTGCCCACATGGCGCCCAACCGCACGACCCCCCGGCCTATTATCTTTCGCTTGCTACGATATCAACAAGTGGAACAAATTTTAAATGCTGCCCGAGCGAATCATCATTTGGAATTTGAAGGTCGTAAAGTCTCCTTCTTTCCTGATTTGGCAAAGCCTACCGTTGACCGTCGGAAGAAACTCCTTGCTCTTCGCCCTCGACTTCAACAGCTACAGGCTCGCTTTGGCCTGTTGTATCCAGCGAAGCTTCGAGTGACTCTCCACAACCAAACCAGAACGTTCGAAGATCCTGATCTACTATCAACATTTTTAGACTCCAAAGAAGCAGAGCAGATGCGCTAATCCCAAATCTTGGACTCTTATCTGTCGGCTCTGTCCGCCATTTTGAAGGGCCCGATGCGGCGGTCATAGCCAAGCACAGAGATTGCCTGGACTTTCTTTCTTTCTCTATATGACTTTTGTTTTTTGGTCTCCTAACCCTTCATGATGTGTGCCTCGGTCGGATTCGGAGCACGCACAGTCCTACAGGTTATGTGTTTTTTCAATTTCGGCCTTCTCTGGGGTTTCTCCCCGCAGACACATGGTCGCCAGTAATTTTGGGGTTTTGCTTCTCCTCTACCTTACTGCGGTTTTCTTTGTTAATGTGGGGCGCTTCATTGTATTATATTAGCTTATTTTTCTTATGTCATGTGTACAGCCAGATACAGTCAGTTTGAGGGATATAGTGAAATTATGTGTGCTATAATGCTCAGAATTTTAACTTTTCTGAATGGCCTTATGTAAAATCTTATCAATCACCGTAAAAGGCATTAATGGTCCACTCAAAGGAAAGAAAATCCTTAGCTATCTTAGCCATGAGCATGTTGATTTAGTGTTTCCTCAGGAAACGCATTTAAACTTTGTTGAAACACTGAAACTCACTGCTAAGCTTTACATGGTAGCTGCCTATTCTCCCACCGTTTCCAAATGGTACGGGGTAGCCATACTGGTTAAGAAGTCTTTGCACGCTACTGTACTTGATATTAGCGTTGACAAAGAGGGTAGATGGGCCCGTGTACACCTTGAGGTTGGAGATAGTGAATTCACGTGTATTTGCATTATGCCCCGAATGTGGACAACCCTGCTTACTATGCAAGTATTGCGCAGTTGGCATAGGCCTCTGCCAATGCTCCATTAATACTTGGTGGCGATTTTACTCCAGTGTTCCCTCAATCTTTTCTTCTCAAATAAGGCGCTCGTTGGCTGGAAGATCCAGTACCGAGTAGACCTGTGTGGCTAGATATAGAAGCGGGCCTTTGCAAACCGATTCCTCTTACTTTTCTCCCTGGTATGACTCTCCCATCAGACTCCCACTATCCACCAATGCTTTTAGACACTTTAGGTGCCTTTAATACTCTTATGCAATCTTTTAGACTCCCGACTCTGGTCAGTGCAACTTCAGCATCGCCCTCGGAGTACTAGGGTACTCCCGCCATCGGCATTCTCTACATGAGGTTGATTGGAGACTTTCCGATCTATCGGTAGTTCACCGGGTGTAGCATCCAATTTTTACTAAACCTTATGTAATGCTATAACTAGAGATACCCCTATAGTGCAGAAAGTATGGGAGAGAGAATTGCATGTGACTTTGACCTCGGAGCAATGGAGCCTTATCTGGAGTAGAGGGACACGGGTTCCCGATCCGCCTCACTCACTCAGACCCTCTTCTTTCTAGCCCACCGGTGTTTTTACACTCCGCACAGATTAGACAAATGGAACACTACTCAGGGCAATGGTTGCTGGACATGTCCTGCGGCCATTGGTTCATTGCCTCATGTTATGCATGAATATCCCGTACTACAGTATTACTGGCGTCGGGTCTGGGGTCGTATTTAATCTATCTCGCACTCTCAGGAGCCCCTTTCTTGGAGGATAGTGGGACTTCGCCCAGTTGCGGGGATCCCCTCTCTCCCAAAAATGGCTTATCTCCTTTCGAACTTTATGCTTGGCATTGCTATTTCCCTAATTAAGTAATACCGGAAATTTAGCTCCCAGCTGAGCCCCAATGAATGGTGGAATCATGCCTGTCTTTACAGTAAATATGTACAAATACCTCGTCTGTTCGCTTCCCCTGTTCAGACTCCTTTTCATTGGTCTCAATGGAAGATGCTCAATGACTATGTACATTTTGCTAAATGCTCTCATCTGACTGTCTAACTTTGTATATATCTCTGTCCCATGATCATGCTGTATCGTAGATGCTCTTTTGATCGTTTGATGTATAATCACTGTTAATAGGAAGTGCCCACATGCTGATCTAATCGGGTAGAGAAGAAGCATCGGGGTGGGGGGTAATTGGGTTTACTTTTCCTTATTGTATACTTGTTTTGTCTCCTTTGGTGTGTTGTTTCTTTTGTTTGTTGCAAAATGAAAATAAAAGTTTAAATAAGGTAGCACACAAGGCATAAATTCAGGCCGCAAGCTCTGCATGTAGGATGGGATCGACAGCGTGTGTAAAATACTGCAAAGGAAGCCGCAAGCCATAAGCCATTGCAACCCGCAGCGGCACTACTCACAGTTTGCTGAGCACTGAGAGGATGAATCACTACACTGCTGGCCTGACCACCAGCCTTCAGGGAGCAGTGGGGGGGGGGGGGTGCAGTCACTGCCATGCATGACCGGCCAGGCCTGCCAGAACAGAGGAATTGCTGATGAACTCTCTGTTGCTAAAAATTGTTCTTCCTTTAATTTGACTTTTTTTTTTTTGAAAATAAAAAAGGCTGGAATAATCAAGGCTAGGCACTCCTACGACAGACTCCTGAGGCTACTGAACTGACCCTCCTGGCCAGACATAGCCTCCTCCCATGAAGAACAGTCCAGTCCTGGGGGTGTCTCCTACACTCCTTGGGACTGCTAATCCTGTTGAACTGCGAACCATCCTCCAGTCGGAGCAGCAGCCTGAAATTCTGGAGCTGTACAGAACACGAACCACCATCTGCTGAGGCAGAGAAAATACTGAAGAATGCCCCTAGCTGTACTGGGTAAGGTGCTAGGGTGATGTCACAGCACTGTTCTAGTGTTTTCTCTGTCTCAGATCTGCTGTTTGGGGGAGATAACTTAATGGTCTGGAATGGTCTAGCAGGGCGCTCTGTGATAGATGGATGCTCAGAGCAGGCCATGGAAAAAGCTCGGAAACATGGGGAGGAGGCAGAAAATACTGGGAGCTGGTAACTGCATGGACTCTCTATTTGGGGTAATGTCATTGCTTTGAATTCTCTGCCCCCATATGCTGGCAGGGGAGCATAACCCATGCATCTGGATTGGACTGGACAGGACAAAGAGAAAATGTTAGTGCGTGCTATCTGCCACAACGCCCATAATACGAAAAGGCGACAGCAAAAGCTAGAAGGACGACTGGGTGCATACGGAGAGAAATGTCCAGCAGAAGAAAGGAGGGGATAGTGCCTCTGTATAAGTCTTTGGTCCGACCTCATTTGGAGTATAATGTGCAATTCTAGAGACTGCACCTTCAAAAGGATATAAACAGGATGGAGTCAGTACAGAGGGTGGCTACTAAAATGGTTAGTGGTCTTCATTATAAAGCATATGAGGACAGATTTAACGATCTTAATATGTACACCTTAGAGGAAAGGCAGGATACAGGTGATATGATTGAGATGTTTAAATACCTCCATGGCATAAATGCACAGGGCGAGAGCCTCTTTCGATTGAAAGCAAGCTCTGCTACGAAGGGGCATGGGATGAGGGTGAAAGGGGATAGATTCAGGAGTGATATGCAGAAATATTTCTTTACGGAAAGAGTAGTGGATCCGTGGAATAGTCTCCCAGTGGAGGTGGTAGAGATGAGGATGGTATCTGAATTCAAAAAAGCATGGGACAAACACAGAGGATCTCTAAAGGAAAAAAGGGGACTGTTGTAGTTGTCGATATGGAAGGACAGACTAGATAGGCCATGTGGTCTTTTTCTGTCGTTATTTTTCTCTGTTTCTATAATAACATGCATACTGCAGCAGATAGTACACAAACTAATGTTTAATAAACTTAGTTACTGGCTCAGTCACTTATCCATCTTGAAGATTTCACTTGCTTGCATTGGGGTTCTAAAACCGTCCTGGTCCAGATTTCTTCAGTTGTAGGTTCTCTGAAGTTCAGGTTTTTATTAATACCTACTACACTTACTCACAAAAAAAAAAGAGAAACCCATTTACTCTATCTTCTGTGAAGACATTAATTTTACTTGTTCCTTGTCTGCTGCTTGCCTGTATTGTGTGTTCTGACTACCTAGAAAATTGCAGAAAAGTAAAAGGCTTCCTGCTAAGCTTCTTTTACCATGTAAACCCTTTTTTATCCTGCTTTATTACTGTAAACTAGCCCTCAGACTCTTTTGGGCTTCTGTGACCAATTCAACATCAGATGTTTGCCAGATATCATATCTACTCAAAAATAAATCCCAATATGAGAGATTAATAAATACCCTACCAAAAAATCTCCCAAAGACTCCCTAATGAAACCTTATTATATCTTTTTGTCGGGCCGCAGTGAGGGAGGTTTAGATGAGCTTCAAAACCACACCAGACTACTGCGGACCATTTTAATCACCAAACAGTTCTTTAGTGAAGCATATAAAGAAAGTGAAAACGTATCTTAAAACATGGAGAGAAGAAGCTCAAATTCTGTAGAATGTCCAAATTCAAAGTTCCAGTTTTAAATCACACGACGTGCACGTTTCGGGGTCAAGCAGCCCCTGTATCAAGTGCTCTCACACAGGTCGAAAGAAATTTGGTTCTTCTCTTTGTGCTGATCCAAAGTAACATTCTTACCCCATTTTAAAACCCCCGGTTCACGCCGGGCAACCAATCATGAGAGGAATCTGTCCTACAACCATTGGTCAGCCAAATTATCATTCATCAAGGGAACCGAAAATAGGTAAGGGATTCGCTGCAGCGATCTTTCAACCTATTGGATGAACGCAAAACGTTGTGTGACATCACATCGCTCATTACTGAATTCAACCAATACTAAAGAACAGCTCAGGATAAAGGGAATTCCCACCACAACAGGGAAACCCCTTAACCCTTGAGCTTAAATTAAAGAACGCTCAACCATTCAATCTCACGATTTAAACCCCCTGGATGCACACTGGCCAAATCGTAGATCCATCGTTGTTCACAACGTTGAAGTCGAAGTGTCCTGTCTCCTTCTCTAGGGTCCCCCGGGATATAGTCGATCACGGTCCACCGTAAACCGTCAAAAGTGTACCCCTGCTCGACACAGTGAGATACTATGGGAGCTGACAAGACCTGTTGTTGTAAGCGAGATGCATGTTCAGCAAGTCTGATTTTTATTGATCTTGTCGTGCGACCCACATAAATAAAGGGGCAACTACATTGAATCAGGTAGACCACAAAAGACGAGGAGCAGGTGATGGACCAACGCCGTGTATAAGTGCGACTAGTGTGTGGATGAACCCACGTGACTCCAGACATGGTATTAGAACAAAATTTGCAATGTTGACAAGGGGAATGGCCGTCCATTGTATTGGAACCAGGTGGTATATCTATCATGGTGGTGGAACTCACCAAAATGTCCCGAAAACAAGTGGCCTTACTAAAAGCTGGCATGAATGGATGAGCTAAACTAGGGTGTACTGAGAGAATCGACCAGTGTTTGCGGAGGATCCCCATAATTGCATTGCTGTGCACCATATAGGGAAAACCCCCCACTATCTTCTTATCAGACTCATTCGATGGAGTGTTAGGAGGATGCATAAGCCAATCTCGGTGCGTGTAGCGCGCACGTTTATAGGCCTGTTCAACTATCAGATGAGGGTACCCCCTTAGGAGTAATCATTGTTTCAGCTCCCGGGCATGATGTTGAAAATCCTCTATCGAAGAACATATCCTGCGCAGGCGTAAGAACTGCCCATAAGGTAGACCCCTCTTCAATGAGGCCGGATGTAAACTAGCATAATTCAAGAGGCTGTTCTTCTGAACAGGCTTTCGGAACAAAAGTGGTTTGTAGAGAGGTACCCACTCTAAAAATAAGCATGTCCAAAAATTCAATGCGCTGTGAATCCATATGAGCCGTAAATTTAATGTTAGATTTGAGGCTATTCAGCCAATTGATGAATGATTGTAATTCAACAGCGGTAGATGTCCAAACAAAAAAAAAATGTCGTCAAGGAACCTCTTCCACATAAGCACATGAGTATTTATTTATTTATTTTATTTATTTTGACAGTTTTTGTATACCGCCTTATCCTTCAATCAAAGCGGTCATGACACAATTGGGGGATACATTTAACACGCGGGGATATGAGACACATACACTAATACTTACAGGGAACATGGGCTATGGAGGGTTAAGTGGCTTGCCCAAGACCACAAGGAGCATCTGTGGGACTAGAAACCCCAGTCCTTCCAGCCCAAGGTTGCTGTCCTCTAGTCGGATTTGAACCCCCGACCTTCCGGCCTGAAGTACCTTGCCCCAACCACTAGGCTACTCCTAGTAAACAATGGGGACACATAGATCAAGCTTTCTTCCATTTGAGCAAGATATAAAGTGGCGATTGAAGGTGCCACAGTAGCGCCCATTGCAATTCCGAAAGTCTGCTGATAAAATGTCCCCTCAAAAAGAAAATAATTTCTCGTAAGCACTAGAGTGATCAAATCTAGTAAAAATTGTTTAGGTAATCTCGATGGAGCAGTGATAAATAAAGTATGAAGTAAGGTAAGCGCTTCACCTTGATGGATGTTAGTTTAAAGTGCTGCTACGTCGAGAGTCACCAGAAAAATTGGAGACTGAGGCAAAATTAAAGTGGATAGTTGAATCATGAAATGAGTGGAATCCCTTATGAATGAACGAACAGAAGCAGCCTCGTCCTTAAGAAAAACATCGCAGAATTTTGACAAAGGTTCAAGAATGGAGCCCCTACAGGAGACTATGGGCCGCCCTGGAGGTGAAGTTGCCGATTTATGAATTTTCGGCACTGTGTATATAGTAGGAATTTTTGGATGAAGAACTCTAAGGAAAGTACCTTCTCTTTTCGTGATCCAACCGTGATCCATGCCGGTAGAAATCAAAACCGAAATGGTTGTTTGTAGAACAGGAGTGGGATCACATGGCAACCGCTGATAAACATTAGAATCAGATATCTTACTGACGGCTCAGAAGAACAGCCTCTTGAATTATGCTAGTTTTCATCCGGCCTCATTGAAGAGGGGTCTACCTTATGGGCAGTTCTTACGCCTGCGCAGGATATGTTCTTCGATAGAGGATTTTCAACATCATGCCCGGGAGCTGAAACAACGATTACTCCTAAGGGGGTACCCTCATCTGATAGTAGAACAGGCCTATAAACGTGCGCGCTACACGCACCGAGATTGGCTTATGCATCCTCCTAACACTCCATCGAATGAGTCTGATAAGAAGATAGTGGGGGGTTTTCCCTATATGGTGCACAGCAATGCAATTATGGGGATCCTCCGCAAACACTGGTCGATTCTCTCAGTACACCCTAGTTTAGCTCATCCATTCATGCCAGCTTTTAGTAAGGCCACTTGTTTTCGGGACATTTTGGTGAGTTCCACCACCATGATAGATAAACCACCTGGTTCCAATACAATGGACGGCCATTCCCCTTGTCAACATTGCAAATTTTGTTCTAATACCATGTCTGGAGTCACGTGGGTTCATCCACACACTGGTCGCACTTATACACGGCGCTGGTCCACCACCTGCTCCTCGTCTTTTGTGGTCTACCTGATTCAATGTAGTTGCCCCTTTATTTATGTGGGTCACACGACAAGATCAATAAAAATCAGAATTGCTGAACATGCATCTCGCTTACAACAACAGGTCTTGTCAGCTCCCATAGTATCTCACTGTGTCGAGCAGGGGCACACTTTTGACGGTTTACGGTGGACCGTGATCAACTATATCCCGGGGGACCCTAGAGGAGGAGACAGGACACTTCGACTTCAACGTTGTGAACAATGATGGATCTACGATTTGGCCAGTGTGCATCCATGGGGTTTAAATCGTGAGATTGAATGGTTGAGCGTTCTTTAATTTAAGCTCAAGGGTTAAGGGGTTTCCTTGTTGTGGTGGGAATTCCCTTTATCCTGAGCTGTTCTTTAGTATTGGTTGAATTCAGTAATGAGCGATGTGATGTCACACAACTTTTTGCGTTCATCCAATAGGTTGAAGGATCGCTGCAGCGAATCCCTTACCTATTTTCGGTTCCCTTGATGAATGACAATTTGGCTGACCAATGGTTGTAGGACAGATTCCTCTCATGATTGGTTGCCCGGCTTGAACCGGGGGGTTTTAAAATGGGGTAAGAATGTTACTTTGGATCAGCACAAAGAGAAGAACCAAATTTCTTTCGACCTGTGTGAGAGCACTTGATACAGGGGCTGCTTGACCCCGAAACGTGCACGTCATGTGATTTAAAACTGGAACTTTGAATTTGGACATTCTACAGAATTTGAGCTTCTTCTCTCCATGTTTTAAGATACGTTTTCACTTTCTTTATATGCTTCACTAAAGAACTGTTTGGTGATTAAAATGGTCCGCAGTAGTCTGGTGTGGTTTTGAAGCTCATCTAAACCTCCCTCACTGCGGCCCGACAAAAAGATATAATAAGGTTTCATTAGGGAGTCTTTGGGAGATTTTTTGGCAAGATATCATATCTAGGCAAAGACCTTCCCTGAAATCCTGATTTTTTTCCCTCTACAAACACCACATGCACTCATTTATTTACATTCTCTTATATACCGCGCTATTCTGCATCAGTGCGGTTTACATTGAACAAACTGAAATTACATTGAACAGGGCATTATAACTTGGAGATAACTATTTTACAGGGAACATGGGCTATGGAGGGATAAGTGGCTTGCCCAAGACCACAAGGAGCACCTGTGGGACTAGAAACCCCAGTCCTTCCGGCCCAAGGTTGCTGTCCTCTAGTGGGATTTGAACCCTCGACCTTCCGGCCTGAAGTACCTTGCCCCAACCACTAGGCCACTCCTCCACTCATATGGTCTAGACACACTTAGCATAAGCTAAAGTTTGCTTAGCTTTTGAGCACAGAATTTTTAAAAAAATATTCCACTCAGCAAATTACTCTACAGGATATGGATAGACTTAGGAGTAATTTGGGAAAATATTTCTTTACAGAGAGAGGAGTAAATGTATGGAATAATCTCCCAGTGGAGGTAGTAGAGACAATGACCATATCTGAAGTCAAGAAAGCATGGTTCAAACACAGAAAATCTCTAAAGGAATAAAAAGGGACTGTAAAGCTTAGTAATTGGCATGGAAGAGCAGAATGGATAGGCCATATGGTCTTTATCTGCCATCATGTTTCTGTGTTTCACAGGAGTATAATCATCTCACTTGTTCTGCTCTTTGGAAAAAAAAAAAAAAGGTGAACGTTTCTCATATAAAGTAGGCATAAGTAAATCAGCCAAGCTTGTTTTCCAGAAATATATAGTGGTTCAATCATTTGATTCGTTTGTATAGTTCCCTCCCATTTATTTGTAAAAATAATCTGTTTTGTTTTCCAGTCTCACACAGATTTTCTCTGACTCCTCAGCTCTACAGCCAAACAATATTGTTGGCCCACAGAATTTGCTCAGTTCCTTTCACAAATAAAATTTTCTCAGCAAACTGGGCAAACACCAGATATATTCAAGGCTCCTGCCCATCACCGTGGCAGGCTCCCACTCTCAAATATTTCACTTAGCAAATTTTCCTTTTCACCAAATATTCTTTTTTAAATAGTTACTTCAGCTCCAACCACTGTTGTCTGTAATCTTCGTTACAGACACTCAGAGAAAAAAAGCTTTAGCTCAGTTGTGACTAACAGTTTTTTTTCCCCATGTAGCGTGAGCTCTTCCCACGTTTGGCACAGGCCCTCTACAGTGAGCTGGGTAGCCAGCATCTCCTCCCAATAACATGCCTGCACACTCTCCACCCTGCAGAATGCTTTCTGTCCCAGTCCCAGTGCAAAGCACTGCCCCACCACTCTCAACTGAACTCAACCGCAGCTCACATGCAGACACAATTGCAGAGTGCACTTCTGTGTCTCCTGGAACACTTAGCCAGGCTCAAACTTTAGCCCTCTCTTTCTCCTAGTGCACTGCACTTTATTTTCTGCAGTCCCAGAAGAAGCTTGCCTCTGCACAGGTGCTTGTGCAGTTACTTCTGGGTTTGTGGGCCTGCACGTTGACTCCCTGGCAATTGCTCCAGTCCCATCCTGTTTTTATCAGCTCTTTCCACAGCATTAACAGCACCTCCCCAAGGCAGCCTCAGCACCAATAAGCATAGCTCACAGACTCCTCCATTGCGGCACCCAACAACCTGACTCGGCCCAGTTTCCTTCTCACTATAACCAGCATCAGCAGTTTCAAGTTTAAAAAAAAAAAAATTCTTTTATTTCTTCTTCTTCCCTTTACATATTTTTAACAAAAGGATTTTAAAGAATAGTCTTTAAAAATCTGAAGATAGGCTATAACAAAACAAACCTAGCTCTTGCCTTTCACAAGAAAAAAAATCAGTGTTGAGTAACTGTTATTGTAATTAAAAAAAATTTATCTTTTAAAAACTAAAAAAGTCTTAGTAACATTTGCTAGTCTTCCTCAAAGAAATGGATGTGCTTGTTCAGTTCCTGCGTCTTAGCCAATCTGATCCTCTCAGCTTTAGCAATCAGCTGCAAAGAAGAATAAAAAACATTAGAATGTTAACTACAAGCCAGCTGCCCAAGTACAAAATATTATTTAAAAAGAAAGAATCGTGCAATTCCATACCTACAACCAGGACCGTACCATGCTAGAAATGTGCCCTGTATGACCAATGAATCAGGTGCCCCCAGCCACATTCAATAACTCTCTCTTTTTGAGCTTCCTGGAAGCCCAGTGATGATATCAGTGCCCCCCCCCCCCCTCTGTGCTTGCACCCTGTGCAGCCGCACTGCTTGCACAGCCCTTGGTACAGTCCTGTCTACAACTTCCCTTTATATACAGCTTGAGGTCAACATTATTGGCACCCTTGCAGTTCAACCCCTTACTGTCCAAGATCTCCTAAAAAAAGAGTGGCCAGTGAAATGGCTTTGGACTATATATGCATACATATTTTACACATAAAAGAATCAAATAAAACAAGACCAATTAAAAAAGGAAATAGTAGAAAATATTATAAAAACTGGGACATTGCCAGGACATGATTATTGGCACCCTTATAAACAATTTAAATCACTTGAGAAGAGACACATTCCCATTGCAGTAAAATTAGATGCACCTGTGATCAATTGTCAGTACTCACATGACTTGAATCAACCAATGAACGATGGCTATAATGTTTAAAATGGTCAAATTAATTTCCTTTTCCAGTTTCACAATGGTGAAGTCAAGAGAGCTGCCTGAAACCGTCAGAAAAGTCATTATCAAACTTCAAAGGGATACAAAGCCATCTCCAAAGACCTTGGGATTTCTGTGTCTACAGTTCACAATGCTATTAAGAAGTTTTCTGCTCATGGCACTGTCAAGAACCTTTCAGAAAGTGGTGGGAAGAGGAAAATTAATCCCAGACGTTTTCGAAGGTTAGTGCGAACTGTTGGAAAAACACCATGTATAACATCCAAAAAGCTTAAGGCTGACCTGGAGCAATCTGGAGTGGTGGTTTCAACTCGCACCATATGCCACGCACTAAACAAAGGAGGACTTCATGTGCAAAGGCCAAGGAGAATCCCCACTGCTCAAAGACAGACATAAAAAGGCACACCTGATCTTTGCCCAAACCCATCTTGAGAAACCACAATCCTTCTGGAAAAATGTTATGTGGACAGATGAAACCAAACGAGTTTTTTGGCAATGCAGACCAGCAATACATTTACAGGCGAAGAAATGAAGCTTATAAGGAAAAAAAACACCCTTCTTACAGTTAAATATGGTGCAGGTTCCATAATGTTGTGGGGCTGTTTTGCTGCCTCTGGAACTGGAGGCCTGGAACGTATTAAAGGAAACATGAAGAAGGGGACTACCAAGATATTTTGGAGTGAAATATGTTACCTAGTGTCAGAAAACTAGGTCTGGGCAAAGATCATGGGTCCTAAATAGAACAATGACCCAAAATATACATCCAAAAGTACAAAAGAATGGTTAAAAAGGAAAAAAATGAACTGTTTTAAACTGGCCAGCAATGAGTCCTGATTTCAATCCAATCGAGAATCTTTGGAAAGAGCTGAAATCTGCCATTGGTAAAAGGAATCCTGGAAACATTCATGAGCTGGAACAAATCACAGTTGAAGAGTAGGAGAAACTACCAGCAGACAGATGTACAAAACATATAGATGGCTACAAGAAATGTTTGGAGGCTGTCATCACTACCAAGGGTTGTGCAACCAAATATTAGTGAAGGGTGCCATTAATCCTGTCCAGGTCATATTTTTGTTTTTTTTCTCATAAATTACTGGGCCCAATTTCCGAAGGCATTTACATAGTTAACAGCCCATGTTAACCGTGTACATGCCTAAATCAGGGATTTTCAAAGGTGCCTACATGGCTAGTACCTTTGAAAATCCACAAGTCCCCTATGCAGCTCGATGCTATCCACTAGCATCGGGGCATGTTGGGGGCATTCCGGGATGGGACATGGTGCTACCGGGGTAGCAGTGATTTTGGATGCTGCCTGGTTAGCGCTCTGCACCTTAGGTGAGGAAAAACCCTTGCCTATCTTTAAAGCGTCGGGGCTAACCGGACAGCATCCAAAATCGCTGCTGTGCATTAAAATATTATGACATTCAGTTGGAATAATTCCAGAATAGCTGGTAAGAACATGTACCCAGTATTATTAGCAATGGGGACTAGAATCGATAAGGTAAAGAAAATTAGCAAGTTAAGATCAATTTTTGAGTCCTACCCGACTAATCCAAACACACAGGTTTTGGTCCTTTACCAGCAAATGGAGACAGAGAATAAAACACTTGTGAGCCCTTCCCTAGATGAGGCACCATACAGTCTGCAGCTTAAAATTCATTAATGGAGCATGTAGTAAAAGTTGTTAGTGAAGCTGGGTTTAAAAGAGGTTTGGACAAGCTCCTGGAGGAAAATCCATAAACTATTATTAAAGTGGACGGGGAAATTTACTGCTTTCCTCTGGGATAGGCAGCATGGAATCTGTCTATCTTTTGGGAACCTGAAAGATACTTGTAACCTGGATTGGCAACTGATGGAAACAGGAAACTGCCTTGATGGACCACTGGTCTGACCCAGTAGGGCAAATCTTATGTTCTTATAAAGATATGGGCACACTTTCTGCAGTTCAGTTGAATAATCATGGAAAAAGTAAACTCTTATTCTGGTGCATGACATTTCCTTTGTTCCATGCTACAGCCAAAATGTGTGTTTAATCTTCAAAACGGTTTGTATGGGTAGGGGCAGCCCAAGGGTTTCTGCAACCCCAGGCAGAAGCCTCCGCCATGCCACCCCCTCCATACTGCTACCGCTGCCGCCTTTCCCCATGCCACCGCTGCTGTTCCCCAAATCATATCTTCTCATCTTGTAGCAGCAGCAATGGCAGCCCGACTCAGTTTTGAGCTGCTGCCGCTTTCAAAAAGGAGTCGAGTCACCGTTGCAAGATGAGAGAGATGGATTTGGGGGGCGGCACTGGCCTGACTCCATTTTGGTAGCAGCAGCTTTGTGCCACCACTTTCAAAACTGAGTCGAGCCACCCTAGGCGGCCACCTAGTCGATGAGCCAGCCCTGTGTATGGGCTTCTTCATATCATCTGAGATTGGAACTAGCATCTGATGTGCTCGGTCTAGCTTCACACAGCCATGTTTAGTTTTAAAACCCAGCACTTCTGGCAACCATTTTCATGCACAATTCGAACCCTCCATCCATTCTGGCAGGCAAACAACATGAATGCTATGCCTCCAATGCCTATTTTGTGTCTTGCTGTTTGGACACCAGGCTAAGTTTTTGCTCCAGAGCCTCTGCTTTACATGTTTGATTATCATAAGCTCACAAGCTCCAGCACATTTAGCTGACATTCATCTTTGTTAAGTCTGTCCCAGTGTTGCTGAAATGACATGGCATTCTGGCTGATAACTGTTTCTTAGTTCCTTTATCATATCACCCGTGTAGCCAACACAGGGATCTCGCTGACTGCCTTGTTTTTCCTGCCCTTTTCCAACTTGAACACAGCCTTTGCTGGTTGATCAGCCCATAATACTGGTATGGACCTCTTACTTGGCTCCTCTGCTATTCTGTCCACAATTCATGTTCTTTAAAAAGAAGAATCATGTTAAAATAATTTAAAGAAGTGTGATGGGTGTTCCAGCCACACACTGCTTCCTCTCATCATCCACCTTGTCTCATTGATTGAATTTTTGCAAATTAGAGGCAGTACTGCTCAGGGTCAGCACTACCCAGTAAGCCAGTTAAGCATGGAAGAAGGGTGCTGGAATTAAGGGGTGCCAAAGCTGCAGTCACAGGCTGGAAGAGAACAAGGCCGCGACTGCAGTCAGCAGGGGTTGCCTGGGCCCATAGGAGCAACCTGTTCCGCGGGCACACAAAGGCACTGTGGTCCTGATCGCGGCTTTCTTTTGCTCTTTGGTCCACAGGGCAGGCTGCTCCCGTGGGCCAAAGAGCAAAAGAAAGACACGATCAGCAGGAGCCGGGGCGTGGGCCTGTGGGGGGCAACCTATCTCATTGGCCGAAGAGAAAAAAGCTGCAATCGGCAAGAATGCTGCAGGAGCTGGGTCAGAGAAGCATAGGAGGTAGGGCACATTTAAAGGGACAGTGGTTTGTGGAAATTAAAATGGAGAGGAAGGGAATGGAGGGAAAAGAGTGAGAATGGAAGGCAGAGAAAAGGACAGAGGCTGGGAAGAGAACAGAGTGGGGGAGAGGCAGCAGGAGTGAGTCTGCAGGGAGGGGTGAAGAATGCAAGGGGTTGGAGGTTGAAGAAAAGGGCACAATGAATATATTCTTAAAGGCGCAACAGCCCCCCCCCTGAAGGTACAGACACACAGGCATCCTTCCCCCATTCCACACAAACATATACATACAGGCACCTGACCAGCACAGTACGAACAAAGACAAGCACCCCCGCACCACACACAGGCACTCCACGCTCATACCACACACACACACACACACACACACACACACACAACACATATACAGTAGGCACCCCACCCCTACACTGCACCACCCACACACAAACACATATGCATTACATCTGCACAGCACACACCCATTGTCTAAAGAGAGACAGATAGTTACTCACCTGTAATAGATGTTCTCCAGGGATAGCAGGAATCAGTCCTCACATATGGGTGAACCCGACAGAGCACTTGTGGAAGCATCTCCTGAGCTTCCGAAATGAAGAGCAACTCCGAGAGGAAGAGGGAGGGTTGTGAGGACTGATTTCTGCTGTCCCTGGAGAATACCTATTACAGGTGAGTAACTACGCTTTCTCCAGGAATAAGCAGGAAGTCAGTCCCTAGTTCCAGGCTACTGAGGACCGGTAGAAAAAATACAGCTCAGCCGTGAGCAGCCGCAAGTGCATCTGAGGACAGATACGGAGGACCCCAGTGTCCAGGGAGAACCATGGCTCCAGTAGCCTGAACAAGAAGGGTCCGAAGGCAGGAGTTGCCTAAACCTCGAACAGATTAAGGAGTACAGCCTGGCCGAAGGCACTGTCCCATTGGGACTCCCTCTCCAGGCAGTAGTGAGCTGAAAAAGTGCTGACTGAAGACCAGGTAGCAGTCCAGCAGATGTTTGCCATAGGAACCAAGCAGAGGCTGGCAACCGAGCTTGCCATAGCTCTGACATTATGCACAGAGACCCAGCGCTCCAGCAGCAGCTCAGCCCAGTTGTGGGCAAAGGTTATGCAGTCCACCACCCAGATGGACAGGATCTGCTTGATGACAGCCTCCCCCAGACGACTGAGGTCATATGAGACAAAAAGCTGTGAGGTTTTCTGGTGGCTCTGAATACTGTGTACATGAAAGGACAGGACCCTTTTGCAGTGCTAAGTATGGAGAACGGCTGATGCCTTGTCGGTATGGGGCCGTGGAAAGAAGGTAGGGAGCACCACCTCCTGATTCAGGTGGAAATCCGATACCATATCCGGAAGGAACTTTGGGTGAGTGCGAAGCATGACCCTGTTCTAACCTGGTGTAGGGTGGCTCGGCCATCAGGACCTGAGCTCACTGACTCGGCGTGCCGAAGTGAGTGCCTCCAGGAAGGCCACCTTCCAGGAAAGGTATTGGAGGTGGCAGGTGACTCAAAGAGCAGCTTAGTAAGTTGCGCCAGTACCACATTGAGATCCCATTCCACTGGGGGCAGCCAGATGGAGGGTTTCGAGAGCAGTAAGCCCCTCATGAATCGAGTGATGAGGGGCTGCACAGAAAGAGGCTTGCACTCTATGGTGTGGTGGTTTGTGGAGAGTGTGCTCAGGTGCACTCTCACAGAGTTGGATTTGAGTCTAGACTGAGAAAGGTGGAACAGGTACTGCAGTACCACCTGTACAGGGCAGGAGAAAAAAGGCATAGGTCCGCCTCGAGGAGTCCTTGCGGGAGGCGAGGAGGATCTCCTCTACCTCCTTGGGAAGGTTGAGGTGCCCTAGGGCGACCCGTTCAGCAGCCATGCTGCGAGGGACAAGGAACCCAAGTTGGGGTGGAGGATTGAGTCCTCCTCCTGAGTGAGAAGCCCCGGTGAGCTCCCAAGAGGGACCGGGGATTCTGTTGCGAGACGAAGCAGGAGAGGAAACCAAGGCTGCCTGGGCCATCTTGGGGCCACCAGAATCAGGGAAGCCTTGTCCCGCTGGGCATTGAAGGGTCCATGCTATCAGAGGCGTGGGAGGGAAGGCATACAACAGGCCCTCTGACCACGAGATGAGGAAGGCATCTGGTGCCACCTGGGCTGGATGCGGCTGTGGGTCCAGAAACATGGCAGCTGAGCATTGGCCGGGCTGGCAAAGAGGTTGAGGCTCGGGGTGCCCCATAACCTGAAGAGCCGCTGTGCCACCTCTGGGTCCAGGCAACACTCGTGTGGTTGGAGGACCTGCTCAGTCTGTCCACCAGGGCATTGTCCTGGCCCGGGAGGTACATTGCCTGTAGGAGCACCCTGGTTTGGTCGCGTATGAACAGAGGGCTACTGCCTCCTGGCAAAGGTGATAGGAGCCTGTGCGCCCCTGCTTGCTCAGGTAGAATATGATGACCTGGTTGTCCGTTTGAACAAGCACTGACTGATGCTACAGGTGGTGCTGGAAAGCCTTGAGTGCCAGGAAAAGGGCCCGGAGCTCCAGCAGGTTGATCTGCTGCTGGCTCTCCTTGAAGGACCAGGCGCCCTGGGTGCTGTCGCAGGGCACCCTCTGTAGAGGGGTAGTAGACCCGGGAGGGGCCCGGACACAAGAAAGATGAGGGTTGAGGTTGGCCTATGCTGCAAGGGTCAAGGGTGGTTATTCCTTGTGGCTTCCTTGTAACCAACGCTCAAAGAACGAATGCACAGAGTGGAGGGAAAATTAAAGGCTTTATTTCCCTTTCTTGCACAAAACGGTTCAAAAGGATTGGCTATGGTAACAACTGAAATACCCTTACTTCAGGATAGGGAAGAAATTAAAAGCAAGCAATAAAGTAAAGGCTGTTATCTTCACAGAACATTTGTACAAAAACAATAAACTTCCTTCAATTAGTTATCTGATACATTGGGGATATATTCAACACTCCCCGAGGCACAATATGTACAATCCATTGCATTATCTGATTCTTCCCCCTCTGATCCTACTTGCATGGATTCAACCTCAGAAGCCTCTGAATCTGTAGCATCAGGGTAATCGTAATCGGGTTTCTTATATACTTGTTGCACTATGTCCCAATGCCTAGCATTTACCTTTGGGCGTCGGTCTCTAGGAGTTTTGCAGTACAACGGTCCCTCTCTGGTTAGAGGTTCAAAAGCAGATTCATAAAAAGATTTCCCACTCAAACTTCTCTTCTTAGACAAACTTCTTTCACAGTCTTGCTCACAAGAATGTTTAGGGTAACAGTAATCCTCTTCCCACTGTCTTCCCCATACTTTAGGCTTCTGAAGGTAATTATCAATAATAAGAGTTTTACCTTTGACGCTTCTCTTCCTTCTCTCTAGTAAGGCTTGAGGCCTACCTTGGTTTGACTTCAGCGCAGCAGTGCTCAGGCTCTCCTGTGGTCTTTCCTTAGACTTCAGACCATAGTGTGTGATAAGGAAGCTTATCATAGTTCAGGAGGGAGCTATAATAGAGGTGAATTGGCACTGAACAAGCAACCTGTCTTTGCTGGTAGAAATACTAAAACAGAATGTTTTCATAAAAGACTACCAGTCCCAGAATGCACCAGGTTTCAAACAGCCTCTAGAATAGCTGAAGTGGGGAAACGTGTGTTCAATTAGGAGAGCTATGAGGTAATCCCCAATCACTCATCTCAAAGGGCAGGGCTTGATTCAGCACAGGTGAGCTGTGCTAGGGTGGAGTATCCCTCTAAACAAGTTAAAAGTAAAACATATTCTACACAGAATAAGAAGCAGTTCCAGATCAGGAAGCAGCAGCAACGTGGAAGGAAGAAGAGAAAAACATCTTGGAGGTCTAAAGAAGGAGCCCACAGCAGTACGTGTGTTGGGAGTCATTCCCGAGGCAAGCATACTCCATTGGACTGGAGGAAGCCAGAGGAGTGGGGTTACACAGCCAGGAATTCCTGGACGGCACCTGTGAAGGAGACGGCTGCATTTGGAAGGGGCCCTAAGACCAGTGCAAGAAGGTATGTGAAGAGAGACCCAGTGTCCAGGGATCTGGATTGGAAGGCTGGACATAAAAGCTGGACTACTTACTGGCCAGGATATCTGGAGAGGAAACCTAACAGCAAAGGAAGCTCAGGTATGAACTCTGATCTATATCCTAGCTCTTCATCTGGAAGACAGCAGGGAAACAAATATTGTCCTGAGAGTGATCCATTAAGGAATTCCTCTGAGCCAGACCATGATATTGATTCTATGATATTTGAAGAAGGAGATATTTTAAATGATCAGAATGAATACATGGATTGCTCTCTGACTAGGCTGCTGTGGTAAAATACTTTCACAAATACAACAACCATCAAAAGGAACTATAACTTGTTCTTTTATCTACCCAGAAAAGCCTGCAAGAAAGCTTTAGGGTAGGATTTGAGCCACGTAGAGAAAGTGAACCAGCAAAGGGGTTTGCAGCTGGCTAATTATTGGTAATTAAGCCATGCACAGTTGCACGTGAGCTCTGAAAGGAAACTACTGTTTGTGTGTGAAAATAGAAGAAAGTTATCCTTGAAAAAGAACAGTTTTTGGTTACTTTTGGGTTTTGCTTTTGCTTTTGGAGCACTGCTAAAAGTTATTAGCAGGAGCCCTCAAAAAGACCTTTTCTGTTTCCCATCAAGGTCTTTATTGTTTGATTGCTTAAGAAGTTCAGTTGCTTATATCATGATTTGTTTTTCCTAAGTACAATACTGAAGCAAGTGTCCTTTTGTGTTACCAAGTAAATCTGTGTGGGAGAATTAACCCCATGAATAAAATATATTTTTCTTTGCTTACACTCGAGCAACACAACTCATTATTTTGTGAACGGCTGATTCTGGTATGAATGGACTACATCCCCCACAAACCTTTGCAAGTCATAATAGTATTTTGCCTTTGCCAAGACTGTGGACATTCACGCCCAGCACCCCCGTTTACAAGTGGTAAGGATGTTTTCTTTTCTCCCAACAAACATTTCCCACCTCTGAACATGGACGAACCTCTTTATTCCACGGCTGCTGTGGTGACCTTCGGCCAGGTGCTCCCTTGCGGTCCCAGGACTTCTCCTGGCTTTTTCTCTGTTCCTTATTCCACTCCAACTCTGGTTGAAGTACCTGCTTTGCTTTCTGCTCAGGACTCTGCTTCTTTCTGCCCTTGCCAGTGTATTTGCCTTCCTCTTGGCCTCCTCTACTTTGGCTCTGGCTGCTGCTTCTGCTTTGGTCCTTCTCCTTCCTCCCCTTCTTCCAGTCAGACCTGCCTCTGTTCAAAAAGAAGCTGTCTAGGCTTGCGTCCCGCCCAGAGGGGCGTGGTTTCTCGGTCTCTCTCTCGACTTTCCTGCTCCCCCTAGATGGATCCTCCCAATATTGCAGGTTGTGCTTGCCTTTTTCTGGTTTTAACACTTTTTCTCTCACTTCAAGAGGGTCCGCTGCATCACAGTGCGCAATTCCTCGCAATGGGCACCCCAGCCCAGTAGGGAAGCATCTGTCGTGAGGACCCTCTGGGGGCTCGGGAGTCGGAAGGGCATGCCCCTCCGCAGGTTTTGCGGAATCTACCACCAGCTGAGGGACTTCGCCAGCTGACGTAACACAGAGAACCTGCCCGTAGCCTGCCCGTGGCCTGGGCCCACAGGCAATGGGGACGACATGGACTATGGAAGCCGAGGAGGCGAAGCATCAACTGCGCTGATATGGGAGGAAAGCCACGGCCTGGAGGGTGTCCAGACGGGCCCCTATGAACTCCAAGTCTTGAGTTGGGGTGAGATGGGATTTTGGGTGATTTACCTCAAAGCCCAGGTGTTGCCCTAATGGTATGGCCTGTAGCTGCAGTGTCTCTGCGGCTGTGACCCCTTTTACAAGCCAGTCATCCAGGTAAGGGAAGACGAAGGCCCCTTGGAGACGGAGATAGGCCGCCACCACAGCCAGGCATTTGGTGAAGACCAGAGGGGTGGAGGCCAGACCAAAGGGAAGTACCCTGTACTGGTAGTGGTCACCTCCAACCATGAATCTCAGGTACTGTCTGTGACTGGGATGGATAAAGATGTGGGTATAAAGCATCCTTTAGGTCCAAGAAGCATAGCCAATCTCCCTGCCAGAGGTAGTGCAGCAATATTCCAAGGGAGAGCATCTTGAACTTCTCCCACACCAGGAATTTGTTCAGGTTTCTCAGGTCCAGGATGGGCCTTAGTCCACCTGGTTTTTTTGTGACCAGAAAGTACCTGGAGTAAAACCCTTTTCCTTTCAGGTGGTGAGGTACAGGCTCCACAGCCCTGTCCCTGAGAAGGCATGAAAGCTCTTGCATGAGAAAAGCCTGGTGCAGGAGAGACTGAGGAAACTCCCCTGGAAAGAAGGGTGGAGGCAGTCTCCCTACCTGACCATCTGAAGTGCCCACGAATCGATGGTGATGGAAGGCCACCTGTGGGCAAAGTGGGCCAGATGCCCCTCCGTGGGTAGCTGAACCTCCAGGGGGAGAGAGGCTATGCTGGGGGTGTGTAAACCTCGATCCAGTTTGGGCTGGAGTCTGGGACTTGGGGCTCTTGAGCTTGTGTGGGCACTTACCCATTTCCCTTGCCCTGGTGAATCTGCTGAGGGGTCTGGGTGGCTGGGTATGGAGGACAGCCTTGATGGGGTTTGGCCCTTTCTATAGAAAGGGGGCTTCTTTCCTGGAGGCTTCTTCCTGGGAAGAGTGGAAGTCTTCCTCAAGAGTAGAATCCGAGTCATGTACTCTGTCTCGATCTCGGCAGCTTTGTCCTCCATTGGCTTGCCGAAAAGCTGCTCCCCAAGGCATGGGACGTCCAGGAGCTTCTTCTGCACCCATTACTCGAGATCAGATGTCTGGAGCCAAGCCTGGTGTTGGGCCTTAATGCCTGTGCTGAACTCGAAGCTGTTGTAGGCAACCCGGGAGAGGTAATTGGAACACTCCCCGATGGACTCTGTAAGGATCTGGAAGCACTGGAGGTGATCCCCATCAAGGCCAGCCACAAAGCCTCCGAGTTCCTTCAACAGGTCTCTGAGGAACATACCGATGTAAAGTTGGTATGTCTGGATGCAGCAGGCAAGCATCGAACTCTGGTAGCATTTTTGCCCAAGGGTGTCGAGGGCGTGGGACTCACTACCCAGGGGCATTCTTGTTGACACGTTGCCGACTCCATAACCATGGAGGTGTGGGGGAGTTGGGTCTTCTGGAAACCCTGCCTGCGCTGCACCCAGTACATGATATCCAGGTGGTGGCTGACAATCGGCACTGAGGCCAGGGCCTCCCACATTCGGAGAAGGAGTCTGTTAAGAATGAAGGGGACTGGGACCATCAAGGTCTCTTTCAGTAGCGCCTCGTACTGGAGGATATCAAGTTCCTCCATGCAAGGGTCCTCCTCTGACTCCATAGTGAGGGAGAGAGCTCACGCCATGTCTCGAAAAAAACTCAAGGAACGAGGTGTCCTGGGGTGGGTTCTGGCGCCTAGCCACCGGCAAGGACGGATCTGAAGAGAGGTCCTGGTGGGCCCAGGACTCCAGGGACATCTCGGAGTCAGACTCCCAAGCCAAGTAGTCCAAGGAAGACTCTAGGCCTGGCGGCTCGTCACCCCCCCCCCCCTACTCATATAGGTATAATTTTGTAAATGAAGGAAGGGGAAATGCATCATTTTGACACACCATAAGTGTGCTGTTTTCACAAACATACACAGTTTCCACACCCTTTTGGCTTTGTCATCACCTTTTCCACCTGTTTAGCCACCTTAAGATTATAAAAAGCAATCACCCCAGGTCCCGTTTTTCTTTCATGCACAGAAGTACCCAAATGCATGATCCTGTATTTTTTAGTGTTAAATCTCAGCTGCTGATTCTCAACCATTCTTCAAGCTTTTCTGGGTTCCTCCTCATGTTATCTACTCTATTGCAGATTTTGGTATCATCCGCAAAGAAGCAAACCTTACCCAACAGCCTTTCTGCAATGTCACTTACAAAATGTTAAAAAGGTTTGGACAAAGGAGGATTCCCTGCGGCACACCACTGGTAACATCCATTTACCTGTACCCTTTGTCACCTCCCACTCAACCAATTTATAAACTAGCCAGTCGCCTGTGCGGAACAGTGTCAAAAGCTTTGCTCTGTAAAATGTGCACTTTTGAACTTGTTTTAGCTTTACTACAAGGGTACCAAACACGCCAGACCTCCATCCTTCTCTCTTGTGGTGCGCTGCTAGGGCGGTATTTACCCAGCCAGGCAGCCAGCCACAGAGAACAGAGAGAGCGGGGCAGTTTTGGGTGGCATGCGTTGGTCGATCAGAGTTGGAAACGCATGCACCACAGCACACGGCCTGAAGCTTGTGGTTAGCATCACTGTTAGTCCATTACAAAGAGCACCACAGTTGGCTCTCATGGGAGGCTACGGAAAGAGTAGTTACTCACCTGTAACAGGTGTTCTCCAGGAGCAGCAGGAATCAATCCTCACATATGGGTGACGTCGGCATCGATGGAGCCCCCATGCGGAGCATTTCCCCATCTTTCAAAGAAAGCCTTTGGGAATGCAGGCATGCATGCGTGGTCCCCTTCCGCCCAAAGGTGCCATCTTGCTCAGTCAAATGACATAGCTAAAGACAGCAAAAAAGAAACTGAACTATATACAACTGCAACTCCAAGGGGAGGAGGGAGGGTCGTGAGGACTGATTCCTGCTGCTCCTGGAGAACACCTGTTACAGGTGAGTAACTACTCTTTCTCCAGGACCAAGCAGGAAGTCAGTCCTCACATATGGGTGACTCCCTAGCTTTGGGCTACCAGGAACCCAATCTGAGAAATAGAGCTCCCTCTAGAGCCTCAGCAACAGTGAGAGAATCTCCTCTGAGACCACACCTGAACAGTAGCCCAACACAAGGGCCGGAGGATAGGAGTTGCCTAAACCTCAAAGAGATTATGGAGTACCGCTTGCCCGAAAGCACTGTCCCTACGGGACTCCCTCTCGAGGCAGTAGTGGTCCGCAAAAGTCTGGCTTGAAGACCAAGTAGCGGCCCGGCAGATGTCTGCCAACGGAACAGAATGGAAGTGAGCTACTGATGCGGCCTTCGCCCTGACCCGGTGGGCCGTGACTCGACCCTCCAGGGAGAGGCCGGCTGCCAAGTACGCCCAGGCGATACAATTTGCCACCCAGATGGACAACGTACGCTTAGTGACAGGCAACCCCAATTTATTAGGGTCAAAGGAAATGAAGAGCTGAGAAGCCCTTCTATGCCCCTAAGTATGTTCTAGGTAAAAGTACAGCGCCCTTCTACAATCCAGGGTATGCAAGACAGTTTCTGCCCTACTGGCGTGTGGCCTGGGAAAGAAAGCACAGTTACTTACCTGTAACAGGTGATCTCTGGGAACAGCAGGAATAAGTCTTCACATATGGGTACATCGGTACCGATGGAGCCTGCGCGGGAACGCTCCCCAGCGTCCAATCAGAAAGCTTTTGGGAGCATCCCACAGCGCCTGTGTGCTGCCTTCCCGCCTTTCCAACTGTCTCTCCTCTTTTGAGTTTTATAGCTGAGACAAAGAGGGAGAGAGAGGGAAAGGAAGAGAGATAGAGACAACTCCTAGGGAAGGTGGGTGGGTTGAGAAGACTTATTCCTGCTGTTCCCAGAGATCACCTGTTACAGGTAAGTAACTGTGCTATCTCCAGGAACAAGCAGGAATGAGTCTTCACATATGGGGACTCCCTAGCTTTTGATGCCAGGGAGAGAGCCCATAAGTTGTGTGTCCCTGGGATAGGGCTGCACTTCCCCACCTGGATCTCTAGCATCCCATGAGGGATGGTGGGTAGGAGTTGATTAAGTATGGAACAGGTGCTTGAGAACAGCCTGACCAAACAAGGCATCCTGGCGGGAGTCCTTGTCCAAGCAGTAATGGGCTGTGAAGGTATGAACCGAGGCCCAAGTGGCTGCTCGACAGATGTCGTCGATAGACACAGAATTCAGATGAGCCATTGAGGCTGCCATGGCTCTCACATTGTGAGCTGTGACATGGCCCTCCAGAGAAATGTTCTTGCTCTGATAGGCGAAAGAAATACATTGGGCAATCCAGTTGGAAAGAGTTCTCTTGGAGACTGGTTGTCCCAAATGAGAAGGATCAAAAGCAAGAAAGAGTTGAGAGAACTTTCTAAGTTGCTGTGTCCTCTGTAAATAAAAAGCTAGAGTTCTTTTACAGTCCAGGGTATGAAGATTCCTCTCTGCACTTGATGCATGAGGTCCTGGAAAAAAAACAGGTAGATAGACCTCTTGGTTGAGGTGAAAAGGCGAGACCACCTTAGGCATAAAGTGTGGATTAGTCCTAAGGACCACCTTGTCATGATGAAACCTTGTGTAAGGTGGATTAGCTACTAGTGCTTGTAATTCACTGATGCGGCATGCTGATGTGATTGCAATGAGAAAGATAACCTTCCAAGAAAGGTATTTCAAGGAGGTAGTAGCTAAAGGTTCAAAAGGCGGCTGCATAAGCTGACCAAGAACCAAATTTAAGTCCCATGCCACCGGTGGTGGTCTAATGGGAGGCTTTGTCAAAAGGAGGCCTCTCATGAACCTTGCTACAAGGGGATGAGAGGAAACAGGCTGTCCATTTAGACGCTTGAGGGAAGCTGCAATTGCACTCAGATGGACTCTTACTGAATTTGTCTTAAGGCCTGCATTAGACAGATGCAGGAGATACTCCAGCAACGATTCCAGAGGTATGGCACGGGGTTAAGACCCTTTCCAGAACAACAGATGGTAAACCTTTTCCACTTGAAGGCGTAAGAACGTCTAGTGGAAGGTTTTCTGGAAGCATAAAGAATATCTTTCACTTGTTGAGAAAGAGGAAGATCCTGGAGATCTAGGCCTTCAGCAACCAAGCCCTGAGATGCAGAGACTGGGGATTGGGATGCCACAACTTTCCGTCCTCCTGAGAGGAGATCTGGAGCAGACCCTAACTCTAGGGAGGGAGCTTGAGAGAGATGTAGAAGCAGAGGGTACCACACTTGCCGTGGCCAATGTGGAGCTATGAGAATCATGTGTCCTCTGTCTCTCTGAAGCTTGAACAGGGTTTTGGGAATTAGGGGAATGGGTGGAAAGGCATCCAGGAAGTCTTGACCCCAATGAAGGAGGAAAGCATCCCTTGACTGAGCCCCCTGAGCCGGAGTTCTGGAACAGAACCGGGGAAGTTTGGCATTCCACGGACTTGCAAAGAGGTCTATGTCCGGGGTTCCCCAAATTTGAAAAATCCTGGATACCTGGTCCATATGTAGGGACCATTCGTGTGGAAGCAGAACTCGACTGAGTCTGTCTGCCAAGGAGTTTTGAACCCCTGGAAGATAGACTGCCAGAAGATGAATGTGATGCTCTCTGGCGAGGTCCCACAGTCACAGAGCTTCGTTGCAAAGCGACAGAGAGCCAGTGCCTCCCTGCTTGTTTATATAGAACATGGCTACCTGATTGTCCGTGTGGATAAGGACTGTCTTGTGGCTGAGCAGGGTGTGGAAAACTCGCAGAGCAAGGAAGATTGCTCTGAGTTCTAAGAGACTGATATGTAGACAAGTCTCTTGTGGGGACCAGATGCCCTGGGTGGAGAGGTCCTGAAGATGAGCTCCCCAGCCCATTGGAGAAGCATCTGTTGTAAGAGTTGCCTGGGGTAGAAGCTGTTGAAAGGGAGACCCCAGCAACAGGTTTTGAGGGGACTTCCACCACTGGAGGGACAAAATGAGGTGGCTTCTGTTTGCTATTTTGTCTGACAGGCAGCCTAATGCCTGGGTCCATTGGGTGGATAAAGTCCACTGAGCTGCTCGCATGTGAAGGCGAGCGTATGGTACCACATGGACGGTGGATGCCATGTGGCCTAGCAACTGCAACATTTCTCGAGCAGTTAGTAGGGGTTTTGACTCTGCTTGAGAAGCTAACTGCATCAAGCGAAGGCAACAGGCCTGGGGAAGATAGGCCCTTGCCCTTGTGGTATCCAGCAACACCCCTATAAACTCCAGGAACTGAGTAGGGATCAAATTGGATTTTGGGATGTTTATTACCAGCCCTAAATATTGAAGGATACGCACTGTGCAGGTGAGAGCAGTCTTGGCCTCTGATTGAGTGGGAGCTCGAATGAGCCAGTCGTCCAGATAAGGGAAGACAAATATTCCCAGGGTGCGCAGGAAAGCAGTAACCACTGCCATGCATTTCGTGAACACCCTTGGTGCAGAGGCCAGGCCAAAGGGGAGCACTTTGTACTGATAGTGCTTCTCCTGGAAAAGGAATTGAAGGAACCTTCTGTGAGTTGGATGGATGAGAACATGAGTGTACGCATCCTTGAGATCTAGAGAACAAAGCCAATCCGGACTCTGAAGGTATGGCAGCAGAGTTCCTAGAGAAACCATTTTGAATTTCTCTTTGACTAGGAATCTGTTCAACTCTCTGAGATCTAAAATGGGTCTGAAGCCCCCTGTTTTCTTTGGGATAAGAAAATAGGGGGAGTAGAACCCTGTGCCCTGTTGTTGATGAGGCACTTCCTCTATTGCCCCTTGGGCGAGAAGAGTGGCAACCTCCTGCTCCAACAGGCTGAGGAGGGAGGTTGGAGAATTGAACTGGTGCACTCTTGTGAGAGGGGGCAAGCTTAAAAAATGAAGTTTGTACCCCTCTCTTATGATGGAGAGTGTCCAATGCTCTGCTGTGATTTGCTCCCATCTGGGAGCGAAGTGACATAACCTTCCTGGAATGGTGGAGGGCTCTGGTCCTTCTAGAGCCAGGAAGGCTAAGTTCTCTAGCAGAAAGTCAAAGGCCCTGAGGGGGCTGAGATTGCTGGGCTGGAGCAGGCCTCACAGCCTTTGCCTTGGTCTGTTTGGAGGAATGCTGACGTTTGGAAGGGAACTGAGCTGCAGAAGACGCTCTCTGACTATAAGCAGGATAGGATCTTCCCTTTTTAGAAAAAGGTGTTTTCTTGAACAACCTTTTCTTAGCAGGAGCAGCAGTAGATTTGGATAGTCTATCCAAAGCAGAATTTTCAGCATCCATTTGATTGGCTTTTGCTTTCCAATCTTTACCAAACAGATTCTCACCTGTACAAGGGATATTTCCCAATTCATCTTGGACCCAGGTCTCCAAATCAGATGCTTGAAGCCAAGCAATCCTACGTGCACCTATAGCTATAGCTGAGGCTCTGCTTACGCATTCAAAGGAGTCGAAAGCTGCACGGTTGGAGAATTTGGAGATATCCTGGGCATGTTTGAGCCCAGAGAGAAATTCTTGCCTTTTACTGTCAGACATAAAAGGACTTAAAAGTCTGCAAATGGTCAGTGACTTCTTTTAAGAACATTCCCATGTAGAGACTATAAGAATTGATTCTCGCAGCAAGCATGGAAGCTTGGAAGACTCTTCTACCAAAAGCATCGAGGGTTCTACATTCACGTCCTGGAGGATTAGAGGCATGTCTCTTGGCACTTCTAATCTTTCTCATTGCAGACTCAACCACAATAGAGTGGTGAGGAAGCTGAGTTTTATGGAAACCAGGACAAGGAGGGACACGATACATGGTGTCCAACCTGCGAGAATGAGGAGAGGTGGTTAGAGGTGCTTCCCACATCCTTAACATGAGATCATACAGAATCTCATGAATAGGTAAGGTAGCTGCCTCCTTAGGAGTTTTAGGATATTGTAAAATATCTAACTCCTTGGCTCTAGGCTCTGACTCTGGGGCCACTGTAATAGAGAGGCCCCGAGCCACCTCTCTGATAAAGTCTTGAAAAGACAAGTCCTCTGGAGGAGACATCCTTCATTTAGGAGAGAACTCCTCCTGTGGAAGAAGCATCACTGCATCGACAGACTCTTCAGAATCCTCAGAGTCCTCAGAGAAATCAAAGTATCGTCTGTCAGGATGCTCTTGCAAAGCCCGATACCCGTACCGACTGGGATCGGCATCGGGAATCACCGGTACCGGGGTATCGGTACCGGAGGGCTGCAGAGGGCAGAGTACCAGCATAGCAGACACCGATGCCGATGCCGATACCGGAGCCGGTACTTGCAGATTAGTCTGTTGCGGTACCACGGGCGTCGATGCCACAAGGAAAGCCGCCAGACTGCGTTCGATGGACAGAATCCTCTGATCCATCGACGCTGCCAATGCCTGGATTTCAGTACCGGTGGAAGCCACCGGTACCCCAGAGCATGGCACCAGGAGATCTGTTGAGGCCACGCCATCTAGATCATCCTGGAACCCCGATGACAATGCTTTAGAGGCCGAAGCATCCCGCCGGGGTAATTTTGCCGGTGCAGAATCCTCGAGGGCAAGGCCAGGGGCATCTCGATGCTTAGAAGGAGATTTGCCCTTCGAGGACCGGCTGGATTTATGTTTAGTTACCTGAGATCCATGTGAGGAAGAAGCAGCCCTGGAAGACGTCGATGCCACCGAAGCCGCATCAGAGGGAAACAGGGTACTGAGCTTGGCAGCTCGGTTCTGTCGACCTCTCTTAGACATCATGGAACAGGACACACAATCTTTAATGGAATGGTCAGGACCTAAACACTTTAGACACCAGTCATGGGTGTCGGTGACGGAGATAGTACCGCCACATTTTGTGCACTTCTTAAATCCTGAGGTAGGCTTTTCCATATTTAAGAACCGGCGGTACCGGTATAGCGTCGAGGAAGGCAGACGCGACAGAAAAGATATAAAGAAAAAATAAGGAAATTCTTCTGCGGTGACAGGAACATGACCTGCTGGCTCCGCGGAAAAAGAACAACTGAGGAGAGACAGTTGGAAAGGCGGGAAGGCAGCACGCAGGCGCTGTGGGATGCTCCCAAAAGCTTTCTGATTGGACGCTGGGGAGCGTTCCCGCATAGGCTCCGTCAGTACCAACGTCCCCATATGTGAAGACTCATTCCTGCTTTTTCCTGGAGATTGTCGGAAGTACCACCTCCTGGTTGAGGTGGAAGCAGGACACCACCTTGGGAAGGAACTTAGGATGAGTCCTCAAGACCACTGTTCCCTCTAAGCTGTGCGCGCGCGCACACACCTCACCGAGTGAGCGCACATACTTTACAACAGAGCGCACAAAAATTACGGTTCTGATTCTGATAGAAAACAACACAGACTTTCTTAAAATTGAAAAGCTGTTGTGTATTTATGGTTTTCACAAGTTCTACAATATTTTCTAGTGCAATCAATGTGGTGTACATACCGTATTCTGACGTGTAGTCAAATTTTAAAGTATATAACTCCGAGTGTCGTTATGTGGCGCACAAAAATTTAACCTTCCTTCAAAAGCTGCACAGCTGATATTTTATGCGCGCACACAGCCTACAGAAAATTAGAGGGAACATTGCTCAAGACCACCCTGTTCTTAAGGAACCTGGTATACGGCCTATCCGAGACCAGGGCCTGAAGTTCACTCACACGCCTGGTCGAGGTGAGTGCCACAAGGAACACCACCTTCCAGGAGAGGAAACGTAGATGGCAGGTTGCCATCAGCTCAAAAGGTGGGCGAGTCAGTTGCTGCAAGACCACATTGAGATCCCACTCAGTGGCCGGTGGACGAATAGAAGGCTTAAGCAGAAGCAGGCCTCTGAGAAAACAAGACACCAGAGGGTGGCCCGAGAGGGATTGTCCATCCACCGGCGAGTGGTGAGCTGAGAGGGCACTGAGGTGAACCCGGACAGAGTTGGACTGAAGTCCCAGGTTGGAAAGGTGGAGCAGGTATTGCAACACCACTTGGACCGAGCAGGAGAAAGGGTCCTCCTGCTGTTGAGAACACCAAGCAGAGAACCTACGCCACTTCAGAGCATAGGCCTTCCTAGTGGAATGCTTCCTAGAGGCCAACACCACCTCTTCAACCTCCCTTGATAGGAGCAAGGGAGCAAGGACTAGCCTTTCAGCAGCCAGGCCATCAGATTGAGGGATTTGAGGTTGGGATGCAAGATACGGAGTCAGAAGGTCGGGTTGCAACCCCAGAGGAAGTGGAGTATCCACTGTCAACTGCAGAAGAAGAGGAAACCACGGCTGCCTGGGCCACCTGGGGGCTATTCAGGATCACCGTGGCTCAGTCCTGCTGGATTTTGAATAGAGTCCGGGCCACCAGAGGTGTGGGAAGAAAAGCATACAGCAGGCCCTCTGACCAGGGGATCAGGAAGGCATCTGGCGCAGTTCTCGAGGGATGCGGTTGCCTGGAACAGAACCTGGGTAGTTGCCTGTTCAGCGGACTGACAAAAAGATCCATGGTCGGATGTTCCCACTTCAGAAAGAGCTGCTGAACCACCAGAGGGTCCAATTGCCACTCTTGAGGCTGCAGGAGTCTGCTTAGCCTGTCTGCCAGGTAGTATTCCTGGCCTGGGAGGTAGACCGCCCTGAGGGTCATTCCCTGATTGACAGCCCAAGAGCAGAGAGCTTGTGCTTCCAGGCACAGAAGTCTGGATCCTGTGCCCCACTGCTTGTTGACGTAGAACATAGCCACCTGGTTGTCCGTCTGAACCAAGACAGACTGGTGAGACAGGATCTGAGAGAAAGTCTGCAAGGCTATCCAAATGGCCCACAATTCCAACAGGTTGATCTGCTGGGCGGCCTCCCACAGAGACCACAGGCCCTGTGTGCAGGCCCCTTGGCAGTGTGCTCCCCAGCCCTGCAGGGAAGCATCGGTTGTCAGTACCTGAGTGTGTGGGGAGGCCTGGAAAGGAAGACCCTTGACCAGATTTGGGAGATACCTCCACCAGCGTAAGGAGTCCACCAAGAGTTTGGACACCCTTATCCTGTCTGACAATTTTCCTGTGGCCTGCAGCCACTGTGCCTTGAGGTGCCACTGAGCCGGCCTCATGTGCAGCTGGGTATGTGGCGTGACATGCACTGTGGAAGCCATGTGACCTAAGAGCCGGAGGAAGTGTCTGGCCGAGACCAGAGAGTTCGCCTGAAACTGGCCGGCCAACTTTATTAGCCGGTGAGATCTGTCCAAAGGCAAATAGGCCTTTGAATGGATGGTATCCAGTCTTGCCCCTATGAACTCCACGTCCTGTGAGGGGACTAAACTGGACTTGTGGAAGTTTATGACGAACCCCAGGTGCTGAAGCAGGGATATGGTTCTGGAGGTGGCCTGCCTGGCCTCTTGTGGAGACTGGCCCCTGATAAGCCAGTCGTCCAGGTAAGGGAACACAAAGATCCCCTGGTTCCTGAGGTAGGCTGCAACCACCGCCAGGCATTTAGTGAAAACCCTGGGGGCGGAGGTGAGGCCGAAAGGAAGCACTCTGTACTGGAAGTGCTTTCCTCTCACCACAAATCTGAGGAATTGTCTGTGACTTGGGTGGATGAGAATGTGAGTATAAGCATCCTTTAGGTCTAAGGAGCATAGCCAATCTCCCTGCTGGAGGTAGGGCAGTAAGATTCCAAGGGTAAGCATCTTGAACTTTTCCCTCTCCAGAAACGTGTTCAGATTTCTCAGGTCGAGGGTGGGTCTGAGGCCTCCTGTTATTTTTGGTACCAGGAAGTACCTCGAGTAGAAGCCTTGCCCTTCCAGGTGGTGAGGCACCGGTTCCACCGCCTGGTCCCTTAGTAGACCTTCCAACTCCTGAAGGAGTAAGTTCCTGTGCAGAGGAGGTCTTGGAGGCTCCCCTGGAAAGTAGGAGGGGGGTATCTGGGTGAAGTGGAGCAGATAGCCCCTTTCGATGATACTTAACACCCAAGTATCCCCTGTGATGGCTGGCCACCTGTCTGCGTACAGGGTCAGCCGACCTCCTGTGCCCTGGAGAGGAGGAGAGGCTATGCTGGCATAGTCAAAAAACTCCTCCCTGCTGAGCAGGAGCCGGAGTAGGAGGCTTGGGGGTCTTCTGCCTACGGGGCCCATGACCCTGCCCCTTGGCCTGCTAGCCCTGTTGGGGAGCTGCAGAGGCCTGGTAGTGAGGGTAGGTTTTGTAGGCAGTGGTCTTCCTCGGGTAAAAGGTCTTTTTCCCTGAGCCCTTCTTCTGAGAAGGGGCAGAGGTTTTCCTGGACAGCCTCGTCCGGGTAAGAGTCTCGGTCTCGAGTTCTGGAGCCTTTTCTGCCATGGGCTTGCCAAAGAGGTTTTCACCTTGGCAAGGGACATCGACCAACTTGTCCTGTACCCATGGCTCGAGGTCAGAGGATTGTAGCCAGGCCTGGCGGTGTGCACCGATGCCGGCCCCTGCTACCCGGGCCAAAGCCTCAAATCCATCATAGGCTGCTCAAGATATAAACTTCGAGCACTCCCGTATACCAGAAGACAAGGCCTTGAATCTCTGCAAAGGTTCCTCGGACAAACCAGCAGAGAACCCGGCAATCTCCTTTCCCAGATCCCGAAGGTACATGCCCATGTACAGCTGGTAGGTCTGGACACGGCAAGCAAGCACAGAGCCCTGGAAGCACTTTCTACCGAGGTCATCCAGGTTCCGGGCCTCCCTGCCGGGAGGCACTGAGGAGTGCATCTTCTGACTCTTCAGGCGATGCATGGCCGATTCCACAACCATGGAGTGGTGCGGTAACTGTGCCTTTTGGAACCCGGGGCTCTTGCGGACGCGATAGATGGAATTGACCCGCTTGCTTAGAACCGGCATCGAGGCTGGCACCTCCCACCGCTCCAGCATCGGAGGAACCAGGAAAATAAAGGCCTCCTTGGGAGGAGAGTCATACTGCAGAGCCTTGAGCTCCTCCTCGGGATCCGCAGGGAATGTCAGTGCCTTGGCCATGTCCCGTACGAAATCCGAGAACCTAGTATCCTCCGGGGGGGACCTTGTCCGAGGCTCGGATCCCGGTGAGTCCGAAGGGACGCACTGAGTCCGGAAGGTATCAGGGGACTCCTCCTCCTCTGTTTCCCACGCCGATTCCTCTGACCTCGGTCCCGAACGGGAGGCCGAGGGTGACTTCGGCCGAGGATCGACTCGAGTTCGCATGGTCTCGAGGATCGGCTCGGCCTCCAGGGTCGACTTGGACGTCGATATCCCGGTGGTCGGGGCAGATGCGCCGGTGAGACCGGCGATCAGCACCCGCTGCTGTTCCATGAAGGCAGACAATCTGCTCTCCAAGGCCGTCATCCTGAGTCCGAGCTCAGGAGACCCAGCAGCCTCCGACTCAGGCCCCGACGGCGTTGGACCCGACGTCGGCTCCCCCGGAGGAGAGTCCACGAGGACAACAGTACTCACATGACTCGGGGCCTCCGACTCCACACGAGGATGCTTTGCAGGCCTCTCCGACTCCGAAGACCCGTGACGGCGATCGGGGATATGCAACGTGGCCCTGGAGCCAAAAGCATCCACCGATTCCGCCCTCACAGGTTTCTTCTTCCTTCGGTGCTCCCTCGAGGGGGACTCCCTCTCAGAGGAGCCCCGACGATGCTCGGGGTCAGACTCCCGAGACGTCGAGGCCTCTGACGAAGTCCGGACCCGTCCAGAGGCAGATTCGGAGAAGATCCTCTCACGCTGGTGCTGACGGCTCCGCAATGCCTTGGAAGACATTTTGCCACAGGGGCTACAGACCGTGGAATCATGGTCTGGCCCCAGGCACCGGAGGCAGCAGTCGTGTGTGTCAGTGAGAGACATCAGTTTCTTACACCGATCACACTTCTTAAAGCCACTGGCAGCCATTGGGGGGAAAAAGGGCCCCTGCAAGATCAAAAAATTGGGCTGCCAGGGAAAATAAAAAAGGCGCGAACGCAGTCTCTAAGGACAAAAACTGAAAAAAGAGATTCGGGTTCGGCACCGGTGTACCGAGTCCAGACGGGAAAAGAACCGACGTCGAACCGAAGAACAAAACTCGACCCAACGCAGATAGATCAACTTTTTCCACGGGTGACAAGGACAGGTGTCCGTAGGGCTCTGCGGAAAAAAGAAGACTGAGCAAGATGGCACCTTTGGGCGGGAAGGGGACCGCGCATGCGTGCCTGCATTCCCAAAGGCTTTCTTTGAAAGCTGGGGAAATGCTCCGCATGGGGGCTCTGTCGACACCGACGTCACCCATATGTGAGGACTGACTTCCTGCTTGGTCCTGGAGAACTATCTTTCCACTTTCAACCAGCCTGGCTGTAATGCCAATAAAGACTCTGTATGTTTCACAGTTGCAGCATCTCCAACAGGCAGCAGCAAAGCAGTGCTCTCAGAGAAATCTCAAAGCCAGACAAACTCACATTGATGCTACCATTGTTGACTATCAGGACTGCCAACATCAGGTTCAAGATGGAGTCCTGCCTGTTAGTGCTCACCATGGGTTCCATTCTGTTTATACCCAGGTATAGCAGAGGCTTTCCCCAGGTCTCTCTTAATAACAGTCGATTGACTTTCTCCAGGAACTTGTCCAAACCTTTTTTAAGCCCAGCTATACTAACTGCTCTTATCACCTCCTCCTTATTTGTCAGATTTATAAATGCTGGAAAGCAATGAGTACAAATGATCAAAGCCTAGCCAACAAAGTTCCTGATCTGGAAACCCTAACGGTAGAAATGGACTTGTTCATTGTGGCCATTACAGAAACATGGTTTAACGAGTCACATGAATGGGATTATAGCCATAGCTGGCTATAATCTATTTAGAAGAGATAGAGAGGGTAGAAAAGGAGGAGTAGCAGCCCTGTATGTCAAAAGCAATATTAAAACTGCTGAAATGCAGGGGACGTGGGGAAAATAAGAAGCGCTCTGGATTGTGTTGGAAAGAGAAGATGGCACTGCCATCCATACTGGTGTGGTCTACAGGCCTCCAACTCAAACTGAAGAAATGGATAGCAAATTGATTGTTGATATTGCAAAGATAGCCATGAAGGGGGAAGTGATAATTTATTTATTTATTTATTTACAGTTTCTTTTATACCGCGCTATTTGACATCAGTGCGGTTTACAATGAACAGAAACTACACGTCACAAAAATTGATCAGTGCTTACAAAGAACAGGAAAATAAGCTGGGTATACATAAATATTGGGTGACTTTAATCTACCCAATGTGGATTGGAGTGTTCCTTCTGCAAATCTGGAAAGAAGTAAAAGAAAATTGTGCATGCCTTCCAAGATGCGTTACTTAAACAAACGGTGATGGAACCAACCAGGGAGAGCTCCGTGCTGGATTTAGTGCTCACCAACGGAGAAAGCATGTTGAATATTCAGGTGGGTGCCCATGTGAGTAGCAGTGATCATCACACGGTGTGGTTTGAGATAAAAGCCAAGGTGGAATCCAATCACAGCAAACTCAAAGTCTTAGACTTCAAAAACGCTGACTTCAGTAAAATGGCCAAGTACCTGAAGGAAGAGTTGGTAGGGTGGGAGGGGTTAAGGGACGTGGAATTGCAATGGGCTAGATTGAAGAAAGCAATAAAAGGTGTAACAGATACATACATAAGGAAAGTAAATAAAAACAAGAGGAAAAGGAAACCTATTTGGCTCTCCAAAGATGTGGCTGCACAAATAAAGGCAAAAAACACAGCTTTCACAAAATTCAGAAGCTTGCAAACAGAGGAACACAGAAAAGAATACAAGATCAAACTAAAAGAGACAAAAAGACAGAAGAAAAGATGGCTAAAGACGGAAAGCAAAGATTCAAAAAGAGGAGGAAATAGCCAATGCAATAAAATGGGGGGATAAGACATTTTTCAGATATGTTAGTGAGAAGAGGAAGGGCAAAAGTGGTATTGTCAGACTCAAGGGTGAAGGGGAGGAATATGTAGAAGTTGATGAGGATAAAGCGGAATTGCTTAACAAATATTTCTGTTCTGTGTTCACAGATGAAGAACCAGGAACAGGACCTCAGAAAACACCCCCAAACAGGAAAAGAAACGAGGGGCATCTTGAAGAATTTTCAGAAGACTGTGTTCGTGAGAAACTAGCTAAACTTTTTTTTAAATATCTTTATTTAAATTTCCACACAAACTTAAACAAACATATATAAGTACAACAACCCCCCCCCCCCCCCGCCAGCCCTCACCAACCCACCTCCACTCTCCCCTCCCCAACCACTCCGGTCCCTCAGACTCCAAGAAACCTAGCTAAACATAAAGTAGACAAAGCGACGGGACCGAATAGGATACACCCTAGAATACTGAGGGAACATGGGGACGTTCTAGTAGCTCCACTGACTGACCTTTTCAATGCCTCATTGGAGTCAGGAGTGGTGCTAAAAACTGGAGAGAGGCTCATGTGGTCCCTTTACACAAAAGCAGAAGTAAGGATGTGGTTGAAAACTACAGGCCGGTTAGTTTAACTTCGGTGGTGAGTAAATTATTCGAAGCGCTGCTGAAAGAGAAAATAGTGAGGTTTCTGGAGTCCAGCGGATTACAGGATCTGAGGCAGCATGGATTCACCAGAGCCAGGTCTTGTCAGACAAATCGGATTGATTTCTCTGACTGGGTGGCCAGGGAGGTAGACCAAGGGAGAGCCCTAGATGTGGTGTATTTAGATTTCAGTAAAGCCTTTGACACCGTTCCTCACAAGTGACTTATAAACAAATTGAGCACCTTAGGAATGGACCCTAAATTTACTGCTTGGGTTAGAAATTGGTTGGGTGGGAGGCGACAAAGAGTACAGGAGGATAAGGAAGTTACCAGTGGTGTGCCCGAGGGATCTGTCCTTGGTCCAATTCTTTTTAACATCTTTGTTAGTGATATAGCGGAAGGGCTGTCGGGTAAGGTTTGCCTCTTTGTGGATGATACCAAAATCTGCAATAGAGTAGACACCCAGGGAGGTGTAGATAACATGAGGGATCTAGCTAAGCTTGAAGAATGGTCTAGAATTTGGCAGCTGGGATTTAATGTTAAAAAATGCAAGATCATGCATTTGGGCTACAGCAATCCAAGGGAGCAAGATAGTATAGGGGGTGAAGTACTTTTGTCCACTAAAGAAGAGAGCGACTTCAGTGTGGTTGTGCCTGATGATCTTAAAGTAGCTAAACAGGTAGAAAAGGCAACAGCAAAACTAGAAGGATGCTTGGGTGCATAGGGAGATGAATGGCTAGCAGAAAAAAGGAGGTGATAGTGGCTCTGTATAAGTCTTTGGTGCGACCTCATTTGGAGTATTGTGTACAGTTCTACAAACCGCACCTTCAAAAGGATATAAACAGGATGGAGTCAGTACAGAAGGTGGCTACTAAAATGGTTAGTGGTCTTCATTATAAAGCATATGAAGACAGACTTAAGGATCTTAATATGTGCACCTTACAGGAAAGGCGGGATAGAGGTGATATGATTGAGATGTTTAAATACCTCCTTCTTTCGACTGAAAGCAAGTTCTGCTATGAGGGGACATGGGATGAGGGTGAAAGGGGATAGATTCAGGAGTGATATGCGGAAATATTTCTTTACGGAAAGAGTGGTGGATCTGTGGAATAGTCTCCCAGTGGAGGTGGTAGAGATGATGACAGTATCTGAATTCAAAAAAGCATGGGACAAACACAGAGGTCTCTAAAGGACAAAAGAGGACTGTTATAGTTGTTATGGAAGGACATGTGGTCTTTTTCTGTCATCATTTTTCTATGTTTCTATGTGAAGTGTTTACACTTTATGTTGGTCTATTTTCAGAACGATTGCTAAATGCTCTGACTAAAAATGTCGTTCATACTCAACAGTTTATGGATAGGGATTCCTCCAGATTCTGCAGCTTCACTTATAGAATGCTCGTTTTCAATGTTTTCAACATTTTAAACGACTCCTGTGCTCCCTAATACGAGTCCTGAAAGAGCGTGTTGTTTTCCCGATATACGCCAAGCCACATGGGCATACTATAACATAAACCACATTAGTTGATTCACATGTGGTCAAAAACCTTAATTTTACTTTCATCCCATTGTACTCAAAACTGTTAGTTTCTATCGAGATATCACAAATTTCACAATTGCCACACCGTCGGTGGCCTTTAGATTGTACTTCCTGCTCCTTGGGTTAATAGTCAAGATGCGAATATAACCTTTACTCATACATTTATTTATTTTTATTTATTTACATTCTCTTATATACCGCGCTATTCTATATATCATAAAGAGACTTTGACTTATTTGGATGTTCGTATTACTAGAAGTCAGTATGGATGGTTGACGTCAGTTTTTAAAAAAGATACGTACAGAAACACGTTCCTACATTTTCGGAGTCTACATCCGAGACGGCTGAAAGAAAGCCTTCCATTTTCGCAGTTCTTGCGATTTCGTAGGAACTGTTCTGATCGGGCGGACTATAAATACCGGTCAAAACAGTTGTATAGTGATTTTCTTGACCGAGGTTATCCGCGTACAATTGTTAAACAAGCATACTCTAGAGCATTATACAATCATAGAGGCCCATTACTAGAAATGAGGCCCATAAGTAGAAAGGACAAAACTGATTCAACTAATGTTAATTTAATCACCAGGTATTCTTCATTGAGTTTGGAGATACAAAGGGTAATTAAAAAACATTCTAATGTTTTGTCCACAGTTCCGGGTTTGGCTAATAAAACAATACGGTGTGTTTGGACTAGAGATCATAATTTGAAGGAGCTATTGAGTCCAGCAGTGTTGACATCAATAACTGACAAGGAGCAGGAAGTACAATCTAAAGGCCACCGATGGTGTGGCAATTGTGAAATTTGTGATATCTCGATAGAAACTGCCAGTTTTGAGTACAATGGGATGAAAGTAAAATTAAGGTTTTTGACCACATGTGAATCAACTAATGTGGTTTATGTTATAGTATGCCCATGTGGCTTGGCGTATATCGGGAAAACAACACGCTCTTTCAGGACTCATATTAGGAAGCATAGGAGTCGTTTAAAATGTCAGGTAAAAGAGGCCCCAATTGTTCAGCACTGTCTGCAGAAACATCATATTTTTGAACAACTTCGCTGTTTATGTATAGATCAGGTGGCGGCAGGAACGATGGGAAAATCGTTGGATCAGACATTAACTATTTGTGAACAACGATGGATCTACATGCTGAAGACTTTAACACCGACAGGCTTAAATGCCACTATAGATTGGGCAAGCTGTCTTTAGCAGATTAGGGAGCAGAATAAACTGTAATGATGGCATTTGATAGTATATAATAAGAGAGAGAGGCAGCATAAACACACGGGGGGTCATTTTGGTAAAAATTTGAGGTATTAGGATTACCCAGTTAGTTTGTTCAAGACAATAAGATATGTTTCAATGGGTGTATGATTAGAAATTATATATTAGGTAAGATGAACCCCGTTAATTTTAAGAGCCTTTTTAGTCCTATAGGAAGAAGGCTGTTGTAGCTGCAAGATCTGATTGGGGGTTATGGAATTGACGTGGCCCTTTAAAAGATGGACTCTAATTACGAATCCGCATGTGCGGCGTTCTTGTAGAAACATGCACTTAGAAAGAAGCATTTAATGGTTGAACATGGGCAGCAGTAGTAAGACGGGTAAGATAATGAAAATAGCGTCTGGTTATTAAAAATCTGAATATTTTAATAGACATGGTTATTTGGATTGGGAATGAAACTAACGTATAGTTACTTTTTTTAATGCAGAAATGAAATATAACTAAGACACTGAGCATGGAACAATGAGCGATCCCCTGATGAAACTAGCGAAGTGAAACGCATGAATGGCGCCTGGGATCAGCGTCGGGATCTTATGCTTACGAGTACATATAATAATGGAGGTTACTCACGATAGTTAAGTTAAGTGATGTATACGTTTTACTTAACGTTTGGAGATTAATTTTTTGTGAGTAACTCCAGAGTGTCTTGAAAGGTCATTGATGCAAAAGGGCAAACTGCTTCTTCAGAAATCGATGTGAGTCGTGAAAGCAGAGCCATCTTAAGTCTGAGACCTTTCTGGATTTATTCTGCTAATGGGATTTAATTTAAAATGAGCATTCTATAAGTGAAGCTGCAGAATCTGGAGGAATCCCTATCCATAAACTGTTGAGTATGAACGACATTTTTAGTTAGAGCATCTATGTGAAGTGTGGCAACAAGACTTTTTTCAGGTATATTCGGGAGAGGAGAATATCAAAGGTGGAATTACTCAAAAGTGCTGGGAATGGATTCATGGAAAGTGACATTGAAAAAGCGACAATGCTAAACAAATACTTCTGCTCTGTTTTCACTAGAGAAAATCTTGGAGAAGGACCACCTTTGATTGACAAATATACAAATAGGCATGGAGTAGATACCACATCATTCAGAGAAGATGATGTGTTAGACCAGCTTGCAAAACTGAGTGGACAAGTCTATGGGACCAGATGGGATACATCCCAGGATACTGAAAGAGCTCAGAGAGGTTCTTGCAGGGCCTTGAAAGGATGTTTTTAATAGCTCCTTGGAGACAGGAGAAGTTCCAGAAGACTGGAGAAGGGCTGATGTGGTACCTCCCCACAAAAGTAGTAATAGGGAAGAAGTAACAAACTACAGGCCAGAAAGCCTTACCTCGGTGGCGGGAAAAGTAATGGAGGCACTCCTGAAAGAGCAAATAGTGGACTTTCTCAAAACCACCAGGTTGCATGATCCGAGGCAATATGGTTTTACCAAAGGACGATCTTGCCAAACAAATCTGATTTTTTAAACTGAGTGACTAGAGAACTAGATCAAGGGCATGCGATGGATGTGATCTACCTAAATTTCAGTAAAGCCTTTGATACTGTTCCTCAAAGGAGGCTTATCAATAAACTCAACAGCTTGGGGATTGGTCCCAAGATGGTGAACTGGATCAGAAATTGGTTGACTGACAGACGACAGAAGGTGACGGTAAACGGAACTCAACTCGGATGTAAGGAAGGTGATTAGCGGTGTGCCCCAGGGTTCAGTCTTGAGACTGGTACTGTTCAATATATTCATGAGTGATACTGCCGAAGGGATGAATGGAAAAGTCTGCCTTTTTGCAGATGACATCAAAATTTGCAACAGAGTGGGGAATATGAGGAAAGATCTACAAAAGCTGGAAGGCTAATGCTTGTCAGTTAAGATTTAATTTGAAGAAGTGCAGTGTAATGCACTTGGGAAGCAGAAATCTAAGAGAAATGTATGCAATAGGGGGCGAGAGATTGGTGTTCATGGACCAGGAGAAGGACCCCGGTGTGATTGTTTCTGATGATCTCATGGTGGCGAAACACCATAAGGGAACTGCTACTTCTGGAGAGAGATCTGCAATTGTAAGTATTTACTTCTGGGAATTTTTCTAAATCTTGGGGAAAAGGAATTCCTTGGATTAAATCTGTTTAATCTGTGAACCCAGTATATTTGTTAAATTAGTCAGGGCCTAGTAGCAGCAAAGAGTTTTCAGTTTAAATTTAAAACACAGAAGAGAGCTTTCTGGTTAAATTTAAAACCCAAGACTCCCTCTATCCAAGCAAGGGCTGTGGAACTCCCCCTGGAGATTGGTCACAGATTACCTTAGAAGCACAGGACAGGGTACTGTGTAGCAGCCAGCTTTTAATAAGTCTTCTTTCCCTCCCTCCCTCCCCGACACCCACCTACCCCTGGGATAATTGTAGCTTTATAGGTGCCTAACCCTCTTAAAGGAAAGGAAGTGCCATATTCACTCTCAGGTGCAGCTGTTTATTCTCATCAGCATACATTAAGGACCTGAAATTAATTAAACTTCAGGTGAACAAAGTACATTAAATGTATTAGTTATAGTTTTAGTAGTATAAGTATCCCCAGCAAACCTTAGTAAGTAAAGAACTTAAATATCTAAACACAACTTTAAAACGAAGATGAAGACAGCAGTCCAGCAGCGAAATGGGGCTTTCCAGTCTTTTGCATTGAGTGTCACATGTATGATTTTCTCCCAGTTGGTGAGGGGTCTTACGTATGCACAAGGTGCAAGGAGCTCTTTGCTCTCAGGGAATGAGTCCGATCTCTGGAGGCAAGAGTAGCAGACTTGGAAGACAGAGAGGTACATAGATGAGACCTACAGGGATATAGTCCTGAAGTCCCACCTCCAGTCTGGCAGCATCCCTGTTGCCATGGAGGAGAGAGGTCACGTGAAAGGAGAGCATTACCCTGGTGTGGCAGGAAGTGATCCTATAGCTAGGACCTGTCCTTCAGGTGATATAAAACCCTCTCGCATCGAGGAAGATTCTCCAGGGCCATGTGCCTATGAGGGAAGGGTAAGGACAACTGTTATAGTTGGTGATTTGATCATTAGGCATCTAGATAGCTGGGTGGCTGGTGGACGTGAGGATCACCTGGTAACATGACTGCCTGGTGCGAAGGTAGCGGACTTCACATGCCACCAAGACAAGGTCTTAGATAGTGCTGGGGAGGAGTCTGCTGTCTTGGTACATGTCGGTACCAATGACATAGGAAAATGTGGCAGGGAGGTTCTGGAGGCTAAATTTAGGCTTTTAGGTAGGAAGCAGAAATCAAGAACTTCCAGGGTAGCGTTCTCCGAAATGCTTCCTGTTCCACACGCAGGACCCAAAAGGCAGGCTGAGTTCCGGAGTCTCAATGCGAAGATAAGACGATGATGCAAGGATGAGGGGTTTGGATTTGTTAGGAGCTGGGGAACATTCTGGGGAAAGCAGGGGCTCTTCCAAAGGGATGGGCTTCACCTTAACCGGGACGGAACCAGGCTGCTGGCATTAACCTTTAAAAAGGAGATAGAGCCACTTTTAAACTAGATAATAGGGGAGAGCCGACAGTCACCCAAAAGCGCATGGTTCGGAACAATGTATCCTTGAAGAATACTATAAAAAAAATGAAGTTAGGGCACATCAGCAGAGAGGTTCCAATAAAGACAAAGGTAGCCCAAATGCCCTTGAGGACAGAGCAGACAGAGCTTAAATATTCAAAATTACCCCTGCCTACCGATAACCAAATTAATATCAATAAAATACAGTCTCTAAAATGCTAGAAGTCTAAAAAATAAGATGGGTGAGTTAGAATATATAGCACTAAATGAGAAGTTAGATATGATTGGTATCTCAGAGACATGGTGGAAGGAGGACAACCAGTGGGACACTGTGATACCTGGTTACAAACTATATCGTAATGATAGAGCTGATCAAATTGGTGGAGGGGTTGCGCTCTATGTTAGAGAGGGCATTGAGTCACAAAGGATTAAAGTTTTGCAGGAAACAAAATTTGCTGTAGAATTTCTATGGATTGAAATTCCATGTAAAAAATGGAAGGCGATGGTAGTGGGGTTGTACTATCGACTGCCTGGTCAGAATGAACAAATGGATGATGAAATGCTCAAAGAAATCAGGGAAGCTAACAAAAGTTACAGAACAGTAATAATAATGGGTGATTTCAATTAACCTGGTATCGACTGGGCCAGTGTCACAGCAGGACATGCTAGGGAGATAAAGTTTCTAGATGAAATAAATGGCTGCTTCTTGGAGCATCTGGTTCATGAACCGACCAGAGGGGAAGCCATTTTGGACTTAGTCCTTAGTGGAACACCAGATCTGGTGCAAGAGATATTGGGGCTACATAGCAATAGTGATCATAACATGATCGTGTTTGATTTAATTAATGGAGGAGGGAAGGTAAGGAAATCCACAGTACGACCTTTTAACTTTCAAAAGGCATACTATGATAAATTGAAGAAAATAGCTAAGAAAAAACTAAAAGGAACAGTTGCAAAGGTTAAAGACTTACTCAAGCTTGGGTGTTGTTGAAAAATACTATCTTGGAAGCCCAGACCAGCTGTATTCCACGCTTTAAGAAAAGTGGAAGGAAGTCCAAAAACTGCCAGCATGGTTTAAAGATGAGGTCAGAGAAGCTATTGTTGTCAAAAAAGCATCTTTCAGGAAATGGATAAAAGAGCCAAATGATGAAAACGGGAAACAGCAGAAGCACTGACAAGTTAAATGCAAGGCATTGATAAGGCAGGCAAAGACAGAATTTGAGAAGAAACTTGCTGTGGAAGAAAAACACGTAATAAAGACTTTTTTAAAGTACATTCGTATCAAAAAACCTGTGAGAGAGTCAGTTGGACCTTTAGATGACAGAGGGGTAAAAGGGGCAGTAAAAGGGGACAAGACTATAGCAGAGAGACTGAATGAATTCTTTGCTTCGGTCTTTACTGAGGAAGATGTAGGGATGTTGCCCATAACTGAAGTGGTACTTAAAGTGATACTGTGGAAGAATTGAAAGAAATATCAATACACCGGGAAGATGTATTACAACTTGTTGATAAAATGAAGTGTAGCAAATCACCTGAACCAGGTAGTATACATCCAAGGATGTTGAAAGAACTGAAATATGAGCTTGCAGACCTGCTATTAGTAATCTGTGAACCATCATTAACCCTTTCGCGTCCACAACAGATTACATAACTTAAGATACGATTAATAATTTTCTGGAAATATTGAATCCGGTGTAACATTTGGGGGAAAATAGAAGGTTGCCATATGGCAACAACAATATATTGTCACTTTTTCAGAGCTTCATAAACTTCACATGAGTCTTATTAGGTCAGCTCCACTATTCAACTTTGAAACTATAACTGTTTTAAAGTGAAACAGTTTCCCAATGGAAATACCTCAACAAAATAGCTCCTGAGAGTAGCAACTGGGTCTCAGACTAGAACAAGGCTACTCATTGAACCAACATGTTTGTTTAGGTTCAGTGCCCTCTGTTGCATCAATGACCCAATGCTTTGCTTTCAAATGTGACGGTAATCAAATGGTAATCCTTATTTTCACCTGTGTTAGCCTCTATTATTCAGAATTTAATTTCAAAAGGTTTAGAAGCAATGCTTATCTGAAAAATACTGAAGATCTTCCCAATGCCAGACATCAGCGCTGTAGCGTTTCACGGATGAAGCGTTTCTTCAGGGGATCTCAAATGTTGTTTTTGTATTGACCAAGTCCTTCATGGTTCGGGAGGTAAATCCAGAGATCGCACACTGCTACACCAAGAACAACGATGGATTTTTAGTCTCAACACAGTGAGCCCCAGGGGTTTGAATGCACAGGTAGAGTGGGGGGCGTGCCTATAGTTCACATTGGCAGCAAAGTCTCGTCACGTGACTTTGCTACAGCTCTTTAAAACTCTCATAGGAGGTTTAAGCCGCATGTGTGGCATCTCACAGTTGAATGAGAGACGATATTTGCAGCACTGGGCGAGTGAATTTACCATTTGCTTTAGAGGAGAGGGCTATTGACAATGAGATTATAACTGAAATAATTATTAAGTCAGTCTCTTTTACCTCTGCAGATCGGGTTTAAGTGCAGAATGCTATAAGTTATACAAATTTGAGATCCCCTGAAGAAACGCTTCATCCGTGAAACGCTACGGCGCTGATGTCTGGCGTTGGGAAGATCTTCAATATTTTTCAGATAAGCATTGCTTCTAAACCTTTTGAAATTAAATTCTGAATAATAGAGGCTAACACAGGTGAAACTAAGGATTACCATTTGATTACCAGCACATTTGAAAGCAACGCATTGGGTCATTGATGCAACAGAGGGCACTGAACCTAAACAAACATGTTGGTTCAATGAGTAGCCTTGTTCTAGTCTGAGACCCAGTTGCTACTCTCAGGAGCTATTTTGTTGAGGTATTTCCATTGGGAAACTGTTTCACTTTAAAACAGTTATAGTTTCAAAGTTAAATAGTGGAGCTGACCTAATATGGCAACAACAGCCATGAAAGGGTTAAAATCATCTGTAATACCTGAAGATTGGAGGATGGCCAATGTAACGCCAATTTTTAAAAAGGGTTCCAGGGGTGATCCGGGAAACTACAGACCAGTGAGCCTGACGTCAGTACCGGGAAAAAAGGGCAGAAACCATCATAAAAAACAAAATTACTCAACATGTAGATAATCATGGCTTAATGGGAGACAGCCAACATGGCTTTAGACAAGGAAGATCTTGTCTTACTAATCTGTTATGTTTTTTTGAAGGTGTGAATAAACGGGTAGACAAAGGTGAGTCGGTTGATATAGTGTATCTGGACTTTCAGAAAGCCTTTGACAAGGTCCCTCATCAGAGACTTTTGGCAAAACTAAAGAGTCATGGGATATGAGGCAGTGTACTACTGTGGATCGGAAACTGGTTAAAAGAAAGAAAGCAGAGGGTAGGGCTAAATGGCCAATTTTCCCAATGGAAAAAGGTGAATAGTGGAGTACCCCAGGGATCTGTGATAGGTCTGCTGCTTTTTGACATATTCATAAATGACCTGGAAAAGGGAATAACGAGTGAGGTTATTACATTTGCAGATGACACAAAACTATTTAAAGTTGTTAAAACCCAAGAGGATTGTGGAAAATTGCAAGAGGATCTTGATGGAAGACTGGGCATCCAATTGGCAGATGAAATTTGATGTTGACAAGTGCAAAGTTATGCAACTAGGAAAGAACAACCCAAACTATGGGTACACGATGCAAGGTTCCAAATTGGGACCACCACCCTGGAAAAAAATTTAGGCGTCATCATGGGTAACATGTTAAAACCCTCTGCTCAGTGTGCAGCGGCGGCCAAGAGAGCAAATAGAATGCTAGGCATCATAAGAAAAGGAATGGAAAATAAAACAAAGGATATTATAATGCCTCTGTATTGTTCCATGGTGCGACTGCACCTTGAATAGTGTGTGCAATTCTGGTCACTGTATCTTAAAAAGGAAGAGTAGTTACTCACCTGTAACAGGTGTTCTCCAGGAGCAGCAGGAATCAGTCCTCACATATGGGTGACGTCGGCGCCGACGGAGCCCTCGCGGAGCAATTTTCCCCAGCTTTCAAAGAAAGCCTTTGGGAATTGCAGCGCGCATGCGCGGTCCTCTTCCCGCCCAAGGGTGCCATCTTGCTCAGTCTGATGACATAGCTAAAAGACAGCAAAAATTAGCAAAAACGAAATTATAGAACTGCAACTCCAAGGGGAGGAGGGAGGGTTGTGAGGACTGATTCCTGCTGCTCCTGGAGAACACCTGTAGGAGAGTCCCGTGATCCTGGGTCAGGAGATCGGGCTGAAACCCCAGAGGAAGTGGAGTGTCCACCGCCAGCTGCATTAGAAGCGGGAACCAAGGTTGCCTCGGCCACCGAGGAGCCACGAGGATCATTGAGGCTTTGTCCCGGAGAACCTTGAAGAGCGTCCGAGACACCAGTGGCATGGGAGGAAAGGCATACAGAAGGCCTGTGGACCAGGAGAGAAGAAAAGCATCCGCCGCTACTCTGTGAGGATGCGGTTGTCGAGAGCAGAATTGCGGAAGTTGCCCGTTGAGAGGACTGGCAAAGAGATCCATTGTGGGTAGGCCCCACTTGAGAAAGATCCGCTGAAGCACCAACGGATCCAATCTCCACTCATGCGGCTGGAGGATTCTGCTCAGTTTGTCTGCCAGGCAATTTTCTTGACCCGGGAGATAAACAGCTTTGAGGAGGATGCTGCGGCTGACGGCCCAAGAGCACAGCTTTTGTGCTTCCCGACAGAGAGGGAAGGAGCCTGTGCCCCCTTGTTTGTTCACGTAGAACATCGCAACTTGATTGTCCGTCTGGACCAGCACAGACTGGTGAGAAGTGAGGTGGGAGAAGGCCCTCAGAGCTAGGCGGATAGCTCTGAGTTCCAGGAAGTTGATCTGCTGGGCAGACTCCCAAGGAGTCCAGAGGCCTTGAGTACATGTCCCTTGGCAATGTGCTCCCCAACCCAGGAGAGAAGCATCGGTCGTCAGGACCTGAGAAGGCGGAGGAGACTGAAAAGCCATTCCGAGCACTAGGTTTGGCAGATGAAGCCACCATTGAAGAGAAGAGACCAGCGGGTCGGAGATCTGTACAGAGTCCGCTAGGCTCCCAGTGGCCTGATGCCATTGTGTCCGAAGGCACCATTGAGCAGGCCGCATGTTCAGGCGGGCATTGGGGGTCACATGGACTGTGGAAGCCATATGGCCGAGCAGTCTCAGAAATTGCCTGGCAGAGACCAGGGAATTGCTGTGAAAGTGGCTGGCAAGATCCATGAGTCTGTTTGCCCTGTCGAGAGGCAGAAAGGCACGCACCTGAAGCGTGTTTAATCTTGCGCCGATGAACTCGAGATCCTGAGAGTGGAGCAAAGTGGACTTTGCAAAGTTTATGACAAAGCCCAAGTGCTGGAGCAGAGCTACAGTGCGGTGCATGGCGTGAGTGGCCTCTTGGGAAGACTGCGCTCTGATGAGCCAGTCGTCCAGGTATGGAAATACAAAGAGGCCTTGAAGTCTTAGATAAGCCGCCACCACTGCTAGACATTTGGTGAACACCCGTGGCGCGGAGGATAGGCCAAAGGGTAGTACTCTGTACTGGTAATGATTGCCCCCCACAACAAACCTGAGATATTGTCTGTGGCTGGGGTGGATGAGGATGTGAGTGTAGGCATCCTTTAGATCCAAGGAGCATAGCCAGTCTCCCTGCTGGAGGTAGGGCAGCAGGATTCCAAGGGTAAGCATCTTGAACTTTTCCTTTGCGAGGAACTTGTTGAGGTTCCGCAAGTCCAGGATGGGTCTGAGGCCTCCTGTCCTTTTTGGTATCAGAAAGTACCTGGAGTAAAAGCCTTGACCTCTCAGGTGGTGGGGCACCGGTTCCACAGCCTGTTCCTGAAGAAGACTTGCTAACTCCTGAAGGAGTAAGTCCCTGTGCAGAGGGAGTCTGAGAGGCTCCCCTGGAAAGTAGGAGGGAGGTACCTGGTGGAAGTGCAGAAGACAGCCCTCTTGGACTATGTGAAGTACCCAGGTATCTGTAGTGATGTTGGTCCACCTGTGGGCAAAGTGGACCAGCCGGCCTCCCGTGCTGAGAGAAACCAGCTGAGGGGGAGAGGCTATGCTGATGAAGTCAAAAACCCCCACCCTGCTGAGCAGGGGCCGGTGGTGCAGGCTTGGGGGCTTGCTGCCTACGTGATCCATCACCCCATCCCTTGGCTTGCTTACCCTGCTGGGGAGCTGCCGAGGCCTGATAATGAGGGTAGTGGTGATAAGCAGCCGCCTTCCTCGGGTAAAAGGGCTTTTTCCCCGAGCCCTTCTTCTTCTGAGAAGGGGCAGAGGTCTTCCTTGAGAGACGAGTCCTGGTGAGAGTCTCGGTCTCGATCTGTGCAGCCTTCTCATCCATGGGCTTGCCAAAGAGGTTGTCACCTCTGCAGGGGACATCGACCAACTTGTCCTGCACCCATGGCTCGAGGTCGGATGACTGAAGCCAAGCCTGTCGGCGGCCACCGATGCCGGCTGCGGCTACTCGAGCCGATGCCTCAAAGCCATCGTAGGCTGCTAGAGATAAACTTCGAGCACTCCCGAATACCAGTTGACAAGGCTTGGAACCTCTGCAAAGGTTCCTCGGAGAGACCAGCAGAGAATCCGGCTATTTCTTTAGCCAGGTCTCGTAGATACATGCCCATATAGAGCTGGTAGGTCTGGACTCGACAAGCAAGCATACAGCCCTGGAAACACTTCCTACCGAGGGCATCCAGGCTTCGAGCCTCCCGACCGGGAGGCACCGAGGAGTGCATTTTTTGACTCTTAAGTCTATGCATGGCCGATTCCACCACCATGGAATGGTGCGGTAGTTGTGCCTTTTGGAACCCGGGGGTCTTGCGGACTCGATAAATGGAATCGACCCGCTTGCTTAACACCGGCGACGCCGCCGGGCTCTCCCACATGCGGAAGAGAAGTCGTTCCAGCATCGGAGGAACCGGTACAATAAAGGCCTCCTTCGGGGGAGAGTCATATTGGAGGGCATCGAGCTCTTCGACTCGAGGCTCCTCCTCGGGATCCGCGGGGAAGGACAAGGCTTTGGCCATATCCCGCACGAAGTCCGAGAACCGGGTATCCTCCGGGGGGGACCGTCTCCGAGGTTCGGACTCGGGGGAGTCCGATAGGACACACCGAGTCCAAAAAGAACCAGGTGACTCTTCTTCCTCGGATTCCCAGGCTGACTCCTCGGAGGAGGAGTCGAGCGGCTCCGGTCAGGCGGGCGTCGATGCCATTCGCCCCGACGCCGAGGGAGTCGGCGTCGACAACCTCGGCCCCGAACAGGAGGCCGAAGGAGACAGCGACCGAGGATCGACTCGAGCCCTCATGGACTCGAGGATCGGCTCGGTCTCCGGGGTCGACTTGGAGGTCGACGTCCCGGCGGTCAGGGCAGAAGCACCGGCGAGGCCAGCGATCAATGCCCGCTGCTGGTCCATGAAGGCAGTCAGACTGCTCTCCAAGGCCGTCAACCTGAGTCCGAGCTCAGGAGACCCAGCAGCCCCCGACTCGGGTCCCGACGGCGTCGGCTCCTTCGGAGGCGAGTCCACGAGGACAACAGTACTCACGTGAACGGGCAAGTCCATCTCGAGACGAGGATGTTTGGAAGGCCTCTCCATCTCCGAGGACCCGGGACGGGAATCGGGGCTATGCGACCTGGCCCTCGAGGAACCAGGAGCGTCCACCGATCCCGCCCTCGCGGGTTTCTTCTTCCGATGATGTTCCCGGGTAGGAGACCCCCTTTCAGAGGAACTTCGACGATGCTCAGGACCAGAGTCCCGAGACGTCGAAGCCTCTGACGAGGTCCGAGCCAGGCCGGAGTCAGAGAAGATACGTTCCCGCTGATGCTGCCGACTCCTCAACGCTTTTGAGGACATTTTGCCACACGGACCACAGATCATCGGGTCATGATCGGGTCCGAGGCAGCGGAGGCAGTAGTCGTGTGTGTCGGTAAGAGACATGAGCTTCTTACACAGATCACACTTCTTAAACCCGCTGGCAGCCATCGGGGGGAAAAAGGGCCCCTGCGAGGTCAAAAGACCGGGCTGCCAGTGAAAAAGTAAAAAAAGGCGCGAAATCTGTCACGAAGGACAAAAAAACGAAAAATAAAGAACGGACTCGCAACTGGCGTCGCGGGTCCGGGCGGGAAAAAGAACCGGCGTCAAAAACCGAGAAAAGACAAATAAATCAACTTTTCTGCGGGGAATTACAAACAACGTCTGTAGGGCTCCGCGGAAAAAAGAAGACTGAGCAAGATGGCACCCTTGGGTGGGAAGAGGACCGCGCATGCGCGCTGCAATTCCCAAAGGCTTTCTTTGAAAGCTGGGGAAAATTGCTCCGCGAGGGCTCCGTCGGCGCCGACGTCACCCATATGTGAGGACTGACTTCCTGCTTGGTCCTGGAGAATATAGTGTTATTAGAAAAGGTACAGAGAAGAGCCACCAAAATGGTAAAGGGGATGGAAGGATACTCATATGAAGAGAGGCTAAAAAGGTTAGGGCTCTTCAACCTGGAAAATTAACAGCTAAGGGGAGATATGATAGAAGTCTATAGATTAATGAATGGAATGGAACGGGTAAATGTAGACCGATTGTTTACATCATCAGAATATAAAAAGACTAGGGGACATGCAATGAAGCTACAGGATAACCAATTTAAGACTAATAAGAGAAAATATTATTTCACTCAACGTGTAATCAAACTCTGGAATTTGTTACCGGAGGATGTAGTAAAAGCTGTTAGTGTAGCTGGGTTTAAAAAAGGTTTGGACAAGTTCCTGGAGGAAAGGTCCATAAGATGAAATTAGGTCTTACCTGCTAATTGTCTTTCCTTGAGCTTTCTCCGGGCCAGTCCAGGGAAAGGTAGGGTTGTCAATCCCCTATAGCAGCTGAGGACTGAAGACTTCAAGTTTTCTTGAGAGGTGAAGCCACTCCCCCTGAGGGTAATCCAGCAGTCTCCTTCTGACAAAGCAACTAAAAAGAAAGAACTGAAAACAGTAGATTAACCCTTGAAAACTGATAAAGTTCTATAGTCCATGAAAACTCGGAAGCCAAGAAATTTGCTCCCTTAATTTTTTTTTTATTTTTTTTTTTCAAATTTAAAACAATAGTATCGATTGGCACGGAATGAAACCTAGAAGCCCCAATTATCCCCCCTCTCGGACGAACACCCAGATACGGTGAAATTCTTATGGTTACGAAAAAGTACTCGTAAAACCGAAAGGGGTGGGACCCTGGACTGGCCCGGAGAAAGCTCAAGGAAAGACAATTAGCAGGTAAGACCTAATTTCATCTTCCTTATCGCTTCTCCGGGCCAGTCCAGGGAAAGGTAGGGCAGTACCAAAGCAGTACCTAAATACGGGAGGGACCCGCCAGACCTGCGATAAGAGCCGAGGCCCCTACTTTTGCATCGTCTCTGGCCTGAACATCCAACCGGTAATGCTTCGTGAAAGTATGCAACGAAGACCACGTCGCTGCTCTGCAGATATCTACTGGCGGAACGAAGGCATACTCCGCCCAGGAAGTTGCTAGAGCCCGAGTGGAATGAGCCTTCAGACCAACCGGCGGCGAGATGCCTTGGGCAGCATAAGCCGCCCCAATAGCGCAGCGAACCCAACGAGCTATGGTGGACTTAGACGCTGCTTGACCCTTACGGGGACCTGCACACTGGACAAAGAGCCTGTCCGTCTTCCGAAAGGGCTGCGAAACCCTAAGGTACGTCTTTAAGACCCGGCCAAGATCTAAATGTTTGAGCGCACGGTCTATAGGAGAACCGGACCTATCAGAAAACACGGGCAAAGCCACAGATTGGTTAACATGAAAAACAGACAGTACTTTCGGTAAAAATGAAGGAAACGTCCGTAGCAAAACCCTTTCCGGAAGAAATTGAAGATAAGGCTCCTGGCAAGACAAGGCCTGCAAGTCCGATATTCGGCGCGCTGAACATAAAGCCACAAGAAAAGCCGTTTTCCAAGAACACTCTCGGAGATCCCGAGAGCAGATGGAAGTTAAGGGCGACCGGGAAAACGCTTCCAAAACTATGTTCAAATCCCAAGGTGGCACAATCGGGCGCACTGGAGGACGGAGAATTTTTGCTGCACGTAAAAACCGATGTATATCCGGATGCGCCGAAAGACGGCGATGCTGCACTGATCCCCGAAAACAAGCGAGCGCGGCTATGTGAACCTTAAGGGTACTAAGAGCCAACCCTTTATCCAAGCCATGCTGAAGAAATAGGAGCAGTTGAGGTAAGGTAGACGACATTGGAGGAACATTGCGTTGTGCACACCAAGTTTCGAAAAGACGCCATACTCGCACATACGCCAGAGAAGTCCCAGGCCTCTTAGACTGAAGTAAGGTGGCCACAACGGAACTCGCATACCCTTTGCGTTTTAAGCGAGCCCTTTCAAGAGCCAAGCCGCAAGTAAGAAGCGATCCACCCGTGGCAGATTGATGCGGACTGGAAGAGGCCAAGGTGGAGCTATTAGGAGCCGAACTAGATCGGCATACCAAGGACGACGAGGCCAATCCGGAGCGATGAGAATCACCACCCCCCGGTGTTGTGCTATCCGCTGGATAACTCGACTCAACATTGGCCAAGGCGGGAAAACGTACAAGAGAGAGTCCAGTGGCCACGGCTGAACGAGAGCATCTAGACCTTCTGACATGTGTTCTCTGCGCCTGCTGAAGAAAAGGCTGGCCTTGGCATTGCTGCACGTCGCCATAAGATCCATCACCGGCTGTCCCCAACGCAACGTCAGTTCGTGATAAATTGCCGCGTTCAACTCCCATTCTCCGGGATCGAGCACATTGCGGCTGAGATAATCTGCTTGCACATTCTCTTTGCCAGCTACATGTGCCGCTGATACCGTCAGGAGATTGGTTTCTGCCCAAACCATCATTTCCTGACATTCGGAGAGGAGAGAAAGAGTCTTGGTTCCCCCTTGACGATTGATATACGCGACTGTCACTGCATTGTCCGAGAATATCTTGACCGCTGTTCCCTTGAGCAAGGTCGCGAAGTGCAGTAGGGCGAGACGAGCGGCGCGAAGCTCTAGCCGGTTGATCGACCACGAGCTCTCCTCCGGGGACCAAGAACCCTGAGCAATGTGTGCCTGACAATGAGCTCCCCAGCCCGAGAGACTGGCATCTGTGGTGACCAACACCCACGAGGGCTCCTGTAAGGGAATTCCCGCCGTTAGATGATCCTGAACTAACCACCACTCCAGACTGTGTCGCACGAGGTCCGGACAGGGCAGGCGCTGCGAGAGTGGGTGAAGCTGCGGTGACCATCGGGAAAGCAAGGCTTGTTGCAAGGGCCACATGTGAGCCTTGGCCCACGGGACTAGATCCAGCGCCGCCGCCATGGACCCCAAGAGCTGCAAATACGTCCACGCCGACGGAGCTGTCAGTCGCAGAAAAGCTTGTACCTGCTGCAAAAGCTTCTCTACCCGCACTTCGGGCAAAAAGACCTTCCCTTGCTCCGTGTCGAAGAATGCTCCGAGATAAGTCAGCTGTTGCAACGGTTCTAAGTGACTTTTGGCTTGATTGATCACCCAACCGAGCTGCTCGAGAAGCTGAACAACTCGAGCTGTCGCCTTTATTGAAGCCACACGAGAATCGGCCCTGATCAACCAATCGTCGAGATAAGGATGAACTCGGATACCTTCCTTTCGAAGCGCCGCTGCAACAACCACCATCAGCTTCGTGAACGTTCGCAGAGCCGTAGCGAGACCGAACGGCAATGCTCGAAACTGGAAATGCCCCATCGGAAGGGCAAAACGTAAAAATTGCTGATGAGATTGTCTGATGGGAATATGAAGATAGGCTTCCGTGAGATCTATGGACGAGAGAAACTCTCCCGGCCGTACCGCTCGAATTACTGTACGTAGCATTTCCATGCGAAAGTGAGGCACCCGCAAAGTACGGTTTACGCTTTTGAGATCTAGCACGGGACGAAAAGAACTTTCCTTTTTGGGGACAACAAAGTAAATCGAGTATCGACCGCAACCGTATTGGCCTAGAGGCACGGGAACTATCGCTCGCAGCTGTAGAAGGCGAAAGAGCGTGTCCGCAATGGCCTGCATCTTCAGACCGGGAGCACAGGGAGACATTACAAAGGCGGGCGACAAAGGGCAGGCGAAGTCTAGAGCATACCCCTTCTGAATTATCTCCAAAACCCATTTGTCGGAAGTAATGTCGGTCCAGGCTGCCAGAAAATTCTGCAGGTGCCCTCCTACAGGAACCAACGCCTGGACCAGCCGACCTTCATTGCGGCTTTTTAACTGAGGGTTGGGACGCACTAAAGTAGGACCTGCCAAAACCTCTGGCTCCACGAAAGGACTGACCACGAAAGCCGGAACGGCCCCTGGAATAGGGAGCAAAGCGCGCTCCGCGAAATCTTCGGGAGTCCCGACCGGAACCTCGGAAACCAGCAGTACCTCTCGCCGACTTAGGTTTATCTTCAGGCAAACGGCCCCCTTTTGAGTCGCCTAAATCTTTCACAATTTTTTCTAACGCCTCCCCAAAGAGTAATTTCCCCTTATAGGGCAATTTACTGAGGCGCAATTTCGAGGATACATCTGCAGACCAGTTACGCAACCAGAGAAAACGTCTGGCAGCTACCAGGGAGGCCATTGTTTTAGCCGCAATCCGTAGCAAATCATAAAAAGCATCCGCCATATAAGCAGCGGCTGATTCCAACTTTGCATTTTCTGCAGCTTCAGAAGAGGACTCTCCTGAAGCGTCCCCCTGCAACCATCTAATGGACGCCCGAGAAACATAAGCTCCACAAACTGCAGTTTGCAGTGCCAAAGCGCTAGAATCAAATGCCTGCTTGAGAAGAATTTCTAATTTTCTATCCTGAAGGTCCTTAAGAGCTGCCGCTCCCTCCACAGGGATGGTAGTCTTTTTAGTCACTGCAGATATAATGGCATCCACCTTTGGCATGCGTAATAACTCCTTTTCCTCCTGCGGAAGGGGGTACAGGCGAGCTAAGGCACGGCTGCCGCGCAGGGTAGCCTCTGGACACTCCCATTCAGATTCAATCATCTGCCTGATAACCCGATGCATCGGGAAACACCGTTGTTCAGCCTTAAACCCCTGCAATAACGGATCTTCCAAAGGCTCCTGAGATGCAGAAGGAAGAAGCAGGTGCAGCGCCGCCAAAGATTGAGAAATGAGAGCTGACAGCTCCTCCTTACGGAAGACCCTGAAAATATTGGGATCCTCTCCGGGAGCAATCTCTCCTTCCTCCAAGTCATCTGTATCCAGATCTAAGCCTGTCTCTGCCAGAACCTCTGTGTCCCCCTGACCCAGGAGTACAGATGGTTGAGAAGCAAAGGGATCCAAAGGATCCTTAATAATGTCCTTAGTCTGAGAAGACCCCTCACCAGGATCCTCTGTCACCTGAAAAGTAAGGGGAACAGGCACAGGACTAGGAACCGCTGTGAAGTGATCAGGCTGTGAAGACTTGAGCAAAAAAGCCTTGTGCATCGCCAAAATAAATTTGGGCGAAAAAAACGATGCCATGCCTTCCTGAGCCTCAGAAAATGAGCGCGAAGGCTTTTCCAGTGGAACGGCGTCCTTAGAAGATTTCACCTTCCTTTTATGCGGCCGGGGCTGCTCTGCCGGCGAACTGACCGGCGCCGTCAAAATGGCCGCCTTTCCCGGCTTTTCGGCGGCAAAGATGGCTCGTCTAATTTACTTAAAGGCTTGTCCGCCATCAAAAAATTGAACCCCCGAAGGATGTTGGAAGCGGGCAAAAAACCAACGCCGCAGTTCAAAGCACGGCGCTGAGGAAATAACGCGGTGCCGGTACAGCGCGTGCAGAACTGTTCGTGACAGGAATAAAAATAAAAAACATCCAGAGACTCACCGGAGTGAAGAGAGTAACCTGCTGAGCACTCAAGGCAGTCCCGCTGCTAGCAGGAAGTACTCTAAAACCGGCAGTGTTCAGGGCAAAGGAAACAACTGGGGCTCCCAGGATCACTCTGTTGTTAGAGACGGAGACGGTGAAAGAGACAGGCTCTACCTCACACCGCAAAGGAATGACTCACTCGACGTCTCAAATGTCCTTAAAGCAGTAGCGTACCAAAAAAAACCACCACAAGGACTATAGAATAAATCAGCTCTGCTAGAGCCAATATAATTTTCCCCAAAAACAAAGAAAGAAAAATAACCTGTAGGTTTGCCTATGAGGGAGAAATAGAGATTCGATCCTCTTTAGCTGCTGAGGACTGAAAGACTGCTGGATTACCCTCAGGGGGAGTGGCTTCACCTCTCAAGAAAACTTGAAGTCTTCAGTCCTCAGCTGCTATAGGGGATTGACAACCCTACCTTTCCCTGGACTGGCCCGGAGAAGCGATAAGGAAACCATTATTAAAAGAGACCCAGGATATCACTGCTTGACCCGATACAAGCATTGAGGAACCTGTGTCTTTTTGGGAAACTGCTAGGTACTTGTGACCTAGATTGGCCACTTTTGGAAACAGGATACTGGGCTTGATGGACCTTGGTCTGACCCAGTATGGCATATCTTATGTTCTTACAAGGCGGTGGCAAAAGCCAGAAGGATGCTGGGTTGCATACAAAGAGGAATTACCAGCAACCGAACAACAAGTGGCACAATAACCATTTTACCTTCCAACACAGAGATCCACTCACTTCGCTAGAGCTGCACAGCTATATTTGTTTGTTTGGGGAGGGGGAGGGATTGTGTTTTTTTAAAGGCACAAGCATAAGAAAGACAAGGAAAACTTAGTAGACCTCACAATTAAGTACGGTGAGATGCCCAGCTGGGGGATAAAGGGACCTGAACCACGAGATGTATTTACCCCAGGGCAGCACTTAATCCACCTCAGGGTCCAGGTGCAGAAAAGGCAGACCCTGCCTCTGCCAACATTCACAAACCCACTGGTATGGGGAGAGTACCTAGCTCTAAGACAAGGGGGAGTACAGCCGTAGTCAAAAGCTTACGCCTATAATGCCCTCCCTAATTCCTCTCTTTTTCATACTTTTGTTTCCTTTTTTTTTTCCCTCAAGTGTTAGGCCACAGTGTACATCCAGTGGAGTCCAACTATGAAGAGACTCCTCATCCAGCTGCTGGAGATTGAGATACTGGGCCCTGGAGCCTAAGGAGGGAGCACTTGTATTGTGACATCACATCTTTGACATGCTCAATCTCCAGCTGCTGGGACTGGACTGGAGGGATGATATGGAATCTACATTTATCGGGTTCACTCCATTCATTATTTTATAGACTTCTATCATATCATATCTCCCCTCAGCCAGCTTTTTTCCAAGTTGAAGAGCCCTAACCTTTTAAGCCTTTCCTCGTAAGGGTACCCTTCTATTCTCTTTATCATGTTGGTGGCTTTGTACCTTTACTAATTCTGTTCATACAATGTTAAATATTTAATCCTCAGTACTGATGTTTATTCCAGCATGTATTTGCCCCTTCACTACAATTTTCTTGTTACAATATTTGATTTGAAGGAGAAATACTAGCACCATGTGAAGAAAGTTCACAATGGAGTTTTAGGAAAGGGTGTGTGTGTGTGTGTGTGGGGGGGGGGGGTTACGGCCTACCATTAATAGTAATGCGGGAGGAGGGTCACCAGATATCCTAGCACTGGTCCTGGTACTGCTCATGAACTATGGCATGTGCTTCCAATACTAGTAAAAATAGAAATTACACTTACCTGGTAATTGTAGTTCCTTGAGTGACGACAGTTTAGTCCTCCACCCCTGGGTAGTGCACCTCCTCCTGCAGCTTGGAGACTGGACCAATCAGAACTCTGCCATCACTGGATATAGCCTGCAGGCATTCCCCATAAGCCCCAGTGACCTATTAACAAAGCAGACTCAAAGGAACAAAAAATAAACAGCTAACCGGTTAAACAATTGAAACTGTATACAAAACGTAAACTCCCCCTGAAATCGGAGAGGAAACGATTCTCTCCCTTAAACTCTCCCTCTCCTGCTGTACCAAGTAAAAACAAAAACCAGCGACAGAAGAGGAAAGTCCGCAAGGGCTAGAGAACTGGTTTTCCTGACCAAGCACTCACCTGTATAACCACTCTTCAGAACCGACTGCGTGCCGAGCCAAACTAGCAAAGAGGGGCGGGAATGAGGACTAAACTGTCGTCACTCAAGGAACTACAATTACCAGGTAAGTGTAATTTCTAATTCCTTATCGGTCCTCCAGTTTAGTCCTCCACCCCTGGGATGTAACAGAGCAGTACTAACGGGAGGGGCCTCGCCAGCCGGCACGCCAAACCTCTGAACCGAACAGGTGTCCCCTGCCACCAGTCCATTCAGCCAGAAAGGCGCGCCGAAAGTATGTAGCGATGACCAAGTTGCCACGTTGCAAATCTCCACCGGCGGAACCAGACTCTGCTCCGCCCAGGGAGCTGTTTGCGGTGTAGGAGAGTGAGCCCTCAACTCCACAGGAGCTGGCCTCCCCTGTAACAGGAAAGCCGCGATGAATGTCTCCTTGAGCCAACGGAAAAGAAAGGCCTTCGCCGCAACTTCACCCTTCCTGGGACTCCCAAACAGCCACAAGAAAGACTCCGACTGACGGAAGGATCCTGTGACTGCTAAATAATGACGCAGAACTCTCCGTGCGTCCAAGCAACCCAGTCGCCGTTCAAAAACTTGCTTCCCCCGCCCGGAAGACCGGGAGAGACAGCGCTTGATCCACCCGAAAAGGCGAAGACACCCTAGGCAGAAAGGGAGGCACCGGCCAGAGCACCACTCTCCGAACAGAAGGGCAAAAGAAAAATGCTTGACACGACAGAGCCTGCAGCCCCGAAATGCGCCGAGCCGAACAAGCTGCCATGAAGAGACAGCTATGAGAATCAAGACTCTGACCAAAACCTGGCTTAAGGACTCAACGGAGCTTTCCCTGGCCCCCTTAAAACCAATTGGAGATCCCACGGCGTAACGGAAATCCGACGCGCTGGCCACCAATGGGTAACCGCTTTAAGAAAAGGTACTATCTCACTGTGCGCCCCAAGAGCTACTCCTCGTACCTCATCTGAGTAACAGGCAATGGCTGCTCACTGCCCTCTCAAAGAACGAGCAGCCAGCTCTATACCAAAACCATCCTGCAAATTTCAACACCACCGATACTGCGCTGCGGCAGCGTGGACCTGATGTCTGGAACCCCAATCCACAAAGAACTGCCAAACACGAACATAGACCGGCGCAGTCGACAGTTTCCATACCCAGAGGAACTGTGAACAAAGCCCCAAGAGAAAGGAAGCTGGTGAATGACAGTGGGGTTCCTCCGGGCGACTCACTCCACAGCAGAACCCACGACGGCGTCGGCAAACCTCACGTAACCCCATGAGGACCTCACGCACCGTATTACAATTGGCAACACCCCAAACTGGAGAAATACCTTAGCCCGACAATACCGTTCGAGCAAAGAAACGCAGGCTCACTCTGCATGGAGTGCATCTAACCATGAAGCCTAAACATTTGTGAGCACCTTCGAAAGGCACATCTACATATACGGGCGACCGAGCACCTGGCCCCCAAACACAGTGCAAAGAGCACGCTTGAATATAGACTGAATGCATGGAATATACACAGAATATTGACGTCCTCTACGAAACCTGACAGTGCCCTGATGCACTAAGCCTCAGCCTGGGCTACCTAGACATGCTTCCCTCCGCTTCCATACGGGCCATCAACACGATGGCACCGCCGGACAGAGGCCCTGCGAAGCGCCTAAAGCCCTTCTCTGACAGCACCGGCTGTAGAAATAGAAGCGCAGTTCCTGAGAAGGGCACGATAAGCAGAGACCCCCCCCCTCCAGGCTTTACTGTCGTCAGAGAAATAGCAATGGGAAACCGACAAACTTGCAAGTGGAGGTTATAGAGGTTGCTGCCTGCGAGGACCTGACGAAAAATACGAGTTCGTACTTTACTATCTTCCCCAGGGATGGGGACACTGAATACTATGTGTGATTCATGAGCAGCGCTGCCATCCAGTGGCCTTTAGGACAGCAGAGCATGAACTCTTGGACCCAAAAGCTTGAGATGCAGAACACTACAGTTGCTTGTGTATCCACTAACACCTGCCAGCCCATGAGTTATCCCTGCGGTTAGTAGTTCCCTGACTTGCAGAGAGCAATCTGCAGAGGGTCGTATACACCTGGTCACAGAAAGGCACTATTGAGTGAACCAGCCATCCTCTGGCGGCCAGAGACCGTAGCACAGGCATTTCTTGGCTGACAGTGAAACTGTAAGTATAAATATATATAGGAGTGGAGTAACCTAGTGGTTAGAACACTGGCTTGGTAACCAAGCAACCAGGGTTCAATTCCCACTAGCACTCCTTGTGGCCTTGGGCAAGTTACTTAAAGGAGCACTAAGAGGCGACAAGGCGATAGAGGAGAGACTGAATGAATTCTTTGCTTCAGTCTTTACTGAGGAAGATGTAGGGATGTTACCCATGACTGAAGTGATATTTAAAGGTGCGGAAGAATTGAAGGAAATATCGATACATCGGGAAAATGTCTTACAACTATTAGATAAACTGAAGAGTAGCAAATCACCTGGGCCGGATGGTATACATCCAAGGGTGTTGAAAGAACTGAAATATGAGATTGCAGAACTGCTATCAGTAATCTGTGAACTATCATTAAAATCATCTCTAATACCTGAAGATTGGAGGATCGCCAATGTAACACCAATTTTAAAAAAGGGTTCCAGGGGTGATCCGGGAAACTACAGACCGGTGAGCCTGACATCAGTACCAGGAAAAATGGTAGAAACCATCATAAAGAATAAAATTACACAGCATGTAGATAGTCACAACCTAATGGGAGACAGCCAACATGGCTTTAGACAAGGAAGATCTTGTCTTACTAATCTAAATTTAATGTGGACAAGTGCAAGGTTATGCACCTAGGGAAGAACAACCCAAACTATGGTTACACGATGCAAGGTTCCACATTAGGAACCACCACCCAGGAAAAAGATTTAGGCATCATTGTGGATACCATGTTAAAACCCTCGGTCCAGTGTGCAGCGGCGGCCAAGAGAGCAAATAGAATGCTAGGTATGATAAGGAAAGGAGTGGAAAATAAAACAAAAGATATTATAATGCCTCTATATCGTTCCATGGTGAGACCGCACCTTGAATATTGTGTGCAATTCTGGTCGCCGTATCTTAAAAAGGATACAGCGATTTTAGAAAAGGTACAGAGAAGAGCCACCAAAATGGTAAAGGGGATGGAAGGATACTCCTATGAAGAAAGGCTAAAAAGGTTAGGGTTCTTTAACCTGGAAAAGAGACGGCTGAGGGGAGATATGACAGAAGTCTATAAATTAATGAACGGAGTGGAACGGGTAAACGTAGATCGATTGTTTACCTTATCAGAATATAGAAAGACTAGGGGACATGCAATGAAGCTACAGGGTAAACTATTTAAGACTAATAAAAGAAAATAGTTTTTCACTCAACGTGTAATCAAACTCTGGAATTTGTTACCGGAGGATGTAGTAAAGGCTGTTAGTGTAGCTGGGTTTAAAAAAGGTTTGGACAAGATCCTGGAGGAAAGGTCCATAAACCATTATTAAGAAGTGACCGAAGATATCAATGCTTGACCCAGTACAAGCATTGTGGAACTTGTGTCTCTTGGGGAAACTGCTAGGTACATATGACCTAGAATGGCCACTGTTGGAAACAGAATACTGGGCTTGATGGACCTTGGTCTGACCCAGTATGGCATATCTTATGTTCTTAACCCTCCATTGCCTCGGAAGAAAGGCCTGGCAATCTACTTCCGGTGACACTGCCAAGAAAACCCAGGAGCTTCTGGGTCGCCAGAGTCAGGACTGACTGGAAGGCACACATTGCATTTTGCATATATATATATATATATATATATATATATTTGGTTTTTTTTTTTTAATATCTTAAGGTTTCCTAAACCTGTCCCTGCGAAATTACAGGCGGTTGTAAATACAAACCAGGCGTATTATCTCAAGCACACTTCAAGCCGGTCCCTCCTTCCAACAAGGTAGGACCCCGCTCTGTGCCTAAAAGCTGGCAACTTGCCTAACCTCCCGGGCCTTAACAGATGCTCCGCAGAAACATGAATAGGAAGAAGAGAAGCAGTGGCATCGGACTACATAAACTGAGAATAAAAGTAAGCATAAACCTAAAAAGAAAGAGGACTGACCAGAAGGGAAGGCCAGAGTTGCTAGTAAGTGGAAGAGCCAGGAGCAAATTTAAAATGACTGCAAACAAGGACATTCGCTCCTAACCACGAAAGGGGGATAAGAAGAAATTAGACCTTACCTGCTAATTGTCTTTCCTGGAGTACTCTCCGGGCCAGTCCAGGAATCTTGGGTGATCAATCCGCTCCAGCAGCTGAGGACTGGAATCTGACAAGGTTTTACTGACAACCCCTCCAGCTCCCCTAGGTGTCAGCTAACCAGTCTCTCGGTAACAAAGCAGTGAAGCTAATCCTAAAAACACACACAACCCAAAACAACAAAAAAACGTAATCTAGATTAGGAAGAAACAGAAGAAAAAACCAGCCAAAGCACTGAACTGGTATAGACTGCTTGCGACATCTTTTTTTTTTTTTTTTATGTTATATTTTCTTTTTCTTTTTTTCATTGTTAATCTGTTTACCATACCCCCTACGGGAACCGCAGTATCCGCTATCCCTGCATTGAACGACCCCTTGACGAGATACCACGGAAACAAACAAATCGGTCCCACAATCCGGAACTCGCAGATACAAGAAGGGAGGGTCCTGGACTGGCCCGGAGAGTACTCCAGGAAAGACAATTAGCAGGTAATGTCTAATTTCTTCTTCCTAGTCGTCTCTCCGGGCCAGTCCAGGAATCTTGGGAAGTACCAAAGCAGTACTCAAAGACGGGAGGGACCTGCGAGACCGGCTACCAGCGCCGCTGCGCCCACCCGGGCGTCATTCTGAGCCTGAACATCCAACCTATAATGCTTCTCAAACGCGTGCAACGACGACCACGTCGCCGCCCGACAAATATCCACTGGCGGAACTAGCGCATATTCCGCCCAAGAGGCAGCCTGAGCTCTGGTGGAATGCGCCCGCATACCGTGCGGAACCGGCACGCCCTTCGCTTCGTACGCGGCGCGAATGGCATGCTTCACCCAACGAGCGATAGAGGCTTTAGTGGCCGCCTTACCTTTAGCCGCACCACCGTAGAGCACAAATAACCTGTCCGACTGACGAAAAGATTCCGTCACCTTGAGATACTTATGCAACACTCGACCCAAGTCGAGCCGTCGAAGAGACCAATCGAAACCACTACCTCCCAACCCCTGGAACGTTGGAAGGGAAACTACCTGATTAACGTGAAACGCCGAAACCACCTTGGGAAGAAAAGAGGGAACCGGCCGTAACACTACCTTCTCAGCTGAAAATTGAAGGTACGGTTCCTTGCAAGATAAAGCTTGAAGATCTGAAATCCTCCTCGCAGAGCACAAGGCCACCAGAAAAGCCGTCTTCCAGGATAATTCTCGGAGATGTGCCGACCGATGCCCGACAAAAGACGGATCGGACAACGCCTCGAGCACCAGGTTCAAATCCCAAGGAGGAACCACCGAACGCCTGGGAGGCCTAAGATTCCTAGCGGCTCTTAAGAAACACAGCATATCAGGATGGGAAGCAAGAGGCCTGCCTTGTACTCATCCTCGGTAACAGGCTAGTGCCGCCACCTGTACCCACAAGGTACTAAGAGATAATCCCTTATCCAAACCGCCCTGCAAGAAACCTAAAAGATCCGGAAGCGACGCCTTCCCGGGCTGCACCTGACGCCCAACGCACCATGCTTCAAATAAGCGCCAAATCCTAATGTAGGCCAACGACGTAGACCGTCTGCGGGACTGCAACAGCGTAGCTATGACCGCACCGGAGTAGCCCTTGCGCTGCAATCTGCTCCGCTCAAGAGCCAAGCCGTAAGACAAAATCGATCCACCTGCGGCATGCACACCGGCCCTTGCCTCAAGAGGCCGCTCTGAGTGGGCAACCGCCAGGGAGGAGCCACGGGCAGCCTGACCAGATCGGCATACCAGGGACGACGAGGCCAATCGGGAGCTACAAGAATCACCATTCCGCTGTGAGCCGCCACCCTCTGGATGACTCTTCCCAAGAGCGGCCATGGAGGAAACACATAGATGAGCTGATCCGAAGGCCAAGGTTGTACAAGACTGTCCAGACCCTCGGACATGTGTTCTCTGCGCCTGCTGTAAAATCGCGCCGCCTTGGCATTGGTCTGGGTAGCCATGAGATCCAGAACCGGCTGACCCCACCGCAGCGCGATCTCCTGAAAAACCGTCTGATCCAATTCCCACTCCCCGGGATCCAGACGATGCCGACTGAGATAATCCGCCTGAACGTTGTCCTTGCCAGCCACGTGCGCTGCCGAGATCAAGGTGAGATGGACTTCCGCCCACTGAAACAACTGAAGGCATTCCTCCAGCAACAGAGCACTGCCCGTGCCGCCTTGCCGGTTGATGTAAGAAACGGTCACTTGATTGTCGGAGAAAACTCGAACTGCTCTCCCGAGCAGCAACGTCGCGAACGCCAGCAACGCGAGACGGACCGCCCGAAGTTCCAAACGATTGATCGACCAGGCGGACTCCACCACCGACCACGAACCCTGAGTGACACGCCCCAGGCAATGAGCCCCCCCAGCCGGAGAGGCTGGCGTCCGTCGTGAGCAACACCCAATCGGACACCTCCAGAGGAACTCCCACCGTCAGATGGGCTGGCACCAACCACCACTGTAGGCTGAGACGAACGTCCGGAGGACAGACTAGCCTGCGGGAGAGAGGATGATCCTGAGGAGACCAGCGAGTCAGCAACGCGCTCTGAAGCGGCCGCATGTGGGCTCTGGCCCAAGGCACCAGATCTAAGGAGGCCGCCATGGACCCCAGCAATTGTAGATAGCGCCACGCCGTCGGAGCCTTGATCCGCAGAAACGCCGAGATCTGCCGCAAGATCTTGCACACCCTGTCTTCCGGAAGGAACACCGATCCTATCTCCGTGTCGAAGAAGGCCCCCAGGTAAGTCAATCGCCGAACGGGAACCAAATGGCTCTTTGCATAGTTTATGACCCAACCTAACCGCTCTAGGAGCTGCACCACCCGCGCCACGGCCTTCTGCGACTCCTGCAGCGAGGACGCGCAAATCAACCAATCGTCCAAGTAGGGATGAACCTGAATCCCCTCTTTTCTGAGCGCAGCCGCTACCACCACCATAACCTTGGTAAAGGTGTGAGGCGCCGTAGCCAGCCCAAAAGGCAAGGCCCGAAACTGAAAATGACCAATGGGCACCGCGAAACGGAGATACATCTGATGTTCGCTTCTGATCGGAATGTGCAGGTAAGCTTCTGTAAGATCTATGGAAGTGAGAAACTCGCCAGGTCGAACCGATCGGATTACCGACCGTAAGGTTTCCATGCGAAAATGAGGCACTCGCAAACAACGGTTCACATGCTTGAGATCTAGAATGGGCCGAAAAGAACCTTCCTTCTTGGGGACCACAAAATAAATCGAGTATCGACCTAAACCGCACTGGTCTGCCGGCACCGGGACCACCGCGCGAAGATCCAACAATCGGCGAAGGGTTTCCCCGACCTCTTCCAGCTTTGCCTGCGAACCGCAAGGCGACAGGACAAAGGCGTCGGAAACCCGCTCTTGGAATTCCAGGGCATAGCCGTTTCCGATAATCTCCAGAACCCACTGATCCGTGGTTATGGTGGCCCAGGTGGAAAGGAACTGCTGCAACCGACCTCCTACTTGAACGCCCACCTGGACCGGCCTCATCTCATTGTGACTTCTTCGCTGCGGACTGCTGGTTATGAAAGACTCCTCTAGTGAAACCTCTGGACCCACGAAAGGAATAGCCCCGAGAAGGAAAGCGACCCCGCTGATAAGGAGTGAAGCGCACTCCTCGAAACCTGCAAAAGTCTCTACCGTGACCCCTAAGGAGGAAACCCTGCTTCGCAGCTCTTGGACGGTCCTCCGGCAGCCGACCGCCCTTGGAGTCTCCCAAATCCTTAACAATCTTATCTAAGGCCTCACCAAACAACAACTTCCCCTTATACGGCAACTTACTAAGACGCGCCTTGGAAGAAGCATCCGCCGACCAGTTCCTAAGCCAAAGGAAACGTCTCGCGGCTATGACAGAAGCCATAGCATTAGAGGAAATGCGAACCAAATCATAAAAGGCATCGGCCTGATAAGCAGCTGCCGATTCTAGCTTCGCCAAATCCGCTGTAGGTTCCTCCACTTTCTCAGGGGTCTGTTCTCCTTGCAGCCAGCGGATGGAAGCCCTAGACACATAAGCTCCACACACAGACGCTTGAAGGGCCAAAGCACTAGACTCAAATGCCTGTTTCAACAGCGCTTCTAACCTGCGATCCTGCACGTCCTTGAGAGCGGTACCGCCTTCAACAGGAATGGTGGTCTTTCGAGTGACGGCGGATACCAATGCATCTACCTTGGGCATACGCAATAAGTCCCTCTCCTCCTGCGGAACAGGGTAAAGCTTAGCCAACGAGCGACCTCCCCTGAGAGATGCCTCCGGAAACTCCCATTCTGCTTCAATCATTTGTTTAATAACTCTGTGAACCGGTAAACACTTTTGCTCGGACCTGAACCCCTGCAGCAAAGGATCTTCCAGGGGTTCCTGCTGCACCGAAGGAAGGACTAAATTTAGAGCAGAAAGCGATTGTGAGATTAGCGCTCCAACTCCTCCTTACGAAACATGCGAAAAACATTGGGATCCTCACCAGGACCTAATTCCCCTTCCTCCAAATCTCCAGACCAGGTGTCCAACCCAGGTTCAGATAATAGCTCACCCTTTTCTACACTTGGAGATGGGGCAAACAGCGCCTCTGCATGTTCCCCACTCTGGTCCCTACTATGAACTATGGAAGAGCTAGACTCACCCCGAAGAGGTTCTGAAGGACCGGCCACAGGAGCCTCAAGGAGACCCTCAGAGCCAGGAGGGAGAGAAAACTGTGCCTTTTTGAGGAGATAAGCATTATGCAGAGAAAGAATAAATTCAGGGGAGAAATAAGAGCTGAAAGTCTCCTGAGAAGCAGGGACAGACTGCTGCTGAATCTCTGCAGACACAGTTGGTTTCACAGATTTGGACTTCCTTTTGCAGGGTTTAGGGAGAAGCGCGGGAGCAGCAACCTGCTCTGCTAAAATGGCTGCCGTTCCCGCTCTTTCTCCTGACGAGAGAGAAACACCGGTGCTACCGTCAGAGGTTTTTTCCACCATCGCAGTAGGGCACACACCGAAAAAGAAGACAGAATTGAAAGCAACCGTCAAAACGAGAGCCCCCGCCCCCGAAACGAACCCGAAGAGCACCAGGAAAACCGCGGGCCGAGAAGAACACCCGTAACAAGGGAAACCCCACTGCCGGCGAAATCTGCCCCCCGAGGAGAATCGGAAGACTTACCGGCTGCTGAAAAACATACCCGGAGCCAAACTCCCCGCTGTCCTGCACCGCCGTGCCGTTGCTAACGGCCAGCCGCTGCCCGAATGCGAACAAGCAGAGAGAGAGGACACTGGGGCTCCCAGGCCTGCTAATCTCTTGCCGCTGCTCAGCGTCCTAAAGAGGCAGGCTCTACCTCACCAGACAGGCACGGAGGCACAAGGGGAGCTTCCCCGACCTTCTCTTAAGTGCCTGAGCTGCGATCCACTTCGATTCCACTTCTCAATTTTGGACAGTGCTGATGAAAGAAAAAAAGGCAGCACGGGAGTCTGAACCGAGACAGACTCGTTTTAATTCATTTTTTTACCGTGAGGCAAGCAGCCTAAATCCAAAATAAAATTAATGTTCTTCTAAACTAAATCCTATAACTATCCTAATCGCCTCTCAGGGGAGCTGGTCCAAAGAACGTCCAGCCCAGCTGCTGAGGACTGAAAGACTGGTTAGCTGACACCTAGGGGAGCTGGAGGGGTTGTCAGTAAAACCTTGTCAGATTCCAGTCCTCAGCTGCTGGAGCGGATTGATCACCCAAGATTCCTGGACTGGCCCGGAGAGACGACTAGGAATCCCCGATTGCTAAATAACCAAAAGTGAAAAATAAAAATCAAAGGTAAACTCAAAACAGAATTTCTAACACAAGGTGGTCTTTCACTGTTGCCCCAAGAGACCTTTTAAAGACGTCTCTGAAGCAAAGGGGCCCAGTAGAAAAACGGACTAGGTTCAGGAGTGTTTTGCGGCAAGCCCAACACAATGTGGAAGATTACAAGCCTGCTCCCGATACAGACGGACCCCAGGCAGAAGCTGGGGCGAACCTCAGCTCAAATGGGCCAGAATAAGGACTAATCTGAGGGAGATGAAATACACAGCCCACGGCCACCTTGAAGAAGCCGGCTGGAAGTCGAGTGCCCCGGCTAACTATTCCCGTGTCCCAGCCGCATCTCTCACACGGCCCTCGGACATAAGAAGATAAGAACATAAGGTATGCCATATTGGGTCAGACCAAGGTCCATCAAGCCTAGTATCCTGTTTCTAACAGTGGCCAATCTAGGTCAAACGTACCTAGCAGCAACTCAAAAAAGGTATCATCCGGTTCCCCTCGCTACACTTCAATGGACTGCTCCTCCTTGATGGTAGCAAACCATTACTACAACCAAAAATAATGACTGCATCGAAGGGAACTGAGAACACAGATCAAGGAAGGAGATGCGGAAGGATTGTACTTAGCAGCCCCTTGCCACCTCAGGGAGAAGGGATACTACCCCTAGTCACAGCACTCCCCTGAAAGACTGCCACCAAAATATAGAAACATTAATACTGTGAGGCAGTTGTGAAATCCCTATGGGAACCTTGTAAAACTGCTGAATAGGTCATCCGTAGACCCTGTCAGACCTATACTTGACTACCAATGCTAAACCCATCTATAGGATCCATACAGATACCACCTGGAGGAAAAGGCTCCATACAGAGGACCAGAATTCCAGCGAAGAAACTCATTCAAATACAGGTAAGGTGGAAACCTCCTGAAAGCTCAGGACATCCAGGAGCCCCAGAACAGACCTGAAGATAAAATGGTTTAGATATACCTCTGGACCACTGGTCAGGCAGCCGAGCCCTACCTATAGAACAAGGCTTTTACGGAGTCAAAATGCTGCGACTGAGACACGACTCTCGAGAGTTCCATGCATTGTTCCTGCTGTTGCCAGCAAGACGCTGGGAATCTGGTGAGGCAATAACCCCAATAGGAAGCAAATCCCCTGAGCCTTTTGCCGCCTAGAGAGAGCACCCGATGCACCTCGAGGCTGCAAAATGGCCGACGCTACCGGCGCACACCCGAGAAAGGCGCCAAACGCCACGCAGAAAACCAGGCCCAGCAACTGCCGTACGCCTCCTGGGCGCCGAAGGAAGGCTGCAGCCCCAAAATAAAACCCCAGAGCCGAAGCTCATTAACTTACTAGTCGCCGGGATTCCTCGGCGGGCTCTATCCCGCGGTACTGCTTTAGGCAGGGCAGTAACCGCCGGTCAGCCTCTCATCTTCATGCCCTCGTACTGTGGCTCCTGTGAGGGACAAGCAAGGGCTGCGTTGATACCGCCGCAGGGCTCTCCCCCGACCAGGCCAAGGAGAGAGATCTGCAATATGAGCCCACAGCCCCTCCCACCGACCAACGGTAGGAAGATACCGGCTCCAAAACAAAGGATGCTGATCCTTTGATTTTTCTTTTTTTTTTTTTTTTTAAAACAGCCCTAAATAAGCAAAAAAGGTAACTCAAAAGAACTTCAACCAACTATCCTGTGCCCCTAATATGGTACTTAATTGAGCTCTGCCAGAGTGCTAGAGCTGCCCCCGAAGCCGCGGCTAGAGGCAACGCAGCAATCGGGTTGTGTGCCGGGACAGGAGTTCTGCCCCGTACTGTCAAGGGGCAGAGAGCCTGAAGAAAGAAACAGCCAACTCTGAAGATTAGGAGGCTTGACAGGACAGGCACCGCTGAACGGCCCTCCCGTTTATCTAGATCTCTCTTCTTCTGGGGTTTTTTTTTTTTTTTTTTTAAATACAGTCCCGCACAATTTGACCAACCAATTAAAAGAATTTAAAAGAATTTAAGTAATGTAAAATAACGCCAAAGAGACCAAATCAAAACCTTTAAACTATCTAGCCTGATCCCTAACAGTTCCTCCAGTGAGCCCAGCACCTAGGCTCACTAGATCCTCTGCTGCATGGAGAGTGGACACACTGGGGCTTATGGGGAATGCCTGCAGGCTATATCCAGTGATGGCAGAGTTCTGATTGGTCCAGTCTCCAAGCTGCAGGAGGAGGTGTACTACCCAGGGGTGGAGGACTAAACTGGAGGAACGATAAGGAACCTAGCTTATAAGTGCAAAGATTTAACAATGGCTGACAAGGGCCAAAACAACTTGAACTAAGAGACTTCATAACATTTGCACTTGTAGATTCTTTAATATACGAACACTTCTGTGTGTTATCATAAATTCCTCTTTCTACTGTGTATCTTGGATAAATCTATGTGCTACTACTTGGTGGAAACCACAGTAAACATGAAATACTACATTTCTGAGATCCTTATTGGTAATAATGGTATCATACATTGAATCCCTCTCAGAAGGCAGCAAGAAAGTCAAGAACCTATGAATGGACATCTCATTACCTTTTCTGTTCCTCTTTTCTTTTCTCGAGATCGATTGAGTTTTACCTGTCTGTCCACCAAGATCTTCTGCCAGTACCGTTGTTCATGATCACCTTAACAGAGAAATGTTCATTTTAAGTGAAAGCACTAGTTGGTTAGGATCCAGGTTAGTATCCCCTGTTAGGATCTCAATGTCACAAAAACAAAATATATTCCACATACACATACTCACCATTACTCATCACACTAGAAGCATAAAATTAATGTTATATTTTCACACATCTTTATGGAATGCCATGTTCCTACTGTTGTGACAAGAAAAAGTGAATGGTGTTTAGGAATGGGTCGAAGACATGGCTTTTTGGAGAGACAGTATAAAGGGGATGGAGAATAAGGGAGTGTTGTCCGTTTTAAATTTTCATTTTTATATTTTTGTTTTTACTTAATCTGTATTCATTCATTTCTAAAAACTTGATGTACTGCTTTACTACATATAAACATTAAAGCAGTTTAAAATAAAAAGAACACATGCATTTAAAAATCACATGCTCGGAAAGGAGAAGAGAATTTCAGGGAATATTAGTGCTGGGCAGAGGGTAGGGTAGGGTGTGGGAGAGGAGGAGATACTGGATAGATGAAGAAAGAAAAAAAAGTATGCTGTGTTGGAGCCACTGTAACTACTAAAGCAGGGAGTGCAGTGCCAAATAAAGTTTTTGCACAGAGCACAATTATCCCAGAGTCAGTCCTGTTTCCAGAAAGTATTGAAGCAACAGTTCATCAAAGAGAATGAAAAGTGTTCTATTGCATGATGACCAATGCACATGCAGTAGTGTTTTCTGCACAGATCCCCCTCCCTCCCCCACCCTTAACTGACCAGGAGTCCTGCTATCAACGATTAATGGAATAAGAGGCTTGGAGAAGTTAAGGCAGGAAAAATATAGAAAGCAGAGAGAGCATAGTTACTCACCTGTAACAGGTGATATCCGGAAAACAGCAGGAATTTTGTCTTCACACATGGGTATTGTTGGTACCGACGGAGCCTGTGCAGGAAAGCTCCCCAGCATCCAATAGGAAAGCTTTTGGGAGCATCCCCCTGCGCCTGCGTCGCTGCCTTCCCGCCTTTCCAACTCTCCCTCTTCAGTTGAGTTTATAGCTGAAACAAAGGAGAGAGAGAGAGAGAGAGAGAGTGAGAGAGACAACTCCCAGGGGAGGTGGGTGGGTTGTGAAGACTAAATTCCTGCTGTTCCCAAGTAACAGGTGATTAACTACGCTATCTCCAGGAATAAGCTGAAATGTAGTCTTCACATATGGGGACTCCCCAGCTGAGAGATGCCAGGGAGATGACCCCAGAAAACTGCAAAACCCAAGTTGAGATGGGTCATGCTTCCTCCCATGGATCTCTGGCATCAAAACCCAGGATGGCGGGTAGGAGTTGTCCTAAGAGTGAAAGAGATGCTGGAGAACAGCTTGACCAAATGAGGCATCCCGATGGGAGTCCTTGTCTAGGCAGTAGTGGGCTGCAAAGGTATGCACCGAAGCCCAAGTTGCTGCTCTACAAATGTCATCAATGGACACTGAGCGAAGGTTAGCCATGGAGGCTGCCATTGCTCTCACATTGTGAGTTGTGACATGACCTTCGAGAGAAAGTCCCTTACCCTTATATACAAAGGATATGCAATTTGCAATCCACTTAGACATAGTTCTCTTGGAAACTGGTAGTCTAATATGACTAGGGTCAAAAGCAACAAAAAGCTGGGAAGATTTTCTATGTTGCTTAGTTCTCTGAAGGTAAAAGGCTAAGGCTCTTTTACATAAGAACATAAGATATGCCATACTGGGTCAGACCAAGGTCCATCAAGCCCAGTATTCTGTTTCCAACAGTGGCCAATCTAGGTCATATGTACCTAGCAGTTTCCCCAAGAGACACAAGTTCCGCAATGCTTCTACTGGGTCAAGCATTGATATCTTCGGTCACTTCTTAATAATGGTTTATGGACCTTTCCTCCAGGAACTTGTCCAAACCTTTTTTTAAACCCAGCTACACTAACAGCCTTTACTACATCCTCCGGTAACAAATTCCAGAGTTTGATTACACGTTGAGTGAAAAAATATTTTCTTTTATTAGTCTTAAATAGTTTACCCTGTAGCTTCATTGCATGTCCCCTAGTCTTTCTATATTCTGATAAGGTAAACAATCGATGTACGTTTACCCGTTCCACTCCGTTCATTAATTTATAGACTTCTATTATATCTTCCCTCAGCCGTCTCTTTTCCAGGTTAAAGAGCCCTAAACTTTTTAGCCTTTCTTCATAGGAGTATCCTTCCATCCCCTTTACCATTTTGGTGGCTCTTCTCTGTACCTTTTCTAAAATCGCTATATCCTTTTTAAGATACGGCGACCAGAATTGCACACAATATTCAAGGTGCGGTCTCACCATGGAACGATATAGAGGCATTATAATATCTTTTGTTTTATTTTCCACTCCTTTCCTTATCATACCTAGCATTCTATTTGCTCTCTTGGCCGCCGCTGTACACTGGGCCGAGGGTTTTAACATGGTATCCACAATGACGCCTAAATCTTTTTCCTGGGTGGTGGTTCCTAATGTGGAACCTTGCATCGTGTAACCATAGTTTGGGTTGTTCTTCCCTAGGTGCATAACCTTGCACTTGTCCACATTAAATTTCATCTGCCATTTTGATGCCCAGTCTTCCAATTTATCAAGATCCTTTTGCAATTTTTCACAATCCTCTTGGGTTTTAACAACTTTAAATAGTTTTGTGTCATCTGCAAATTTGATAACCTCACTCGTTATTCCACTTTCCAGGTCATTTATGAATATGTCAAAAAGCAGCGGACCCAGCACAGATCCCTGGGGTACACCACTATTCACCTTTCTCCATTGGGAAAATTGGCCATTTAGCCCTACCCTCTGCTTTCTATCTTTTAACCAGTTCCTGATCCACAATAGTACATTGCCTCCTATCCCATGACTCTTTAGTTTTGCCAAAAGTCTCTGATGAGGGACCTTGTCAAAGGCTTTCTGAAAGTCCAGATACACAATATCAACCGACTCACCTTTGTCCACCTGTTTATTCACTCCTTCAAAAAAACATAACAGATTAGTAAGACAAGATCTTCCTTGTCTAAAGCCACGTTGGCTGTCTCCCATTAGGTAGTGACTATCTACATGCTGAGTAATTTTATTCTTTATGATGGTTTCTACCATTTTTCCCGGTACTGACGTCAGGCTCACCGGTCTGTAGTTTCCCGGATCACCCCTGGAACCCTTTTTAAAAATTGGTGTTACATTGGCGATCCTCCAATCTTCAGGTATTAGAGATGATTTTAATGACAGTTCACAGATTACTGATAGCAGTTCTGCAATCTCATATTTCAGTTCTTTCAACACCCTTGGATGTATACCATCCGGCCCAGGCGATTTGCTACTCTTCAGTTTATCTAATAGTTGTAATACATCTTCCCGATGTATCGATATTTCCTTCAATACTTCCACACCTTTAAATACCACTTCAGTCATGGGTAACATCCCTACATCTTCCTCAGTAAAGACCGAAGCAAAGAATTCATTCAGTCTCTCCGCTATTGCCTTGTCGCCTCTTAGTGCTCCTTTAACCCCTTTATCATCTAATGGACCAACTGACTCTCTCACAGGTTTTTTGCTACGAATGTACTTGAAAAGGTCTTTATTTCGCGTTTTTGCTTCCGCAGCAAGCTTCTTCTCAAATTCTCTCTTTGCCTGCCTTATCAATGCCTTGCATTTGAATTGCCAGTGCTTGTGCTGTTTCCAGGTTTCGTCGTTTGGCTCTTTTTTCCATTTCCTGAAAGATGCTTTTTTGGCAACAGCCGCCTCTCTGACCTCACCTTTAAACCATGCTGGCAGTTTTTTGGACTTCCTTCCACTTTTCTTAAAGCGTGGAATACAGCTGGTCTGGGCTTCCAAGATAGTATTTTTCAACAACACCCAAGCTTGATGTACGTCTTTAACCTTCGCAACTCCTCCTTTTAGTTTTTTCTTAACTGTTTTCCTCATTTTATCATAGTCTCCCTTTCGAAAGTTAAAAGGTAGTACTGTGAATTTCCTTACTATCCCTCCTCCACTAATTAAATCAAAGGCGATCATGCTATGATCACTATTTCCAAGTGGTCCCAACACCCTTATCTCTTGCACTAGATCTGGTGTTCCACTAAGGACTAGGTCTAATATGGCTTCCCCTCTGGTCGGTTCATGAACCAGCTGCTCCAAGAAGCAGTCATTTATTTCATCTAGGAACTTTATCTCCCTAGCATGTCCTGACGTGACACTGACCCAGTCGATACAGGGGTAATTGAAATCACCCATTATTATTACTGCGCTGTAACTTTTGTTAGCTTCCTTGATTTCTTTGAGCATTTCATCATCCATTTGGTCATTCTGGCCAGGTGCTCGATAGTACACCCCCACTAGAGTGTGTAAATTTCTAGAGTGTGTAAATTTCTTTCTGCATTTGAGGCATGAGGCCTAGGAAAGAATACAGGAAGGTAAACCGATTGGTTTAAATGAAAAGGCGAAACCACCTTTGGCATAAAGTGAGGATGAGTCTTAAGAACTACTTTATCATGGTGGAATCTTGAATAAGGAGGATCAGCCACTAAAGCCTGTAGCTCACTGATGCGCCTTGCAGAAGTGATGGCAATCAGGAAGATTACTTTCCAAGAAAGACATTTCAGGGATGTATTGGCTAAGGGTTCGAAGTGCGGTTTCATGAGCTGCCCTAGGACGAGATTTAAATCCCATGCCACTGGCGGTGGCTTAATGGGAGGTTTTGTTAAGAGTAGATCTCTCATAAATCTTGATACAAGTGGTTGAGAGGAAACCGGTTGTCCATCGAAGGGCTTGTGGAAAGCTGCAATGGCACTAAAATGGACTCTTACTGAAATGGTCTTCAGAACAGAGGATGACATGTGGAGGAGATATTCCAGCAACGCCTCCAATGGTACTGAAAAAGGATTGAGTTCCTTTTTTGAACACCAAATAGAGAACCTTTTCCACTTAAAGGCGTAGGCTCGCCATGTGGAAGGTTTTCTTGAAGCCAGAAGGATATCTTTCACCTATTGAGAAAGGTTGATATCCTGGAATTCTAGGATCTCAGGAGCCACGCCCTGACGTGTAGAGACTGAGGATTCGGGTGCAATAGCGTCCCGTTCTCCTGGGAAAGAAGATCTGGAGCACATCTCAACTCCAGAGGTCTGGCTCGAGAGAGAAGTAGAAGCAGAGGATACTACGATTGCCGTGGCCAGCGTGGGGCTATGAGGATCATATGGCCCCTGTCTCTCTGAAGCTTAAAGAGTGTTTTGGGAATGAGGGGAATGGGTGGGAAGGCATAGAGGAAGTCCTGACCCCAGTGGAGGTGAAAGGCATCCCTTGCCTGACAGTTCTGAGCCGGTATTCTGGAACAGAACTGGGGACGTTTGGCATTCTGAGGACTTGCAAAGAGGTCTATATCTGGAGTTCCCCAGATCTGAAAAATTCAAGCAATTTGCTCTGGATGAAGAGACCACTCGTGTGGCAGCAGTACTTGAATGAGTTTGTCTGCCAAGAGATTTTGCATGCCTGGAAGGTACACCGCCAGAAGGTGGATTTGAAGATTTCTGGTGAAGGCCCAGAGGCGTAGAGCTTCGTTGCACAAGGCTTCAGACCCTGTCCCACTCTGTTTGTTCACATAGAACATGGCTACCTGATTGTTGGTCTGCACCAGAACTGTCCTGTAGCTGAGGTGGGCTTGGAACACTTAAAGAGCATAAAAGATGTCTCTGAGTTCCAGGAGGTTTATGTGAAGACAAGCCTCTTGCTGGGTCCATAGACCCTGGGTGGAGAGATGGTTCAAGTGAGCCCCCCCAGCCTGACTTGGACGCATTTGTCATCAAGGTGGCTTGATGTAGTGGCTGCTGGAAGGGAGAGCCTACGAGAAGGTTTTACAGTGATTGCCACCACTGTAGGGACAAAATGAGATGTTTCGAGTTTCTGATTTTGTCCTATATACCAGAGGCCTGTGTCCACTGAGAGGATAGGGTCCACTGGGCTGCCCGCATGTGAAGGCGAGCACAGGGAACCACATGGACAGTGGATGCCATATGCCCCAGCAGCTGAAGCATTTCTCAAGCAGTTAGCAAAGTTTTCATAGCTGCTTGAGAAGCCAGCTGGAGTATTTGAAGACAACATGGCTGTGGCAGAAAAACCTTTGATTGCCTTGTGTCAAGAAGAGCCCCTATGAACTCTAGGGACTGAGACGGGGTGAGATGAGATTTTGGGAGGTTTATGACCAGTCCCAAATACCGCAGGATTTGCATCGTGCGGGAGAGAGCGAAGCTGGCTTCTGGAGCTGTTGATGCTCGGATGAGCCAGTCGTCTAAGTAGGTGAAGATGAATATCCCCAGAGTTCTCAGGAATGTTGCTACTACTGCCATGCATTTTGTGAAGACTCTTGGGGCAGAAGCCAATCCGAACAGAAGAACCCTGTACTGGTAATGTTTTCCTTGAAAAAGGAATTGAAGAAACCTCCTGTGATCTGTATGGATGAGAATATGCGTGTATGCATCCTTTAGATCTAGAGAACTTGATCCTGGCTCTGAATGTAAGGGAGAAGTGTTCCGAGGGAGATCATTTTGAATTTTTCTCGGAACAGATACTTGTTCAACTCTCTGAGGTCTAGTATGGGTCTGTATCCCCTGTTTTCTTTGGGATGAGGAAGTAGGGGGAGTAGAAACCCATGCCCTGTTGGGATATGGGTACCTCTTCTATTGCTCCTTGAGCAAGTAGTGAGGTGACCTCCTGACACAAGAGAGTTGTAGTAGGGCCCTGAGAATTGAACTGTCTTGTGATGGTGGGAGGGGGCATACTGTGAAAATGGAGTTTGTACCCCTGTCGTACAATGGAAAGAGTCCAATTTTCTGATGTTATTTGTTGCTATCTTCTGGCAAAATGACAAAGTCTGCTGGGGATGATGAGAGGTTCTGGACCTTTCAGGGGCAGGATGACTAAGTTCTCTAGGAAGGAGTCAAAGCCCCTGAGGAGGCTGAGTCTGTTGAGCTGGTTGAGCTCTTGGGACTTGTGCCTTCCTTTGCTGTCTGGGTTGTTGTTGCCCCTTCTGGGGAGTATGAACTGGACAGTGGACAGCTTGGGTGTAAGATGGGTAGAATTTCTTTTTCTTGTTGAAAAAGGGTTTCTTAGTTGTTTTCTTCTTTGCTGGATTGGCTGTAACCTTTAATAATCTGTTCAAGGTTGTATTTTCAGATTCAATCTAATTAGCCTTGTCTTGCCAATCCTTGCCAAAGAGGTTTCTCCTGTGCAAGGAATGTTCCCCAGCTTATCCTGCACCCATTGCTCTAAATCTGATGCCTGAAGCCAGGCAATGCGATGTGCACTGATGGAAATAGCAAAGGTTCTGCTAATGCACTCAAAGCAATCAAAGGCTGCACGATTCATGAACTTAGACACATTCTGGGCATGTTTGACCAGGGTGAGGACGTCTGTCCTTTTATCATCAGGGAGAAGTGGAGCCATAAGCTTTAGATCCCTTGTAACCTCTTTGAGAAACATTCCCATGTAGAGAATGTAAGAGCTGACTCTGGCTGATAACATTAAGGATTGAAAGCACTGGCGCCCAAAGGCTTCGAGTGTCCTCGCTTCCCGGCCTGGAGGATTGGAAGGATGTGTTTTAGCACTCTTGATCCTACGCATCACCAATTCTACTACCATTGAATGGTGTGGTAATTGTGTCTTCTGAAAACCAGGGCACTGTGAAACTCAGTACATGGTATCGAGTCTCCGAGAGTGTGGAGACACCGTTAAAGGAGCTTCCCACATACTTAGCATGAGATCATGCAAGATTTGGTGACTGGGAAGGGTAGCTGCTTCTTTAGGAGCTGCCAGGTATTGAAGAATTTCTAATTCTTCTGCTCTCAGTTCCTTCTCAGGAGTCACCGTGATTGAAAGTCCTCGGGCTACATCACGTATGAAATCCTGAAACGACATGTCCTCTGGAAGAGACATCCTGCGTTGAGGAGAAGGAGATGGATTCTCCAGTAGAATCACCCCGGTACTGGTAGAGTCATCAGAGTCATCGGAATCGGAGGACTCGAAATATCTGCGCGCCGGGTGTTCCTGGATTGCTCGGTGCCAGTATCGATCGAAGTTGGCGTTGGACTGTCTCAAAACCGATCTCTCGATGCCTGATATTGATGCGAGAGCCAGCATGGGGGGGAGAAGCACATCGGTTAAAGCAGGTGCGGTCGGTACCGGTAGCAATGACTGCAGAACCGTCTGAAGCAGTCCTAGCGGTACTGAAGCTGCTGAGAGAACCGCTAGACTGCATTCGATGGCTAGGATTCGTTGATCCATAGTCCCTGCCGATGCCTGGAAGTCGGTACTGGAGGAAGCGGCTATGACACCAGAACATGGCACCAGGAGTTCTCCCGAGGTGGAAGCTTCTGGAACATCCTGGAGCCCCATTAGTGCTTTGGAGGCCGGGGCCTCCCACCGGAGCTGTTTTGCCGGTATGTTTTCCTCGAGGGCAATGCTAATAGCATCTCGGTGCTTCAAAGGAGATCTACCCTTTGAGGACCGGCCGGTCTTGGAAGACCTAGGTTTAGTTACCTGAGATCCATGGGAGGAAGATGAAGCCCTGGAAGACGTCGATGCAACGGGGTCCACAAAGAAACAGCGCTAGCCACTCAAACGAGCAGAAACAAAAACAGGAAGCGGCAGATTCAACACCCAATGAATTTATTATAACCAAATAAGTGGCCTAAGCCCAACACAGGCCGTGTTTCATATATAACTTCCTCAGGGGCTATCAGGACACACTGTGGGTGTGATGTGCATAGACTACACCAGGCTCAAAAGAGACAATGGAAGTCGCAACTATCAGAAAAGCTTCTTCACAAGATCCGATGGATACCTCGTACCACGTGATCCACTACAGGATTCTGACACAATGTTCATAGAACAAAAAGCCTGTGTTGGGCTTAGACGTCGATGCAACGGACATCACATTTGCAGCAAAGAGGGTGCCGAGTTTTGCATCTCTGTTCTGCAGGCCTCTCCTGGTCATCTTTCTACAGAGGAGACACTCCGATGGTAAATGGTCAGGACCTAGACATTTAAGACACCAATCATGGGTGTCAGTAGCAAAAATGGTACTGCTACACTTTGAACATTTTTTGAAACCACTAGTTGGTTTCTCCATTTTAGAAGAAAAGAGGGCCTAGTGCCCAAAATGGCGCCTGGCACCTAGAGGGGACAGACCCTCGAAAAATAAGGATTCCTTTTTCTTTCTTTTTTTTTTTAAGAAAAGAAGGAAGAAAATGAAGAAAAGACTGGTGATACCGATACAGGCATCGATGTGACCACAAAAAAGAAATTTTCTGCGGTGACAGGGTTTGCTGCCTGTCGGCTCCGCGGAAAACGAAATCTGAAGAGGGAGAGTTGGAAAGGCGGGAAGGCAGCGACGCAGGTGCAGTGGAATATTCCCAAAAGCTTTCCTATTGGATGCTGGGGAGCGTTCCCACGTAGGCTCTGTCAGTACCGACGATACCCATGTTTGAAGACTACATTCCTGCTTGTTCCTGGAGATAAATTATGACAGATAAAGACTATACAGCCCATCCATCTACTCATCCATACCAACTACTAAGCTCTAGAAACCCTTCTTTCTATCTATCTATTTATTTTAACTGGTTTTACATTATTTCTATTTTATCAATACAGTTTATAGACACTGAAACAGCACCCTTTAACATTCTTGTCATGCAAATGTATAGCTGTTGAAATCATAATATGAAATAATATTTTTTCCTGCATATTCAAGTTATCCTGTAGATGTAGAGACCTGAATGCAACTAGTTGTAGTGAAATTGCAGACTCAAGCTTAAAAACATCTCATATAAATATCCCAAACCCCCTCCCAAAAGGTACTAATAGGGGGGCACTTAAATATCATGTGCATTAATGTGCCTACCATGTCCGAACAATGCCAACATTTATTAGTTGTATGAAGGCCAGCTCTGTGCATTTGCAAAGGGTCCAGATGGCCCTGCGGGCTATAAAAAATAAGTGATTGCGCTAGACTACTCGACATAGTGGGACACATTATGCGTGTTCAAAAAAGATCCCACTTGATTTCAACTAGAGCGATGCCCACATCAGGCTTCCATGTTCTGTGAAGACTTATCAGAGAGGTATCATTAAAAATTAATACTTTCTAAAACTGAGATATTAACCTGCCATTGGCTTTAACCTTTCTAAAGATGTCCACTAATCCAAAGAACTATTAGGTTCATCAGTCCAAAGAGAATTCTGTGCCAATCTCCGACTGATACTATCTAATTTACTTGCTTGAGACCCTAAGGGCTGTATAAAATGTCTTTAGAGCCTTGCAATATTGAGGCATTCCTAAAAGGGGCTCTACATTTCAAGCAAAGGTAAGAGTGTGTGGCTTTTTAATTACTAGCTCTCTGCCCAAGAGTTCTTAAAAAGGTTTTTGTACATTTTTAAAACAAAGTTACATTCTTTTTGGTGGTTTAGTTCAAAAGGGGAAATATTTTCTTTAGTTGTATAGGTTTAAAACTCTGCTTTCAGTATCTTTCTCAGCTCTTTGAGGCTACTGACACCTCATAAGATGTTAGTTCCCTCCCTACCCCCCCCACCAACTCCCACCCACCACATGTGAGCACACTTGCTTTATAGGGCCCTTCCCCAAGTAGCTACACACAGGGAGTTGGAACAGCAAGCACATTTAGAACACACGGAAAAGAGATTTAACTGCTTTTTCTCTGAAAGGACAGCTGGGAAACCAGCTGGTACTTTGATAGGTCTCTCTCTCTTTTGCTTCAACAGGTACCTAAGTTCCACCAACTGAACAATGACTGGAAAAAATCGTATCGCCAAATCTGTTGCCCCCGTTACAGCTTCTGCCATTATCCAGACAGAGGTCCCAATGCCAGTTAAAGGACTGGTTCCATGTGCAGAATGCCTGCATACTGAAGCTCTCAGGAAACAAGTGGAAGAGCTCAAAGAGGTGGCGAGGCTGAAGAGCATTCAAGACAGTGAGAAGTACATTGATGAGATGTTTCTTGAAACATCCAAGTTCTCCATCAGAGGAAAAGATGGGTGCCTATGGAATCATGAAGGTTGGACATAGGTCACCAGGGTCTGCAGAATCACCAATCCAACTCCTCCAGCCCTTGAATTGAAGAACCATTATACAGCCCTGGAAATGGAGAAGGTGAAAGCATCGCTGGAAAGGGAAGAACCAGAGCTCCAGCACCCCAAAGTTGCAGAATCAGCGACCACAAGGAAGCGAAGGGTAGTGGTAGTTGGTGACTCTCTTCTGAGGGGTACTGAGGCATCCATCTGTCGACCAGACTTGATGTCCAGAGAGGTATGCTGTCTGCCAGGTGCCAAAATCCAAGATGTTACGGAGAGTTTGCCGAGAGTCATCAAGCCCACTGACTATTACCCAATGTTGCTAATCCATGTTGGCACAAATGATACTGCCAGGTATCCCTTTGAGCGTATCAAAAGTGACTTCATGGCTCTAGGACAGAGGGTGGAGCAGATAGGTACACAGGTGATGTTCTCTTCAATCCTCCCTATTGAGGGTAAAGGCCAAGGCAGAGAAGCTTGCATCCTAGAGATGAATGCATTGCTGTGTGGATAGTGTCATGAAGAGCGTTTTGGTTTCCTGGACTATGGGATGCTGTTCCAAGGGTTGCAGAGCAGAGATGGCGTCCATCTGTCCAAGAAGGGTTGACGTGTCTTCAGTAGCAGACTGGCTAACCTACTGAAGAGGGTTTTAAACTAGATTCATTGGGGATAGGTGAAGAAAGCCCCCAGGTAAGTGAAACATTAAATACCTTTATGGAAATGGGTAAAAGGGGCAACATATAGAAAGCAGTGTGTATAAATGTCCGGAGCACGGGAAATAAGATCCCAGATGTTGAGTCTTTAATGGGAGAGGCTGATTTGGATTTAGTGGCAGTAACAGAGATATGGTTCATGGACAACCATGACTGGGATATAACTATACCAGGCTATACTTTATTCAGAAAAGACAGGGTAGAAAGAAGAGGAGGAGGAGTGACACTATATGTAAAAAATAATATTAAAGCTATGGAACTACAGGGCTTAAAAGGGAGGAGGAGGCACTGTGGGTTAAACTAGAAAGGGAGAAAGAGAAATCTATTTGCATTGGCGTGATATACAGACCTCCCTCACCGGGAGAAGATGTGGACGGAGAGTTAATTGAAGATATACGCAGTATTGCCAGGAAAGCACAGTTACTTACCTGTAACAGGTGATCTCTGGGAACTGCAGGAATTAGTCTTCACATATGGGTACGTCGGTACCGACGGAGCCTGCACGGGAATGCTCCCCAGCATCCAATCAGAAAGCTTTTGGGAGCATCCCTCGCGCCTGCGCGCTGACTTCCCGCCTTTCCCACTGTCTCTCCTCAATTGAGTTTCATAGCTGACACAGAAGGAGAGAAAGAGGAAAGGAAATAGACAGATACAACTCCTAGGGGAGGTGGGTGGGTTGTGAAGACTAATTCCTGCTGATCCCAGAGATCACCTGTTACAGGTAAGTAACTGTGCTATCTCCAGGAACAAGCAGGAATGAGTCTTCACATATGGGGACTCCCTAGCTGTGGGTGCCAGGGGAGATCCCATAAAATGCGTATCCCTGGAACAGGACGGCATTTCCCCAACCTGGATCCCCGGCATCCCCTGAGGGATGGGGGGCAGGAGTTGAATGAAAAGAGCTGTAGAGGAACAGCGAATCTAAAGACTACATGGAAAAGAGTCTTTAGACTGTATGTTAAGTATCATTAAAACATTTAATGAACTAGCACAATATAGAGTTTACCTACTGGATTGTAGGAAGTAGAACTGTGATGGAGTGTACTGTAGATACAGTAGCGAAATCCTCAAGGTAACTTCACAGCAGTGAGGATGAAGTTCCAAACCTGGAATGGGCAGGTGACCCAGGTGTCAACTGGGGTAGGAGAAGAACGTCAGGTCTTCAATGGAACGCTTTATGGGAAAAAGCTGAAAACTCTTTTAGGTATTGATATTGAGAACTAAAAGAAGAAGACTGACCGATCTGGAGAATTAGCCCAGTCCTACAAGGAAGAGGGGGTATGGAAAAAAGCCCCTATTCCCAAGGAGAAGAGAAGTGTACTCAAAATATTGAAGAAGTACACTGTCTTCCCTAGCTGGTAAGAGATAGGAAGACATTAAAGTTTAATACTTCATAGACAGGGAGATCTATAACAAAAATATAAGCTGTTAACATCACAGCAATAATATTGTGTATTACCGCTCCCAGTTAGTGAGCCATATGAGAATAGGCAAGAGGACTGTCTGGACCCCTTAAGGAGGGAAAAACTGTATAGCACAGACAGTTAGGGAGATAGCAGATAATACTTAACGTCCTATGGACATCTCCCAATGGGCACATATATATATATATATGTATATATATATATATAAATGGAGAGACATACAGATCTATATATCCATGTATAGATGTCTAGATATGTGTAATATATATATAGATATATAGGTATAGATAGCTAGATATATATATGGGCATGAGTTATGCCCACACAGACTACAGGAATATGTATGTATAGGACATATACATATACGAAAGAAGTCTGTAGAGACATGCCTGCAACTGAGCCCCACAAGAACATTCACATGGGGAATGTGATAGGAAAGATTCATCTAATAATGAGGGGGTAAAAACCACCTGGAGACATATAGAGAATCTATTAGCGTGGTGCAGGAATGTAGTTTAGTGGAATAACCAATATGGTTGCGTGAAAAAACAGAGGGTAATAACCGTCTGGCAAGAGCACATCAGGAGCACTTTAGGACTCTGACATGTCCAAAGGTCAAAAAAACGCATAGACTAAGACACCAGGGTGACCCAGCCAAGGGTCACAGGGGTATCATGTACACTAAAAGAGTATGCGTTGTCCAAGTGGAGTAGAAAAACATAATACCAAGCTGTAAGGAAAAAAGGGGTAGATTCCTGCAAGATTGGGGACTCCTTGGACATTCACGCCATGGAATGATATATAAATTTTTTCTACTATATGGAAAAAAGCTTCAGAGAGAAAGTCCAATGCTCTGTAGCAAGGGCCCATAGTAGAAAGCTTCTCTGAAGATTGCAGAGAGCATTGTGCAGGAGGATAAGATAAAATTGACAGAAGTCAAGTGTGTTGCCACATCCTAGGCAGGATATGGCTAGAAGAAGATAACCTGCAGTGAATAGTATCATGCAAGATAGTTGAAAGTAGCTTGCATTGAGTATTAAAGTAAACACTGGAACTCCTGCATATACAGCAACTGAACAAAACAGCAGAGGGGATTCTTCTGTATGAAAACAGAGAGAAGACAGACAAAGGGAGCGGAGAGATTCCCATCCCTTTCTGATGAGTTGTTCAGAGCATGCATTGAAGGATAATAAAAAGTCTATACTGGAAAGAAAGGGAAGTGTTTCAGTATGGTACCAACTCATGCAGGGGAACCCTGGAAAAGAGGGGGTGGGAAGGTGGCCTACCATATGGTAAGTCAGCTGAAGGAAAAGATGTCCATATGGGGACAGAAACTATCATGGGATAGTTGTAACCTCCCTTTGTGGTAGGAAGAAGGGGAGAATTCTGTAACCCATGGACAGAAGAATCCTAACAGCTTAGCATACTGAAAAAGAAAAAACCAGTGTAGAGTCTGAAGAATAAACTTCTGCTAGGAAGAAGTTAACTGTAGATTGCAATACACAGGAACCTATGGTTGCTGGTTATGATTAGACTGGCTAGAGTCTGGAGACTTCAGACTAGGATGAGATGTCCCTTGTTTGGGTACATCTGGAGGATGGGCAGGAGAAGGGTGAAACTTTCTTTTCTTAGGGAAAGAAGGTTTGGTAGGACATTTCCTACATCCTGGGGAAAAAGAAGGCTTGGGATGGTTTCCAGAAGCAGGGAAGTCAGTGGAGCAATGAGCAACCTGACGTAAAGCCTCTTTATTGAAGAGATTTTCTCCAGTACAAGAATTACCCAGTGTATGTTGTGCCCATCTGCTCAAGTCTGAAGCTTGCAGCCAGGCTGTACGACGTGCTCCAATGGCAATAGCAGAGGATCTGCTAACAGACTCAAAAGAGTCTAGAGAAGCACGAGAAAGAAACCAAGAGATATTCCTGCTATGATTAAGAAGCAAGGAATAGTCAGTGGCCTTAGGCTCTGACAAAAAAGGGGACAAAAGAGATAATTTCTCTGTGACCTCCTGAAGTGTCAGGCTCATATAAAAAATATATGAGATAATCCTTGAAGCCAGCATAGAAGTTTGGAAGGTTTGACGTCCAAAGGCATCAAGTGCTTTAGATGCACGACCTGGCGGATAAGAAGAGTGCTTCTTCTTGCTTCTTACCTTCCTCATAGCTGATTCCACCACAAGGGAATAATGTGGAAGTTGGTTTTTCTGAAAGCCCGGAGAGGGAGGCACCTGATACAGAACATCCATGGCTGTAGAAGGCGCAGGAACCCTTAAAGGTGATTCCCAAATCCTCAGAAGAAGGTCCTACAAAGAATGATGTAAAGGAAGCATTATATTTTCCTTTTCTGCAGGATCTTGGTTAAGAGTAGAGCCAGGAATAGGAATGGCAAGAAAGGTTGCCATGTCAAGGAGAAATTTCTGAAAAGAAGGATCTCCAATAGGAACTATTCCTGGGTAGGCTGAGGTTGAAGAAGCAGCTTGAGCACCAGAAGACATACTGGACTGGTGCAGAAAAAGAATCCTGCTAGATGGAGAACGATACTAACAGTTCTGATTCGAGGCAGTTAGTACTGCATCGTCGGTTCCCGGTATCGATTCCAAGCTAGGCATAGAAAGGATCGATGGCACCGATGGAACTGCAGGAATCGACATCGATACCGATACCGGTATCGGAAACGGTAATGCCCTCGAAGCAGGTATCGGAGGCTGCTGAAACGGTACCGAGGTAACCAGAGAGGCTTGGTAAATATCCTCGGTACTGCGTAATCGGGAACGATATGGGTCGGTTCCCAAACGCGTCGGTACCAAGTCATCTAGACTGGATATCGATTCTAGACTCGGCATCGAGGGGAGCGAGTCTATCGATGCATGCCTAAAAGGTACCGACATCGGTGGTGGTATCGGCGATGCCGATACAGGAAAGTCAATCAGAGTGGTATTGATCGGTACCGAAGGTACCGAGGGTGTCTGATGACGGTGCCTGGTGAAGAGTGGGACACTCGACACCGGTGCCGATGCCAGGGTATCGGTACCGCTCGAAGCCGATACCAATCCCGAACATGGCGAAGATAGAGGAAAGTCAATCTGGGTGGTATCGATCGGTCCCGAAGGTACCGAGGATAGCAGATGATGATCCCTGGTGAAGAGTGGAACACTCGACATCGATGCCGATGCCGGGGTATCGGTACCGCTCGAAGCTGGTACCAACCCCGAGCATAGCGGAGATACAGGAAAGCCAATCTGGGTCGTATCGATCGGCCTCGAAGGTACCGAGGACACCAGATGATGATCCATGGTGAAGAGTGGAGCACTCGACACCGGTGCCGGTGCTGGCTTATCGGTACCGCTCGAAGCGGATACCACCCCCTGGCACGGCTCAGGTATGTTCTGTGAGGGGTGAGCCCCAGGAACAACCTGAAACCCCGTGAATGCTTTGGAGCCCGAAGACTCCCGCCGGGGTTTTATTGCCAATGGGATCTTGAGGGCAAGGCCGGAGCCGTCATCATGCTGAGCATGAGACTTACCCTTCAAGAATTGGCTAGTCTTAACAGACTGTTTGTGGGTTACCTGATCCTGGAGAGAAGAAAAAAACGGTGTCCTCACCTCCGGAGGAAAAACAGCATCGAGGGAAACTCGAAAAAAGGAAGGTCTTCTCCCAATAGTACAGCCTGATAGATCAGGGGAAAAAGGGTCAGGACCCAAACAGGTTAGACACCAAGCCCTGGAGTCTACAAAGAAAACTATGTTTCCACAATGAAGGCACTTCTTAGGGGAAGAAGGCTCCATGTTGGAGAGGCCTGGTAGACCCAAAAAGTTAAGACAAAAAACTGAGGAGAAAAAATGTCTCTAATTTTAGAAAAGAAAATAATAAAGCACCGGCGGTACCGGTATCGGCGGGAAGAACAGCCGCGACCACAAGAAAACAAAGAAATAAGAATTTTAAAGAGAAACGTTTCTGCGGTGACAGGAGGACGTCCTGTCGGCTCCGCGGAAAAACGAAAACTGAGGAGAGACAGTGGGAAAGGCGGGAAGTCAGCACGCAGGCACGAGGGATGCTCCCAAAAGCTTTCTGATTGGATGCTGGGGAGCATTCCCGTGGAGGCACCGTCGGTACCAACGTACCCATATGTGAAGACTCATTCCTGCTTGTTCCTGGAGATAGGGGAAATGCTACTGATAGGGGATTTCAATATGCCAGATGTTGATTGTCACATCCCTGCTGCAGTATCGTCTAGAAGTAAGGAGTTCCTTGATTCTCTAAAGGGAGAACTATTCAGGCAACTACTAACAGAACCCACACGTGAAGGGGCCATACTAGACTTGGTGCTTACCAATGGTGAAAGTGCTTCTGATGCTATAGTGGGGGATCATTTCGCATCCAGTTATGATCAGATGGTGTGGTTCAGTATTAGGACTAGGGCTGCTAAAATCCATTCAAAAGCGAGGGTCTTAAGACTTTAGGAAAACTAACTTTGCCAAGATGGGCCAATAGCTCAGGGAGTCATTAGTGGGATGGGAACAGCTGGGGGATGTAGAAAACAGTGGGCAAAACTGAAAGGTGATATTTTAAGGGCAACCAACCTTTTTGTTAAAATGGTAAATAAATGGTTTTCGAAAGAAGTATCTGAAAAGGTGAAGAAAAAGAGGGAGGCCTTCATGAAATACAAGAGATCACAAAGAGAGGAAGACTGGCATCTATATTTGGATAAACATAGAGAAGCTAGCAAAGTAGCCAGGAAAGCAAAGATTCAAAAAGAGGAGGAAACAGCCAATGCAATAAAATAGGGGATAAGACATTTTTCAGATATGTTAGTGAGAAGAGGAAGGGCAAAAGTGGTATTGTCAGACTCAAGGGTGAAGGGGAGGAATATGTAGAAGCTGATGAGGATAAAGCAGAATTGCTTAACAAATATTTCTGTTCTATGTTCACAGATGAAGAACCAGGAGAAGGACCTCAAAAAACGCCCACAAACAGGAACAGACGAGAGGGGCATCTTGAACAATTTTCAGAAGACTGCGTTCGTGAGAAGCTAGCTAAACTTAGACAAAGTGATGGGACAGGATGGGATACGCTCAAGAATACGGAGGGTTCTTGGGGACGTTCTAGCAGCTCCACTGACTGACCTTTTCAATGCTTCGTTGGAGTCAGGATTGGTGCTAGAGGACTGGAGAGAGGCATATGTGGCCCCTTTACACAAAAGCGGAAGTAAGAATGTGGTTGAAAACTACAGGCCGGTTAGTTTAACCTTGGTGGTGAGTAAGGAGGTTTCTGGAGTCCAACGGATTACCGGATCCAAGGCAGCATAGATTCACCAGAGGCAGGTCTTGTCAGACAAATCTGATTGATTTCTTTGACTGTGTGACCAGGGAGTCTCTTTTGGAATCTCCAAGGAGGCCTTAGAACAGGCCAGGAGCATGGTTGGAATAGCAGTTCTATTGCAGTGTGATTTGATATGTAGATAGGTTTTATAGTGCAACTAAGCACCTCTGGCAGAAAAGACACGGACAGCAAAAGGTAATCTATACTGGAATAAGACTGATGCGAGTATGAAAAAAAGTTTATTCTAAAGCCTGAGAGGAGTTTCTGAGGTCCTTTATCCCTTAAAAATATAGAACTGCTGCAGTATTTAACATACAAGGAAGCACTGTTTTTAGCCCATATGCTTTATGACAAAGAGCACTGACCATTTTAGTAGCAGCCCTCTGCACAGGCTCTATCCTGTTTATATCCTTTTAAAGATAGGATAGGGAGTGGAGGAGTAGCCTAGTGGTTAGAGCAACTGCCTAGTACCCAGAAGATCAAGGGTTCGATTCCCACTGGCACTCTCCTTGTGACTTTGGGCAAGTCACTTTACCCTCCATTGCCTCGGAAGAAAAGGCTGGCAATCTACTTCCAGTGATACATTGCCAAGAAAACCCAGAGGTAGCTGGGTCGCTATGAGTCAACACTGACTCGATGGCACTAAAGATAGTCTTCAGAATAGCACATAGTACTTCAAGTAAGGACTCACCAGACACTTATACAAAGGCACTATCGCCACCTCCTCCTTCTGCTGACCATTCCTCTCTATAGTTAGTAATTTAACAGGTTTTTTATACTGGCTTTGTACCAAGGCGGTTTACATAGAACAATAACAAACTCATAAGAGTTGAAATTATATAGAACTCATGGGGATACAAACTTGGATTTAACAACTTGGGAGTGAACAGATTTCAGCAGTGTGTGAATGGGGCATGGTATATGTTGCTATGTGATATCATTTGGTCCGAAGTGTTCAATGAATAGATGTGTTTTTAAGAGTTTCTTCATATCTTTTATAAACTGTGCAGATCTGATGGGTTCTGGTACTGTGTTCCAGATTGTTGGGGCAAAGAGGGTGAAGGCTCTGTTATTTGTTTGCTTAGAGTTTCTGGTATTGAGAGGGGGTATATGACTAGTAGGTTCTTATTCACTGATCTTCTGTGTCTTGTTGAGGGTGTTGTTGTGATTAGATCTTCGAGACATGGTGCTGAAGAGTTGTAAAAGATTTTGTAGATGGTGGTTGCGACTTTGTATTTTGACCTTTATGTAACTGGTAAACAATGAAGGCTCTTGAGTGTCGGTGTGATATGTTGTCATCTTGATGTTCCTGTTAAGAGTCTTGCAGCAGTGTTTTGCACTAAATGAAGTGGATATAAAGACAGTTTTGTGAGTCCTTGGTAAAGTATATTGCCGTAGTCAAGGTGGGAGGATATGATGCATTGAAAGACTGTTCTGTAGTCGTTATATTGTAGTATGGGTGCATCCTTCTGGCTTTCTCCACTGCCTTTTCTACTCGTTTGGACTCCTTAAGATCATCAGACACAATCACCCCCAGCTACAGTGGTGTGCAAAAGTCTGGAATCACTTGTAAATTTTACGTTTTTTCAACTTCATGACCTTATATCTTAATTTCTTTTTCCTCCCAGTGGCTTTTTCTGTGTATCTCATGATAAATGATAGATTTGGCTATTAGGGCCAACTTTTAGTATTGGCTTGGTCCTTATTTTCTGAGTTTGTTCTCCATAGTTGTCCTGTTGATAGATTTTCTGTGAAAATCACGTAATGTACATCGTTGGTCAATGATATATTATTGTAAGTATGCTTAAAATATTATGGATGCAAGCCAGGTTTCCTTCAAATTAATGTATGTGGCCTTGAAAAAGGCCATTTTTATGTGTCAGTGATGGCTCAGTATTTGATGGGCCACCCTTTGTTCTTAATCACCTGACTGCACCTTGCCAGCATTGAATGAACCATTCTGACAAGGTGATCATTGGTGACAATGTGGTTCCAAGCTGCAATGAGTGACTCAATCAGCTCACGATTTGATGTCTGATGCCTCTTGGATATTTCCAAGGTCACCTTGTGCCACAGGTTCTCAATTGGATTCAGATCTGGAGACTGGGCAGGCCAGTCCATTGACTTGATGTTGTTCCGCTGCTTCCAGCTGATCACCTGTCTGGAGCGATGGCAGGGTGCATTGTCATCATGGAACAGGAACTGGACAGGAAACAGCTGGTGTGCTGATGGTACCATGCACTTTTGCAGTATGGTGATGTACTTGGCCCCGTTGACCATAACATCGACGATGTGAAGACGTCCAACTGGCAGTCATGCAGCTCCAGACCATGACCTTCAAAGGATGCTTCACAGTGAGGTTGAGACACTCAGGCTTGAATTCCTCTCCAGGAAATCTCCTCACATAAGTGTGGGCCTGGTTACCAAACAGGCAGAAGGTGCTTTCATCGCTGAATAGCACCTTTTCCCACATTTCAGTCGACCAGGTTGAGTGCTTTCTTGCCCACACGGTTGCGCCTTTGTATGTCAGTCATCAGTGGCTTATTCCGTGCTTTGCAGCCCCGGAGACCAAACTGCAGGCACCGGTGACGAACTGTTGATGAGCTGACACTGACCTCACTCTTTTCTGACCTCTCTCAAAGTAGCTGAGGAGAGGTCAACTTGCGATTAGTCAGTGAAATGCGTCGTAGTGTGCAGTCCTGGCGTAATGTTGATGCATGTGGACAACCTGAACGAGGCTTGTCCACCACTGAACCCGTTTCTTTCTTCTTCTGTACAATCTTAACAATAGTGCTTTGACTGCAGCCAACTTTCCTGGCTGACGGCTGGAAAATCCTTCCTCGCTCATAAAGGACACACGAACAGGCTCCTCCAATGTCAAGGTCCGAGTCATCTTCATGGTCGATCCAGAAAGCATATGAAATTCAAAAATTTCGTGCATTTTTACAGCTGCACAGTTGGCTAGATATCTGCATTGTGATTGGTTAGTGAAACCAGCCTCCTGATTGGTCAGAAATAACGTGTGCATATTGGATAATCTCGATCCAGTTTTGATGCAGGATCCACAAAAATCGCAGTAGCTATCTCCCAGTGTCTGTAAAGTATTTAAATTGGAAGCAAGGAATGTAAAAAAGTCAACTCTAATAGCCAAATGTATCCCTTTTAACGTGGTAGAAAGATAAATATGTTGGACTAACGCAAGATTAAAAAAAAAAAAACGTTAGAAAGTATGAAAAACGCAAAACTCACAAGTGATTCCAGACTTTTGCACACCACTATCTCTCTTCTTCATAGACAAAAGTACTTCACTTCCTATACTGTACCGTTCTCTTGGATTTTTGCAGTGCAAATGAATGACCCTGCCCTGCATTTTTTTTTAGCATTGTGATCAATAAGTATCAAGATTTATACAACAACACAAGAAGTATAACACTGATAGTTACTGCACTCAGTCTCCTTCAAAGTAGTCCCCATCCGATAAAACACACTTCCTTCAGCGTTCCTGCCACTGCTGGAAACAATTTTGAAATGCCTTTCATAATGCTGTGAAGCTGCTGTATCGAAATTTTCTTAATGATCTCCAAGTTGTCGAATCTCCTTTCTTTCAGTGGTAATTTCAGTTTTGAAAACAAGAAAGTCACAGGGTGCGAGGTCAGGTGAGTACAGAAGCTGACGGACTTGCTTGATTTGTTATTTGGCCAAGAAATGCTGGACAAGATGTGATGCGTGAGCTGGGATGTTATCGTGATGAAGGCAACCATGCACCATTCCTGTGCAATGCTGTCCTCCTAAGACGAACTTCATCTCTCAAATAAGCCAGAACTTGGATGTCATACTCCTTATTGATAGTTTGGCCTTTTGGAGCAAATTCATGATGAACAATACCCTAGTAATGAAAAAAAACCAAGAGCGTGACCTTGACATTGCTCCTCAACTGACAGGCTTTTTTGGGTCTGGGAGTGTTTGGAGTCTTCCATGGTGAGGATAGAGCCTTAGTTTCTGGGTCATAAGCATAAACCCATGATTCATCACCAGTAATAATCTTTTTGATGAAATCTGAGTCATTTTCATTGCATTCCAACAACACCTTCACTGCAGACAGTCAATCTTCTTTTTAGTCAGGGGAAAGGAGTTTTGACACAAATTTTGCAGACAGATGTCTCATTCCCAAATTGACAGTAAGAATAATGGACTGTACTGATCCAAAACTGATGTCCATGTCCTCAGCAAGCTCCCTGATAGTCAATCAATAATTTGAGCGTATTGTGGCAAGCACTGCTTCGACTTTGTCTTCATTCCTGCTCGTGGATAGCCTTCCAGGACGTCAGTCATTGTCAACACTTGGAAACGTTTGTACCAGTCATAAACTTGAGCATAACTCATGCATTTATTACATGTGCTGTAACCTGTCATAAGTCTCTTTCCACAAATCTCTAAGTTTCTGGCAGAATTTAAAGCAAATTCGCTGTTCGATTTTTTCACTCATTGTAAATCTGACTAACTGCTTTTACACAATACCAAACATCATGTCATTAAAAAAAGTACAGGTGTGCTGCAGTCACGCTACACCCTGCACATGCAGAGCACATAACTAGGTCAACTGCATGCTTAACAGCATCGTGGTGCGACGTATTGTTATATAGCTACACAACAAATCTCGATACTTTTCAATCTCGCTTCATATCAACACCTTTCTGGTTGTCTACACTACTGCAGATTTTGGTATCATCTGCAAAGAGACAAAGCTTACCCAACAGCCCTTCTGCACATAAAAATGTTAAAAAGAATTGAATCAAGGACTGTTCCCTGCAGCATACCACTGATAACATTCTTATTCTCGGAGTGAACTCAATTAACCAGTAACGTTTGTCATCTTCCACTCAACCAGTTTCTAACCCAGTCAGTCACTTTAGGATCCATCCCTACAGCACTCAATTTATTTATAAATCACCTGTGGAGAATAGTGTCAAAGATTTGGCTGAAATCTAAGTATACCACATATTGCACTCTCTATCGGTCCAACTATCTGGCCACCCAGTTAAAGAAATTAATCAGCTTTGTCCGACAAGACCTGCTTTTAGTTAAACTATGCCGCCTTGGATCTCACAAGCCATTTGTTTCCAGAAACCTCATTATCCTCTGCTTTAGCAGTGTTTCCATTCATTTACTTACCACAGACATCAGACTTACTGGCCTGCAGTCTCAATCTCCTCCTTACTTCTGATTTTGTGTAGATGAACCACATGCACACTTCTCCAGTCCTTTGGGACCACGCCCAACTATAAAGAAGCACTGAAAAGGTCAAACAACACAGCTGCCAGAACTTCCCCAAGTTCCTTCAATATTCTCATGTAGCCCATCTGGCCCCACTGCTTTGCCTACTTTTAGTTTAGCTAGTCCTCAGTGTCTTCTGAAAAGCATTCAAAATCTGCTTCACTTCCTATTTCTAGTTTTTTGAGGCCCCACTTCCAGCCCTTCATCTGTGAACGCATAACAGAAATAGTTACTAAGCAATTCTGCTGTATCCTTCCCCTTCAGCCTTGTGCCCCATAATACCACTTTTGCACTTCCTCCTATCACAAACCTATCTAAAAAAATCTCACATCCTGCTATTTTACTGCATTGCCTATTTTTTCTTCCATTTTCGCTTTCCTGACTACCTTCCCAGCTGCTCTTAGCTCTTCCAAATATTTCTTTGTCTTCTTCTTTCTATGATCTCTAGTATTTTATGAATGCCGCCCTTTTTTTCCTTACATTTTCAATTACTTCTTTCAAAAACCACAGTGGCATCCCTTTCCTTTTACATTTATTTACTTTCCTAATAAAAAGTTTGTTGTCCTTAAAAATATCTCCTTTCGGTTTTTCTCATTACGTTTCTATATCTCCCAGTCTGTTCCTTTCCAGTTAGTGACTTCTTGAGGTATTACCCCATCTTGACACTTGACAAAATTAGTTTTCTTGAAGTCTGTCCCTCCCTTTTGAATGCACCATCTTCAACCTTGTTCTGGCACTGAACCATACAATTCAGTGATCATTGAATGTGAGATAATTACCCACCATAAAATCAGAAACACTCCCCATTCATAAACACTTTCAGTATGGCCCTCTACCATGTGGGTTCTGTTACCAGTTGCTAGGATAGTTTTCCCTGTAAAGAATTCAAGATCTCCTTACTTCTAGCGTAACACTACAGCAGGGATGTCCCAATCAACATTCAGTATAGTGAAATCACCTATCAGTACCACTTCTCTTTTCATAGCAATACTGTGAACATCTTCAATTAAATCTCTGTCCACTTCTTCCTGTGGAGTTCTGAATAGCATACCAGTGTAAATGGATATTTAATTCCCTCTTTCCAGATTAACCCACAGTGCCTCCTCCTCACTCTGTAAGTCCTGCAATTCTGATGCTTTAATATTTTTTTTTACATATAGTGACATTTCTCTTCCTTTCTCCCTACCCCTTCCTTCCTGAATAAATTATAGCCTGATATAATTATATCCCGGTCATAATTCTCTGGGAAACATGACTGTGACCACCACTAAATAGAAACATGATGGCAGAAAAAGACCACATGGCCTATCTAATCTGCTCTTCCCTATCAACTAAAACAGTCCCCTTTTTCCTTTAGAGAACTTCTGGGTTGGTCCCATGCTTTCTTGAAATCAGATACTGTCCTCGTCTCTACTACCTCCACTGGGAGACTATTCCACACATCTACCACTCTTTCCGTAAATAAATATTTCTGCATATTACTCCCGAGTCTATCCCTTTTCACCCTCATCCTATGCCCTCTCATAGCAGAACTTGCTTTCAATCAAAAGAGGCTCTCCTCTTGTGCATTTATGCCATAGAGGTATCTAAATGTCTCCATCATATCTCCTCATCCCACCTTTCCTCTAATGTACACATATTAAGATCTTTATGTCTGTCCTCATATGCTCCCTGTTGAGGGTAAAGGCCAAGGCAGAGAGGCTCGCATCCTGGAGATGAATGCATGGCTGCGTGGATGGTGTCTTCGAGAGCGTTTTGGTTTCCTAGACCATGGGATGCTGTTCCAAGGGTTGCAGAGCAGAGATGGCATCCATCTGTCCAAGAAAGGTCAACGCATCTTTGGTAGTAGACTGGCTAATCTACTGAAGAGGGCTTTAAACTAGATTCATTGGAGATGGGTGAAGAAAGCCCCCAGGTAAGTGAAAGCCCCCAGGTAGGTGATACATTAAATACCTTTATGGAAATGGGTAACAGAGGTAACATATGGAAAGCAGTGTGTATTAATGCCCGTAGCATGGGAAATAAGATCCCTGAAGTTGAAGCTTTGGTGGGAGTGGCTGACTTGGATTTAGTGGCAGTTACAGAAACATGGCTCACAGAAAACCATGACTGGGATGTAACTATACCTGGCTATACTTTATTCAGAAAGGACAGGGTAGGAAGAAGGGGAGGAGGAGTGGCACTATATGTAAAAACTACTATTAAAGCTTTGGAATTACAGAGCTTAAAAGGGAGAGAGGAGGCATTGTGGTTTAAACTAGAAAGAGGGAAAGAGAAATCTATTTGCATTGGTGTGATATACAGACCTCCCTCACAAGAGGAAGAGGTGGACAGAGAGTTAATTGAAGACATACGCAGCATTGCTAGGAAAGGGGAAGTGCTACTGCTAGGAGATTTCAATATGCCAGATGTTGATTGGCACATTCCTGCTGCAGTATCATCTAGAAGTAAGGAGATCCTGGATTCTCTACAGGGAGAACTATTCAGGCAATTGGTAACAGACCCCACACGTGAAAGGGCCATACTGGACTTGGTGCTTACCAATGGTGAAAGTGTTTCTTTTTTTTTTATTATTTACCTTTTTTTATTGGCATCTGTAGCAATTACATTTCCATCGGAACAACAACTTCAAGACATCCAGATTTCCCCAATCAACATTTGAGAAACCCAGCATTGCACATTTACTACCAGTTATTCAACCCACCTAGAACACCCCCCCCCCCGGCCCAAACCCCCCTCTTCACCCCCCCCCTCCTGCCCTTATATTCCAACAGTGTAACTTTTAACATCAAAATGTGGAGGCCTCAGGGCGTACCCCTGATAACCCCCTGCATGGTCCATAATTAACCTGAACCAGGCAGTCCCCCCCAATATATACCCTCCCCCTTACTTCCACCCCTCTGCACGCAGCCACTCCCACACCCCCGCCCACCTCTGCTCCATTTGTTCCCTTCTTCCCCCCCTCTCCCCTGTCAGTTTATACATAGCATAAAGATTCGACACTCTACAGGCGAAGCTCGCTATGGAGGGTAGAATCGGCCTGTTCCAATACCAGGCAATTTCACACCGGGCCGCTGTTACACAGTACCAAATAATTCTCCAATCCCCCTCCCAGCTCCCGTCAGGCCTATGTAGGAGACACATCTCAGGGCCAAGCGTTATTTGCGCACCTACAATTTTGTTTATGTGCTCCCCTATCTTCTTCCAATACTCTCCCACCACGGGGCAGGTCCACCAATGTGCATCCATGATCCTCTTTCCCCACACTTCCGCCAGCATTCATCCGTTTGCACCACTCCCGCTTTGCACAATCGCTCTGGCGTGAGATACCATCGACTCAGCACCTTGAACCCATTCTCCCGCAAGGATGTGGCAATGGAGAAGTGAGCTATATCCTTAACTACTGTTTCCCACTCTTCCACCCCCCACGAGACCCCTAAATCTCTTTCCCACGCTTCCATGTACTTCAACTTGCCGTCCCCCCGCGCCGTCAATCCTCTGTAGATCCTAGATAGCATCCCCTGCCGCCCCATGGAGCCTAGACAGGCTCCTTCAAACCACTCTCCTCCCCCCCGCCCCCCTTGCTCCCGGCCCTTTTTGTGCGCTACTGAACAGAGCTGCGTATATGCAAACCGATCCGCCTCCCCCAATCGATAGAGGTCCCGCACACCTTCAAAGCCTTGACATTGTGTTCCTACCACGATCTGGGACACCTAAGTCAAACCCAGCTCCGCCCATTTTCGCAGCACTGTGGCCTCAGGCCCCATCTTTTCCGCACAGCATGCTTGCAGGGACATTGTAGCCGACCAGCGTTTATCCCCTACTAGCCGCTTCCTATATTGTTGCCACACCTGTAATGTATGCCCCATGATGGGATTCCTCCCCCTCTCTCCTTTCCCCTCCCAAACTATCCGTTCCAGTTCTCCCGGCCTGTATACGTCCAGCTCCATCTGTACCCACTGCTTCTGGGGCTCCCGCAGCCACGCGTAGACTGCACGCAACTGCGCTGCCGCATAGTACAGGCGGAAATTGGGCACCCCCATCCCCCCCTCCCCCACTGACACTTGCATCGTTCTCTCGCCGCAACCCGAGGTCTCCTCCCCCCCCATATGAATCGTTCTACCTGCTGCTGTACCTTCCTCAGCACTTTCCGGGGTATCGGAACTGGCAAGGCTTGAAAAAGAAACAGAAACTGGGGGAGAAGCATCATTTTCACCATTGCCATTCGCCCGAACCATGAATAGTACCCCCTGCTCCAGCCCTGCAACCGCCCTTCCACCTGCCCCACCAATTTCGTGTAGTTTAAAGCGTATAAGTCCTCCAAATTCCTCCCTATTTGGACCCCTAGGTATCGGATCGATGTTTTTCCCCATCTAAAGGGAAAACTCCCTTCCCAGTCCCGTTGCTCCTCCTGTTCCCCCACTATCCTCAAAATCTCGGATTTCCCCCAGTTGATCCGAAAGCCCGCCCTTTCGCCGTATTCCTGAATCTCTCTCATCACTGCCCTCAAGGAGTCTTTAGGTTTCGTAAGCGTCAACAGTATATCATCCGCGAAGAGGGACGCTTTACATTCCTGTCGTCCTACCCTAACTCCCGTGATGTCTGAGTTGCGCCTCAACCTTGCCGCTAAAGGTTCGAGGGACAGCGCAAATAGTAAGGGGGATAGGGGGCAGGCCCTGCCTAGTCCCCCTTTCAAGTGGGAAAAAATCTGAGTAGCCCCCATTTGCCCGAACACATGCCCTCGGCTTAGCATAGAGAGCCTTTATCCACTGCACGAAACCTGGCCCGAACCCCTGGGACTCCAGTACCGAATTCAGGAATTTCCAGGACACTTGATCAAAGGCTTTCTCAGCATCCAATGAGACTAGCAAGGCTTCCGCCCCCCGCTTTTGCGCTGACCACTTACATTTAACACTTTCCGAATGTGGTCCGTCACTTGCCGACCCGGCACAAACCCCGCTTGATCTTCATGCACCAATTTTCCTATCAGTCTATTAAGCCTGTTCGTTAACGCTTTCGCCAGAACTTTCGCGTCAATGTTTAACAGCGAGATTGGACGGTAGGACGCACAATCTTGAGGGTCTTTCCCTTCCTTATGGATCAAAGTGATACCGGCCCACCCCATCGTCTCTGGCAGCGCCTCCCCCCTTCGCGGCCCGTTGCATACCCTAGTCAGCGGTTTCAGCAAAAGTCTCTCAAATCGTTTATAAAACCGTGCCGTTAGGCCATCGAGCCCTGGGGCTTTTCCGTTCTTCAACGCCTTAATGGCCTGAGAGACCTCTTCGGGTTGTATTTCCCTATCCAGCCCTTCCTGGTCCTCGTTCGTCAGGACCGGGAGCCCTGCTTCCCTCACATACTTACTAATGTCCTCCTCCGACCTCGCCTCTCTTGCCGCATATAATTTACTGTAATAGGCCACAAATTCCTCCCTAATGCGCTGGGCCTCTCGCACCCCCACCCCCTTACTCTTAATTTGCAGGATCCTATTCCATTCCCTCCGTTTTTTCAATTGTCTCGCGAGATATTTCCCGGCTTTGTTTCCCCCTTCAAAGAACCGCTGTTTCATCAGCTGCAGGCGAAATCGTATCTTCTCTGCCTCAAGTGCGTTCACTTGAGCCCGCAATTCCAGGACCGCGCCCCGCAGCTGTCCACTACCATCCTGCCCATCCCTTTCCTCCAGCTCCAGCAGTTCCCCGCGTAGCTGCTCCTCCTTCTCCACCCGTTCCCGCTTTATACGTGCCCCCCATTTAATGAGTACTCCCCTAACGACAGCCTTAAAGGCATCCCAGACTACTCCATCCTTCACCTCCCCCCCTTCATTTTGTTCAAAATATTCCGGTATTAAGTTTTCAAGCTCGCTCGTCACCCTCGCATCTTCCTATAGTCCTTCATTCAATTTCCAAAATTGTCGGCCTTTGTCTTCCCCCGCCACGCGCACTCGCACCACCACCGGCGCATGATCGGACCAGGTGATGGGCTCCATCTCGCCCCCCAGCAGCCTCCCCCCTAGCTCTTTCCCCACCCATATGGCGTCTAGGCGGGAGTACGTGCCGTATACGGCAGAGTAGAAGGAGAACTGCCTCCTTCCTGGATTTAATACCCGCCACGCGTCTATCAGATCATGCTCCTGCACAAATCTATGGTAACGTTTCCTATCTGTTCCCCTCCCTACCCTCCGGCCTGTCGTGTCTCTCCCAACCTCCCAAGCCATGTTAAAATCTCCTCCACAGATCAACACCCCCTCCCCCATTGCCGCCACCTGCTCACTCAAGTCTTTCCAGAATTCCGTTTGAGTACTCGTCAGGGCATACACGTTCACCACACAAAACCACTCTTCCCCCAGCTTAACCCGCAGTAGGAGGTATCGCCCCCCCTTATCCCTGGTTATCACCTGGACCTCGGCAGGGACCTCCCTGGTAATGAAGATCCCCACGCCTCCTTTCTTTTTCTCTTTATAATTGGAGGCAAACACACAATGTTTATATCCCCGGGGTTGTACCAGTGCCTCATGCTTTCTCTGTAGATGTGTCTCCTGCAACATTACTATATCAGCTTTATGCCTTGCCAGTTCCTTATACAATTTCTGTCTTTTCATTGGGGAGTTTAATCCTTTCACATTCATGGTTAAGATTTTCAATGCCGTTCCTTCTTGCATTCCCCCTCTTCGCACCCCTGAACCCCTCCGAACCCCCCCTGCCCCCCCTTCCCCCCTCCCTCCTCCCCCCCCTCTATCTCCCTCCCTCCCCCTCCCTTCCTTCCCTCCCCCCTTCCTCACTCTCCGCTGCGGAGATGTAACTTCCAGTACGGTGACCTCCTCCCCCTCACCACCTTCCTACCCCAACGGCCCCCCATCCTCCCCACTCCCACCTACCCCCAGCCTTCCACACCCCCCCTCCACCCCCTATCCCCACCTTCCTTGCCCACCTTGTTCCTCCTTCCCCGCTACCTTGTCCCCACCGCCCTCTCTCTCCCCTCTTATCCTACTACCTAACCCAGCTCTTCCCCCCCACCCACTATCACATCTCATTCATGAATACCAGTCCTTTAGGAGGGTGTAGCAGCTCAGCCAGTCTCTGGTTCGGAATGCCGACTCTCGTTGGAGTCCTTGGATGTTCGGGCCAATCTCTGTCCACTCGCCCTCCGCCATTGCATGGTCTCCTCTCCTCCGGTCCGAGATCCCTTTCTCGGTGAGGTATTTGGGCCATCGCTCAGCTCCGGTAGTCGCTCTGCTCCCAGCTCCCGCAGCGCCTTCCAGGCCTCCGCACTAGATCGCACCGTCTTTGAGCGCCCTTTCACCGTGATAAGTAATCCAAATGGAAAGAGCCACTTGTATCTCAGTTCAGCTTTTCTAAGATACGCTGTGACATCTCTGATCTCTCTCCTGCGTTGCAGCGTCCCTTGGGACAGGTCCTGATACAACTCCACCTTATGTCCCTCCCAGTGGAAGCTTTTCAAGTTACGGCTTGCTCCCAGCAGGAGCTCCTTGCTCTTGAAGGATCGAAGGCAGACTACTATGTCTCTAGGCCTATTCTCGCGAATGGGCCCTAATCCTCTGTGCGCCCTTTCTATGCCCGGTTGGGTATCTTCGGTAATCCCCTCTTGTCCAGCTGCTACTAGGAGATCCCTGAAAATCCGCTGGACCACTGCCTCACAATTTTTATATTGAGGCTCTTCCGGTACTCCCCGTACTCGAAGGTTGCATCTACGGGAGCGGTCCTCCAGGTCCTCAGTTTTTGCTTTAAGGCTCTCCTGCGCCAGCTGTAGCTCTTCCCAACCTCTCTGGATCTGTGACAGGGTCTCCTCTTGATTCTCCAACTTGGTCTCCGCCTCCTCCACTCGTTCTCCCAGCTCCACCAGGTCTTGGCGCATAGTGCCATCACAGACTGGTTAGCTTCTCAAAACCTCCGTATAAACTTCAAGAAGACCGAAGTTCTCTTCATATCAAGAAACAAAGCATTCTCACCTCCATCCTCTCTAAAAGTAAGAGATGCGGATCTCCCCTGTAAACCATCTATTCGCTACCTAGGGATTACTCTGGATCAGCATTTTGAATTTAAGGAACACATTCGGAACGTCACAAAGGCTGTCTACAATAAAATAAGAACGCTAAGACAACTCAGACCCATGCTACCTCACAACAACTTCCGGACCATTTTCCAGGCCCTCACACTACCTCATTTTGATTATGCTAATGTCATCTTATACGGTCTCCCTAAAAACACCATTAATCCTCTACAACTGGCGATGAATGCGGCTGCTAGGGTGCTTTGTGGTCTATCAAGATCAGACCATATCACCCCGACTCTCATGGAACTACACTGGCTACCAATTCATTGCAGGATAACCTATAAAATCCTCATCATCACTTTCAAGATTATCAACAACCTTGCCCCCACGTCTCTTAACGACCTCATCTCCCTCACCCCAAAAAACAGAGAGAGAAGGATAACAACGGACAACACCCTGATTATCCCCAAGGAGTCCATCAAATGTACCCAATCAACCAAGAAAAGGACCTTCGCCTTCTATGCACCTAAATGCTGGAATGACCTCACACCTGAAATAAGAGCGATTAAAGACCTCTCTCAATTTCGTAAGGCAATCAAGCACCACATCTTCCTGATCCATTTTGCACAAGCTTCCAATCCTCATCGGATCATCAGCCCTCCTAAACCGACAAACTCTCACTCTTCTCCCCAATTCCCTCACAAGTAATTTCTGCCTCAAGTTCTTTTATGCCCTATCTTATTCCGACCATAGTCTGCCTGTGAATACTAAAGAACCCAATATGTTTATACATAGCTCAGTTTTTACACTGTTTTTTTGTATATAGTTTCACTATGTGTACATAGTTATAGTTTTATTACCCCCTTTTCCAAGTTTAAGTTACCTGTTATAATGTAAGCACACCAGTGTTTTCTGATTGTGCAGATCTGTTACTTGTAAACCGCACTGAAAACAAATAGCGCGGTATATAAAAGATGTTAAATAAATAAATAAATAGTCTGCACCGCTTCCTTGATCTCGTTCTTCACCCCACACATCTCCACCTTCAACTCCTCCTTCAGCTCAAGGAGCCATTGTTTGATCTGCTCTGCGGCCGTCAGGCCTTCTTCTCCACCGTCACTCCCCCCCGGACTCTGCGGGCCTTCTACCGCTGATTTTCCTGTTTTTTCCCCCTCCTTTGGAGGTCGCGTACGGGGAGCGGAACTCCACCAGCTTTTTCCTCATCGGAGTCTCCTTTTTACTTGATTTCTCCATGTTTTTGGGCTAGTGGCCCCCACCCTCCACTGACACTGCGACTCACGCTGCAGGCTCACCGCTCTCTTCCCCCTCTGCTGCTGTTGCCCTGGGTCAGTCTCACACACAGAAACGCTCTGTCTCCTTCCTCAGTCTCAGCGCTTAAGTCTTAGTGTTGTGGGGACTTACTGCTGGCTTCTGCACTGTCTCTGGTCTCTCTCTTTATTCCTGGTGCTGTGTATTTTCAATTCTGCCGCCGGTCTCTGGGCCACGTGCTAGGCCTGCTCCCCCTCCTCTCCTCCTGTGCTCCAAATGCAGCGTGCCTCCACCGCCCTCCGCTTCGTGGTTTTTAATTGCAGGTTTTGCAGCGGGGGATGTTGCCACTTGCAGGCTCCGGGCGCTCGCTCCTCCCTGAGCCGGCTTGGCTCTGCACGCTCTGCCCTCGCGCTGCCTGCTCCGCACCGCCGCCGGCTATGAAGCCCGCGCTTGCCTGGCCTGCCGCTCCCGCTCTTCTCGCGGCTCACCGCTACTCCTCCGCTCTTATTTTTTTTTTTTGCCCTTCGCTGGGGTCGGTGGCGTTCTCCTCCCTCGCGGCCTCTCTCCGGTCAGCCCTTCGATGCCTGTTGGGGCTAATGCAGCATATTATTGCTTGTTGGTGGCGGAGCTCTCACGCTACGCCGCCATTCAGATGGATGATGTCACCGGAAGTCCCGGTGAAAGTGTTTCTGATGTTGTAGTGGGAGATCATTTTGCATCCAGTGATCACCAGATGGTGTGGTTCAGTATTAGGACTAGGGCTGTTAGAATCCATTCCAAGGTGAAGATCTTAGACTTTAGGAAGACTAACTTTGCGAAGATGGGCCAATACCTCAGGGAGTCGTTAGTGGGATGGGAACAGCTGGGGGATGTAGAAAACAGTGGGCAAAACTGAAAGGGGGTATTTTAAAGGCAACCAACCTTTTTGTTAAAATGGTAAATAAAGGCAAAAGGAACAGGAGACCGCTATGGTTTTTCGAAGGAAGTAGCTGAAAAAGTGAAGAAAAAGAGGGAGGCCTTCATGAAATACAAGAGATCACAGAGAGAGGAAGACAGGCATCTGTATTTGGAAAAACTTAGAGAAGCTAGCAAAGTAGTCAAGAAGGCAAAGATTCAAAAGGAGGAGGAAATAGCCAATGCAATAAAATGGGGGGATAAGACATTTTTCAGATATATTAGTGAGAAGAGGAAGGGCAAAAGTGGTATTGTCAGACTCAAGGTGCAGGGGGGGGGAATATGTAGAAGCTGATAAGGATGAAGCGGAATTGCTTAACAAATATTTTTGTTCTGTGTTCACAGATGAAGAACCAGGAGCAGGACCTCAGAAAACACCCACAAATAAGAACAGAAGCGAGGGACATCTTGAACAATTTTCAGAAGACTGTGTTCGTGAGAAACTAGCTCAACTTAAAGTAGACAAAGCGATGGGACCGGATGGGATACACCCTAGAATACTGAGGGAACTTGGGGACGTTCTAGCAACTCCACTGACTGACCTTTTCAATGCCTCGTTGGAGTCGGGAGTGGTGCCAAAGGACTGGAGAGAGGCTCATGTGGTGCCTTTACACAAAAGCGGAAGTAAGGATGTGGTTGAAAACTACAGGCCGGTTAGTTTAACTTCGGTGGTGAGTAAATTATTGGAAACGCTGCTGAAAGAGAAAATAGTGAGGTTTCTGGAGTCCGGCGGATTACAGGATCCGATCAGCATGGATTCACCAGAGGCATGTCTTGTCAGACAAATCTGATTGATTTCTTTGACTGGGTGACCAGGGAGTTGGACCGAGGGAGAGCTCTAGATGTGGTGTATTTAGATTTCAGTAAAGCCTTTGACACTGTTCCTCACAGGCGACTTATAAACAATCTGAGCACCCTAGGGATGGACCCTAAAGTTACTGCTTGGGTTAGAAATTGGTTGGGTGGGAGGCGACAAAGAGTACAAGTAAATGGAGCTCACTCTGAGGAGAAGGATGTTACCAGTGGTGTGCCCCAGGGATCTGTCCTTGGTCCGATTCTTTTTAACATCTTTGTTAGTGATATAGCGGAAGGGCTGTCGGGTAAGGTTTGCCTCTTTGCGGATGATACCAAAATCTGCAATAGAGTAGACACCCAGGAAGGTGTAGATAACATGAGGAGGGATCTAGCTAAGCTTGAAGAATGGTCTAGAATTTGGCAGCTGGGATTTAATGTTAAAAAACTGTAAGGTCATGCATTTGGGCTGCAGCAATCCAAGGGAGCAATACAGTATAGGAGGTGAAGTACTTTTGTCCACTAAAGAAGAGCGGGACCTAGGCGTGGTTGTGTCTGATGATCTTAAAGTAGCTAAACAGGTAGAAAAGGCGACGGCAAAAGCTAGAAGGATGCTTGGGTGCATACGGAGAGGAATGGCTAGCAGAAAAAAGGAGGTGATAATGCCTCTGTATAAGTCTTTGGTGCGACCTCATTTGGAGTATGGTGTGCAATTCTGGAGACCGCACCTTCAAAAGGATGTGAACAGGATGGAGTCGGTGCAGAGGGTTGCTACTAAAATGATTAATGGGCTTCATTATAAAGCATATCAGGACAGACTTAAGGATCTTAATATGTACACCTTAGAGGAAAGGCGGGATAGAGGTGATATGATTGAGATGTTTAAATACCTCCGTGGCATAAATGTTCAGGGAGAGAGCCTCTTTCAATTGAAAGCAAGTTCTGCTACGAGGGGACATGGGATGAGGGTGAAGGGAGATAGATTCAGGAGTGATATGCAGAAATATTTCTTTACGGAAAGAGTAGTGGATCCGTGGAATAGTCTCCCAGTGGAGGTGGTAGAGATGAGGACAGTAACTGAATTCAAAAAAGCATGGGACCAACACAGAGGATCTCTAAAGGTAAAAAGTGGACTGTTGTAGTTATGGAAGGACAGACTAGATGGGCCTTGTGGTCTTTTTCTGTCATCATGTTTCTATGTTTATAATGAAGACCACTAACCATTTTAGTAGCCACCCTCTGCACTGACCCCATCCTGTTTATATCCTTTGAAGGTGTGGTTTCCAGAATTGCACACTATACTCCAAATGAGGTCTCACCAGAGACTTATACGGAGGCACTATCACCTTCTTTTTTCTGCTGGCCATTCCTCTCCCTATGCACCCAAGCATCCTTCTAGCTTTCGCTGTCGCCTTTTCTACCTATTTTGCCACTTTAAGATCATCAGAAACAATCATGCCCAGGTCCTGCTCTTCTTTCGTGGACAGACGTACTTCGCTGCTTTGGAGTTTTGCAACCTGAGTGCATGACCCTGCATTTTTAACAATAAATCTCAGCAGTCAAATTCTTGATCATTCTTCAAGCTTAGCTAGAACCCTCCTCATGTTATCTACTCCTTCCTGGGTGTCTACTCTATTACAGATTTTGGTATCATCCACAGAGAGGCAAACCTTACCCGACAGCCCTTCCACAATATCAGTAACAAAGATATTAAAAAGAATCAGACCAATGACAGAACCCTGCAGCACACCACTGGTAACATCCTTCTCTGAGTGAGCTCCATTTACCTGTACCCTTGGTCACATCCCACTCAACGAATTTCTAACCCAGTAAAAGTCACTTTAGGGTCCATTCCTAGGGTGCTCAGTTTGCTTATAAGTTGCTTGTGCGGAATGGTGTCAAAGGCTTTACCACAATCTAAATACACCACATCTAAGGCTCTCCCTGGTCACCCAGTTAAAGAAATCAATCATACTTGTCTGACAAGACTTGCCTCTGGTAAACCCATGCCTCCTCAGAAACTGCAATCCAATGGACTCCAGAAACCTCACCGTTCTCTGTTTTAGCAATGTTTTCAATATTTACTCATCACAGAGGTTAGACTAACTGGCCTGTAGTTTTCAACCTCATCCTTACTTCCACTTTTGTGTAAAGGAACCACACCGACTCCTCCATTATAGTCTCTAGATCCTGAATCTTATTTCCCATACTACAGGCATTAGTTCACACCAGATGTTGCCCCTTTTACCCACTTCTAAAGAGGAGTAGAAGCATGGAGCACTGATAGTATAGACTGAGTACAAACAGGCACAAGGATAGAGACTGAAGCAGAGACATGGAAGCAGCTCTCTGACTGCTGCAGTTTCCAATTCCCTACCTTCCTGCCCCTGACTGGCTCATTCTGCTGGCCAGGACCAAATCAGTAATGAGACATGGGAAAATATGTTCTATAGTTATGAAGGAGGGGCACAGATAGGAAAGAGGGCAAGAAACTGTGTGGGGGGGGGGGAGGGGGAGGGGGGAGGAGGGCAATAGGGAAAGTTCAAGTTGTGTTATACGGAAGGGGACAGTGAGAGGAGAGAGAGCAAGTTAGTAAGGGTGGGAACAAATAGAAAAATAAGCCAGATTGTGTATATATGAGAACCTTTGACAAGGTCCTTCATGAAAGTCTCTTGAAGAAATTAATAAGTCATGGGATGTGAGGCAATCTACTATTGTGGACTGGGAAAGCGTAGTTACTCACTTATAATAGGTGTTTTCTGGAGACAGCTGGAGAAGTTCTCACATATGGGTGACATTGGCGCCGATGGAGCCCATGCAGTAATCTCTCCCCAGCTTTCAAAGAAAGCCTTTGGGAGATGCACCACACATGCATGGTCCCTTTCCCGCCTAAGGGTGCCATCTTGCCTCAGTATAACAGCTCAAGACAGCAAAAAAGAAAAGCAACTCCACAGGGAGGAGGGAAGGTTGTGAGGACAGATTCCTGCTGTTCCCAGAAAACACCCGTTACAGGTGAGTAACTATGCTTTCTCTGGGAACAAGCAGGAAGTCAGTCCTCACAATGGGACTCCCCAGCTACAGGCTACCAAAAAAACCTGTAAAAGCCACAAATGACTAGAAAAAGGTGAAATGTAAGAAGCAGCAATGGAGTCAAGGAACAGCAGACCACAAGCGGCCCCAAGTGTCAATTGAGGAACCAGTTCTCCGGTAGCCTGAAGACATTGAAAGGTTGGAGGATAGGAGTTTCCTTACATCCCAAACAAATGACGGAGTATTGCCTGGCCGAAAGGCGCTGTCCCTGAGGAATACCCTCTCCAGGTAGTAATGGGCTGCAAAGGTATGAACTGAGAACCAGGTGGTGGCCCGGCAGATTTCAGACAAGGGAGCAGAGCACAGGCTTGCCACAGAGGCTACCGTGACACAGCACTCCAGTAAGACACCTGCCTGCTCATAGGTGAAGGCGATGCAGTCCACCACTCAAATGGACAGGGTACGCTTAGAGACCGCAGTCCCCAGTTGATTGGGGTCATAAGAGATAAAGAGCTGTGAGAAGTGAGCCTGGGTATGCTCCAGATAGTAGGCCAGGGCCCGCTTACAGTCCAAAGTGAGGAGAGCTGCCTCTACCCTGTTAGTGCAAGACCGCGGGAAGAAGGTGGGGAGGTACCACATCTTGGTTGAGGTGGAACGGGGACACCACTAAGGCAGAAACTTGGAGTGCGTGAGGAGCATGACTGTTCTTGTGGAACCTCATGATAATGGCAGATGGACCACCAGAGCTTGGAGCTCGCTAACCCTGTGAGCGGAGGTGAGAGCCACGAGGAAGACCACCTTTCAGGAGAGATACTTTATGTGGCAAGAGCTGAGATGCTTGAAAGGTGGGGCTGTGAGTTTTGACAGAACCATGTTGAAATCTCACTCTGCCGCCGGGGGGGGGGGGGGGACAGACACGTGGCCTTGAGAGTGGCAGGCCTTTCAGAAGCTAATCACAAGGGGCTGAGCAAAGAGAGGCTTGGGCTTTGACAAGATGGTGGTGCGCGGTGTGTACACTATGGTGTACTCTGATGGAGTTTGACTTTAGTCCAGCCTGGGACAGGTGAAGCAGGTACTGCAGCACCAGCTGGACTGACAGGAGAAAGGGTTGATCTGCTTCTCCATGCACCACACAGAGAATCTTTGCCACTTGAAGGCATAGGCCCCACAGGTGGACGATTTGCAGGAGGCCAGGACGACCTCCTCCACCTTGCTTGAGAGATTGAAGTGGGCCAAGGCTACCTTTTCAGCAGCTAGACCGTCAGAGTCAGGAACCCCAGATTGGGGTGCAGGAGAGAGCATCCTCCTGTGAGAGCAGACCCGGGGTGCACCCCAGTGGAACTGGGGCACCTGGGACAGGCAGAGGAACAGGGGGAACCACGGCTGCCTGGCCCACCGAGGGGCCACCAGTATCAAGGTGGCTCTGTCGAGCTGGACCTTGAACAGCGATCAGCAGCGTGGATGGGAAGGTATAGAGGAGGACCCCCATCCATTAAATGAGGGATGTGGTTGCCTGGAGCAGAAGTGGGGCAGCTGAGCATTGCCTGGGCTGGCGAAGAGGTCATTTGTGGCAGCCCCCAGAAAATGAAGAGCCGGCTTGGCACCCGAGGGTCCAGCCGCCAGTTGTGTGGTTGGAGAACCCAGCTGAGCCAGTCTGCCAGGACAATGTCCTGGCCCGGGAGATAGATTGCCCACAAAAGCACCCCGTTGTCGCTAGCAAAAGAGCAGAGGCTCACTGCCTCTTGGCACAGGAGGGATGATCTCGTATCTCCCTGCTTGTTGATATAGAACCTTGCCACCTGTGGTTGTTGAGCTGGATTAGTACTGCTTGATGCCATAGGTGGTGGTGAAAGGCCCAGAGGGCTAGCACTATGGCACAGAGCTCCAGGAGGTTGATCTGCTGGAGGCTCTCTGCCAGAGACCTGAGTGCGGAGGTTGTCACAATGGGCTCCCCAACCCAACTGGAAGGCATCTGAGGTAAGGATCCTCTGGGGGCGGGGGGCCTGGAATGGCACCCTGGCTTGTAGGTGCTGGAGCTGTTGCCTCCAGCTGAGGGAGTCAGCCAGAGGATGGGTCACAACCACTCTGTCCCGCAGACGCCCTGTTGCTTGAAACCACTGGGAGTGGAGGGCCCACTAAACTGGCCAAATATGTAGGCAGGTGTCTGGAGTGACATGTACCGTGGATGCCATACGACCCAGAAGGCAAAGCAGAAGGCAGGCAGAGGCTGAGTGGCGATCCTGGACATTCCTGCAAGTGCCTGGAGTCGCTGGGCCCTGTCCGGAGGAAGGCTCTGGCTTGGACAGTGTCCAGCAGTGCCTCTATGACCTCCAGGCATTGTACCGGATGGAGATGGGACTCTGGATAGTTTATGATGAACCCTAAGTGCTCCAGAATGAGGATGATGAGGGCTGTCACCTGATGCGCTTTGGTGAATGTGCTGCCCTTGATTTATTTATTTTATTTATTTAGTGTACACTTGTATCCCGCCACTTCCAGCGATCAGTGGCGGTTTTCTATACAAAAGGGTGCGGTTGTACAGACCAGAATTTAAGCATACAGTAGGATTGCAGGGGAGGGTGAAAGTCACAGCAAACGGTTACAGGTTTACATTTGATTGCTTGAGAGGAGGCTTTACATATATACATAAATTACATAATTACAGGATGCATTTCTTGTTGATATGAATTTTTAGTAGCCATGTTGTTCGAATGGATTACATTGACTAGGTTAGGTTATAATGAGTCTGAAATAGGTGAGTCTTTAGTTTTTTCCTGAAGTCCTTCAGGTCCTTATTTGCTCTCAGTTCGTGGGGCATTTGGTTCCAGAGTCGTGGAGTCATAAAGGAGAACGCTCTGTTAGTGGTGTTAGCATTGCAATTTCTCAGGCTACTCGGGACTTGAAGGGTATTGCTATTTGCTGTTCTTCTGCTTCTGTTGATTGGTTGTGCTGAGATTAAGGTGTTGAGGTAAGAGGGTGCTACATTATGAACAAGCTTGAATGTGGTTACTAATATCTTATATTGGATGCGGGCCGTGATGGGGAGCCAATGTAGCTCAATTAGGACGGGAGTGATGTGCTCCGTTAGACCTTTTTTCATGATGACTCGGGCTGCTACGTTTTGTGCCAGTTGAAGAATGTTAATGGTTTTTTTAGGCAGACCTTGTAGAATGGCGTTGCAGTAATCCAGGTGGGGAATGATGAGGGCTTGTGCCACTATTCTGAAGTCGGAGTGATCAATAATGTTCCGTAGCGGTTGCAGGACTCTTAATTTGTGGAAAATGGCCCGATTGGTAATTCGGAGGTGCTTGTCCATATTTAGGTTGCTGACCAGCATTACTCCTAGGTATTTTATTTCAGGCTTTGTGGTATAAACGTTGTTGTTCATGGTAACCGTTGGTGGAGGGTTGAAGTCATGTTTCCTGGAGATGCACATCACTTCTGTTTTTTTATGGTTGATTGACATATTGTTGCGTTGCAGCCAGGTTTGTAGTTCACTTAGGCATTTTTCGAGTTGGCTGAGGTCAGGGTTGTTTATGTCGAGGTGAGTGTAGAGCATCAGGTTGTCTGCATAGATGTGGTAACTGATCTTGTGGTCCTGTAGGATTTCACAAATGGGTCGCAGATATAGGTTGAACAGGAGTGAGGATAGGGCAGAGCCTTGTGGTATGCCTTGAGTTTGAGGGAAGGCGGCGGCCTTTGTGTTGTTGAAGTGGACCTGTTGCATTCTGTTATTTATGTAGGATGAGAACCATTTCAGGGGGGTCCCTGATATGCCTATGGAAGCAAGTCTGTCCAGGAGTGTGGAATGATGTACTGAGTCAAAGGCGGCTGATATGTCTATGAAAATGAGCATGTACATTTTGTTTCTGTTTTCAAGACCTTTGAGTAGTTTGTCCATTAGGGCTAGTAGAAGAGTTTCCACGCCATGGTGTTGGCGGAAGCCATATTGGTGCTCATCAAGGGCATTGTTGACATCGATGTGGTCTTACAATTGTTGCTGGACTGCCTTTTCAATGATCTTGGCTAGAAAGGGTATGCTTGATATCGGGCGGTAGGAGGTTGGGTCGTTCTCGTTAAGAGATTTGTTTTTCAGGATGGGTCGTATGAGGGATTGCTTGAGTTGTGCTGGCATGATTCCTTGCAGTAGAGATTGGTTTACTATATGTGCGATATACTTGGCAGCTTCTTGCTTCACAGCCTTGATCCATGATGCTGGGCATGGATCGAGGGGGGAGGTTGTGGTGTTCAGGTTAGTGATTATGTCCAGGATTTGCCTGTCATCTATCTTTCTGAAGGTATCCCATTCTTGGTACTGGTTTGCATTTTCGGCCGTGTGGGTTTTTTGCTGGGTGATGACTGCATCCATCCCTTGATTGGTGAGTACTGGTGGTTGTGTGTACAGCTTGCTATTTTGAGGGTTAAGTTTGCTGGCATAATGATTGGCCAGAGTTTGGGCCGTCATTGTTCCGTTTTGATTTGTAGCTTGGGACGTCTTGGTGAGTGATCTGACAAGTTCGAAAAGTTCCCTGGGTCTGTTGAGGGCTTTATTAAGTATGCTGGTGTGGTGTGTTTTCTTTGCCAGGTTGATTTCATGTTTATACGTTGTGAGAAGTTTAAGGTATTCCCTTCTATGATCTTCGGTTTTGGCTTTCCTCCACCTTTTTTCTAGCTTACGTAAGTCTATCTTGAGTCCTCTTAGGGTGGAGGTGTACCAAGGTTCACTTTTGAGTTTGGATGAGTTGGTTGGTGGTATCAGGGCTGGTTGTGCGGTAGCTTCAATTCCTGTATTCCATTGTCTCACTAATTTCTCAAGGTCCGTGTGTTCCATGGTAATGTGCGAAGTTATGGATGTTGTTAGAGCTTCTTTACTGAAGTTTTGGAATTTCCTCCTTAGGTTTGCAGGTGGGGTGGGTTGGGAGCGTTCTGGAGCAGTGGGGAGGTGTAATGATAATTCTATCAGGTGATGGTCAGACCATGGTACCTGGGTTATTTGCAGGTTGGTTTGCTTTAGTTCCTGACTTTTGGAGGGCAGAAACACCATGTCCAGCGTGTTGCCTTTGATATGTGTAGCGTCGAGGATTATTTGTTCGTATCCAAGTTGTTCCATGGCTTCTATGAAAGTTCTGGCTTGTACTGTAGAGCCTGACGCAAGGTTTAGGTCTCCTAGAATGATCTGCTGTTTTTTGATTGAGGTGGTGTTGATAACTTCCAGGACAGTAGCTAGGCTTTCGTGTGGTGATGTGGGGGGTCTGTAGATCAGACAGATGGATATAGCTTTGTTCTCCACTCTGAGAAGATCAATGCCTTCATTGAAGCTTTGAAACGTGTTTGTTAGGAGAAAGGAGGCTTTGGCGATGATGAGAACTCCTCCTCCTCTTTTGTTTGGATGGGGGCAATTAAAGATTTTGTATCCTGGTTTGCTAATTTGGTTGATGACTACTGAATCGGTATCGGTGATCCAAGTTTCGGTGATGCATAGGATGTCGGGTTTTGCATCTGTGATGATGTCATGTATGATGTGGGTCTTGTTTCTGATTGATCTGGCGTTGAGTAGTATGAAGGAGACTGGAGCCTGTGGAGAGTGGTCTGGATAGGGGTTTTCACTTTGCTTGGTGGTTTCAGGTTTTCTTATCCGTTGTTGCTTGTTTGGTTTTGCCCTGTACTGAGGTCGGGCACTCCTGGGGGGGACTGTGATTGGTCCCTGATGTGGTTGTAGATTCATGTTTGTGTGTACAGGAAAGAGGTTTGGTATTGCTATGGTATGCACTACGACCGGGTTATACACAGGGTAAAAAGCATATATCGGATGCCAAATGAGCGGCGGGTGGTGATGTGTGATTGGGTTGGTGGCACAAGTGGACAACAAGAGACAAAGGCACAATATGATAGTATAACCGGGGGGCGCCATCACTGGTCCGTTACAAAAAACAAAATGGCACAATTTTGAAAGGATTTTGATGCTGGGTATTTCTGAGGTAAGGGTTGTACTCTTAATTTGATGAGCCAGTCGTCCAGGTAAGGGAAGATAAACACCCCCTGGAGACACAAGAAGGCAGCAACCACAACTAGGCACTTGGTGAATACTCAAAGTGTAGAACACTGTACAAGAAGTGGCAGCCTACTACCATGAAGTAGAGGTACTGCCTGTGAAGGGCATGGATGAGGATGTGCGTGTATGCATCCTTTAGATCCAAAAAGCATAGCCAGTCTCCCTGCCGGAGGAAGGGCAGCAATGTCCGAAGGGAAAGCATTATGAACTTTTCCCTCACCAGAACAAGTTGAGGTCCCTCAGGTCTAGAATAGGCCGAAACTCTCCAGTCCTTTTGGGTACCATAAAGTAGCAGGAGTAGAACCCCTTGCCGCTAAGATGGAGAGGGACAGGTTCCAATGCCCTGTCTGACAGAAGACCTGTGAGTTCCTGAAGCAGGCCCCAGTGAAGGGGAGTCATACAGGGCTCTACAGGAAAAAATGGCAGGCATCTGTTCGAAGTGGAGGAGGTAACCCTCCTTCATCACCTGTAGAGCCCATGCATCAGTGGTGATGGCAGACTAAGGGTCGGCAAAGAATACCAGATGCCCGCTCTCCCCCCAGTATGCTACAGGGCAGGACCTCATGGTGGAAGAGAGGCTATGCCCAAGGAGTCAAAAGCCCCCTCCAGGTTGCGCCAGAGGTTCAGTCTGGTGCTTGGCGGTCTTAGGCTTATGAGAGCCATGCTCTGCTCCCTTAGTCTGTTAGCCCTGTTGGGGAGCTGGAAAGGCAGAGTACTGAGGGTAGTTTCTTCAAGCCTTCCTCTTCTTCGGGTATAGGAGCTTTTTACCTGAAGCCTTCCTTTGGAAAGGGTCAGCAGTCTTTATGGAGAGCCTGGTCTTGGTCATGAACTCAGACTCCAGCTCGGCGGTTTTGTCTGTCTTGGGCATGCCGAAGAGTTTCTCTCCCCAGCAAGAGACATCGACCAACTTATCCTGCACCCATTGCTCCAAGTCTGAAGACTGTAGCCAGGTCCAGCAGTGGACACTAATGCCCACCGTGGATACTCTAGTCACGGTCAGCTGCCAATTCGAAGCCATCATAGGCCGCCCGAGTCATGAATTTGGAGTACTCTTTGACCATGGAGGTCAGGGTCCAGAACCGCTGAAGAGGTTCCTCGGAGAGACCAGCCGAGAACCCGAGTTCCCTCACCATGTTCTGCAAGTACAAGCCTATGTACAGCTGGTAGGTCTGGATCCAGCTGATGAGCATCAAGCCCTGAAAGCACTTCCTGCCCAGAAAATCCATGGTGCCCAGAGGCACCAAGGAGTGCACTTTCTGGCTCCTGAGCCTACGCATGGCCGACTCCACCACCATGGAGTTGTGAGGCAGTTGAGCTTTTTGGAAGCCAGGGTTCTGGCGGATTCAGTACATTGAATCCAGCTGCCTGCTCACAATAGGCACTGATGCCGGAGTCTCCCATATACGGAAGAGCAGCCGTTCCAGGATGGCGGGAATGGGCACTGTGAGAGCCTCCTTGAACTCTGTGGTGAAGGCAAGAACCTTCACCATATCCTGGATGAAGTCCAGAAAGGCCTGGTTCTTGGATGGGGACTGGCAGCAGGCCTCAGAAAGGGAAGGGTCCGAGGGTACATCCCTGTGGAGTTGAGTGTCTGGGGACTAGTTATCCTCAATCTCCCAGTCCGACCCGGAGTTTGAGGAGATCTTGAGAGTCCTCCGGGCCTTGGACTTGCGTCCCAGCCCAGAGGGCACAGGGGCTCCAATGCCCCTGTGCTCAGTCAGGTGCGTGGTGCAGAGAAGTCCTTGGCCCCGAGTAGGACTGGTGTTTCTTGAGGCCGGTGGTGATCGAGGATCGGCTCCACCTCCGGGGACTCCCTAGCTGATGAGGGGCCGGTGGTCAGGAGTGATGATCCAGAGGAACTGGGTATCAGTGCCCGCTCTTGGGCCATGAAGGCAGACTGGCTGCGTTCCAAGGTGCCATCCTGGCCTCAAGACCAGAAGGCTCTGCAGTCATCGGCGTGGGCACAAAGAACCTCGAGCCTGGCGTTGTCGAAGGGGTGTACTCAATAAGGATGGCCACGGAGGATGAGACCAATCCCCGGACATTGATGCATTTTCTTCCATTGGGCAGCTTTGAGGCCTGCTCCCAGCCATCGCCCTTGGCCTCATATTGAGGGCTTTGAGGCCTGGGGCCATGCAGCTTGCTCACTGACTCATCACCTAATGAGGCCATTGATGATGTCCAGCTCTTCGAGGGGCGCCCCTCCCCGACGGAGCGCCGATTCTATGCCCCGTGGCCTTGAGGAAGCACGATTGCCATGCGAGGCTGGGGCCTTCGCGGCAGCAATAAAGTGTGCTGGTCCCATGGATGACTCTGGGGCTGAGTCAGTCTTATGAAACATTGACTCGTGATGCTTCTTATGGCCTCAGAGGTCCTTGGGGGTCATTTGCTGGCAGAGACCACATGCCAAGGCAACGTGATCCGGCCTGAGGCACTGAAGGGAACAATCATGCAGGTCCGTGCGTTACATATGTGCACAACGGCCGCAAGGCTTAAAGCCACTGACCAAGGCCATGGTGGGGAATATGGCCCCTGCGAGGTCAAACTCCCTTGGCTCAGCCAAAAGGGCTGCAAAAACCCGCGCACTGAGAAAAACCCTGAAGGAAAAAAGGGAACCCGAAAAACAGCGATGCTGAGGTAAGCAGACCCAGGAGATGAGAAGGGTACCGGTACTCAACTGGAGAAGGAATAGATTCTAGAATCAAAGAGAAAAGGAAGTAAAAAAAAATCAACTTTTCCGATGGGGGGGGGGGGGGGGGGGAAGAGGTGTGAGGTGGAACATACACACATCTGATGGGCTTTGCAGAAAAAAGGAGGCTGAGGCAAGATGTACCCTTAGGCGGGAAGGGGACCACGCATGCGTTGTGCATCTCCCAAAGGCTTTCTTTGGAAGCTGGAGAGAGGTTACTGTGCAGGTTTTATCAGCACCGACATCACCCATATGTGAGGACTTACTTCCTGCTTGTTCCCAGAGAACTGGTTAAAAGATACAAGTCAGAGAATAGGGCTAAATGTCCAGTTTTCCCAATGGAGAAAGGTGAATAATAAAGTACCCCAGGGATTTGTGGTGGGCCTGCTGCTTTTTAACATATTCATAAGTGTTCTGGAAATGGGAACAAGTGAGGTAATCAAATTTGCAGATGACATAAAATTATTCAAAAAAACACAAGAGGATTGTGAAAAGCTGCAAGAGGACCTTGATAAATTGGGAGACTGGGCACCCAAATGGCAGATGAAATTTAATGTGGGCGAGTGCAAAGTTATGCACTTAGGGAAGAACAACCCAAACTACAGCTACATGAGGCAAGGTTCCACATTATGAACCACCACCCAGAAAAAGGATCTAGGTGACATTGTGGATAATACTTTGCAACCCTTTGTCCAGTGTGCAGTGACGGCCAAGAAAGCAAATAGAATGCTAGGAATCATAAGGCAAGGATGGAGAATAAGACCAAGGCTATTATAATGCTTCTGTATTGCACCATGGTGTGACTGAACCTTGAATATTTTGTGCAATTCTGGTTGCCATATCTTAAAAAGTATATAGCAAAAATAAAAAAGTGAAGATGGAAGGATATCCCTATGATCCAAGTTATCAATGTCCCTGTTTAATGTACATTACCAAGTTTAAGTTTCAATGTAAACCGCTTTGATTGATATGATAAAGAGGTTTATAAAACCTGTTAAATAAATAAATAAATATGAGGAAAGGCTTAAAAGATTAGGGCTTTTTAGCTTGGAAAAGAGATGGCCGAAGGCAGATATGATAGAGGTCTATAAAATAATAAGTGGAGTGGAACAGGTACACATAGATCAGTTGTTTACTCCTTCAAAAAGTAGGAAGACTAGGGGACATGCACTGACACTTTCATTTTTTCATTAAATGCATAAACAAACTGTAATTCGTTGCCGAAGGATGTAACAAAAGCTGTTAGCGTAGCTGGGTTTAAAAGAGATTTGGATAAGTCCATAAACCATTATTAAAGTCGATTGGGGAAATCCACTGCTTACCCCTGGGATAAAAAACATGGAATCTGTCTACCTTTTGGGAACCTGACAGGTACTTGTGACCTGGATTAGCCAATGTTGGAAAAAGGATACTGGCCTAATTAAGAAAGGGCATTTCTTATGTTCTTAGTGGTCAAAAGCAGGCGGAAAAGAGACAGGGGAGAGCAAGAATGTGTTGGGGGGGGGGGAGAAGAGAGAGTGGGTGAGACAGAGAGAGAAGGGACAAAAAATGTGGAGGAGAGCAAGAAAGCATAGTTACTCACCTGTAACAGGTGATCTCCGGGAATAGCAGGAACTTAGTCCTCACATATGGGTAGCGTCGGTACCGACGGAGCCTGCGCGGGAACGCTCCCCAGCGTCCAATTAGAAAGCTTTTGGGAGCATCCCACAGCGCCTGCATGCTGCCTTCATGCCTTTCCCAACTGCCTCTCTCCAGTTGAGTTTTAAAGCTGAGACAAAGAGAGAGAGAGGGAAAGGGAAAGAGATAGATAGAAAGATACAACTCCTAGGGGAGATGGGTGGGTTGTGAGGACTAAATTCCTGCTTTTCCCGGAGATCACCTGTTACAGGTGAGTAACAATGCTATCTCCAGGAACAAGCAGGAATGTAGTCATCACATATGGGGACTACCTAGCTTTAGGTGCCAGAGAGAGACCCCAGAAGTTGTGTGCCCCTGAACAGGGCTCCACTTCCCCCCATGGATCTCTGGCATCCTACCAGGGATGGTGGGTAGGAGTTGATTAGGTTTGGAACAAGTGTTGGAGAACAACCTGACCAAACAAGGCATCCCGGCGGGAGTCCTTGTCCAAGCAGTAATGGGCTGTGAAGGTATGAACCGAGGCCCAGGTGGCTGCTCGACAGATGTCGTCGATAGACACAGAGTGCAGATGAGCCATTGAGGCTGCCATGGCTCTCAAATTGTGAGCTGTGACATGGCCCTCCAGAGAAACAGTAGTTACTCACCTGTAACAGGTGTTCTCCAGGAGCAGCAGGAATCAGTCCTCACATATGGGTGACGTCGGCATCGATGGAGCCCCCATGTGGAGCATTTCCCCAGCTTTCAAAGAAAGCCTTTGGGAATGCAGGCACGCATGCGCGGTCCCCTTCCCGCCCAAAGGTGCCATCTTGCTCAGTCTAATGACATAGCTAAAAGACAGCACGAAAAGGAAAATGAACTATATACAACTGCAACTCCAAGGGGAGGAGGGAGGGTCGTGAGGACTGATTCCTGCTGCTCCTGGAGAACACCTGTTGTTACAGGTGAGTAACTACTCTTTCTCCAGGACCAAGCAGGAAGTCAGTCCTCACATATGGGTGACTCCCTAGCTCTGGGCTACCAGGAACCCAGGCTGAAAAATAGAGCTCCCTCTAGAGCCTCAGCAATAGTGAGAGAATCTTCTCTGAGACCACACCTGAATGGTAGCCCAACACCAGGGCCGGAGGGTAGGAGTTGCCTAAACCTCAAAGATATTACGGAGTACCGCTTGCCTGAAAGCACTGTCCCTACGGGACTCCCTCTCGAGGCAGTAGTGATCCGCAAATGTCTGGCTTGAAGACCAAGTAGCAGCCCGGCAGATGTCTGCCAACGGAAAAGAATGGAAGTGAGTTACTGATGTGGCCTTCGCCCTGACCCAGTGGGCAGTGACTCGACCCTCCAGGGAGAGGCCAGCTGCCCTGTACGCCCAGGCGATACAGTCCGCCACCCAGATGGACAACGTATGCTTAGTGACAGGCAACCCCAATTTATTAGGGTCAAAGGAAATGAAGAGCTGAGAAGCCCTTCTATGCCCCTGCGTACGTTCTAGGTAAAAGGACAGCGCCCTTCTACAATTCAAGGTATGAAGACAGTTTCGGCCCTACTGGCGTGCGGCCTGGGAAAGAAAGAGTAGTTACTCACCTGTAACAGGTGTTCTCCAGGAGCAGCAGGAATCAGTCCTCACATATGGGGTGTTATCGGCGCCAATGAAGCCCCAGCGGAGCATTTCCCTAGCTTTCTATGAAAGCCTTTGGGAATTCAGGCATGCATGCGCGGTTCCCTTCCCGCCTAAAGGTGCCATCTTACCTCAGTCAAATGACATAGCTAAGAACAGCACACAAAAATGAAAAATAAACTATGTACAACTGCAACTCCCAGGGGAGGAGGGAGGGCTGTGAGGACTGATTCCTGCTGCTCCTGGAGAACACCTGTTACAGGTGAGTAACTACTCTTTCTCCAGGACCAAGCAGGAAGTCAGTCCTCACATATGGGTGACTCCCCAGCTCTGGGCTACTGAGGAACCCAGGCTGAACAAGAGAACTCCCTCTAGTCTCAGCAGCAAAGAAAGGCTTTTCAAGGACACAACCTCCACCGGTAGCCCAACAGAGGGCAGGAGGGCAGGAGTTGCCTAAACCTCAAAGAGATTCCGGAGTACTGCCTGGCCAAAAGCACTGTCCCTACGGGACTCCCTCTCCAGGCAGTAATGGGCTGCAAAAGTCTGGCTTGAAGACCAAGTTGCAGCCCTGCAGATGTCTACCAAGGGCACAGAGCGGAGATGAGCCACTGAGGCAGCCATCGCCCTGACACGATGGGCCGTGATCCTACCCTGCAAAGGAAGGTCAGCCGCCTTGTAAGCCCAGGTGATACAGTCAGCTACCCAGATGGACAAGGTACGCTTGGACACAGCTAACCCCAACTTATTGGGGTCAAAGGATACGAAGAGCTGAGTAGCCCTTCGATGCCCCTGCGTACGGTCAAGGTAGAAGGATAAGGCCCTCCTACAGTCCAGGGTATGCAGGACTGCTTCAGCCTGGCTAGCATGAGGCCTAGGGAAGAATGTTGGAAGAACCATCTCCTGATTGAGGTGAAAAGAGGAGACAACCTTAGGAAGGAACTTTGGATGAGTCCTGAGGACTACCCTGTTCCTGTAAATCCTGGTGTAAGGCCTGTCACAGACCAGGGCTTGAAGCTCACTTACTCGCCTAGCCAAGGTAAGGGCTATTAGGAAGAGTGTCTTCCAGGAGAGGAAGCAAAGCGGACAAGTAGCCATCGGCTCAAAAGGTGGGCGAGTCAGTTGCTGCAAGACCACATTCAGCTCCCACTCAGGGGCAGGAGGACGGATGGGAGACTTGAGCAAAAGCAAGCCCCTGAGAAAGCAGGACACCAAGGGGTGACCAGATAGAGATTGCCCCTCTACCAATGAGTAGTGAGCTGCTAGAGCTGAGAGGTGGACCCGAACAGAATTGGACTTAAGTCCCTGATTGGATAAGTGCAGCAAGTACTGAAGCACTACTGGCACAGTACAGGAGAAAGGGTCCTCTGTACGTAGGTGACACCTGTGATAAGGAAGCTTATCATAGCTCAGGAAGGAGCTATAGTAAAGGTGAAGTGACACTGAACAAGCAACCTGTCAGTTTTGGTAGAAATAAGAAAACAGAATTTGTCCATAAAAGACTACCAGTCCCAGAATGCACCAGGTTTCCAACAGCCATTAGAGGAGCTGAAGTGGGGAAACGTGTGTTCAATCAAGAGGGCTATGAGGTAATCCCCAAGCACTCATCTCAAAGGGCAGGGCCTGATTCAGCACAGCTGCGCTGTGCTAGGGTGGAGCACTCATCAAAGCAGAATAAAGGTAGAGTTTATTCTACAGAGAATTATCCTCATCCTCAGATTCAGCTTGGAGATCCTCAGCTTGGACATCTTCATCATCTGGAGGATCATCAGAAGCAGAAGCCAGTGCGGACGGACAGAGAGGGCAAGAAACCCTTTGGAAGAAAGAAGAGGAAAGCATTTGGGAGGCCTAAAGGAGTCCAAAGCAGTACGTATACTGGGAGACATTCAAAAGGCCAGCATACACCATTGGACTGGAGAAAGCCAGAGGAATGGTGCTGCAGAGCTAGGAATCTCCAGACGGTACCTGTGAGGGAGACGGCTGCACGTGGAAGGGACCCTAGGACCCATGCCAGAAGGTATGTGAAGAGAGATCCAGTGTCCAGGGATCTGGATTGGAAGGCTGGACATAAGAACTGGACTACATACTGGCCAGGCTATTTAGAGAGGAACTCTAACAGCAATGGAAGCTCAGGTATGAACACTGATCTATGCCCTAGCTATAACCTTGAAAGACAGCAGGGAACTAGTATTCTCCTGAGAGTGCTACATTGAGAAATTCCTCTGTGCCAATCCATGATATTGAACCCATGATTGTTGAAGAAGGGGGAGCGGTCTTAGATACAGGCTGTGAATATATGGATTGCTCTCTGTCTAAACTCCTTTGGTAATTTACTGTTACAAAGTACAAGAACCATCACAAAGAAATACAAACTTGTTCTTTAATCTACTCAGAAAAGCTCCTGAGTAGGATTTTTAGCCACGCAGTAGAAAGCAAGCCAGCTAAGGGGTTTCAGCTGGGTAACTGCTAGCAATTGAGCCTTACCTAATTGCTTGTGAGCTCTGAGGGAATCACTTCTGAGTCTATGTGTGAAGATATAAGACGTTAACCTGAAAAGAACAGTTTTTTCCCTTCTTTGTGGGTTTTGCTTGTTGTTTGATACACTGCTAAGAAAATATTAGCTAAAGCCTACAGAAAAGACCAGTTTGTTACCAACCAGGTCTTTATTCTTTTGCTTTGATTGCCTGACAAGTTCAACTGTTGTTTTCCTGATTTTGTTTTTCTAAGTTTAACACTGAAAGCAAGTATCCTGTTTTATGTGCTACCAAGCATATCTGTGTTGGGAGAAATAACCCCATAAATAAATATCTTATTGGCTTTACACTCAAGCACAACTAATTATTGTGAGCAGCTGTGTCTGGTGTGAATGGACTGCATTTCCCACAATCCCTTGCAAATCATATTGATATATGCACTTGCCAAGACTGTGAACATTCTCACCCAGGCAGCCATCTGACACACCACACAGAAAACCTCTTCCACTTGAGAGCATAGAACCTGCTGTTTGTTAAACTTTTTTCCTGTCCTTGCCTGCCTGAGTGAATCCTGCCCCTCCCCCTGAGGTATTGTGTAGCCTTCTTCCTGTTTTCTCCACGTGTGCATAGTCTGTTTTAGTTTGCTTTTCTCTGATCAGAGAAGGGCTGTACTTTTACAGAGCTCTGCTAGTGAGTGGATATTTGCCTCCTGGGACATCTTACTGTGAGTTCTAGCTGTTTATTTAATTATTTACTGTTTGTCTAACTGTTTGTTTAATTATTTATTGTTTGTCTTAGTGGTGTGCTAGTTCAGCCTTCTCAGCTGTACTTACCTTGCCTCTCTCAACTAACTGGGCTTTGTGTGGTAGCCATTTTGAATTAAATCTCTCTCCCCAGAACCTGCTGTTTGTTAAACTTTTTTCCTGTCCTTGCCTGCCTGAGTGAATCCTGCCCTCCCCCCCCCTCCCCCTGAGGTATTGTGTAGCCTTCTTCCTGTTTTCTCCACGTGTGCATAGTCTGTTTTAGTTTGCTTTTCTCTGATCAGAGAAGGGCTGTACTTTTACAGAGCTCTGCTAGTGAGTGGATATTTGCCTCCTGGGACATCTTACTGTGAGTTCTAGCTGTTTATTTAATTATTTACTGTTTGTTTAATTATTTATTGTTTGTCTTAGTGGTGTGCTAGTTCAGCCTTCTCAGCTGTACTTACCTTGCCTCTCTCAACTAACTGGGCTTTGTGTGGTACCCCCATCCCCCTGCTGAGGGTTCAGGACAGGGTACCTTGTAACTGCCCTCTTTAATAGGACTTATCTCCCTCCCTCCCTCCCCAGCACCCACCCACCCCTGGGGTAGTTGTAGTTTTATAGGTACTTGCACATCTTAGAGGAAAGGGGCTGCTCTCAGGTGCAGCTCTTAATCCAAATCAGTCATACACAGAGGACCTGAGATTAATTAAGCTTCAGGTACACAGGGTGTATTAGGGGTATTAGATACACTTTTATTAGTATAAGCATCTACACCAATCCTTATTATATACCGAATTTAAAAGACCTAAACACAAGCTTTAAACTAAGATGCAGACAGAGGTCCAGCAACGAGATGGGGGTTCTCCGGTCTTTTGCATTGAGTGTCACATGTATGATTTTCTCACAGTTGGTGAGAGGTCCTACATATGCACTAAGTGCAGGGAGCTCTTTGCTCTCAGGGAACGAGTCCGTTCTCTAGAGGCTAGAGTAGCAGACCTGGAAGACATAAGAAAGACAGAGAAGTACATGGACGAGACCTACAGGGATATAGTCCTGAAGTCCCACCTCCAGTCTGGCAGCATCCCTGTTGCCATGGAGGAGAGAGGTCACGTGACAGGAGAGCATCACCCTGGTGTGGCAGGAAGTGATCCTATAACTAGGACCTGTCCTCCAGGTGATGTAAAACCCTCTCGCACCGAGAACGTTTCTCCAGGGCCATGTCCCCATGAGGGGAGGGTCAGGACAGTTGTTATAGTTGGTGATTCAATCATTAGGAATGTAGATAGCTGGGTGGCTGGTGGACGTGAGGATCGCCTGGTAACATGCCTGCCTGGTGCGAAGGTAGCAGATCTCAAGCACCGCCTAGATAGGATCATAGATAGTGCTGGGGGGGAGTCTGCTGTCTTGGTACATGTTGGTACCAATGACATAGGAAAATGTGGTAGGGAAGTTCTGGAGGCTAAATTTAAGCTTTTAGGTAGGAAGTTGAAATCCAGAACTTCCAGGATAGCGTTCTCCGAAATGCTTCCTGTTCCACGTGCAGGACCCAAAAGACAGGCAGAGCTCCGGAGTCTCAATGCGTGGATGAGACAATGGTGCAAGGATGAGGGTTTTGGATTTGTTAGGAACTGGGGAACATTCTGGGGAAAGGGGGGGCTCTTCCGAAGGGATGGGCTTCACCTTAATCAGGATGGGACCAGACTGCTGGCATTAACCTTTAAAAAAGAGATAGAGAAGCTTTTAAACTAGAAAATAGGGGAAAGCCGACAGTCACCCAAGAGCGCATGGTTCGGACAAAGGTATCCTTGAAGGATACTACCAAAAGCAGTGAGGTTCCAAAAGGGAGTATAGTAGCCCAAATGCCCTTGAGTAAGGAGCAGACAGAGCATAAAGATTCCCAATTACCCATGCCTACCAATAGCCAGATTAATATGAATAAAATACAGTCTCTAAAATGCTTGTATGCCAATGCTAGAAGTCTAAACAATAAGATGGGAGAATTAGAATATATAGCACTAAATGAGAGGTTAGATATGATTGCACTCTCAGAGACATGGTGGAAGGAGGATAACCAGTGGGACACTGTGATACCTGGATACAAACTATATCGTAATGATAGAGCTGAACAAATTGGTGGAGGGGTTGCGCTCTATGTTAGAGAGGGCATTGAGTCATAAAGGATTAAAGTTTTGCAGGGAACAAAATTTGCTGTAGAATCTCTATGGATTGAAATTCCATTTATGAAGGGGAAGGTGATGGCAGTGGGAGTATACTATCGACCGCCTGGCCAGAATGAACAAATGGATGATGAAATGCTCAAAGAAATCAAGGAAGCTAACAAAAGCCACAACAGAGTAGTAATAATGGGTGATTTCAATTACCCCGGTATCGACCGGGACAGTGTCACAGCAGGACAAGCTAACGAGATAAAGTTTCTAGATGAAATAAATGACTGCTTCTTGGAGCAGCTGATTCATGAACCAACCAGAGGGGAAGCCATACTGGACCTAGTCCTTAGTGGAACGCCAGATCTGGTGCAAGAAATAAGGGTGTTGGGACCACTTGGCAATAGTGATCATAGTATGATCATGTTTGATTTAATCAGTGGAGGACAGATAGTAAAGGAATCCACAGTACTACCTTTTAACTTTCAAAAGGGAGACTATGATAGAATGAGGAATATAGTTCGGAAAAAACTAAAAGGAGCGGTTCCAAAGGTTAAAGACTTACAGCAAGCTTGGGTGTTATTTAAAAATACTATCCTCGAAGCCCAGACCAGCTGTATTCCACGCATTAAGAAAAGTGGAAGAAAGTCCAAAAAACTGCCAGCATGTTTTAAAGGTGAGGTCAGAGAGGCTGTTGCTGCCAAAAGAGCAACCTTCAGGAAATGGAAAAAAGAGCCAAATGATGAAAACTGGAAACAGCACAAGCACTGGCAAGTTAAATGCAAAGCATTGATAAGGCAGGCAAAGCGGGAATTTGAGAAGAAACTTGCTACGGAAGCAAAAACACGAAATAAAGACTTTTTCAAGTACATTCGTAGCAAAAGGCCTGTGAGAGAGTCAATTGGACCGTTAGATGATAGAGGGGTAAAAGGGGCAGTAAGAGGAGACAAGGCTATAGCAGAGAGACTGAATGAATTCTTTGCTTCGGTCTTTACTGAGGAAGATGTAGGGATGTTACCCAAGACTGAAGTGGTATTTAAAGGTGATACTGCAGAGGAATTGAGAGACATATCGCTACACCGGGAAGATATAATACAACTATTTGATAAACTGAATAGTAGCAAATCACCTGGACCGGATGGTATACATCCCAGAGTGTTGAAAGAACTGAAATATGAGATTGCAGACCTGCTATTGGTAATCTGTGAACTTTCATTAAAATCCTCTGTAATACCTGAAGATTGGAGGGTCGCCAACGTAACACCAATTTTTAAAAAGGGTTCCAGGGGTGACCCGGGAAATTACAGACCGGTGAGCCTGACGTCAGTACCAGGGAAAATGGTAGAAACCATCATAAAGAACAAAATTACACAGCATGTAGATAGTCATGGCCTAATGGGAGACAGCCAACATGGCTTTAGACAAGGAAGATCTTGTCTTACTAATCTGATCTGTTTTTTTGAAGGTGTGCATAAACAGGTAGACAAAGGTGAGTCGGTTGATATAGTGTATCTGGACTTTCAGAAAGCTTTTGACAAGGTCCCCCATCAGAGACTTTTGGCAAAGCTAAAAAGTCATGGGATAGGAGGCAGTGTACTATTGTGGATCGGGAACTGGTTAAAAGATAGAAAGCAGAGGGTAGGGCTAAATGGCCAATATTCCCAATGTAAAAAGGTGAATAGTGGAGTACCCCAGGGATCTGTACTTGGTCCGCTACATTTTGACATATTCATAAATGACCTGGAAAAGGGAATAACTAGTGAGGTTATCAAATTTGCAGATGACACAAAACTGTTTAAAGTTGTTAAAACCCAAGAGGATTGTGGGAAACTGCAGGAAGATCTGGATAAATTGGAAGACTGGGCATCCAAATGGCAGATGAAATTTAATGTGGACAAGTGCAAAGTTATGCACCTAGGAAAGAACAACCCACACTATAGTTACACGATGCAAGGCTCCACATTAGAAACCACCACCCAGGAAAAAGATTTAGGAGTCATCGTGGATAACATGTTAAAACCCTCCGCCCAGTGTGCAGCGGCGGCCAAGAAAGCAAATAGAATGCTAGGTATCATAAGGAAAGGGATGGAGAATAAAACAAAGGATATTATAATGCCTCTGTATCGCTCCATGGTACGACCGCACCTTGAATATTGTGTGCAATTCTGGTCACCGTATCTTAAAAAGGACATGGAGTTATTAGAAAAAGTACAGAGAAGAGCCACCAAATTGGTGAAGGGGATGGAAGGCTACTCCTATGAAGAGAGGCTAAAAAGGTTAGGGCTCTTTAACCTGGAAAAGAGACGGCTGAGGGGAGATATGATAGAGGTCTATAAATTAATGAATGGAGTGGAACGGATAAACGTGGATCAATTGTTTACGCTATCAGAATATAGAAGGACTAGGGGACATGTAATGAAGCTACGGGGTAAACTATTTAAGACAAATAAGAGAAAATATTTCTTCACTCAACGTGTAATCAAACTCTGGAATCTGTTACCGGAGGATGTAGTAAGGGCTGTTAGTATAGCTGGGTTTAAAAAAGGTTTGGACAAGTTCCTGGAGGAAAGGTCCATAAACCACTATTAAAAAAGGGACCCAGGATATCAATGCTTGACCTAGTACAAGCACTGCAGAACCTGTGTCTTTTGGGGAAACTGCTAGGTACGTATGACCTAGATTGGCCACTATTGGAAACAGGATACTGGGCTTGATGGACCTCGGTCTGACCCAGTATGGCATTTCTTATGTTCTTATGTTCTTATTGTTTCCTAGAGGCTAGGACAACTTCCTGAGGTAGGCCCCAGGGAGCCAAAACTACCCTTGCAGCCTCCAGGCCATCAAATTGAGAGACCTGAGATTGGGGTGCAGAAGGGAATCCTGGTCCTGTGTGAGAAGGTCAGGTTGCAACCCCAGAGGCAGTGGAGGATCCACCGCCAGTTGAAGCAGAAGAGGAAACCAAGGTTGTCTCGGCCACCTGGGAGCTATCAGCAGGACCGAGGCCTTGTCCTGAAGAATCTTGAAGAGAGTTCGGGCCACCAAGGGCGTGGGAGGAAACGCATAGAGGAGGCCCTGAGACCAAGATATCAGAAAAGCATCCGCTGCTATCCATAGAGGATGTGGTTGCCTGGAGCAGAACTTTGGCAGCTACTTGTTCATGGGGCTGGCAAAGAGATCTATCAAAGGGAGACCCCATTTCAGGAAGATCTGCTGAACTACTGAAGGATGCAGCTGCCACTCATGGGGCTGCAGTATCCTGCTTAATCTGTCTGCCAGGTAGTTGTCCTGGCCTGGAAGGTACACAGCCCTGAGGAACATGTTGTGCTTGAGGGCAAAAGAACAAAGGTCCTGAGCTTCCCGACAAAGGATCCTGGACCCAGTTCCGCCCTGTTTGTTCACATAAAACATGGCAACTTGGTTGTCCGTCTGAATTAGGACAGACTGGTGAGCCAGGGTAGGAGTGAAAGCCTGGAGTGCTAATCAAATAGCTCTGAGTTCGAGGAGATTGATCTGCTGTGCAGCCTCCCAGGGAGACCAGAGGCCCTGGGTGCACTTGCCCAGACAATGAGCTCCCCAGCCTTGCAGGGAGGCATCCGTTGTCATCACTACTATGTACCCTGGAATCTGAAAAAGCACTCCTTTCAGTAGGTTGGGTGGGTGCAGCCACCAGTTGAGGGAGTGCAGAAATGGTCTGGACACCCTTATCCTGTCTCGGAGGCTGCCTGTGGCCTGTGACCATGAGTCCGAAGGCACCACTGTGCAGGCCTCATATGGAGCCTGGCATTGGGGGTCACCTGTACTGTCGAAGCCATGTGGCCAAGCAGCCTCAGGCAGAGTCTGGCGGAGACCAGGGAGCTGCTGAGAAACTGACTTCCAAGGCCATCAACCTCTGGGGTCTGTTTTCTGGCAAGAATGCCTTTGCTAGAAGAGAGTCCAACCTTGCCCCTAAGAACTCCAAGTTCTGGGAAGGGAGCAAAGTGGACTTTGCGAAGTTTATGACAAACCCCAGGCGTTGTAGAAGAGCAATGGTTCTGAGGGTGGCTTGATTCGCCTCCTGACCTGTCTGACCCCTGATGAGCCAGTCATCCAGATAGGGGAAGACAAAGATGCCCTGATTTCTCAGGTAGGCCGCCACCACTGCTAGGCACTTTGTGAAGACTCTGGGGGCGGAGGTGAGGCCGAAAGGCAGCATTCTGTACTGATAATGGTTTCCTCCACCAATGAACCTGAGGTACTTTCTGTGGTCTGGATGAATGAGGATGTGAGTGTACGCATCCTTTAGATCTAAGGAGCATAGCCAATCTCCCTGCTGGAGGTAGGGCAGAAGGGTTCCAAGAGTAAGCATCTTGAACCTTTCTTTCACTAGGAACTTGTTGAGGTTCCTGAGGTCCAAAATGGGACGAAGGCCACCGGTCCTTTTGGGCACCAGGAAATACCTGGAGTAGAATCCGTGACCTTGTAAGTGGGGAGGCACAGGTTCCACCGCCCTGTCCACCAACAGACCCTGAAGCTCCTGATGGAGAAGGTCTGTGTGCAGAGGAGGCCTTGGAGGCTCCCCTGGAAAGTATGGGGTTGGCAGTTGTTGGAAATGGAGGGCATATCCCTGGTGGATTATCTCCAGCACCCAACTGTCCCCGGTGATAAGGGGCCACTGGTAGGCAAAGAGGGCGAGGCGACCTCCTGTGCAGGGTTGGGAAAGCAGTGGAGGAGAGGCAATTCTCTAGGAGTCAAAAGCCCCCACCCTGCTAGTGGTAGCAGGGGCCTGAGGCTTGGGGGTTCTCTGCCTACGGGGCCCATTACCCTGGCCCTTGGCTTGCTGACCCTGTGGAGCAGCTTGGGCAGCCTGATATTGTGAGTACTGTTTGTAGGCAGTGCCCTTCCTCAGGTAAAAGGGCTTTTTACCCGAGCCCTTCTTCTTATGAGAAGGGGCAGAGGTCTTCCTCGACAGCCTTGTACGGGTGAGGTGCTCGGTCTCGAGCTGAGCGGCCTTCTCGGTCATGGGCTTGCCAAAAAGGTTTTCACCTCGGCAAGGGACATCGACCAACTTGTCCTGAACCCATGGCTTGAGGTCCGATGACTGCAGCCATGCCTGGCGTTGAGCCGCGATGCCGGCTGCCGCAACTCGGGCCGAAGACTCGAAGCCATCATAGGCGGCGCGGGACATGAACTTCGAGCAGTCCTGAATCCCCGAGGACAAGGACTTAAATCTCTGCAAGGGTTCCCCGGAGAGACCAGCAGAGAACCCGGCCAACTCCTTGGCCAGATCCCGCAAGTTCATGCCCATGTACAGCTGGTAAGACTGGACACGGCAAGCAAGCATCGAGCCCTGAAAACACTTTCTACCGATGCCATCGAGGTTTCGGGCCTCCCTGCCAGGAGGCACCGCGGAGTGCATCTTGACTCTTTAGACGATGCATGGCCAATTCCACAACTATGGAATGGTGTAGTAGCTGTGCCTTCTGAAAGCCAGGGCTCTTTCGGAGTCGATAGATCGAATCGACTCGCTTGCTAAGAACCAGCGCCGAGGCCAGAGCCTCCCACATACGGAAGAGGAGCCATTCCAGCACTGAAGGAACCGGGACAGTAAAGGCCTCCTTCGGAGGAGAGTCATACTGCAGTGCCTCGAGCTCTTCAGCTTGAGGCTCTTCCTTGGGATCTGCCGGAATAGCCAAGGCAGTGGCTATATCCCGGACGAACTCCGAGAACCGGGTGTCCTCCAGGGGGGACATACTCCGGGGCTCAGACTGCGGTGAGTCCGAAGGGATGCACCGAGTCTTAAAGGTATCAGGAGACTCCTCGTCCTCCGTCTCCCAAGCCGACTCGTCCGAGGAAGAGTCGGGGTCCGACCCCGCGGGGCCCTGGAGCATCTGTCCCGACGCCGGAAGCACCGGCGTCGACACCCTCGGTCCCGAAAGAGAGATCGAGGGGGACCGCGACCGAGGTCGACTCCGAGCCACGATGGACTCGAGTATTGGCTCGGTCTCCGGGGTCGACTTCGACGTCGATGTCCCGGTGGTCGGGGCAGATGCGCCAGACAGGCTGGACATCAGTGCCCGCTGCTGCTCCATGAAGGCAGACATTCTGCTCTCCTAGGCTGTCATCCTGAGACTCAGCTCGGGAGATGCAGCAGCCACCGACTCGGGCCCTGGCGTCGCTGGGTCCGACGTCAGCTCCCTGGGAGGAGAGTCCAAGAGGACTACAGGGCTTACGTGTCCAGCAGACTCCAGCTCCACATGAGGAACTTTGGCAGGCTTCTCCGGTTCCACAGGCCCGGGGCGATGGTCGGGGGTCTGAGATCTGGCCCTCGAGGAGCCAGGGACCTCTTCCGACGACGCCCTCGCGAGCCGTTTCTTCCTCTTGCGTTCCCGGTCGGGGGACCCACTGTCCGAGGAGTTTCGACGGCGCTCGGGATCGGAATCCCGAGATGTCGAGGCCTCAGACGAGGTCCGGGCCCGGCCGGAGGCTGAGTCCGACAAAAGCCTTTCCTTTTGCTGCTGGCGACTTCGTAGTGCCTTGGAAGACATTTTTCCACAGGCCCCGCACGACTTAGGATCGTGGTCGGGGCCGAGGCACCGAAGGCAGCAGTCGTGTGTGTCGGTGAGAGACATTAGTTTCTTACACCGATCACACTTCTTAAAACCACTGGAAGCCATCGGGGAAAAAAGAGTCCCCGCGAGGTCAAAGGACCGGCCTTCCAGGGAAAAAGAGAAAAAAGGGCACAAACGCCAGCCACGAAGGCAAAAACCGAAAAAGAAGAATCGGGCTCGATACCGGTGTACCGAACCCGGCGAGAGGGGAACCAGCGTCGAACCGGTAGAAAAAGAGCAAAAAGGCTGTTAGTGTAGCTGGGTTTAAAAAAGGTTTGGACAAATTCCTGGAGGAAAGGTCCATAAACCATTATTAAGAAGGGACCCAGGATATCAATGCTTGAACCAATACAAGCATTGTGGAACCTGGGTCCCTTGGGGAAACTGCTAGGTACATATGACCTAAATTGGCCACTGTTGGAAACAGAATACTGGGCTTGATGGACCTTGGTCTGACCCAGTATGGCATATCTTATGTTCTTATGTTCTAAAAATCGCTGAAAAATCTAATTTTAACCGGGAAAACTGGACACACGTCCGGTGGGCTTCACGGAAAAAAAGAGACTGAGGTAAGATGGCACCTTTAGGCGGGAAGGGAACCACGCATGCGTGCCTGCATTCCCAAAGGCTTTCATAGAAAGCTGGGGAAATGCTCCGCTGGGGCTTCATCGGCGCCGATGACACCCCATATGTGAGGACTGACTTCCTGCTTGGTCCTGGAGAACGTCGGAAGTACCACCTCCAGGTTGAGGTGGAAGGAGGACACTACCTTTGGAAGGAACTTAGGCTGAGTCCACAAGACTACCCTGTTCCTATAGAACCTGGTATACGGCCTATCCGAGACCAGGGCCTGAAGCTCACTCACTCGCCTAGCCGAGGTGAGCGCCACAAGGAACAACACATCCCAGGAGAGGAAACGTAAATGGCAGGTTGCCATCGGCTCAAAAGGTGGGCGAGTTAGTTGCTTCAAGACCACATTGAGATCCCACTCAGTGGCTGGTGGACGAATAGGAGGCTTAAGCAGAAGCAGGCCTCTGAGAAAGCGAGACACCAGAGGGTGGCCTGAGAGAGATTGTCCATCCACTGGTGAGTGGTGAGCTGAGAGGGCACTGAGGTGAATCCGGACAGAGTTGGACTAAAGTCCTAGGTTGGAAAGGTGGAGCAGGTATTGTAGCACCCACCTGGACCGAGCAGGAGAAGGGGTCCTCTTGCTGTTGAGAACACCAAGCAGAGAACCTACGCCACTTCAGAGCATAGGCCTTCCTTGTGGAATGCTTCCTGAAGGCCAACACCACCTCTTCAACCTCCCTTGATAGGAGCAAGGACTAGCCTTTCAGCAGACAGGCCATTAAATTGAGGGATTTGAGGTTGGAATGCAAGAGGGACCCCTGATCCTGAGTCAGAAGGTCGAGTTGCAACCCCAGAGGAAGTGGAGTATCCACTGCCAACTGCAGAAGAAGAGGGAACTATGGCTGCCTGGGCCACCTGGGGGCTATCAGGATCACCGTGGCTCAGTCCTGCTGGATTTTGAATAGAGTCCGAGCCACCAGAGGTGTGGGAGGAAAAGCATACAGCAGGCTCTCTGACCAGGGGATCAGGAATGCATCTGGCACTGTTCTCAAGGAATGCGGTTGTCTGGAACAGAACATGGGTAGTTGCCTGTTCAGCGGACTGGCAAAAAGATCCATGGTTGGAAGCCCCCACTTCAGAAAGGTCTGTTGAACCACCAGAGGATCCAACTGCCACTCGTGAGGCTGCAGGAGTCTGCTTAGTCTGTCCGCCAGGTAGTTTTCCTGGCCTGGGAGGCAGACCGCCCTGAGGGTCATGCACTGACTGATAACCCAGGAGCAGAGAGCTTGTGCTTCCAGGCACAGAAGTCTGGATCCTGTGCCTCCCTGCTTGTTGACGTAGAACATAGCCACCTGGTTGTCCGTCTGAACTAGGACAGACTGGTGAGACAGGATCTGAGAGAAAGCCCGTAAGGCTAGTCGAATGGCCTGCAATTCCAACAGGTTGATCTGCTGAGCAGCCTCCCACGGAGACCACAGGCCCTGTGTGCAGGCCCCTTGGCAGTATGCCCCCCAGCCCTGCAGGGAAGCATCGGTTGTCAGTACCTGAGTGTGTGGGGAGGCTTGGAAAGGAAGACCCCTGACCAGGTTTGGGAGATGCCTCCACCAGCGTAAGGAGTCCACCAAGAGTTTGGACATCTTTATTCTGTCTGACAATTTCCCTGTGGCCTGCAGCCACTGTGCCTTGAGGTGCCACTGAGCCGGCCTCATGTGCAGCCGGGCATGTGGTGTGACATGCACTGTGGAAGCCATGTGACCTAAGAGCCGGAGGAAGTGTCTGGCCGAGACCAGAGAGTTCGCCTGAAACTGGCCGGCCAACTTTATCAGCCTGTGAGCTCTGTCCACAGGCAAATAGGCCTTTGCATGGATGGTATCCAATCTTGCCCCTATGAACTCCACATCCTGTGAGGGGACTAAAGTGGACTTGGGGAAGTTTATGACGAACCCCAGGTGCTGAAGCAGGGATATGGTTCTGAAGGTGGCCTACCTGGCCTCTTGTGGAGACTGGCCCCTGATAAACCAGTCGTCCAGGTAAGGGAACACAAAGATCCCCTGGTTCCTGAGGAACGCCGCAACCACCACCAGGCATTTTGTAAAAACCCTGGGGGCGGAGGTGAGGCCAAAAGGAAGCACTCTGTACTGGAAGTGCTTTCCTCTCACAACAAATCTGAGGAATTGTCTGTGACTTAGATGGATGAGGATGTGAGTATAAACATCCTTAAGGTCTAAGGAGCATAGCCAATCTCCCTGCTTGAGGTAGGGCAGTAAGATTCCAAGGGTAAGCATCTTGAACTTTTCCCTCTCCAGAAACTTGTTCAGATTTCTCAGGTCGAGGATGGGTCTGAGGCCTCCTGTTCTTTTTGGTACCAGGAAGTACCTCGAGTAGAAGCCTTGCCCTTCCAGGTGGTGAGGCACCGGTTCCACCGCCTGGTCCCTTAGTAGACCTCCCAACTCCTGAAGGAGTAAGTTTCTGTACAGAGGGGGTCTTGGAGGCTCCCCTGGAAAGCAGGAGGGGGTATCTGGGTGAAGTGGAGCAGATATCCCCTTTCGATGATGCTTAACACCCAAGTATCCCCTGTGATGGCTGGCCACCTGTCTGCGTACAGGGTCAGCCGACCTCCTGTGCCCTGGAGAGGAGGAGAGGCTATGCTGGCATAGTCAAAAACCCCCTCCCTGCTGAGCAGGAGCCGGAGTAGGAGGCTTGGAGGCCTTCTGCCTATGGGGCCCATGACCCTGCCCCTTGATCTGCTGGTCCTGTTGGGGAGCTGCAGAGGCCTGGTAGTGAGGGTAGGTTTTGTAGGCAGCATTCTTCCTCAGGTAAAAGGTCTTTTTCCCCGAGCCCTTCTTCTTCTGAGAAGGGGCAGAGGTTTTCCTGGACAGCCTTGTCCGGGTAAGAGTCTCGGTCTCGGGTTCTGCAGCCTTTTCTGCCATGGGCTTGCCAAAGAGGTTTTCACCTCGGCAAGGGACATCGACCAACTTGTCCTGTACCCATGGCTCGAGGTCAGAGGATTGTAGCCAGGCCTGGCGGCATGCACCGATGCCGGCCCCTGCTACCCGGGCCGAAGCCTCAAATCCATCGTAGGCTGCTCGAGATATAAACTTCGAGCACTCTCGAATACCAGAAGACAAGGCCTTGAACCTCTGCAAAGGTTCCTTGGACAGACCAGCAGAGAACCCGGCAGTCTCCTTTGCCAGGTCTCGAAGGTACATGCCCATGTACAGCTGGTAGGTCTGGACACGGCAAGCAAGCATAGAGCCCTGGAAGCACTTTCTACTGAGGGCATCCAAGTTCTGGGCTTCCCTGCTGGAAGGCACCGAGGAGTGCATCTTCTGACTCTTCAGGCAATGCATGGCCGATTCCACAACCATGGAGTGGTGCGGTAGCTGTGCCTTTTGAAACCCGGGGCTCTTGCGGACTCAATAGATGGAATCGACCCTCTTGCTTAGAACCGGCATCGAGACCGGCGCCTCCCACATGTGGAAGAGCAACCGCTCCAGCATCGGAGGAACCAGGACAGTAAAGGCCTCCTTGGGAGGAGAGTCATACTGCAGAGCCTCGAGCTCCTCGGCTCGAGGCTCCTCCTCGGGGTCCGCAGGGAATGCCAGTGCTTTGGCCATGTCCCTTACGAAATCCGAGAACTTGGTATCCTCCGGGGGGACCTTGTCCGAGGCTCGGATCCCGGTGAGTCCGGTGAGTTCGCATGGTCTTGAGGATCGGCTCGGCTTCCGGGGTCAACCTGGACGTCGATGTCCCGGTGGTCGGGGCAGATGCGCTGGTGAGACCGGCGATCAGCACCCGCTGCTGCTCCATGAAGGCAGACAATCTGCTCTCCAGGGCCATCAACCTGAGTCCGAGCTCAGGTGACCCAGCAGCCTCTGACTCGGGCCCCAATGGCGTCGGGCCCGACGTCGGCTCCCCCGGAGGAGAGTCCACGAGGACTACAGTACTCATGTGACTTGGGGCCTCCGACTCCACACGAGGATGCTTTGCAGGCCTCTCCGACTCCGAAGACCTGGGACGGCGATCGGGGCTATGCGAGCTGACCCTGGAGGAGTCAAGAGCGTCCACCGATGCCGCCCTCGCGGGTTTCTTCTTCCTTCGTTGCTCCCTCGAGGGGGACTCCCTTTCAGAGGAGCCCCGACGATACTCTGGGTCAGACTCCCGAGACGTCGAGGCCTCTGACGAAGTCCGGACCCATCCAGAGGCAGATTCGGAGAAGATCCTCTCACGCTGGTGCTGACGGCTCCGTAATGCCTTAGAAGACATTTTGCCACAGGGGCTACAGACCGTAGAATCATGGTCTGGCCCCAGGCACCAGAGGCAGCAGTCGTGTGTGTCGGTGAGAGACATCAGTTTCTTACACCGATCACACTTCTTAAAGCCACTGGAAGCCATTGGGGGAAAAAGGGCCCCTGCAAGATCAAAAAATTGGGCTGCCAGGGAAAAGAAAAAAGGCGTGAATGCAGTCTCTAAGGACAAAAACCCCAAAAGAGATCCAGGCTCGGCACTAGTGTACCGAGTCCAGGCAGGAAAGGAACCGACGTCGAACCGAAGAAAAAACTCGACCCAACGCAGAAAAATCAACTTTTTTCACGGGTGACAAGGACAGGCGTCCATAGGGCTCCGCGGAAAAAAGAAGACTGAGCAAGATGGCACCTTTGGGCGGGAAGGGGACCGCGCATGCGTGCCTGCATTCCCAAAGGCTTTCTTTGAAAGCTGAGGAAATGCTCCGCATGGGGGCTCCATCGACGCCGATGTCACCCATATGTGAGGACTGACTTCCTGCTTGGTCCTGGAGAAAGGTTCTTACTGATAGGCGAAGGCAATACACTGAGCAATCCAGTTAGACAGTGTTCTCTTGGAGACTGGAAGTCCCAAATGAGAAGGATCAAAAGCAACAAAGAGTTGAGAGGACTTTCTATGTTGCTGTGTTGTTTGCAAGTAAAAGTCCTAGGTATGAAGATTCCTCTCTGCATTTGATGCATGAGGCCTTGGAAAAAACACAGGTAGGTAGACCTCTTGGGTCAGATGAAAAGGCGAGACCATCTTTGGCATAAAGTATGGATGAGTCCTAAGGACTACCTTGTCATGATGGAACCTTGTATAAGGTGGATCAGCTACTAGCGCTTGCAACTCACTAACGCGACATGCAGACGTGATTGCAATGAGAAAGATAACTTTCCAAGAAAAGAATTTCAAGGAGGTAGTAGCCAAAGGTTCAAAAGGTGGCTTCATGAGCTGCTCAAGAACCAGGTTTAAGTCCCATGCCACCGGTGGTGGCCTAATGGGAGGTTTAGTTAGAAGAAGGCCTCTCATAAATCTTGCTATAAGGGGATGAGAGGAAATAGGCTGTCCATTTAAAGGCTTAAAGGAAACTGCAATAGCACTCAAATGGACTCTTACCGAGTTAGTTTTAAGTCCTGCATTGGATAAATGAAGGAGATACTCCAGCAATGATTCCAGACGTATTGCAAGGGGGTTAAGACCCTTTTGCGAACACCATATGGTAAACCTTTTCCACTTGAAAGCATAAGAGCGTCTTGTGGAAGGTTTCCTGGAAGCAAAAAGAATATCTTTTACTTGCTGAGGGAGATTAAGATCATGGAGATCTAAGCCTTCAGCAACCAAGCCCTGAGATGCAGAGACTGGGGATTGGGATGCCATAACATTCCGTCCTTCTGAGATAGTTGATCTGGAGCAGACCCTAACTCCAGGGAGGGAGCTTGAGAGAGATGTAGAAGCAGAGGGTACCACACTTGCCGTGGCCAATGTGGAGCTATGAGAATCATATGGCCTCTGTCTCTCTGAAGCTTGAACAAGGTTTTGGGAATTAGGGGAATGGGTGGAAAGGCATACAGGAAGTCTTGACCCCAGTGAAGGAGGAAAGCATCCCTGGCCTGAGCCCCCTGTGCCAGAATTCTGGAACAAAACCGGGGAAGTTTGGCATTCCACGGACTTGCAAATCTGAAAAATCTTGGCCACCTTGTCTGCATGCAGAGACCACTCATGTGGAAGCAGAACTTGACTGAGTCTGTCTGCCCAAGAGTTTTGTATGCCTGGAAGATACACTGCCCGGAGATGAATCTGATGCTCTCTGGCGAGGGCCCATAGTCGCAAAGCTTTGTTGCAAAGCGACAGAGAGCCTGTTCCCCCCTGCTTGTTCACGTAGAAGATGGCTACTTGATAGTCCATATGAATGAGGACTGTCTTGTAGCTGAGCAGGGTGTGGAACACTCGAAGAGCAAGGAAGATTGCTCTGAGCTCCAAGAGATTGATATGTAGATGAGTCTCCTGTGGAGACCAGGTGCCTTGGGTGGAGAGGTCTTGCAGATGATCTCCCCAACCCATCGGAGAAGCATCTGTTGTTAGAGTTGCTTGGGGTACGGGTTGTTGAAAAGGGGACCCCAGCAACAGGTTTTGAGTGGACTGCCACCACTGGAGGGACAAAATAAGGCGACTTGTGTTTGCTATTTTGTCTGACAGGCATCCTGATGCCTGGGTCCATTGAGTGGATAAAGTCCACTGGGCTGCCCTCATATGGAGGCGAGCATAGGGAACCACATGCAAGGTAGATGCCATGTGGCCTAATAGTTGTAGCATTTCTCGGGCAGTGAGATGAGACTTTAGCACTACTTGAGAAGTTAACTGCACCATGTGAAGGCAGCGGGCCTGGGGGAGAGAGGCCCTTGCCTTTCTGGTATCCAGCAAAGCCCCTATGAACTCTAAAGACTGAGTGGGAGTTAGACTGGATTTTGGGATGTTTATTACCAGACCCAAATACTGAAGGTAAGCATTGTGCAGGATAGAGAAGTCTTGGCCTCTGTCTCTGTTGGGGCTCGAATGAGCCAGTCGTCTAAGTAGGGGAAGACGAATATCTCTAGAGTGCGGAGAAATGCTGCTATTACAGCCATGCATTTCGTGAACACCCTTGGTGCTGAGGCCAGAACAAAAGGAAGCACCCTGTATTGGTAGTGCTTTCCTTGAAAAAGGAACCGAAGGAACCTTCTGTGAGTTGGATGGATGAGAACATGGGTGTACGCGTTCTTGAGATCTAGAGAACAAAGCCAATCCTGACTCTGAAGGTATGGCAGCAGAGTTCGGAGAGAAATCAATTTGAATTTCTCTTTGAGAAGGAATTTGTTCAATTCTCTGAAGTCGAAGATAGGCCTGTATCCCCGTTTTCTTCGGGTTAAGGAAACAGGGGGAGTAAAAACCTGTACTCTGCTGATGGATGGGTACTTCTTCTATTGCCCCTTGGGCAAGAAGCATAGTGACCTCCTGACCTAACAGGTTGATGAGAGAGGTCGGAGAATTGAACTGCCTTATTATTGTGTGAGGAGGCATGCTTGAAAAATGAAGCTTATACCCCTCCTTTATGATGGAGAGTGTCCAATGCTCTGCTGTTATCTGCCCCCATGTGGGGGCAAAGTGACATAACCTTCCTGGAATGGTGGAAGGCTCTGGTCGCATGAGAGCCAGGAAGGCTAAGTTCTCTAGCTGAAAGACAAAGGCCTTGTGGAGGCTGAGACTGCTGGTACGGTTGAGGCTTAGCAGTCTTTGCTTTCTTCTGTTTGGGTCGTTGCTGACCTTTTCTGACAAGCTGACCTGCAGAATGTCCCTGCTGAGCATAAGCAGGGTAATATCTTTTCTTCTTAGAAAAGAATGGTTTCTTGAAAGATTTCTTTCTAGCAGGATCAGCTATGGACTTGGACAGTCTGTCCAAGGTGGAGTTTTCAGCATCCATCTCGTTGGCTTTCTCTTGCCAATCTCTACTGAACAGGTTCTCACCAGTACAAGGAATATTTCCCAGTTTGTCTTGTACCCAGAGCTCCAGATCAGATGCCTGGAGCCAAGCAATTCTACGTGCAACTATGGCAATGGCAGAGGTTCTGCTTATGCACTCAAAGCAGTCAAAAGCTGCACGGTTGACAAATTTAGAAACATCTTGGGCATGTTTGACCAAAGTGAGAAAATCCTGTCTTCTATCATCAGGAAGAATAGGACTCAAAGCCTCTAAATCACCTGTGACCTCCTTCAGGAACATTCCCATGTATAGGCTATAGGAACTGATCCTGGCAGAAAGCATGGAAGCTTGGAAGACACGACGTCCAAAAGCATCCAGGGTTCTGCACTCACGTCCTGGAGGATTAGAGTCATGCCTCTTTGCACTCTTGATCCTTCTCATAGCTGATTCCACTACAATAGAGTGGTGAGGAAGCTGAGTTTTTTGGAAACCAGGACAAGGAGGGACTCGATACAGAGTATCTAGTCTGCGAGAATGAGGAGAGGTGGTAAGAGGTGTCTCCCACATTCTTAACATGCAAAAGCAATGTGTGCCTTCGAGTCAGTCCTGACTTCTGGCGACCCAGAAGCTCCTGGGTCTTAACATGAGATCATACAAAATCTCATGAATGGGCAAGGTAGCTGCCTCCTTAGGAGTTTTTGGATATTGTAAAATTTCCAACTCCTTAGCTCTAGACTCTGTTTCAGGGGCCACAGTAATGGACAGACCCCGAGCCACCTCCCTGATAAAATCCTGCAAGGAAATATCCTTTGGAGGAGACATCCTGCGCTTAGGGGAGGAGGGCTCCTCTGGGAGAAGCATTCCTGCATCAACAGAACTGTCAGAATCCTCAGATTCTTCTGAGGACTCGAAGTACCGTCTGTCCGGATGCTCTTGAAGAGCCTGATACCCGTACCGAGCGAAGTTGGTACCGGGAGTAGTCGGTACCGGGGTATCGGTACCAGAAGGCATCGGATGACCGGGTACCGGCAAAGCAGACACCAATACTGATGTCGATGCCAATGGTACCGGCTGGATTGTCTGTCGCGGTTCCGAGGGCGTCGATGCCGCAAGGAGAGCCGCCAGACTGCGCTCAATAGCCAGGACTCTCTGGTCTATCGACGCTGCCGATGCCTGGATGTCGGTACCAGAGAAGACCGCCGGTACCCCAGAGCATGGCACCAGTAGTTCTGCCAAGGTCGAGGCCTCAAGAACATCCTGGAGCCCAGAAAATGCTTTGGAAGCCGAAGCCTCCCGCCGGGGCAATTTTGCCGGTGCAGAATCCTCAAGGGCAACACCAGAGGCATCTCGATGCTTAGAAGGAGATCTACCCTTTGAGGACCGGCTAGACTTATGTTTAGTTACCTTAGATCCACGGGAGGAAGATGAAGCCCTGGAAGACATCGATGCCACCGAAGCTGCATCAGAGGGAAACAGGGTACTGAGCTTGGCAGCTCGGTTATGTCAACCTCTCTTGGACATCATGGCATAGGCCATACATTCCGAGATGGAATGGTCAGGACCTAAACATTTCAGACACCAGTCATGGGTGTCGGTGATGGAGATGGTACCGCCACACTTGGTGCACTTTTTAAACCCAGAGGGTTTTTCCATCGTGGAAAAAATCCTGGGCCTAAAGCCCAAAAAGGCGCGTGCACCTGGAAAAAAAACGAGAAAAGTACTAAAGTTTTTTAGTTTTTTTTTTAAGAAAGAAAGAAAGAAGAAATAACCGGCAGTACCGGTAAAGCGTCAAGGAAGGCAGACGCGACCACAAAAAAGAAGAACAATTTTCTGCGGTGATAGGAACACGACCTACTGGCTCCGTGGAAAACGAAGAACTGGAGAGAGGCAGTTGGGAAAGGCGGGAAGGCAGCACGCAGGCGATGTGGGATGCTCCCAAAAGCTTTCTAATTGGACGCTGGAGAGCGTTCCCACGCAGGCTCCGTCGGTACCAACGATACCCATATGTGATGACTACATTCCTGCTTGTTCCTGGAGATAGGAAAGTATGACTGCAATCTGAGAGTGAAGTGCAATATCAATAATCAAGTCTCTTATCTTTTTCTTCGGTTTGAGTTGGAGGCCTTTAGACTAGACCAGTATGGATGATTGTATTGGAAAGAGAAGGCACTATCCGCAGTGCTGCTTCTTTTCCCTGTGTCCTCTGCATTACAGCAGCTTTAATATTGTTATTAAACCAAAACTTAATACACTCAACAATCACCAAAAGCAGTGTATCTTGCTTCTTTTCAGCAGGATTATCTCATCTTTTCAAAATACGCTATACCACCCATTTGTAGGAACAAAGGTCTCAGACTCACCTGCGCTTCTGAACTGTTAGGCTCAAGCGCTTCATTAGCATCAATGACCTTGTAATTACTTTTTTATATATTTCTTATGCATCAGGCTGCATATGTTTTCAAAATCAAAACCTTTGCTTTGCTGATAAAATAAACAGGTAAAATTGCTCTTATCTTAGTATCCAGCAGAAAAAAATGTCCTCCCCAACGCCGTCAAAAAGCATTGCTTCCGCTTTTCACTTTGCGTTTCTTCAGGGGTTCAATAAACAGGATACTGCTCATGCATCCTACCAACAGCATATAGCAAGTCCCAAAAGTCCTAGAATGCTGCCCACGCTCGACCTACACAGGTCAGGAATAAATCCTTCAGAAACAACTCTTATTGACTGGAGACGCCGCAGAGTTGTTTCTGAAGGATTTATTCCTGACCTGTGTAGGTCGAGTACGGGCAGCATTCTAGGACTTTTGGGACTTGCTATATGCTGGGGCTCCGCAGCTCCTCAGCTCCAAGTTTGCTCGGGCCTCCCTTGATATCGCTGCCCAAGGACACCGGAGTTGATGCTGGGCTTGAAGATGCAGAATTCGTCAGCCCAAAGAGGGATTGATGCTGCTTTTCCTGACACTTCAGGCTCCTCTAGGTCATTTGTAAGTGTGGGTTGCATGAGGCAGGCTAGTGGTCGGGACCCAGGCACTGCAGGCACCAGTTGTGCCGGTCTGTGATGGAGATGGTCCAGAAATACTTGGTGCATTTTTAAACCTGCTGGCTGGCTTCTGAGACATGTCCAGGAACAGGGTTGTGGCCAATTCAAACAGCTGTGGGAAAAGCCAAAAAAGAAAAGGAAAAAAGAAAAAGGGGGGTTGTGCAATGCATAAAAGAAGGCAATGGCAAAAGAGCTGGCGCTACTGACAAGTGGTGAAAAAACAGATAAAAGGGGACCCAAATGGACAAAAGAAAGAAAAACATTTTACAATGCTGCAGGACACATCCTAGGGGCTCTGCGGAAAAAAGATTGCAGAAGAAGGCATCACGGCAGGCACATATACATAATGGTGCCTTCCAAAAACCTTATGGTAGAAGCAGGGGAGCGTTCCTGCACAGGGCTCAGTCGGTCACGTCACCCATATGTGAGGACTTACTTACGGCTTGTCCATGGAGAAATATAAGATACTATTACTGGCACACTGTGCATTCTATACTGGATCACCTGCTTATATTCATTCGCTTCTTATCCCATACTGTCCCACTTGTACACTTTGGCCATCGAATGAAAATTACTTAACGATTCCGATAAAATGCATCTTACATTTAGAGACATATCTAACCATGGCCTTCAGTTATCAGGCTCCTCATCTATGGAACTACCTGTCTTCTGATCTCCGCTCAGAATCATCAAATAAAAAGTTTGTGTCAATCTTAAAAACCTGTTTTTTCACCTAAGCCTTTCTCTCTCTCTCATAACCATCTAGCCTTCACACAGTCTGTCACTCTCTCTCATACTTCTCCAGCCCCTCTCTCTTTATCATATACTATTCCTCAGCCTTTACCCAGTCCTTCCCTTTCATATCCATCACTCCCAGGTAAATAATGGACTTGGGAACCTGCCACCTATTCCTCTTGCCTTGCTGTTTTTGTAGCTGCCTAAGAAAGCATAGTTACTCACCTGTAACAGGTGATCTCTGGGAACAGCAGGAATAAGTCTTCACATATGGGTACGTCGGTAGCGACGGAGCCTGCGCGGGAACGCTCCCCAGCGTCCAATCAGAAAGCCTTTGGGAGCATCCCACAGCGCCTGCGTGCTGCCTTCCCGCCTTTCCAACTGTCTCTCCTCAGTTGAGTTTTATAGCTGAGACAAAGAGGGAGAGAGAGGGAAAGGAAGAGAGAGAGAGAGAGACAACTCCTAGGGGAGGTGGGTGGGTTGTGAAGACTTATTCCTGCTGTTCCCAGAGAGCACCTGTTACAGGTAAGTAACTGTGCTATCTCCAGGAACAAGCAGGAATGAGTCTTCACATATGGGGACTCCCTAGCTTTTGATGCCAGGGAGAGAGCCCAGAAGTTGTGTGTCCCTGGGATAGGGCTGCACTTCCCCACTTGGATCTCTGGCATCCCATGAGGGATGGTGGGTAGGAGTTGATTAAGTATGAAACAGGTGTTTGAGAACAGCCTGACCAAACAAGGCATCCCAGCGGGAGTCCTTGTCTAAGCAGTAATGGGCTGTGAAGGTATGAACCGAGGCCCAAGTGGCTGCTTGACAGATGTCATCGATAGACACAGAGTTTAGATGAGCCATTGAGGCTGCCATGGCTCTCACATTGTGAGCTGTGACATGGCCCTCCAGAGAAATGTTCTTGCTCTGATAGGCGAAAGAAATACATTGGGCAAACCAGTTGGAAAGAGTTCTCTTGGAGACTGGTTGTCTCAAATGAGAAGGATCAAAAGCAACAAAGAGTTGGGAAGACTTTCTATGTTGCTGTGTCCTCTGTAAGTAAAAAGCTAGAGCTCTTTACAGTCCAGTGTATGAAGATTCCTCTCTGCACTTGATGCATGAGGCCCTGGAAAAAAGACAGGTAGGTAGACCTCTTGGTTGAGGTGAAAAGGCGAGACCACCTCCGGCATAAAGTGTGGATTAGTCCTAAGGACCACCATGTCATGATGGAACCTTGTATAAGGTGGATTAGCTACTAGTGCTTGCAATTCACTAATGCGGTGTGCTGATGTGATTGCAATGAAAAAGATAACCTTCCAAGAAAGGTATTTCAAGGAGGTAGTAGCTAAAGGTTCAAAAGGCAGCTTCATAAGCTGACCAAGAACCAAATTTAAGTCCCATGCCACCGGAGGTGGTCTAATCGGAGGCTTTGTTAGAAGGAGGCCTCTCATGAACCTTGCTACAAGGGAATGAGAGGAAACAGGTTGTCCATTTAGAGGCCTGAGGGAAGCTGCAATAGCACTCAGATGGACTCTTACTGAATTTGTCTTAAGGCCTGCATTAGAGAGATGCAGGAGATACTCCAGCAACGATTCCAGAGGTATTGACTGGGGGTTAAGACCCTTTCCAGAACACCAGATGGTAAACCTTTTCCACTTGAAGGCGTAAGAACGTCTAGTGGAAGGTTTTCTGGAAGCATAAAGAACATCTTTCACCTGTTGAGAAAGAGGAAGATCCTGGAGATCTAGGCCTTCAGCAACCAAGCCCTGAGATGCAGAGATTGGGGATTGGGATGCCACAAATTTCCGTCCTCCTGAGAGAGGAGGTCTGGAGCAGACCCTAACTCTAGGGAGGGAGCTTGAGAGAGATGTAGAAGCAGAGGGTACCACACTTGCCGTGGCCAATGTGGAGCTATGAGAATCATGTGGCCTCTGTCTCTCTGAAGCTTGAACAGGGTTTTGGGAATCAGGGGAATGGGAGGAAAGGCATACAGGAAGTCTTGACCCAGTGAAGGAGGAAAGCATCCCTTGCCTGAGCCCCCTGAGCCGGAGTTCTGGAACAGAACCGGGGAAGTTTGGCATTCCACGGACTTGCAAAGAGGTCTATGTCCGGGGTTCCCCAAATTTGAAAAATCTTGGATACCTGGTCCATATGTAGGGACCACTCGTGTGGAAGCAGAACTCGACTGAGTCTGTCCGCCCAAGAGTTTTGAACACCTGGAAGATAGACTGCCAGAATATCAATGTGATGCTCTCTGGCGAGGGCCCACAGTCGCAGAGCTTCGTTGCAAAGCGACAGAGAGCCAGTGCCTCCCTGCTTGTTTATGTAGAACATGGCTACCTGATTGTCCGTGTGGACAAGGACTGTCTTGTGGCTGAGCAGGGTGTGGAAAACTCGCAGAGCAAGGAAGATTGCTCTGAGTTCCAAGAGATTGATATGTAGAGAAGTCTCCTGTGGGGACCAGATGCCCTGGGTGGAGAGGTCCTGAAGATGAGCTCCCCAGCCCATTGGAGAAGCATCTGTTGTAAGAGTTGCCTGGGGTAGAGGCTGTTGAAAGGGAGACCCCAGCAACAGGTTTTGAGGGGACTTCCACCACTGGAGGGACAAAATGAGGCGACTTGTGGTTGCTATTTTGTCTGACAGGCAGCCTAATGCCTGGGTCCATTGGGTGGATAAAGTCCACTGAGCTGCTCTCATGTGCAGTGTCAGACGGGTGCCTGGGTGAGAATGTTCACAGTCTTGGCAAGTGCATATATCAATATGATTTGCAAGGGATTGTGGGAAATGCAGTCCATTCACACCAACCACAGCCACTCACAATAATTAGTTGTGCTTGAGTGTAAAGCCAATAAGATATTTATTTATGGGGTTATTTCTCCCAACACAGATATGCTTGGTAGCACATAAAACAGGATACTTGCTTTCAGTGTTAAACTTGGAAAAACAAAATCAGGAAAACAACAATTGAACTTGTCAGGCAATCAAAGCAAAAGAATAAAGACCTGGTTGGTAACAAACTGGTCTTTTCTGTAGGCTTTAGCTAATATTTTCTTAGCAGTGTTTCAAACAACAAGCAAAACCCACAAAGAAGGGAAAAACTGTTCTTTTCAGGTTAACTTCTTATATCTTCACACATAGACTCAGAAGTGATTCCCTCAGAGCTCACAAGCAATTAGGTAAGGCTCAATTGCTAGCAGTTATCCAGCTGAAACCCCTTAGCTGGCTTAATTTCTACTGCATGGCTCAAAATCCTACGCAGGAGCTTTTCTGAGTAGATTAAAGAACAAGTTTGTATTTCTTTGTGATGGTCGTTGTACTTTGTAACAGTAAATTACCAAAGGAGTTTAGACAGAGAGCAATCCATATATTCACAGCCTGTATCTAAGACTTCTCCCCCTTCCTCAACAATCATCGGTTCAATATCATGGATTGGCACAGAGGAATTTCTCAATGGAGCACTTTCAGGAGAATACTTGTTTCCCTGCTGTCTTTCAAGGTAATAGCTAGGGCATAGATCAGTGTTCATACCTGAGCTTCCATTGCTGTTAGAGTTTCTCTCTAAATAGCCTGGCCAGTATGTAGTCCAGTTCTTATGTCCAGCCTTCCAATCCAGATCCCTGGACACTGGATCTCTCTTCACATACCTTCTGGCACGGGTCCTAGGGTCCCTTCCACGTGCAGCCGTCTCCCTCACAGGTACCGTCTGGAGATTCCTAGCTCTGCAGCACCATTCCTCTGGTTTTCCCCAGTCCAATGGTGTATGCTGGCCTTTTGAATGTCTCCCAGTATACGTACTGCTCTGGACTCCTTTAGACCTCCCAAATGCTTTCCTCTTCTTTCTTCCAAAGGGTTTCTTGCCCTCTCTGTCCGTCCGCTCTGGCTTCTGCTTCTGATGAAAATGTCCAAGATGAGGATCTCCCAGATAAAACTGAGGATGAGGATAATTCTCTGTAGAATAAACTCTACCTTTATTCTGCTTTAATGAGTGCTCCACCCTAGCACAGCGCAGCTGTGCTGAATCAGGCCCTGCCCTTTGAGATGAGTGCTTAGGGATTACCTCATAGCCCTCCTGATTGAACACACGTTTCCCCACTTCAGCTCCTCTAATGGCTGTTGGAAACCTGGTGCATTCTGGGACTGGCAGTCTTTTATAGAAAAATTCTGTTTTCTTATTTCTACCAGAACTGACAGGTTGCTTGTTCAGAGTCACCTCACCTTTACTATAGCTCCTTCCTGAGCTATGATAAGCTTCCTTATCACAGCAGGCGAGCATACGGTACCACATGAAAGCACAGTTACTTACCAGTAACAGGTGATCTCTGGGAACAGCAGGAATTAGTCCTCACATATGGGTACATCGGTACCGACGGAGCCTGCGCGGGAACGCTCCCCAGCTTCCCAGAAAGGAAAGCTTTTGGGAGCATCCCACAGCGCCTGCGCGCTGCCTTCCCACCTTTCTTCACCAACTCTCCTCAGTTCGAGTTTAAAGCTGAGACAATAGAGAGAGAGAGGAAAGGAAAGAGAGAGAGAGAGATACAACTCCTAGGGGAGGTGGGAGGGTTGTGAGGACTAATTCCTGCTGTTCCCAGAGATCACCTGTTACAGGTAAGTAACTGTGCTATCTCCAGGAACAAGCAGGAATGAGTCCTCACATATGGGGATTCCCTAGCTAAGATGCCTGGGAGATCCCCAAGGGTATGAGACCCTTAAGGGTTCCTCGTCTTCCTATGGATCTCAGGCATCCATTCAGGGAAGGAGGGCAGGAGTTGTTCAAGAATGGAACAGGTGTTTGAGGACAGCCTGACCAAACAGGGCATCCCGGCGGGAGTCCTTGTCCAAACAGTAATGGGCTGTGAAGGTATGAACCGAGGCCCAGGTGGCTGCTCGGCAGATCTGATCGATGTAGACAGAATGAAGATGAGCCATAGAGGTGGCCATGGCCCTCACATTGTGAGCTGTGACATGGCCCTCTAGAGAAAGATTCTTACTCTGGTAAGCAAAAGAAATACACTGAGCAATCCAATTGGACAGTGTTCTTTTAGAGACTGGAAGTCCTAAATGAGAAGGATCGAAAGCAACAAAAAGCTGGGAAGACTTTCTATGTTGCTGTGTCCTGTGCAAGTAAAAAGCAAGAGCTCTTTCACAATCTAGAGTATGAAGGTTCCTCTCTGCACTGGATGCATGAGGAGCTGGAAAAAAGACAGGTAAATACACCTCTTGATTAAGATGAAAAGGTGAGACCACTTTAGGCATAAAGTGAGGATTTGTCCTAAGGACTACCTTATCATGATGGAACCTTGTATAAGGTGGATTAGCCACTAAGGCCTGCAGCTCACTGATGCGGCGAGCAGAAGTAACTGCAATAAGGAAAATAACCTTCCAGGAAAGAAATTTCAAGGAGGTATTGGCTAAGGGTTCAAAAGGAGGCTTCATGAGCTGACCAAGAACCAAGTTTAAGTCCCATGCCACCGGGGGAGGTCGAATGGGAGGTTTTGTTAAAGTTAGGCCTCTCATGAATCTGGCAATAAGAGGATGAGAGGAAATAGGTTGTCCATTGAGGGGTTTAAGTGATGCTGCAATAGCACTCAAATGGACCCTTAATGAATTCGTTTTAAGGCCTGCATTGGAGAGATGCAGGAGATATTCTAATAGAGAAGGCAGGGGAAGTGCCAAAGGGTCAAGACCCTTTTGAGCACACCAAATGGAAAATCTTTTCCACTTAAAAGCATAGGAACGCCTAGTGGAAGGTTTTCTGGAAGCATGGAGGATATCCTTCACTTGCTGAGAAAGATTGAAGTCTTGAAGGTCTAGGCCTTCAGTAACCAAGCTCTGAGGTGAAGGGACTTGGGGTTTGGGTGCCACAAAGTCCCCTCCTCCTGAGACAGAAGGTCTGGAGCAGCTCCCAAGTCCAGGGAGGGGGCTTGGGAGAGATGCAGAAGTAGAGGGTACCACACTTGGCGTGGCCAACGTGGAGCTATGAGGATCATAGATCCTTGATCCCTCTGAAGTTTGAACAGAGTCTTGGGAATCAAAGGAATGGGTGGAAAGGCGTACAGGAAGTCCTGACCCCAATGAAGGAGGAAGGCATCCTTGGCCAGAGCTCCCTGACACGGAATTCTGGAACAGAACTGGGGAAGTTTGGCATTCCACGGACTTGCAAAGAGGTCTATGTCCGGGGTTCCCCATTCCTGGAAGATTCTGAGTACCTGATCCATGTTAGGACCATTTGTGTGGAAGCAGAACTCGACTGAGTCTGTCTGCCCAAGAGTTTTGGATTCCTGGGAGGTATTCTGCCAGGAGATGGATTTGATGCTCTCTGGCGAAGGCCCATAATCTTAGAGCTTCGTTGCAAAGCGACAGAGAGCCAGTTCCTCCTTGTTTGTTTATGTAAAACATGGCTACTTGATTGTCCGTATGAATGAGGACTGTCTTGTAGCTGAGGAGGGTATGAAAGACCTTGAGAGCTAGGAACACTGCTCGAAGTTCCAAGTGGTTGATATGAAGAGAGGTCTCCTGTGAGGACCAAATGCCTTGGGTGGAGAGGTCTTGTAGATGAGCTCCCCAACCTGTTTGGGAGGCATCTGTTGTGAGGGGTTCTTGGGGTAACACAGGTTGGAAGGGGGACCCCAGCAACAGATTTTGAGTTGACATCCACCACTGGAGAGACCAAAAGAGATGTTTGGAGGTTGCTATTTGGTCTGAGAGAGCTCCTGATGCTTGAGTCCACTGGGTGGACAAAGTCCATTGAGCTGCTCTCATGTGTAGGCGAGCATAGGGCACCACATGCACTGTGGAAGCCATGTGGCCTAGTAGCTGTAGCATCTCCCGGGCAGTTAAGTGGCTCTTTCACTGAATCTGGGAGGCTAACTGCACTAGACGTTGGCAACGAGCCTGAGGAAGGTAGGCTCTTGCAGTAGTGGTGTCCAACCAGGCCCCTATGAATTCTAGGGACTGAGTAGGGGTGAGCTGAGACTTTGGGAGGTTTACCACAAGTCCCAGATACTGCAGAATGCGCCTAGTGCGGTTCAGGGAAACTTGGGCTTCTGACTGAGATGGAGCTCGGATGAGCCAGTCGTCCAGGTATGGGAAGACAAATATTCCCAGAGTGCGTAGAAATGCAGCAACTATTGCCATGCATTTGGTGAACACTCTTGGAGCAGAGGCTAGACCGAAAGGAAGCACTCTGTATTGGTAATGTTTTCCCTGGAACAGAAAACGTAGGAATTTTCTGTGGGATGGATGAGTATATGAGTGTACGCATCCTTGAGATCTAGAGAACAAAGCCAATCCTGACTCTGCAGGTATGGAAGGAGAGTGCCTAAAGAAAGCATCTTGAACTTCTCCTTGCATAGGAATTTGTTCAATTCTCTGAGATCTAGGATAGGTCTGAATCCCCCTGTTTTCTTTGGAATGAGAAAATAGGGGGAGTAAAACCCTGACCCCTGTTGAAGAAGCGGAACTGCTTCTATGGCCCTCTGGGCCAGAAGGGTAATCACCTCCTGATCCAGAAGGTCGAGGGAGGTGGGAGAATTGAAGTGTCTCACCATGGTGTAGGGAGGAAGGTTTGAGAAATGAAGTTTGTAGCCCTCTCTTATGATAGAGAGGGTCCACTGCTCTGATGTGATTTGCTCCCATCTGGGAGCAAAATGAGCTAACCTTCCTGGAATGGTGAGAGGCTCTGGTTGTTGTAGAGCCAGAAAGGTTAAGTTCTCTAGTGTCAAGTCAAAAACCCTGAGGGGGTTGGGACTGCTGGGTTGTAGCAGCCCCTGCAGGTTTAGACCTGGCCTGTTTAGGTTGCTGATGCTTAGTAGCAAAGCGACCTGTAGAAGACTGTTGACCAGAAGTGGAAGGAAATCTGCCCTTTTTGTAAAAAGACTTTTTGAAAGATTTTTTCTTGGCCGGAGTGGAGGTAGACTTAGAAAGTCTATCCAGAGCAGCATTTTCTGCATCCATTTGAGTGGCTTTAATTTGCCACTCTTTGCCAAATAGATTTTCACCTGTACAGGGCAGATTTCCTAAACCATCTTGAACCCAGGGTTCCAGATCAGAAGCCTGGAGCCAAGCAAGTCTACGAGCAGCTATAGCAATGCCTGAGGCTCTGCTGGCACCTTCAAAAGAATCAAAGGCTGCCCTGTTGGAAAACTTTGAAATGTCTTGAGTATGCTTAAGCCAAAGAAGGAACTCATCCCTTTTATCCTCTGGAATAAAAGGGAGAAAGTTGTGCAGCTTTTCTGCAACCTCCTTCAGAAACATACCCATATAAAGGCTATATGAATTGATTCTGGCAATAAGCATGCTAGCTTGGAAGATTTTCCTACCAAAAGCATCCAAGGTCCTGCATTCTCTTCCTGGAGGAGTAGAAGAGTGTCTTTTGGTACTCTTTATCCTCTTCATAGCTGACTGCACCACAATGGAGTGGTGAGGAAGCTGAGTCTTTTGAAATCCAGGAGAAGGAGGGACACGGTACATAGTGTCCAATCTACGAGAATGAGGAGAAAGGGTGAGAGGAGTCTCCCATAATTCAATCAAATGTTCTTGAAGAATTTCATGAATTGGCAAGGTGACTACCTCTCTGGGAACCTTAGAGTATCCCAAAATATCTAATTTTTTTGCGCTAGGTTCTTTTTCAGAGGTTACTGAAATAGAGAGTCCTTTAGCTACTTCTATTATGAAGTCTTGAAAGGACAAATCCTCTGGAGGAGACATTCTCCTTTTTGGAGAAGAGGGCTCCTCAGGAAGGGTGATAGATACTTCAGGAGACTCATTCGATGAATCAGAATCATCAGAAGAATCGAAGTATCGTCTGCTCGATTCCAAAGATCGATAGGCGTATCGATCGGTACCGACATTGGGTGTTCCCGGTACCGGATCGGTACCGAGAAAGAGCCCAGGACAGGGAGCCGAAATCGGTATCCTGGACAATGTCGATGCAGTCGGTACCGGTATCGAAGTTGATACCGGTGCCGGCGCCGGTACCGACAACGGAGCTTGTTGCGGTACCGTCGGCATCGCAGCCTTAATGAAAGCCAGTATAGCCTGCTGCATGGATTGCACAGTGTGATCCATGGACGCCACGACTGCCTGGATGTCGGTACCGGGAGATTGAGCCGGTACCCCAGAGAAGTCTAACAGGTGATCGGTCGAGGCCGTGCCATCGATGTCAACCTGTAACTCCATAGGAGGAGCTTTGGAAGCCGGAGCTTCCTGCCGGGGTTGTTTGGCTGGGGCAGGATCCTCGAGGGCAAGCCCGGAGGCATCTCGATGTTTAGAGGGAGATTTGCCCTTCGAGGACCTGCTAAAAGTATGTTTCGTTACCTGAGACCCATCAGGAGAGGAAGACCTGAAAGATGTCGATGCCACCGCCGGTGCATCTGTGGGAAACAGCACATGGAGCTTGGCTGCCCGGTTCTGTAACCCTCGTTTAGACATTAGAGAACAGGACTGGCAATCTGGGATGGAGTGTTCAGGCCCCAAACATTTCAGACACCATTCATGGGTATCTGTGACAGAAATTGTACCGCTACACTTAGTGCATTTTTTGAACCCGGAGGCTGGTTTTTCCATGAGGGAAAAATTTCTTATGGGCCTGGAGGCCTAAGAAGAAAAATACACCAAGTGAGGAAAATAAATAGTATTTTTTTTTTTTTTTTAAAGAAAAGAAAAGAAAAGACCGGCGGTACCGGTCCGGCGTTGGGGAAGGCAGACACGCGACCAAAGAAATAAATTAAAATAAAGAACTTCTTCAGCGGTGACAGGAACACGACCTGCTGGCTCCGCGGAAAAGAAGAACTAAGGAGAGTTGGTGAGGAAAGGCGGGAAGGCAGCGCGCAGGCGCTGTGGGATGCTCCCAAAAGCTTTCCTTTCTGGGAAGCTGGGGAGCGTTCCCGCGCAGGCTCCGTCGGTACCGACGTACCCATATGTGAGGACTCATTCCTGCTTGTTCCTGGAGATCGGTGGATGCCATGTGGCCTAGCAGCTGTAACATTTCTCGAGCAGTTAGTAGGGGTTTTGACTCTGCTTGAGAAGCTAACTGCATCAAGTGAAGGCAGCGGGCCTGAAGAAGATAGACCCTTGCCTTTGTGGTATCCAGTAGCGCCACTATAAACTCCAGGGGCTGAGTAGGGATCAAATTGGATTTTGGGATGTTTATTACCAGCCCTAAATATTGAAGGATACGCATTGTGCAGGTTAGAGCAGTCTTGGCCTCTGATTGAGTGGGAGCTCGAATGAGCCAGTCGTCCAGAAAGGGGAAGACAAATATTCCCAGGGTGCGCAGAAAAGCAGCAACCACTGCCATGCATTTCATGAACACCCTTGGTGCAGAGGCCAGGCCAAAGGGCAGCACTTTGTATTGATAGTGCTTCTCCTGGAAAAGGAACCGAAGGAACCTTCTGTGAGTTGGATGGATGAGAACATGAGTGTACGCATCCTTGAGATCTAGAGAACAAAGCCAATCCTGACTGTGAAGGTATGGCAGCAGAGTTCCTAGAGAAACCATCTTGAATTTCTCTTTGACTAGGAATCTGTTCAGTTCTCTGAGATCTAAAATGGGCCTGAAGCCCCCTGTTTTCTTTGGAATAAGAAAATAGAGGGAGTAGAACCCCGTGCCCTGTTGTTGAGAAGGCACTTCCTCTATTGTCCCCTGGGCTTGAAGAGTGGTAACCTCCTGCTCTAACAGGCTGAGGAGGGAGGTTGGAGAACTGAACTGGTGCACTCTTGTGAGAGGGGGCAAGCTGGAAAAATGAAGTTTGTACCCCTCTCTTATGATGGAGAGTGTCCAATGCTCTGCTGTGATTTGCCCCCATCTGGGAGCAAAGTGACATAACCTTCCTGGGATGGTGGAGGGCTCTGGTCCTTCTAGAGCCAGGAAGGCTAAGTTCTCTAGCAGAGAGTCAAAGGCCCTGAGGGGGCTGAGATTGCTGGGCTGGAGCAGGCCTCGCAGCCTTTGCCTTGGTCTGTTTGGAGGATTGCTGACGTTTGGAAGGAAACTGAGCTGCAGAAGATGCTCTCCGACTATAAGCAGGATAGGATCTTCCCTTTTTAGAAAAAGGTGTTTTCTTGAACAACCTTTTCTTAGCAGGAGCAGCAGTAGATTTGGATAGTCTATCCAAAGCAGAATTTTCAGCATCCATTTGATTGGTAAAGATTGGCAAGCAAAAGCCAAACAGATTCTCCCCTGTACAAGGGATATTTCCCAATTCATCTTGGACCCAGGTCTCCAAATCAGATGCTTGAAGCCAAGCAATCCTACGTGCACCTATAACTATAGCTGAGGCTCTGCTTACGCATTCAAAGGAGTCGAAAGCTGCACAGTTGGAGAATTTGGAGATATCCTGGGCATGTTTGAGTCCAGAGAGAAATTCTGGCCTTTTACTGTCCGACATAAAAGGACTTAAAGTCAGCAAATGGTCAGTGACTTCTTTTAAGAATATTCCCATGTAGAGACTATAGGAATTAATTCTCACAGCAAGCATGGAAGCTTGGAACTACCAAAAGCATCCGGGGTTCTACATTCACGTCCTGGAGGATTAGAGGCATGTCTCTTGGCACTTCTAATCTTTCTCATTGCAGACTCAACCACAATAGAGTGGTGAGGAAGCTGAGTTTTATGGAAACCAGGACAAGGAGGGACACGATACATGGTATCTAACCTGCGAGAATGAGGAGATGTGGATAGAGGTGCTTCCCACATCCTTAACATGAGATCATACAGAATCTCATGAATAGGCAAGGTAGCTGCCTCTTTAGGAGTTTTAGGATATTGTAGAATATCTAACTCCTTAGCTCTAGGCTCTGACTCTGGGGCTACTGTAATAGAGAGACCCCGAGCCATCTCTCTGATAAAGTCTTGAAAAGACAAGTCCTCTGGAGGAGACATCCTTCGTTTAGGAGAGGACTCCTCCTGTGGAAGAAGCATTGCTGCATCGACAGAATCCTCAGAGTCATCAGAGGAATCGAAGTATCGTCTGTCGGGATGCTCTTGCAAAGCCCGATACCCTACCGACCGGGATCGGTATCGGTAATCATCGGTACCAGGGTATCGGTACCGGAGGGCTGCAGAGGACAGAGTACCGGCATGGCTGACACCGATGCCGATGTCGATGCCACCGGTACCGGAATCGGTGCCGATGGCGATACCGGAGCCGGTACCTGCGGAGTAGTCTGTTGCGGTACCATGGGCGTCGATGCCAGAAGGAAGGCCACTAGACTGCGTTCGATGGACAGAATCCTCTGATCCATCGACACTGCCAATGCCTGGAAGTCGGTACCGGTGGAAGCCATCGGTACCCCAGAGCATGGCACCAGGAGATCTGTTGAGGCCACGCCATTTAGATCGTCCTGGAACCCCGATGATGATGCTTTAGAAGCCAAAGCCTCCTGCCGGGGTAATTTTGCCGGTGCAGAATCCTCGAGGAAAAGGCCAGGGGCATCTCGATGCTTGGAAGGAGATTTGCCCTTCGAGTACCAGCTGGTTTTATTTTTAGTTACCTGAGATCCATGTGAGTAAGAAGCAGCCCTGGAAGACGTCGATGCCACCGAAGCTGCATCAGAGGGAAACAGGGTACTGAGCTTGGCAGCTCAGTTCTGTCGACCTCTCTTAGAAATCATGGAACAGGACACACAATCTTTAATGGAATGGTCAGGGCCTAAACATTTGAGACACCAGTCATGGGTGTCAGTGACGGATATAGTACCGCCACATTTTGTGCACTTCTTAAATCCTGAGTCAGGTTTTTCCATATTTAAGGAAAAGGTTTTGGGCCTAAGGCCCAAAACTGAAGTACACCTGAAGAAAAATAAAAGGTCTTTTTTTTTTTTTTTTAAAGAAAAGAATAAGAATCGGCGGTACCGGTATAGCATCGAAGGCAGACGCGTACAGAAAAGAAATAAAGAAAAAATAAGGAAATTCTTCTGCGGTGACAGGAACACGACCTGCTGGCTCCGTGGAAAAAGAACAACTGAGGAGAGACAGTTGGAAAGGCAGCACGCAGGCGCTGTGGGATGCTCCCAAAGGCTTTCTGATTGGACGCTGGGGAGCGTTACTGCGCAGGCTCCGTCGGTACCAAAGTACCCATATGTGAAGACTCTTTCCTGCTTGTTCCTGGAGATTTAAGTCTTCACATATGGGTATCCTTGGCACCAACGGAGCACGCATGGGAACGCTCCCCACCGTCCTATAGGAAAACGTTTGGGAGCATCCCACTTTGCCTGTTCAGCTGCCTTCCTGCCTTTCCAACTCTCCCTCTTCAGTTGGGTTTGTAGCTGAGACAAAAGGAGAGAAGGAAAGAAAAAGGGAGAGAGAGAGAGAAAGATACAACTCCTAGGGGAGGTGGGTGGGTTGTGAAGACTAAATTCCTGCTGCTCCCGGAGATCCCCTGTTAGAGGTGAGTAACTACGCTATCTCGAGGAACAAGCAGGAATGTGGTCTTCACATATGGGACTCCCAAGCTTAGAGATGTCAGGGAGATGACCTCAGAAAGCAGCGAAAACCAGGCTGAGGTGGGTCATGCTTCCTCCCAAGGATCTCTGGTATCGAAACCAGGGACGTGGGATAGGAGTTGTTCTAAGTCTGAAAGAGATGCTGGAGAACAGCCTGGCCAAACGAGGCATCCCAACGGGAGTCCTTGTCCAAGCAGTAATGGACTGCAAAAGTGTGGACAGAGGACCAAGTGGCTGCTTTGCAGATGTTGTCAATCGACATCGAGCGAAGGTTGGCCAGAGGCAGCCATTGCTCTCACGTTATGAGTTATGACTTGACCGTCGAGAGAAAGTCCCTTACTCTCATAGGTAAAGGATATGAATTCTGCAATCCACTTGGAGAGTGTTCTCTTGGAAACTGGTAAACCCAGGTGACTGGAATCAAAGGCAACAAAAAGCTGTGAAGCCTTTCTATGCTGCCTAGTCCTCTGAAGGTAAAAGGCTAAAGCCCGTTTACAATCTAGAGTGTGAAGATTCCTTTCTGCACTAGAGGCATGAGGCCTAGGGAAGAAGACAGGAAGGTAAACCGACTGTTTCAAATGAAAAGGCGAAACCACCTTTGGCATAAAGTGAGGATGAGTCCTAAGGACTACTTTATCATGGTGAAACCTTGTGTAAGGAGGGTCAGCCACTAAAGCTGGTAGCTCACTGATGCGTCTTGCAGAAGTGAGGTCAATTAGGAAGATTACCTTCCAAGAAAGACATTTTTAGGGATGTAGTAGCTAAGGGCGGCTTCATAAGGTGTCCAAGGACAAGATTTAAATCCCATGCCATGGGTGGTGGCTTAATAGGAGGTTTAGTTTAGACCTCTCATAAAACGCGCTACAAGCGGCTGAGAAGAGACAGGTTGTCCAGCAAAGGGCTTGTGGAAAGCCGCAATGGCACTAAGGTGGATCCTTAATGAATTTGTTTTAAGTCCAGAGGATGAAAGGTGGAGGAGATACTCCAGTAATGGCTCTATTGGAACTGAAAAAGGATTAAGTTCCTTTTCTGAACACCATATAGAGAACCTTCTCCAATTAAAGGCGTAAGCATGCCTTGTGGAAGGTTTCCTGGAGGCCAAAAGGATATCTTTAACCTGTTGTGAGAGGTTGACATCCTGGAGTTTGTGATAAGGAAGCTTATCATAGCTCAGGAAGGAGCTATAGAAAAGGTGAAGTGACTCTGAACAAGCAACCTGTCAGTTCTGGTAGAAATAAGAAAACAGAATTTTTCCATAAAAGACTACCAGTCCCAGAATGCACCAGGTTTCCAACAGCCAATAGAGGAGCTGAAGTGGGGAAACGTGTGTTCAATCAGGAGGGCTATGAGGTAATCCCCAAGCACTCATCTCAAAGGGCAGGGCCTGATTCAGCACAGCTGCGCTGTGCTAAGGTGGAGTGCTCATCTAAGCAGAATAAAGGTAGAGTTTATTCTACAGAGAATCATCCTCAGAATCCTCCTCATCCTCATCTTCTTGATCTTGGAGATCCTCATCTTCATGATCTTGGACAGCTTCATCATCTGGAGGATCATCAGAAGCAGAAGCCAGAGCGGACGGACAGAGAGGGCAAGAAACCCTTTGGAAGAAAGAAGAGAAAAGCATTTGGGAGATCTAAAGGAGTCCAGAGCAGTACGTATACTGGGAGACATTCAAAAGGCCAGCATACACCATTGGACTGGGGAAAACCAGAGGAGTGGTGCTGCAGAGCTAGGAATCTCCAGACGGTACCTGTGAGGGAGACGGCTGCACTTGGAAGGGACCCTAGGACCCGTGCCAGAAGGTATGTGAAGAGAGATCCAGTGTCCAGGGATCTGGATTGGAAGGCTGGACATAAGAACTGGACTATATACTGGCCAGGCTATTTAGAGAGGAACTCTAACAGCAATGGAAGCTCAGGTATGAACACTGATCTATGCCCTAGCTATACCCTTGAAAGACAGCAGGGAAACAAGTATTCTCCTGAGAATGCTCCATTGAGAAATTCCTCTGTGCCAATTCATGATATTGAACCCATGATTGTTGAAGAAGGGGGAGAGGTCTTAGATACAGGCTGTGAATACATGGATTGCTCTCTGTCTAAACTCCTTTGGTAATTTACTGTTACAAAGTACAACAACCATCACAAAGAAATACAAACTTGTTCTTTAATCTACTCAGAAAAGCTCCTGAGTAGGATTTGAGCCACGCAGTAGAAAGCAAGCCAGCTAAGGGGTTTCAGCTGGGTAACTGCTAGCAATTGAGCCTTACCTAATTGCTTGTGAGCTCTGAGGAAATCACTTCTGAGTCTATGTGTGAAGATATAAGAAGTTAACCTGAAAAGAACAGTTTTTCCCTACTTTGTGGGTTTTGCTTGTTGTTTGAAGCACTACTAAGAAAATATTAGCTAGAGCCTACAGAAAAGACCATTCTGTTACCATCCTGGTCTTTATTCTTTTGATTTGATTGCCTGACAAGTTCAGCTGTTGTTTTCCTGAATTTGTTTTTCTAAGTTTAACACTGAAAGCAAGTATCCTGTTTTATGTGCTACCAAGCGTATCTGTGTTGGGAGAAATAACCCCATAAATAAATATCTTATTGGCTTTACACTCAAGCACAACTAATTATTGTGAACGGCTGTGTCTGGTGTGAATGGACTACATTTCCCACAATCCCTTGCAAATCATATTGATATGCGCCTTTGCCAAGACTGTGAACATTCTCACCCAGGCACCCGTCTGACAAATGGCGCAGTTTTTCGGATTGCTTTTGCACAAAGGATTAACTTGCTAAGGATTACAACTCAAATCTGAAGGAAAAGACAGTTCAAGCTTAAAAGCTGAAAGAAAAGATTTCCCTCAACTGCACTTTGGAGGAGAGGTGGCTGTTCCAGGTAGCTGTCCCAGGAGGAGAAGACCCTGTGCAGAGCTGGATTCATCACTGGCATAAGGTAACAAGTACCTGGGCATGTCTAGTGGTGGATGGGAGTAAGGCACAGGGGTAATTGAAAAAAAAAAAGTAGAAAAAAACACCTGTTTGGAAAGTGGTGCACTGTGGGGGGTTTTTTGTGTTTTCTTGCAGGGATCAAGATGGATCCAAGGGAACTACCTCAGTGGATGGCAGCTCAGTTTAGCAGGCAACAGGAGCTAGCACAGCAGGCTCAGGACACTGCTATGAAAGCCTTAATGGACCAGCAGAGGCCAGTGCTTGATCTGGTGCAAGCCCTAGTTAAACTGCAGAACCAAAGTGGACCAGATGCAAGACCAGCAGTAAATATTGGTACACCACATGTGGACAGTGTGGGACTCAATCAGGGAATTGGGGCATTTAGTTTTGGGAAGCTAACTCCAGATGATAATGTTGATGATTTTCTAGAGTCTTTTTAAAGAGTGGCACAAGCATTAGCATGGCCAGAGACCCAGTGGGCAATAAGGCTGGCAGCCTCATTAACTGGAGAGGCGCTTGCGGCTTATAGAGCAATGCCAGCAGCCCAGGCTTTGAATTATAAGGATGTAAAGGCTGCTATTAGAGATCGCCTAGGGTTGTCTATTTCAGAGTATAGGCGAATGTTTAGAGCTACTACATTAAGAGTGGGTGAAACACCCAGGGCTCTGAGTCAGAGAATCAGAGGATTAGCTGTAAAATGGTTGGAGCCTGAGCAAAAGACGGTAGAAATGTTATTAGACATTATTATGCTTGAACAATTTATGTCTGCTGTGCCTAAAGATTTGCACACTTTCCTTATACAGCAAAATTGCCAAAATCTTGGAGAGGCAACCATGCTAGCAGAGAGATTCTTGGAAGCCACGCAGGCTTGCCATAGAATGGGTGGCCCTCTGAAGATGGGTGCTGAGGCAAGCTGTGCTGTATCAGAAAAGAAAATAGTTAAAAATGTTTCTGAAAATAAATGTACTGTGCCAAACCAGATGACACAGTGGAGTAGAAAGAAATGTTTCAAGTGTGGAAAATGGGGACATTTAGAAAAGGGATGCCAGACACACACTAGCTTAATGGGTGTGGATTTAAAACAGCCCAAAGAAGGATTTCTTTTGATGGTTGATGTGCAAGGAATTACCACAAATGCTTTGTTAGACTCTGGGGCAGACCAGAGTATGATGTCAAAAAGGCTTTGGAAGAGGATAGAGGCCCAAGAAGGATTTGTGCCTAGAACCCCTGAAAGCCAAGTTCACATCAGATGCATTCATGGTGCTGCAACATCATATCCCACCTATAGGCTAATAGTTAAGTGCCTGGGGGAACAAGAGGAAGTCCTGTTAGCAGTGGTGCCTAGGCTACCCTTTGATTTGGTTCTAGGAAGAGACTGGCCAAGATTTAAGCAGGGTCTAGTGGAAGGGCTAGGAAAGAAGGAGGGAGAAGGAATAATGGAAATAGCTCCCGGGCCTTTCTTTGGAGGTCCTCAGTCCCTAGCTAAAAAGATGGTTAAGCTTCCAGAAAGCCAAACTATAGGTAATAAGAGGGGCCTTGTATCCACCCGTTCGCAGGCTAAGGTAGAGAGCCAGCAAAAGGAGGAGGGGGAGCAGGCAGAGTTATTAGGAGACTTACCCTCTCATGATGATTTAATAACTCCATCATCTGGTAAAGTAAGAAAGTTGAAAGCACAAAAGCGGCGTGAGAGACTTTGCAGAGCACAGGGTAGGGCTGAGATGTTAGCTGGTCAAAGTTTACCCTGGGTGCCAGCTGAGTTAGTGGCAAAGTTTCCTAACTTTCCACAAGAGCAGCGAGCTGATCAAGCTCTCACCCGAGCTTTTAAGTATGCTCATGAGGTCAGGGAGGAGTTGCCCAGATTCAGACTAGATAATGAAATATTATATAGAGAGAGTCAGGACCCCAGAAATGGGACCATACGTAAACAATTGGTGGTACCCACAACTTTCAAAGGGCTAGTACTTAGATTAGCACATGATCATCCAGTTGGAGGTCATAAAGGGATGCAAGGAACGCTGGATCAAATACTTATGCGTTTTTACTGACCAGGTATTTTCAAAGAAACTGCCCAGTTTTGTGCTACATGTCCAGCGTGTCAGCGAGTTACAGCGGCTCACCCACCGGTGGTGCCTTTGATTCCCATGCCAATTATCACAGACCCAATTGGTCGCATTGCCATGGATATTGTAGGCCCGTTAGTCAAAACGCCCCGAGGTTTCCAATACATCCTAGTTATGGTAGATCAGGCAACAAGGTTTCCCTGGGCCATACCATTGAGGAATGTTTCTGCAAAAACAATAGCTTTAGAGCTAGTAAAATTGTTTTGTGAAGTGGGATTCCCAAGAGAGGTGTTGACTGACCGAGGGTCCAATTTTGTATCCAAAAATTTGGCCCAGGTCTGGGATGCCTTTGGCATTCATCACGTGAAAACCTCAGCCTACCATCCACAATGAAACGGTTTGGTGGAGAGATTCAACCAAACTCTCAAACAAATGTTGAGAAGGGGGTTAGCAGGAGAGGTAAAAGAATGGGATATGTTATTGCCCTTTGCCTTATATGCCTGCAGGGAAAGAATTCAGGTGTCCCTAGGTGTAACTCCATATGAATTGATGTATGGTAGGGCTCCACGGGGTTTGTTAGATATTTTGAGGGAACAATGGATTGATCCTGAACCAGGAAGTCAGGAAGTGCCACAGTTTCTACGTGACTTGAGAGCACGTTTGAAAAGGACCTCGCAGGTTGCTGAGAGGAACCTGCAGGACAGTCAAGTGCGCCAGAAAGGGTGGTATGATAGGAAGGCCAAAAGCCGCCAATTAAGCATTGGTGAAAAGGTTTTGGTTCAAGTAGCAGGTACAGCCCCAAAATTTGAAGTACAGTGGAAAGGGCCATGGAAGGTTGTTAAACAAGTGAGCCCAGTATCTTATATGGTAGAAAATGCAAGAGGGCGTAGACAGACCTACCATATTAATGTACTTAAGTCTTGGAAGGAGAGGCCTGTAAATAATGACCCTGAAGCCAGTCAGGAAGTAAGTGAGCTTCAAAAAGATAACACTCTCGTAGGTATTATGGACTGTAGGAAAGACGTTTCACCAGTTAAACCAGTCCGTAATAACTTAAGGAGGGGGGTATGTGATAAGGAAGCTTATCATAGCTCAGGAAGGAGCTATAGAAAAGGTGAAGTGATTCTGAACAAGCAACCTGTCAGTTCTGGTAGAAATAAGAAAACAGAATTTTTCCATAAAAGACTACCAGTCCCAGAATGCACCAGGTTTCCAACAGCCAATAGAGGAGCTGAAGTGGGGAAACGTGTGTTCAATCAGGAGGGCTATGAGGTAATCCCCAAGCACTCATCTCAAAGGGCAGGGCCTGATTCAGCACAGCTGCGCTGTGCTAAGGTGGAGCGCTCATCTAAGCAGAATAAAGGTAGAGTTTATTCTACAGAGAATCATCCTCAGAATCCTCCTCATCCTCATCTTCTTGATCTTGGAGATCCTCATCTTCATGATCTTGGACAGCTTCATCATCTGGAGGATCATCAGAAGCAGAAGCCAGAGCGGACGGACAGAGAGGGCAAGAAACCCTTTGGAAGAAAGAAGAGAAAAGCATTTGGGAGATCTAAAGGAGTCCAGAGCAGTACGTATACTGGGAGACATTCAAAAGGCCAGCATACACCATTGGACTGGGGAAAACCAGAGGAGTGGTGCTGCAGAGCTAGGAATCTCCAGACGGTACCTGTGAGGGAAACGGCTGCACTTGGAAGGGACCCTAGGACCCATGCCAGAAGGTATGTGAAGAGAGATCCAGTGTCCAGGGATCTGGATTGGAAGGCTGGACATAAGAACTGGACTACATACTGGCCAGGCTATTTAGAGAGGAACTCTAACAGCAATGGAAGCTCAGGTATGAACACTGATCTATGCCCTAGCTATACCCTTGAAAGACAGCAGGGAAACAAGTATTCTCCTGAGAATGCTCCATTGAGAAATTCCTCTGTGCCAATTCATGATATTGAACCCATGATTGTTGAAGAAGGGGGAGAGGTCTTAGATACAGGCTGTGAATACATGGATTGCTCTCTGTCTAAACTCCTTTGGTAATTTACTGTTACAAAGTACAACAACCATCACAAAGAAATACAAACTTGTTCTTTAATCTACTCAGAAAAGCTCCTGAGTAGGATTTTTAGCCACGCAGTAGAAAGCAAGCCAGCTAAGGGGTTTCAGCTGGGTAACTGCTAGCAATTGAGCCTTACCTAATTGCTTGTGAGCTCTGAGGAAATCACTTCTGAGTCTATGTGTGAAGATATAAGAAGTTAACCTGAAAAGAACAGTTTTTCCCTACTTTGTGGGTTTTGCTTGTTGTTTGAAGCACTACTAAGAAAATATTAGCTAGAGCCTACAGAAAAGACCATTCTGTTACCATCCTGGTCTTTATTCTTTTGATTTGATTGCCTGACAAGTTCAGCTGTTGTTTTCCTGAATTTGTTTTTCTAAGTTTAACACTGAAAGCAAGTATCCTGTTTTATGTGCTACCAAGCGTATCTGTGTTGGGAGAAATAACCCCATAAATAAATATCTTATTGGCTTTACACTCAAGCACAACTAATTATTGTGAACGGCTGTGTCTGGTGTGAATGGACTACATTTCCCACAATCCCTTGCAAATCATATTGATATATGCCTTTGCCAAGACTGTGAACATTCTCACCCAGGCACCCGTCTGACAAGTTCTAAGCTCTCAGCAGCCACGCCATCAAGTGCAAAGACTGAGGATTCGGGTGCAGAAGCGTCCTGTTCTCCTGGGATAAAAGATCTGGAGCACATCCCAACTCCAGAGCTCTGGCTTGAGAGAGACATAGAAGCAGTGGATACCACGTCTGTCATGGCCAGCATGGGGCTATGAGGATCACATGGCCCCTGTCTCTCTGAAGCTTGAAGAGAGTTTTGGGAATGAAAGGAATGGGTGGGTAGGCATATAGGAAGTCCTGACCCCAGTGGAGGTGGAGAGCATCCATTGCTTGACTGTTCCGAGCCAGAATTCTGGAACATGTGAGAGCCAGAAGGGAAAGAGTTAACAGTCCAAACTGCTGGCATTTACACTGCATGTGCATTGTAGGATGCTAGGGGTATTAGGTGACATCAGATGGAAAAAATGTGAGAGAAAACACATTTATCTACAGAGCACAGGAGAGAGAAGGCATCATTAGCATGGTTATGCCAGTTTGGCATGGGGGCCTCCTGAGGCCTAGTGTGGAAACTGTCAGAATATCAGAGAATTAATAAGATATATTTTCTATATTTTTTAAAAATTTGTGATGGAAAAACAGACCGTGTGGAAGGTTGAATAAGTGGTAAAAGGGTCAGATAACAAGGAATAAATCTGACAAAGGCCTGAGCACATGTTTATAACACAAGGCCATAAGGATCAAAAGGTCAGCAGGAATGGGAGTGCAGATATGACAGGACAAAGGAAGGAATGAAAGAGAATCCAGATGCCTGGAATTAAAAGCAAAGGAACTAATTGGAAAAAAAAACTATATAAGGGGACAGAATTTTTAAAGACTGGGAATTTACACCCCATTTTCTGAAGAAGGTGGTTTGTAAATTTCCACTGTATGTCTGCTAATGAGTGAGTGGGTATGATTTTGATTCTTGTCTGTGTGAAAGTTTCCTTAGTTTATCTTTGAGTGTAGCTAGGAACCATATATCCTTCTCTTTCACTGTGCTAGGATCTGTCGATGGACAGGAAATCTCTTAATTACTTTATAGCTGTAAACTTGTAAGAAGAGGGTGAGGGAATTCTCCACGTTACTTAGTATTTAGCTAGTTTTGGTTGTGCTACCTGTATGCTTGCTTCTATGATATAAGAAATAAAGGATTTTTTTTGTAAGAAGCATCTGTGAGAATTTTGTGCCAGCTACGAGTATAATCTGCATGAGGTGTAGTTTATTGGGAGGAGGTGGTAGGCCCTCCCTGTATGCAAGGTTTTGTTCCCCTCTTGCACGGAGGAGTAGGATGGCATCCGCCTGGCCAACGGATTGGCCTCCCCCCTTGGTTCCGTACAAACAGAATCGGGGAAGTTTGGCATTCTGAGGGCTTGCAAATAGGTCTATATATGGCGTTCCCCAGATTCGAAAGATTCAAGCAATTTGCTCTGAATGAAGAGACTACTCGTGTGGCAGCAGCACGCAATTAAGTTTGTCTGCTAGGAGATTCTGTTTGCCTGGGAGATACAACGCTAGTAGGTGAATCTGAAGGCCTCTTGCGAAGGACCAGAGGTGTAGAGCTTCGTTGCACAACGCCTGAAAACCTGTTCCACCCTGCTTGTTCACATAGAACATGGCTCCAGATTGTCCATCTGAACAAGAACTGTCTTGTAGCGCAGATGGTCCTGGAATACTCAGAGAGCGTAGAAAATGGCTCTGAGTTCCAGTAGATTTAAGTGAAGGCAGGTCTCCTGCTGGGTCCAGAGACCTTGAGTGGAGAGATTGTCCAGATGAGCCTCCCAACTTAGACGCATCCATCATCAAGGTAGCTTGGTGCAGTGGCTGCTGAAAAGGTGACCCTACGAGTAGATTTTCTAGCGATTGTCACCACTGAAGGGACGAAATGAGGCGTGCAGAGTTTCTGATTTTGTACGCAAGACGACCCGACTTGAGCAGTCAGGAAAGTTTTCATAGCTGCTTGAGAAGCCAGTTGAACTATTCGAGCACAGCGGAGCTGTGGCAGGAAAGCCCTTGACTGCCGCATGTCTAGAAGAGCCCCTGTGAACTCTAGAGAATGAGAAGAGGTAAGATGGGACTTCGGGAGATTTATGACCAATCCCAGATATTGAAGAACTTGCATTGTGCAGGAAAGAGCAGAGCTGGCCTCTGGAGCTGTTGATGCTCGGATCAGCCGTCTAAGTAGGGGAAGACAAATATCCCTAGAGTCCTTAGAAATACTGCTACTACTGCCATGCATTTTGTGAAGACTCTTGGGGCGGAAGCCAGGCCAAAGGTAGAGCCCTGTACTGGTAATGTCTTCCCTGAAAAAGGAATTGAAGAAACCTCCTGTGTTCTGCATGAATAAGGATATGTGTATATGCGTCCTTTAGGTCTAGAGAACATAGGCAATCCAGACTATGGATGTAAGGGAGAAGTGTTCCGAGAGAGATCATTTTGAATCTTTCTCGGAACAGATACTTGTTTAACTCCCTGAGGTCCAGTATGGGCCTGTACCCTGCTGTTTTCTTTGGTATAAGGAAGTAGGGGGAGTAAAAGCCCAGGCCTTGTTGAGAAAGAGGCACCTCCTCTATCGCACCCTGAGCAAGGAGTGAGGTAACTTTTTGACACAAGAGAGTGTTGAGGAGCGGCCGAGAACTGAATTATTTTGGAGTGGAGGGAGGGGGCATACTGTGGACATGGAGTTTGTACCCTCTGTCACTATAAAGAGAGTCCAATACTCTGATGTTATCTGTTGCCACCTCTTGGCAAAGTAACACAGTCTGCCTGGAATGTTGAGTGGCTCTGGAATTTTTAGAGGTAGGATGACTAGGTTCTCTAGGAAGAAGTCAAAGACCTTATGGAGGCTGTGTCTGCTGAACTGGTTGAGCTCTGGGGACTTGAGCCTTTCTTTGTTGTTTCGGCTGCTGTTGCCCCTTCTGGGGAGCACTGGCTGGACAGTGGACAGTATGGGTATAAGGATGATAGAATTTCTTTTTCTTGTTGAAAAGGACTTCTTAATCATCTTTTTCTTAGCTGGACTGGTCTTTGAGAGTCTATTTAAGGTAGTGTTCTCAGACTCAAGTTGAGAAGCTTGTCTTGCCAATCCTTGCCAAAGAGGTTTTCTCCCATGCAAGGAATATTCCCCAAGCAATCCGACATGCATCAATGGAAATAGCAGAAGTCCTACTAATACATTCAAAACAATCAAAAGTTGCCCTGTTCGTGAACTTAGAAACATTTTGGGCATGTTTAACAAGAGTAAGGAAATCGGCCCTCTTGTCATCAGGGAGAAGAGGAGCCATCAGTTCCAAATGTTTAGTAACCTCCCGAAGAAACATACCCATGTAGAGTATGTATGAACTTATTTTGGCCGATAACATAGAGGCCTGAAAACATCGACGACCAAAGGCATCAAGAGTTCTCGCCTCATGGCCCGGAGGATTAGAGGAATGTGTCTTGGCACTTTTGATTTGGTGCACTGCTGATTCCACAACCATGGAATGGTGTGGTAACTGCGTTTTTTGGAATCCGGGACACTGCGGTACCCGGTACATTGTATCAAGTCTTCAAGAATGTGGAGACACCGTTAAGGGTGTTTCCCCCATCCTAAGCATGAAGTCATGCAAAATCTGATGTATGGGAAAGGTTGCGACCTCTTTAGGGGCCGCCGGATACTGAAGAATTTCAAGTTCTTCAGCTCTCGGTTCCTTCTCGGGGGTTATGATGATCGAGAGGCCCCGAGCCACATTCCGTATAAAGTCTTGAAAAGACATGTCCTCCAGAGGAGACATCCATCGTTGCGGAGAAGGAGAGGGATCCTCTGGAAGAACTGCTACGGTACCGATGGAGTCATCGGAAGAATCTGAATCGGAAGACTCGAAGTATTGACGAGCTAGGTGCTCCCACACCACCTGTCACCGGTACCGATCGAAGTCGGCATCGAAATGCCTCGATACCGGACCCTCTATGCTGGATACCGATTCTAGGGCTGGCATGGGTGGTAGCGTGGACAGCAGCGCAACAGTAGATGCAGATATGTCTGGTACCGATGACTGCGGAACCCACTGCAGCGGCTTCAGTGGTACAGAAGCTGCTAGCAAGGCCGCAAGACTCTGCTCAATGGCTAGGATATGTTGATCCATGGAGCCTGTCGATGTCTGGGTGTTGGTACTGGCGGAGCGGGCCCTGACCTCAGAACATGGCACCAAGAGCTCTCCGGAGGTGGACGCCTCGGGAATATCTTGGGATCCCAATAATGCTTTAGAGGTAAGGACCTCCCGCCAGGGTTGTTTGGCCGGTGTATTCTCCTCGAGGGCAATGCTAGAAGCATCTCGATGCTTAGAAGGATATCTACCCTTTGAGGACCGGCTGATCTTCAAGGAAGACCTGGGTTTGGTTACCTGAGATCCATGGGAGAAAGATGAAGCCCTGGACGACGTCGATGCAACGGACATTGCATCTGAGGCAAAAAGGGTGCCGGGTTTCGCAGCTCTATTCCGCAGGCCCCTCTTAGTCATCTTTCTGCAGACCCAAACATTTAAGACACCAGTCATGGGTGTCGGTAACAGAAATAGCACTGCTACATTTTGAACATTTTTTGAAACCACTACTTGGTTTCTCCATTTTAAAAGAAAACAGGGCCTATGGCCCAAAATGGCGCTGAGGCATTCTTTTTAGAAGAAAGAAAGAAAGAAGAAGAAAAAAAGAAGACACCGATGGTACCGGTGTGAGCGTCGACGGAAAGGCAGATGCGACCACAAAAAAAAGAAAATTTTCTGCGGTGACAGGAATTGCTACCTGTTGGATCCAAGGAAAACTGAAAAGGGAGAGTTGGAAAGGCGGGAAGGCAGCAGCGCAGGCACAGTGGGATGCTCCAAAAGCTTTCTTATAGGACACTGGGGAGCATTCCTGCGCGGGCTCCGTCGGTGTTGACAATACCCATATGTGAAGACTCCATTCCTGCTTGTTCCTGGAGAAAGTAAATTTTCTATTCCCCCCATATAGCAGAAGGGTTTGCCTCTCTGCGGATGATACCAAAATCTGCAATAGAGTAGATACCCAGGAAGGTGTAGATAACGTGAGGAGGAATCTAGCTAAGCTTTCAGAATGGTCTAGAATCTGGCAGCTGGGATTTAATGTAAAAAAATGCAAGGTCATGCATTTGGGCTGCAACAATCCAAGGGAGAAAGATAGTATAGGGGGTGAAGTACTTTTGTCCACTAAAGAAGAGAGAGACCTAGGCGTGGTTGTGTCTGATGATCTTAAAGTAGATAAACAGGTAGAAAAGCTAGGAGGATGTTTGGGTGCATACGGAGAGGAATGGCTAGCAGAAAAAGGAGGTGATAGTGCCTCTGTATAAGTCTTTAGTGCTACCTCATTTGGAGTATTGTGTGCAATTCTGGAGACCGCACCTTCAAAAGGATATAAACAGGATGGAGTCAGTACAGAGGGTGGCTACTAAAATGGTTAGTGGTCTTCATCATAAAGCATATGAGGACAGACTGAAGGATCTTAATATGTACACCTTAGAGGAAAGGCGGGATAGAGGTGATATGATTGAGATGTTTAAATACCTCCGGGGCATAAATGCACATGGGGAGAGACTCTTTTGATTGAAAGCAAGTTCTGCTATGAAGGGACATGGGATGGGGGTAAAAGCGGATAGATTCAGGAGTGATATGCGGAAATATTTCTTTCGGAAAGAGTGGTGGATCTGTGGAATAGTCTCCCAGTGGAGGTGGTAGAGATGAGGATGGTATCTGAATTCAGAAAAGCATGGGACAAACAGAGGATCTCTAAAGGGAAAAAGGGGACTGTTGTAGTTGTTGATATGGAAGGACAGACTAGAAGGCCATGTGGTCTTTTTCTGTTGTAATTTTTTCTATGTTTCTATGATTTTGCTCTCTGTAAGCTTGAGCTACATGGTGCAGGAAGTTTGGGCTGGTCTTGTGATTTCAAGTCCAATAAACAGCATGGCTCAAGCTTACAGGGAGCAGAATCATGGTGGGGAAAGAGGAAAACGTTTCTATGGCAGCTCAACAAAAGAAAAACAAACATTTGGGGACATGAAATCAAGAGCTCCAGGGTGCAATTTCTAGGCATCACAGCAACCTGGTGCCCAGGACATTTTAAACCCTAACAAGAAAAGTACTTCTTAGCAGCATAAATATCAAGCATATAGCTAAACTATTGATCCTGACACTGGGACAAGTCCTTCCTCCAAGCTCTCTTGACATGGTGGGCTTGTTTTCCTAGAAGATGACAGAGTCAAATGACACCAAGGGTGGTTGCGGCACACAGGGTGCACAAGATGTTTCAGTGGATCCAACCTGTTCAAAGAACTTCTTAGCATCTCACACAGTGACTTGTTTAATATTAAAGAGAGAGGAGTTCAAATTGAATGGATTTCAACTATGCCACCAGCATAGGTGAGTCATAATTTGAAGACTTTTGGCTAGAGTGGCTACCTTTCGTATGAGTGAAAAAGAGAGTGAAAAAGAGAAAAAAGAATAGAGGAATGACACTAATTTTGTCTACAGCTGTGAATATTTGTACAAGAGAGAAGACTAGGTCAAGTGTGCACCTTGCTGTATGTGTCAGATCAACTAAATCAAATTTCTTAGCATTAAGTGACATGTCTAAATGAAAATGAAGTTGCTTAGTATCAAAAGGAATGGGTAACAATCTGTGAGATCAGATCCTCAACTTTACATAATGCTATCAAGTTATGGGAAGATGATATATTAGCAATAAGCTGGCAGCTTGAGAACCAAAGAGATAGACCACAGAGGACATACAAGAGATCATAGTTACTCACTTGTAACAGGTATTCTCTGGGGACAACAGGAATCAGTCTTCACATATAGATGACGTTGGCACTGATGGAGCCTGCGTGGTAATCACTCCCCAGCTTTCAAAGAGAGCCTTTGGGAGTTAAACCATGCATGTGTGGTCACCTTCCTGCCCAAGGGTGCCATCTTACCTCAGTATGATGACATAGCTCAAACAAGCATAAAAAAGAAAACTCCATGGGGAGGGGGGAGGAGGGAGGACTGATTCCTTCTGTCCCCAGAGAACACCTGTTACAAATGAGTAACTATGCTTTTTCCGGGAACAAGCAGGAAGTCAGTCCTTACATATGGGACTCCCCAGCTACAGGCTACCAAAAAAAACTGTAAAAAGCCATGACCGAAAAATGGCAAACCGTGAATGGCAACAAGGAGCAATGAATGACCTCAAGTCCTGGAATGCAACCCCAATGTCAAGGATGGGACTCACCTCTCCGGAAGCCTGGATGGAAGAGCCGGAGGGAAGGAGTTGCACTAAACCCCAAAGAGATGGCCACTGCCTGGCCGAAGGCGCTGCCACGCCGTAAGCTCTCTTCCAGGCAATAATGAGCTACAAAGGTATGGACTGAGGACTAGGCAGTGGCCTGGCATATGTCTTGCAGAAAACAGAATGCAGATGTGCCACAGAGGCCGCCATGGCGTGCACATTGTGGGCAATGAAATGATGTTCCAGGGAGAGTCCAGCCTGCTCGTAGGCAAAGGAGATGCAGTCCGCCACCCAGGTGGACAGAGTGCACTTAAAGATGGCAATGTCAAGCCTGTTTGGGTCACAGGAAACTAACAGTTGCGACTAACAGCAGTGGGCTTTCGTCCGCTCCGATAGGCCAGCGTCCTCTTACAGTTGAGAGTACAGAGGGAGGTCTGAGACACATGAGGTCTAGGGAAGAAGGTGGGGAGAACCACCTTCTGGTTGAGATGAAATGTAGTTACCACTTTTGGTAGAAACGTGGGATGGGTGCAAAGTACCACCCTATTCTTGTGAAATCTTGTATACCGGGCGTGAGCCACCAACGCCTGCAGCTCACTGACTCACCGAGCCAGAGGTGAGCACAACGAGAAAGACAACTTTCCAGTAAAGAAATTTGAGGTGAGCTGAAGCAAGCAGTTCAAAGGGAGGAGCCATGAGTTTCTCAAGAACTACATTCAGATTCCATGCCACCGGGAGCGGCTGGACCAGAGGTGGCGAGAGGAGGAGACCTCTCATGAAGCAGCCCATGAGAGAGTGGACCAAGATGGACTGCCCATCCACCGGATGATGATGTGCAGCCAGGACACTGAGATGTACCCTGATGGAGCTGGACTTTAAGCCAGCATGAGAAAGGTGCAACAGGTACTGGAGTATCCACTGCGTCATGCAGGAAAACAGGCTAAGGCCCTTGCCGGCTTACCACAGTGAAAACCGGCGCCACTTAGAGGCATATGCCTATCTGATGGAATTCTTGTGGGAGGCCAACAGAACATCCTCATCCTTCTTGGAAAGAAGATATTGAGCCGCTGCCCGGTTAGCTCTTACGGGTAAAGCTAGGCCAGCTTTTTCTGTGCCTAGCTTTACCTGTCTGTCGCTAATGGTGTAGCGTTGCAATATCACAACTACACGGTTAATGACTATCGCCACACACAACATGCCCCGGAACACCCAAGAAACGCCCTGATGCTAAGTGGTTAGCATCGGGCATGTAGTGGCATTAGTAGGGAATATTTAGCAGCACTAAACGTGTAAGTGCCGTTGAATATCCCATTCAGCAGCATTTACACGGTTTACAGGTCTGTAAATCCTGTAAATGCCTTTGAATATCGGGCCCTATATATATAAAGTTTAATATCTAAAAGTATGATGTCTAATTATGCATTTTGCCAGGATCATTCTGTGAGGGATGATGTTGAGGTAATTATGATTGTTGAGTTTAATCTTCAAAATAGCAGGAACACGAAAGATAATTGAAGGAGAGGGGGTGCAAGGATTAAGATTTGCCCAGAGCAATGGCTTTTATTGTTTGATCTCCCCTATCTATGTATACCTGTTTGATATGTTAATCACTGTATTCCTGTAATGACCTATTTACATTCTACTTGTATAGAAATTGTCTACATTGTTGGTACTGAATAAAAAATAAAATTAAAATGTTCAAATCTTACCAGAAAGGACTGTCAGCTTCCAGTTGTTTTTATAGAGATTTTCAGTGCATACTTTCAGTGCATCTTCCGGTGTTCTGAATCGCACATGGCATTCTGTATCTCCTTCTAAAAGATCTATATAAACCACTTCGGCTTTCCCTGATAAGGCATCCTGTCATTAGAGAAAACTCGGTCACAAAATCACTCAAAAACCTATGATATTAGCATACTAATTATGAAGGCTCTAAAGCAGGAATTCTTAACCCAGTTCTTGGGACATACTGTATGGTTGGTACCCGTGGCCTGTTCTAAACCAAAGCTTGACTTGAACCAAAGCCTGACCTAAACCCTGAACCATACAAGGTGGAATTCTTTTCTGCTGTGCAACCATTAAACCTGCAGATCAAGCAATTCTGCACAGTTATGTACTATGCAGCAGGGTTATTGTTTATGACTACGTGCAAGAGAACTCGATGCTGAGGCCCGTTCTCATTCAGAGACTGTTCTACTGGTCCTAACATTTGCAATAATGTATGCACTTGCATATCAGCATCTTTTCTCACCATGGACCTTTGTTTGGAGAAGGACCACCTGACAACTGTTACCTGATTCACTGAAGATGACATACAGTATCTAGGACCAGCCAATCCTTGTGCTGTGTTGAGAAATTCAGGATAAGGAATTATATGCTGGACATGGAGGAATGGGGACCACTTTGAGACTCTTTCTGGAGACTTTTGCACTGTTTTTGGTCTCTCTTTTATTCTCTGCCATTCTGCAGTCTTTAGTCCTACTGCCTGCCTGTCTCTGGCTGGAAAGTCAGACAGTGTGCAAGGACAAGGAATAACCTCGGGAAGCTCTGTGTTATCGCACTGCTCAGCTAGATGTCTGCAGCCTGCGTTGGACCACTGCCATCCTTTGGACTTTGAGCCATTCCGGTGAACTTCTCAGACCCAGTCACAATCGTCCTTCTGGCCAAGCTAAGGTACCAGTCTGAATTCTCCCAAGGCTGAACCTAGCTAGACGGACAACTAATTTTCTGTACGTCTGAGTGCAGAGTGAATCTCTGACTTTGATTACTAAAACGGTGATTTCTGATCTCAGTATCTGTAATCATAGAGCTACGTAACTTGATACCTCAGACAACTAATTTATTCCATACAGGGTCGGCATATTCATTGAGTGGCAATGTTGCCCGCACATGCTTCTGCGCTCACCTCTGTAGAGCCGTGAGCAAGAACAGCATTTTCCTTCTTTCCCGCAGCTCTGTTAAAATTGACCCGCTGGCGCGCCGAGTATCGGGAGGGTAAATGGGGGCATTTCCTGTCTCACTCGAGACAGGAAATGCCCCCGCTTAACTTTCCGGCATTCAGTGCACCAGCAGGCCAACTTTAACAGAACTGCAGGAAAGCGTAGTTACTCACCTGTAACAGGTGTTCTCCAGGAGCAGCAGGAATCAGTCCTCACATATGGGTGACGTCGGCGCCAACGGAGCCCTCGCGGAGCAATTTTCCCCAGCTTTCAAAGAAAGCCTTTGGGAATTGCAGCGCGCATGCGCGGTCCTCTTCCCGCCCAAGGGTGCCATCTTGCTCAGTCAGATGACAAAGCTAAAAGACAGCAAAAATTAGCAAAAACGAAAGCATAAAACTGCAACTCCAAGGGGAGGAGGGAGGGTTGTGAGGACTGATTCCTGCTGCTCCTGGAGAACACCTGTTACAGGTGAGTAACTACGCTTTCTCCAGGACCAAGCAGGAAGTCAGTCCTCACATATGGGACTCCCAAGCTTAAGGCTACCGGAGACCCTAAGCACAAAAATGAGCTCCCTCTAGCTCAGCAGCACAGAAGGAAGGAATCTTCTCTGAATACTTCTCCAACCGGTAGCCCAACATCCGGGATGGAGGGTAGGAGTTGTCTATACCTCGAAGAGGTTACGGAGGACTGCCTGTCCGAAAGCACTGTCCCTGCGGGACTCCCTCTCCAGGCAGTAATGGGCTGCAAAAGTCTGGCTTGAAGACCAAGTAGCGGCCCGGCAGATGTCTGCCAACGGAACAGAGCGGAGGTAAGCCACTGACGTAGCCTTCGCCTGAACACGATGAGCGGTGACTCTACCTTCCAGCACGAGGCCCGCAGCCTCGTAAGCCCAAGCGATGCAGTCCGCAATCCAGATGGACAGAGTACGCTTGGAGACAAGGAGCCCCAACTTGTTGGGGTCATAAGACACGAAGAGCTGAACAGCCCTTCGGTGCTCCCGCGTACGGTCAAGGTAGAAGTTCAGCGCCCTTCTACAGTCCAGGGTGTGCAGGACCATTTCAGCTCGGTTGGAGTGTGGCCTGGGAAAGTAGGTCGGAAGTACCACCTCCTGGTTGATGTGAAAAGGGGAAACCACTTTAGGAAGAAACTTAGGGTGAGTCCGTAGGACTACCCGGTTCTTGTAGAACCTAGTGTAAGGAGGATCCGATACCAGGGCCTGCAGCTCACTAACGCGTCTAGCAGAAGTGAGGGCCACCAAGAGCAAGGTTTTCCAGGAAAGAAAACGAAGAGGACAGGTAGCCATAGGCTCAAAAGGCGGACAGGTAAGCCGCTGTAAAACCACATTGAGATCCCAGTTCGGGGCTGGCGGTCGCAAAGGTGGTTTAAGGAGTAGGAGGCCCCGGAGAAAACGAGCCACCAGAGGGTGGCTGGAAAGAGGCCTACCATCCACCGGTAGGTGGTGCGCAGAAATAGCACTGAGGTGGACCTTGACCGAGTTGGACTTAAGTCCAAGATTGGAAAGGGAAAGCAAGTACTGCAAGACCACTGACGTTGAACAGGAGAAGGGGTCTTGCGACTGCTGTGTACACCAGACGGAGAACCGACGCCACTTAAGAGCGTAGGACTTCCGGGTGGAAGGCCTCCTGGAGGCCAAGACGACCTCTTCCACATCTGGAGGCAGCTGGAGAGGGGCAAGGACTACCCTTTCAGCAGCCAGGCCATCAGATGAAGGGACCGAAGGTTGGGGTGCAGGAGCGTCCCCTGATCCTGCGAGAGGAGGTCGGGCTGAAATCCCAGAGGAAGAGGGGGGTCCACCGCCAGCTGCATCAGAAGCGGGAACCAAGGTTGCCTCGGCCACCGGGGAGCCACTAGGATCATCGATGCCTTGTCTCTGAGAACTTTGAAGAGCGTCCGAGACACCAGAGGCATGGGTGGAAAGGCATACAAGAGGCCTGTGGACCATGGAATCAGAAAAGCATCCGCCGCTACCCGGAGAGGATGCGGCTGTCGAGAGCAGAATCTGGGAAGCTGCCGGTTCAGAGGACTGGCAAACAGATCCATGGTGGGGAGGCCCCACCGTAGAAAGATCTGCTGAACCACAAGCGGATCCAATCTCCACTCGTGCCGTTGGAGGATCCTGCTCAGTTTGTCTGCCAGATAGTTTTCTTGACCTGGGAGATAGACAGCTTTGAGGACGATGTTGCGATGGACGGCCCAAGAGCAGAGCTTCTGTGCCTCCTGACAGAGAAGGAAGGAGCCGGTTCCGCCTTGCTTGTTCACGTAGAACATGGCAAACTGATTGTCTGTCTGGACAAGTACCGACTGGTGAGAAATCAGGTGAGAGAAGGCTTTGAGCGCTAGGCGGATGGCTCTGAGCTCCAGGAAGTTGATCTGCTGAGTGGACTCCCAAGGAGTCCAGAGACCCTGAGTACAAGTCCCTTGGCAATGTGCTCCCCAGCCCTGGAGAGAAGCATCGGTCGTCAGGACCTGAAAATGTGCAGGGGGCTGAAAAGTCACCCCGAGCACTAGGTTTGGTAGGTGAAGCCACCATCGCAGAGAGGAGACCAGCTGGTCGGAGATCGGCACGGAGTCCGCTAGGCTCCCAGTGGCCTGATGCCATTGTTTGCGAAGGCACCATTGAGCAGGTCGCATGTTCAGGCGGGCATAGGGGGTTACATGGACCGTGGAAGCCATATGGCCAAGCAGTCTCAGAAATTGCCTGGCCGAGACCAGGGAATTGCTGTGAAAACGGCTGGCGAGATCCATGAGCCTTTGGGCCCTGTCCAGAGGCAGGAAGGCCTGCGCCTGAAGAGTGTCCAACCTGGCGCCGATGAATTCTAGATCCTGAGAGGGGAGCAAAGTGGACTTTGCGAAGTTTATTACAAATCCCAAGTGCTGGAGCAGAGCCACCGTGCGATGAGTAGCCTGAGTGGCTTCTTGGGCAGACTGGGCTCTGATGAGCCAGTCGTCCAGGTATGGGAACACAAAGAGACCTTGAAGTCTCAGACAGGCCGCCACCACTGCTAGGCATTTGGTGAACACCCTGGGGGCGGAGGATAGGCCGAAAGGCAGTACTCTGTACTGGTAATGGCATCCGTCCACCACAAACCTGAGGTATTGTCTGTGGTCTGGATGAATAAGGATATGAGTATACGCATCCTTCAGATCTAAGATCAAGTCCTACATATCAAACAGACTAATACGCATACAAATTGACCAAGAAGCATCAGAACCATTCCCCCAAGGCCAAGGAATACCCCAAGGATCAGCCCTCTCCGCCCTCCTATTTAACCTGTATCTACAACCAATAACAAACATATTTAAAAAACACAGGATTAACCACTTTATATACGCCGACGACATCATGCTCGCTATCCCTATAACCGCTAAAAACCCCTCATATGACACACTATCAGAATGTATGACTGAGACCTCCTCCTGGTTAGAATCTAACTACCTCAGCATCAACCTCAAAAAACGGAAGCAATGTTCGTAACAAGGTCGTCAACCACAGAGAACACCTTCCCAGAAACAATCACAATTAACAGAACATCCATACCTGTTAGAAAAGAAGTAAAATATTTAGGTGTGATAATAGATCACACACTCACCATGCTACCACACATAAAACAAACCGTAAAAGCCATCTACTACAAACTAAAAACTATACAGCACCTAAGGCCACTCCTAGAAACTCAAGATTTTAGATCTGTAGTAAATACACTAATCACCCCCCACTTTGACTACTGCAATAGTCTATTAATAGGCCTCCCTCAAAAAAGCACATACCTTCTTCAAAGAGCTCAGAACATCTGTGCAAAAGTAATAGCTAAAGCACGTCTAACAGACCACGTAACCCCAATACTGCTAGAACTACACTGGCTCCCAATCAATAGCCGAATCAGATACAAGACTATCCTAACAACCTTTAAACTCATAAAAGACATAGCCCCCTCACACCTATCCACACTACTGCAATCACCAAACAAAACTAGATCACACAGACAAAACGAAGCCCACTCCCTTATCACACCAAAAGCCTTCAGGAAGACAAAGAAAACCACTAGCTCCAGAGCATTCACATTCACTGCCCCTACGCTCTGGAATGACCTCCCAATAGACCTTCGCGTCATAAATGACCTCTATCAGTTCAGGAAAGAGCTAAAAACTTACCTCTTTACTGAACACTTTGAAATCCCATATTCCCCCAAAACACCTCCATAACCATGGTATTATACACACGAACCCCCTTACTCAAAACTAAATAACTCACCCCCCCCCTGTCTGAAACCCCATACACACCCCCGATTTACATCATAAAAGGAAATAAATTCCAAAATAGACACAAAACCCAACCACAGTAAAAAAACAAAGTAAATAATTTAATGGTTGTTTGTATTACTAATACATCTTGAAGTTGAAGTTTTGTTCAATGTAAATAGTTAAACTTAACCGTTCATTGTAAATAGTTGAATCTGATTGTTCAATGTAAATGTATACATCTGTGTACAATTGTTATGTTTTATGTTTTATGTTTTATTGCATTTGATAAAAACCGCCTTTCATATACAGTCAAGGCGGTGCACAATTAAAATAATTCGTAAAAGGAGGCCAATGGCCAATTAAAAAGAAAGGAAATGTACAATTCTTCAAAAGGACAGAGATAGTAAAAGTAAGACGAGACATAGGGAGAAGATAATAGGGGGAGGGGAGAGGAGGAAAGAGGTTACACGAAAGGGGAAGGAACATCAAACGCTAGGGAAAACAGGTGGGTCTTCAGGTTCTTTTTGAATATGTTGAAGTGTGGTTCCAAACGGAGGGGAGGGGGGAGGGCATTCCAAGCAGCGGGTCCAGCAAAAAAGAAGGCGGAGGAGCGTGTGGATTGCAGGTGAGCACGGGAAGGGGAAGGCAAGGTAAGGCGGTTAAGATGAAAGGATCGAGGGGTGTGCCTGGGGGAGTGAAAGTAAATGAGATCCGTGAGATACTGTGGAGTGCTAGTGTGAAATGCTTTATGTACCAGGATGAGAAGTTTAAAGATGGCACGAAAGGGGACAGGCATCCAGTGGAGACGAAAAAGAAGGGGAGTGATATGGTCCCGAGGTGATGAGTGGGTGAGGAGGCGTGCCGCAGTGTTTTGAATACGTTGAAGACGAGAGAGTTGGTATTTAGGAAGACCGATAAATAGGGAGTTAGAAAAATCCACACGAGACATAACCAGAGATAGAACCAGAGTAGTGAGGGCAGAGGGGGAGAGGAAGGGATGAATAGAGCGAATTTGACGAAGGGAGAAGAAAGAGGTTTTAGTGATGTGAGAAATATGCGAACGAAAAGATAGATCAGAGTCGAAATATACACCCAGATAGCGGAATGTGGAGACGAGAGGGACGGGAGCACCAGAAAAGGAAGGAGCCATTGTGGGAGGAGGGCTGTTGTGGGAGAACCAAATAGCGAGAGTCTTAGTAAGATTTAGGTGGAGACAGTTAAGAGTTAACCATTGTGACACAGCTGAGAGACAGGAGTCGAGAATGGTGAGATCGGGGCAAGTGGGCGAGGTGTGATGTAACAGGAGGATATCGTCGGCGTAAAGAAAAGCAGACAGACCAAACTGTTGGATCAGGGAGGCAAGAGGGGCGAGGAAAAGGTTGAAAAGAAGTGGGGCAAGGACAGATCCCTGAGGGACCCCACAAGAAAGGTGATGTGGTTCAGAGGGGGGGATGGAAGCTGAAGATGAGAGGACTGCACAAGATCTAGAAGAGAGGAAAGAGTGGAACCAGTGGTGAACAGTGCTACAAAGGCCCGCATCCCGCAAACGTTGAAGAAGAAGAGAGTGGTCAACCAGATCAAAAGCTGCAGAGAGATCAAGAGCAACCGCCACCGATATATCACCACGGTCGTGTGCAGTGTGTAGAGCATTTGTGAAAGCCAAAAGAACTGTTTCGACGCTGTGACCTTGACGAAAACCAGACTGACGGGGGTGAAGGAAATTAATAGAATCAAGGTGATGGGAGAGTTGAGCAAAAACGAATTTCTCAAGCAGTTTAGATAGGAAAGGAAGATTAGAGACAGGACGGAAGTGAGCAGGGACCAAGGGATCAAGTGATGGATTTTTAAGAATAGGACGTATGAGAGCGTGCTTCCAGGAATTCGGGAAAATCCCAGTGGACAGGCTAGAATTAAATATTACTAGAATGTAAGGAAGGAGACCCAGGGAGGGTGTGAGAAGCCAAGACGAGGGGATGGGGTCTAGAGCACAGAAAGTTTTTTTTGAAGAAGAGATAAGATGATGGAGCTCAGGAGTGGAAATAGGTTCAAAGGAAGCCCAAGAGTGAGAAAGTTGTGAAATGGGTGGGGGGGAGGGAACAGGAGGAGGGGAGGAGAGAGGGTCAGGACAGGACGGTAAAGATGCTCTCAGAGATTAAAATGTTAAAATGTTCCTTGTAAACCGCCCTTGATCGCTGGAAGGGGCGGTATAGAAAAATATAGATAAATAAATAAAATAAATAAATAAATAAATAAGGAGCATAGCCAGTCTCCCTGCTGGAGGTAGGGCAGCAGGATTCCAAGGGTAAGCATTTTGAACTTTTCCTTTGCCAGGAACTTGTTGAGGTTGCGCAAGTCTAGGATGGGTCTGAGGCCTCCTGTTCTTTTTGGAATCAGGAAGTATCTGGAATAAAACCCTTGACCCTTCAGGTGGTGGGGCACCGGTTCCACGGCTTGTTCCTGAAGAAGACTCGCTAACTCCTGAAGGAGTAAGTCCCTGTGCAGAGGGAGTCTGGAAGGCTCCCCTGGAAAGTAGGAGGGAGGTACCTGGTGAAAATGAAGAAGATAGCCCTTTTGAACTATCTGAAGCACCCAGGTATCTGTGGTGATGTTGGACCACCTGTGGGCAAAGTGGACCAGCCGGCCTCCTGTGCTGAGAGAAACCAGCTGAGGGGGAGAGGCTATGCTGAGAAAGTCAAAAACCCCCACCCTGCTGAGCAGGGGCCGGTGGTGCAGGCTTGGGGGCTTGCTGCCTACGGGACCCATTACCCCATCCCTTTGCCTGCTTTCCCTGTGGGGGAGCTGGTGAGGCCTGATACTGAGGGTAGTATTTATAGGAAGCACCTTTCCTCAGGTAAAAGGGCTTTTTCCCCGAGGCCTTCTTCTTTTGAGAAGGGGCAGAGGTCTTCCTGGAGAGACGAGTCCTGGTGAGAGTCTCCGTCTCGATTTGTGCAGCCTTCTCATCCATGGGCTTGCCAAAGAGGTTATCACCTCGGCAGGGGACATCGACCAACTTGTCCTGTACCCAGGGCTCGAGGTCGGACGACTGAAGCCAAGCCTGGCGGCGTCCACCGATGCCGGCCGCGGCTACTCGAGCCGAAGCCTCAAAACTATCATAGGCTGCTCGAGAGATAAACTTGGAACATTCCCGAATACCAGTAGATAAGGATTGGAACCTCTGCAAAGGTTCGTCGGAGAGACCAGCAGAGAACCCGGCTATTTCCTTAGCCAGGTCTCGGAGATACATGCCCATGTAGAGCTGGTATGTCTGGACTCGACAAGCAAGCATAGAGCCCTGGAAGCACTTCCTACCGAGAGCATCCAGGCTTCGGGCTTCCCTACCCGGGGGCACCGAGGAGTGCATTTTTTGACTCTTCAGTCTATGCATGGCCGATTCCACCACCATGGAATGGTGCGGTAGTTGTGCCTTTTGGAACCCGGGGCTCTTGCGGACTCGATAAATGGAATCGACCCGCTTGCTTAACACCGGCGACGACGCCGGGCTCTCCCACATGCGGAAGAGAAGCCGTTCCAGCATTGGAGGAACCGGTACAATAAAGGCCTCCTTCGGGGGAGAGTCATATTGGAGGGCATCGAGTTCTTCGACTCGAGGCTCCTCCTCGGGATCTGCAGGGAAGGCCAAGGCTTTGGCCATATCCCTGACGAAGTCCGAGAACCGGGTATCCTCCGGGGGGACCGTCTCCGAGGTTCGGACTCGGGGGAGTCCGAAGGGACACACCGAGTCCGAAAGGAACAAGGTGACTCTTCGTCCTCAGATTCCCAGGCCGACTCCTCGGAGGAGGAGTCGACCGGCTCCGGTCGGGCGGGCACTGATGCCATCCGCCCCGACGCCGAGGGAGTCGGCGTCGACGACCTCGGTCCCGAACGGGAGGCCGAAGGAGACCTCGACCGAGGATCGACTCGAGCCCTCATGGACTCGAGGATCGGCTCGGTCTCCGGGGTCGACTTGGAGGTCGACGTCCCGGCGGTCAGGGCAGAAGCGCCAGCGAGGCCAGCGATCAATGCCCGCTGCTGGTCCAAGAAGGCAGACAAACTGCACTCCAAGGCCGTCAACCTGAGTCCGAGCTCAGGAGACCCAGCAGCCCCCGACTCGGGCCCCGACGGCGTCGGGCCCGACATCGGGTCCTTCGGAGGCGAGTCCACGAGGACAACAGTACTTACGTGAGCGGGCAAGTCCACCTCGAGTCGAGGATGTTTTGATGGCCTTTCCGACTCCAAGGACCCGGGACGGGAATCGGGGCTATGCGACCTGGCCCTCGAGGAACCAGGAGCGTCCACCGATCCCGCCCTCGCGGGTTTCTTCTTCCGATGATGCTCCTGGGTAGGAGACCCCCTTTCAGAGGAACTCCGACGATGCTCAGGACCAGAGTCCCGAGACGTCGAAGCCTCTGACGAGGTCCGAGTCCTGCCGGGGTCAGAGAAGATACGCTCCCGCTGGTGCTGCCGACTCCTCAATGCTTTTGAGGACATTTTGCCGCATGGCCCGCAGATCATGGGGTCATGATCTGGGCCGAGGCAGCGGAGGCAGAAGTCATGAGTGTCTGTAAGAGACATAAGTTTCTTACAGAGGTCACACTTTTTGAAACCACTGGCCGCCATCGGGGGAAAAAGGGCCCCTGCGAGGTCGAACGACCGGGCAGCCAGGGAAAAAAGGAAAAAAACCCGAAAAACAAAGGACGGACTCGCAACCGGCGTCGCGAGTTCGGGCGGGAAAAGAACCGGCGTCGAACCGAAGAAAAATAGAGAAAATAGAGAAAAATCAACTTTTCTGCGGGGATTCACAGGCAACGTCTGTAGGGCTCCGCGGAAAAAAGAAGACTGAGCAAGATGGCACCCTTGGGCGGGAAGAGGACCGCGCATGCGCGCTGCAATTCCCAAAGGCTTTCTTTGAAAGCTGGGGAAAATTGCTCCGCGAGGGCTCCGTCGGCGCCGACGTCACCCATATGTGAGGACTGACTTCCTGCTTGGTCCTGGAGAAAGAAGGAAAATGCTGTTCTTTCTGGTGGCTCTACAGAGGTGAGCTGGGGCGCTTAGATTCAGGCCTCCCCAGCTCCCTCTGAAGACAGGCAGGCAAGTGCAGGGCTCTTTGGGAGGGGCCACGCTGGGACTGGAAATGGGCCGGCCGGGGTGGGTTTGGATTGGTAATGGGCTGATTGGGGGGGGGGGCTAGGGCTGGAAATGGGATGATTAGGGAGGCTAGCACTGAAAATGGGCTGATGGGGGGGCTAGGACTGGAAATGGGTTGATTAGGAGGGCTAGCACTACAAGTGGACGGATGGGGGGGCTAGCAATGGAAATAAGCTGATGGGGTGGGAGCGGCAGAGAGAGTCATTGGCCCTGGAAGAAAACTGGGGCTAGGACTCAAATGGGCTGATGCAGGGGGATGGGAGAATGGGACTGGAAGACAGCGGATGCTGAGAGGGGCTGGAACTAGAAGAAAGCTGATGTTGGGGAGGACTAGAAGGGGATGGGGCTGATGAGAGAAAAAAAGAAGCTGGGGGAGTGAGGATAGAGAGGGAAAAGATATTTTGTGTGGGAGGGAAGAAAAATCTATGATTGGCCGGGTATTGGGAGAGTAAATGGGGACTGAGGATGGAAGGGTGAAATCTGAGTAGATGAAAAAGGAATAAAGAAAGAACAAAAGGGGAAAGATCAGTATGTTAGAGCAGATGTAGAGAATGAATGGAAAAAACTAGATGAGAGAAGAAAGAACAAATGGGACAGCAGATAATGGAGAGTTAGCAGAAGGCACAAAGAAACTAGAAGAAAGCAAATGGGGCAATTGCAACTGATAAATAAAATGCCCAAACAACAACAGGTAGAAAAATACTTTCTAATTTTCAATTTATTAACTGGGATATGTCAGCTCTGGAAAATGTGCATTAATAACATCTTTGTGCTTTGTTTAGTTACAAGAGGAAATTAATTTATAGTTTTATTTCTTCATTGTTGTTGTACATTCCAAGTTTGGCTTTTGGGGTTCCCAGTTTAATTATTGTCTTCATATTTCTAAACTGTGATCCCTTGTTCTATGTTTGGTGATGGTCTATGTTTTGCATGTGCAACCGAGCTGCAGTATTCTGTTCATGTAGTTTCTATGTGACACAGTCCTACTTGTTTCTCTTTCCCCAGCAGGAGACATATTGGTATCCTCTGAGATTCCCAGAGATAAGAGGAGAACCAGGATAGTACAGAGCCCTTAAAACCAAGTGAGGACAGGGTATCAAGGAGAAGGTTGTGGTCAACAGTGTCAAAAGCAGCAGAGAGCTCATGAAGAGTGAGGACTGAATAAAGGCCCTTGGATTTTGCCAGGAAAAGTCACTGGAGAGCTTGGCAAGAGCCATTCAGTGGAATGTAAAGGACGAAAGCCAGATTGTAAAGGATCCAGGAAGATTTGAGAGGAGAGAAAAAGTCAAGGCAATGGCAGTGAACCACATGTTCAAGTAATTTAGAAACGAAGGGGAGAAGGGAAATGGGTTGATAGTTAGAATTACAGGTAGGATCTAGTGACGATTTCTTGAGGAGAGTTATAACTACAGGATGCTTGAAGCTGCAGGGACAGTTGTAGTGGAGAATATGAGAGATGGGAGGGACAACAGTGGAGGAGATGGGGCTTAGGAGACTGGTGGGAATAGGATCAGAGGAGTAGGTAGTGAGTTTGGAGGAGGAAAGAAGATGTATGGTTTCCTCCTCAGAGATCATAGAAAAGGAAGAAAGGGGAGGTAGAGGGGAAAAGTTGGGAGTGAAGAGGGGTAGGAGGGGAAGTAGCTGACTTTGTTAGGAATTGGAGGGTGATCGTGTGGATTTTGTCATGGAAACAGTCAGCCAGGATTTGGGCAGAAAGGGAGGGAGGGGTCGGAGGCAGAGGCACCTTGAGGAGAGAGTTGAGAGTAGTAAAGAGACGGTGAGGGTCAGAGGCAAGAGAGTCAGATGTACATAATAGTCTTGTTTGGCGAGAGCTATGGCTGTCTCAAAAGAGACAAGCATGAATTTGAAGTGTAGAAAATCTGCAAGGGAGCGGGATTTGAGCCAAGCATGCTCAGCTGAACAAGCACAGGAACACAGAAGCAGGTAGTGGATGAAAGCCAGGGCTGGGATATAGTACATCTCACAGGACGTGGCATGGGCGGAGCAAGAGCATCCACAGCAGAGAAGAGTGCAGCATTATAGGAAGCTGCCTCATCAACAGACTCAGATGACATAGTGGAGGAAAGAGATGATGAAACAGTGGAGGAGAGAACCAAAGGGTCAATAACATGAAGATTTCTAAAAAGGTTGGAGGAGACAGGACAACATTGAGGCAGTGGGTGATGAAGAGTGAGCAAAGGTGGGGGAGCTGCGTGTTGCTCGGGCTGCAAAGAGGTCTCAGGAGCAGCCCCCAGAGACGGAAGAGATGAGAGGCTACTCTGGGATTCAGACGCCACTCGTGCGGCTGAAGGACTCTGCTCAGTCTATCTGCCAGGGCATTGTCCTGGCCCGGGAGGAAGAGTGCCTGGAGGAACATGCCATTGCGTGTTGCATAAGAATAGAGTGCTGCTACCTCCTGGCAGAGGGAATACGACCTCATGCTCCCTTGCTTGTTGACATAGAACATTACGACCTGGTTGTCCGTCTGGACCAGTACCGTCTGATGCCGCAACCGATGGCGGAACACCCGAAGGGCCAGGGAAGATTACCCTGAGTTCCAGACTAATTGATCTGCAACTGAGATTCTGCCTGGGACCAGCAGTCCTGGGTGTTAAGATCCTCTCAATGGGCTCCCCAACCGAGGAGTGAGGCATCAGAGGTCAGGACTCTCTGTGGGGAGGTGGGGGTGTGTGTCTGAAAGGGCATCCAGGCATGGAGGTGGCAGGAGTGCTGCCACCAATTGAGGGACTCTGCTAGCTGGCTGTTACTCTGACCCTGTCCTGTAGTCTGCCAGTGGCTTGGGTCCACTGAGAACACAGACACCACTGAGGCATGTGTAAGTGGGCTAGTGCGGTCACATGGACCGTGGAGGCCATATGGCCCAGCAGGTGGAGGAGGAGGAGGAGGTGGGCCAGGACCGATTGCCGGTGCTGCACTTGAGCTGCTAGCTCCTTGAGGCATTCTGCCCTTTCTTTGTGAAGAAAGGCCTTGGCCTGCGGCGTGTCTAGCTGAGCCCCTATGAACTCCAGGGTTTGGGCTGGGGTCAGGTGAAACTTGGGGTGGTTGATGACGAACCCCAGGTGCTGTAGTAAGAGAATAGTGTGCCCTGTGGCCTGGTGTGCCTCTATGACAGTCCTGCCTCTTATGAGCCAGTCGTCCGGGTGGGGAAGACAAAGGCTTCTTGTAGACAGAGGTGGGCTGCGACCACTGCTAGGCATTTGGTGAACACCCTTGGTGAGGAGGCCACTTCAAAGGGTAGCACCCTGTATTGGTAGTACTCTCTTCCCACCATGAACCTTAGGTACTGCCTGTGGGAGGGATGGATTAGGATATATGTGCAAGCATCCTTTAGGTCCAAGGAGCAAAGCCAGTCTTCCTGGTGGAGATAAGGCAGCAGTGTTCCAAGGGAGAGCATTTTGAACTTCTCCCTCACCAGAAATTTGTTCAGGTTTTGCAGGTCTAGGATGGGCCTGAGGTCTCCAGTCCTTTTTGGGACAAGAAAGTACCTGGAATAGAAACCCTTGCCCCAAAGGTGCTTAGGTACTGCCCTGTCTTTCAGGAGACTTGCAAGCTCTGTGAGGAGCAAGGTCTGGTGAAAGAGAGGCCTCAGTGGCTCTTCTGGGAAGAAATGTGGAGGGGCCTGCTGTAGGTGGAGGAGGTAACCCACTCTGACCACCAGCAGTACCCAGAGGGCCAGCTGTGAGCGAAGAGTGCCAGGCGCCCCCCTGTGGGCTGAAGAAGGCCTCCTGGGGTAGAAGGAGCCATGCCCTAGGAGGCAAAAGCTCTCCCCAGACTGGGGCTTAGGGGTTTTGGCCTTCTTGGTCCCATGCCCTTGTCTTTTGGGCTGGGTACAATGCAAAGGCCCTGAATAGCCTTGGTATTGTTGGGTATGAGAGAAGGCTCCCTTCTTTCTGGGGAAAAAAAGCTTTTTTCCTCGGTGGTTTTCTGCAGGGAGGCCCCAAGGTCTTTTTGGAGAGCCTTTGTCGAATCACAAACTCTTTTTCGATCTTAGGAGTCTTGTCAGACATAGGTTTGCCGAAAAGATTCTCCCCGGTACAGGGGACATCGAGTAGTTTGTTCTGCACCCACTGTTCGAAGTCAGACAATTGCAGCCAGGCTTGGCCTTGAGCCCCAATGCCGGAAGCCGCGACTCGAGGCGATGACTCGAAGCTATCATAAGCCACTAGAGAGGAACTTTGAACAGTCCTATTTTGCCGACGTCAGGGTCTTGAACCGCTGGAGTGGTTCCCCTGTTGAGGCCTGCTGAGAATCCAGCAAGCTCCTTGGCTAGTGTCTTGAGGTACATACCGATATAGAGCTCATAGGCCTGCACTCTGCACCCTAGCATCGAGCCCTGGAAGCATTTGCACCCAAGGGCATCGAGGGTTCGAGCCTCCCTACCCAGGAGGATGGAGGAGTGGGTCTTCTGGCTCTTTAGTTGGTGCATGGTCAATTCAACAACCATGGAGTTAAGCAGGAACTGGGTTTTGTGAAACCCTAGGCTCTTGCAGATGAGGTACATCGTGTCGAGCCGGTGGCTGACAAGGATCGGTTGCACTGGTACCGTGAGGGTCTCCCCGGGAGGGGCCTCATACTGGAGGATCTCCAGTTCCTTGGTGCACGGATCATCCTCGACCTCAGTCTGGACCAAAAGCACCTTAGTCATATCCCGAACAAAGTTGTGGAAGGCCACGTCCTCAGGTGGAGAGTGGCACTGAGGCACCGGTGGAGAGGGGACATCTCGGTGTCTCCGGGTGAGGCCCATGTTCGGGGGCTGAAGGCCTGTCGAGGATCTGAAGTCCGAGTCGCAGACACTAGCCATGAGGACTGGATATCTGAGGAATGGGACCAGGACCTTGACCGACACCGATGGCTTACTAGAGGCTGGTGGCACTCTATGCTTGGCTCAATGACCGGTGACCCCCTCGCAGTCAAGGGGCTGGTCATCAGTGTGGATGAGTTGGGCGAACCGACTATCATCGCCTGCTGCAGGGCCAAGATAGCAGTGATGTTCCGCTCCAAGGCTGCCATTCTGGTCTCCATGCCAGAAGGCTCCACAGCTTTCGGCACGAGCACCAGTGGCTTCAGGCTCGACGCCGACACTCCAGAGAGTGTGCCCTCGATAACCACCATGGCCTCGAGTGCCCTAGGCTGGTCTCTGTTTGCCAAAGGATCCCTTTTGGAAAGCTTGGTCAGGGCATCTCTCAGATTCCTCACAGTCACTCTGGTGTGATTTACCACGTTTCTCTGGACCGACTTCGAGGATGTCTTTTTGTTTTGCTCCTGCTCTGGGATCCTCTCGGAGGATCCGCGGCTGTGGGACTCTGAGGACGCTTGGGTGTCACAGGATGTGCTTGCCTTGGAGCTGGGCGCCGGGAATGGGGGCACAGAGTAGGACCTCGGGAACATCTTTTCCTGCAATTCCAACCTCTTTATGTTGTTTTTTGCCAACATATCCTGGCAAAGGTCACAATTGGAACTGTCGTGGTCCAGTCTCAGGCAATGCAAAATCTTGGGTGGAGAGAGCCTACGGTTGAAGATTTGTCCAGGGTGCTTACTACCTTGTACTAGCAGACATGGCTGTTCATATTTGACTAACAATGACTAGCACAGAAACATAGAAAATTATAGATTAAAGGATTACATATATGGTTTCAACAACTCACCTTTGATAATTTGACAGGATGACCTATTAAGGCTTAAAACATATTCACTAAATTCTGGGAAGTAATTTTCCCAGCCAGTGCTGATATTCTAAATCAGTGCTTTTCAATCCTCCCCTGGAAGCACACTTAGCCAGTCAGGTTTTCAGGATTACCCCAATGACTATGCATGACATAAATTTGTATTACCTGGATACCTGTTGCATGCAAATCTCTCTCATGCATATTTATTGTGCTAATCCTGAAAACCCAACAGGTTAGATTTGCCTCCAAGAGAGGGCTGAGAAGCACTGTCTAAATTATTAATTAAGTTCATTTTCAATTATACGTAAATGAACTATATTACTAATGGAGTAAGCCACTCCAAGTGGTGAGTGGCTAGAACAAGCACGACTCTTGGAATACAGAAGGTTTAGAGCCTTGAGCCTCACAGCCAACTTTTAGGCATGCACAGGGGCGGCCCAAGGGTAATGTGGGGCCATGCACGGAGACGCACTGCAGGGACTCATTTGCATAAATATCTGCATATCAACTGAGCCTTTTTTGCGTAAATGGAATTTATGTTATGTTAAAATGTATATATTGCTCATCTAAAATTTTAGGTGGCTTTCAAAGGACCCCTTCAGATTTTAGATTTGCAGAGATCCAGTCTTCTACTTAAATCTCCTACTTAATTTTGCAGCAATGGTATAAATTTTAAGGTTACAGGGACCGTTGCATAGTGGGTAGATTTCAGTTTGAATATTTCCGTTTCCATTATCTGTTACAAGCCTGCTTCACAGGGTGGGGTTAAATGAATCAACTCTACAGCCTGACCAAGTACCTGATCCAGTCTGGTCATCACAGCTCCAAGAGACAACACACAGCTAAGCTTTCAGACTTAAATTTTATATTAAAAGAAAACAGGCAATTACAAACTGTTGGATATAAGTTTTAGGAATATTCAGACTGCCTACGTTCCTTGAATAGCCTTTAAATCAGATATCTGAGTGTGCCCTCAGTTCATATAAAGTCTACTGGCCCTGGACATTTAAGTTCCCACCCACCCTACCCCTCACCCCACCCACCCCAGGTTGCATTGTCTATATCAGGGGTGGGCAATTCCGGTCCTGGAGGGCCGCAGACCAGTTAGGTTTTCATGATGTCGCTAATGAATATTCATGAGATCTATTTGCATCCACTGCCTTCCATTGTATGGAAATAGGGTCATGAATAGTCATTAGGGACATCATGAAAACCTGACTGGTCTGCGGCCCTCCAGGACCGGAATTGCCCACCCCTGGTCTATATAGTCATCATATACATTGACATCTGTCCATTAATTAGGTGCTACATCCACCTTTTCTCCTTCACCTTGGACTGCATAATCAGCATGTCATGCATTCAATGCAATAACTGTGGTGCTTTCATTCCGAGAACAACCATTTGGAACCCAAGAGCTTGCCCTATATGCCTCAAGTTAGCTGCTATGCATAAAAAATTAACACTACTGAGGGAAGAATTAGCTGTGATTAAACACACTTCTTCCAGAGCACAAACTGAACAAAATCCACCATCGCTCCCACAAAGAATCAAACAGCCCAGGAATAAATGGATCACAGTGGGCTCTGGTAGGTTGTGACCTGTAACGCAGAGACACCCTATGCATCAAGAGATATCCCTGCAAAATGCCTTCTCTGCCTTGGATAATGAGGATTTATTTATTTATTATTATTTATTATTTATTTATTTACAGTTTCTTTTATACCGCGCTATTCGTCATCAGTGCGGTTTACAATGAACATAAAAACTACACGTCTCAAATAATTGATCTGTGCTTACAATGAACAGGACAATAAACTTGGTATACATTAAACAGGTTTCATGAACAGTGAAACAGAGAACGTGAGAACTATGTACAAAGCAACTAAATGCAGCTATATGTATGCTCAATTCATGGAAACTGAAGTGCTCTTAAATGTGAGAGTCAATGTGCAATCTACTGATAATGCACCAAATATGAAGAAAACCCCCCACAAAACAGAAAACTACTAGTACTTGGAGATTCCATCATCAGAGGCACCAACATGGGAACACAACTGAAAGGAGAAAAGATGGTCAGATGCCTCCCAGGCTCTTCAGCCAGCAGGAATACGAACCAAGTTGTTAGTATAGTTAGTGCAGAAAGTGAGTATGCCAAAATTGATGTTGTCATCCATTTGGGTACAAATGACCTGGCTAGAAATAGTTCCTCTGCAGTTCAAAGGGACTTCCAGACTCTGGGAGAGAAACTCAAGCCCATTGTTAACACATAGCATTCTCAGAAGTTCTACCTGTTTTTGGTAAGGGGGCAGAAATGCTGCATCGCATGAACAACTTTAATACATGGCCCCAAACCTGGTGCAAACAAGAAGGATTTAGATATATAGGTGACTGGGGAAACAGATGGATCAACAAGAGAATATACTGTGCTGAGGGACTACATCTTTCTGTCGCAGGGAAAAGGATTCTAAATGAAAAATTCAGGCAGTATGTGGACAGGCATTTAAACTAGAGAAAGGGGTGATGGATTGAGAAGGACAAGTTCAGGATGTCACTCCCAGCAAAAGCATAATAACATTGGAAACAGCCACACTTTTAAACCACACATCAATGGCAAGAGGGAAGAGGCGTGTAGAACATCCATGCAAAATACAGACAAGCCAGTCAACAAATGCTGGAAAGCAATGAGAACAAATGTTCAAAGCCTAGCCAACAAAGTTCCTGACCTGGAAGCCCTAATGATTGGAAAGCATAGTTACTCACCTGTAACAGGTGTTCTCCAGGGACAGCAGGGAGTCCTCACATATGGGTGATGTCGGCACCGACGGAGCCTTGGTGCGGAGCAATTCCCCAGCTTTCAAAGAAAGCCTTTGGGATTACATCGCACATGCGCAGTCACCTTCACACCCAAGGGTGCCATCTTGCTCAGTCAAATGACACAGCTAAAAAGACGGCAAAATGAATAAAAATCAATAATAGGACTACAACTCCAGGGGAGGAGGAAGGGTCATGAGGACTGAGTCCTGCTGTCCCTGGAGAACACCTTTTACAGGTGAGTAAGTACGCTTTCTCCAGGAACAAGCAGGAAGTCAGTTCTCACATATGGGACTCCCTAGCTATAGGCTACTGAGAACCCCTAGCTGAAAAATGGCTCCCTCTAGAAGAGCCGCAGCAGCTGTGAAAGGAATTCAGCGGAGACGCAACACCCCCGGTAGCCTGACGCCAGAGGGTAGGAGTTGCCTAAACCTCAAATAAGTTACGGAGTACCGCCTGGCAGAAAGCACTGTCCTGTCGGGACTCTCTATCCAAGCAGTAATGGGCTGCAAAAGTCTGGCTTGAAGACCAGGTTGCGGCCTGGCAGATGTCTGCCAGCGGAACAGAGCGGAAGTGAGCCACTGATGCGGCCTTAGCCCTGACACGGTGGGCCGTGACTCAACCCTGCAACGGGAGGTCGGTTGCTATGTACGCCCAGGCAATGCAGTTTGCCACCCAGGTAGATAAACGTGCGCTTGGAGACAGGTAGCCCCAGTTTACTGGGGTCATAAGAGACGAAGAGCTGAGAAGCCCTTCGATGGCACCGCGTACGCTCCAGGTAGAAGGCTAAAGCCCTTTTACAATCAAGGATATGCAAAACCGCCTCTGCCCGGCTAGCATATGGTCTGGGAAAGAATGTCGGAAGAACCACCTCTTGGTTGAGGTGGAATGGAGAGACCACTTTCGGAAGGAACTTGGGATGGGTGTGCAGGACCACCCTGTTCCTATAAAACCGCGTGTATGGTCTTTCTGACACAAGAGCTTGTAGTTCACGCACACGTCTGGCAGATGTGAGTGCCACCAGGAAGATCACCTTCTAGGAAAGGAAGCGCAGATGGCAAGCAGACATCGGCTCAAAAGGTGGGCGAGTAAGCTATTGCAAGACCACATCCAAATCCCACTCGGTTGCCGGAGGACGAACCGGTGGTTTTAGTAGAAGTCAACTTCTGAGGAATCTGGACACCAAGGGGTGAACCGAAAGAGGTTGTCCTTCCACTGGAGAGTGGTGTGCTGACAAAGCACTCAGGTGGATCCTGACAGATTTAGACTTGAGGCCTAATTCTGAGAGGTGAAGCAGGTACTGCAACACCACTGGTACCAGACAAGAGAAAGGGTTTTTGCTGTGCTGGTTACACCACACCTCAAACCTATGCCACTTGAAGGCATAGGTTTTTCTAGTGGACTGCCTCCTTGAGGCCAGTAGCACTTCTTCCACGTTCTTAGGCAGGAGGAGAGAAGCCAGCACTACCCTTTCAGCAGCCATGCCATCAGGTTGAGGGACCTGAGGTTGGGGTGTAAGATAGAGCCCTGCTACTGGGACAGGAGGTCGGGCTGCATCCCCAGAGGGAGTGGAGTTTCCATTGCCAGCTGGAGGAGAAGCGGAAACCAAGGTTGTCTTGGCCATCTGGGGGCTACCAGGATGATCGAGGCCTTGTCTCGAAGGATTTTGAATAGAGTTTGGGCCGCCAGAGGCATGGGAGGAAATGCATACAGGAGTCCCACGGACCAGGAGATTAGAAAAACATTGGCAGCCATCCTTTGTAGGTGTGGCTGTCTGGGTCAAAAGTTGGGCAACTGATGATTCTACGGACTGGCAAAGAGATCTATGGTTGGATGTCCCCAGCAATGGAAGATCTGATGGGCTACTTCCGGATTCAGTTGCCACTCGTGAGGTTGGAGAATTCTGCTTAGCTTGTCTGCTAGGCAGTTCTCCTGACCTGGCAGGTAAACTGCTTTGAGAGACATACCCTGTCAGATTGCAAAGGAACAGAGGTCCAGTGTCTCCTGACAAAGGATGCGGGACCCCGTCTCTCCTTGCTTGTTCACGTAGAACATAGCCACCTGGTTGTCTGTTTGTACTAAGACAGAGTGATGTGAGAGAACATGAGAGAAGGTTTGAAGAGCTAGGCGTATCGCCCGGAGCTCTAAGAGGTTGATATGTTGCGTCTTCTCTTGAGGAGACCACAACCCTTGAGTGCATACGTCCTGGCAATGGGCTCCCCAGCCCAGCAGAGATGCATCTGTCGTCAGCACTCTTGTGTATGAGGGAGGCTGGAAAGACACTCCCTTGAGCAGGATGGATGGCTGAAGCCACCAAGTCAACGACTTCAGTAGTCGTTTGGACACTCTGATCCTGTCTCGGAGTCTTCCTGTGGCTTGTGTCCACTGATCTCTGAGGCACCACTGAGCTGTCCCCATGTGTCCTAGAAGGCATAGAAAGTGCCTTGCTGATATCTGAGACTTGTGGCTGATTTGGTGTACTAGCTCCAGAAGCCTCTGTGCTCTGCCCTCTGGCAGGTAAGCCTTCGCTTGAAGGGTGTCTAGCCTTGCCCCTATGAACTCTGTTTTGAGTGGGGAGCAAAGTGGACTTTGCTTGATTTATGACAAAGCCTAGATGCTGCAGTATGTTGATAGTGCGAGCTGTGGTCTGTTGGGCTTCTTGAGGCGACGGTGCCCTGATGGGCCAGTCGCCAAGGTATGGGAAGACAAAAATTCCCTGGTTCCTAAGGAAGGCCACCACTACCGCCAGACGTTTAGTAAACATTCTGGGGGCAGAAGCTAAGCCGAATGGAAGGACTCTGTACTGAAAATGGTTTCCTCCCACTACAAATCTGAGATATTGTCTGTGGTCTGGATGTATGAGTATGTGCGTATAAGCATCCTTCAGGTCTAAAGAGCATAGTCAGTCTCCCTGGTGGAGGTAAGGCAGCAATATTCCAAGGGAAAGTATCTTGAACCTTTCCCTCATGAGGAACTTGCTTAAGTTTCGCAGGTCAAGGATAGGCCTGAGGCCTCCTGTTCTCTTTGGTATAAGAAAATACCTGGAGTAAAAGCCTTGTTCTAGCAGGCTGTGGGGCACCGGCTCCACCGCCTGATCCTCTAGAAGACCAGCCAACTCCTGTAAGAGGAGGTTCCTGTGTAGAGGGGGTCTGAGAGGCTCTCCTGGAAAGTAGGAGGGAGGTACCCAGTTGAAGTGGAGCAAATAGCCCTTTTGGACTATTTGGAAGACCCAGGCATCTGTGGTGATTGCAGGCCACCTGTGGGCGTACAGGGTCAGCCTTCCTCCTGTGCAAAGCCTCACCCCTGGTTGGAGACAGACTATGCCGTGGCAGTCAAAAAACCCCTACTGGCTGGGAAGTAGCCAGTGCCTGGGGCTTGGGGATCTTCTGCTTACGCGGGCCATGCCCCTGTCCCTTGGCGTGCTGTCCCTGTTGGGGAGCCAGGGAGGCCTGGTGAGTGGGATAGTTGCAGTAAGCAGCACTCTTCCTCGGGAAAAAGGGCTTTTTACCCGAGCCCTTCTTTTTAGAAGGGACAGAAGTCTTCTTGGAGAGTCTTGTCTGGGTTAAGTACTCGGTCTCAATTTCAGCAGCCTTCTCAGTCATGGGTTTGCCAAAAAGGTTGTCACCTCGGCAAGGGACATCGACCAACTTGTCCTGAACCCATGGCTCCAGGTCCGACGACATCAGCCACGCCTGGTGTCGGCACCGATGCCGACTGCGGCTACCCGGGCCGAAGTCTTGAAGCCGTCGTAGGCTGCTCGAGACAAACTTCGAGCACTCCCGAATCCCAGTAGACAAGTTCTTGAAGCGCTGCAAGGGTTCCTTGGAGAGGCCAGCTGAGAACCCGGCAATAACTGAATTCAAAAAAGCATGGAACCAACACAGAGGATCTCTAAAGGTAAAAAGTGGACTGTTGTAGTTGTTGTTATGGAAGAACAGACTAGATAGGCCATGCGGTCTTTTTCTGTCATCATGTTTCTATCTCCTTTGTCAGGTCCCGTATGTACATGCCCATGTACAGCTGGTATGTTTGGACATGGCATGATAGCATTGAGCCCTGGTAGCACTTTCTACCGAGGTCGTCCAGGTTCCAGGCCTCCCTGCCAGGGGGCACCGAGGAGTGTGTTTTTTGGCTCCTGAGCCTGTGCATGGCTGATTCCACAACCATGGAGTTGTGTGGCAGCTGTGTCTTTTGGAACCCAGGGCTGTTGTGGACTCGATAAATGGAATCAATCCGCTTGCTGAGAACCGGCATCAAGGCCGGTGACTTCCACATGCAGAGCATCAGCCGATCCAAAATTGGAGGAACCGGTACCGTAAGGGCTTCCCAAGGGGGAAAGTCATACTGGAGGGCTTCGAGCTCCTCGGCTCGAGACTCCTCCTCGGTGTCCGCCGGGAATGCCAAAGCCTTGTACATGTCCCTGACGAAGTCTGAGAACCAGGTATCCTCCAGGGGGGACCTTCTCCGAGGCTCGGACCCCGGTGAGTCTGATGGGACATACTGGGTCCAGTGGGTGTCCGGGGACTCTTCATCTTCCGTTTCCAATGCAGAGTCCTCTGAGGAGGAATCGATGGGCTCTGGCCTTGAGGGCTTTCATCTCGACTGCCCCGACGCCGAGGGCATCGATGACCTCGGTCCCGAACGGGAGGTCGAGGGAGACCTCGGCCGAGGATCGACTTGAGCTCGAAGAGTCTCAAGGATCGGCTCGGCCTCTGGGGTCAACTTGGACGTCGAGGTCCCGGTGGTCGGGGCGGATGGACCGGTGAGACCGGCCATCAGCGCCCGCTGCTGCTCCATGAAGACAGACATGCTGCGCTCCAAGGCCGTCATTCTGAGACTGAGCTCAGAAGACTCCGCAGCCTCCGGCTCGGGTCCCGACACCGTCGGGCCCAATACCGGTTCTCCCGGAGGAGAGTCAATGAGGACAACAGTAGTTACCTTCCTCGGCGTCTCCAGCTCCGTGCGAGGTACTTTTGCAGGCTGCTCCGGCTCAGAGGACTTGGGGTGGCGGCCAGGACTCCATGACCTGGTCCGCGAGGGCCCAGGCCAATCAGAGCATTCAACGCCTCCGCTCTCGCAGGTTTCTTCTTCCTCCGGTGTTCCCGCGAGGGAGACCCCCGCTCAGAAGACCCCCGATGATGCTAGAAGTCAGACATCTCCTGAGACGTCGAGGCTTCTGACGAGGTCCGGACCCGGGTGGATTCGGACTCTGAGAAAATCCTTTCACGCTGCTGCTGCCTACTTCTAAGTGCCTTAGAGAACATTTTGCCACACGGGCCACAGACCTTCGGGTCAAGGCTGGGCCCAAAGCAGCGGAGACAGCAGTCATGTGTGTTGGTGAGGGACATTAATTTTTTACACCGATCACACTTTTTAAACCTGCTGGCAGCCATGGGGGGAAAAAGGGCTCCTGCGCTGTCAAACGACCGGGCTGCCAGTGAAAAAGAAAAAAAGGTGTCAACGCTAGTCAATAAGGACAAAAACAAAAAATAAAAGACCGGACTCGATACTGGTGTACCGAACCGAAGTGGGAAGGGGAACCGAGGAGGGAAGGGGAACCGGCGTTGAACAGGGCGGAAGAAGAGAATCTTCAGGAATTTTGACGCATTTTTCCACGAGGGAAGTTGGACTACGTCCGTTGGGCTCCGCGGAAAAAGGGAGACTTAGCAAGATGGCACCCTTGGGTGGGAAGGGGACCACGCATGCGTGATGCAATCCCAAAGGGTTTCTTTGAAAGCTGGGGAATTGCTCCGCATGAGGGCTCCGTCGGTGCCAACGTCACCCATATGTGAGGACTGACTTACTGCTTGTTCCTGGAGAATGGACTTGAACATTGTGCCTATTACAGAAACATGGTTTAACAAGTTGCATGAATGGGATATAGCCATAGTTGGCTATAATCTTGAAGAGATAGAGAGGGTAGAAAAGGAGGAGGAGTAGCCCTATATGTCAAAAGCAATATTAAAGCTGTTGAAATGCAGGGGATGTGGGGAAAAGAAGAAGCGCTGTGGATTGTGTCGGAGGAGGAGATGGCACTGTCTTCCATAGTGGTGGAGTCTACAAACCTCCAACTCAAACCAAAGAAATGGATAGCGAATTGATTATTGATATTGCAAAGATAGCCATGAAGGGGGAAGTGATCATACTGGGTGACTTTAATCTACCCAATGTGGATTGGAGTATTCCTTCTGCAAATCTGGAAAGAAGTAAAAAAATTGTGGATGCCTTTCAAGATGCATTACGTAGACAAAAGCTGATGGAACCAACCAGGGAAAGCTTGATGCTGGATTTAGTGCTCACCAACAGAGATAGTGTGTCGAATATCCAGGTGGGTGCCTATGTGAGCAGGAGCAATCATCACATGGTGTTATTTGAGATAAAAGCCAAGGTGGAGTCCAATCACAGCAAGCTCAAAGTCCTAGATTTCAAAAACACTGACTTCAATAAAATGGCCAAGTAACTGAAGATGGCAAGGTGGGAGGGGATAATGGAAGTGGAATTGCAATGGGCTAAACTAAAGGAGACAATAAAAGGGGCAACAGATACATATGTAAGGAAAGTAAATAAAAACAAGAGGAAAAGGAAACCTATTTGGTTCTCCAAAGAAGTGGCTGCACAAATAAAGGCCAAAAACGCAGCTTTCACAAAATTCAGATGTTCACAGGGGAACACAGAAAATACAGGATCAAACTAAGAGAGACAAAAAGAGAAATAAGGATAGCAAAATCAAAGGCAGAAGAAAAGATGGCTAAAGATGTGAAGTGTGGCGACAAAACTTTTTTTCAAGTATATTTGGGAGAGAAGGAAAATCAGAGGTGAAATTTCAGGACTCAAAAGTGCTGGGAACGTATTTGTGGAAAGTGACATTGAAAAAGCGTAAATGCTAAATAAATACTTCTGCTCTGTTTTTACTAAAGAAAATCCTAGAGAAGGACCACCTGTGATTGACAAATATACAAATGGGAATGGAGTAGATACCGATTTGTTAGAACAGCTTGCAAAACTGAAAGTGGACAAGGACATGGGACCGGATGGGATACATCCCAGGATACTGAAAGAGCTCAGATAGGTTCTTGCGGGGCCGTTAAAGAATGTTTTTAATAGATCCTTGGAGACAGAAGAAGTTCCACAAGATTGGAGAAGGGCTGATGTGGTACCTTCTCCACAAAAGTGGTAATAGGGAAGAAGTGACAAACTACAGGCCAATAAGTCTTATCTTGGTGGCAGGAAAAGTAATGGAGACACTCCTGAAAGAGCGAATAGTGGACTTTCTTGAAACCAACAGGTTGCATGATCCGAAGCAACATGATTTTACCAAAGGATGATCTTGCCAAACAAATCTGATTGAGTTCTTTGACTGGGTGACCAGAGAACTAGATCAAGGGCATGTGATGGATGTGATCTACCTAGATTTTAGCAAAGATTTTGATACTGTTCCTCATAGGAGGCTTATCAATAAACTCAACAGCTTGGGGATGGGTCCCAAGGTGGTGAACTGTTTCAGAAATTGGTTGACTGACAAAGGACAGGAGGTGATGGTAAATAGAACTCACTTGAATAAAAGGAAGGTAATTAGCGGTGTTTGGGTTGCCAACTGGCTCCAGATGCGCCCGACAGGCTGTGATAAGGAAGCTTATCATAGCTCAGGAAGGAGCTATAGTAAAGGTGAAGTGACTCTGAACAAGCAACCTGTCAGTTCTGGTAGAAATAAGAAAACAGAATTTTTCCATAAAAGACTACCAGTCCCAGAATGCACCAGGTTTCCAACAGCCATTAGAGGAGCTGAAGTGGGGAAACGTGTGTTCAATCAGGAGGGCTATGAGGTAATCCTCAAGCACTCATCTCAAAGGGCAGGGCCTGATTCAGCACAGCCGCACTGTGCTAAGGTGGAGCACTCATCTAAGCAGAATAAAGGTAGAGTTTATTCTACAGAGAATCATCCTCAGTTTCATCTGGGAGATCCTCAGTGTCTTGATCTTGGATATCCTCATCTTGATCTTGGACATCCTCAGTTTCATCTGGGAGATCCTCGTCTTCATGATCTTGGACAGCTTCATCATCTGGAGGATCATCAGAAGCAGAAGCAAGAGCGGACGGACAGAGAGGGCAAGAAACCCTTTGGAAGAAAGAAGAGAAAAGCATTTGGGAGGTCTAAAGGAGTCCAGAGCAGTACGTATACTGGGAGACATTCAAAAGGCCAGCATACACCATTGGACTGGGGAAAACCAGAGGAGTGGTGCTGCAGAGCTAGGAATCTCCAAACGGTACCTGTGAGGGAGACGGCTGCACTTGGAAGGGACCCTAGGACCCGTGCCAGAAGGTATGTGAAGAGAGATCCAGTGTCCAGGGATCTGGATTGGAAGGCTGGACATAAGACCTGGACTACATACTGGCCAGGCTATTTAGAGAGGAACTCAACAGCAATGGAAGCTTAGGTATGAACACTGATCTATGCCCTAGCTATACCCTTGAAAGACAGCAGGGAAACAAGTATTCTCCTGAGAGTGCTCCATTGAGAAATTCCTCTGTGCCAATCCATAATATTGAACCCATGATTGTTGAAGAAGGGGGAGAGGTTATAGATCCAGGCTGTGAATACATGGATTGCTCTCTGTCTAAACTCCTTTGGTAATTTACTGTTACAAAGTACAACAACCATCACAAAGAAATACAAACTTGTTCTTTAATCTACTCAGAAAAGCTCCTGAGTAGGATTTCAGCCACGCAGTAGAAAGCAAGCCAGCTAAGGGGTTTCCGCTGGGTAACTGCTAGTAATTGAGCCTTACCTAATTGCTTGTGAGCTCTGAGGAAATCACTTCTGAGTCTATGTGTGAAGATACAAGAAGTTAACCTGAAAAGAACAGTTTTTCCCTTCTTTGTGGGTTTTGCTTGTTGTTTGATGCACTGCTAAGAAAATATTAGCTAGAGCCTACAGAAAAGACCAGTTTGTTACCAACCAGGTCTTTATTCTTTTCATTTGATTGCCTGACAAGTTCAGCTGTTGTTTTCCTGATTTTGTTTTTCTTTTTTTTTTTTTTTATTGAAGTTTTAATCAATTACATGATCCAACAAGAGTAAAGGTCAATCTAAGCAACAAGAAAACCATGGAAAACCATGTACATAACAAAATTTTACAAGAAACAAGCAAACGATAAAGTCCACATCAAGAGAGAGCAAAATCTGATACAACTTAGGCAATAAACATAACAAGGCAAACAAGACCCTGAAGGGCCACAAAATACAAGGTGCTACTATTTATCGGAGCTGTCTCCAACTAAACCCTGTCTGTCCTGCAGAAATGTTTCCAGATGTGACACGTCAGTAAAATTATAAGAATTACCTGCCAAACCTATCACACATTTGCATGGAAATCGTAGAAAAAATGTTGCCCCCAGAGCAATAACTCGAGGTTTCAAAGCTAGAAACTGACGCCTGCGCAACTGGGTGGCGCGTGCCACATCTGGAAAAACTAAAACTGTTTGTCCACAAAATTTAGCAGCTTTAACTTTGAAATAAGCCTTGAGAATACGCTGTTTAATTGATACAGTAGTAAAAGTGACTAAAAGAGTGGAACGCAAAGCAATCATGTCAGAAGAATCCTCAATAAATGCAGTGAGATTTGCAATTGTAGGAATAAGCTCATCTATCCCACCCTCAGCAGTGCTCTCCTTTCTAGACATAGAGGGTACATAATAAAATTGGGAAATGCCAATAGGTTCAGATACAGCCAATATTTCCTTGAAATACTTTTCCAACAGAATAGTAGGAGAAAGTAATGGGGATTGTGGGAAATTTAAAAAACGTAAATTACATCGACGTACAGAATTCTCCATAGCTTCCACCTTAGCATGAAGTACAAGGGATTCCTTAATAGCTGAAACATTAACTGATTGTAAGGTAGGAATTTGGGATTCTATTTTGGTAACGGCTGCATCTAACAGAGTCACCTTATTATCCAGTTGCTGCATAGCAATTGCAGCCTCCTGGGTAAAAGTTGCCAAAGAATTCAATTTAACTGATACTTTCTGATCAATAATTTTAATAGCCCTTAAAACATCCTTAAGAGTAACATCCGCCTCAGGAGATAGATCCGGTGTCTCCAAAGAGGCATTCTGATCTATTCCAGGGACAGGGATAGGTAGAAGAATAGGTGATCTCACTAAACCACATTCATCAAAAGAAACCCGAGGAACTAAAGGAACTGCAGACCCAGGACAGGGAGGCGGAGATCTCCCCCGGGGCTTAACGAAGCACCGTCGGGAGAGGATTGCGTCAAGGGCAGAGGAACCACGTGTTTGTCCAGGGGGCCGACCGGTTTAACATTCCCGGACTCGGTCCCCTTAGACTTGGCATTAACCTTAGCCTTCCGTTTACCCATGCTAAAACAAGAAAACAAATAGCAAACTATCATTAAAAACAAAAAACTTACAACCTATAGCACGGCTGACACTCGAATGGCAAGGAAAATCCGACACACAGACCCTGCTCTCCGGCGGCCTGACAAGTTCAGCTGTTGTTTTCCTGATTTTGTTTTTCTAAGTTTAACACTGAAAGCAAGTATCCTGTTTTATGTGCTACCAAGCATATCTGTGTTGGGAGAAATAACCCCATAAATAAATATCTTATTGGCTTTACACTCAAGGACAACTAATTATTGTGAGCGGCTGTGTCTGGTGTGAATGGACTGCATTTCCCACAATCCCTTGCAAATCATATTAATATATGCCTTTGCCAAGACTGTGAACATTCTCACCCAGGCACCCGTCTGACAAGGCTTAATCCAGTCCTGGGTTTACTCCATTGCATGCGGGGACATATAGTTCTGATTTCTCTATTGCACTCCATAAGAAAAGCAGGACTACAAGTCCCTGCATGCAATGGGGTAAACACAGGACTGGATCAAGCCTGTCAGGCGCATCTGGAGCCAGTTGGCAACCCTATGCGGTGTGCCCCAGGGTTCGGTCCTTGGACCGATAGTATTCAATGTATTTGTGAGTGATATTGCTGAAGGACTGAATGGAAAAGTCTGTCTTTTTGCAGATGACACGAAAATTTGCAACAGAGTGGACTCTCCTGAGAGAGTGGATAAATGAGGAAAGATCTACAAAAGCTGGAAGAATGGTCTGATGCTTGGCAGTTCAGATTTAATGTGAAGAAGTGCACTATTATGCTCTTGGGAAGCAGAAATCCAAGGGGAATTGTATGCAATAGGGGGCGAGAGGTTAGTGTGCCGGACCAGGAGAAGGATCTCGGAGTGATTGTTTCTGAGGATCTCAAGATGGCGTAACAGTGTGACAAGGCGGTAGCAAAAGCCAGAAGGATGCTGGATTGCATACAAAGAGGAATTACCAGCAGAAAGGAAGAGGTACTAATGCCACCATAGAAGTCGCTGGTGAGGACTCACTTGGAATATTGAGACCATATCTCGCAAAGGATATAAAAAGACTGAAAACGGTTCAGAAGAAGGCGACCAAAATGATTTGGAGCCTGTGTCAGAAGACTCATGAGAAGAGACTTGAAGACCTAAATATGACACTCTGGAGGAGCCGAGGGACAGGGGAGATAAGATTCAGACCTTTAAAAGAGAATTAATGAACAAACAAACCTCTTCCAAAGACAGGGTAGCCGTAAAACTAGAGGGCATAACATGAAGCTGCAAGGAGATAAATTGAAAGGCAATGTCAGGAAAGCGTAGTTACTCACCTGTAACAGGTGTTCTCCAGGGACAACAGGATTCAGTCCTCACATATGGGTGATGTCGGCACCAACAGAGCCCACGCAGAGCATTTCCCCAGCTTTCAAAGAAAGCCTTTGGGAATGCCACAATGCATGCGTGGTCCCCTTCCCGCCCAAAGGTGCCATCTTGATCAGTCAGATGACATAGCTCAGGCAAAAGACAAAAAATACCAGAACAGTGGGCAACTCCAAGGGAAGGGGGGTGGGTTGTGAGGACTGATTCCTGCTGTCCCTGGAGAACACCTATTACAGGTAAGTAACTACGCTTTCTCCAGGAACAAGTAGGAAGTCAGTCCTCATATATGGGAATCCCCAGCTACAGGCTACTGAGGACCCGCAGGAAAAATGCCACAGCGAGCCATGAGCAGAAACTGGGAACCGAAGACAGCCCTGAGGACCCCGGAAGACCGCACTCCCGGTAGCCGTAGAAGGGGGGTCGGAGGGCTGAAGTTGCCTAAACCCTGAACAGGTTATGGAGTACGGCCTGACTAAAGGTGCTGCCCTGATGGGACTCTCTCTCCAGGCAGGAATGTGTCGCGAAGGTGTTAGCCAAGGACCAAGTTGCGGCCCGACAGATGTCCGCCAGGGGCATGGAGTGCAGATGTGCTGACAACGCTGCCCTCATACGGACACCATGCGCCTTGACTTGGCAGTCCAGCGGTAGCCCAGCCTGAGCGAATGCGATGTAATCTGCCACCTAGAGGGAAAGGGTCCACTTAGTGACTGCAAGTCCCAAACGGGCAGGGTTGTAGGAGACCAAGAGCTGCTGAGACCTGCAGTGGGCCCGCGTGTGCTGCAGGTAGAAGGAGAGAGCCGTCTTACAGTCGAGGGTGTGGAGGACCGCTGACGCCCGGTCGGCATGAGGCTTCGTAAAGAAGGTCGGTAGCACTATCTTCTGGTTGTGGTGAAAATCTGAGACTATCTTTGGAAGAAACTTGGGGTGCGTTCGATGAACCATCTGGTTCCCGTAGAACCTCGTGTAGGGAGTGTCAGTCATCAAGGCCTGGAGTTCACTGACCCTCCAGGCCAAGGTGAGGGCTACCAGAAAAAAAACACCTTCCAAGAAAGGTGCGGAAGTGAGCAAGATGCCATCGGCTCGAAAGGCGACTGTGTTAGTTGAGATCCCACCCTGCCGGAGGTGGTCGGATGGGAGGCCTGGAAAGGAGCAGCCAGTGCATGAAGTGGGAAACCAACGGCTAGCCCAAGAGGGGTCTGCTCTCGACTGGATGGTGGTTGGCTGAGATCGCTCTCAGGTGGACCCTGACCAAGTTGGAGAGATGGAGCAGGTACTGCAGGATCAGGTGGGTGGGGCAAGAAAACGGGTCGACCCGTATCTCTGAGCACCACACAGAGAACCGATGCCACTTAAAGGTGTAGGCCCTTCTAGTTGAGTCCTTGTGTGAGGCCAGCAATATGTCCTCGATCTCCATCGGGAGGCGAAGGGGGGCTAGCTCGACCCACTCAATTGTCAAGCCATGAGAGACAGAGACCTCAGGTTCAGGTAAAGCAGAAGACCCCCCCACTCCTATGTCAGCAAGCCCGGCGTGTTGCCGAGGGGAATTGGAGGCTCCGACGAGAGGCAAAGCAGCAGCGGGAACCAGGGTTGCCGAGGCCAATGTGGGGCCATGAAGATCACCGAGGCCCTGTCCCGCTGAATCCTGAGAAGGGTCCGCACTATAAGCGGGGTGGGAGAGAACATGTACAGGCGGCCAGGCCATGTGCCCGCAGCAGCAGGAAGGCACCGGAGGCTATCCTGCTCAGGTGGGGAACGGGCCGCAGAACCATGGGAGCTGCGAGTTCATGGGGCTGGCAAACAGGTCCAGGACCGGAGTCCCCCAGCGCCAGAACAGCCATTGCGCTGTCTATGGGCAGACACGCCATTCGTGTGGCTGGAGGATCAGACTCAGTTTGTCCGCCAGGACGTTGTCCTCACCCAGGAGATAAGTAGCCCGCAGGACTATGCCTTGGCGAGTCACAAAGGACCATAAGGCTACAGCCTCCAGGCAGAGGCTGTAAGAGCCGGTGCCCTCCTGCTTGTTCATATAGAACATTGCCACCCAGTTGTCCATCTGGACAAGCACCGTCCAAAGGTGAATGCGGTGCCTGAACACCTGGAGGGCGAGGAGGACCACTCGGAGTTCGAGGAAGTTGATTGGTAGCCGAGACTCCTCGAGGGACCATGTCCCTTGAGTGTGAAGCTTGCCACAGTGTGCTCCCCAGCCTGCTAGAGAGGTGTCTGTGGTCAAGACCACATCGTCCTGTGGAGCCTGGAACAGCATGCCTTGGAGGAGGTTCCGGGTGTCCTGCCACCAGTCGAGGGACTCTGACAGCTGGGGAGTGACTGAGACAGCATCCTGGAGATGGCCTGTCACCAGAGCCCACTGAGTGTGAAGGCATCCCTGCACCACTCGCATGTGCAGAAGGGCATCAGGGACGACGTGGACCATTGAGGCCATATGGCCGAGAAGACAGAGCATTGCTCGAGCCGAAACTTCATTGTGGCGCTGAACTGCGGAGGTCAGAGTGATGAGGCGGTCTGCCCTCTCCTGGGGAAGTAAAGCCGTCGCTCGCTCAATGTCGAGGCACGTGCCGATGAACTAAGGATCGGACTGGAGTATGTTGAGAGTGAGTAATTCACCACAAAGCCGAGGTGCTCGAGGAGATGGACGGTGTGGGCTGCAGCCCGCCATGCTTGTCAGCCATCTTCCCCATAACGAGCCAGTCGTCTAGAGAAGGGTAGACGAAGGTGCCCTGCAACCGAAGGTGGGCTACCATGAGGTACTTGGTGAACACTTGCGGAGCGGATGCGAGGCCGAAGGGAAGCACCCTGTATTGGTAGTGATTCCCTTGTACTCTGAAGCGTAAGTATTTTCTGTGCTTCAGGTAGACAAGGATGTGAGTGTACGTATCCTGAAGGTCCAAGGAGCATAGCCAGTCGCCCTGCTGGAGGAAGGGCAGTAAGACGCCAAGGGAGAGCATTTTGAAGCTCTCCAGCACCAGGTACTTGTTGAGATTTCTTAAATCAAGGATGGGCCAGAAGCCGCCCATCCACTTTGGCACAAGACGACCTGGTGCATGGGAGCCAAGGGGGCTCTGCGGGGCAGAAGGGTGGAGGAAGCTGGTCCAGGTGAAGGAGGTAACTCTCCCAGATGACCTGGAAAACCCAGATGTTGGAAGTGACAGACTCCCATCGGGGAGCAAAGTGAACCAGGCACCCTCCCACCGATAGCTGAGTCGCCGGAGGGCGAGTGCCTATGCATCTGGCGTCAAAAACCCGGGGCCGACTGGGCCGGTGCCAGGGTCTGGCTTTTAGGGCTCTTTGACTTACGCAGGCCTTGGTGGTCGCTCTTGCTCTGCCGCCTTGAGGCGGAGCCGGCGCCAGAGGGTAAGGTGGGTAGCCCCAATAGGGGAGACCCTTCCTCTGGAAGAAAGGCTTTTTGCCCTGCTACTTCTTCCGTGGGAGGGAAGAGGTCTTCTGAGAGAGATGGGTGCGGGTTACGTACTCCATTTCAATCTCCGCTGCTTTGTCCACCATCGGTTTGCCAAACAATTGTTCACGCAGGCACAGTACATCAAGCAGCTTTTCCTGGACCGAAGAACCTCAGTACGGCCAGCAGTTGAAAAGGGCACGAAAATGCACTGTATATGAACTCACGCAGAAAAGATGAAAAAAAGGGGAAAAAACAATGTTCGGGGTCTGCTGCCGAAGCAGGGGCACTGGGATGGCGGGAAGAGGACTGGGAAACTGGAACAGGAGAAATATTAAGAAACTTTTTTCCAAGGTACAGGGACGTGTGTCCGAAGGGCTCTGCGGAAAAAGGGAGACTGATCAAGATGGCACCCTTGGGCGGGAAGGGGACCCTTGGCGAGGAGGCCAAGCCAAAGGGTAGCACCTTGCACTGGCAGTGAACTCCTCCCATGACAAACCATAGGTACTGCCTGGGGAGGGATGGATTGGGATGTGTGTGAATGCATCTTTTAGGTTCAAGGAGCACAGCCAATCTCCCTGGCTGAGGTAAGACAACAATGTTCCAAGGGAGAGCATCCTGAACTTCTCCCTCACTAGAAACTTGTTTAAATTTCTCAGGTCTAATATGGGCCTGAGGCCCCCAGTTCTCTTTGGGACCAGGAAATAACTGGAGTAGAAGCTCTTTCCTCATAGGTGTTTGGGTACAGGTTCTACTGCGTTGTCTCTGAGTAGACCTGCAAGCTCTGAGAGCAGGAGGATCTGATGAAGGAGAAGTCACACCGGCTCTCCTGGAAAAAAACCTAGGTGGTACCTGTTGTAAGTGGAGTTGATTTTCTTTCTTACCACCTGCAGTACCCACTGGTGTGAGGTGACCCCGGCCCACCTGTGGGCAAAGAGTGCCAGGCGACCCCCTGTGGTCTGGTAGAGTCTCCTGGGGAGGAGAGGCCCTGCCCCGAGAGTTAAAAGCTCTCCCCAGCCTGGACGGGAGCTGGGGCCTGGGGCTTCTGTGCCTTTCACTTTTGGGCTCCATGGCCCTGGCTTTTGGGGTGAGAACCCTGCTGCTGGCCTAAGAAGGGCTGGTAGTGGCGACTCTGATGAAAGGGCCCCTTTTTCTTTGGGAACAGGGGTCTTTTCCCCAAGGGTTTCTTTTGGGGAAAGGATGAGGTCTTCTTGGAGAGCCTCTGTGGAGTCACCATGTCAGCCTCTATCTTGGCCACCTTGTCGGCCATGTGTTTGCCGAACAGGTTCTCCCCAGTGCAGGGGACATCGAGCAGCTTTTCCTGAACCCATTGCTCATAGCCTGAGGTCTGCAGCCAGAGCTGCCACCAGGCCCTGATACCTGCCACTGCTACTCGAGCCACTGACTCAAAGCCATCATAGGCCACCTGGGAAAGGAACTTGGAACAGTCCTTGATCCCGGAGGTCAGGGATTGGAACTGTTGGAGGGGTTCCGCAGCGAGCCCTGCTGAAAACCCAGACAACTCCTGGGTCAGGGCCTTGGTACATGCCTATGTACAGTTCATAGGCCTGTATCTGACACCCCAGCATCAAGCCCTGGTAGCTCTTTTGCCTGAAGGCATCGTGGGCTCTAGCCTCCCTACCGGGGTGGGGGAGGGGGGAGGGGGACGGGACGGGACAGAAGAGTAGGTCTTCTGACTCTTCAATTTTTGCATGGTTGACGCGACAACCATGAAGTCGTGTGGGAGTTGGGGGTTTTGGAACCCGGGCCCTTTCCTGACGCTGTACATGGCATCAAGGCATTGGCTGACCACAGGCACTGACGCTGGGGTCTCCCACATCCTAAGTAGCAGCCACTCAAGGATCAGCTGTACCAGCACCGTGAGTGTCTCCTTGGGTGAGGACTCAAATTGGAGGATTTCCAGTTCTTCGGTACACGGGTCTTCCTCTGCCTCGGTTTGAACCGAGAGAGATCGGGCCATATCCCTGACAAAGTTATAGAAGGTGGTCTTTGGAATCATGGCCTGGCATAGGTCGCAGGAGGTGCTATCATGGTCCGGTCCCAGGCAGCGAAGACAGTAATCATGGGTGTCGGTTACTGACATGGTTTGATTGCATCGGTCACATTTTTTTTTAACCCACTGGAAGACATGGTGGGAGGCACCCCGCCGGGGTCAACGACCCCCAGGGCGAAAAAGGGCACGAATGCTGGTCTAGGTGAGCTTTGATCAAAAAAGGGGAAAAGCGCCGAGAGCAGTGTCAGGACCAATGCTGTCTCAAGGCAGGAAGAGGAACCAGTACGCAACTGGGGAAAAACACAACTTTTAAGGATTTAGCAAGGATTTTTCTGGGGAAACAGGACAGATGTCCTTTGGGCTCAGCAGAAAAAAGGAGACTGAGCAAGATGGCACCCTTGGGCAGGAAGAGGACCACACATGCATGGTAGCATGTCCCAAAGGCTTTCTTTGAAAGCTGGGGAAATGCTTTGCGTGGGATCCGTCAACGCAGACGTCACCATATGTGAGGACTGATTTCCTGCTTGTTCCTGGAGAAAGGGGAAGGGCTACTGATAGGGGATATCAATATGCCGATGATGACAGGTTGCAGTATCATCTAGAAGTAAGCAGATCTTGGATTCTTTACAGGCAACTGGTATCAGAATCCACACATGAAGCGGCCATACTGGACTTAGTGCTTACCAATAGGGAACGTGTTAGATCATCTCACATCCAGAGATCACCAGATGGTGTGGTTCAGTATCAGGACTAGGGCTAGGACTAGGGCTAGGGCTAATAAAAATCCATTCAAAAGCAAAGTCTTTACCAAGATGGGCCAATACCTCAAGGAGTCGTTAGCGGGATGGAAACAGCTGGGGGATGTAGAAAAACAGTGGGCAAAACTGAAAGGGGATATTTTAAGGGCAACCAACTTTTTTGTTAGAATGGTAAATATAGGTAAAAGAGAAAAGAGTAGTTACTCACCTGTAACAGGTGTTCTCCAGGAGCAGCAGGAATCAGTTCTCACATATGGGTGTCATCGGCGCCGATTAAGCCCCAGCGGAGCATTTCCCCAGCTTTCTAAGAAAGCCTTTGGGAATGCAGGCACGCATGCGCGGTTCCCTTCCTGCCTAAAGGTGCCATCTTACCTCAGTCAAATGACATAGCTAAGAACAGCACACAAAAATGAAAAATAAACTATGTACAACTGCAACTCCAAGGGGAGGAGGGAGGGTTGTGAGGACTGATTCCTGCTGCTCCTGGAGAACACCTGTTACAGGTGAGTAACTACTCTTTCTCCAGGACCAAGCAGGAAGTCAGTCCTCACATATGGGTGACTCCCAAGCTCTGGGCTACCGAGGAACCCAGGCTGAACAAGAGTACTCCCTCTAGTCTCAGCAGCAAAGAAAGGCTTTTCAAGGACACAACCTCCACCGGTAGCCCAACAGAGGGCAGGAGTTGCCTAAACCTCAAAGAGATTCCGGAGTACTGCTTGGCCAAAAGCACTGTCCCTACGGGATTCCCTCTCCAGACAGTAATGGGCCGCAAAGGTCTGGCTTGAAGACCAAGTTGCAGCCCTGCAGATGTCTACCAAGGGCACAGAGCGGAGGTGAGCCACTGAGGCAGCCATTGCCCTGACACGGTGGGCCGTAACCCGACCCTGCAAAGGAAGGACAGCAGCCTTGTAAGCCCAGGTGATACAGTCAGCCACCCAGATGGATAAGGTACGCTTGGACACAGCCAACCCCAACTTACTAGGGTCAAAAGAAATGAAGAGCTGAGTAGCCCTTCTATGCCCCTGCGTAAGGTCAAGGTAGAAGAATAAGGCTCTCCTACAGTCCAGGGTATGCAGAACTGCTTCAGCCTGGCTTGCATGAGGCCTAGGGAAGAATGTTGGAAGAACCACCTCCTGATTGAGGTGGAAAGAGGAGACAACCTTTGGGAGGAACTTTGGATGAGTCCTGAGGACTACCCTGTTCCTATAAATCCTAGTGTAAGGCCTATCACAGACCAGGGCCTGAAGCTCACTCACTTGCCTAGCCGAAGTAAGGGCTATCAGGAAGAGTGTCTTCCAGGAGAGGAAGCGTAGTGGGCAAGTAGCCATCGGCTCAAAGGGTGGGCGAGTCAGTTGCTGCAAGACCACATTCAACTCCCACTCAGGGGCAGGACGACGGATTGGAGGCTTGAGTAAAAGCAAGCCCCTGAGAAAGCGGGACACCAAGGGGTGAACCGACAGAGAATGTCCTTCCACCAGTGAGTGGTGAGCTGCTAGAGCTGAGAGGTGGACCCAAACAGAATTGGACTTAAGGTCCTGATTGGACAAGTGGAGTAAATACTGAAACACTACTGGTACCGTACAGGAGAAAGGATCCTCTGTACGTAGCTGACACCACACAGAAAACCTCCTTCATTTGAGAGCATAGGTTGTTCTAGTGGACAGTTTCCTAGAGGCTAGTACAACCTCCTCAACTTCCTGGGGCAGGCCCCAGGGAACCAAAACTACCCTTGCAGCCTCCAGGCCATCAAATTGAGAGCTTTGAGATTGGGATGCAGAAGGGAACCCTGATCCTGAGAGAGAAGGTCGGGTTGCAACCCCAGAGGCAGTGGGGGATCCACTGCCAGCTGAAGCAGAAGTGGAAACCAAGGTTGTCTCGGCCACCGGGGAGCCACCAGCAGGACCGAGGCCTTGTCCTGAAGAATCTTGAAAAGAGTTTGGGCCACCAAGGGTGTCGGAGGAAACGCATACAGGAGGCCCTGAGACCAGGGAATCAGAAAAGCATCCGGTGCTATTCTTAAAGGATGCGGTTGCTTGGAACAGAACTTTGGCAATTGTGTGTTCAGTGGACTGGCAAACAGATCTATCCAAGGGAGACCCGATTTCAGGAAGATCCTCTGAACTACCAAGGGATGGAGTTGCCACTCGTGGGGCTGCAGAATCCTGTTCAACTTGTCGGCCAGGTAGTTCTCCTGGCCTGGAAGGTACACAGCCCTGAGGAGCATGCTGTGCTTTAGGGCAAATGACCAAAGGTCTTGAGCTTCCCGACAAAGGAGCCTGGACCCAGTCCTGCCCTGTTTGTTCACATAAAACATGGCCACCTGGTTGTCTGTCTGAACGAGGACAGATTGATGAGCCAGGGCAGGAGAGAAAGCTTTGAGAGCTAGGTGAATAGCCCTGAGTTCCAGGAGATTGATCTGCTGTGCCGCCTTCCAAGGAGACCACAGGCCCCGGGTGCACTTGTCTAGACAATGAGCTCCCCAGCTCTGCAGGGAGGCGTCGGTGGTCAGTACCACCGTGTACCCAGGAATCTGAAAGGGCACTCCTTTTAGCAGATTGGGTGGGTGCAGCCACCAGCTGAGGGAGTTCAGAAAGTGTCTGGACACCCTTATCCTGTCCCTGAGGCTGCCTGTGGCCTGTGACCACTGAGTCCGAAGGCACCACTGTGCAGGCCTCATATGGAGCCTGGCATCAGGGGTCACATGTACTGTCAAAGCCATGTGGCCTACAAGCCTCAGGCAGAGTCTGGCGGAGACCAGCGACCTGTTGAGAAACTGGATTGCCAAGGCTATCAATCGTTGTGCTCTGTCTTCTGGCAAGAAAGCCTTTGCCAGGATAGAGTCCAGCCTTGCTCCTATGAACTCCAAATTCTGGGAGGGGAGCAAAATGGACTTTGCGAAATTTATGACAAACCCTAGGCTTTAAAGAAGAGCAATAGTTCTGAGGGTGGCTTGGCTGGCCTCCTGGCATGTCTGACCCCTGATGAGCCAGTCGTTCAGATAGGGGAAGACAAAGATTCCCCGATTTCTCAGATAGGCCGCCAGCACTGCCAGGCATTTGGTAAAGACCCTGGGAGCGGAGGTCAGGCCAAAAGGCAGTACTCTGTACTGATAATGGTTTCCTCCCATAATGAACCTGAGGTACTTTCTGTGGTCTGGATGAATGAGGATGTGAGTGTACACATCCTTTAGATCTAAGGAGCACAGCCAATCTCCCTGCTGGAGGTAGGGCAGAAGCGTTCCAAGAGTAAGCATCTTGAACTTTTCTTTCTCTAGGAACTTGTTTAGGTTTCTGAGATCCAGAATAGGTCGAAGGCCACCGGTTCTTTTGGGTACCAGGAAATACCTGGAGTAGAACCCCCGACCTTGCAAGTGGGGAGGCACAGGTTCCACCACCCTGTCCACCAACAGACCTTGAAGTTCCTGAAGGAGAAGGTCTGTGTGCAGGGAAGGCCTTGGAGGCTCCCCTGGAAAGTATGGTGGAGGCAGTTGGTGAAAATGTAGTGCATAGCCCCTGTGGACTATGTCCAACACCCAACTGTCCCCGGTGATTTGGGGCCACTGGTGGGCAAAGAGGGCGAGGCGACCTCCTGTGCAGGGTTGGGATAGCAGGGACGGAGAGGCTACGCTCAAGGAGTCAAAAACCCCCACCCTGCTGAGTGGGAGCAGGGGTCGGAGGCTTGGGGGTCCTCTGCCTACAGGGCCCATTACCCTGCCCCTTGGCTTGCTGACCCTGGGGTGCAGCTTGGGCAGCCTGATACTGAGGGTACTGTTTGTAGGCAGTGCCCTTCCTCGGGTAAAAGGGCTTTTTACCCGAGCCCTTCTTCTTATGAAAAGGGGCCAAGGTCTTCCTAGACAGCCTTGTCCGTACAAGGTGCTCTGTTTCGAGCTGGGTGGCCTTCTCGGTCATGGGCTTGCCAAAAAGGTTTTCACCTCGGCAAGGGACATCGGCCAACTTGTCCTGAACCCATGGCTCGAGGTTCAATGACTGCAGCCATGCCTGGCGTCGAGCCGCGATGCCGGCTGCCGCAACTCGGGCCGAAGCCTCGAAGCCATCGTAGGCGGCGCAGGACATGAACTTCGAGCAGTCCCGAATCCCCGAGGACAAGGACTTGAATCTCTGCAAGGGTTCCTCGGAGAGTCTAGCAGAGAACCCGACCAACTCCTTGGCCAGGTCCCGCAAGTACATGCCCATGTACAGCTGGTAAGACTGGATACGGCAAGCAAGCATCGAGCCCTGGAAGCACTTTCTACCGACGCCATTGAGGTTACGGGCCTCCCTGTCGGGGGGCACCGCAGAGTGCATCTTCTGACTCTTCAGACGATGCATGGCCGATTCCACAACCATGGAATGGTGTGGTAGCTGTGCCTTCTGAAAGCCAGGGCTCTTCCGGAGTCGATAGATCGAGTCGACTCGCTTGCTTAGAACTGGCGCCGAGGCCGGTGCATCCCACATCCGGAAGAGGAGCCGTTCCAGCATCGGAAGAACTGGGACAGTAAAGGCCTCCTTCGGAGGAGAGTCATACTGCAGGGCCTCGAGCTCTTCAGCTCGAGGCTCTTTCTCGGGGTCCGCCGGAATAGCCAAGGCAGTGGCCATATCCCGGACAAACTCCGAGAACCGAGTATCCTCCGGAGGGGATCTACTCTGGGGCTCAGACTGCGGTGAGTCCGATGGGACGAACCGAGTCTTGAACGTATCGGGGGACTCCTCATCCTCCGTCTCCCAGGCGGACTCGTCCGACAAGGAGTCAAGGTCCGACCCCGTGGGGCCCTGGAGCACTCGCCCCGATGCTGGAGGCACCGGCATCGACGCCCTTGGTCCCGAACGGGAGGTTGAGGGAGACCGCGATCGAGGTCGACTTCGAGCCATGATGGACTCTAGTATCGGCTTGGTCTCCGGGGTCGACTTCGAAGTTGATGTCCCGGTGGTCGGAGCAGATGCACCAGACAGGCTGGCCATCAGTGCCCACTGCTGCTCCATGAAGGCAGACAATCTGCTCTCCAAGGCTGTCATCCTGAGACTCAGCTCGGGAAACGCAGCAGCCACCGACTCGGGAACCGGCGGCGCCGGGCCAGACGTCGGCTCCCTGGGAGGAGAGTCCTCGAGGACTACAGGGCTTACGTGTCCAGCAGAATCCGGCTCCATGCAAGGAACTTTGGAAGGCTTCTCTTATTCCACGGGCACAGGGCGACGGTCGGGGTTCTTAGACCTGGCCCAATCAAACTCTGGAATTTGTTACCGGAGGATGTAGTAAAGGCTGTTAGTGTAGCTGGGTTTAAAAAAGGTTTGGACAAGTTCCTGAAGGAAAAGTCCATAAACCACTATTAAGAAGGGACCCAGGATATCAATGCTTGACCCAGTACAAGCATTGTGGAACCTGTGTCTTTTGGGGAAACTGCAAGGTACGTATGACCTAGATTGGCCACTGTTGGAAACAGGATACTGGGCTTGATGGACCTTGGTCTGACCCAGTATGGCATATCTTATGTTCTTATGTTCTTATGACCTCCTTCGATGCCGCCCTCACGAGCCGCTTCTTCCTCTTGCGTTCCCGGTCATGGGACCCCCTGTCCGAGGAGCTTCGACGGTGGTCGGGATCCGAATCCCGAGATGTCGAGGCCTTAGATGAGGTCCGGGCCCGGCCGGAGGCTGAGTCTGAGAAAAGCCGTTCTTTTTGCTGCTGGCGGCTTCGGAGTGCCTTGGAAGACATCTTCCCACATGGTCCACACGACTTAGGGTCGTGATCGGGACCGAGGCACCGAAGGCAGCAAAAGTGTGTGTCGGTGAGACACATTAATTTCTTACACCGATCACACTTCTTGAAACCGCTGGAAGCCTTCGGGGAAAAAACGAGTACCCGCGAGGTCAAAGGACCGGCCTTTCAGGGAAAAATAAAAAAAGGGCGCGAACGCCAGCAACGAAGGGCAAAAAACGAAAAAGAAGAATCGGGCTCGATACCGGTGTACCGAACCCGGCGGGAGGGGAACCGGCGTCGAACCGGGAGAAAAAATAGCGAGTATCGCCAAAAAAAATCAACTTTTATCCGGGAGGACGGGACACACGTCCGGTGGGCTTCTCGGAAAAAAAGAAACTGAGGTAAGATGGTACCTTTAGGCGGGAAGGGAACCGCACATGCGTGCCTGCATTCCCAAAGGCTTTCATAGAAAGCTGGGGAAATGCTCCGCTGGGGCTTCATCGGCGCCGATGACACCCATATGTGAGGACTGACTTCCTGCTTGGTCCTGGAGAAGGAGGCTGCTATGGTTCTCAAAAGAAGTAGCTGAAAAGGTGAAGAAAAAGAGGGAGGCCTTCATGAAATACAAGAGATCACAGAGAGAGGAAGACAGGAAAATCTTAGAGAGACTGGCAAAGTAGTCAAGAAAACAAAGATTCAAAAAGAGGAGGAAATAGCCAATGCAATAAAATGGGAGGATAAGACATTTTTCAGATATGTTAGAGAGAGGAGGAAGTGCAAAAGAGGTATTGTCAAACTCAAGGGGGAAGGGAAGAAATATGTAGAAGCTGATAAGGATAAAGTGGAATTGCTTAACAAATATTGCTGTTCTGTGTTCACAGATGAAGGAGCAGGAGCAGGACCTCAGAAAACACCCATAAACAGTAACAGAAGCGAGGAGCATCTTGAACATAAGAACAAAAGAACATAAGATATGCCATACTGGGTCAGACCAAGGTCCATCAAGCCCAGTATCCTGTTTCCAACAGTGGCCAATCTAGGTCATACGTACCTAGCAGTTTCCCCAAAAAACACAGGTTCCGCAATGCTTGTACTGGGTCAAGCATTGATATCCTGGGTCCCTTCTTAATAATGGTTTATGGACCTTTCCTCCAGGAACTTGTCCAAACCTTTTTTAAACCCAGCTACACTCACAGCCTTTACTACATCCTCCGGTAACAAATTCCAGAGTTTGATTACACGTTGAGTGAAAAAATATTTTCTTTTATTAGTCTTAAATAGTCTACCCTGTAGCTTCATTGCATGTCCCCTAGTCTTTCTATATTCTGATAACGTAAACAATCGATCTACGTTTACCCATTCCACTCCGTTCATTAATTTATAGACTTCTATCATATCTCCCCTCAGCCGTCTCTTTTCCAGGTTAAAGAGCCCTAACCTTTTTAGCCTTTCTTCATAGGAGTATCCTTCCATCCCCTTTACCATTTTAGTGGCTCTTCTCTGAACCTTTTCTAATAACTCTATATCCTTTTTAAGATACGGCGACTAGAACTGCACACAATATTCAAGGTGCGGTCTCACCATGAAACGATATAGAGGCATTATAATATCTTTTGTTTTATTTTCCATTCCTGTCCTTATGATACCTAGCATTCTATTTGCTCTCTTGGCTGCCGCTGCACACTGGGCCGAGGGTTTTAACATGTTATCCACAATGACGCCTAAATCTTTTTCCTGGGTGGTGGTTCCTAATGTGGAACCTTGCATTGTGTAACCATAGTTTGGGTTGTTCTTCCCTAGGTGCATAATTTTGCACTTGTCCACATTAAATTTCATCTGCCATTTTGATGCCCAGTCTTCTAATCTATCAAGATCCTCTTGCAATTTTCCACAATCCTCTTGGGTTTTAACAACTTTAAATAGTTTTGTGTCATCTGCAAATTTGATAACGTCACTCGTTATTCCACTTTCCAGGTCATTTATGAATATGTCAAAAAGCAGCGGACCCAGCACAGATCCCTGCGGTACACCACTATTCACCTTTCTCCATTGGGAAAATTGGCCATTTAGCCCAACTCTCTGCTTTCTATCTTTTAACCAGTTCTTGATCCACAGTAGTACACTGCCTCCTATCCCATGACTCTTTAGTTTTGCCAAAAGTCTCTGATGAGGGACCTTTTCAAAGGCTTTCTGAAAGTCCAGATACACTATATCAACCGACTCACCTTTGTCCACCTGTTTATTCACACTTTCAAAAAAACACAACAGATAAGTAAGACAAGATCTTCCTTGTCTAAAGCCATGTTGGCTGTCTCCCATTAGGCCATGACTATCTACATGCTGAGTAATTTTATTCTTTATGATGGTTTCTACCATTTTTCCCAGTACTGACATGAGGCTCACCGGTCTGTAGTTTCCCGGATCACCCCTGGAACCCTTTTTAAAAATTGTGTTACATTGGCGATCCTCCAATCTTCAGGTATTAGAGAAGATTTTAATTATAGTCCACAGATCACTAATAGCAGGTCTGCAATCTCATATTTCAGTTCTTTCAACACCCTTGGTTGTATACCATCCAGCCCAGGTGATTTGCTACTCTTCAGTTTATCTAATAGTTGTAATACATCTTCTCGATGTATCGATATTTCCTTCAATTCTTCCGCACCTTTAAATACCACTTCAGTCATGGGTAACATCCCTACATCTTCCTCAGTAAAGACCGAAGCAAAGAATTCATTCAGTCTCTCCGCTATCGCCTTGTTGCCTCTTAGTGCCCCTTTAACGCCTCTATCATCTAATGGACCAACTGACTCTCTCACAGGTTTTTTGCTACGAATGTACTTGAAAAAATCTTTATTTCGTGTTTTTGCTTCCACAGCAAGCTTTTTCTCAAATTCTCCCTTTGCCTGCTTTATCAATGCCTTGCATTTGACTTGCCAGTGCTTGTGCTGTTTCCAGGTTTCATCGTTTGGCTCTTTTTTCCATTTCCTGAAAGATGCTTTTTTGGCAACAACAGCCTCTCTGACCTCACCTTTTAACCATGCTGGCAGTTTTTTGGACTTCCTTCCACTTTTCTTAAAGCGTGGGATAAAGCTGGTCTGGGCTGCCAAGATAGAATTTTTCAACAACACCCAAGCTTGATGTAAGTCTTTAACCTTTGCAACTGCTCCTTTTAGTTTTTTCTTAACTATTTTCCTCATTTTATCATAGTTTCCCTTTCAAAAGTTAAAAGGTAGTACTGTGGATTTCCGTACTATCCCTCCTCCACTAATTAAATCAAAGGCGAGATCGACTTCCGGTGACATGGTGAGCTGAGAGGACGCATCCTCTGTAGCTCCGGAGCCCGCTCTCTCCCCCTCCGTAACTTTTGCAAATTTGCCGGTTAAACTTTGATCTACAGTGGGGGACGGTTTTGGAAGGTGATTGCTACTTTGATCGCTCATCAAGCAGTGTGGGGACAGAGTGTATGGCCACAAAAATCCCCCGCCGTGAACGCACATGCGGCGGCGAAGCAAAGATGGCGGAGGACCCGCAGGAAGCGGCACTGCCGCTGCCAACCTCGATGATGGTAGCAGAGGTCTCAAAGGCTGTCGTGGTGGCCCTGGAAGACCGCTTAGGGGGACTGGCTGCGCAGATCCATGCGGTTGCTCAAGCGGTATCAGACTTCACGAAACGGGTCGAGCATGCCGAGACACGCATCGGCTCGCTGGAAGACATGAGGACACAGGATGCAGCTAAAATCAAGTGCCTGGAAGAGGCTTTGGCTAAGCACCAGGATAAGATTGAAGATTTAGAAAACCGCAGTAGAAGGAACAATCTACGTTTCATCGGTATTGATGAATCTGTGCCTGATAAAGATCTCCGGCTACACTTGGAGAAGTGGCTGCCAGACAATCTACCCCTGCCGGCTGGCGGAAGGGATATCGTGGTGGAGAGGGCCCACAGGCTGGGGCCTCATCGGCCCGGGGAGCGCCGGCCGCGAGCAGTGATTGCCCGCTTCCTCAACGCGGCGCAAAAAGAAGATGTCCTGAGGGCTGCGAGGCAGCAGCGACGAGATGGAGCCTCCGCTAGTGGGATTTTGGTCTTCCAGGACTATTCGGCGGATTTGTCCCTGAAGCGCCGGGCGTATAAAGAAGCCTGCAGTAAACTGATTGAGCGGGGCATCCGCTTCACCCTGGCCTATCCGGCAACCCTGCGGATACACAGTGAGGGGGGGAATCGCACCTTCTCCTCCCCGGCGGAGGTATTGGATTACTGCAATGGCTTGGGCCGAAGACTGCAGCATGGCTGGATGACTCCCGTGTGCTGGTTGCTTCTTGGACCCGGGGGCCGAGCGGCTTTGCCTGGTGCTCTGGCATTCCCTCGGAGGTAGCTGCCTGGCCTCTGCTCTGAGGACACTGTTCAAGTGGACGTTACTGTTAAAGGCCAGATTGGAGGCATGTCGGGCACCCCAGGAACTAGTAAACACGTGGGGTCTGCTCTACTATTTATGTTCCAATTTACCTCCTGTTTTCTTATCATTTAATTTTGTATTTAATCTACCTTGTATTTACTTCTGTATTCGTTCCCATGGTTGTATCATTTTCTAATTTCATTAGTATTTTCTTTTGTTCGTTTATCGCTGGACACAGCCACGTGCACCTGAGGACAGCATGGCGGGCTGATCTTCGCGCGCTGGAGGCCCTTGGATCCTGGGGCTGAGTTATATAGCCCGGGGCTCCGGCCTTCGCTTGGTGGCAGCTGTTTGGACTTAACTCTGAGGACAATTTTCTACTATACAGTAAGGCTGAATGCCAGCTCGGAGGCTCTTTGGGGAACCGAGAAGCTGTTAGAGTAGGAGTGGTTCGCTCTATAACATACGTTTAATTTTCTGTATTTTCTTTAATCTTTTAAATTGTTTATTTAACTTTAATTTATTTATTTTTATTTAATCGCGTTATTTTATTTCATTTAGCTCTTGTAGTACTTTACTTAATTTGTTTCCTTCTGCTGGCCTGTGCCGGGTTCAATACCACGCCAGTGGGGCATAATCTCTGTTTCGTACAGTTATTCCCTCAATTGTGTCAACTCTTAGCTTCCCTTTCCAGGGATCGGGCTGTTTATGGTGATGTTTTGCCCTAGTTTAACTAGTTCTACCCGACACAGGTTCAGATGTCAGCCCTGGTTTTATGAATGTTACGCTCTGCTCGGGTGGCCTGTGCGGGGATGGGTAGGAGGGTTCGCACTTGCTATCCGGTTTGGGGTGGTTGATGGGGGCTTCTTCCTCTCTTTCTCTGATTTGGGGGTAATGGAGGGAGGGCTGCTGAGGTTCAGGGGGGTGGTGGGGGGTGCCCCAAGTGGCTGCGCCTTTGTGCTAATATTGTTAACGTGGTATAGGTTTGCCTAGCACAGCTGTTCTAATTTTCTCTATGCTGAGCCCCTATGTGGTGGTCTTCAATTGCAATACATGATTCTCACGGGGTCCTTTCTCTGACTCCCTCTCCCTTGCTCTTTTTTCTGTTTGTCATCGAAGGCCTGGTTCCCCTAGTAGGGGTGCTGGTTGCTCGGTTCCGTGGGTCCCTCCGCTTTCTGGAGGGTTGGGGAGGGGTAGCTAATTCGGGAGTTTGGGAGGGGTCTGGGGTTGGGGCAGGGGCAGGCGCACTCCTATTCGGGCCCCTCTGCACGTCTTGCCGGGCCCTGTGTACGATCGGCTGGGGCGGGTGTCCTGTAGCGGGGGCTGATTCATTCCTTTTCTCTGCTTTTCTCTATCCTTCTATCTCTTGTTTGTCGTGGGTGGGCAGATACCAGGGGCGGTCACAGTTGGAGGGAAGACTGAGTGCGGGGAGCCTAGGTTATGGGTGCCTTTCATAATCTCGGCGAATTTGTTGGGGCGCTTGACCCCTGCCCCGGTCCCTGGTGGTTGCCTTGGCTTCCTCGGCTGGGAGGGGGAAGGTGAAGATTTTGGCTTAGTGCTGGGGCCTTGGCCCTAGAAGGTGGATTGGTTGGCCATGATGGGGGGGGAGAGGGGGGCTTTGCATGTTCAGGAAGTTGAGGTGGCACTGGGCGTGACTGGAAGGTGGATAGTGGAAGGGTTGGTGGATGAAGTAGGTAGGGGGGGTGGTGGGCGGGGGGAGGGGAGGGGAAGTGTAGTATCTAGGATGGGAAGGGGTAGAATTGGATTAGGGGAGGGGGGGATGGGGGGGGGGAAATAACTAACCGAACTGGTGCAAGGGGAAGTGTGATTGCTCGAGTGCGTGGGATTGTCTGGGTCAGATGGATGCATGGTCTTCTTTGGGTTATCCCGGCTGGTTGATATGGCAGGAGGCCCTGGGCTGGGGGGGCCGCTGCCAGAACTTACCTTGGGATCCTGTCCTCTGGTATAGTAGTTTCTTAATGCCAGATGGCTAATGGTCCCCGAGTAGTCTCTTGGAATGTATGCGGGCTGGGTTCCCCTGTGAAGCGGTACAAAGTCATGCAATACCTGAAACGGCAACGTGCAGATGTGATTATGTTGCAGGAGACGCATCAGTCGGCAGTAGAGCATGCGAAGTTGGGCTCAGGCCAAATTGCCCATGTGTATGGGTCCCCGGCGGTGGGGAAGAAACGCGGTGTAGTTATTCTTATTGCGAAATCTGTTAGCTGGGTTGAAGAAAAAGTCCTCTCTGACGCGGACGGTAGATATGTGAGTGTATGGGGCAGACTTGCGGGAGGAAAGTGATGCTGTGCTCGGTCTATGGACCAAATGTATATGAGGCTCGCTTTTTTCGGGATCTTTCTCAGATGCTTGTGGCTGCGGGTGAATATCAGGTTATATTGGGAGGTGACTTCAATGAGGTCTTGGATGTCGGACTTGACTGGTCTGGCAGGGGGGGGAAGAGGGAGCCGTCGGGCACGTCAGCGTTTGCGGGGGCTGTGCGAAGCGTATCACCTCTTGGACATTTGGAGGGTGCTACATCCTGGAGAACGCGACTATACGCATCTTTCCCGAGCGCACGGGACGTGGTCCCGAATTGATTTCTTTTTGATAACAGACTCGTTATTCAGCTGGGTCTCACGGGTGGACATTGGGTCTCTGGTTATATCTGACCATGCGATGGTGGTTTTGGAGCTCCGGGGGAGTGGCTCGCCGGTGGGTAGGTCGTGGAGATATCCCTTGGAGTTATGTGGGGATGCCCATTTTGAAGGATTTCTGCGGGAGAGATGGAAGGACTATGAGAATTTGAATGCGGCTCCGGATATATCACCTGCTCTGTTGTGGGAGGCCGGGAAGGCAGTGCTGCAGGGGGATATCATTAGCTATCAGTGTCAGCGGCGCAGACGGTTGAATCAGCAGATCCTACATTTGGAAAGAGAGCTTGGGAAGGCGCGTCGGTTGGTAGCGGGTTCTCATACTGTGTTACATCAACGTCGGCTCAAGGAGGTACAGGCCGAGTTGGAAATGTTACTTCATAGGCGGGCCCAGAAGTCAATGATCTATTATCGTTATAAGCTATTTAGGTTCGGAAATAAGGCGGGTAAGTTGATGTCCTCATTGTTGCGCCCCGCCGGAGGCTCCCAGCAGGTGGGGGCCATCAGGCAGGCCAATGGTACTGTTACCCGCGATTCCGCAACCATTGAGAAGGTCTTTGCTGATTTCTTTCAGGGACTCTATGCCAGTGCTGGCGATAAAGGTTCAGAAGGTCGTCTCCTTCTCGAGCGCTGTGTGTTACCTCGGCTTAGTGAAGAACAGTTGGATGCTCTCAATCATCCTATTACGGGACAGGAGGTGCAAGCTGCTATAAAGCACTTGAAGAACGGGAGAGCTCCGGGTGTCGATGGGTACCGTGGTGAGTTCTATAAAGCTTTAAGCGATATTGTGGTATTCCCCCTGGTGGGATACTTTGAAGACCTAGTGCAGCGGGGTAGGTTCCCTTTCGAGGCCAATAAAGCTGTGATCACTATTCTGCCCAAGCCTGGGAGGGATCCCCTATTGCCGAGTTCTTACCGTCCTATCTCCTTGCTTAATGTGGACATAAAACTCCTAGCTAAAATAATGGCGGATCGACTGGCGCTATACCTGCCCCTTTTAATCCATAGGGATCAGGTGGGTTTTGTACGTGGGCGCCAGGTTGCGTATAGTTTGCAGCGGATACTGTTGTCTCTTGGGGTGGGGGGCTTGACGGGGGACCCCTCGCTTCTCATTAGTTTTGATGCCGAGAAGGCGTTCGATCGGGTTAACTGGGGCTTTATGTACCAGGTCCTGGAGGCAATGGGATTTGCGGGGTTCTTTGTGGACGTGATTCACCTGCTCTATGCTAGCCCGATAGGAGCTGTGAGGGTTAATGGGAACCTGTCAGCAGATTTCGCCATTCAAAAAGGGACAAGACAGGGGTGCCCGCTCTCACCTCTTTTATTTGTACTATCCCTGGAGCCACTTCTGTCTCTTATTAGGACTTCCTCCCAATTCAGGGGTATTAGGATGGGGCGGAGGAGTTTCGTCTGGCCGCATTTGCAGACGATCTGTTAGTTCATTTGGGGGACCCCATAGTTGGGTTGCCTTGTCTGTTACAGCTTATCGCGGACTATGGGGTACCCTCGGGACTCCGCCTGAACTTAGATAAGTCCGAGGCGATGTTCTTAGCCCCCGCAGGGCACTTGGGGTGGCAGGGTCCCTTTCCCTTGAAATGGGCTACGGGATACTTTAAGTATCTAGGCATCTATCTGCCGGCACGGTTGGGAGATCTATATCCTCTTAATGTATCTAAGATACTTGGAGAGGTGTCGTCATGTGTTGATAAATGGCGAGACTTGCCGCTATCCCTGGGGGGCCGAATAGCCCTATGTAAGATGGCAATCTTTCCTAAAATTCTATACCCGCTTCAGATTCTTCCATTATTCCTGAAACATACGGATCTTCGACACTTGGAGAGGCTGTTCAATCGGCTTCTGTGGAGGGGGCGAAGGCCCCGGGTGCGTCTGGCGATTTTAAGACAATCTTGGGCTTTGGGGGGTATGGGCTTTCCAGATATACGGCGTTACAATGTCGCGTGCCTGCTGCGCTATGTCCGCGACTGGCTGTGGGACTTGACGGATTGCTCCCCGGTGGCGATGTTGGCAGAGGTGTTGGCCCCTCACCACCTGCGGTACTTGCTGCATGCTCGGACGTTGCGGACCGTGCCGGTGGCTATTAGGATGTTCCTCTTGCGGCCCATCCGACAGGCGTGGCGCTACTTCTGTTCTGGTCATCGGATCTCGGCGTCCCAAACGCCGTATCTCCCAATCAGGGGCAATGCGGACTTTGAACCGGGAATGGGGCGGTCTCATTTTCGTTCCTGGGAGATGCTTGGAGTGGTGAATCTGGAGCATGTGCTGACCCCTGAGGGGACCCTGATGCCTTTCTCTGACTTATGTTGTCAGTATTTGCTCAGGGCTTGAGATGTTTTTCAATATATCCAGCTTCGGAGCTATGTGCGCACGTTCCCGGTGGCTGTCATGCGAGGGGAGGTCTGCACGGCTATTGAACTGGCCTTGCTTGGGGGGTCCATGAAGGTGAGGGTCTCCGGACTTCATACAATGTTATGGGAAGGGGTGCCTCCCCTGGAGGTGGAAACCTTGGCGGTGGCTTGGTCTGCGGAATTGGGGGAGGAGGTTAGCGTGGAGCAGCTCTTGGGAGGGCTGGCGGCAATTCCGACCTTAAGTGTGCAGGTTTTACACCGTGACACCCAGTATCGTATAGCGCGCCGCCTGTATTTTGCCCCCGTGCGGGCCTGGAGGGCTGGGGTATGCGCGAGTCACTGTTGTCCTAGGTGTGGGGCGGTTAAGGTGACTCTGGGTCATATGTTCTGGTGTTGCCCTAAGGTCCAAGCCTTCTGGGGGCGGGTGTTTGGACACTTGCATCGATGCCTCCCATCACTGGTGCTTCTTACTGCACGGAATGTTGTGTTGGATGTCTGGGAGGATGAATGGGGTGATGTTCTGGGAGCTATGGAGTTGCGATGGCTACGATTGACGCTGATGGTAGCACGTATGACGGTGCTACAACAGTGGTTGGATGGCAGAGGTCCTAGTTCTGGTGTTTGGCGGCTTCGACTCCATCGGGTTCTACTTCTGGACCGGCTGCATGCCGTGGGCGTGGAGAGACGATGGACACGCTTTCTGCAGATGTGGGGTCCTCATATACAACTGATGCCTGCAGGGGTGCGACGGCGCCTTTTGGGGGAGCCTCTTTAATACCTCTATGGGGTGAACATCTGGTTTGGTAGTGGTGTTAGCTTCCGGGAGGGCTCTTTGCTCCTATCTGTCTGCCCTCGCGTATTTGTAGGTTTTACTGTATCCGATCGCGCTTCCTTCTTATTGTGTGCTATTGGGAGGGAGGGGGGGTGGGCAGGGGGGGGTAGGTAGGTAATCTCTATGTGTGTATCCTTGGGCCTAGCAGATTGGGTGAGAGCGGGTGGACCCAGGAGAAGACTCAACCCTGGGTTTGCTGGTATTTTTGCATAGGTGTACGTTCGGTGAGGCCGGTCTAATATTAGCGGTGGTGGGGGAGGGGATGGGGTAAGTTGTGGAGGGGGGGATAGCACTAGGTGATAGGCGATAGGCGCTAGATATGGGGTAATGATTTTTGGGGGGGGACCCGGGTGGGACGGGCGGTGGGATGGACTGCTGAGATGCTTGTACTACGAGGTCCTGTGGCCTGGCTCTTTGGTGTCTTCCCTGTCCCCTTTCCACCTTTATCTTTGCTTTTTCTTTTTCTTCTTTTGGGGAACTCTCCAATTTATGGTACATGCTAACGTATCGGGGTGGGGTGCTGGGTGGAGGTGCGGGTTTGCTGGCTGCCCACCTGGGGATGGTTTCACACTTGAACCCTTTAAATGTTCCTTGTTGTATGACCTGCTTCCATTGATGTTGGTATCTCAGTCCAGTGTCTTTGTGTAGTAGACTAGTGCTTTGTTGATCTATGTCCTTCTGTACGGACGTACTGTTGCCGATGCTTTGCCACTTTCATGGACATACGAGGTTGTGGTTGGGGCGGTTCATTAGGGCTTATTGTACTGTTTGTTTTGATGTTGCAATGCTCTATCGTATGTTCCACCACTGTACTGATTATGCTGTTAGCGAGTGTCTTGTTACCTTTGTTTGATATATACACTGAATAAACAGATTTAAACATAAATCAAAGGCGATCATGCTATGATCACTATTGCCAAGTGGCCCCAACACCCTTATCTCTTGCACAAGATCTGGTGTTCCACTAAGGACTAGGTCTAATATGGCTTCTCCTCTGGTCGGTTCATGAACCAGCTGCTCCAAGAAGCAGTCATTTATGTCATCTAAGAACTTTATCTCCCTAGCATGTCCTTTCGTGACACTGACCCAGTCGATACCGGGGTAATTGAAATCACCCATTATTATTACTGCGCGGTAACGTTTGTTAGCTTCCTTGATTTATTTGAGCATTTCATCATCCATTTGTTCATTCTGGCCCAGTAGTCGATAGTACACCCCCACTGCCATCGCCTTCCCCTTTTTACATGGAATTTCAATCCATAGAGATTCTACAGCAAATTTTGTTTCCCTCAAAACTTTAATCCTTTCTGACTCAATGCCCTCTCTAACATAGAGCGCAACCCCTCCACCAATTTGATCAGCTCTATCATTACGATATAGTTTGTACCCAGGTATCACAGTGTCTCACTGGTTGTCCTCCTTCCACCATGTCTCTGATATTCCAATCATATCTAACCTCTCATTTAGTGCTATATATTCTAACTCTCCCATGTTATTTTTTAGACTTCTAGCATTTGCATACAAGCATTTTAGAGACTGTATTTTATTCATATTAATTTGGCTATTGGTAGACATGGGTAATTTGGGATCTTTAAGCTCTGTCTGCTCCATACTCGAGGGCATTTGGGCTACTTTACTCTTTTTTGGAACCTCTCTGCTTTTGGTAGCATCCTTCAAGGATACATTCTTCCGAACCATCCGCTCTTGGGCGACTGTCGGCTTTCCCCTATTATCTAGTTTAAAAGCTGCTCCATCTCCTTTTTAAATTTGCAGAAGACTATGTTGTGAGGAACTAGCTAAAAGCATAGTTACTCACCTGTAACAGGTGTTCTCCAAGGATAGCAGGAATCAGTTCTCATATATGGGTGACGTCAGCACCAATGGATCCCACGCAGAGCATTTCCCCAGCCTTCAAAGAAAGCCTTTGGGAATGCCACCACGCATGCGTGGTCCCCATCCCGCCCAAAGGTGCTATCTTACTCAGTCATGTGCCATAGTTATAGCCCCTTCAAGAAGATGGCAAAAATATACAGCAACTCCAAGGGCAGGAGGGAGGGTTGTGAGGACTGATTCCTGCTGTCCTTGGAGAACACCTGTTACAGGTGAGTAACTACGCTTTCTCCAGGAACAAGCAGGAAGTCAGTCCTCACATATGGGACTCCCTAGCTACAGGTTACCAAAGACCTGTAGGAAAAAGCACGGTAGTGCCTTAAGCAGTCGCCAATGAAAGCCGAAGGCAGCCCGAGAACCCTGAGTCCATGGAGGGTCACAATTCCGGTAGCCGGAACAAGAAGTGTCGGAGGGCAGGAATTGCTTAAATCCTGAACAGATTATGGAGTACAGCCTGGCTGAAGGCAGTGTCCTGACGGGACTCCCTCTCCAGGATGTAATGCACCATGAAGGTGTGAGTGGAAGACCAGGTGGCAGCCCAGCAGATGTCTGCCAAAATGGCACAAAGTGCAGACTAGTGACAGACGCTCAGACATTGTGAGCTGTGACTCGGCATTGCAGGGGAAACCCGGCCTGGGCCGGGCAAAAGCAATGCAGTCCGCCAACCAGATGGACAAGGTAGCTTGGTGACCGCCAGCCCCAAGCAGCTGTGGTCGAAGGAAACGAAGAGCTGCCCAGATCTGTGGTGGTCCCGAGTCCGCTGCAGGTAGAAAGAGAGAGCCCTCTTACAAACCAGGGTGTGGAGAATCACCGATGCCGTCGGCATGGGGCTTCAGGAAGAAAGTGGGCAGCACTATCTATTGATTGAGATGAAAATCCAAGACAACTTTCAGAAGGAACTTGGGGTGAGTCTGCAGGACCACCGGGTTCCTATAGAACCATGTGTATGGTGCCTTGGCCATCAGCGCCTGGAGTTCACTGACGCTCTGTGTGGAGGTGAGAGCTATTAAGAAGGCTACCTTCAACGACAGGTGCCGCAACGAGCATGTAGCCAGGTGCTCAAAGAGCGGCTTGGTCAGCTGCATTGAGGACCACATTGAGGTCCCATTCCTCCGGAGGAGGACGGGTAGGAGGCTTGGAAAGAAACAGGCCTCGCATGAAACGTGAGACAAGTGGTAGCCATGAAAGAGGTTTGCCCTTGATGGGGTGGTGGTTTGCTGAGATGGCACTCAGGTGAACCCTGACCGAGTTAGACTTCAGCCCAGACTGCGAGAGGTGGAGCAGATACTGCAAGACCAAACTGGTAGGGCATGAAAATGTGTCCGCACGGAACTCCAAGCACCACACCGAGAACCGACGCCACTGGAAGACGTAAGCCTGTCTGGTAGACTCCTTTCGTGAGGCCAAAAGAATGCCCTTGATCTCCATGGGGAGATGGTAGGAGGCTAGAGTGACCTGCTCTGCTGCCAAGCTGTGCGGGACAGGGACCTCAGATTGGGGTGAAGCAGCAGACCCTCATCCTGCGTGAGCAGCTCTGGTGAGAACCCGAGTGGGACTGGGGGCTCTGTTGAGAGACGGAGCAGCAGGGGAAACCAAGGCTGTCTTGGCCTCCTCGGTGCTATGAAAATCATTGAGGCCCTGTCCCGTTGAACCTTGAGAAAGGTCCGGGTGATGAGGGACATGGGGGGGGGGGAAGGCATATAGTAATCCCGTATCCCTCGAGATGAGGTAGGCATCGGGGGCCACCCTGCACAGGTGCAGGAGGGGACCGCAGAACCGAGGAAGCTGTGAGTTCGCCAGGCTGGCAGAGGTCCAGGTCTGGAATCCCCCAATGCTGGAAGAGATGCTGCACCGTTCGAGGACACAGGCACCGCTCATGCGGCTGGAGGACCCTGCTGAGCCGGTCCGCGAATGCATTGTCCTGACCTGGGTGGTAAGTGGCCCAGATGGTCATGCCCTGGCTCACTGCAAAGGAGCACAGGGCTGTTGTCTCCGAACAGAGGCTGTAGGAACCATTGCCCATCTGGACCAGCACCGCTCGGTGCTGCAAGCAGTCCCTGAAAACCCGGAGTGCGAGGCAAATTGCCCAGAGTTTCAGCATGTTGATATGGTGCCGGGACTCCTCGAGGGACCAGGACCCCTGAGTGTGCTGTCCCTCGCAGTGGGCTCCCCAGCCCGTCAGGGAGGCATCTGTGGTCAAGACCACCTGATGCACCAGGGCTTGGAAGGGCATACTGTGAAGCAGGTTCCGAAACTCCTGCCACCAAGCCAGAGATTCCGCCGCACTGGGAAAGACCGAGATGGGGTCTTGGAGGCGGCTGGCCACCTGCGCCCATTGTGCTCGAAGGCACCACTGCGTTGCCCGCATGTTGAGATGGGCGTTGGGCATGACATGGACCATGGAGGCCATGTGGCTGAGAAGGCGAAGCATCATCCAGGCTGGGACGGTGCCACGGCACTGCACCTCGGACGCCAGGGAGGTGCTGCGGCGGTCCGCCCTGTCCTGAGGAAGAAAAGCATGGCCCGAAGGGTGTCCAAGCGAGCCCTGATGAACTCCAGGGACAGAACTGGAGTGAGATCAAACTTTGGGTAATTGATCACGAACCCCAGATGCTCCAGGAGGGAAAAGGTGTGGTCCGTGGTCTGCCTGGCTTCGGCGGCCGTGCCCCTTGTTAAAGTCAGTCATTCGGATATAGATAGACAAAGGTGCCCTGCAGCCGCAGATGGGCCGCAGCCACAGCCAGGCACTTTGTGAAGATCCATGGGGCGGACGCGAGGCCGAAGGGAAGTACCCTATACTGGTAATGGTTTCCCTGAACCATGAAGTGGAGGTACTTTCTGTCTTTGGGGTGGACGAGGATGTGAGCGTAGGCATCCTTTAAATCCAAGGAGCATAGCCAATCGCCTTGCTGGAGGTAGGGCAGTAATGTTCCAAGGGAGAACATCTTGAATTTCTCCCGCAGCAGGAACTTGCTGAGGTTCTGCAGGTTGAGGATGGACCGAAGGCCCACTATCCACTTCGGGATGAGGAAGTATCGAGAGTAAAACCCCCATCCTCGGAGGTGCGGTGGGACTGGTTCTACCGCGCCGTCCTCGAGGAGGCCTGTGAGCTCTTGATTCAGGAAGGCCTGGTGCTGGGGAAGCCGATATGGCTCCCTGGGAAAGTATGGAGGAGGGAGCTGGTCCAAATGGAGACGATAGCCCTCCCGAACGACCTGGAGAACCCAGGCATCGGTGGAAATGGACTCCCACCTGTGGGAGAAATGGACCAGATGCCCCCTGACGGACAGCTACCCTGCCAGAGGGGGAGAAGCTATGCCAATGGCGTCAAAACCCCGAGGCTGGTAGAGCTGGAGCTGGGGGTTGGGTATTGGGGCCCTTCGGCTTACGAGGGCCATGGATCATTGACTTGCCCTGGCCACCCTGACTAGGGGTTGATGCCGGTGGATAACCCTGCACGGGAGCCCCTTTTGCTGGAAGAAAGGCTTCTTGCACTGCTACTTCTTCTTGGGGAGGGAGGAAGTTTTCCGGGAGAGGTCAGTATGAGTCACGTACTCAGTCTCGATTTCTGTGGCCTTGTCCTCCATGAGCTTGCCAAATAGCTGCTCCCCGAGGCCAGGGATGTCCAGCAACTTTTCCTGGACTCACTGTTCCAGGTCCAAGGACTGGAGCCAAGCCCGTCAGCGGGCTCTGATGCCAGCTGCCGCCATCCGGGCGGAAGACTCGAAGCTATCGTACACTGTTCGTGAGAGGTACTTTGAGTATTCCCCGATGGACTTTGAGAGGGCCTGAAAACGCCGGAGATGGTCTTTGTCAAGGCCCGCCGTGAAGCCTCTGAGCTCCCTAGAGAGATCATGGAGGAACATTCCAATGTATAATTGCTAAACTTGGATGCGGCATGACAACATGGAGCCCTGATAAGCCTTGCACCCGAGGGCGTCAAGGGTACAAGACTCTGTCCGGGAGGACTGACAAATGAGTCTTCGGGCTCTTTAGCTTCCACATGGTCGATTCAACCACCATCGAGGTGTGGGGAAGCTGGGCTTTCTGAAACCTTGGACCTCGCTGGACCTTATACATAGCATCCAGGTGCTTGCTCACAATTGGGACACAGGCCGGGGTCTCCCACTTGTGGAGTAGGAGGCGGTTCAGAATGGGAGGAACCGGCACAGAGACAGTCTCCCTCGGAGGAGCTTCATATTGCAGATCAAGCTCCTCAGCGCAGGGCTCCTTCTCAGACTCACTGGCGAGCGCTAGGGCCCACGCCATGTCCTGGATGAACTCCAGCCGCTTCTGGGTCGGTGGGGAGGGGTCGGAGGGGAGGTCTTGGTGGGACAGAGTCTCCGGGGAAGTCTCTCCATCGAACTCCAAGTCTGAGTAGTCCATGGAGGACTCGAGGTCAGGCGACTTGAGACCGGTTGGTGACCTGTGCCAGATCTGAGGCCAAAACTTGCCCGGAGTCGCAAAGATTTCGTACCCAAGAAATGGGACAGAAATCAAGACCCGAGTAGAGGATCCTTTATCTTTATTCGCAGGACTTGATATACCGCCCTTGCTGAAGCGTCAGGGCGGTGTAAAACAAAACAAAATGGTGGTTGCAGAAAAGCATCAGAAAAGGAAAAAGAACGCCAATAGCAGACAGGAAAGGAGAGAAAAAAGAAAAAGGAGGAGTCATAGAATGGGATAGAAGTGGGACAGGTATGGGCCTGGGTAACGAGCCGGGGGGAAATAATTGCTAACTGAAAGGAAGGGGCATTTCCGGATTAACAGCGACGGAGCGATCTACGGGGGAGGGTCGGACAGGGGAAGGCCAGAGCCATCAGCGGGCGGGGGAAGGTCAAATGCTTGACAGAAGAGGTGTGTCTTGAGAAGTGTTTTAAAGCATGGAAAGGATGATTCAATACGGAGGGAGTGAGGAAGTGAGTTCCATAGAGCAGGGCTAAGAAAGAAAAATGCGGAGTGTCGGGTGAGCTCAAGATGGGCCTGGGAGGGAGAAGGAAGAAAGAGACAGTTACCGTGTGCAGAGCGGAGAAGATGTGGGACAGGTTGGAGGTAGATAGTATCGGCCAGGTATTGTGGGGTACTAGTGTGTAAGACCTTATGGGTGATAGTGAGAAGTTTATAGACAAAGCGAACTTTGATTGGAAGCCAGTGTAGAGAGAAAAGAGAGGGAGTGATATGGGTGGTGACGGGGAAAGATGTGATCAAGTGGGCGGCAGCATTCTGGACTAGCTGGAGACGACGTAGTTGGTGGCAGGGGAGACCAGCAAAGATAGAGTTACAATAATCCAGACGAGTGATCACAAGAGACATGACAAGGGTAGTGACAGCAGAGGGAGAAAGAAAAGGCCGGATGGATCTAATTCTATGGAGATGGAAGAAGCAGGAACGCACCACAGAGGAAATGTGTTGATGGAAAGAGAGAGAGGAATCCAGAGTGACTCCCAAATAGCGGAGGGTAGAGACAAGAGGGATGGGGTGAGCAGACATGGTGGGGGATAGATCGGGAGGGGAGTTATTTAAGGGGAACCAGATAGCGGAGGACTTAGATGGATTAACGTGAAGAAAATCTGCAAGAACCAGGAGGCAATGAGGTCAAGGCAGTCGTTAAGTAGAAAGAGATTAAGTGCAGAAGCGGAGATATGGTATGGAGCCTCACGAAGCTTCTGGCTCTTGGGGGTCACAACGGCAGCCCAGGGAGTCCTTGAGGTCGAGGTCCCTGCAATCTTGAGGTGCATGCCGGCAGGGCCGGGCATCAGCGCCTGCTGGGCAGCGAGGAACACAGAAACACTGTGTTCCAAGGCCAGCATTTGGGCCTCCCACTCGGGAGTTGGGCCCTGTGACAGTGACGCCGAGGTGACCGGGTCGGTGTCGAGGAGGAGAGGGGGTCCTCGCCGGGACGACCCTCAGGAGACTGGGAGCCTTCACCAGAGGCCTCCATATCGGTTCGAGGTACCTTACTGGGCTGCTCCCTCTCCAACTCAAGAGACTGCCAAAGGGGGCTGAGAGACCTCTCATGCTTGTCTAGCGCCCCCGACAGAGTCCTTGTGGCCTTCTTCTTCTAATTCCGCTTATGATCGGGTGACTCCTGGTCAGAGTGCTGCTGGGCCCGGGGAGGAGCCTTGGGAGACTCTGGAGCTTACAGGGCCGAAGAGTGGGAGGCTACCGGGGATACTGGGGCTGCCTTACCGAAGAGATCATCCAGCTTCTGCTTATGACTCTGGATGGCCTTGGAGGACATCTTCTTACAGAGGGAACATAGCTCCAGGTCATGGTCGCCTCCTAGACATCTGAGACAACAGCCTTGGGTATCTGGAGGAGATATGTTTTTGGAGCATCCATCACATTTCTTAAAACCGGAGGCCATTTGGGCAAAAAGGACCTCTGCAAGGTCAAAGCTCCTCTACACGGTCAGCAGTTAAAAGGGGTGCAAAGTACAGCAAAAAAAAAAGAAAAGGAAAACCCCCGAGATCATTTATTTCTAGTGTACAGTTTGATGGCGCCACACATTGGAAGTGAATGCTACAGATGGCACTGGCTGCAGTTGCTGACTCAGAGAAAGAAAGATGAAGCTGGGGATGATGCAGCACAATGCCATGATCTTTCTGCTGCCGGAGTTGCATGCACAGTGCGTTGCGCTGGCCCTGGACCTGCTGCTTCAGTCATAAATTACTCTCCCAGTACTCAGGCAATCTTAAGTCTGTCTTTTCTCCCACTGAATTTTAAAGCTCCATCTAAGTTCCAGTCTCTGCTCTCCCCCTTTTCCATATCCCTAGTACCTACCCTCCTGCCTCCTACATCCTTCCCCACACCCACCCAGCTACTTCCTTCTGATTTTCATTCCTCCTTTTTACTCCATTATCTATTCTTATGGCCCTCTCTCTCACCTTTTCCTCTGTATGATCTTGTTTCTTACCTCTCACACAAAATATCTGCCCCCTCTCCATCCTCACTCCCCTAGATTGTGTCTCTTTTTCTCCGCCCTGACCTCAGCATCTGCCTTCTTTCAGCCCCCCCACCCAGCTCCAGCATCAACCCTTTCCAGTCCTCCCCAGCATCAGCTCCTTTCTAGTCCCAGCCCCTCCAGGTCCTCCCAGCTTTGTCTCCCTTCTAGTTCCAACCTTCCCAGCATGGGCTCCCTACTAGTCCCTGCCCCTCCCGGCATCAGCTCCCTTCTAGTCCCTGTCCCTCCAAGCATCAGCTGCTTTCCAGTCCCTGTCCCTCCCAGCATCACCTCCCTTCCAGTTCCAGTCCTCCCCATCTTCCAGCATCAGTCCATTTCCAGTCCTAGCTCCCCAGCAGTCCTATTACAGTGCCAGCCCCCCCCCCTCGAATCAGTCCTCCTCCAGTCCCAATCCCTCCCAACATCATCTCCGTTCCAGTCCCAGTCTTTCCATCCCCCAGCATCAGCCAAGTTCCAGTCCTGCCTCCCCAGCAGTCCTCTTCAGATGCCAGCCAGCTTCCCCCCAAGAGCAGTCCGCAAATGCCAAACAGCCCCAGTGCAGTTTTCAAGTGCCAGTCAGCCAGCCAGCTGCCTCACACCCTCTCAGTCACCCTTTCTCCCCCCTCCCTGTGGCCATGCCACAGTCTGCACTCCTTGAACAGCCGCAGGAGAGATTTCCTTCGTTCCCACGGCTGTGCTAAGTTGCAGCCACCGGGGCCATGGAGTCTCTAAAAGAGAAACAAGGCACTTCCTGTCTCTCATGCAAGCCAGAAGTGCCCCGGCTTCACTTTTAGAGACTCCGTGGTCTCGGTGGCTGCAACTTAGCACAGCCGTGGGAACAAGAGTAATTGCTCCTATGGTTTTGAAGAGTTGAACTGGTGAGAGAGGCTTCAGGTCTTAAGCCAGTGATGCTGCGGGGCTCCTTGGAGAGTGGAGCCATTTACAGGTGACATGCCTGCGAATGCGTAAGGCCGGCCCTGGGCATGCAGATATGTTCCTTTATAACTGGGTGCCCTACAACATATTATTCATTGCAAATTACAGCATTTCTCAACTATGGCTGTGTATTTCAATATGGCTGCTTTGGCAGTTTGTTATGACAAAACACATATATGTGTCAGCCATGGCCACTGATGCCAGTGATTCTACTGAAGATGTATTTTTGACAGACCTTCATAACTCTATTCAATGAACGAGTTCAGCCACCCTGACAATGGAGAAAGCCAGAACTTGTTTGTAGGCTGTGCTATCTTTTACTGAACAGATATACAAATTAGTCAAAATGATTTTGTATAGGAGTCTCAAGTACAGGCACCTCATCATTTTTGATAATTCATGTGCATGTCCAACAAGCTGTATCAAACTTGTAAAACATCCAATGAAAAATGTGAAGGTGAGGCAAACCTGTTGGCACTGGCAAACTTCAATGAAATTCTACAAATTTCCATATCTGTTTTGGCTGGTAAATTAAGATGCAGAAATTATTTTCTATTAAGTCTGTGTTCTAAAACTAAAGACCTAGTAACATTTCATTGTGTGATTGGTGTACTTAACTTTTCCTATTCAGATCGTCAATGTGATTATTCTCCTAAACAAGGACTTTTTTAAAAAACTTGCAGCAATTTAGATTTCTGCATAACAAGCTCCTTCCTGTGCTCGAAGTACTTAATGACTTTGTTTTAGAGTTCCTTTGCACCACTTGGCTCTACCCTTGATGTTACTTCTTAGCTAATGGGTAGTATTTGAAAACTTTCAAGGAGTAAACTACTGGGCAGAAATGCAGTTCAGGTTGTTTGACCACTATTCTGCATTCCAAACAGGTTTTCCCAGTACAGGATTGCTGACAGAGAAAGGAAGGAACAGATCCTGTTGCACCATAGGGAGCAGAGGCTTTACCTTGATGTGTTTCCTGCCCAGCAGGGGTTCTGTGCTCATGATCTTCACAATCACTCCACTGATGAACTGTGGTCCCATTGTGAGAGTCTTTTCATTGTTGGTTGCTAATGTGAAAAGGAAAAAGAAAGCAATTTTACCTGGCACATTCCTGAGAGACAAATTACCATAAAATGATGTAAAACAATACTGAAAGCATGACTGGGCATTTCTTATGGACAAAAATGACTGAAGTCACAGTACCATTCAGGCATTGTTGCTCCAATCTATGAAGGAGGCATCACTAGATCTCTGGGTGTATTTTGATGGTTGCAGCACTGCAAAACTGCATGGTATCTGAAACTACCACCTCAGATGTTGGGTCCTAAATGGAAACTTTCACAATACCCAAAGAGTCAGCACTAGTGCTAGATGTTTGTGCTCAGTAGCCTCATTCCTCCATTCTGCTGAAGTACATGGGGATTATACTGTCACTGCTATTGCTGTGGGGCACAATATTCTTGTGATAATATTCAACATCTCAGGTTCCAAGAATCATCCAAACTTGATGCCAGTTTAGCAGGTAAACTTTCACTGAGTCAAGAACATAATCCCTTCACTCATCAATGAGAAAAAGATCATTTATCTACTGGCAACCATTATGTAGTCTGGGGGTAATACATGTATTTATTTATTAGTATTTAGCTCATACCTTTCCAGTGGCAGTTATAGGTGAGTTACATTCAGGTACATAGTTATTTCCCTGTCCCCAGAGGGCTTACAATCTAAAGGGCCAAAGCAGAAAGACTAACACGCCCTTTGCGTGCACATAAAGCGTAGTTACTCACCTGTAACAGGTGTTCTCCAGGGACAGCAGGAATCAGTCCTCACATATGGGTGACGTCGGCCCCAACGGAGCCCTCGTGTGGAGCAATTCTCCAGCTTTCAAAGAAAGCCTTTGGGACTGCCAAGCACATGCGCAGTCCCCTCCCCGCCCAAGGGTGCCATCTTGCTCAGTCAGATGACATAGCTAAAAAGACAGTAAAATGAGAAAAATAAAATAAGTGACTGCAACACCAGGGGAGGAGGGAGGGTCGTGAGGACTGATTCCTGCTGTCCCTGGAGAACACCTGTTACAGGTGAGTAACTACACTTTCTGCAGGAACAAGCAGGAAGTCAGTCCTCACATATGGGACTCCCTAGCTATAGGCTACCGAGAACCCATAGCTGAAAAATAGCTCCCTCTAGAAGAGCCACAGCAGCTGTGAAAGGACTTTCTCCGAGAACGCAACCCCCACGGTAGCCTGACACCAAAGGGCCGGACGATAGGAGTTGCCTAAACCTCAAATAGGTTACGGAGTACTGCCTGGCAGGACTCTCTCTCCAGGCAGTAATGGGCTGCAAAAGTCTGGCTTGAAGACCAAGTTGCGGCCCAGCAGATGTCTACCAACAGTACAGAGCGGTGGTTAGCCACTGATGTGGCCTTAGCCCTGACACGGTGGGCCGTGACTCGACCCTGCAGCTGGAGGTCAGCTGCCCTGTACGCCCAAGGCAATGCAGTCTGCCACCCAGGTAGATAACGTACGCTTGATGACAGGTAGACCCAGCCTACTGGGGTCATAAGACAGGAAGAGCTGAGAAGCTCTCTGATGTCCCCATGTACGTTCCAAGTAGGAAGCAAGTGCCCTCTTACAATCCAGGTTATGCAGGACCACCTCTGCCCGGCTGGCATGCGGCCTGGGAATGAAAGTTGAAAGAACCACCTCTTGATTGAGGAGGAAAAAAGAGACCACATTCGGAAGGAACTTGGGGTGAGTGCGAAGGACCACCCTATTTCTGTAAAACAGTGTGTACGGTCTATCAGATACCAGAGCTTGCAGCTTACTCACACGTCTGGCAGATGTGAGTGCCACCAGGAAGAGGACCTTCCAGGAGAGGAAGCGCAGATGGCAAGTGGACATCGGCTCAAAAGGTGGGCGAGTAAGCTGCTGCAAGACCACATTCAAGTCCCACTCAGTCGCCGGAGGGCGAACAGGGGGCTTCAGTAGGAGTAGACCTCTGAGGAATCTGGACACCAAGGGGTGAGCAGAAAGAGGTTGACCTTCCACCTGAGAGTGGTTCGCTGATAAAGCACTGAGGTGAACCTTGACAGAGTTCGACTTAAGGCCTAATCCGGAGAGGTGAAGCAAGTACTGCAACACCACTGGTACTAGGCAAGAGAAAGGATTTTCGCTGCGCTGTTTACACCACACCTTAAAACTGCGCCACTTGAAGGCGTAGGACTTCCTAGTGGATTGCGTCATGGAGGCCAGCAACACTTCTTCCACCTCCTTAGGTAGGAGTAGAGGGTCAGCACTACCCTTTCAGCAGCCATGCCATCAGGTTGAGGGACCTGAGGTTGGGGTGTAAGATAGAGCCCTGCTCCTAGGAAAGAAGGTCGGAATGCATCCTCAGAGGAAGTGGGGTTTCCACTGCCAGCTGGAGGAGAAGCGGAAACCAAGGCTGTCTTGGTCATCTGGGGGCTATCAAAATGACCGAGGCCTTGTCTCGAAGGATTCTGAATAGAGTTCAAGTCACCAGAGGCGAGGGAGGAAACGCTTACAGGAGGCCCACTGACCAGGAGATTAGAAAAGCATCTGCAGCCATCCTTTGGGGGTGTGGCTGTCTGGAGCAAAAGTTGGGCAACTGATGATTCTGCAGACTGGCAAAGAGATCTATGGTCAGATACCCCCAGCAATGGAAGATCTGCTGGGTTACTTCCTGTTCCAGTTGCCACTTGTGAGGTTGGAGAATTCTGCTTAGCTTGTCTGCTGGACAGTTCTCCTGACCTGGCAGGTAAACTACTTTGAGAGACATACCCTGTCGGATTGCAAAGGAACAGAGGTCCAGTGTCTCTTAGCACAGGATTCGGGACCCCGTCCCTCCCTGCTTGTTCACGTAGAACATGGCCACCTGGTTGTCTATTTGTACTAAGACAGACTGGTGTGAGAAAACATGAGAGAAGGTTTGAAGAGCTAGGCGTATCGCCCGGAGCTCTAAGAGGTTGATTTGTTGCATCTTCTCTGGAGGAGACCACAACCCTTGAGTGCATAAATCCTGGCAATGGGCTCCCCAGCCCAGCAGAGATGCATCTGTCGTCAGCACTCTTGTGTACGAGAGAGGCTGGAAAGACACTCCCTTGAGCAGATTGGATGGCTGAAGCCACCAGGTCAACAACATCAGTAGTCGTTTGGACACCCTGATCCTGTCTCGGAGTCTTCCTGTGGCTTGTGTCCACTGATCTCTGAGGCACCACAGAGCTGTCCTCATGTGGAGACCGGGCGTTTGGGGTCACATGAACCGTGGAGGCCATGTGTCCTAGGAGGCATAGAAAGTGCCTTGCTGATATTTGAGACTTGAGATTGATTTGGTGTACTAACTCCAGAAGCCTCTGTGCTCTGCCCTCTGGCAGGTAAGTCTTCTGTTGAAGGGTGTCTAGCCTTGCCCCTATGAACTCTGCTTTGAGTGGGGAGCAAAGTGGACTTTGCTTGATTTATGACAAAGCCTAGATGCTGCAGTATGTTGATAGTGCGAGCTGTGGCCTGTTCAGCTTCTTGAGGCCATTGGGCCCTGATGAGCCAATCATCCAGGTACGGGAAGACAAAAATCCCTGGTTCCTGAGGAAGGCCGCCACTACAGCCAGACATTTGGTAAACACTCTGGGGGCAGAAGCTAGGCCGAATGGAAGTACTCTGTACTGAAAATGGTTTCCTCCCACTACAAATCTGAGATAGTGTCTGTGGTCTGGATGTATGAGGATGTGCGTATAAGCATCCTTCAGATCTAAGGAGCATAGCCAGTCTCCCTGGTGGAGGTAAGGCAGCAGTATTCCAAGGGAAAGCATCTTGAACTTTTCCCTCACCAGGAACTTGTTCAGATTTTGCAAGTCGAGGATGGGCCGAAGGCCTCCAGTTCTCTTTGGTATGAGGAAATACCGGGAGTAGAAGCCTTGCCCTTGCAGGTGGTGGGGCACCGGTTCCACTGCCTGATCCTTAATAAGACCTGCCAACTCCTGCAAGAGGAGGTTCCTGTGCAGAGGGGGCCTGAGAGTCTCGCCTGGAAAGAAGGAGGGGGGTACCTGGCTGAAATGAAGCAAATAGCCTTTCTGAACTTTTTGCAGGACGCAGGTATCTGTAGTGATGGCTGGCCATCTGTGGGCATACAGGGTCAGCCTCCTCCTGTGCATTGCCAAACCACTGGCGGGAGTGGAGCTATGCAGTGAGTCAAAACCCCCCTCCTGGCTGGGTAGGAGCCAGAGCTGGAGGCTTGGGGGCCTTCTGCTTACGCAGGGTCATGCCCCTGTCCCCTGGCCTGCTGCCCCTGCTGGGGAGCCGGAGTGGCCTGATAGGTGGGGTAGTTGTGGTAGTTGTGGTAAGCAGTACCCTTCTTCGGGAAAAGGCCTTTTTGCCCAAGCCCTTCTTCTTGTGAGAAGGGGCAGAGGTCTTCTTTGAGAGCCTTGTCTGGGTCAAGCACTCAGACTCGATCTCCGCAGCCTTTTCAGTCATGGGTTTGCCGAATAGGTTGTCACCTCGGCACAGGACATCCACCAACTTGTCCTGACCGCATGACTCCAGATCCGATGACATTAGCCAGGCCTGATGGCATGCACTGATGCTGGCCGCGGCTACTCAGGCCGAAGCCTCGAAGCCGTCGTAGGCTGCTCGAGACAAACTTCGAGCACTCCCGAATCCCTGTTGACAAGGCCTTGAAGCACTGCAAGGGTTCCTTGGAGAGGCCAGCTGAGAACCCGGCAATCTCCTTTGCCAGGTCCCACAAGTACATGCCCATGTACAGCTGGTAAGTTTGGACACAGCATGAGAGCATCGAGCCCTGGAAGCACTTTCTGCTGAGGGCGTCCAGGTTCCAGGCCTCCCGGCCGGGAGGCACCAAGGAGTGCATTTTTTGGCTTTGAGCCGTTGCATGGCCGATTCCACAACCATGGAGTGGTGCGGCAGCTGCGCTTTCTGGAACCCAGGGCTCTTACGGACTTGATATATGGAATCGACCTGTTTGCTGAGAACCAGCATCGATGCCGGGGACTCCCACATGTGGCGCATCAGCTGTTCCAACATCGGAGGAACTGGAACAGTAAGGGCTTCCCGCAGGGGAAAATCATACTGGAGGGCCTCGAGCTCCTCAGCTCCTCCTCGGACTCAGCTGGGAATGCCAAAGCCTTGGCCATGTCCCTGAGAAAGTCCACGAACCTGGTATCCTCTGGAGGGCACCTTCTCCGATGTTCAGAGCCCGGTGAGTCCGATGGGATGCACCGGGTTCAGTGGGTGTCTGGAGACTCTTCATCCTCCATCTCCCATGCCGAATCCTCCAAGGAATCGAGTGGCTCCGGCCCATAAGGACTTCGGACCCAACCGCCCCGATGCCGAGGGCACCGGCGTCAACGACCTCAGTCCAGAATGGGAGGTCGAGGGAGACCTTAGCCAAGGATCGACTTGAGATCTTATCGACTCGAAGATTGGCTCGGCCTCCGGGGTCGACTTAGTCGAGGTCCCGGTGGTCGGGGCAGATGGACTGGCTATCAGCACCCGCTGATGCTCCATGAAGACAGCCATGCTGCTCTCCAGGGCCGCCAACCTGATACCAAGCTCAGTTTATATACCCTGGGAGATGGAGGTCGCAGTGGTGGCTCCCTTGTCATTAGTGGCTGCCCTACATACCCACAGACCTCAACTTCCGCCACAGGCTCGAAAGAGAGCACAATTACTTACCTGTAACAGGTGATCTCTGGGAACAGCAGGAATAAGTCTTCACATATGGGTACGTCGGTACCGACGGAGCCTGCACGGGAATGCTCCCCAGCATCCAATCAGAAAGCTTTTGGGAGCATCCCTCGCGCCTGCGCACTGCCTTCCCGCCTTTTCCACTGCCTCTCCTCAGTTGAGTTTCATAGCTGAGACAAAAGGAGAGAAAGAGGAAAGGAAGATAGATAGATAGATACAACTCCTAGGGGAGGTGGGTGGGTTGTGAAGACTTATTCCTGCTGTTCCCAGAGATCACCTGTTACAGGTAAGTAACTGTGCTATCTCCAGGAACAAACAGGAATGAGTCTTCACATATGGGGACTCCCTAGCTATAGATGCCAGAGGGAGATCCCATAAATGCGTGTCCCTGGATCAGGACTGCAGCCCACACATGGATCTCCGGCATCCCATGAGGGATGGTGGGTAGGAGTTGAAAGGAGAGGAGCTGTAAGAAAAAACAGCAAAGTTAAGGACTACAGGAGAGGAGTCCTTGGTATGTATGATAAGTAGCATTAAAATTTATTTAATGAACAATCACAAAATGGATCTTACCTACTGGATTGTAGGAAGTAGAGAGGGTAATGGAGTCTACTGGAGATTCAGTAGAGGAATCCTCAAGGTGACCTCACAGCAGTGAGGGTGAAGGTCCAAATCTGGAATTGGCAGGTGACCCAGGTGTCAAGTGGAGTAGTATCAGAACGGCAGGTCTTCAGTGGAAAGCTTTATGGCAAAAAGCTGAAAACTCTTTTAGCTACAGAGTCATTAACATTTAGGAGAAAAAGAGGAAGACTGACCGATTTGGACAACTAGCCCAGTCCTGGAGGGAAGAAGGGGTATGGAGAAAAGCCCGTATTCCCAAGGAGGACAGATGTATGAAAGGTTGAAACCTCAGGACTACTGAAGATCAACACTGTCCTTCCTAGCTGGTGAGAGATAGGAAAGATATTGAAGCATGATGCTTCAGGGATAGCGAGACCTAGAGTAAAGTGGAAGCTGTTAGTACCACAGCAGTGGTTGTGTGCATAACAGCCCCCACATACCGAGGGACAGTATGAAGATATGCAAGACCACTGTCTGGAACCTATAAGAAGGTAAAAACCTTTATAGCGCAGACAGTTAGGGAGATAGAATGTAATACATATCTACCTATAAAAAGCATCTCGACAGATACATATACATATATAGAGGGATATATACATATGCATATAGATATGTGTATATAGAGATATATATACATATAGGGGCATAGGTTATGCACACACAGCTGACAGACATATGTATGTATCGAATATATAGAGATATATACATACATGAATATATAAGTCTGAAGATACATGTCTGCAACTAAGCCCCATAAGAACATTCACATGAGAGATGTGAAAGAGGAAGATTCATCTAACAAGAAGGTGGAACCTACTTGAAAGATATATAGAGAATCTATTCCTCCGGGCTAAAAGGGTGCAGGAATGCTATCCAGTAAAATAACCAGGATGGTTGCGTGAAAAACAGAGGATAATATCAGTCTGTAGAGAGCAAGTCGGGAGTTCTGTAGAACTCTGACATGGTAAATGGACAGAAAACGCATAGAAGGAGATACCAGGGTGACCCACTGAAGAGACACAGGGGTATCATGCGTTACTAGTAGAATATGTGCTGTCCATGAGGAGTAGGATAGCATGAGGCCAATCTGTAAGGAAAAAAGAGCTTAATCCTGCAGGATATTCACGCAGAAAAAGCTTACATCCTGTATTATAACAGGAGACAAGAGGGTGTGGGAACCCTCACAGTCATGGAAAATGACTGATAAGCCTTTTCTACTATATAGGATAGCCATCAGAGACAAAGGTCAATGCTCTCTAGCAAGGGCCCATAGTAGAAAGCTTCACTGAAGATTGCAGAGAGCATTATGCAGGAGAATTAGGATATAAAACTGACTGTAGGTTAGCTGTGCTGCCACATCCAGGTAAATGGAAATGGCCAGAAGAAGATAAGATGAGAAGCCTGAAGTGAGTAGGATTATCCAAGATAGATGAGGACTATCTTGGAATCACTTCTAAAGCTAGACAAAAATAGTGTAAGAGAGACTGGAAACTTGTGGGAAGTACCAGTAGTTCAGTCAGTAGAACTCCTGCATGAATAGTGCTGAAAAAGACAGCAGAGAGAATCTTTCTGTGTAAAACAGAGAGAACAGACCAAAGGAGAGGAGTATTCCTGTCCCTGTCTGACAGCTGTCCAGAGAATTTATTCTAGGAAAATTTTCTATACTGGAATGAAAGGCTAGAGAAGCTGTCCAGTATGGTACCACTCATTCAGGGGAAAACCTGGATGAGAGGGTAGAGAAAACATGTAATTGAAGGGTGACTTACCATATGGTGAGTCAGCTGAAGGAAAAAATGTTCATGGTGGGACAGAAACTATCATGGGATAGTTGTTAACTTCTCTTCTTTGTAGGAAGAAGAGGAGAAATCTGTAACCCATGGACAAGAATATCCTGACAGCTTAGCATATCCTGTAGAAAGGAAAGCAATGTAAAGCTTTAAAGAAAAAAACAGTGAACAAACTTCTGCTAAGAAGTAGTTAACTGTAGGTTGCAACCTGCAGGAACCTATGGTTGCTGGGTATGCTGAGACTGGCTAAAGTTTGGATTCTTCAGACTAGGGCGAGGTGTCCCCTGCTTGGGTACATCTGGATGATGGGCAGGAGAAGAGTGAAACCTTCTTTTCTTAGGGAAAGAAGGTTTGGTAGGACATTTCCTACCTCCTGGGGAAGAAGGTGGTTTAGGATGGTCCCTAGAACCAGGGAAGTCAGTGGAGCAATGAGCAACCTGACGTAAAGCCTCCCTATTGAAGAGATTTTCTCCAGTACAAGGAGAATTACCCAGTGTGTGTTGTGCCTATCTGCTCAAGTCTGAAGCCTGGAGCCAGGCTCTACGTCGTGCTCCTATAGCAATAGCAGAGGATCTGCTAACAGACTCAAAAGAGTCTAGAGAAGCACGAGAAAGAAACCAAGAGATATTTTGGCTATGACTAAGAAGCAAGGAATAGTCTGCAGCCTTAGGTTCTGATAGAAAAGGAGTCAAAAGAGATAATTTCTTTGTGACCTCCTGGAGAGATAGACTCATATAAAAATATAAGAGATAATCCTTGATGCCAGCATAGATGTTTGGAAGGTTTGACGTCCAAAGGTATCTAGTGCTTTAGATGCACGACCTGGCGGATAAGAAGAATGCTTCTTCTTGCTTTTTACCTTCCTCAGTGCTGATTCCACTACAATGGAACGATGGGGAAGTTGAGTTTTTTGAAACCCTGGAGAGGGGGGCATCTGATACAGAACATCAGTTGCTGTAGAAGGTGAGGGAACCCTTAAAGGTGATTCCCACATTCTCAGAAGAAGATCCTGCAAGGAATGATGTAAAGGAAGCATTATATTTTCCTTTTCTGCAGGAGAGCCTCGAGTAGGATCATAGCCAGGGATAGGAATAGCAAGAAAGGCTGCTATATCAAGGAGAAATTTCTGAAAAGAGGTATCTCCAATGGGAATTATCCCTGGGTAGGCTAAGGTTGAAGGAGCAGCCTGAGCACCAGAGGATGTAGTGGTCTGGTGGAGAAAAAGAACCCCACTAGATGGATACTGGAACTGGCAGTCACGATTTGGGGCAGTCAGTACTGCATCGTCCATGCCAGGTATCGATTCCAAACTAGGCATCGAAAGGATCGATGGTACCGATGGAACTGCAGGAACCGACATCGATACCGATACCGGTAGGTGAGTCAGAATCGGAGATGGTAACACCATCAAAGGAGTCAGCGGAGGCTGCTCAAGTGGTACCGAGGGAACCAGAAGCGCTTGGTGAATATCCTCAGTACTGCGTATCCGGAACCAATAAGGGTCGGTTCCGAGACACGCCAGTACCCAGTCATCTAGACTAGATATCGATTCCAGACTCGGCATCGAAGGGAGCGAGTCTATCGATGCATGTCTAGAGGGTACAGACGTCGGTGGTGGTATCGGCGCAGATACAGGAAAGCCAATCTGGGTCGTATCGATCGGTCCCGAAGGTACCGAGGAAGCCAGATGACGATCCCTGGTGAAGAGTGGATCACTCAACACTGGTGCCGATGCCGGGGTATCGGTACCGCTCGAAGCGGATGCCACCACCGAGCATGGCTCAGGTACAAGAAAGTCAATCTGGAACGTATCGATCGGTCCCGAAGGTACCGAGGACGCCAGATGACGATCCCTGGTGAAGAGTGGATCACTCAACACCGGTGCCGATGCCGGGGTATCGGTACCGCTCGAAGCGGATGACACCACCAAGCATGGCTCAGGTATGTTCTGTGAGGGGTGAGCCCCAGAAACAACCTGAAACCCCTGAAATGCTTTGGAGCCCGGAGACTCCCGCCGGGGTTTTAATGCCAATGGGGTCTTGAGGGCAAGGCCGGAGCCGTCATCATGCTTGGCATGAGACCTACCACTCAAGGATTGGCTAGTCTTAACAGACTGTTTGTGGGTTACCTGATCCTGAAGAGAAGAAAAGGCCGGTGCCCTCACTCCCGGAGGGAAAACAGTATTGAGGGAAACTCGAAAGAGAAGTTCTTCTCACAGTTTTGCAGCCTGATTGCTCAGGGGAAAAAGGGTCAGGACCCAAACAGGTTAGACACCAGGCTTTGGAGTCTAAAAAGAACACTGTGTTTCCACAGTGAAGGCACTTCTTAGGAGAAGAAGGCTCCATGATGGAGAGGCCTTGCAGGCCCAAAAAATTAAGACAGAAACTGAGGGAAAAATCTCCCGAGTTTAAGAAAAAGAAAAGAAAAACCCACCGCGGTACCGGTGGCGGCGGGAAAAACAGCCGCGACCACAAGAAATAAAGAATTTAAAGAAAAAAGTTTCTGCGGTGACAGGAGGACGTCCTGCCGGCTCCGCGGAAAAACAAAAACTGAGGAGAGGCAGTGGAAAAGGCAGGAAGGCAGTGCGCAGGCGCGAGGGATGCTCCCAAAAGCTTTCTGATTGGATGCTGGGGAGCATTCCCGTGCAGGCTCCGTCGGTACTGACATACCCATATGTGAAGACTCATTCCTGCTTGTTCCTGGAGATTCTATTAATAACAGGGGTTTGTGAGGGGTGGAAAACCCTTTGTAAGTTGTTGGAATTGCCTTCGGATGTTTCAGGATATCTGCCAATACAGGGCAATGGGTCCTTCTCCCCAGGAAATGACTCGAGGGCTTTTCGGGAGTGGGCTTCCCTTAGTATCACTCAGCTGAGGCATATGGTTGATGAAGGAGGTGGTATTTTATCGTTAGGAGAACTCAGAAGTCACTTTCGTCTACTGGGGAACCCGTGCTTCCCGTATGTGCAACTTCAACATTACACAGCCTCTTTAATAGGTAGGGGCTGGAGAAAGCATCAATGGATAAATTGGAGGCATGGTTTGAATTTGAGGAAGGCTCCCGGATCTCTGTGGCTCTCCATATGTTAAAAAGATACGGAAATGTTCACAAATAGGGGGGAGCAGATAGTGTGCAGATGGGCGGAGGAACTTGTTTGCACGTTGGAGGGATTTGCTTGGCTGCCAGTGATAGCACATATACCCAGGCTTGTTCAGGGAACAAGACTAAGAGAGATGCAATTTAAAATTCTAACAAGGGCATATATATCCCCACAGCGTGCATGGAAGGCGGGCATTGCGGAATCCGCACAATGTCCACGGTGTGATCAGGAATCAGCAGGGCTGGAACACATGTTTTGGAACTGTGAGCATATACAGATCTTCTGGGGGGAAATCCAGACATACTTGGGTCAGATATTGGGGCAGCAGATAATCCTCACCCCTGGGTTGGTGATCTTGGATGCATTGGAACCACTGGGGTTGAGGAATAAAGGGGGACGTTTACTGGTCCGGAAGGCATGCCTATTGGGTAAACTATGTATATTAAAACATTGGAGGGAGCGTGAGGGACCTGGGTACTGGGAATGGTGGAATGTGCTTCACCAATTTGTTGTATGGGAAGGGCTAGCCTCTAAGAAAGGGGGAAAGAAGAGGGATGGCTTTTTAGTTACCTGGGAATCCTAGTTGCAAGCACTTACCTCAAGGGTTTGGAATTATATTCTTACTCTCTAAAAAGATATCTAGACACTGGGGACACAGTGGTATGCACTGGCTTGGGTCACCATGATGGATGGGAAGATAGAGAGAGGTTCATGGCGGTTATGTGGGGGGGAGGGCGGGACTGAAGGAGGGAAGGGGGTTAGAGGGGGTGGAGGGGGAAATAATTTGAAAATGTTTTGCTGAATGCTGTATCAGTGGATATTACTGTTGATTGTTCTGTTGAATGAGAAAAATGTACAGCAGTACTGTATTTCTGTATTGACAAGATGCAATAAACAGTTGAATCATAAAAAAAACCCTGGTGGCCCAGCGGCCCCAATCCCACCCACCCAATAACAAAGGCTCAGTGGCCCCTGAACCCCCACCCCATCCCCTCCTGGTACCTTTAAATTGAAGCTTATTTTAGTATAGAGATGCTGAATGTGCATTACAAAGTTTTACAATTAGTGCACCTTTCTCATTCTTCATAATGGATGGGTTTTGCTCGCATGCCTCTGTGTCCAGTGGTTCTTCAGGTTCCTGTTTTATTTGGGCTAGTGACTTCTTTAGGGAGGCCATATTTGCTTTCTGCAGCGCTAAGTACTCCATTTTCAGATCCATCCACTCCTTTCTATATGGGCGACAAGAAAGAGAAAACCCATACAAGCAATGTTACTGAGAAGTAACGCCAATCAGGGAAACCTAAGCATAAATGAAATGCAGTGAAACTGATTTTGTAACAACCTTTTTGTTAACATTAGGTCATCAGTGACTTAAGAGTTCACTTCTGAGTATGAGAGAGCTGCAGTCTGTGCCTCTCAACTAAATGACAATTTCTATTATCTCTGAACTAGTTAGGAGGCAGCAGGAGAAATAAAAATGGTGAATGCATACTACTAGGTAATTGTGAATGAAGCCTTGTGGTAAACATATCTTCTCTGAAGACAAAGGACTCACTGATCACACAACTGTGGGACATCATCTGATAGTAGGGTGTGCATTAGTGAATGTACATTTGATTCATTTGAGCACCTAAAAATGTAGTATGTGCAAATCGTGTCTATGTATATGCAATTGATTTGCGTACCTAAAAAGTTATAGCTCGCATAAAATGCACACACAAAGAACAAATAAATGAAGCAATTCTGCAAAAGTGACCAAAAAGTGGGAAACATTTGTTTAGAAGCAGTATGAACTAATCTTTTTGGCATTCACACCCCTATTTGATAGCACTGATATGGGACACATTTCCAGATCTTCCTAATGAAGAAATTTAAGATCCTTCTGGAAACATGATCCATATCGGCAGGGCAGGGTCGGCCTATCCACTAGGCGAGCTAGACGGCCGCCCCGGATGTGGGCAGCAGCAGCACACATTACCAGTCGGGTCGCCCCCCACCCCACCACCCCTCCAGCTGCCACTGATTCAGTCTCAGGCAGCATTTCTAAAAGCAGCTGCTTTTTGCTGCCATTTTAATTTGTACTTCATTTTTTTCAAAACTGCTCAAAACCTTTTATTGTATTTTAGACTGTAAAGGTCCTATAGTTTAATAAGAAAAATCTCTGAGAAGGTTAATATTCAAAAGCCATTTATCCTGGTAAATTGGCTGTATGTAAATGGTCTACCCTATCACAAGGTAATATTATGTGCAAGAATCAAATGGCATGCATACTTAACCAGGGATGAAATAAAGTGAGCCTGAGGTGGAATTAGGTTAAGGGAGGTAATAACACGCAAAATGCCCAATTCTATAGAGATTATCTAAGTTGGAAAAAAGACATCGAAGGAGGAATATTCACAATTTGCAGTGTACTTTACAGAAGGCTTTCTGAACCTTTTGTAAAATGTATGCAAGGCCATGGAGAAAATGTGTTTATTTGACAGTATATACAGCTGGAACACATTATCAACACATTAAAAAAAATACAGCTTCACTCAGGAATTTTGCTATCTCTATGTGTTAGTACCAAGATTTTGCACAAATGTACATCCCAGAAGATTCAATTACTTTGCTGTTTGAGATGGTTTTGAGCCAGAGAAGTAAGAATAACTTACTCTCAGTCACTTCCTGAAACCCCAAGTCCAACCGAGAAGCTGGCTGACAGTTATGTGCACCTTGGAGCAGGTGTCAATGCTGATAGAAAAGTAGTATATGTTTATTTCTGTTGCAAAACAGGAAATACACCTATAATTTTAAATTCCACTCGAACCATGCCCAGAATATACTCCTTTCGTATCTGTGCATACCGGCGGCATACAACAAGTAGTGCCTTTTCTAAACCACATATACATGAATGATGATTTATCTGTGAAAATGGCATATTTTACACATGTAAACCTTCTAAAATTGTCTTCATTCTTTAGAATTTTCAAAATAATGTGCGCTATTTTTCACGAAAAAACGACCACAAGAAAAGCACATATTAAAATACTTGTGAACTTTGTGCCTGCCTGCAAAGTTTTTAAGATTGTTCCCTTAATATGCATTAGAATGGAAATGGTACCTTATTTTTTAGTCATATCATCAGCCTTAGACATTTAACATGTAAAGAATGAATAATGCACACTCTAGAACGGGGTTTCTCAACCCAGTCCTCAAGACACATGAACCAAGTCAAGTTTTCAGGATAACCAAATTGAATATGCATAAAAGATCTGCATATAATGGAGGCAGTGTATGCAGATCTTTCTCATGCATACTCATTGTGGTTATCCTGAAAACATAACTGGCTTGGTGTGTTCTGGGGTCTGGCTGTGGAACCCCTGCTCTACAGAATTCATAAACATTTTGAAATCAAGGGGATGACAATAACAAAAAGTGTATAACCTTTTGAGGAGAGAAGGAGTAGCCTAATGGTTAGAGCACTGGCTTGGGACCCAAGAGACCAGGGTTTGATTCCCACTAACACTCCTTTTGGCCTTAGACAAGTCACTTCACTCTTCATTGCCTCAGAAAAAAAGTATCAATGTCCCTGTTTAATGTACATTGCCAAGTTTAAGTTACAATGTAAACCACTCTGAATAAATGATAAAGGTCGGGGGTTCAAATCCCACTAGATGACAGCAACCTTGGGCCGGAAAGACTGGGGTTTCTAGTCTGCACTGATGCAGAATAGCGCGGTATATAAGAGAATGTAAATAAATAAATAAATAAAGTGGTATAAAAAACCCCCCTGTTAAATAAATAAATAATAAAGTGTAAAACTTTAAGGCAAACACATTAGGACACGGAATTGTTCCACCCAGAACTACAAAGCCTACTATCCAGAACAAAATACTTACATATGCATAGATCTGAAAAATAAAAACATCCTTTTGAAGTTCTCATGTCCTCCCTGGTAAGTCCTGAATATTTGGTGTGGATATGACACCAAACAAAAACGTTAATAGGGGCACATATAAAGCAACTTCATAAGCTTTCTTTGCCTTTGGAAAGTAGGGTACAAAGACATAAGATATGCCATACTGGGTCAGACCAAGGTCCATCAAGCCCAGTATTCTGTTTCCAACAGTGGCCAATCTAGGTCATATGTACCTAGCAGTTTCCCCAAGAGACACAAGTTCCACAATGCTTGTACTGGGTCAAGCATTGGTATCTTCGGTCACTTCTTAATAATGGTTTATGGACCTTTCCTCCAGGAACTTGTCCAAACCTTTTTAAACCCAGCTACACTAACAGCCTTTACTACATCCTCCGGTAACAAAGTCCAGAGTTTGATTACACGTTGAGTGAAAAAATATTTTCTTTTATTAGTCTTAAATAGTTTACCCTGTAGCTTCATTGCATGTCCCCTAGTCTTTCTATATTCTGATAACGTAAACAATTGATCTACGTTTACCCGTTCCACTCCGTTCATTAATTTATAGACTTCTATCATATCTCCCCTCAGCCGTCTCTTTTCCAGGTTAAAGAGCCCTAACCTTCTTAGCCTTTCTTCATAGGAGTATCCTTCCATTCCCCTTTACCATTTTGGTGGCTCTTCTCTGAACCTTTTCTAAAATCGCTATATCCTTTTTAAGATACGGCGACCAGAATTGCACACAATATTCAAGGTGTGGTCTCACCATGGAACGATACACGACAATATCTTTTGTTTTATTTTCCATTCCTTTCCTTATGATACCTAGCATTCTATTTGCTCTCTTGGCCGCCGCTGCACACTGGGCCGAGGGTTTTAACATGGTATCCACAATGACGCCTAAATCTTTTTCCTGGGTGGTGGTTCCTAATGTGGAACCTTGCATCGTGTAACCATAGTTTGGGTTGTTCTTCCCTAGGTGCATAACCTTGCACTTGTCCACATTAAATTTCATCTGCCATTTTGATGCCCAGTCTTCCAATTTATCAAGATCCTCTTGCAATTTTTCACAATCCTCTTGGGTTTTTTTTTTTTATTATTTAAATTTTTATTGAAACTGTATCACACAATACAAAAGTAAGAATGCAGACATATCAACTATACAGCCATGATTAAAGCAACCCCCCCTCCCCCCCTCCAGCCTGCGACTATTACAATCACTCAAGATACATTACAAGCCAGTACATCTCCAACACAAATATTTTTCCCAGATTTTTGAAAACTTTTTGGAACCATTATTCCTTAGGGCAGTGGCCTTACTAAGCAAGTAATTGGAGTCGAGGGAGGACATCCATTCCCGCATCGAAGGCGGGGGAACTTGGCGCCACCGCCTCGCCACCAATATCAGAAATGTCACACACCCCACATTAACAAAGAAACTCTCTACTGTTGTGAGGTTTGCTGGTCGAAGCCCCAACAAAGCCACAGCAGGGTCCGGCTCAATCAGTGTCTCCAATATAGCCCCTAGCAGCCCAAACACCTCTGCCCACCGCTTCTTCACACTGGGACATGACCACCAAACATGCATGTATGTCCCTGTTTCCCCACATTCCCGCCAGCACTTATCAGAGTGACCTACAAACATTACATGTAGTTTCTCAGGTGTGAGGTGCCATCTATACAATAATTTATAATTATTCTCTATAAAACTAGCTGCTAGCATCCCCTTATATTTAGTCTGAAAAAGGCTGGACCACTCCTCCTCCTCCCAGGTTATCCCCAGGTCCTGCTCCCAGGCCTGTTGGTATGGGCTGCAACCTCTTTCCCCCTCCATCATATTATAGGATGTAGTTAGCAGTTTCTTCGTTTGCCCCATCAAGAATAATGTCTCGATATCCGTCAGATCTCGTCGGAGCTCCGATAGGATCTTATGTTTCAGGTAGTGACATATCTGTTGATAGGGAAAACAATCAGTGGCTACTAAGCCAAATTGCTGCTGCAGGGTCAAGAAAGCCTTAAGAACATAAGACATGCCATACTGGGTCAGACCAAGGTCCATCAAGCCCAGTATCCTGTTTCCAACAGTGGCCAATCTAGGTCCTACGTACCTAGCAATATCCCCAAAAGACACAGGTTCCACAATGCTTCTACTGGGTCAAGCATTGATATCCTGAGTCTCTTTTTAATAGTGGTTTATGGACCTTTCCTCCAGGAACTTGTCCAAACCTTTTTTAAACCCAGCTATACTAACAGCCCTTATTACATCCTCCGGTAACAGATTCCAGAGTTTGATTACACGTTGAGTGAAAAAATATTTTCTCTTATTTGTCTTAAATAGTTTACCCTGTAGCTTCATTACATGTCCCCTAGTCTTTCTATATTCTGATAGCGTAAACAATTGATCCACGTTTATCCGTTCCACTCCATTCATTAATTTATAGACCTCTATCATATCTCCCCTCAGCCGTCTCTTTTCCAGGTTAAAGAGCCCTAACCTTTTTAGCCTCTCTTCATAGGAGTAGCCTTCCATCCCCTTCACCAATTTGGTGGCTCTTCTCTGTACTTTTTCTAATAATGCTATGTCCTTTTTAAGATACGGCGACCAGAATTGCACACAATATTCAAGGTGCGGTCGTACCATGGAGCGATACAGAGGCATTATAATATCCTTTGTTTTATTCTCCATCCCTTTCTTTATGATACCTAGCGTTCTATTTGCTTTCTTGGCCGCCGCTGCACACTGGGCGGAGGGTTTTAACATGTTATCCACGATGACTCCTAAGTCCTTTTCCTGGGTGGTGGTTTCTAATGTGGAGCCTTGCATCGTGTAACTATAGTGTGGGTTGTTCTTTCCTAGGTGCATAACTTTGCAATTGTCCACATTAAATTTCATCTGCCATTTGGATGCCCAGTCTTCCAATTTATCCAGATCCTCCTGCAGTTTTCCACAATCCTCTTGGGTTTTAACAACTTTAAACAGTTTTGTGTCATCTGCAAATTTGATAACCTGACTAGTTATTCCCTTTTCCAGGTCATTTATGAATATGTCAAAAAGTCGCGGACCCAGTACAGATCCCTGGGGTACTGCACTATTCACTTTTTTCCATTGGGAATATTGGCCATTTAGCCCTACCCTCTGCTTTCTATCTTTTAACCAGTTCCCGATCCACAATAGCACACCGCCTCCTATCCCATGACTTTTTAGCTTTGCCAAAAGTCTCTGATGGGGGACCTTGTCAAAGGCTTTCTGGAAGTCCAGATACACTATATCAACCGACTCACCTTTGTCTACCTGTTTATGCACACCTTCAAAGAAACATATCAGATTAGTAAGACAAGATCTTCCTTGTCTAAAGCCATGTTGGCTGTCTCCCATTAGGCCATGACTATCTACATGTTGTGTAATTTTGTTCTTTATGATGGTTTCTACCATTTTCCCTGGTACTGACGTCAGGCTCACCGGTCTGTAATTTCCCGGGTCACCCCTGGAACCTTTTTTAAAAATTGGTGTTACCTTGGCGACCCTCCAATCTTCAGGTATTACAGATGATTTTAATGAAAGTTCACAGATTACCAATAGCAGGTCTGCAATCTCATATTTCAGTTCTTTCAACTCTCTGGGATGTATACCATCCGGTCCAGGTGATTTGCTACTATTCAGTTTATCAAATAGTTGTAATATATCTTCCCGGTGTAGTGATATTTCTCTCAATTCCTCTGCAGTATCACCTTTAAATACCACTTCAGTCATGGGTAACATCCCTACATCTTCCTCAGTAAAGACCGAAGCAAAGAATTCATTCAGTCTCTCTGCTATAGCCTTGTCTCCTCTTACTGCCCCTTTTATCCCTCTATCATCTAACGGTCCAATTGACTCTCTCACAGGCCTTTTGCTACGAATGTACTTGAAAAAGTCTTTATTTTGTGTTTTTTGCTTCCGTAGCAAGTTTCTTCTCAAATTCCCCGCTTTGCCTGCCTTATCAATGCTTTGCATTTAACTTGCCAGTGCTTGTATTGTTTCCAGTTTTCATCATTTGGCTCTTTTTTCCATTTCCTGAAGGTTGCTTTTTTGGCAGCAACAGCCTCTCTGACCTCACCTTTAAACCATGCTGGCAGTTTTTGGACTTTCTTCCACTCTTCTTAATGCGTGGAATACAGCTGGTCTGGGCTTCGAGGATAGTATTTTTAAATAACACCCAAGCTTGCTGTAAGTCTTTAACCTTTGGAACCGCTCCTTTTAGTTTTTTCCTAACTATATTCCTCATTCTATCATAGTCTCCCTTTTTGAAAGTTAAAAGGTAATACTGTGGATTCCTTTACTATCTGTCCTCCACTAATTAAATCAAACATGATCATACTATGATCACTATTGCCAAGTGGTCCCAACACCCTTATTTCTTGCACCAGATCTGGCGTTCCACTAAGGATTAGGTCCAGTATGGCTTCCCCTCTGGTCGGTTCATGAACCAGCTGCTCCAAGAAGCAGTCATTTATTCCATCTAGAAACTTTATCTCTTTAGCTTGTCCTGCCGTGACACTGACCCAGTCGATACCGGGATAATTGAAATCACCCATTATTACTACTCTGTTGTGACTTTTGTTAGCTTCCTTGATTTCTTTGAGCATTTCATCATCCATTTGTTCATTCTGGCCAGGCGGTCGATAGTATACTCCCACTGCCATCGCCTTCCCCTTCATAAATGGGATTTCAATCCATAGAGATTCTACAGCAAATTTTGTTCCCTGCAAAACTTTAATCCTTTCTGACTCAATGCCCTCTCTAACATAGAGCGCAACCCCTCCACCAATTTGATCAGCTCTATCATTACGATATAGTTTGTATCCAGGTATCACAGTGTCCCACTGGTTATCCTCCTTCCACCATGTCTCTGAGAGTGCAATCATATCTAACCTCTCATTTAGTGCTATATATTCTAACTCTCCCATCTTATTGTTTAGACTTCTAGCATTGGCATACAAGCATTTTAGAGACTGTATTTTATTCATACTAATCTGGCTATTGGTAGGCAGGGGTAATTTGGAATCTTTATGCTCTGTCTGCTCCTTACTCAAGGGCATTTGGGCTACTATACCCCCTTTTGGAACCTCACTGCTTTTGGTAGTATCCTTCAAGGATACCTTTGTCCGAACCATGCGCTCCTGGGTGACTGTCGGCTTTCCCCTATTTTCTAGTTTAAAAGCTTCTCTATCTCTTTTTTAAAGGTTAATGCCAGCAGTCTGGTCCCATTCTGATTAAGGTGAAGCCCATCCCTTCGGAAGAGCCCCCCCTTTCCCCAGAATGTTCCCCAGTTCCTAACAAATCCAAAACCCTCATCCTTGCACCATTGTCTCATCCACGCATTGAGACTCCGGAGCTCTGCCTGTCTTTTGGGTCCTGCACGTGGAACAGGAAGCATTTCGGAGAACGCTATCCTGGAAGTTCTGGATTTCAACTTCCTACCTAAAAGCTTAAATTTAGCCTCCAGAACTTCCCTACCACATTTTCCTATGTCATTGGTACCAACATGTACCAAGACAGCAGACTCCTCCCCAGCACTATCTACGATCCTATCTAGGCGGTGCGTGAGGTCTGCTACCTTCGCACCAGGCAGGCATGTTACCAGGCGATCCTCACGTCCACCAGCCACCCAACTATCTACATTCCTAATGATTGAATCACCGACTATAACAGCTGTCCTGACCCTCCCCTCCCCTCATGGGCACATGGCCCTGGAGAAACGCCCTCGGTGCGAGAGGGTTTTACATCACCTGGAGGACAGGTCCTAGTTACAGGATCACTTCCTGCCACACCAGGGTGATGCTCTCCTGTCACGTGACCTCTCTCCTCCATGGCAACAGGGATGCTGCCAGACTGGAGGTGGGACTTCAGGACTATATCCCTGAAGGTCACGTCCATGTACTTCTCTGTCTTTCTTATGTCTTCCAGGTCTGCTACTCTAGCCTCTAGAGAACGGACTCGTTCCCTGAGAGCAAAGAGTTCTTTGCACTTAGAGCATACGTAAGATCTCTCACCAACTGGGAGAAAATCATACATGTGACACTCAATGCAAAAGACCGGAGAACCCCCATCTCGTTGCTGGACTTCTGTCTGCATCTTAGTTTAAAGCTTGTGTTTAGATCTTTTAAATTCTGTATATAATAAGGATTGGTGTAGATGCTTATACAATAAAAGTGTATCTAATACCCCTAATACACCTTGTGTACCTAAAGCTTAATTAATTAATCTCAGGTCCTCTGTGTGTGACTGATTTGGATAATGAGCTGCACCTGAGAGCAGCCCCTTTCCATTAAGATGTGCAAGTACCTATAAAACTACAATTACCCCAGGGGTGGGTGGGTGCTGGGGAGGGAGGGAGGGAGATAAGTCCTATTAAAGAGGGCAGTTAATCTCTGAGCCCTGCAGGAGCTGTCCAATGTGGGTCAACCCCTTCTGTGCCCAATTCAAAAACACACTACTCCCCACTGCAGGCGGGAAATCAGGATTATCAACTATAGGTATCAAGCGAGACACCTCCCCAGTGCCCAACCACTTTCGCCGCCATCTATGCCAGAGGTGTAGCGTTCTCTGAACATAGGGGTTGCACTCTCGCATCCCCATGTGCCTTGCTCGTGGCAGCCAGATCCACTCAGATAATTTCCCCACCCTTAAGTCGTCCGCCTCCATACGTACCCACTCCTTACCATCATCTGCCCCCCATGCCACTATTGCACTTAGTTGTGCTGCTTCCATATATCGGTTCATATCCGGAATGGCCATTCCCCCGTTACGTCTGCTCTTAGTAAGCAAAGACCACGCGACGCAGTTGCTTTCCCCCCCCCCCCAATAAACCGCATAATAAGCCTTTGTATCTTCCCCAGGTATGGCCTAGGCATCCCCACCAGCAGCGCCCGGAATAAATATAACCACTGGGGCAAGATCACCATCTTAACGGCCGAAATCCACCCCAGCCAGGATAGTTTTTTACATTCCCAGAACTCCAGTGTCCTCCGCATTTTCTGTTCCAGCTCCCCAAAATTCACTCTGCCTAAATCCCGTTCATTGGCCATTAAATAAATCCCCAGATATTTCACCCGCGTTTTTGCCCATTTAAACGGTAGCCTCTGCTGCAGTATATGCTGGATGCGGGCATCAGTTGATATATTCAAAATCTCTGATTTTGTAGCATTTATTTTAAAGCCTGAAACTTTGCCAAAGTCTAACAAAATCTGGTACAGCACTTCCATGGACTGCAGGGGTTCCGTCACCAGAAAAAGCAGATCATCTGCAAATAATGAGATTTTACTTTCCCATGTCCTCCCCTTGATCCCCTTCACATCTGGGCACTCTCGCACCCGCTGAGCCAGAGGTTCCATTGATAGCACAAAGAGCAGAGGTGATAACGGACAGCCTTGGCGCGTCCCCCTCCCTAATTCAAAGGCGTCGGAATAAGCCCCATTTACCCGGATCCGTGCTAGTGGACTAGAGTAAATGGCTTTCACCCAGCTTAAATATCCCTCTCCCAGGCCCATTAAGTCCAATACCTGCATCAAGTAAGGCCAGGACACCCGGTCAAATGCCTTTTCTGCATCGATGGTCAATAAGACCAATTGTGTTCCTGCCGTCTTTCCCCTCCAAATCGAGTTTAACACTTTCCGGATGTTATCAGCGGTTTGTCTACCTGGTACAACCCCCCCCCCCTGATTCTCATGTACTAAACGGGGCATGAAGGTTAACAACCTGTTAGCCAAAATTTTGGTGAATATTTTAAAATCTGAGCCCAACAGCGAGATAGGTCTATAGAAGCCACATAGAGTGGAGTCCTTCCCCTCCTTGGGCAGCAGTGCAACCCCGGCTGTTCGCAGGGTATCTGGTAGCCTGCCCCCCTCTCGGAAGGAATTAAACAGTCGGGCCAGAATACCACTCAATTCCTCTCTAAATGTTTTATTAAATTTATTAGTGTAACCATCCATCCCTGGTGCTTTATGCGCAGGTAGGGATCTAATCACCGCAGCTACTTCGGCCGCTGCAATTGGCCTCGCCAATACTTCAGCATCAGCTGGCGAAAGCTTGGGCAGCTGCATTTGTAAGTAGTGAGCGCGGTCCGCCTGCGACCCAGACTCCTCCGCCCTATATAACTGTTGGTAGAACTTTACAAATTGCTCTCGGATCTGTTCCCCATCCCTAATTTCTCTCCCCGCTGTATCGCGGATTTTAGTTATAAAATTCCGCTTCTGATGCCTTTTCAACTGGTGTGCCAACCACCTAGTGGGTTTATTACCAAACTCAAAGAAAGTTTGCCTCAATTGATCTTGCGCAAATTTAATCTCACCCAATTCAATTTCCCCTAATTCCCTCTTCGCTTCTCGCAGGTCACATAGCCCCTGAACATCAATCTCCCCCCTTTGATGGCGCTCTTCCCCTTCCCGAATCCGTTGCCTCAAGGCAAGTTTCCGCTCCTCTTTAGTCTTTTTCACATGCGTTCCGAGGGAGATCAACTCGCCCCTCACCACCACTTTCAAGCACTCCCAGAGGGTCTCTACCTTGCAATCCTCCCTGTCATTGACAGCTAAATATGTGGCTATGGCAGCCGACACTTTCTGTCGTATCTCCGGGTTCTCCAAGAGGGCCTCATTCAACAGCCAGTTACGCTGCACCCTCTGTTCCTGGCCCACCCTCACATCTACCCATACTGGTGCGTGGTCCGTCCACGTCCTCTCCCCAATTTCACACTCTAACACATCAGCCAGCAAAGTATCGGAGGCCCAGATCATATCTATCCTAGAAAAAGAGTTATGTACGGGAGAGAAAAATGTGTATACCCTCTTTCGACCCCGCAGCTCTCGCCAAGTGTCCTTAATACCCAGGGACCTACTCATTACCTTGAGCCGTCTCCTATCCTTTGCATTACCCCCCACCCCCTTCTGAGTTGTCCAGCTGAGGGTTAACAGTCAAATTAAAATCCCCCCCCCCCCCATAATCACTTCCCCCACAGCAAACGTTTCCACCAAAGTGGTTAAACTTTCATAGAACTTACCCTGGGCAGTGTTAGGGCCATAAACATTTACCAGGGTGAACCACTTATCCCGAATCTGAAGATTAATAAGCAGAAAATGCCCCTCTCTGTCCCGGAGGACCTCCCCCAACGTGTATTGTAGGTGCTCATTAATCAGGATCCCCACCCCCCCCCTTTTTTTAGTTCCACTTTATTGGAAGCAAACCAGTGGCTTGGGAACTGTCGGTGGTGTATCCTCCATTCATCCCCTCTTTTGAGGTGGGTTTCCTGGAGAAATATAACATCCCCTCTAAGCCGAACACATTCTTTAAACATCCGCTGCCGTTTAACCGGGGAGTTCAAACCCCTAACATTCAAGGTTAGTACTCGTAACTTAGCCATACTCAGAACTATCTGGGTGTAAGTTAGCTATCAGACTTGTGGCAGGATGGATTCCCCCTATCTCCAACCTCCCCCCTCCCCTCCCCCCCCACCTCCCCCCTCCCCTCCCCCCCACCTCCCCCCTCCCCTCCTCAGACACCACCTCCCCCGTCTGCCCTGGATAGTAAGGCATGACAGACCAGACAGCTCCCCCCTCTCTTCACACATTTACAATACTTGTTAAACTATTAACAATACTAGCAATCATCCCACCCAGTGTCCTGACCCAGCTTCCACCAGAACAACATGAGTAAAATAACCACACCAGGCCATTAGTGTCCTCAAAGTCAGCCCTTCTCCTCCGACTGTGTTCCTGGCTTCCTCTGCCTCCTGAGACGCTTCTCTCCCACAGGTGCCCGCCGCCATCTCTCCTCCACTGACGAGGACTGACTAGCCTTGCTCTGACCAGCTGCTGTTCCCTCTGACCAGCCGGCCTGCTTCATAAATTGTTGTGCTTCTTTAACAGTCCGAATGTAAGAGGAAACCCCTTCCCTGGTAAATTGTAATCCAAACGGGTAAGTCCAGCGGTACTTGATCTGCTCTTCCCTCAGCCGTTTAGTCAAGCCAGCCATCTCCCTCCTTTTCCGCATCGTGATGGCAGAGAGATCAGCATAGATCTCAATTTTCCGATTTTCCCATGTGATCTCCTCTGCTTTCCTTGCAGCATTCATTATCTCAGTTTTTGTAGCGTATTCATGGAAACAGGCTATAATGTCCCGCGGGCGCCCCTTTCTCTGTGGGCCCAGTGCTCTATGGGCCCTATCGATGTTCCAGCCCAAACCATCACTCTCCACTCCGGCCTGGCCCAGGATCCACCTGCCCACCTGCTCCACCATTTTGGCACAGTCCTCCTTGCCATTGCTCTCCGGTACACCCCGGATGCGCAGGTTGGACCTTCTCGATCTATTCTCTATATCTTCGATTTTGCGCCACATCTCCTCCTGCTCCCCCTCAAACTCTCCATATTTCGCTTGTACCTCTTTAAGCGCATTCTCCTGTTCTTCCACTTTATTCTCCACTTCCTCCAGCCTCTGCCCCACTTCGCGCACATCCATACGCAATTCCTCCATCTGTAGTTTCCCGGATCACCCCTGGAACCCTTTTTAAAAATTGGTGTTACATTGGCGATCCTCCAATCTTCAGGTATTAGAGATGATTTTAATGATAGTTCACAGATTACTGATAGCAGGTCTGCAATCTCATATTTCAGTTCTTTCAACACCCTTGGATGTATACCATCCGGCCCAGGTGATTTGCTACTCTTCAGTTTATCTAATAGTTGTAAGACATCTTCCTGATGAATCGATATTTCCTTCAATTCTTCCGCACCTTTAAATACCACTTCAGTCATGGGTAACATCCCTACATCTTATTTATTTATTTATTTACATTCTCTTATATACCGCGCTATTCTGCATCAGTGCGGTTTACATTGAACAAGCTGAAATTACATTGAACAGGGCATTATAACTTGGAGATAATTATTTTACAGGGAACATAATTAATTTACAGGGAACATCTTCCTCAGTAAAGACCGAAGCAAAGAACTCATTCAGTCTCTCCGCTATCGCCTTATCGCCTCTTAGTGCTCCTTTAACCCCTTTATCATCTAATGGACCAACTGACTCTCTCACAGGTTTTTTGCTACGAATGTACTTGAAAAGGTCTTTATTTCGCGTTTTTGCTTCCGCAGCAACCTTCTTCTCAAATTCTCTCTTTGCCTGCCTTATCAATGCCTTGCATTTGACTTGCCAGTGCTTGTGCTGTTTCCAGGTTTCGTCGTTTGGCTCTTTTTTTCCATTTCCTGAAAGATGCTTTTTTGGCAACAACAGCCTCTCTGACCTCACCTTTAAACCATGCTGGCAGTTTTTTGGACTTCCTTCCACTTTTCTTAAAGCGTGGAATACAGCTGGTCTGGGCTTCCAAGATAGTAGTTTTCAACACCACCCAAGCTTGATGTACGTCTTTAACCTTTGCAACTGCTTCTTTTAGTTTTTTCTTAACTGTTTTCCTCATTTTATCATAGTCTCCCTTTCGAAAGTTAAAAGGTAGTACTGTGGATTTCCTTACTATCCCTCCTCCACTAATTAAATCAAAGGCGATCATGCTATGATCACTATTGCCAAGTGGCCCCAACACCCTTATCTCTTGCACTAGATCTGCTGTTCCACTAAGGACTAGGTCTAATATGGCTTCCCCTCTGGTCGGTTCATGAACCAGCTGCTCCAAGAAGCAGTCATTTATTTCATCTAGGAACTTTATCTCCCTAGCATGTCCTGACGTGACACTGACCCAGTCGATACCGGGGTAATTGAAATCACCCATTATTATTACTGCGCAGTAACTTTTGTTAGCTTCCTTGCTTTCTTTGAGCACTTCATCATCCATTTGGTCATTCTGGCCAGGCGCTCGATAGTACACCCCCACTGCCATTGCCTTCTCCCTTTTATATGGAATTTCAATCCATATAGATTCTACAGCAGATTTTGTTTCCTGCAACACTTTAATCCTTTCTGAGTCAATGCCCTCTCTAACATAGAGCGCAACCCCTCCACCAATTTGATCAGCTCTATCATTACGATATAGTTTTTACCCAGGTATCACAGTGTCCCACTGGTTGTCCTCCTTCCACCATGTCTCTGATATTCCAATCATATCTAACCTTTCATTTAGTGCTATATATTCTAACTCTCCCATCTTATTCTTTAGACTTCTAGCATTTGCATACAAGTATTTTAGAGAATGTATTTTATTCATGTTAATTTGGCTATTGTTAGACATGGGTAAAATGGGATCTTTAAGCTCTGTCTGCTCCATACTTGAGGGCATTTGGGCTACTTTACTCTATTCTGGAACCTCTCTGCTTTTGGTAGTATCCTTCAAGGATACATTCTTCCAAACCATCCGCTCTTGGGCGACTGTCGGCTTTCCCCTAATATCTAGTTTAAAAGCTGCTCTATCTCCTTTTTAAAGGTTAATGCCAGCAGCCTGGTTCCATCCCGGTTAAGGTGAAGCCCATCCCTTCGGAAAAGCCCCTCCTTTCCCCAGAATGTTCCCCAGTTCCTAACAAATCCAAAACCCTCATCTCTGCACCACTGTCTCATCCACGCGTTGAGACTCTGGAGCTCTGCCTGCCTTTTGGGTCCTGTGCGTGGAACAGGAAGCATTTCGGAGAATGCTACCCTGGAAGTTCTGGATTTCAACTTCCTACCTAAAAGCCTAAATTTTGCCTCCAGAACCTCCCTACCACATTTTCCTATGTCATTGGTACCGACATGTACCAAGACAGCAGACTCCTCCCCAGCACTATCTAAGACCTTATCTAGGTGGCGCGTGAGGTCCGCTACCTTCGCACCCAGCAGGCATGTTACCAGGCGATCCTCATGTCCACCAGCCACCCAGCTATCTACATGCCTAATGATCGAATCACCAACTATAACGGCTGTCCTAACCCTTCCCTCATGGGCACATTGCCCTGGAGAAACTTCCTTGGTGCGAGAGGGTTTTACATCACCTGGAGGACAGGTCCTAGTTAAAGGATCACTTCCTGCCACACCAGGGTGATGTTCTCCTGTCACGTGACCTCTCTCCTCCATGGCAACAGGGGTGCTGCCAGACTGGAGGTGGGACTTCAGGACTATATCCCTGTAGGAATACAATCAAAGAAATCCTCCCCAGAGCCAAGAACATCTAGGCTAAGACATCTGAGGGAAACTGAAATGGCTGGATGCTGGCATCTCCTATTGGTTTTCATTAAGGCCAGCCCAACCACTAAGCAAACTAAGCAATCAACTAGGGCAGCAGCATCTGAGGCTCAGCAAGGACCAACTACAGTCAAAGCAAAAGAATGGGTCCCAACAGCCAGATGAACTAAAAGCCTCATCAGTGCATGCTTTTGACCGCAGGAAGAACAGGCAATATGCAAATAGTCCATTTACATACCCTTGTATATGGCTTCTGGAAACTTCCCTCATTACTTATATATTCACAAAACAAAGTTTAAATATTTAAAAGTATGATGTCCAAATGTGGTTTTCATTGGATTTTCTGAGAGGGATGATGCTGAGATGATTATGATTAAATTTAATTACAGTATCATATATCTTGGGGGGCAGGGGCTAAGGGTCTAAAAGCTAATTATGCAGGGGAGCAAGACTAAAGGTTTGTCTAAGGTGTCTAATAACCTTGCACTGGCCCTAGTTCCCATGATACCAACCTCAAACTTGATGCTGTTTTACAAAGACTTATTCAGATGGAGGGAGACATCCAGGCAACAGGGAAAGCCCCCGATGCCATCAAAATACTGTTAGGGGCCAGTGCCCCTGAAACAAAGCAAATCTCTGGTGGCCCAGCAACCGCAAGTCCCCCTCCCCCTCCCAACTAAAAATAAACCTGGTGGCCCAGCAGCCCAAAATCCCCCCTCTCCTCCCAACTAAAGAGGAGTGAGGAAAAGAGGGAGAAGTGGCTCATTGGTTGTGAAAGGTTACCTCACGCCAGAGGGCTAGGGGCTCAATTCTCACAAAGGGACAAGTAACCTCAGGCCAGAGGAACTGGGATCTCTAGTCCCATGGCCACTCCTTGTGGCCTTGGGCAAGCCACTTAACCCTCTATTGCCTCAGGCATACTTAGACTATAAGCCCTTTGGGGACAAGGGAAAGCGTAGTTACTCACCTGTAACAGGTGATCTCCGGAAACAGCAGGAATTTAGTCTTCACATATGGGTGACATCGGTACCAACGGAGCCAGCATGGGAATGCTCCCCAGCATCCAATAGGAAAGCTTTTGGGAGCATCCCACTGTGCCTGTGTAGCTGTTTTCCTGCCCTTCCAGTTCTCCCTCCTCAGTTGAGTTTGTAGATGAGATAAAAGGAGAGAGAGAAGAAGACCTACAACTCTTAGGGGAGGAGGGTGGGTTGTGAAGACTAAATTCCTGCTGTTCCCGGAGATCACCTGTTACAGGTGAGTAACTATGCTATCTCCAGGAACAAGCAGGAATGTAGTCTTCACATATGGGACTCCCTAGCTAGGAGATGCCAGAGAGATGACCTCAGAGTCGGCTGTTGAAATCACAGGTATGCCTAAAGAAGTCATGTATCCTCCATGGATGTCTGGTATCGAAACCCAGGACGGAGGGTAGGAGTTGCTCTAAGTCTGAAAGAGATGCCGGAGAACACATCCCGGTGGGAGTCCTTGTCCAGGCAATAGTGAGCAGCAAAAGTGTGGACAGAAGACCATGTTGCTGCTTTGCATATCTTGTCTATAGCTACAGAGCGTAGATTTGCCATTGAGGCAGCCATGGCTCGAACATTATGGGCAGTGAAGTGACCCTCGAGAGAGAGTCCTGCTTTTTCCTAGGTAAAGGTGATGCAGTCAGCTATCCACTTGGGGAGAGTTTGTTTGAATACTGGCAAGCCATGGTGACTCAAGTCAAAGGAAATGAAAAGTTGGGAAGCTTTTCGGTGCTCTGGAGATAAAAAGCTAAGGCACGTTTCCAATCCAGAGTGTGGAGGGTTGCCTCTGCCCTAGAGGAATGAAGTCTAGGGAAAAAGACAGGAAGGTAGACTGACTGGTTTAAATGGAAGGGCAAGACCACCTTCGGCATGAAGTGAGGATGAGTCCTAAGGACAACCTTATCATGGTGGAACCGTGTATGAGGAGGGTCAGCCACCAAAGCCTGAAGTTCACTAATGCACCTTGTTGAAGTAAGGGCAATAAGGAAGATGACTTTCCATGTGAGAAACTTAAGTGAAGTAGTGGCTAGAGGTTCAAAGGGCAGCTTGAGAAGCTGTCCTAGGACAACATTAAGATCCCATGCCACTGGAGGCAGCTTAATGGTAAGTTTGGTTAATAGAGGACCCCTCATAAAGTGTGCTACAAAAGGCTGAGAAGAGATGGGCTGGCCATCTAAGTGCATGTGAGAGGTTGCAATTGAACTTAGATGTACTCTTACCGAATTGGTTTTAAATCCAGAAAAAGATAGGTGGAGGAGATACTCAAGTAGTGCCTCCACCACAGCTGAGAAGGGATTAAGATTCTTCTGAGAACACCAGAAAGAAAACCTACGCCACTTGAAAGAATAGGACCATCTGGTGGATGGCTTCCTAGAAGCTAAGAGGATGTCCTTAACCTCCTGGGAAAGGTTAATGTCCTGGAAGGCTATGCCTTCAGCAGCCATGCTGTGAGATGGACAGACTGTGGATTGGGATGGAGCAGCGTCCCCTCCTCCTGAGGGGGAGATCTAGAACAGACCCCAGATCTATGGGTTGAGCCTGAGACAGACGTAGAATGAGAGGGTACCACGGTTGACATGGCAAGCATGGGGCTATGAGTATCATGAAGCACTTGTCTCTTTGGAGTTTGAAAAGAGTCTTGGGAATTAGGGGAATGGGAGGGAAGGCATATAGGAAGCCTTGAGCCCAGTCGAGGTGAAAAGCATTCACTTGCTGATTGTCTGGTGCAGGAGTCCTGGTGCAGAAGCGAGGAAGCTTGGCATTCTGAGGACTTGTGAACTGGTCTATCTCTAGAGTCCCCCAGATTTGAAAAATGTGAGTGTACACTTCCTTTAGATCTAGAGAATAGAGCCAATCCTGACTCTGAAGATAGGGGAGAAGGGTCCATAGGGAGATCATTTTGAACTTCTCCCATAGTAGGTACTTGTTCAGTTCTCTGAGGTCCAGAATGGGCCTGTATCCTCCTGTTTTCTTTGGACTGAGGAAGTATGGAAAATAAAAACCCATTCCCTGTTGGGATGGTGAAACCTCTTCTGTTGCATCCTGCAACAGAAGAGAGGTGACCTCTTGTAGCAACAGAGCAGTGAGAGGGCGCTGAGAGCGGAACTCTCTTGGAGAAGTCTGGCGGGGGTAGACTTTGTAGATGAAGCTTGTACCCCTCCCATACTATGGACAATGTCCACTGCTCTGATGTGATGAGATGCCACCTGTGGGCAAAGTGACAGAGACTGCCGGGGGTGTGGATGGGATATGGACTCTCCAGAGGCAGGACAGCTATGTTCTCTAGAAAGGAGTCAAAGACCCTGAGTAGTCTGGGTCTGCTGAGGTGGCTGTGACTTAGGAGTCTGAGCCTTCTTTTGCTGCTTTGGTGGTTGCTGCCCCTTCTGAGGAGCATGATGTTGACACTGAACAGCAGGGATATAAAAGGATAGTACTTCTTTATTGAAAAAAGCTTTCTTTGCTGTTTTTGTCCTAGCTGGGTTGGCAGTAGATCTAGATAGCCTATTGAGGGTAGTGTTCTCAGATTCTAACTTAGAGGCCTTGTCCTGCCAGTCCTTGTCAAAAAGGTTTTCACCAGTGCAATATTACCCAGCTTATCTTGAACCACTGTTCAAGATCCAGTGCTTGAAGCCAAGCAATCCTGCGTCCACTGATGCAGATGGATGAAGTCCTGCTGATGCACTTAAAACAGTCAAAAGTTAAACTTTGAAACATTCTGAGCATGCTTTACAAGGGTGAGATAATCTGCTCTCTTGTCATCGGGGAGAAGAGGAGCCATTAACTCCAAATCCTTAGCCACCTCTCTAAGGAACATACCCATATAGAGTATGTAGGCACTAATCCTGTCCGATAGCATGGAGGCCTGAAAACAAAGTCAACCAAAGGCATCAAGGGTTCTTGATTCCCTACCTGGAAGGTTCGAGGAACGTGTCTTAGCACTCTTTATTCGACACACTGCCAATTCCACTACCATGGAATGGTGCAGCAATTGTGTCTTTTGGAAACCGGGACACTCCGGTACCCGGTACATGGTATCGAGTTGCCGGGTAAGGGGAGAAATTGTAAGAGGTGTCTCCCACATACGAAGCATGAGGTTGTGAAGTATCCGATGGATAGGGAGCATAGTAGCCTCCTTCGGAGCTGTTAAGTATTGAAGAATTTTGAGTTCTTCGGCCCTAGGCTCTTTCTCCAATGTCAATGTAATGGACAGACCCCTAGCAACATCACGAATAAAGTCTTGAAAAGACATGTCCTCTGGTGGGGACATGCAACGTTGTGGAGATGGAGATGGGTCATCCGGGTTAGTTTTCACGTCTCAGGTATCGGCTGATTCATCATCCGATGAATCGGAATCTGAACACTCAAAGTATCAATGGGCAGGATGTTCCCGCTCCGCACAAACTCAGTACCGATCGAAACCGGTAGTTGAAGCCTGTGCTGTCAGAACCACGGTACCAGAAACGGATTCGAGGGCTGGCATAGGCGTGGAAAGCGGCAAAAATGTTGATGCAGGCTGTATTGGTACTGAAGCCGGTACCGACTGTAAGGGTTTTACTGGTACCGAGGCCACCAGTATGGCTGCTAAGCTCCTCTCGATGGCCAGGATATGTTGATCCATGGAGCTTGCCAATACCTGGGTCACAATCCCTGAGCATGACACCAGGAGCTCTCCAGAGGCGGCGGCCTCGGGAGCATCATGGGACCCCACTAAGGCTTTGGAGCGAAGATCCTCCTGCCGGGGTTGTTTGGCCAGTGTGTCACCCTCCAGTGCAACGCCCGAGGCATCTCAATGCTTAGAAGGAGATCTACCCTTGGAGGGCCGGCCAGCCAGCCTTCGATGAAGACTTAGGTTTCTATACCTGAGATCCTTGGAAGGGAGATGAAGCTCTTGATGATGTCGATGCTAAAGATACTGCATTGGAGGCAAAGAGGGTGCCCAGCTTTGCAGCTCAATTCTGTAGGCCTCTCTTTGTCATCTTCCTACAGAGAGGACATACTACGGATGATGATCCAGTCCTAAGCATTTTAGACACCAGTCATAGGTGTCTGTGGTCGAAATAGTACCACCATATTTGGAACACTTCTTAAAACCAGTGGATGTTTTTTCCATTGTGTCTGTGACAAAATGTGAGGCCTAGGCCTAAGATGGCATTGATGTGCCTGAAGAAAAGTAGTAATTCTTTCCTTCACAGATTTTTTTTTTTAAAGATAGAAAGAAAGCACCGACGGAGGTCGGTACCTGCATCGACGGGAAGGCAGACGCAAGCTACAAAAACTATGAAAAACCACTAATTTTCTGCAGTGACAGGAATTGCTTCTTGTCGGCTCCGCAGAAAATGAAGAACTGAGGAGGAAGAGCTGGAAAGGCGGGAAGGCAACTATGCAGGCGCAGTGGGATGCTCCCAAAAGCTTTTCTATTGAATGCTGGGGAGTGTTCCCGCACGGGCTCCGTCAGTACCGACGTCACCCATATGTGAAGACTACATTCCTGCTTGTTCCCGGAGATTAAAAAGTGCCTGTTAGCATATATCTGTAAACCGCTCTGATACACAGTGTAAAGAGCGGTATATGAAGGGCCTAAACCATAAAAATAAACCGGGTGGCCCACCGGACCCAAATTTCCCACCCAGTACCTTTACAAACAAGGGGGAGCATGCACTGCCTATGCGCTCCCGTTCCTGCGCTGCCATCTTTAAAAGTGGCAGCGCCTGACCCCGTGCAGTGCATTCTTGGATACCCCATGGCAGTCTGACCCCACCTGGTGCATCCCAGGATGCACTGCATGGGGCCAGGCGCTGCCATTTTCAAAGATGGCGACACAAGAGCGGGAGCACGTGGGCAGCGCTCCTGCTCGTTTGTAAAGATATCGGGAGGGGGTGGGGAGGTTCAGGGCCGCTGGACCACCAGGTTTATTTTTAGCTGGGGTGGGGGGGGGGGAGGAAATCAGGATCACTGGGCCACCAGGGTCTCACTTTCTGTCAGGGGCATCAGGGGCTTTCTCCTCAGATGATCCAGGCATCAGGGAAGGCACCTGATACCATCAAAATAATGTTGGCGGCATGTGCTAGTTGTTTAAGCCACCTCAAGACCAGGCATAGAGATATTGGTGCTAAGGCTGCTTGTGAAATCCTCTACGTGTTTACCTGTACCGGGCACAGCCAATATTAGCATGCCATTTTATTATGTGCAGCACATTTGCCTATAATTTAAATATTCATGGTGTTTATTGTGCACTTGTTTTTCCTTTGCAGTTTATCTATGTGTTTGTCTTTTTTCTGTATTTGGCGGTGGCAGTAATTGTGCTTAAAAGTGGCGTTATTTGTGGTTAAAGGCCTTGCTAGTTTTCTGCATATTGGGAAGGATGAATTCCAGGCTGAGGCAAAGTTTTCAAAGTGCCTGTACAGTGCCCCCCTGTGTATAAGACGGGTATGTTGCTTAGACTTGCGTTGCAGGGTCAGTAGTGCTTTGCTTCTCATTGAAAGTATTTGCTCATGAGGCAGCCATACTTAACACCCAAAGTTTCCATGCTACTTAAAGTTGTACCTCACAGAAACTATACTAGGTCATATCTCGGCATTTATATAATGCTCTATACTGAGACACCTTACGCTAAATTACATTCAGATAATGGAGTCCCTGCCCAGAGACATTAAGAACATAAGAATATAAGATATGCCATACTGGGTCAGACCAAGGTCCATCAAGCCCAGTATCCTGTTTCCAACAGTGGTCAATCTAGGTCATAAGTACCTAGCAGTCTCCCCAAAAGACACAGGTTCCTCAATGCTTGTACTGGGTCAAGCAGTGATATCCTGGCTCCCTTTTAATAATGGTTTATGGACCTTTCCTCCAGGAACTTGTCCAAACCTTTTTAAATCCCAGCTACACTAACAGCTTTTACTACATCCTCCGGTAACAAATTCCAGAGTTTGCTTACATGTTGAGTGAAAAATATGTTCTCTTATTAGTCTTAATAGGTTACCCTGTAGCTTCATTGCATGTCTCGTAGTCTTTTTATATTCTGATGAAGTAAACAAATCGATCTACGTTTACCCGTTCCATTCCATTCATTAATTTATAGACCTCTATCATATCTCCCCTCAGCTGTCTCTTTTCCAGGTTGAAGAGCCCTAACCTTTTTAGCCTCTCATCATAGGAATATCCTTCCATCACCTTTACCATTTTGGTGGCTCTTCTCTGTACCTTTTCTAATAACGCTATATCCTTTTTAAAATACGGCGACCAGAATTGCACACAATACTCAAGGTGCGGTCGCACCATGGAATGATACAGAGGCATTATAATATCTTTTGTTTTATTTTCCATTCCTTTCCTTATGATACCTAGCATTCTATTTTGCTCACTTGGCCGCTGCTGCACACTGGGGGGAGGGTTTTAACATATTATCCACGATGACGCCTAAATCTTTTTCCTGGGTGGTGGTTCCCAATGTGGAACCTTGCATCGTGTAAAGCGTAGTTACTCACCTGTAACAGGTGATCTCCGGGAATAGCAGGAATTTAGTCTTCACATATGGGTATCGTTGGTACCGACGGAGCCTGCGCGGGAACGCTCCCCAGCGTCCAATAGGAAAGCTTTTGGGAGCATCCCTCAGCACATGCGCGCTGCCTTCCCGCCTTTCCAACTGTCCCTCTTCAGTTAAGTTTGTAGCTGAGTGAAAAGGATAGAGGGAGAGAGGAAAGAGACAAAGAGATAGAGACACAACTCCTAGGGGAGGTGGGTGGATTGTGAAGACTAAATTCCTGCTGTTCCCGGAGATCACCCGTTACAGATGAGTAACTACGCTATCTCCAGGAACAAGCAGGAATGTAGTATTCACATATGGGGACTCCCTAGCTGAAGATACCAGGGAGATAGCCCCAGGAAGGTGCCACCCTGGAAAGGTGGGAATCCTTCCTCCCATGTATCTCTGGCATTTCACCAGGGTTGGTGGGTAGGAGTTGAATTAGGTCTGAAAGAGATTTTGAAGAACAGCTTGGCCAAAGGCATCCCGATGGGAGGCTTTATCCAGGCAGTAGTGGGCTGTGAAGGTGTGTACCGAAGCCCAGGTGGCTGCTCGACAAATGTCATCGATAGACACAGAGTGGAGATTAGCCATGGAAGATGCCATGGCTCTCACGTTACAAGCTGTGACATGGTCCTGAAGAGGAAGACCCTTACTCTCATAAGCAAAGGATATGCAATGGGCAATCCATTTAGATAAAGTTCTTTTGGAGACTGGTTGTCCCAAATGACTAGGGTCAAAAGCTATAAAAAGTTGCGAGGACTTTCTATGTTGCTGTGTTCTTTGTAAGTAAAAGGCTAAGGCCCTTTTACAATCCAAAGTATGAAGGTTTCTTTCTGCATTAGAGGCATGAGGCCTCAGAAAAAATACAGGAAGATAAATTGGTTGATTCAAATGAAAAGGCGAAACCACCTTTGGCATAAAGTGTGAATGAGTTCTAAGAACAACCAAGGCTGCCTTTACATTGTGTTTGGTTTTCTTTGTTCATATGTACACCGCACTGATTAAAAGAGCGCGGTATATAAGAAATGAAAATAAATAAATAAATAACCTTATCATGATGAAACCTAGAATAAGGAGGATCAGTCACTAAAGCTTGCAATTCACTAATGCGACGTGCAGAGGTGATTGCAATTAGGAAGATGACCTTCCAGGACAAAAACTTAAGGGCTGTAGTGGCTAAAGGCTCAAAAGGTGGCGTAATAAGCTGCCCGAGAACTAGGTTAAGATCCCATGCCACCGGTGGTGGCTTGATGGGAGGTTTGGTTAAAAGAAGGCCTCTCATAAATCTTGATATGAGTGGATGAGAGGAAATTGGTTGTCCATTAAGAGGCTTATAAGAAGCCACAATTGCACTAAGATGGACTCTTAATGAATTGGTCTTTAGACCAGAATTTGATAAGTGAAGGAGATACTCTAGTATCAATTCCAAGGGTATGCCAAGGGGGTTTAATCCCTTCTTGCAGCACCATATAGTAAAATGTTTCCACTTAAAGGCATAAGATCTTCTTGTGGAAAGTTTCCTAGAAGCCTAAAGGATATCCTTTACCTATTGGGACAGGTTGAGATCCTGGAGGTCTAAGCCTTCAGCAACCAGGCCGTGAGGTGCAGGGACTGGGGATTCGGGTGCCATAGCGTCCCGTTGTCTTGAGAAAGGAGATCTGGAGCATGCCCTAACTCCAGAAGTGCTGCTTGAGAGAGATGTAGAAGCAGGGGATACCACGTTTGGCGTGGCCATTGTGGCGCTATGAGAATCATGCGACCCCTGTCTCTCTGAAGCTTGAAGAGTGTTTTGGGGATGAGGGGAATGGGTGGGAAGGCATAAAGGAAGTTCTGGCCCCAGTGAAGGAGGATGGCATCCCTTGCCTGACAATTGTGAGCCGGAATCCTGGAACAGAACCGGGGAAGTTTGGCATTCAGTGGACTTGCAAAGAGGTCTATGTTTGGAGTGCCCCAGAGATGAAATATCTTTTCCACCTGGTCTAGGTGGAGGGGCCACTCGTGAGGCAGCAGTACTCGACTGAGTCTGTCCGCCCAAAGGTTTTGAATGCCTGGAAGATATACCACTAGAAGGTGAATTTGATACTCTCTGGCGAGGGCCCAGAGTCGTAAAGTTTCGTTGCATAACGACAGAGAGCCTGTTCCGCCCTGCTTGCTCACATAGAACATGGCTACTTGTTTGTCCGCCTGGACTAGGACTGTCTTGTAGCTGAGCTGGGCATGGAATACTTGAAGAGCTAAACAGATTGCTCTTAATTCCAGGTGGTTTATGTGTAAACCAGTCTCCTGTGGAGTCCAGGTTCCCTGGGTAGAGAGATGATTCAGGAGTGCTCCCCAACCCACCTGTGATGCATCTGTTGTCAGGGTGGCCTGAAAAAGGGGTTGACGAAAGGGAGACCCCACTGTCAGGTTTTGCAGTGATTGCCACCATTGGAGGGACAAAATTAGATGTTGAGAGTTTATTATTTTTTCCGACAAATGACCTGTGGCCTGTGCCCTCTGTGTGGAAAGGGTCCACTGAGCTGCTCGCATGTGGAAGTGAGAATATGGGACTACATGAACTGTGGATGCCATATGTCCCAGTAACTGCAGTAGCTCTCGAGCAGTGAGGGAGGATTTGCCTGCTGCCTGAGAAGCCAGTTGCATTATGAGAAGACACCGGGCCTGTGGAAGGAAAGCCCTTGCCTGTCTGATATTTAGACAGGCTCCTATGAATTCCAGGCATTGGGAAGGAACTAGTTGAGACTTTGGGAAGTTTATTACCAACCCCAAGTATTGGAGGATTTGCATTGTGCGAGACAGTGCAGTGCTGGCCTCTGCAACTGTAGGGGCTCGAATGAGCCAGTCGTCTAAGTAAGGGAAGATGAATATCCCCAGGGTTCGTAGAAATGCAGCTACTACTGCCATGCATTTTGTGAATACCCTTGGTGCTGAAGCCAGACCAAAGGGAAGAACCCTGTACTGGAAATGTTTTCCTCTGAAAAGGAATCGTAAGAATTTCCTGTGATCTGGATGGATCAGAATGTGAATGTATGCATCCTTTAACTCTAGAGAGCAAAGTCAATCCTGGCTTTGAAGGTATGGCAGAAGAGTTCCTAGAGAAATCATTTTGAACTTCTCTCGAAACAGGTATTTGTTCAATTATCTGAGGTCTAAAATGGGTCTGTGTCCTCCTGTTTTCTTTGGAATAAGAAAATAGGGGGAGTAGAACCATGCACACCCCATTGAAGAATGGGTACTTCCTCTATTGTCCCTTGGGCAAGAAGTGTTGAGACCTCGTGATCTAGCAGATTGTCTGCAGAGGTTTGAGAATTGAATTGTTTTAGAATTGTAGGAGGGGACATGCTGTGAAAATGAAGCTTGTACCCTTCTCCTACAATGGACAAGGTCCAATCTTCTGCAGTTATCTGATGCCATCTGTTGGCAAAGTGGCATAACCTGCCTGGGATATTGGGGGGTTGGGGACCCCTCAGAGGCAGGAAGGCTAAGCTCTCTAGGAAGGAGTCAAAGCCTTTGAGGGGGCTGAACCTGGAGAGCTGGTTGGGCTCTCGGGCCTTTTGGTTTCTTTTGCTGTCTAGTTTGTCCATTTTGGGCAACCTGACTTTGAGATTGACTTTGCTGGGTATAGGAAGGATAGAACGTCCTCTTTTTGCTGAAAGAGGGTTTTTTATAAGGCTTCTTTTTAGCTGGAGTGGCTGTAGACTTTGACAATCTATCTAGAGTAGTATTGTCAGCCTCTAACTCGTTAGCCTTCTCCTGCCAGTTCTTGCCGAAGAGATTCTCTCCCGTGCAAGAAATGTTGCCTAACTTGTCCTGTACCAAGTCTCCAAGTCTGATGCCTGTAGCCAGGCAATCCGTTGTGCGCCAATGGCAATAGCAGAGGTTCTGTTGATGCATTCAAAGCAGTCAAAGGCTGCACGATTAACAAACTTGAAGACATCTTGAGCATGCTTAACTAGGGCAAGAAAATCTCATCTCTTGTCATCTGGGAGAAATGGGCTCATAAGCTCCAAGTCTCCTGTGACTTCCTTGAGGAACATTCCCATATATAGGATATATGAACTGATCCTAGCAGAACGCATGGAAGCTTGAAAGGTTCTACGCCCAAAAGCATCCAGAGTCCTGCATTCATGACCTGGAGGATTGGATGCATGCCTCTTTGCACTTTGCATCCTACGCATGGCTGATTCCACTACCATTGAATGGTGTGGCAGCTGAGTTTTCTGAAATCCAGGACATGGCGGAACTCGATACATAGTATCAAGTCTCCTGGAGTGAGGAGAAGTAGTCAGAGGTGTTTCCCACATTCTGAGCATCAAGTTATACAGAATTTCATGGATAGGCAGAGTGGCTGCCTCCTTAGGAGCTTTAGGATATTGGAGAATTTCCAATTCCTTTGCTCTGGGTTCCTCTTCAGGAGCTACTGTGATTGAAAGACCTTTGGCCATATCACGGATGAAATCCTGAAATGACATGTCCTCTGGAGGTGACATTCTGCGTTGGGGAGAAGAGGGATCTTCTGGGAGAAGCCCTCTAGTACCAGCAGAATTGTCAGAGTCTTCGGAATCGGAGGAATCAAAGTATTCCTGACCCCGATGCTCCTGCAAAGCACGGTCCCGGTATCAATCGAAGTCGGTACCGAGCTGACCCGATACCGATCTGTCGATTCCAGCCAGAGATGGCATGGGAAGAGTTCCCACCGGGGCTGGTACCGTCGGTACCAGTATCGCCACCGGCATCGGTGTCAATACCGGTGCCCGTTGGACCACCGGTACCACAGCTGACAGAAGAGCTGCGATGCTGCGCTTGATAGCAAGGAACCTCTGGTCTATCGACGCTGCCAATGCCTGGAAGTCCATACCGGTAAACACGGCCAGAACCCCTGAGCATGGCACAGGTAGTTCTTACGAGGTTGAGGCCTTGAGAACATCCTGAAGCCACATCGATTCTTTGGAAGCCGAAGCCTCCCGCCGGGGCTGTTTTGCCGGTGTGGTTCCTTCAAGGGCAATGCCAATGGCCTCTCAATGCATAGCAGGAGAGCTACCCTATGAGGACCGGCTTTTATGTTTAGTTACCTGAGATCCATGGGAGGAAGAAGAGGCCCTTGACGATGTCAATGCAATGGATCTGGCATCCGAAGAAAAGAGGGTACCGAGCTTTGCAGCCCGGTTCTGCCTTCTTCTTTTAGCCATTCCCATACAGGAGAGACATTCAGTTGGAGAATGTTCAGGTCCTAAACATTTAAGACACCAATCATGGGTGTCAGTGATGGAGATGGTACCGCCACACTTAGTACATTTTTTAAAACTACTAGTTGGCTTTTCCATGATTTAGGAATATGGGGCCTAGTGCCCAAAATGGTGCCTAGCACCAAAGAGAAAAGTTTCTGAAGAGAAACAGTCTAAGCCTAAGGTTTGTTTTTGTTTTTTTGGAAAAAGAAAAGAAAGGAACCGACGGTACCGGTAAGCGTCGTGCAGTAGGCAAACGCGACCACAAGAAAACAAATTTAAAGACAGAATTTTCTGCGGTGACAGGGATTAGATCCTGTCGGCTCCGCGGAAAACGAAGAACTGAAGAGGGACAGTTGGAAAGGCGGGAAGGCAGTGCACATGTGCTGAGGGATGCTCCCAAAAGCTTTCTTATTGGACGCTGGGGAGCGTTCCCGCGCAGGCTCCGTCGGTACCGACGATACCCATATGTGAAGACTACATTCCTGCTTGTTCCTGGAGATCCATAGTTTGGGTTGTTCTTTCCTAGGTGCATAATCTTGCACTTGTCCACATTAAATTTCATCTGCCAGTTTTCCAATTTATCAGTTTTTCACAATCTTGCAATTTTTCAAATTTCATCTGCCAGTTTTCCAATTTATCAATTTTTCACAATCTTGCAATTTTTCACAATCTTCTTGGGGTTTTAACAACTTTAAATAGTTTTGTGTCATCTGCAAATTTGATAATCTCACTAGTTATTCCCTTTTCCAGGTCATTTATGAATATGTCAAAAAACAGCAGACCCAGCACAGATCCCTGGGGTACTCCACTATTCAACTTTTTCCATTGGGAAAATTGGCCATTTAACCCTACCATTTGCTTTCTATCTTTTAACCAGTTCCTGATCCACAATAGTGCACTGCCTCCTATCCCATGATGTTTTAATTTTGCCAAAAGTCTCTGATAGGGGACGTTGTCAAAGGCTTTCTGAAAGTCCAGATACACTATATCAACCGACTCACCTTTGTCTACCTGTTTATTCACAACTTCAAAAAAACATAACAGGTTAGTAAGACAAGATCTTCCTTATATAAAGCCATGTTGGTTCTCCCATTAAGCCATTACTATCTACATGTTGAGTAATTTTGTTTCTTTATGATGATTTCTAACATTTTTTCCGGTACTGATGTCAGGCTCACCGGTCTGTAGTTTCCCGGATCACCCCTGGAGCCTTTTTAAAAACTGGCGTTACATTGGCAATCCTCCAATCTTCAGGTATTACAGATGATTTTAATGATAGTTCACAGATTACTAAAAGCAGGTCTGCAATCTCATATTTCAGTTCTTTCAACACCCTTGGATGTAAAACGTCCGGTCCAGGTGATTTGCTACTTTTCAGTTTATCGAATAGTTGTAATACATCTTCCCGGTGTATCGATATTTCCTTCAATTCTTCCGCAGTATAGCATAGTTACTCACCTGTAACAGGTGATCTCCAGGAACAGCAGGAATTTAGTCTTCACATATGGGTATCGTCGGTACCGATAGAGCCTGTGCGGGAACGCTCCCCAGCGTCCAATAGGAACGCTTTTGGGAGCATCCCTCAGCGCCTGCGTGCTGCCTTCCCGCTTTTCCCAACTGTCCCTCTCCAGTTGAGTTTAAAGCTGAGACAAAGAGAGAGGGAAAGAGGGAAAGAGAGATAGAGACATACAACTCCTAGGGGAGGTGGGTGGGTTGTGAAGACTAAATTCCTGCTGTTCCCGGAGATCACCTGTTACAGGTGAGTAACTATGCTATCTCCAGGAACAAGCAGGAATGTAGTCTTCACATATGGGGACTCCCTAGCTGCAGATGCCAGGGAGAAGGCACCAGAAGTTGTGTGCCCTTATGAAAGGGCTCCACTTCCCCCCCCCCCCCCCATGGATCTCTGGCATCCTAACAGGGATGGTGGGTAGGAGTTGATTAAGTATGGAACAGGTGTTGAAGAACAGCCTGACCAAACAGGGCATCCCGGCGGGAGTCCTTGTCTAAGCAGTAATGGGCTGTGAAGGTATGAACCGAAGCCCAAGTAGCTGCTCGACAGATGTCATCGATAGACACAGAGTGAAGATGAGCCATAGAGGCTGCCATGGCTCTCACATTGTAAGCTGTGACATGGCCTTCAAGAGGAAGGTTCTTACTCTGATAGACAAAAGAAATACACTGTGCAATCCAGCTGGACAGTGTTCTTTTGGAGACTGGAAGTCCCAAATGACTAGGATCAAAAGCAACAAAGAGTTTAGAGGACTTTCTATGTTGCTGTATCCTTTGCAAGTAAAAGGCCAAAGCCCTTTTAGAGTCCAAGGTATGAAGATTCCTTTCTGCATTTGAAGCATGAGGCCTTGGAAAAAATACAGGCAGATAAACCACTTCGTTTAAATGAAAAGGTGAGACCACCTTTGGCATAAAGTGTGGATGAATCCTAAGGACTACCTTATCATGATGGAACCTTGTATAAGGAGGATCAGCCACCAACGCTTGCAATTCACTGATGCGACGTGCTGATGTGATTGCAATAAGAAAGATGACCTTCCAGGAAAGGAATTTCAAAGAGGTAGTAGCTAATGGTTCAAAAGGCGGCTTCATGAGCTGCCCAAGAACCAGGTTTAAATCCTATGCCACTGGTGGTGGCTTAATGGGAGGCTAAGTTAAAAGAAGGCCTCTCATAAATCTCGCTATGAGAGGATGAGAGGAAATAGGTTGTCCATTTAGAGGCTTGCAAGAAAGCACAGTTACTTACCTGTAACAGGTGATCTCTGGGAACAGCAGGAATTAGTCATCACATATGGGTACGTCGGTACCGACGGAGCCTGCGCGGGAAAGCTCCCCAGCTTTTCAGATTAAAAGCTTTTGGGGCCTCCCACTGCACATGCGCGCTGCCTTCCCGCCTTCCTGAGCAGCTCTCGTCAGTTCGAGTTTAAAGCTGAGACAATAGAGAGAGAGGACAGGAAGATAGATAGAGATACAACTCCTAGGGGAGGTGGGTGGGTTGTGATGACTAATTCCTGCTGTTCCCAGAGATCACCTGTTACAGGTAAGTAACTGTGCTATCTCCAGGAACAAGCAGGAATACGTCATCACATATGGGGACTCCCTAGCTAAGATGCCTGGGAGATCCCCCTCCAAGGGTAAACCATCTTCGCATGGATCTCAGGCATCCATCCAGGGAAGGTGGGCAGGAGTTGTTTAAGTATGGAACAGGTGTTTGAGGACAGCCTGACCAAACAAGGCATCCCGGCGGGAGTCCTTGTCCAAGCAGTAATGGGCTGTGAAGGTATGAACCGAGGCCCAAGTGGCTGCTCGACAGATCTGATCTATGGACACAGAGTGAAGATGAGCCATAGAAGTGGCCATGGCCCTCACATTGTGAGCTGTGACATGGCCCTCCATAGAAATGTTCTTACTCTGGTAAGCAAAAGAAATACACTGAGCGATCCAATTGGAAAGTGTACGCTTGGTGACTGGAAGTCCCAAATGAGAAGGATCAAAAGCCACGAAAAGTTGGGAAGACTTTCGATGTGGTTGAGTCCTGTTGAGGTAAAAGGCAAGAGCTCTTTTACAATCCAGAGTATGAAGGTTCCTCTCTGCACTGGATGCATGAGGAGCCGGGAAAAAGACAGGTAGATATACCTCTTGATTAAGATGAAAGGGCGAGACCACTTTGGGCATAAAGTGGGGATTCGTCCTAAGGACCACCTTATCATGATGAAACCTAGTATAAGGTGGATGAGCCACTAAAGCCTGCAGTTCACTGATGCGGCGAGCCGAAGTGACTGCAATAAGGAAAACAACCTTCCAGGAAAGAAATTTGAAGGAGGTAGAGTCCAAAGGCTCAAAAGGTGGCTTCATAAGCTGACCTAGAACTAGGTTCAAATCCCATGCTACCGGAGGAGGTCGGATGGGAGGTTTAGTTAGAGTCAGGCCTCTCATGAAACGTGAAACAAGAGGATGAGAGGAGACAGGTTGTCCATTTATAGGTTTTAAGGATGCTGCAATAGCACTCAAATGGACCCTTACTGAATTCGTCTTAAGGCCTGCATTTGAAAGATGCAGGAGATAGTCCAAGAGGGAATTCAAAGGAAGTGCTAGAGGGTCAAGACCCTGCTGAGCACACCAAATGGAAAAACGTTTCCATTTGAAAGCATAAGAACGCCTCGTGGAAGGTTTCCTAGAGGCATGAAGGATATCTGTCACAGGTTGAGAAAGATTAAAGTCTTGAAGACTTAGGCCTTCAGTAACCAAGCTCTGAGATGTAGGGATTTGGGGTTTGGGTGCCACAAAGTCCCCTCCTCCTGAGACAGAAGGTCTGGCGCAGCTCCTAGGTCCAGGGAGGATCCCTGGGAGAGATGCAGAAGTAGAGGGAACCACACCTGGCGTGGCCAGCGGGGAGCTATGAGGATCATAGTCCCGTGATCCCTCTGGAGCTTGAACAGAGTCTTGGATATTAGAGGAATGGGTGGAAAGGCATAGAGGAATTCCTGACCCCAATGCAGGAGGAAGGCATCGTGGGCCTGAGCTCCCTGACACTGAGTTCTGGAACAGAACCGGGGAAGTTTGGCATTCCACGGACTTGCAAAGAGGTCTATGTCCGGGGTCCCCCATTCCTGAAAGATTCTGCGTATCTGGTCCATATGTAGGGACCATTCGTGTGGAAGCAGAACTCGACTGAGTCTGTCTGCACGAGAGTTTTGAACTCCTGGAAGATACACTGCAAGAAGGTGAATTTGATGCTCTCTGGCGAAGGCCCATATTCTGAGAGCTTCGTTGCAAAGCGACAGAGAGCCTGTCCCTCCTTGTTTGTTTATATAGAACATGGCTACCTGATTGTCTGTCTGAACTAGGACAGTCAGGTTGACAAGGAGGGTATAGAAGACCTTGAGGGCAAGGTAAATTGCTCGCAGTTCCAGGAGGTTGATATGAAGGGTGGCCTCCTGTGGAGACCAAGTGCCCTGAGTGGAGAGGTTCTGAAGATGAGCTCCCCACCCTGTCTGGGAGGCATCTGTTGTGAGGGTTGCTTGGGACAACAAAGGTTGGAAGGGGGCCCCCAACAACAGATTCTTGGTGGATGTCCACCATTGGAGGGACCAAAATAGACGGCTTGAGGTGAGTATTTGGTCGGAGAGCGCTCCAGATGCTTGAGTCCACTGGGTGGCCAAGGTCCATTGAGCTGCTCTCATATGCAGACGAGCGTAGGGCACCACATGTACCGTGGAGGCCATGTGGCCCAGAAGTCGTAGCATTTCCCGGGCTGTCAAATGACTGCTGGACTGAGCTTGGAAGGCCAAACTCAGCAGGCGTTGGGCCCTGACCTGAGGCAGGTAGGCCCTTGCAGTGATGGTGTCTAACTGGGCCCCTATGAACTCGAGAGACTGAGTAGGGATTAGTTGAAACTTGGGAAGGTTTACTACCAGTCCTAGATACTGCAGAAGACGCCTTGTGCGGTCCAGGGAAATTTGGGCCTGGGACTGAGAGGGAGCTCGGATGAGCCAGTCGTCCAGGTATGGGAATATGAAAATTCCCAGGCCTCTTAGAAAGGCAGCTACGACTGCCATGCATTTGGTGAACACTCTTGGAGCAGAGGCTAGACCGAAGGGGAGTACTCTGTACTGGAAATGTTTTCCCTGAAACAGAAATCGAAGGTATTTTCTGTGGGATGGGTGGATGAGTATGTGTGTATACGCATCCTTTAGATCTAGAGAACAAAGCCAATCCTGACTCTGAAGGTATGGAAGGAGAATGCCCAGAGAAAGCATTTTGAATTTCTCCTTGAAAAGAAATTTGTTCAATTCTCTCAGATCCAGAATTGGTCTGAAGCCCTCTGTCTTCTTTGGTATTAGAAAATAAGGGGAGTAGAATCCCGTCCCCTGTTGAAGAAGAGGGACCTCCTCTATTGCCCCCTGGGCAAGGAGGGAGGAGACTTCCTGACCCAAGAGGGCCAGGAGAGATGGGGGAGAATTGAACTGCCTCACCATAGTATAAGGAGGAAGGTTGGAAAAATGGAGTTTGTAACCCTCTCTGATGATAGAGAGGGTCCATTGCTCTGATGTAATTTGCTCCCATCTGGGAGCAAAGTGAGCTAACCCTCCGGGTATGGTGAGGGGCTCTGGTTGTTCTAGAGCCAGAAAAGTTAAGTTCTCTAGGGGCAAGTCAAAACCCCTGAGGGGGTGGAGCCTGCTGAGGCGTAGCAGACGCCGCAGGCTTTGACCTTGCCTGTTTAGGTTGCTGACGTTTAGCAGCAAAACGAGGCTGAGAGGATTGTTGGCCAGTATTTGTAGAAAATCTGGACTTCTTGTAATAAGGCCTCTTAAAAGACTTCTTCTTGGCAGGAGTGGAGGTAGACTTAGAAAGTCTATCTAAGGTGGCATTTTCTGCATCCATTTGAGTGGCCTTAATTTGCCACTCCTCACCAAATAAGTTCTCACCTGTACAGGGCAGATTTCTTAAGCCATCTAGGACCCAAGGTTCTAGATCAGAAGCCTGGAGCCAAGCAAGACGTCGGGCTGCTATAGCAATTCCCGAAGCCCTACCAGCACCCTCAAAGGAATCAAAAGCTGCCCTGTTGGAGAACTTTGAAATATCCAAAAGGTGTTTCACCAAGGAAATGAACTGCTCCCTCTTATCCTCAGGGAGAAAGGGGGCAAAATGCCGAACTTTTAGAGCGATTTCACTGAGAAACATGCCCATGTAAAGACTATAGGAATTAATCCTGGCTATAAGCATAGTAGCCTGGAAAATTTTCCTGCCAAAAGAGTCTAGAGTCTTACATTCTCGCCCTGGAGGAGTAGAAGAGTGCCTTTTGGTACTCTTTATCTTCTTCATTGCAGACTTCACCACAATAGAATGGTGAGGCAACTGGGTTTTTTGGAAACCAGGAGAAGGGGGGACACGGTACATGGTGTCCAACCTGCGAGAAGAAGGAGACAATGTTAGAGGAGCCTCCCATAAGTCCATCAAGTGTTCTTGAAGGATTTCATGGATAGGCAGGGTGACTGCCTCTTTAGGAGACTTAGAGTATCCTAAAATATCCAGTTTCTTTGATCTGGGTTCCTTTTCAGAGGATGAAGCAATAGAAAGACCTTTAGCCATTTCTATGATGAAGTCCTGAAAGGACAAATCCTCTGGTGGAGACATTCTCCTGTTAGGAGAAGAAGGCTCCTCAGGAAGATCAAGGGAGAACTCATCAGAATCATCAGAGGAGTTAAAATCCTCTGAAGAAGCAGAGTATCCTCTATGTGCTTCCAACGCACGATACGCATACCGTTCGGTATCGACATCGGGCGTACCGGGTATGGGATCGGTACCGGGCAAAAGCCCGGATCCGGCATGCGGAACCGATCTGCGTTTGGAAGACGATGGCCTCGGTTCCGGTATGGAAGCCATTACCGGAACCGGACCCGGTACCGCTGGCTGCGGTACCGAGGGCGTAGCAGCATTAATAAAAGCCAGAATGGCCTGCTGCATGACTTGGACAGTATTGCCCATAGACGCCACTGCTGCCTGGATGTCGGTACCGGTATGGGCCGGTACCCCAGAGCAGTACAACAGGTGATCTGTCGAGGCCGCGCCATCGATGTCAACCTGTGACCCCATGATTGCTTTGGAGGCCGGAGCCTCCCGCCGGGGTTTTTTGGCCTGGGCAGAATCCTCGGACTCAGAATTGAGACTGACGAGAGCTGCTCAGGAAGGCGGGAAGGCAGCGCGCATGTGCAGTGGGAGGCCCCAAAAGCTTTTAATCTGAAAAGCTGGGGAGCTTTCCCGCGCGGGCTCCGTCGGTACCGACGTACCCATATGTGATGACGTATTCCTGCTTGTTCCTGGAGATGCTGCAATAGCACTCAAATGAACTCTCACTAAATTGGTTTTAAGCCCCGCATTAGATAAATCAAGGAGATACTCCAGTAATGATTCCAGAGGTATCGCAAGAGGGTTAAGACCCTTCTGCGAGCATATGGTAAACCTTTTCCACTTGAATGCATAAGAGCGTCTTGTGGAAGGCATCCTGGAAGCATAAAGGATATCCTTTACCTGCTGAGAAAGGTTAAGACCATGAAGTTCTAGGCTTTCAGCAACCAGGCCCTGAGATGCAGAGACTAGGGATTGGGATGCCACAGCATCCCGTCCTCCTGAGAAAGGAGATTTGGAGCAGATCCTAACTCCATAGGCGAAGCTTGAGAGAGATGTAGGAGCAGAGGGTACCACATTTGCCGTGGCCAATGTGGAGCTATGAGAATCATATGACCTCTGTCTCTCTGAAGCTTGAACAGGGTTTTGGGAATTAGGGGAATGGGTGGAAAGGCATACAGGAAGTCCTGGCCCCAATGGAGGAGGAAAACATCCCTGGCCTGACAACCCTGAGCCGGAATTCTGGAACAGAACCGGGGAAGTTTGGCATTCAGCGGACTTGCAAAGAGATCTATGTCCAGGGTTCCCCAAATTTGAAAACTTTTGGCCACCTGGTCTGCATGGAGAGACCATTCGTGTGGAAGCAGAACTCAACTGAGTCTGTCTGCCCAAGAGTTTTGAATGCCTGGAAGATACACCGCAAGGAGATGTATCTGAGGCTCTCTGGCAAGGGCCCATAGTCGCAAAGCTTCATTGCATAGCGACAGAGAGCCTGTTCCGCCCTGCTTGTTCACATAGAACATGGCTACTTGATTGTCCGTTTGAACTAGGACTGTCTTGTAGCTGAGCTGGGTGTGGAATACTTGAAGAGCAAGGATGATTGCTCTGAGTTCCAGGAGATTGATGTGTAGATATGCCTCCTGTGGAGCCTAGGTATCCTGGGTAGAGAGGCCTTGCAGGTGGGCTCCCCAAACCACCTGTGAGGCATCTGTTGTTAGAGTGACTTGCGGTCGGGGTTGCTGAAAAGGAGACCCCACCAAAAGGTTTTGGGGTGACTGAGTTTGTTATTTGAGTTTGCTATTTTGTCTGACAGGTAACCTGACGCCTGAGTCCACTGAGTGGATAAAGTTCACTGGGCTGCCCTCATATGGAGGCGAGCATAAGGAACCACATGCACGGTGGATGCCATGTGGCCTAGCAACTGTAACATTTCCCGAGCAGTGAGGTGAGGTTTTAGCACTGCTTGGGAAACTACTGCACAATGCGAAGGCAGCGGGGCTGTGGAAGGTAGGCCCTTGTCTGTCTGGTATCCAGCAGAGCTCCTATAAACTCCACGGACTGAGTGGGAGCAAGGTTGGATTTTGGGAAGTTTATGACAAGTCCCAAATACTGAAGGATGCGGATTGTGCGAGAGAGAGCAACCCTGGCCTCTGTCTCTGAAGGGGCTCGAATGAGCCAGTGGTCTAAGTAAGGGAAGACGAATATTCCTAGGGTGCGGAGAAATGCTGACACCACAGCCATGCATTTTGTGAACACCCTTGGTGCAGAGGCCAGGCCAAAAGGAAGAACCCTGTATTGGTAGTGCTTCCCTTGAAACAGAAAGCGAAGGAACTTTCAATGAGTTGGATGGATGAGAACATGAGTGTACGCATCCTTGAGATCTAGAGAACAAAGCCAATCCTGACTCTGAAGGTATGGCAGCAGAGTTCCTAGAGAAATCATTTTGAACTTCTCTTTGAACAGGAATTTGTTCAATTCTCTGAGGTCTAAAATGGGTCTGTGTCCTCCTGTTTTCTTTGGAATAAGGAAATAGGGGGAGTAAAACCCTGTACCCCGTTAGGGAATGGGTACCTCTTCTATTGCCCCTTGGGCAAGAAGCACATTGACCTCTTGACCTAACTGGTCGTTGAGAGAGGTCTGAGAATTGAGCTGTCTTACCATTGTGGGAGGGGGCATGCTGAGGAAATGAAGCTTGTACCCCTCTCTTACAATAGACAGAGTCCAATTTTCTGCTGTTATCTGACCCCATCTGGGGGCAAAATGACATAACCTTCCTGGTATGGAGGAGGGTTCTGGGCCGTTCAGGGCCAGGAAGGCAAAGTTCTCTGGATAGGAGTCAAAGCCTCTGTGGAGGCTGAGTCTGCTGAACCGGATGAGGCTTAGCTGCTTTTGTCTTTCTTTGTCTAGGTCAGCGATGGCGAACCTATGGCACGCGTGCCAGCTGTGGCACGCGAAGGCCTTGCAGCTGGCACGCGGGTAGGTCCGCAAAAAAGAAAAAGCTGGCTCTGGCTGCTGCCGCGGACGCGGCAGCGGCAGAGTGCAGTGTCCCGCGGGGCCCCCTCCGCCCGCTAAGCCCCTCTGCAAGGGCTTTCAGATTCGCGAGGGAGAGCGTCTCCCTCGCGTCTCTGTTAAGCCCGCAGGGGCTAATGGGAAATTTCCCATCAGCCCCTTTAGACGCGAGGGACTGATGGGAAATTTCCCATTAGCCCCTGCGGGCTTAACAGAGACGCGAGGGAGAAGCTCTCCCTCGCGAATCTGAAAGCCCTTGCAGAGGGGCTTAGCGGGCGGAGGGGGCCCCGCGGGACATTGCATTCTGCCGCTGCCGCAGCAGCGGCAGCAGCCAAAGCCAGCTTTTTTTTTTTTTTTTTTTAATATGCCATGGGGGGGGGGGGGGGTTAGGACTGCTAATGGGCTGGGGGGGTGTAGGACTGCTAATGGGCTGGGGGGTTAAGACTGGAAGTGGGCTGATGGGGGGTTAGGACTGGTAATGGGCTATGGGGGGGTTAGGACTGATAATGGGCTATGGGGGGGTTAAGACTGGTAATGGGCTTTGGGCTGATGGGGGATGTCTGGAAATGGGGTGATGGGGGGTTAGGACTGGAAATGGGCTGATGCAGGGACTAGAAAGGAATGGATGCTGGGTGAGACTGGAACTAGAAGGGAGCTGATGTTGGGGGAGGATTAGAATGGGATGGGGCTGGGAGAGTAAAATGGAGAGGGGAAAAATATTTTGTGTGGGAGGAATGAAAAATCTACAATTGGCCGGGTATTGGGAGAGTAAGTGGGGATCGAGGATGGAGCGGTAAAATTTGTGTGGATGAAATAGGAATGAGGAAAGAGCAAAAGGAGAAAGATTAGTATGTTAAAGCAGATGTAGAGAGAGAGAATGGAAAAAAAGACTAGAAGAGAGAAGAAAGAACAAATGGACAGCAGACGATGGAGAGTTAGCAGAAAACATGAAGAAACCAGAAGAAAGTGGCTGGAGCAATTGCAACTGAAAAAAAATGCACAAAAGGTAGAAAGATATCTCTTTATTTTGAATTTATTAACTGGAATATGAAACCTCTGGGAAATGTGCATCATTAACGTCTGTGCTTTGTTTGGTACAAGAGGAAATTAATTTATAGTTTTATTTCTACAGTGTTGTACATTCCAAGTTTGGCTTTTGGGGTTCCCAGTTTAATTATTGCCTTCCTGTTTCTAAATTGTGATTCCTTGTTTGGTGATGGTCTATGTTCTGCATGTGTAACTGAGCTGAGGTTTAATTGACGTGCTGGCACTTTGAGGAAATTCTTTGGTTTTGTGCGGCAGTTTGGGCACTCGGGCTCAAAAAGGTTAGCCATCACTGGTCTAGGTTGTTGTTGCTGTCCCTTTTGGGCAGACTGACCTAAATGATGCCCCTGTTGGGTATAGGAAGGATAAAACTTCTTCTTCTTACTGAAGAATGGTTTCTTAGAGGATTTTTTCCTCGCAGGATCAGCTGTAGATTTAGACAATCTATCCAAAGTGATATTGTCAGCATCTATCTCATTAGCTTTTTCCTGCCAGTTCTTGCCAAAAAGATTCTCTCCTGTGCAAGGAATATTCCCTAGTTTTATCCTGTACCCAAAGTTCCAAGTCAGATGCCTGGAGCCAGGCAATCCTACGTGTACTTATGGCAATGGCAGAGGTTCTGCTTATGCACTCAAAGCAGTCAAAAGCTGCACGATTCACAAACTTGAAAACATCCTGAGCATGTTTGACAAGAGCGAGATAAACTTGCCTCCTATCATCAGAAAGGAGAGGGCTCATAAGCTCTAAATCTCCTGTGATCGCCTCAAGTAACATTCCCATATATAAGATATAGGAACTGATCCTGGCAGAAAGCATGGAAGCCTGGAAGGTTCGACGTTCAAAGGCATCAAGAGTCCTACACTCATGTCCTGGAGAATTAGATGCATGCCTTTTTGCACTTTTTATCCTTCTCATTCCTGACTCTACCACCATAGAATGGTGTGGTAATTGAGTCTTCTGAAACCCAGGACAAGGAGGAACTCGATACATGGTGTTGAGTCTTCGAGAATGAGGAGATGTGGTTAGAGGTGTTTCCCACATCCTTAACATGAGATCATGCAAGATCTCATGAATAGGTAAAGGTAGCTGCCTCCTTGGGAGCTTTAGGGTATTGCAGGATTTCTAATTCCTTTGCCCTAGGCTCTTTTTCAGGAGCCACTGTGATGGAAAGACCTCGAGCCACATCCTGGATAAAATCCTGAAAAGACATATCCTCTGGTGGAGACATCCTACGCTGAGGAGAAGAATCCTCAGGAAGAAGTACTCTGGTATCGGCAGAGCTTTCAGAGTCTATGGACTCATCCGAGGATTCAAAGCATCTCCGATCCGGGTGATCATGCAAGGCACGGTACCGGTACCGATCAAAGTCGGCATCGGAGTGGTCTGGTACTGACCTGTCGATACCGGATTGATACGCATGACTCGGTCCCGGTAGAATACCTGCCGATGTCGATGCAGTCGGTGCCGGTGCCGGTTGAATTGTCTGAAGCGGTTTCAAGGGCATCGAGGCCATGAGAAGAGCCGCCAGACTGCGTTGACTAGCCAAGAATATCTGGTCTATCGATGCTGCTGATGCTTGGGTATCGGTACCGGAAGAAGCGGCCAGTACCCCTGAGCATGGCACCAGTAGTTCTGCCGAGGTTGAAGCCTTGAGAACATCCTGGAGCCCCGTTAGTGCTTTGGAAGCCGAAGCCTCCCGCCGGGGCAATTTTGCCGGTGAAAGTCCCTCAAGGGCAATACCAGAGGCATCTCGCTGTGTAGAAGGAGATCTACCCTTTGAGGACCAGCTAGATTTATGTTTAGTTACCTGAGATCCATGGGAGGAAGACGAAGCCCTGGACAACGTCGATGCCACGGAGGCTGCATCGGAGGGAAAAAGGGTGCTAAGCTTAGCAGCTCGGTTCTGTCGGCCCCTTTTCGACATCATCCCACAGGCAACACACTCTGAAATAGAGTGGTCAAGACCTAAACATTTGAGGCACCACTCATGGGTGTCGGTGACGGAGATGGTAACGCCACTGTTAGAACACTTTTTAAAACCCGAAGCGGGTTTTTCCATTCTGAAGGAAAGGTTGGGCCTAGTGCCCAAAATGGTGCGTGGCACCTGAGAGAAAATTACTGGAAAGACTCTAGAAAAAAGATTTTGGTTTTTTTTGAAGAAAAGAAAGAAGAGGAACCGGCAGTACCGGTGTAGCATCGAGGGAAGGCAGACGTGACCAAAAAAAAAGAAGAATAGAAGGGATTTTTTTCTGCGGTGACAGGATGTGCGACCTGTCGGCTCCGCGGAAAACGAAGAACTGGAGAGGGACAGTTGGGAAAGGCGGAAAGGCAGCACGCAGGCGCTGTGGGATGCTCCCAAAAGCTTTCCTATTGGACGCTGGGGAGCGTTCCCACGCAGGCTCCGTCGGTACCGACGATACCCATATGTGAAGAGTACATTCCTGCTTGTTCCTGGAGATCACCTTTAAATACCCACTTCAGTCATGGATAACAGCCCTACATCTTCCTCAGTAAAGACCGAAGCAAAGAATTCATTCAGTCTCTCCGCTATAGCCTTGATCCCTCTTACTGCCTCTTTTACCCCTCCATCATCTAATGGTCCAACTGACTCTCTCACAGGTTTTTTGCTATAAATGTACTTGAAAAAGTCTTTATTACACGTTTTTGCTTCCACTGCAAGTTTGTTCTCAAATTCTCTCTGCCTGCCTTATCAATGCCTTGCATTTAACTTGCCAGTGCTTGTGCTGTTCCCCGTTTTCGTCATTTGGCTCTTTTTTCCATTTCCGGAAAGATGCTTTTTTGGCAACAACAGCCTCTCTCACCTTTAAACCATGCTGGCAATTTTTTGGACTTCCTTCCACTTTTCTTAAGGTGTGGAATACAGCTGGTTTGGGCTTCCAAGATAGTATTTTTAAACAACACCCAAGCTTGATGTAAGTCTTTAACCTTTGCAACTGCTCCTATTAGCTTTTTCTTAACTATTTTCCTCATTTTATCATAGTCTCCCTTTTGAAAGTTCAAAGGTAGTACTGTGGATTTCCTTACCATCCCTCCTGCATTAATTAAATCAAATGTGATCATGCTATGATCACTATTGCCAAGTGGCCCCAACACCCTTATCTCTTGTACCATATCTGGTGTTCCACTAAGGATTAAGTTCAAAATGGCTTCCCCTCTGGTCGGTTCATGAACCAGCTGCTCCAGTCATTTATTTCATCTAGAAACTTTATCTCCCTAGCATGTCCTGCCATGACACTAACCCAGTCAATACCGGGGTAATTGAAATCACCCATTATTATTACCGCGCTGTAACTCTTGTTAGCTTCCTTGATTTCTTTGAGCATTTCATCATCCATTTGTTCATTCTGGCCAGGTGGTCGATAGTACACCCCCACTGCCATCGCCTTTCCCTTTTTACATGGAATTTCAATCCATAGAGATTCTACAGCAAATTTTATTTACTGCAAAACTTTAATCCTTTGTGACTCAATGCCCTTTCTAACAGAGCACAACCCCTCCACCAATTTGATCAGCTCTATCATTACGATAACTGGATAATCTGAGGCAAAGGGAAATCTGGAGGACAAGTTTTCAAAGTCATTTAATTTGACAAACAGGAATTTCAGCATCTAAATGGGTTGTATGAACATTGTTCTATTTCCTAGAGCTAAAAATACGTGCATTGTTAATCAAATTTATAGGAGGCATTCTCAAGGACATGAAACAACATGTATATTATATGCATTATTACCCTGCATAAAAGAAGAGGTTTAAAGGTTCGCAGGCACGGCCAGTACTACCATTAGACATTCTAGATGGTTGCCCAGAATGCCACTGCCGCCCCCCCCCCCCCGCTCTCCCCAGGACCAGAGTGGCAGCAGTTACTTGAAAAAGCACTGCAGTGCTTATCAAAACCTCAGATGCTGAGGTGCTGTTCCTGCTTTTGCCCCACTTCTGCTCCCATGCAAAAGGAACTTTGCATTGGAGAGGGTAGAAGCAGGAATAGCACCATGGCACTGGAGGTTTTGGTAAGTGCTGTTTCAAAGTCGTTGTCGATGCTGATCCCAGTGACGGGCAACAGTAGTAGCAATAGGGACGAGGGCAAGAGCAAGAGGGGTGCCTGGAATGAGGTTTGCCTAGGGCACCTCACATCATTGCATTGGCCCTGTTCACAGGTACTTTATGCCCATAAGAAATCTCAAAGAGTGGCCTAGTGGATAGGGCAGCAGCCTAGAGCCAGAAAGACCAGGGTTCAAATCCCATTAGAACTCCTTGTGGCCTTGGGCAAGCTACTTAACTCTCCATTGCCTCAGGTACCAACTTAGATTGTGAGTCCTTTGGGGACGGAGAAATGCATACTCTACTTGAATATAACTCGCTTTGATCTTCTCCTGGAAAGACGTGAGCTAAATAATAATTATTATTTTAAAAAACTACAAATGCATGTTCTCTTTGAAACCTGGTGCAAAGTCCACAGGGGAAAAATGTGATATTTTGCCTCAAAGTGAAGTGTTTGAAAATTACCCCTAAAATGCTGTAGTTGAACAATTAGAAATTCTACGGTATATTGTTAGAAATTCTGCAGCAAGTCTGTGCATGTACACAAAAGGCCAGTTTTTAAGATTCCAATATTTTCTTAAAAATGGTCTATATGTCTAAGAACAATAATTTAATTTACCCTTCAATTGTTAATGCAGGGTCTTATTTACGAACAGGTTTTTCCCTTTTTTTTTTTTGTTTATGGGGAAAAAAAAGCTTGGAACATTTGACTCATATCCTGTGAATGGAATCCTTTCCAAGGCTATCATACATTTTAACAGCCCAAAAGCTATTGGAAGTATTTTCCTATTCACTGATGGCCAATATGCTCTTCAACAAGGTACCAGTCAAGCTTTGCTGCTTCATTCATTATGTCTCTTAACCGCATACATACTTTCTAAGGGAAACAAAACAATTATTCCGAGCTAGTGTGTGTTTGCATGGCTCTGGGGGAGAAAAGGAAGAGAGAAATGAAGACTTCAAACTGTGAAAGGTTTGGTTTTCATATACTGAACTATGTAAGCTAGCTGAACTTTAATGATGTGTTGAATTCAACTCTGGCTAGTGACAATATTAGCTTATTTTCTAGTTAAAAGTAATAGATTAAAAACCAGAATGAGCTATACCAATGACAAACTTCAGAGGTAACAAGAAAGTTCTTTACTGTTTGCATACATCTTAAGGACCCTAAAATGCAAAATAAAGGCCCAGCATGGCAGCAGTGGAGATATGTGCATGCATTTAATATGCAGATGCTTCAGTCAACAAGTCACAGCCTTCCTGTTAGCAGCACAATGCCTATCATACCACCATGAGAATGATTCATTGTTCAAGTAATCTGCAGCACCAAACAACTTGACAGAAGAGGATATTTTTTTGGCTAATGACTTTAGTTGCTAATACTTGACAACTTTATATCTCAGTATAAAAAAGGAGCAGGAGCCCATGTAAACCCACCCATATCACACATTCTTTCTCTAGAAACACATTAAAATAACAAAAGGACCACAGAAGGCTTCCTTGAGATAGAATGAAACATCCCTGCCGGGGGGGGGGGGGGGGTGGTGTCATGGAGGATATAAAGAGACCATAGAGGCACTGTGACTAGACACCTGGAGAGGAAGAAGCGGCCATGAAGACACAGGCAAGTAAATGGATATTTCATATGCCTTCCATTTCTACAGGTCTGAGTCAGTAGCCTTCTGGTTTTATTAATATATAAGTCTGTCATCAGATAAAGAAATTGTAGGAGAAACTTGAAATCCCGGGGTAGTGATTACAAGCAAAAGTCTTGGGCGATGCCCATTTATGAAATAGAACAGTAAAAGATGGTTGTCTACAATAAACTTTAATAGTTAATGCCAACTAACATGCAATCTCTAAATAAAATATGCAGACACTAGGAAAATGGTGTTTGGCTTCTACTTGAAGCACTGGAGAAAGAAATAGCAGATATCCGCCCTTTTCTGAGAATACTGCCTAGTTATAATGCACTAATGTATTTTTTTATTCATAATATATTATCTTATTGTGGAGACAGGATACTAGAAGAAAACAGATTACTGAGGACCAATTTCACTTTAACACGGAAGTACTTTCTGTGTGTTTAAAAAGTAAGTGCTTCTGTGTTTTAGTGGAACTGAATCCTAAACACTTGTGTTAAACATGGACAGATTAACTGCCATTTAATTACAAATCAAGCATTAAGAATTTGACTACTGTAAGATAAAGAACTTAAACCATTGTTAATTGCAATTTTGAATTGTGGAAGCAAATATTTTCAAAAATCTTTTTTTGACTTTTACAACAGGACCAAATGATGCTTTCAAAGTATAGTTTTATCATCCTTTTCCCCTTATTATTGCCCTCCATTTTTGCCTTCTCTTTACTCAGCAAGCATGTTTGGACAACTCTAGCAACCGTCACCAATCCTAAGCTGAAGAGGGCATCTTCTAAGGTGTCATCAGTGCCATCTGTTTGCTGGAAGGAATAATCTTTATTCCCATACACGGTGACAGAGGATTCAAACCTGGCTATGCACATCTTAGCATTAAGAATTTTCTTTTTTTTTTTTCTTTAACATGTTGGTTCATTTTAGGTTAACATTTGCTAATGTGAAAATATGTAAACTGTATTTTGTATTCAGCCCTTTATGGCTAAAAATGGGCGAGATGAATAACTAGGATATGTTTGCTATACTGTACTGTGTTGGCGCATATGGACACAAATGCACACAATCCTCATATACTATTACTACTACTGATCATTAAATGATATCCTTCTCGCAATACATTGATTTTTTTCATCTGTTCTCCCTAGGTGACTTAATTCACTGCTGTAAGGAAAAACAGCCTATGTGGAGCTATCCATCTAGTATGTGCCATTTGTTTTCTGTATAGGAGAATACCTGGTCAAATATGTCACTTTAAAATGTCAGCATATTACAGTAATATCCACCACATTCTACCATTCTGATTCCCAGTGGCACTAAATTCTTGCTCACTTTGTATTTGGGCTGGGGTTTAAGCCTACTGTGGACTGGCTTACTTTATGCTCTTTACTGCTGCTTTCACACTGTATTCATAGGGCCACTGCTCCAGAATGCCTTGACATGGAAGAATCCAATCTACTTTCACATGAGGGTGTGTAGTGCATGTATCAAAACAGTAAGTAATGTTAAAGTACTGGTGAATCCTAATTTTGCTGTTTCACAAAGCGGCATGGCAGACCTATGCAGCTTTCTGTTTCAGTACCTGCTCAGATGTTGAATGTTCCCTCCACTCCCACAATGTATGTTATATTTGATTTGAAATGCAAACCATTTGAAACTATAAGGCAGTATAGAAACCACAATAAATATACCACAATTCCTGTGGTGCCCTTCATATAATCACTAAATCCACTGTCAGCGTTATCTACGTGTCACTTAGGAAAGACACTGCACACAGAGTAGTGATGTGAAGGACTGTTGTTGCTTTGACATGGGGATACTTATTACTTAAAACAAAGTGTCTCCATATTTCACTTGTGATGAATACATTAATCTCTAAAATATAGACCCTCCATGGAAAAATGAGGGTTTCAGAAATGTGCAATAAACAATAAATGTAAACATTCTAAGCAAGTAGCATATTGTCGAGTGTGCGAATACCTTGTTGCATTTTGCACGCAAACATTAACCTTTTATACTATTTGTGTTTGTAGTGTCCCCAAGTTAAAACATTTTGTTAACAGTGGCATCAATCTTAACATTTTCAGGAATGGAAACAGCAGCTGCACTTATGGAACCCTTGCTTCTTTAACATGGAGGTACTTTCTGGATTTATAGACAATAAGTGCTTCCCTGTTCTAGGAGTAGAGAAATCCTAAACTGCAGATCATCATCACGCAAAGATGCAGCCAGTCCAGGGATGAAACAAAGATTCAGCAGACTCCATAGAACAGTAACGTTATCTCTTATTCATATGGAATACTGTAAAACTTCATTTCTGTAGATAACATTTTTTCTGTCATCTAATCGATATTTAGTTAAACATGAAAAGATATCCAAATAAATATTCCAGTTACATTTTTAGATATGTGATGACCAAGTCACTTAGTTTCATTTTTCTCAAACTCATAATGTAAGCTCTTTGGAGGAAAGGCTTGCACTAAATACTTTTGCATTATGGATGTGCAACACGGCTATGAATATTCCTGGTATAAATGGACCCCTTCTACTTTAACATGAAAGCACTTTCTGTGTGCGCTGACGTTAGTAAGTGCTTCCATGTTAAAGTATTGGTGATTCCTATTTTCTCAGTCATGTTTTACCAGCAGAAGAAAATAATTTATTCAAAAGGACTAGCAAGCTGTATTACTAGTTACACTGTTTCACAAGTATCAATTTTTTGTTTTCTATTATGTCCTCATCCAGTCTTACTTCTAGTTTTCCTTTCTTTATTGATCTATATGGTCTTGCATTTGTAGAGCAGTTGTGCACCTTATTATAGCCATGTAATTTCAAAATTTAGTTTTCATACGATGTTCAGCTGTCAATCCTTCAACGCAATGTCTGATAAAGATCAGCATAGCAGAGGTCTGATTACGTAGTTTCAAAACCTTTATCTACTCATCTGAAGAATGACATAAAATCAGAACGAAAACTGTGCTCTAAACTATTTTGGTCTTTAGCAGCCAGTTGAAATACTCTTGGATTAATATTCAGCAGCACTATCTTAAGCAGCCACTAAACATATATGTACACTATCCATGAATTTTCAGTGACTAGATCTGGATAATCTGGTGTTAACAAGGGAATTTCATCCAACTATATGGATAGCTGGCAATATTTAGCCACCATCCATATAGCTAAGTTGTTTAATTTAGGACAATGTTTTTGCTGTCCTAAATTAAACAGCTCAGCTATACGGACAGCAGCTGAATATCACCATTATATGTATTGCTCAGCAGTCATACATAGTCAGTGCCCCTGACTATACATACAGCCTTTTTGAATATACATGAACGATTTAAATGCTGCAGCTGGCGTTAAAAAAAAACATGTTGACCTTGACGTTTAAATATTACCCTTTGTCAATATTTCAGCTTTACATAATGAAAATGAATTATTGCTACAAAGTGCTCACACAAGACCTACGTGTTAGGAGGCCAGTTGCATTTCAAAACAATTCCTTCCTGAAAACAGAACTACAGGCAAAGGAGAATATAAGAACCTAAAAAGTACCATGTCAGACTGATAGACCTGTTAAGCCCTGCATCCTCCCCAACAGCAGCCAACCTGAAACGGTACTTCAAAGTACCCAGCCTCAGTTGCTCATTCCCATAAACGGTGATCCTCAATTCTATCCAGCTAACAGTTGTCCTATTGCTTTTCAGTGAGGTGCCATTTCCTATTTTAACCTTGTTGAATACTGCACTTGGGAATTACATCACTGAGCTTAGAAATGTCTGTCTCTTGTTTCACAAAATAAAATCCAACTGTCCAGGCAAGTCTTCAGGCATTTAAGGAGGCTCCACAGTGTATACACTCCCACAGAAGTTTGGTTTAGAAACACTGAAGTTGTTCATTTAACAGATTTAGTTCTTTAACAAGTCTGACTTTTCTTTCATTTATTTAGCTAAATTGGCTAAGGCTTTTTTTTGTTTTAGTACTTGGAAAAACATCCTTTTACCTTTAGGAGTTTAAGTACCAGTCAGGATAACAATTCTCCAGGCCCACACAGTTTCTGATCAGGATCCCAAACTATTTATTTTGACTCCTTTGGTTTCAGCAGATAATCATGAAGGTTGAAACATTATCTCTGCCCCTGATTGTAGAAAGTGAGTGCTTTCTTATTTTATTTGACAGAGGCATAGCAAACAGCTCAGTAGGACACAGACTGTATAGAACTTCAAAGAATGTTAAGTGCTCCCTCTTATGGCAGTGGTGACTCCTACTCACACAGATGATGGCATCTTTTGAATACTTGTTTTTCTTTCAGGATTAACATGTTTATGTAGGGGAGAGGGAAAGTTTAAATAAAAAAAACTCTACTTCATTTTAAAATACAGAGGGATCCATGGAGACCCCCACAGATAAGACTCTTCCTATCCTCTATCTACTAATTAGTCCTATTTGAAAATCTTTAGCCCCCTCCTTTTCACAAACAGGCTAGCTCTCCTGTAAGAACATAGAAATGTTTCAGCTGATAACATCATATACATATCATTTCTGTTCACACACATGCAGACATTTCTCTTTCTAGTTTGTAATAATGTATGCTTGCTAGTTACATGGGTGCAGTCCACAGGTGCATGTGGTATACTTTGGTTGTCAATTGCCTGTCTCTAAGCAGTGTAAGTGACTAGGGGCTACTGCTTGCAAAGCTGCATGAAAAAAATGCGAAAACAAATCATAATGTTTGACAGTAGCCTCGAGGCCACTACTGTTGCTAATGTGCCACTCTGTTTTATAAAGCTGGAATTGCACTTTAGCAATGGTGATGGAGTGTATGTCACTCCCACAGACAAGTGGGTGACAAGTGGCACAGACCCTAGCAAGTTGCATTTACCTGCCTCAGCTTCAGTGGGCAGGGACACTGTATGTAGTAAAGGATTTAGGTCTATGCACAGAAATGGCACTAAATGACAAAACAGACAGGTTTCACAATATCCTAATCTAAAAGGGTATTTGGTTCTTTGCAAACATGGGTAAAGTCTGGAATAAGAAAGAATGCTTTTCAGACCTTTTCACGAGAGTCCAGTTTTTTTTATCACTTCAGATGGAAATGTCAAAAGGAGAGAAAACATTTCCAAGTTACAGCTACATGAAGTATGCAGAATGTATCCATGCAATTTTTTATATCCTTGAGATCCTCTCCTTATCTGCCATCCCACTCTCCCTCCTGCATCCAAGCTTTTCTGTCCCTCCCTAGCCTCTTCCTATTATCTCTCTAAAGTGTCTGGCTTTACCCTGTGCTCTGCTCTCTTTCCTCTTTAGTCTCCCCATCCCTTTCTTCCACCCTCTTGCCAGTCTTCTCCCCTCTTCTCTCCTTTTATACTTTCCCTCCTTCACCCTCTTCTGTCCTCTAATAATTCATCCTTTCTTGTACTCTCTCGTTCATTCTTTTCTCTCATACCTTCTCATTCTCCTTCCTTCTCTATCTTTCTTTCATGCCTTTTCATTTTCCTTTTCTTCCCTCTCCTGCTCTGCTCTCTTTCCTATTTCTCTTGCCAGTTCTTCTGTTATTCTTTCCTTCCATCTTATTTCCCTCTTAATTTTTTGCATTTTTTTTAGATTACAGTTATTTTTTTTATATTGATGCATTTTATATGTGTATTTTTATATTGTATTTGATGATTTATATTTCTACACTATGTATGTATGTTATCAGATCTATTGTAACATGTTGGGTGTGAGTTCTGCCCTATAAAGGCAAAAATAAACTGAAATTACAATTACAGAATGTGCTTTATAAACTATGATAGAATTAATATCACAGCTAATCTAAAGTCATCTAAATCTTTAAGATAAATCTAAATAAATAAATATAATGTTCTAAAGGGACATTATATAATAATCATGTGCAATCACATTTTTTGTCAGTAGAATGAATACCACGTCATCATTTCTATGACATTGACACCACTGTTTTCTTATAGGACATAAGATATGCAGTACAGTTCGAATCTGGCTTGTCAGTCTTATTTGCATCTGTTTCAGCATAATAAATGTGTACTTCTAATATATATATATATAGTCCTTCCTGTATATATGCACTATTGTACACGCAAATACAAACTGCACAAAGTAGTAAATCTTTCATCCCCACCCTCCTCGCCACCATTTTATTCCAGCACTGACATTTTAATGGAATGTTATGGGCTGGGACTAAGGGGATCTGGGTTCAAATCCTGCTCCCATTGACAACCCATCTCTAGTTGCTTCAGGTTCCCACTTAGGGATCGATATAATAAGCTATGCCTTAGTGCTGTGTGCTGAAATTCAGCACACATCTAATGTAGGTGTAAAAAAAGATTTTGCCCGATGCAGTTAAATTGTATGCATGTAGAGGGTAACTTTCTAACAGTGCACCATGAGTAGGCACTATTTTATAAAGAAAGGTAGGCGCTTACCGTACTTTATAAAATACTAATGTGAGTGGCAGAAAATATGCCTACAATCTAGATGCAATCACTTAAACCTGCTCAAGTTCAGGTGTTTAACTGTTTGTGCCTACATTGCATATATGTGTGTAGATTAAGGTATTTCATAAACTACACACATACATGAAAACTCCACCAGTGCTTCTTGCTACACTTATCAGCAAAGTACAAACCTTTGTGTCAAAATGCATAATTTTACCAGTCAGTATTTGATAAGAGATCCTTTCTGCATGTATGTGGCCACATACGTACAAGAATGACTTTATAAAATTACCCTCACAATGTGCACACACATGGGAGAGCATGCTGATCACCATGGAAACATGCATATAATATTCTAGTGCATTGGATATGTGTTAGCAGAACTGCACAGAGATTGTACTGTGACCTGGAAGACTGTTGCATGCGCATACACTACAAATGCAAATATCAGGTTATATGCATTATAAGGATAATTCTTTAACAGAGCACCCTTGTTAAGACAGTCAAAATGTGCCTTTTTTAATCCTATTTTATGCAACCTACTTGTCTTTATAAAATACTAGCATAAGGGGCAGAGACTGCACCTTAAGATAAGTGTAAATGAAAGTGTGTACAACTTGCAAGTACACATGCTATGCCTCCTAGTAAAGTTAAGTACCTTCATGTCAAAGAATGTTGGTATTTTATGAACATACATAAGCTGCCACATATATACTTTAATGACTTTATACAATTACCTCCTAGATGTGTGTATCTAAGGCATGTGTATTCCACTCAAATATAATTCCTGCAGCCAAGCAGTATATAGCATAGTTACTCACCTGTAGCAGATGTTCTCCGTGGACAGTAGGAATAAGTCCTCACATATGGGTGACGTCACCGATGGAGTCCATGCGGGAATGCTCCCCAGCTTCCATTGGAAGCTTTTGGGAGGCTGCACCGCGCATGCGCTCCTGCGTTCTCTGCCTGCTGCGGCACCACCTTCTCCAGTCAAATATCAAAGCAGTAGCCAAAGCAACTCCTCAGGGAGGTGGGAAGGTTGTGAACACTTATTCCTGCTGTCCATGGAGAACCCCTGCTACAGGTAAGTAACTACATTTTCTCTTTGGACAAGAAGGAAGTCTGTCCTCACATATGGGACTCCCAAGCTACAGAATATCAAAAACAGAGGAAGAAAAACCCAAAGGGGTGACGAAACTGGAGAACAGGTAGAACAGTATAAGTAGTCCCTCTAGGGACCACACAGATTCAGCATCCTTAGCGTACAGCAGCACTGAGGTCTTTCTCAGATTTGCAGGTAGCCTGGGCAGACAGAAGGGCCAGTGGGCAGGAATTGGACCTAAGACCCAAAGAAGTGATAGAGCACGGCCTGGCCAAAGTTGCTGTCCGGTTGGAAATCCCTATCCAGACAGTAATGAGCTGTGAATGTGTGTATTGAAGACAATGTGGCAGCCTTGCAGATCGCCTCCACAGAGGCTGAGCACAGGTTAGGGACCGATGTGGTCATGGCTCTAGAGAAATTCATTCAACTAGCCATAGGGCTAGCGTAATTTTAGAGGCAGCAGCTTACTGGGGTCAAAGAAGACAAACAGTTGGGTTGACTGCCGATGAGTCTTTGTATGCTCAAGGTAGAAGGCCAAGGCAGCTTGCAGACCAATATGTGAAACGCCGCCTCAAGAAGAATGTTGGCAGAACAAATGGCTGGTTGACATGGAACGTGAAGACCACCTTTGGCAGAAAATGTGGGTGTGTTTGCACCACCACCTTATGCTGATGGAATCTGGCATAAGGCGGGTCAGCCGCCAAGGCTTTGAGCTCACTGATGTGATGGACCCACATGATGGCCACCAGAAACAGGACATCCAGGTCAAGAACTTCAGAAGGCAAGAGTCAAGCAGCTCCAAAGGAGCCTGCATGAGCTGAGCAAGGACCACCTTGAGATCTCATGTCACCATAGGGAGCTTGAGAGGAGGCTTTGAGAGGAGCTAGTCCAATATGAAGTGAGCCACCAGGGGGTGAGCTAAAATGAGTCTTTCCCTCGAGCCATGATGGTTGGCTTCAATCCCGATGAGATGGACTCAGACGAAGTTCGATTTAAAGCCCACGTCTGAGAGGTACAAGAGGTACTCCAGCAACTGATCCACTGCACAGGAAAAAGGATCCATCACCCTGTCTGTGCACAGAGGCAAACCACTGCCACTTGAGCGCATAAGCACAGCGTGTTGAATCCTTGTGAGAAACGAGGACATTTGTGACATTCTTAGGCAAATTGAGCTCAAAGAGGTCTACCCACTCAGCATCCAAGCCATGAAGGACAAGGAGCGGACACTGGGATGTAGCAGGGTTCCGCCGTCCTGGGAGATAAGGTCTGTGGCAAAGCCAAGGCAAAGAGGCTCCCTCCGAGACAGTTGGCGCAGTGGGGAAACCAGGGGCAATGAAGGATCATGATGCCCTGGTCGGCCTGAAGTTTCAGCAGTTTTTGCCACAAGCGGGATAAGGGGACTAAGTAAAGAGCAGACCCACCCCCAGTGCAGGAGAAAGGCATTCGAGGCCAGCTGGTTGCTGTACGGCCTCCTGGAGCAGAACTGGCCCACCTTCGTATTTTGAGGCCAGGCAAAGAGGTCTATTGAGGGGGGTAGCCTGCTCTCGAAAGATTCATTTCACTACATGCCTGTGGAGGGTCCACTTGTGCTGCTGGAGGACACGGCTCAGCTGATCAGCCAGAACGTTGAGCTCACCAGGCAAATAAGCTGCCCTCAGTTCCATCCCGTGGGCCAAGAACATCACTACCTGGTTGTCTGTCTGGACCAGGATCACCTGATTCACCAGGTGCACCCACAACTCGAGGAAGTTGATCTGGTGCAGGCTCTCCTGCTTGGATCATAGGCCCTACGTTTGCAGGCTGTCCAGATGAGCCTCCCAACCGAGCTTGGGCACATCGGTCATTAACATCCTGCGGGGGGAGGGCTCTGCTTGGAATGGGAGGCCCTTGAGCAGTTTAGTGGTACCAACCACCAGTAGGGGACGGAGATTGTAATGCTGACTCAGAGACAGTCTGTGGCCTGATTTCATTGCATGCGGAGGGTCCACTGAGCCTGCCGCATGAAAAGATGGGCGGGGTGGGGGGTAACGTGCACCATGGAGGCCATGTGGCAGAGACTTTTCAGCATCCCTGGGCTGTCATATGGACTAGATGGACTGTGCTGGTCTTTATCTGCTGTCATATACTATGTATGTCATTGACCACTGTCATTAGTCACTGCATACGGCTCATGGGCAGAACACCCAAGTTTGAGTGGTATCAAGGAGGGCCCTGATGAATTCCAGCCACTATGTGGGCTAGAGATGGGACTTAGGGTAGCTGATGATGAACCCCAGCCACTCGAAAATCTATATGGTGAGACTGGTGGACTGCCGGACAGCATCCCGAGTAGGACCCTTGATGAGCCAGTCATCTAGATAAGGGAAGACGAAGACCCCCCACAGTCTGGAGGTAGGCAGCCACTACCACGAGACACATTGTGAAGACCTAGGGTGCCAAAGCCAACCTGAAGGGGAGCATCCATTATTGAACGTGATGATTTCCACCACAAACCTGAGGTATTTTCTGTGACTTGGATGGATTGGGATGTGTGTATATGCATCCGTGAGATCCAAAAAGCATAGCCACTTGTCCTTTAGGAGATAAGGGAGCAACGTCCCCAGAGACTATCCTGAACTGCTCGTGCACCAAGAACCGGTTGAGGTTCCTGAGGCCAGAAACATCCCCCCCCCCATTTTTGGGGGGACTAGGAAATACCTGCTCAATGGTGAGGTCAGCCAGGAAGCAACACGTCACTCCGCCTTTTTCTTTCTGGCCCCAGCCCTTTGGAATTCACTCCCGTCTGCCCTCCGCACCAAGCCGTCCTTCCAACGATTCAACAGCTCCCTCAAAACTCACCTTTTTCAGCAGGCCTTTGACCTTCCAGACCCTTAAGACCGGTTTTCTCTACCACTACCTTTCCTGACTTATCTCCTTTCTCCTCAAATGTCTTTCTCTATCTCTTCCTGTCCTGTCTAATTAATGGCGTTCTTTTCTTTTTCCTGCTTTTATTGTTTATATTATACACCGCCCTGACGCACACGCTTGGGCAGTATATCAAGCGGTGAATAAAGATAAAGAAGAGCAGAGACCTCCTCCTACAACAGGCTTCAGTGCAGCGGGTCATTGGGGTACTCCTCCCCTCAGGCGAAAGGAGGTGGCAACTGGGCAAAGTGCAGCTGGAATTCGTGGGTGATTTACATCGCTTATTCAGAGGAGACTGATCAGAAGGAAGGTCCGGGGACTTCCTGTCCAAAATCGCAGTCTCTCTTGGTTTCCCAGTTCTCAGATTCAGACTCAGAGGAAATCGAAGTAGAATAGAGTCTCCTCCCGCTGCCTGCTCCGATCATGTGGGGAGGGCAAGTGTCAGTGGGACTTGTGGCACCCTGAATAGGAACACGGTGCCTTGGGATAATCAGACCCCAAAACGCTAGACAGGAAGCTAGCTGCGGAAACTGGCATAGATTCCGATCCCCGACCCAATGTGCCTGCCTCAATGGGCAGCACATGGGTCTCCAGGATGGGCTGGACGGAGTGCAGTGATGCCACCAAAGGCATCAAAGGCACAGCATACAGCAAAGCCAGGACCGCCATCATGTGAGCCTCAAGAGCCCTAAGGTGTTCCTCCAGTACCAACACCTCTGAGAGGACTGGGACCAGAAGTGCGACTTTGGCCAGCGACACAGAAACCTCCGGCGGGGACTTCATGATTACAGGCTCATTGGGAGACATCCGACTGCCCTCTGGGGTCATGGGGGTCGATTTCTCCAACCGGAGAAGCTTAGTGGGCTGCTCCCAGCCCTCGATCTCTGCATCACAAGGGAAGGGCTTCAGTATCGACGTACCCGGGCTTATTCCGGTGCTTAGGTACCCGCTTCGACATCGACAAGATCAGCGTCAGATCCTTTCTTGATTTCTGGTCAGATATCGGCGGATAGTCTCCACTTGATGCCGTGGCCTCTCGGTTCCAAGTGTGCCTAGATATCTCTCACGATTGACGCCTTGGTGGAACCTCTTGATGATGTTGCTGATGCTGGAGCCAAGGATGCTGAATCCAACATTACGAAGAGGGACCCCTCTTGCTTTTCCTGGCCCTTCAGGCCCCTCATCATCTACAGGCAAAGGTTGCAAGAAGTGGGCTGGTGATCAGGCCCAAGGCACTAGTTGTGCCTGTTGGTGACCGGAAATGGTATGAGCACATTTTGTGCACTTCTTAAAGCCACTCACTAGCTTAGACATGTCCAGGAAGACCACATTGGCAAGGTCAAAGACCTCAATTGGGCTAGCAGTAGGAAAAAATACCCAGTAGGGAAAAGCCCAGAAAAAGATAAAAAACAAACAAAGAAAACCAAAAGTAGGCTGGGAGCCAACTTAACCAATGACAAGCGATAATTCAGAAGAAAAGGATTCATAAGGGAGTAAAACTAAGTTTTTTCCCCTCTGGAGCAGGACATGTCCTAGGGGCTCCACAGAAAAAAAGACTAGAGAAGATGGCACAGCGGCAGGCAGAAACGCAGGAATGCATGTGTGGTGCAGCTTCCCAAAACTTTCCAATGGAAGCTGGGGAGTTTTCCCACGCAGGACTCCATTGGTGATGTCACCAATAAATGAGGACTTACTTCCTGTTTGTCCACGGAGAAGTATATATACGTGTGCTTTAATATGTATATGTTACATAAGCAGCTTTGTACATCCTTTTGGGTGAAAAGGCAGGTCATACAGTAAATGTATACATTAATTAAACTAAAGTGCATTGTCCATCATTTCACAGCTGCAGCATCTCCCCCTTAACCCTGTATTCAGCAGCACAATCTCCTCACCTTCCTATACCCTTGATATTTTTTGTTTTAATTTCAATTCACTAGATTGTCTATCGATCCCCTTCAAAAAAGCAAGAAAACAACTGCAAGTAGTTCAGACTGGCACAAGAATGCAATCTGGCACAAAACCCTCACTAATGCTAGCCACAGAAAAGAAATCAAACTTTTTCTCCACATCAGATCACATGCATTTATAAATCCAGGGCTAGCCCTGCCAGTAGGTAGAAACAGAAACATGACGACAGAAAAAGCGTAGTTACTCACCTGTAACAGGTGATCTCCGGGAACAGCAGGAATTTAGTCCTCACATATGGGTATCGTCGGTACCGACGGAGCCTGCGCGGGAACGCTCCCCAGCGTCCAATAGGAACGCTTTTGGGAGCATCCCTCAGCACATGTGCGCTGCCTTCCTGTCTTTCCAACTGTCCCTCTACAGTTAAGTTTGTAGCTGAATGAAAGGATAGAGGGAGAGAGGAAAGAGACAAAGAGAGAGAGAGAGACAACTCCTAGGGGAGGTGGGTGGGTTGTGAGGAATAAATTCCTGCTGTTCCCGGAGATCACCTGTTACAGGTGAGTAACTACGCTATCTCTAGGAACAAGCAGGAATGTAGTCCTCACATATGGGGACTCCCTAGCTGAAGATGCCAGGGAGATATCCCCAGGAAGGTGCCACCGTCGAAGGTGAGAATCCTTCCTCCCATGGATCTCTGGCATCCCACCAGGGTTGGTGGGTAGGAGTTGGTTTGGGTTTGAAAGAGATTTTGAAGAACAGCTTGGCCAAAGAAGGCATCCCGACGGGAGGCTTTATCTAGGCAGTAGTGGGCTGTGAAGGTGTGTACCGAAGCCCAGGTGGCTGCTCGACAAATGTCATCGATAGACACAAAGTGGAGATTAGCCATAGAAGCTGCCATGGCTCTCACATTGTGAGCTGTGACATGGTCCTGAAGAGAAAGACCCTTACTCTCATAAGTAAAGGATATGCATTGGGCAATCCATTTAGATAAAGTCCTTTTGGAGACTGGAAGTCCCAAATGACTAGGGTCAAAAGCTACAAAAGGTTGTGAGGACTTTCTATGCTGCTGTGTTCTTTGAATGTAAAAGGCTAAGGCCCTTTTACAATCCAAAGTATGAAAGTTTCTTTCTGCATTAGAGGCGTGAGGCCTCGGAAAAAATACAGGAAGATAAATTGATTGGTTTAAATGAAAAGGTGAAACCACCTTTGGCATAAAGTGTGGGTGAGTTCGAAGAACAACCTTATCATGATGAAATCTAGTATAAGGAGGATCAGCCACTAAAGCGTGCAATTCACTAATGCGACGGGCAGAGGTGATTGCAATGAAGAAGATGACCTTCCAAGTCAAAAACGTAAGGGCTGTAGTGGCTAAAGGTTCAAAAGGCAGTTTCATGAGCTGCCCGAGAACTAGATTTAGACCCATGCTACCGGTGGTGGCTTGATGGGAGTTTAGTTAATAAAAGGCCTCTCATAAATCTTGATAGGAGTGATGAGAGGAAATTGGTTGTCCATTTAGAGGCTTATAAGAAGCTGCAAATGCACTAAGATGGACTCTTACCGAATTGGTCTTTAACCCAGAATTCGATAAGTGAAGGAGATACTCTAGTATCGATTCCAAGGATATGACCAGGGGGTTTAATCCCTTCTTGGAGAACCATATAGTAAAACATTTCCACTTGAAGGCATAAGATCTTCTTGTGGAAAGTTTCTTGAAGCCTGAAGGATATCTTTTACCTGCTGGGACAGGTTGAAATCCTGGAGGTCTAAGCCTTCAACAACCAGGCCCTGAGGTGCAGGGACTGGGGATTCGGGTGCCATGGCGTCCCGTTCTCCTGGGAAAGGAGATCTGGAGCATGCCCTAACTCCAGAGGTGCCGCTTGAGAGAGATGCAGAAGCAGGGAATACCACGTTTGGCGTGGCCATCGTGATGCTATGAGAATCATGCGACCCCTGTCTCTCTGAAGCTTGAAGAGTGTCTTGGGGATGAGGGGAATCGGTGGGAAGGCATAAAGGAAGTTCTGACCCCAGTGAAGGAGGAAGGCATCCCTTGCCTGACAGCTGTGCGCCGGAATCCTGGAACAGAATCGGGGAAGTTTGGCATTCAGTGGACTTGCAAAGAGGTCTATGTCTGGAGTGCCCCAGAGATGAAATATCTTTGTCACCTGGTCTAGGTGGAGTGACCACTCGTGAGGTAGCAGTACTCGACTGAGTTTGTCTGCCCAAAGGTTTTGAATGCCTGGAAGATATACCACTAGAAGGTGAATTTGATGCTCTCTGGCGAGGCCCCATAGTCGTAAAGCTTCGTTGCATACGACAGAGAGCCTGTCCCGCCCTGCTTGTTCACATAGAACATGGCTACCTGATTGCCTGTCTGGATTAGGGCTGTCTTGTAGCTAAGCTGGGCATGGAACATTCGAAGAGCTAAATAAATTGCTCTTAACTCCAGGAGGTTTATGTGTAAACCAACCTCCTGTGGAGTCCAGGTGCCCTGGGTAGAGAGATGATTCAGTTGTGCTCCCCAACCCACCTGTGATGCATCTATTAGGGTGTCCTGAAAGAAGGGTTGAGGGAAAGGAGACCCTACTGTCAGATTTTCTAATGATTGCCACCACTGGAGGGACAAAATTAGTCGTTGAGAGATTGTTATTTTTTCTGACAAATGACCCGTGGCCTGTGTCCACTGTGTGGAGAGGGTCCACTGAGCTGCTCGCATGTGGAGGCGAGCATATGGGACTACATTTTTATTTTTATTTAGACAGTTTTGTATACCGCTTTATCCTTCAATCAAAGCGGTCACAACACAATTGGGGGATACATTTAACACACAGGGATATGAGACACATACACTAATACTTACAGGGAACATGGGCAATGGAGGGTTAAGTGGCTTGCCCAAGACCACAAGGAGCATCTGTGGGACTAGAAACCCCAGTCCTTCCGACCCAAGGTTGCTGTCCTCTAGTGGGATTTGAACCCCCGACCTTCCGGCCTGAAGTACCTTGCCCCAACCACTAGGCTACTCCTCCCTCTGTGGATGAACTGTGAACTGTGTACATGAACTGTGGATGCCATGTGTCCCAGTAACTGCAGTAGCTCCCGAGCAGTGAGGGAGGATTTGCCTGCTGCTTGGGAAGCTAACTGCATTATGCGAAGACATCGGGCTTGTGGAAGGAAAGCCCTTGCCTGTCTGGTATCCAGACAGACTGCTATGAATTCTAGGCATTGGGAAGGAACTAGTTGAGATTTCGGGAAGTTTATTACCAATCCCAAGTATTGGAGGATTTGCATTGTACGAGATAGTGCAGTGCTGGCCTCTGTCACTGTGGAGGCTCAGATGAGCCAGTCGTCTAAGTAAGGGAAGACAAAAATCCCCAGGGATTCGTAGAAATGCAGCTACTACTGCCATGCATTTCGTGAATACCCTTGGTGCTGAAGCCAGACCAAAAGGAAGAACCCTGTACTGGAAATGTCTTCCCCCGAAAAGGAAACATAAAAATTTCCTGTGATATGGATGGATAAGAATGTGAATGTATGCATCCTTTAAGTCTAGAGAGCAAAGCCAGTCCTGGCTTTGAAGGTATGGTAGAAGAGTTTCCAGAGAAATCATTTTGAATTTCTCTCGAAACAGATATTTGTTCAATTCTCTGAGGTCTAGAATGGGTCTGTGTCCTCCTGTTTTCTTTGGAATAAGAAAATAGGGGGAGTAGAACCTGCACCCTGCTGAAGAATGGATATTTCCTCTATTGCCCCTTGGGCAAGAAGTGTTGAGACCTCGTGATCTAGCAGATTGTCTGCAGAGGTTTGTGAACTGAACTGCTTTAGAATTGTAGGAGGGGGTAAGCTGTGAAAATGAAGTTTGTACCCCTCCCCTACAATGGACAAAGTCCAATCTTCTGCTGTTATCTGATGCCATCTGTTGACAAAGTGGCATAAACTGCCGGGAATATTGGGGGGTTGGGGTCCCCTCAGAGGCAGGAAGGCAAAGCTCTCTAGGAAGGAGTCAAAGCCCTTGAGGGGGCTGAACCTGGAGAGCTGGTTGGGCTCTCGGGCCTTTTGGTTTCTTTTGTTGTCTAGTTTGTCCCTTTTGGGCAACCTGACCTGGAGTCTGAGTCTGGTGGGTATAGGAAGGATAAAACTTCCTCTTTTTGCTAAAAGAAGGTTTTTTATAAGGCTTCCTTTTGGCTGGAGTGGCTGTAGACTTTGACAATCCATCTAAGGTAGAATTGTCAGCATCTAACTCGTTAGCCTTCTCCTGCCACTCCTTGCTGAAGAGATTCTCTCCCGTGCAAGGAATGTTGTCTAAATTGTCCTGTACCCAAGTCTCCAAGTCTGATGCCTGTAGCCAGGCAATCCGTCGTGCGCTAATGGCAATAGCAGAAGTTCTGCTGATGAATTCAAAGCAGTCAAAGGCTGCACGATTGACAAACTTGGAGACATCCTGAGCATGCTTAACCAGAGTGAGAAAGTCTTGTCTCTTATCATCTGGGAGAAATGGGCTCATAAGTTCCAAGTCTCCTGTGATTTCTTTGAGGAACATTCCCATATATAGGATATATGAGCTGATCCTAGCTGAAAGCATGGAAGCTTGAAAGTTCTGCGTCCAAAAGCATCCAGAGTCCTGCATTCATGACCTGGAGGATTGGATGCATGTCTTTTTGCACTTTTCATCCTACGCATGGCTGACTCCACAACCATTGAATGGTGTGGCAGCTGAGTTTTCTGAAATCCAGGACATGGTGGGACTCGATACATAGTATCAAGTCTCCTCGAGTGAGGAGAAGTAGTCAGAGGTGTCTCCCACATTATGAGCATCAAGTTATGCAGAATCTCATGGATAGGCAGAGTAGCTGCCTCCTTAGGAGCTTTAGGATATTGGAGGATTTCTAATTCCTTTGCTCTGGGTTCCTCTTCAGGAGCTACTGTGATTGAAAGACCTTTAGCCATATCACGGTTGAAATCCTGAAATGACATGTCCTCTGGAGGTGACATTCTGCTTTGGGGAGAAGAGGGATCTTCTAGGAGAAACCCTCTAGTGCCAGCAGAATTGTCAGAGTCTTCCGAATCGGAGGAATCGAAGTATTCCTGACCCCGATGCTCCTGCAAAGCACGGTCCCGGTACTGATCGAAGTCGGTACCAAGGTGACCTGGTACCACTTTATCCACTCCAGCTGGAGGTGGAATGGGAAGAGTTACCATCGGGGCCGGTGCCGTCGGTACCGGTGTCTGTACCGGCATCGGTGTCGATGTCGGCACCGGTGCCCTTGGGACCACCGGTTCCCGCAGCTGAGAGAAGAGCTGCGATACTGCATTCGATAGCAAGAAATCTCTGGTCTATCGGCGCTGCCGATGCCTGGGTGTCGGTGCTGGTAAGAACGGCCGGAACCCCTGAGCATGGCACAGGTAGTTCTTGCAAGGTTTATTTATTTAATTTATTTTTTTAACTGTATTTATATCCCGCTTTTCACCGGCCTCGAGAACATCCTGAAGCCCCATCGATGCTTTGGAAGCCGAAGCCTCCCGACGGGGCTGTTTTGCCGGTGTGGTTTCCTCAAGGGCAATGCCAATGGCCTCTCGATGGTTAGCAGGAGAGGTACCCTATGAGGACCGGCTTTTGTGTTTAGTTACCTGAGATCCATGGGAGGAAGAAGAGGCCCTTGACGATGTCAATGCAATGGATCTGGCATCTGAAGAAAAGAGGGTACCGAGCTTTGCGGCCCGGTTCTGTCTTTCTCTTTTGGTCATTCCCATGCAGGAGAGACATTCAGTTGGAGAATGATCAGGTCCTAAACATTTTATACACCAATCATGGGTGTCAGTGATGGAAATAGTACCGCCACACTTAGTACATTTTTTAAAACCACTAGTTGGCTTTTCCATGATTCTGGAAAAATGGGGCCTAATGCCCAAAATGGCACCTAGCACCAAAACAGGGAAGTTTCTGAAAAGAAACAGTCTAAGTCTAGGGTTTTGTTTTGTTTTTAGAAAAAGAAAAGAAAAGAACCGGCGGTACCGGTAGGCGTCGTGCGGTAGGCAAATGCGACCACAAGAAAGAATTTTAAAGACGGAATTTTCTGCGGTGACAGGGAATAGGTCCTGTTGGCTCCGCGGAAAACGAAGAACTGAAGAGGGACAGTTGGAAAGGCGGAAGGCAGCGCGCATGTGCTGAGAGATGCTCCCAAAAGCGTTCCTATTGGACGCTGGGGAGCATTCCTGCGCAGGCTCCGTCGGTACCGACGATACCCATATGTGAGGACTACATTCCTGCTTGTTCCTGGAGATAGACCACATGGCCTACCTAGTTTGCCCTTCCATATCAACTGCTACAGAAGTCCCCTTTTTTCCTTTAGAGATCCTCTGTGTTTGTCCCATGCCTTTTTGAATTTAGACACTGTCCTCATCTCTACCACCTCCACTGGGAGAATATTTCACGCATCTACCACTCTTTCCGTAAAGAAATATTTCCGCATATCACTCCTGAATCTATCCCCTTTCACCCTCATCCCATGTCCTCTCATAGCAGAGCTTTCAATCGAAAGAGGCTCTCCTCTTGTGCATTTATGCTATGGAGGTATTTAAACGTCTCAATCATATCACCTCTATCCCGCCTTTCCTCTAAGGTGCACATATTAAGATCCTTAAGTCTCTTCTCATATGCTTTATAATGAAGACCACTAACCATTTTAGTAGCCACCCTCTGTACTGACACCATCCTGTTTATATCCTTTTGAAGGTGCGGTCTTCAGAACTGTACACAATACGCCAAATGAGGTTGCACCAAAGACTTATACAGTCACTATCACCTCCTTTCTTTTGCTGGCCATTCCTCTCCCTATGCACCCAAGCATCCTTCTAGCTTTCACTGTCCCCTTTTCTACCTGTTTAGCTACTTTAAGATCATCCAACACAATCACACCTAGGTCCCGCTCTTCTTTAGTGGAGAAAAGTACTTCAGCCCCTATACTATATTGCTCCCTTGGATTGCTGCAGCCCAAATGCATGACCATGCATTTTTTTAACATTAAATCCCAGCTGCCAAATTCTAGACCATTCTTCAAGCTTAGCTAGATCCCTTCTCATGTTATCTACTCCTTCCTATGTGTCTACTGTAGATTTTGGTATCATCCGCAAAGAGGCAAACCTTACCCGACAGCCCTTCCGCTATATTATTAACAAAGTTGTTAAAAAGGTAGACTAGGCTAGGACTGCAGGATTTGAAGGGGGGGGGGGGGGAACAATGAAGCGGCACTTCAATGCTGCTTCAGCATGATGGTGGATGTTCGGTGCCCAAGCCCAGCAGTATCCCGCCCTCTCAAACAGGAAATCTATGTCAGAGGGGGCAGGATTAGGCAGTACTTAAGCATGGGCCTATGCTGAAAGGCCTAGTGCCACACTGACTTTCAGGCCGATGCAGAAAGCCGGCGCTGAAGTCGCATGCTATCAACTCTGTACACCTCTTTGCAGAGCACAGATAGTGCGCGACTTCAGCGCTCTCATGCAGAAAGGAGCCCATATACAAATTAGCCAGGCATTATACTGGGAGAATAAGCCAAAAACATGCGCCTGAAGTCGGCACAAGTTTGGCATACTCTCCCAGAGAAAGAGTAGTTACTCACCTGTAACAGGTGTTCTCCAGGAGCAGCAGGAATCAGTCCTCACATATGGGTGACGTCTGCGCCGACGGAGCCCTCGCGGAGCAATTTCCCCAGCTTTCAAAGAAAGCCTTTGGGAATTGCAGCGCGCATGCGCGGTCCCCTTCCCGCCCAAGGGTGCCATCTTGCTCAGTCTGATGACATAGCTAAAAGACAGCAAAAAAATTAGCAAAAACCAAATGAGAGGACTGCAACTCCAAGGGGAGGAGGGACGGTTGTGAGGACTGATTCCTGCTGCTCCTGGAGAACACCTGTTACGGGTGAGTAACTACTCTTTCTCCAGGACCAAGCAGGAAGTCAGTCCTCACATATGGGACTCCCTAGCTTAAGGCTACCGGAGACCTCAAGTGGAAAAATGAGCTCCCTCTAGCTAGGAAGCACAGAAGGAAGGAATCTTCTCTGAAAAAGCCCCCGACCGGTAGCCCAACACCAGGGCCGGAGGGTAGGAGTTGCCTAAACCTCAAAGAGATTATGGAGGACTGCGTGACCGAAAGCACTGTCCCTGCGGGACTCCCACTCCAGGCAGTAACGGGCCGCAAAAGTCTGGCTTGAAGACCAAGTAGCGGCCCGGCAGATGTCTGCCAACGGAACAGAGCGGAGATGAGCCACTGACGCAGCCTTTGCCCTGACACGAGGAGCCGTGACTCGACCCTCCAACGAGAGGCCGGCTGCCCCATAAGCCCAGGCGATACAGTCAGCTACCCAAATGGACAAAGTATGCTTGGAGACAGGTAGCCCCAATTTATTGGGGTCAAAAGAAACGAAGAGCTGAACAGCCCTCCTATGCTCCCGCGTACGGTCAAGGTAGAAGGACAAGGCCCTCCTACAGTCCAGGGTGTGCAGGACCATTTCAGCCCGGCTGGAGTGCGGCCTGGGAAAGAAGGTCGGAAGAACCACCTCCTGGTTGAGATGAAAAGGAGAAACCACTTTTGGAAGAAACTTAGGGTGAGTCCTTAAGACTACCCTATTCCTGTAGAACCTAGTGTAAGGAGGATCAGACACTAGGGTCTGCAGTTCACTAACGCGCCTAGCAGAGGTAAGGGCTACCAAAAACAAGGTTTTCCAGGAAAAAAAATGAAGAGGGCAGGTAGCCATAGGTTCAAAGGGCGGACAGGTAATCCACTGCAAGACCACATTCAGATCCCATTCAGGGGCTGGAGGGCGCAAAGGAGGCTTAAGGAGAAAGAGGCCATGGAGAAAACGAGCCACCAAAGGGTGGTTGCAAAGAGGTCTGCCATCCACCGGTGCGTGATGCGCAGAGAGAGCACTGAGGTGGACTCTGACAGAGTTGGACTTAAGGCCCAGATTGGAGAGGTAAAGCAAATATTGCAAGACCACTGCCACCAAGCAGGAGAAGGGATTCTCAGACTGCTGAGCACACCACACGGAGAACCGACGCCACTTAAGAGCGTAGGACTTCCGGGTGGAGGGCCGCCTGGAGGCCAAGACGACCTCTTCCACCTCTCGAGGCAGCAGGAGGGGAGCAAGAACTACCCTTTCAGCAGCCAGGCCATCAGATGAAGGGACCAGAGGTTGGGGTGTAGGAGAGTCCCCTGATCCTGTGACAGGAGATCGGGTTGAAACCCCAGAGGAAGAGGAGTGTCCACCGCCAGCTGCATCAGAAGCGGGAACCAGGGCTGTCTCGGCCACCGGGGAGCCACTAGGATCATCGAGGCTCTGTCTCTGAGAACCTTGAAGAGCGTCCGAGACACCAGTGGCATGGGAAGAAAGGCATACAAGAGGCCTGTGGACCATGGGATCAGAAAAGCATCCGCCGCTACTCTGAGAGGATGCGGTTGTCGAGAGCAGAATTTGGGAAGCTGCCGGTTCAGAGGACTGGCAAATAGATCCATGGTGGGGAGGCCCCACTTGAGAAAGATCCACTGAACCACCAACGGATGCAATCTCCACTCGTGGGGTTGGAGGATCCTGCTCAGCTTGTCTGCCAGGTAATTTTCTTGACCTGGGAGATAGAAAGCTTTGAGGAGGATGCCGTGAAGGACGGCCCAAGAGCACAGTTTTTATGCCTCCTGACAGAGAAGGAAGGAGCCTGTGCCCCCCTTGTTTGTTCACGTAGAACATTGCAACTTGATTGTCCGTCTGGACCAGCACAGACTGGTGAGAAGTGAGGTGGGAGAAGGCTCTCAGAGCTAGGCGGATGGCTCTGAGCTCCAGGAAGTTTATCTGCTGAGCAGACTCCCAAGGAGTCCAGAGACCTTGAGTACATGTCCCTTGGCAATGTGCTCCCCAACCCAGGAGAGAAGCATCGGTTGTTAGTACCTGAGTAGGTGGAGGAGATTGAAAATCCACTCCCAGCACCAGGTTTGGCAGATGAAGCCACCACTGCAGAGAAGAGACCAGCAGGTCGGACACCTGTACTGAGTCCGCCAGGCTCCCCGTGGCCTGACGCCATTGAGTGCGAAGGCACCACTGAGCAGGTCGCATGTTCAGGCGGGCATTGGGGGTCACATGGACCGTGGAAGCCATATGGCCGAGCAGTCTCAGAAATTGCCTGGCAGAGACCAGGGAATTGCTGTCAAAGTGGCTGGCGAGATCCATGAGCCTGTGGGCCCTGTCTAGAGGCAGGAAGACCCGCGCCTGACCTATGAATTCGAGATTTTGAGAGGGGAGCAAAGTGGACTTTGCGAAGTTTATGACAAATCCCAAGTGCTGGAGTAGAGTCACAGTGCGAAGAGTGGCCTCTTGGGAAGACTGGGCTCTGATGAGCCAGTCGTCCAGGTATGGAAACACAAAAAGGCCTTGAAGTGTTAGATAGGCCGCCACCACTGCTAGGCATTTGGTGAACACCCTGGGGGCGGAGGATAGGCCAAAGGGCAGGACTCTGTACTGGTAATGATTTCCTCCCACAACAAACCTGAGATATTGTCTGTGGTCTGGATGAATAAGGATGTGAGTATAGGCATCCTTTAGATCTAAGGAGCATAGCCAGTCTCCCTGCTGGAGGTAGGGCAGCAGGATTCCAAGGGTAAGCATCTTGAACTTTTCCCTTGCCAGGAACTTGTTGAGGTTTCGCAAGTCTAGGATGGGTCTGAGGCCTCCTGTTCTTTTTGGTATCAGAAAGTACCTGGAATAAAAGCCGTGACCTCTCAGGTGGTGGGGCACCGGTTCCACAGCCTGTTCCTGAAGAAGACTTGTTAACTCCTGAAGGAGTGAGTAAGTCCCTGTGCAGAGGGAGTCTTGGAGGCTCCCCTGGAAAGTAGGAGGGAGGTACCTGGTGAAAGTGTAGAAGATAGCCTTTCTGAACTATATGAAGCACCCAGGTATCTGAGGTGATGGCCGACCACCTATGGGCAAAGTGGACCAGCCGGCCTCCTGTGCTGAGAGAAACCAGCGGAGGGGAAGAGGCTATGCTGACGGAGTCAAAAACCCCCACCCTGCTGAGCAGGGGCCGGTGTTGTGGGCTTGGGGGCCTGCTGCCTACGGGGCCCATTACCCCGTCCCTTGGCCTGCTGACCCTGTTGGGGAGCTGCTGAGGCCTGATAATGAGGGTAGTGTTTATAGGCAGCCGCCTTCCTCGGGTAAAAGGGCTTTTTCCCCGAGCCCTTCTTCTTCTGAGAAGGGGCAGAGGTCTTTCTGGACAGCCGAGTCCTGGTCAGAGTCTCGGTCTCGATCTGTGCAGCCTTTTCAGCCATGGGCTTGCCAAAGAGGTTTTCACCTCTACAGGGGACATCGACCAACTTGTCCTGTACAAATGGCTCGAGGTCGGATGACTGAAGCCAAGCCTGTCGGCGGGCACCGATGCCGGCTCCGGCTACCCGAGCCGATGCTTCGAAGCCATCGTAGGCTGCTTGAGAGATAAACTTCGAGCACTCCCGAATTCCAGTGGACAAGGTCTGGAACCTCTGCAAAGGTTCCTCGGAGAGACCAGCAGAGAACCCGGCAATCTCCTTTGCCAGGTCTCGGAGATACATGCCCATGTAGAGCTGGTAGGTCTGGACTCGACAAGCAAGCATAGAGCCCTGGAAGCACTTCCTACCGAGGGCATCCAGGTTCCGGGCCTCCCGGCCGGGAGGCACCAAGGAGTGCATCTTCTGACTCTTGAGTCGATGCATGGCCGATTCCACCACCATGGAATGGTGCGGTAGTTGTGCCTTTTGGAACCCGGGGCTCTTGCGGACTCGATAAATGGAATCGAACCGCTTGCTTAACACCGGCGCCGACGCCGGGCTCTCCCACATGCGGAAGAGAAGTCGCTCCAGCATCGGAAGAACCGGTACAGTAAAGGCCTCCTTCGGGGGAGAGTCATACTGGAGGGCATTGAGCTCTTCGGCTCGAGGCTCCTCCTCGGGATCCGTGGGGAATGCCAAGGCCTTGGCCATATCCCGCACGAAGTCCGAGAACCGGGTGTCCTCCGGGGGGGACCGTCTCCGAGGTTAGGACTCGGGCGAGTCCGATGGGACGCACCGAGTCCGAAAAGTACCTGGGGACTCTTCGTCCTCCATCTCCCAGCCCGACTCCTCAGTGGAGGAATCGAGCGGCTCCGGTCGGGCGGGCACGAATGCCCTCCGCCCCGACCGGCGTCGACGACCTCGGTCCCGAACGGGAGGCCGAGGGAGACCGTGAGCGAGGATCGACTCGAGCCCGCATGGACTCGAGGATCGGCTCGGTCTCCGGGGTCGACTTGGACATCGAAGTCCCGGTGGTCGGGGCAGATGCACCGGCGAGGCCAGCGATCAATGCCCGCTGCTGGTCCATGAAGGCAGTGAAACTGCTCTCCAAGGCCGTCAACCTGAGTCCGAGCTCAGGAGACCCAGCAGCCCCCGACGGCGTCGGGCCCGACGTCAGCTCCTTCGGAGGCGAGTCCACGAGGACTACAGTACTCACGTGTCCAGGAGACTCCATCTTGAGACGAGGATGTTTCGAAGGCCTCTCCGACTCCGAGGACCCGGGACGGCTATCGGGGCTATGCGACCTGGCCTTCGAGGACCCAGGAGCGTCCACCAACGCCGCCCTCGCGGGTTTCTTCTTCCTATGATGTTCCCGGGCAGGAGACCCCCGCTCAGAAGAACTCCGACGATGCTCAGGACCGGAGTCCCGGGACGTCGAAGCCCCTGACGAGGTCTGGGCCCGGCCGGACGCGGAGTCAGAGAAGATTCGTTCTTTTTGATGCTGCCGACTCCTCAACGCTTTTGAGGACATTTTGCCACACGGACCACAGATCATCGGGTCATGATCGAGTCCGAGGCAGCGGAGGCAGCAGTCGTGTGTGTCGGTAAGAGACATAAGTTTCTTACACCGATCACACTTTTTAAACCCGCTGGCAGCCATTGGGGGAAAAAGGGCCCCTGCGAGGTCAAAAGACAGGGCTGCCAGTGAAAAAAGAAAAAATGGCGCGAACGCTAGTCACGAAGGACAAAAACCGAAAAATAACGAACGGACTCGATACCGGCGTATCGGGTCCGGGCGGGAAAAGGATCCGGCGTCGAACCGTAGAAAAGAAAATTAAATAAAATCAACTTTTTCAGCGGCGATCACAAACAGCGTCTGTAGGGCTCCACGGAAAAAAGAAGACTGAGCAAGATGGCACCCTTGGGCGGGAAGGGAACTGCGCATGCGCGCTGCAATTCCCAAAGGCTTTCTTTGAAAGCTGGGGAAATTGCTCCGCGAGGGCTCCGTCGGCGCCGACGTCACCCATATGTGAGGACTGACTTCCTGCTTGGTCCTGGAGAAACAGGGGTACCGTGTGGCTAATTTGTATATGCACCCCAACAGTATTTTGATGGCACTGGGGGTCTTTCCCCCAATGCCTGGATCATCTGAGGGGAAGTGTCAAACTGTCGGGGGCATGTGCTAGATGTTTAAACCACCTCAAGACCAGGCATAGATATATTGGTGCTAAGGCTGGTTATGCCTTTACGTGTTTATCTGCATCGGGCGCAGACAGCATTAGCATGCTATTTTAATATGTGCAGCTAATTTGCCTATAATTTAAATTCTCTTGGCGATCCTCCAATCTTCAGGTATTAGACATGATTTTAATGATAGTTCACAGATTACTAATGTCAGGTCTGCAATCTCATATTTCAGTTCTTTCAACACCCTTGGATGTATACCATCCGGCCCAGGTGATTTGCTACTCTTCAGTTTATCTAATAGTTGTAATACATCTTCCCAATGTATCGATATTTCCTTCAATT